>OX637509.1:5619446-7018683 GCA_951799955.1 Apamea anceps
CGGGTCAGCTAGTAGATTATAAAAGCTGCTTGCTCGGTCATAAAAAGCTAAAACTACATGGAAAAGAACTAAAATCGTCACCTTATAATGACTGGCCACATAAATAGCCACCAGCCTATGCAGGAAGGCCTCGGCCGCCTTGTGGTAACAGAACAAGGCGTCCCTGTTGACGCGGAACAGCTCGCAGGCCGCGGGGGGCGGAGCACCAGCGCCCGCGCCCGGGGGCGGCGCCTCCAGGCACAGGAGGGAGTTCAGCCAGGACTCTATGCAGTCGCCGGAACGGTAACGGATGGGTTCTTCTAGTTTTATCTGTGGGAAAAGAAAGAAGTTTTTCTATGTGTTTTTTTTTATTCTGTTGTTCAAATTCAAAGTAAATAAAACGTTGCTTTGTTTCAGCAACATGTTTCTGTTTTGCTGGCAACATGTTTTACACTCAAATTGTATTAAATGTTGCCAGTATCATATTAGCCGCAACTCAAATACGTGTTGCTGAAAGAATTTTGTGCAACCTTTGGGTCCTGGTCGATAATTGAACATGATTTACATTGTGATATTTTATTGTTGTCAAATATTATAATAATTGGCTGTAGAATATGAGAGTAAAAGAACAGAGAGAGCTCTGTGTTTGCACACATACTTGTGCAGCACAATATCAAATCAAATAATGCAGTATTGCTTTTTTTTCATATTCTGCATACTTAGCTGCTATGAGATTGTTGTAATAGATTTATAATACCGATTATTCACAAAACATTACACATTAATGAAATTAAAAATAAATACATTGTTATTATTACTCACGGGAGGCGGCGCGTTGTGCTGTGTCTGAAGCTGAGCGAACAGTTTCAGCGACAGTGCTCTGCCAGTGCCTTCATACCCTGAGACTGTCGAGGACAGGAGAGCTAATGGGGCCTTTTGTGCAGCAGCGGAGACGTGGACGAGAGGTATGGCGGCCGCTTCGTCTACGAGGACGAGGTCGGCCGCTGAGAGGAGCGAGTGGTCGTCTGGAGTTATGTACTGGAATAAGAAGAGACTATTATAAAAGTGTAAGATAATGTGTGAGCAAAGATGTAAAGCAATGTGAAAGTAAACATTTATTTGCAAATCATAGCTAGTTTTAATTAAGTATTAATTAGATAAATGTCTGTCTGTGGCATCGTAGCTCCCGAACGGATGAACCGATTTTAATTTTATTTTTTTTGTTTGAAAGGTGAATTTGTCGGGAGTGTTCTTAGCTATGTTTGATGAAAATCGGTCCAAGATAGGCGCCGCTACAAAATGGTGGAATACATATTTTTTCACAACTCCCTCAATATAATGGGTATCAAATGAAAGGGCTTGACTAGTAGAATACTATACAATAAGACAAATTTCAAATCCAAGATGGCCGCCACCACAAAATGGCGAATTACATTTTTTTTTTAACAACTCCCTCAATATGGGTATCAAATGAAAGGGCTTGACAAGTAGTATACACTATGACAAATTTCAAATCCAAGATGGCCGCCACCACGAAATGGCAAATTACATTTTTTTTTCACAACTCCCTCAATATGGGTATCAAACGAAAGGGCTTGACTAGTAGAATACTATACACTATGACAAATTTCAAATCCAAGGTGGCCACCACCACATAATGGCGAATTACAAAAAACCTGATTAAATACCAGATTACCTGAATCTTAAAACGCAAGAAAATAAAAGAAAAGAAATAATAAGGAGTCCCTACAAAAAGCATGAAATAAAAAATTAAATTAAAAATTTAAAAAACCCCCGACTACGAGAAGCCCTATAAGTAGAATACGTAGGGTCATAATTTCAAGGTTATTTTTTTCTTTTTATAGGGCTTCTCGTAGTCGGGGGTTTTTTAAATGTTTAATTTAATTTTTTGACAAGAGATCTTCCATTTCGACAATGATTATAAAATATATACTGACGTTCATCATTCAGTCACGACTAAAGAAAATATAGACGCTTTGACACTTTCGACAGGTGCCCCGACCTGACGCCTCAGTGCTGCCACCTAGTGAACGTCATTTCAGAAAACCCTCATTATGATGACGATTGTCCATTTCGATGTTAACGCAGGCGTGCGCAGATCGGCTATCGATACTTGTCCGCATAATGGCATATTAGGAAATCAAACAGAGCATAAATATTGTATCAATACGGCTCCTAGTCCATGCGCTTTCTGGCTTTCACATTTTATTACATAGCGATCAGCGAAGTTTTGAAAACAATACACCATCATCAAGGTTTTTTACGTTGACTGCGTAGCAATAAGGCCGATTATTGTAGTTCCAGTGTTCCTACTAACGTCCTATTAAAATGAAGTAAAAACCGATATTTACCTGTACAGTCTGCCTAGAGTTCCTCGCAATATTGACCCTTACGATCGCCTTCTTAAAGTCCGGGTTGGTCGACCTCACGATATTGTAATCAATATGTTCTTGATATAAACACGCGTCCAATCCTTTCAGTAGGAACTCGAAGAGTGTGATCAAGTTCTCTGGGTGAGGGGACGTGACGTATATGTTGACGTAGCCAAGGGCTACGGCTGCGGCTATTGAGAGGCCTAGGGTAGCAGACTTGCCGCGACCTCGGGCAGCGGTTAGGCAGTGAGGTGGTCTGTGGAAGAAAGGATTTTGTTGAAGAGTTTTGAAGGAGTGGTGATGATTGGTTGGTGGTTGGTAGGTTGATGAGGGTGTACAGTCAACAGCAAAAATAGATGATCAAAATCAGAAATTCAATACTAATGAACGGAGTTCGCAGCTATATGGCAGCTATACTAGTAGTAAATGTTTGGTACAATTTACAATCACATACTTTTAAATCACTTCGACGCCACACAGTTCTGACGCGAACTCCGTTCATTGGTATTGAATGTCTGATTTTGATCATCTACTTTTGCTGTTGACTGTACTATAGGTAAACTTCTGCCTAACCCTTCGGGGAAAACAGGCGTGATGTGTGATTCCAGGAACCCATTAACTACCTCTTGACGAAGACTAATAAAGAGGACTTACCTCGACTGTTTGTCAGCAAGCGTATTGATAAGTGCGACGAGTGCGGTCGCTTGGTCGTACGTGCGACATAGCGCTACTAGCGGACCAGCTGGCGGGGAATCTGATAAGGATGATATCAATTCTGTCAGTTTTGGGTTGACGCGCTGAAAAAAAAAAAAAAACAAAAATGTTGATTGAAAAAATTATTTTTATACAGGTTCTAAGAGCAAACAACTAATGATGCTATTTTAGTTTTCTTCAAAATTGTCCTTAGAACACGTCTCGATATTTTTCCCAAAAAAGCCCTGAAGTTTCAATAACTCCCTGTATATAAAAACTGTGGTTACCAGGTTCTCTCATTTTACTCGTATGTCTACTATCGTATGTATCGTTGCTCAACTGACTGATTGAGTATTTTCATTCATATTTTGTTGGTATAATAAAAATTTGTTCACCTCAGGAGCAACATCAACAGGCTCAACTTGCGCAGTCTTGGACGATATAGGTAGCACAGTCAGAGAGTCATCTAACACCAAGCAACGAGGGTTATCAGCTAGCGACAGCAGGAATCTCTCATTGAAGCGATTCACAACTGTGTCGTAAGCTTCCGTCTTGAATCTGCAAATAACATTTTTTGATTTACATTTGGGCAAAGAACAAACAAATTGGCCAAAGTCAATCTGCAGCACCTATGAATGGCTAAAAAAAGCGTGGTGTTGTATTTACAAATTTGCTAATCTAAGCGTAGTATTTAGTTGTCGCTTGGTGTTCGTGAAACCGGACATGAGTATCTGTACCAGTGTCATTTTATCTAACCAATATTTTGTACCATAAAAGCTTTATTGAAGATAGTTCAGGGTGTCTGAGTTCTATTTATCAATTATTCTTTAAACTGCTCTTTTTTGATTTCAGGGGGAACCAACAGATATGAACTGTTGAGTGACCCTCTTGCAATAGGGCTTATTTATTCAACAAAAAGGGGAATTATTTTCTGTCTTATTTTTGACTTAAAAACTATATCCATACCTGGAGTGAACATCCATAGTGATGGAATGCAACTGCCTCAAGGAGTCCATAGACTTGAGCAGGAACACAATCAAGCCTCCTCCTTCCACTGTCTCTACAGAGCGCGCCATCAAGTTAGGGGTGAGGGCTTCGAAATCCTGCATGAAATTATTATTATTACATAAACTTTTCAAAGTGAAAACTTCTTTAGCGGCGATGTGCACTTTTTTTGTGATGGGTAAAAAATGTTAAACTCTCGTCAGAACACGTGACCTGATCGAAAATTCGTAAGACGGAGGGAGTTTTTGTGATGGGTAAAAAATGTTAAACTCACGTCAGGAGTAGTCAGGACACGTGACTTGATCGAAAATTCGTAAGACGGAGCTCGCGTCAGGACACGTGACCTGATCGAAAATTTGTAAGACGGAGGGAGAGTAGACCGCATTCCAAAATATCAAAAATGCACAACGTTAATATTTAAGTTTTCACTTCTGCCGGCAGTCCCGGAGTGCAACCCGTTTTTTTTCTCCAAAGGTGACGAGTCCTAATTGCTGATTTATCGTAACCGAGTTTTTTACGAAAATGCGATTTTCATCCTAAACAATATTTAAATCGTTTACGACAAAAATAGCATTTCTGATAAAAGTCGGCGGTCAAGGCGCGATGTTAAGATATGAACTCGAGTAACCTGAAATACTGCCTGAAAATATTATACTGGGCAGTGGTCAGTCTTCTTTTTTCTTTTTAAGCCAATTTGCCTAATTGAATAACAAACATTAAATCAAATTATTTGTTGTTTTAAACAATGTTGGTTTCAGAACTTACACAGGAGTGACAGAACTAAGTTTGGCTGTGCATTTGATATTAACAATTTAATTGTTTAACTACTACCAGTTACTGAAATATTAGTGTCCAATATATTTTAGAAGCCACTACATTACCTGTAATACACACATTCCATATGTCTGACCGAGCATAGTGTGACTCTCAGAGTAATATCGTCCGTGTATAGTAGTTGCTACTCTGAATGCATCAAACAGAGATTCTTCTGACACTTCCAACTTGCCTGCGGCTATCTTCTTTGCTCTCTTGCGGCCATGACTAAGACGAAACATTATGTATTTTAACATATTTCATGAATATTTGCCATTCTATAAATTATTCAAAATAAGGATCACCATGTTTTATGGACTTGCAAATGAAAAGAAAACTTGGAAATGAAAAACAAAAGTAACAAAGCAAAAATTAGAAAGAAAAATAAATGCCAGACCAATTTATTATTACATGAGGACTAGGTAAAACTTTTATTTATTTTAACTTACTTGCTAATAGCTTCATCTTTATTTTTATAGCACCATAGAACTGTCGGCCTGGCCTTAACAGTAGACTTTACTAGCATATCATATAAAATGGGAACCTGCAAAGAAATCAGAATTTTGTAACTTAAAAATATTATGGCTAGGTTTATCTGGAAAATAAACTTTAACTGAGGAGTATCTTTTGTGGCATATTTCTAGTAGTGGATTATGGTAAGCTTGGTTGACAAATAGACCAAACAGATAGCTTGCCATAGTAAAACTTCCAAAAGCATTCTTAAAGATTATCTTAGTCGTTTATGTCCTTCGTACACACGCGTTTTTCATGCCGTGAAAAATACGGTTTATTCGCCGTGTGTAGGCAGTAGGCACAGTCATCAGTGTTCTATGAATCAATATGGAAGACAGACACGTTTCTACGGCACGGTTTATACGCCGTATCGTAAAGTAACTGTGCTGTGTACAAAAGGCATTAATGAGCAAGGTTTTTGGTTCTGCTCGAAATTCTGTTCCTCTTCTTAATAAGGCTTAGGGCATCGGCCAAATAGTCATGTTGGGGTTTGTTTTAGAACAAATAAGTCGTGGTCGTGGTAGTTTAATAACAAAATAATGTTCTTACTTGATCTCTACTTTTGTCCCCCACAAGAAGGATCATAGTGCGATGTCCCAACTTAACGCCATTTTCTATCATTACCCTGATACGGTTATCTATTTTCTTTTTCACCATTTTGTTAGCTTATTTCACAAATACAAGAAATAAAAGGGGTTTGTTACACTTTATAACCTAAAACGACAAATAATCACACGGCTTCAGCATGTTTATTACAAGCTGTCAATGTCAATATTGTCAATTTCTTGTCATGTTATGTCGGAGCATTTACGGAGAATGATATATTTTTGTCCGATTGTGCTGTTGTCCACGAGTTGCTTTAAAAAAGAAACCTAACTATTCGAGCAAAAAGTTCGATACCATACCGAACCGATGAACTATATCATGGCGGCCTGAACTGAGTCCATCAGTCCACGATGCGAACCAGCTCAGCATCTAATAGTTGGTCTAAACCTCCAACCTTGCCTCCAACTCCAACTACCTACGTATAAGTCGATATTCAGATTGTTGATTGACAACTTGGTAAAATATGAAAGTGTTGAATGTGAAAGTAGGACACCCTGTCCTACGACTTTCAAAAATTTGTAGTGAGCTAATTATTTATATCTCACTACAAATTTTGAAAACAAAAAACATCCTATATTGTATAGTATGTACAATTATGTAGGATGTTTTTTGTGTTATTTATTCTTCTTTTAGCACGCATAAAATGAAATTTAGTTTTCATACATTTTCTATTATTCGGTATTGTAAAATTATGTTATTTTGTTAAAAATATTTGTAAATTGTGTGTATTATTGTGAGATGATCCAGTAGAGTATAATTTGTATGAAAGTTAACAAGAAGTGTGATTAAAATAGACTTTTCATTGAAACCTGTTACATGTGTGTGAATGCCATGTGAGAAGATGTAACATTTTGACCTCTATCCGCAAAGGATTTGCGATGCCCATCAGCCCATGCCAGGGGAAGCCTTTGTCGCTGTGGATGTAATTTCGGCTGAGGTGATAATAAATCTTCTTGGATTGGATTATAATTTCATATATTATGTCGGTCAATTATTGGGGAAAAGAAACCGGAAAATCGGTTTAATATCGTCAACTGGCACGTGCCTTAATTTTCAAAAATATCATGCGGCTGTGTGGCAAAATTCTCAAAGCTAAAGAGAATATCTGTAAATAAAACGGTTTTGATTTTTTCACTGGCAACAAATAAGCGTCGTTCGTCCGGCTTGCTGTCAATGTCAAAGAAAACCAAGCAAACTGTTCACAATATTGAAAAATTGCGTTTTCTTTATTAATTATGAGATAAAATACATCAATTAGCTAATAATGTGACATGTGTGTTCTTCTATAAACACTATCATCGCGTGACATCATCCACAAGTGTCGGTATTTCGTATGCTAAGTGTGTGTTGAAAACCGTTTGCAGGTACTGTTATAATGGCAAAAGCACAAATAAATACGAAATCCAGCAACTATATTAAAGACCGGGAAGGTTTTATTAAGGAGTTGAAGCAATTCAATGAGAGTAAAAAGTAAGTATGTCGTTTTTACGGCACCATTTGGTACTACATATTTACAGTACATAATCTGGCACCTAGGTTGGTATGCATTGATCGACTATGCAATTTATGCTGTATTATCTAACGTGCTGGTAGTTTTTCTGGAACTGTTATGAGATTTTTTTACTTTATTCATATAATTTGCACACGTGAATACACACACCTTTGTTTTTCAAAAAAATTGCCTACTGAAAACTGTTTGTATACATATTGCGGGTAACCTAAAAACTTTTTCAGTGTAACAATTTGCTGGACTTTTAAAATCATAATCCTGTAAAAACAGTGAAAAAACAAAATAATTGCTTTGCACTGTCCTAAAAATATTATTATAAAATATTATTTTATTTTTCAGCTTACCTACAAAAGTACCGATAGTGAACGGCATAGAAATAGATCTGTATCTGTTCTACACATTAGTTCAACAGCGAGGGGGACTCAGCAGGGTAAGTCGAGTTAAATAGACATGTTGATACAACATTTTAATTATTATGTTTATTCCAAGCAAACAAGTTAACATCAACGCACATATTCTATCACTATTTTTTTCAAATAAAAAACCTAATAGAAATAATTTGAAAACTCATTCTACAGCTTGAGTGTTTGAATGCAACAAGAGTTATTTTTCTACCTCCACAACATAAGGTTTATTATTTAGAAGCCCTTCCCACAGAATTTTTTTTCTTAAAATACATCAATAAGATAGTGTAAATGGACCACATTACCTATTAAATAATATCTCTGGGTATAGAAAAGGCCAAGATTCATTTCTTATTAGAGTTCTTATTGTAATAAGTTGTAGGATAGCACAAATTGTTTCAATTAAAAAATGCCACAAGCTTTGATTAATTCTTTTAGTCTTTACAAGTATGCCAAAGGCTTTGTGATACATCTATACAATTATAATTATAAAGAGGTAAAATTTGTGAGTTTGTATGTAGAGGGTAATCTCAAACTACTGATCCGATTCCGAAAATTGTTTCCCTGCTGGGAAGTTACACTATTGCCGAGTGTAATAGGATATATATTATTTTAATACATGAATTTTCAGGCAGACAAATTTGGGGGCAGTAGCTAGTTTATAATGATGTGTTTGTAACCGCTTTAATCGAGCAGTCCAGACTGCAGAAAAATGTATAACTTGGAAACACGTCATATGCCATCGTCAGCGCCCTAATTGTGTAATACACAATCAATCGGAATCGGTTTCATTTTGACAGTTCAACAACCGTCATTGCGTTGTTTACGTGTTGAGCAGACAAATTTTTCGAACTTATGAAGCAATGGATTAGCAATTTGCTTCAAAATGATTCAGATTACGATTGATTGTGTGTTACGCAATTAGGGTGCGGCATTGAGGGAACGAAGAAGATGAAGAACTACTTTTATAATCATAACAAGATGAGCTGTGATTATCACAAATATTTAATTACAGGTAAATCAGAATGACACATGGGAGTCATTCCTGCGACCGTTGAGACTACCACATCCGTGTATCAATGGATCCACATTGCTTAGAAGAATATATGGATCATATTTGGAAAAGTATGTTTTCATATTATTATAATTATTCAAAATCAAAAGTCATTTATTGAAACTAGGCTGAGAATCAGGACTTTTCGAACATCAAAATTACAAAACGCCCTTCACCACTTCCTAGTAATTTCTCTGGGGAGAAGAAGTTGCTGGAAGACGTAGCTGGAACTTATGGCTAAATAAAACCAAAACATCAACTAAGGAAAAAAAGGATTTAATTGTTATTCAACGATTAACTTCCTAAGAAGTTTCTGAGACTGACTGAATTTGATTCTGACTGACTAATGCACAGGGTGTTTCTGTAACTAACTTTAATTGGGGGTCTAAGTGTTAGCAAATCTTATACAGGCTGGCAGGGACATTGACGCGCAAATTGTAACCATGAATTCAGCACATGGTTCTAGACGCCCGTTTTTTTTTGGGTGCGAAGTCATCATATGACTTCTCCCGCTCTGGGCGGAGCGGACGGCGTGTCAGACTTTTACTGACTAAAATCCACCCGTGTTCCTTTAGTTGCCTATGCCAGGGGCCACGGTATCTCTTTCGAACAACCCGCGGCCCCGGCAGGCATCGGCCCTAGTGGACCCTGTCAGTTCGTGCTGACATCTCTTTGAGGCGCGCGTGGAACACAACGCGTCGTCGACCCGTGGCTGGTCCTTACCGGGCGGCGAGCTGCCCATTGCTCGCCACCCGCAAGCCCGCGCCTACGGTGGCCGTGAGTCGGCTGTTGACTCCCCACGTCCAGGGCGTCTCCTGCGACGATTAGGGGCGTGAGGGCGCAGAGATTGCCACTCCCTCACGCGCTGCGCTTCCTTCTTTGCGAGCATTACTGCTTCGCAAAAGGAGGTGATGGCTTCCCATGCACTCTCGCTCCGTACCATGGCCTGGACCAGGGCCGGACGCGAGAGACCGCCGCCGCCGATCGCCGCCACGAGGACGCAGCGGTGCTCCGCCCAAGCCAGGCAGATCTCCACCGTATGCTCCACCGTGTCCTCCGGGCGATCCACACAGTGGTGACACCCTGGTGTTTCCTCCCAGCCTTATCCTGAATAGGAACCTCCCGAAACAACCGCACTGGGCCACTGGATTACAGCCACTCACTCTCACAGAGTGGAGGCCTGTGTCCCAGCAGAGGGAAAATGAAAGGGTGATTATGCTTATGCTTTTTAATTTAATTAGGTATGAGAGAGCAAAAGGCCCACCAGGCAGGGATGACGACAACGACATGGATGAAGACCCGCGGCGCGGGCGCGGCGGTGCCATGCCACGCATATCCTTTGGAGGGGGTACGTACATCTCAGGTATGTTTCAAATGGAAACATGTGATACCTGTGCTTATTCTTCTCTATTATTTAAACTAAATTAGTTCCAGTTTTATTTAAATCATCCTTTTTTTTTTATAAAAACGTTGCCCCACACTAGGAATTACTCCTATATGTGGGTGCGTTCACAAACATTTAAACTCTCATACACAAACTGTCAGACCCGGAACAACTACTTGTAGGAAATACAAATATTTGTTCCGTGCGGGAATCGAACTCGCGACACGCAGCGCAGCAGTTGATCGCTCAGCCACTGAGCCAACCGTGTCGTCACATCAGAGAACTGTTGACCAAGCTTTTTATTCAAAAAATCTTCTGGGCATGTTCGTTCCATTAAAGACCTGATCCATGGCTTTCCATCAAGTGTGATCGAGGTCTAGAGCAGGCCCAGTCAGCAATAAAAAAATATTTTAATAAAACTTTTAAGACTTTTGTGATCAGTTAAAAGTTTTCTGATGATTTAATATTGGTCCTTATTGTAGTGATGTTAGTGATTATTATACTTTGCAATTTATTATCATTATAATTTTTTTACTTAAAAACTTCTAAATCACAAAAGATAGCAAATCTTTAGAAACAGGAAAAGAAAGTTAATTCTTATTTCCAATACTTGATTAATAATATTTTCTCTTCTGCTATTAACTACCAACAAATCACCTCACCACTTTACCGGTTGTAAGGCAATATTATTTATCGGCATCTAAGCATCAGGTGAGGCGCTCCGCACCGGCGCCCGCGTCGCCGCAGCATCGGAACGACTGGCCCTCTCGCTCTTATCGCCGATGCCGAACGAGCAGGACTTCGCCGTCAACGTGTGTACCGTGCTTGCTGCGGACCATTCGAACAGACTGCCGCTGAGTACCACGCCGCATATATTGGATTTCTTGTTGGCGCATGCTGGGGTTTATAATCATTGTGAGTGTAATTTTATAGATCATATTTTTAACCACTTTCTGATCAGCGAATCTGTTGTTTGGTTGCGAATACAAAAGCCAATCAAATTACCCAGCTTTGTTGATTTGAACACAGACAAAATTGATTTGACTTTCTGAAACTGTGGTTAAGTTAGAAACAAAAGAATGTTTCGAATTAGTCGCACTTTTAACGAACAATAAACACTTTTTAGTACTAAAAAACAATAATTAACATTTTGGGTAGGACAGCTGTCTTTATAAACTCGTTTATAATGATAACTGTCGTGTCCAAAATGCATATAACTTCACCGTAAAATGAAAAAGAGCATGCATTCCTATGCCAACTGTCATCTAAAAACATTCGTTCACCCGCAGCGAGTCTCCGCAACACAATCGGCCGTTCTTACTTCGAAGCGCGAGGTCGTTACCCCGACGACTTCTGGAGCCTTCGGGCCGGAGGGGGCGGGGCTAAAGAGTTAGCTGACGAGACCAAGTTCATGCAGCCAGGGGTCGAACAACCAGACTTCATAGTGCAGGCTAGGGCGGCGTATAATACGCTGACTGATTGTCTGCTGAATGGCTCAGAGGAAGAAGAGATGGTGGTTGAGAAGATTTATGAAGATGTGAGTTGGCTTTTGTTTTTTTTTTGGATGACGTCCTGATGACGTACAGTCTGCAAAGGAGTTAAGTAACCAGTTTTGTAGTGTTTTGTAGTGTGCGTGACACTACAAAACTATATCGCTACTATACGTACTGCTCACAACAATGTCAGCCACGCACACATCGCATTCGTAAAGTGAGTGAGCTAACGTCTTCTAAATGATACTATAACATAATTTCGCATCTAAATTTAAAGCGTTCGTAGCCCAACGCAAAACCCATATACTTCTGAATCCAACGGCGTGAGTTCGAATCTCGGAAATGGTGAATCTTTTGTGATTTAAAATTTTAAGCTAATAATATTTTTTTTTGTTAAGGAATGGTTTTATTTATTTAAAATAGCTTAAATAAGTAAAACCATTTTCAATAAAAATCTTTATTTAAAAAATAAAAGAACATCACAAGTTCGGTCATAACTTTATTTCTCATTAAGACTCACTTACATCAGAACAATAAATCTTATTGCTAATTATATTATATCAGTGCGGGTAGAAGAAAACAAAAAAAAAAATAAAAAGTATGATCATTGTCAACAAAATTGGAAGCGAGTTTACCGCATTCCTAAGATAAGGCGGTGGCGCAAGTTATAAGATGTTGCTGTTTTGGACAAAAATAAACACACCACAATTAATATAGTGTTTCGACGTTGTAAATAAAAGTAAATATTTCTTTTTAAATATGTTGAGTGAAGTCAATTCTTTTGCATTCTTTGGAAGTTTATACAATTATGTAATAAACAATGGGCGGAGTGAATAAACATGTCACATAGATGAAAAATATAATCCTGATCCAGTAACAATAACATCACTCACACTCCAGTACCGCCGACTTATTTTATTATGGCTAAATATGCTGTGAAAGTATTGAAGATGTAATAGTATTAAGTATTTCGTTTATTCAGTTATCAACCATCCGGTATCGGGAACAGTATTACCAACACAGTTTCTAGGATAATTATAGATTTAAATATGTTATGTCTGAAATTCTAAGGTTATAAATGTTACGATAAGTCGGCGATGATTTTCAATATTACACTTTCTCAAGATGATCCGTAATTAATAATATTAGTGGATATTTTATATAGTAATAATTATTGTTATTATTACAATAATTATTCATTTTTGTCGTTATTTTAATAATGCCGGTCTGCAACATGCCAAACCGTCCGCTCGCAGGTGGTTCCGTACAGTTTGCTTAGTGATGTTGTATGCTGCTGCTGTTATACTGGTCTTAGCAAATGGATCAGATGTATGAGTGGCAACAATCTCACGGTGCCGAGGCGAAGCATTTGTGTAAGGTAATGGTTTCGGTCTAGACTGGCGACGGTTTATTTCACCTGTGTCAGCGTGACGATGCACAGTCGAACGGTTTTTCTCTACAAAAAAGGGAAAATATTAGCATTAATAATTAAAAAATAAAAATGACACAATATAAATACAATGCGGAGAATATTTTTTTTATATATTATTTATATAAACACAATTCATATACTTATACACATATAGGTATATATAGTTTATACAAATTATGTAATACATATATAAAAAAATGTAATATTTATATAATATGATTATTATAACACTTATTATTTACTTTATTTGCACATATATTTTTTTTTACTTTTTTCTAATAAGTATTAATCAATATGTATACATTATTTAGAGTTGTTATTTTATTATTATTTCCTAATCATTTACAAACACTATTCATTATATTTTTGAATATTTCATTTAAAAATACAGATAAAAAACTATTATCATAATACTGTGTAAAAGATAATGGTAATTATTAAATATCGATACCTATAGTGAGTGGCTTTGCAGTTAATAAATAAATATTCCAGTTAATAAATAAATACTCCGGTGTTATTTCATATTATTTTCAACTATTCATATCCACAGAAAATCTCATTGGAATTACTGGGTCACGGTGACATAATAAATTAATACATTATTATTAATAATAATTTTACTCACCGATATCATTATGCGCCTTGCGATTTCACTAACAGAAATATTCTGCTCAGACAAAACAATAATCTGAGCTTTTTGGAATATTGTCAAATGATGCATGGTTATTCAATTTATCACAGTAACAAACTTCGTAAAAGTGCAAAAGATGGAGTATTAGAGGTGTGTAGTTGCTAATGCAGACTGACTCATACACAAGTTCACAATTAAAGGCAGGAATATAGTTTTAAAGCAGGTAGTTAGCTTCTAAACCGGCAAATAATTTTAAGTAATCGAGAAACTTGTGGTAGTTTCTCAAACCGGTCAGAATATCACTTTATTCAAAATTACAAAATCTCAAAAATAATATTGTAGTAAACTCGCGACTCGAACTCAAATCATTTACCACTGCAGGTTGAATGCTTACCTGTTGCGCCACGAGAGCAATTATCCTATATTGCCAAATAATGTTGTACTATCATTTAGAAGACGTTAGGTCACTCACTCAACGAATGCGATGTGTGCGTGGCTCACATTGTAAGCAGTACGTACATTAGCGATATAGTTTTGTAGTGTGCGTGATTGGTTACTTATCTCCTTTGCTTTGTGTACATACGGCAGGCAAAGACGGTAGACAAACGACCTTACATCAAAATCTGCCATAGATGAAACCTCTAATATGAATATTTTGATTGCGGTAAAACTTGCGTACACACTTCAGAGTTCACGTCATGTTACTTCAGAGAAAAGCAAATTTTGACATACTGCCAGTATGTCAAAATTTGCTTTTCTCTGAAGTTCTGCTTTTCTCTTTTCTCTGCAAGTATGCCAAAATTTTTATCATGCCAGGAGAATTTTTATTTATCTATTAGTTGCCCCGACAGACATCCTGTCCTCAATTCCCATACAAAATAAATTGTACTTTCAGTTTTCTCGAATCTTTCCATTTTCCCGGCAACTTTTATTTTTTTGTTTATGAACCTGAATGGGACTATTACGAACATTTTAAAACAAAAAAAATAGTGAAACTGTTCTCAGGTGATGCGCTTACCAACGAATAGCATGACACTTATATAGATTACTTACAGTCCGACATTTAAACCTTACATAAACATTATCTTATCTTATCATAACCAGTCTACCTTCTTCCCCTAGGACGTATTAGAAGACTGGATGACAGACCCATCGGATGAGAACCAACTCTTCGCTCCAGAACTACCGGGCGGCGCCACCTGTGTTTACTCGCAACGAGTGTTGCAGATCGCCTCCATAGTTCGCTCGCTCTCCTTCCACGAAGAAAACGTGCAGTATTTAGCTAAGAATACTACGCTTATCAGGTATGATAGCGAAGTGTTGATTTAACTTGTAGAGATTTGTGATGCCACTAGAAGAGTTGAGACGGCCAAATGAGTTTCAACTCTATTAAAATGTAAAAATATTTGTTCGTAATAATTACTAGCTGTTGTCCGTGACTTCGTCTGCGATCCAGGATGAAAAGTAGCTTATGCCTTTCTTCAGATCATGGTCTACCTATGTGCCAATTTTCATCCAAATTCGTTCAGTCGTTTTAGCGTGAAAGCGTAACAAACAAACATATAAAAATCAAATCTTTTCTCTTTATAATATTAATTTACACGTAAGCATATTAAAGGGTTGATTCACATCTTAAAAAAAAGCAATATTTTCGCTTTCAACAAAAAAGAAATATTGAAATAATTGTTGACCAATGGATGGTATAATGCTCTTGTATAGAACCTTTTTTTACTCTTATCATAGTAAATAATATAATAATATATCTTTTTCAGGTTTTTATTGTTATGTGCAAACTCTTGGGTAGGCACCCTGCGGCAATCTGGTCTTGACACACTCGGCAACGTATCCACTGAACTTATAATCAAGGTAAATAGTTAAACTATGCTCATCAATTTGTAATTTTATAGAGTTGTTATAACCACATAAAAATAAAATACATGTATGACTCTATGTATGAGTACTACTCTATGTATGTACTATGTATGAGTTGTTTATATCACACAAAATATAATAATATTTTAACCTTAAATAATGGTTAGTATATTTTGTTTTCGTTTTGTAGGACCCAGCAACATGTTTGATATCTCGGCACGTACTATCAACAATTCAATCGGCATTAGTATCACAAGACCGCGCTAGAGTGCTTGCAGCGCTTGAGTTGCTGAACAAACTCGCTCAGAATGAGGTCAATGAAGATGCACTGCTTAAAGCGCTGGAATCTAAGGTATGTTAATTGAAAACCTTTCTAAACTATCTGTGATGTGTTATAAACTGTCTTAATGGAGACTATTAAAAATATGTACATTAAACTATAATAGCGCTATTGGTATTGTGTGCTTCGACCATCGCGCGAAGAAGTAGAGATTCACTCTACTCCGACATACGGTGTTTAACTACTATTGTAAACGGACGTACCGATCGCGCGCGCGTGCTCTAGTTAAGAGTATTTTGCAGACGCATCACAACACCGTCGTCGCGGTGTACATACGTCGATCAATCGGGGCCACCGCGATGACCCAGTTACAAATGCGGAAATCGTCATGAAGTGTTTACTATAATTGTTTAGGTGACACGCTCGCCTTAAAACTAAACAATGGCTGCAAAACAGTCTATAAAAATAAAAACTGATCTGGAAAAGCAATTGTACGATTGTTACATCCAGGAGAAAACGGACAGAGAAAACCTGCAACAAATGGTACGTCAACTGAATGACCACATACAAAACTTGCAGGAACAGGTACAAGATCTGCAAGGACAATTAAAATGCTTAAAGGCACAAGAAAAAGAAGAACCTTCCGATAAACAGGTCAGTGAGACCAAAACACCCGCTCAGCCCACTAAAAGTGACGTTGAGTACTGCACGGACGAGGATGAACTCGCCAGAGAGACTGGGTGGATTAGGGCGAAAAATAGGAAGAAAAGGAAGTTGAACACCTCCCTTACTCCACCACCACTACAACAAGCTAGCACTAGCGCTCAACAGCAGCTGAACAACAAAGAGAAGGCAACCTCTAAAAAAATTCTAGCACCACCTCCAATCGTAGTGGACGGTGTTAAGAATTACCAAACTTTCTACGACTTTTTGACTGAATCTCAACCAGTAGAAACATTTACCGCCAAAATGTTAAGCGGTAATAGTTTGAAAATAAATGCCAAAACTGAAGAATCCTATAGAGTGATTGCCCGGCGCTTAACAGAAAATAACTGTTTATGGCACTCATACGAGGATAAGCAGACCAGGCCAATAAGAGTAGTGGCGAAAAAATTGCATGCTTCTTGTCTACCGAATCGGATTAAAGATGACCTAACGTCGCAAGGATTCCAGATAGAAAATGCAATTAACAAGCTAAGCTGGAGAACTAAAGAACCGTTGAATATGTTCATACTTTCATTTAAGAATGGTGAAGACGTTAGTAAAATATACGGCATTAAACATATCCTAGGGTGTAAAGTTGAAATAGCCCCGCTTAAAACATCAAAAATAATACCGCAGTGTAAGAGATGCCAGGCTTATGGTCATACCCAAAAGTATTGCTCAAAAGAACCGAGGTGTGTTAAATGTACAGGTAAACACCTAACAGCTGATTGCAAAAAACCTGTAGAAGAAAAACCTAAATGTGTCCACTGTGGCTTACCTCACCCAGCTAACTACAGAGGGTGTTTAGTGGCTAAGGAGATGCAAATGATGAAGAACAAAACCTCAAAAACTAACTCACCTAAAAACGCTGTTAAGCAAACTACCGACAAACAGACAACAAAACAAAGTGCACAGTTTTCACAGACAACCGCGAAAACTACACACACATCTAAAAGTGTCTCATATGCACAAGCGGTAAAACCAAGCTCTCAACCATCAAGTCTTGAGGATAAGCTCAACCAGATCTTGAACTGCCTATCATCATTTGATAAGAGACTAGAAAAATTAGAATCAAGTACTGTAAGAATCAATCATGAATAACACACTAAAAATAATGGCGTGGAATTCTAACGGACTGCTGCAACACCAACATGAGTTGCAAGTAGTCCTAGACACAGAGAATATTGATGTGTGTTTGATCTCTGAAACGCACTTCACTAAACAGTCTTTTGTAAAGTTTAGAGGCTATAAGGTATATCACTCATTGCACCCTAACAACACGGCCCGAGGAGGTAGCGCGGTTATTATTAGAGAAAATATCTGCCACTATGAACAGTGTAAATACGAGGAGCCAGACACGCAAGCTGTGGCGATATCAGTGAAAACCGATAAATTTAATGTTACAGTAGCGGCCGTATACTGTCCTCCAAGACACACGATAAACAAAGAACAATATGTACACTTCCTCAGACTCCTTGGACAGAGATTTATATTAGGCGGTGACTTTAACGCTAAGAATACTCATTGGGGATCGAGATTAACCTCAACTAAGGGACGACAGCTTCTAAGTGCAGTGAAAGACATGCGGTGTGAGGTCATAAGTACTGGAAAACCTACATACTGGCCGACTGACCCCCAGAAACTACCAGACCTTATCGACTTTTTTATTGTCAAAAATATATCAACAAATTATCTGAATGTGAAAGAGGGGTACAACATGAACTCCGATCACTCTCCGATATTATTACTATTGAGTCACAAAATATTACTAAGAGAAAACCACCTGACATTAGTCAATAAGTTTACAGATTGGAAAAGTTTTAGCATAGACCTGCAAAATATTACTGACCTAAAAACTTCATTAAAAAGCAAAGATCAGCTCGATTTTGAAGTAAACAAGTTTAGCAACAATATTCAACAATGTGCATGGAACAACACACCACAGGTTATAAAGAAATTTAAAGGAAATACCTACCCAAGGGAAATAATAGACCTATTATATGAAAAAAGGACTCAGAGAAAAAGATGGCAACAAAATAGATTCCCGCAAGATAAAACTCTATTGAATACCCTTACGAAAAGACTGAAGAGAAAAATACAAACGTTTCAAGATGAGACTTTCAATACCAACCTACGCCAGTTAAGCAGCGACCATACAACACAATACTCTCTTTGGAAAGCGACAAAGACACTCAAAAGGCCAATTACACCAATTCCCCCTATCAGAGATGATAACGGAAAGTGGGCCATAAGCAATGAGCAAAAAGCTCTAAGATTTGCCCATCACTTAGAAGAAACCTTTCAGCCAAATGACAGGTCTATAGATAACCTGCAGTTCGCCAATATTCTGCAAGATCAAAGAATTAAGCTTGTGACCCCAAAAGAAGTTGCAAGGGAAATTCAAATAATTAGCCACAAAAAATCACCGGGGTATGATCTTATTACGGGAGAAATCCTAAAACATCTCCCGCGTAAAGCTATCGTTAAGCTTACTAGGCTCATCAATGCTGCATTTGTGCTAAAGCATGTTCCTGAGCCATGGAAAGTTGCTGAAGTGATTATGATTGCAAAGCCCGGTAAACCACCTCACGAAGCATCATCATACAGGCCCATTTCCTTGTTGCCTATAACATCAAAGCTGTTTGAAAAATTGTTTTTGAAACGCCTAAAACCTATAATAAACGAGAAAAATCTGATCCCTGACCACCAGTTTGGTTTCAGAGAGAAACACTCAACAATAGATCAAGTACATAGAATTACCAACATCATTGAGAGAACGCTTGAAGATAAAAAAGTCTGCTCCACCGTATTTTTAGATGTGGCACAAGCTTTTGATAAAGTTTGGCATAAGGGTCTGATATACAAGCTAAGACTAATGCTGCCCAATGATTTTGCCGATATCCTGCAATCATACATTACAAACAGAATGTTCAGAGTAAGGCACGAGGATGCCTTTTCTGAGTTAAAAGTTATTAAAGCTGGCGTGCCTCAAGGTAGTGTGCTGGGTCCAGTGCTCTACCTGTTGTATACACATGATATACCAGAGCTGGAAAATAATACAATTGCAACCTTTGCGGACGACACTGCCATTATGGCTACAGGGTCATGCCATACGGAAGCAACCAAAAAGGTACAAGTCGCTGTAAATAAAGTTCATGACTGGGCACAGAAATGGAGAATCAAATTAAATGAATCGAAGTCACTTCACATTGACTTCACCAACAGGAATTGTGATTACCACCCAATCTTTATAAATGGTCAACAAGTGCCATACGCAAATACAGCCAAATACCTTGGCATAACGCTTGACGCGAAACTGCGCTGGAAAGCGCACGTCAAAAAGAAAAGGCAGGAACTAGACATGCGTTTTAAAAACATGTATTGGTTGATTGGACGGAATTCCTGTCTATCGATACATAACAAAATTTTATTATATAAGCATATCCTTATGCCGATATGGACATATGGCATCCAACTATGGGGCTGTACTAAGCCGACCAACATCAAAATCATACAAACATTCCAAAACAAGGTACTCAGGAGTATTGTTAATGCGCCCTGGTATATAAGAAATGACGACCTCCATCGTGACTTAAAAATGGAACCCGTCACCGACATAATCCAAAAATTTGCTGAGGCCCATGAACACCGACTCCACCGACATGTGAACATCGAGGCAATTCAGCTGTTAGACCAAACAAATATAGTGCGAAGACTAAAACGGACAAAACCTTTTGAGTTAGTTTAGTGTAAAAAGTGTAGAAATAATAGTGCCAATGACACACATAATAACACATGAACAAAGTGCTTATATCATCATATCAGACTCTAAGAAAGTGGAACGGACTTGTGTAAAGTACAATAAACACTATTCTAAGTTTTAAAATAATTATCACGTAATAAATTAAGTTAGATTAAAATTGCTTATTAGTCTTATAGGCTAGATTGTAATTAATTATTAAGAACCTGGTTCTTTTTAATAAAGAATAAAAAAAAAAAAAACTCTACTCCGAAATGATATTACAGCTCGATCCAAACTTTATGGCGGCTCGGAACGTGAGGCGAGTCCCTGCGCTGTAACAATTTCACGTGTCAGCGGGGGTGAGGGGTTGGGTACTGTGCAGCAAGTAGCGCACTTCACAGCCGCCATGAAGTTTGACGCGAGGGTTTGCATATGTCGTCTGTAAATGTGTAATGGTAAAGGGCTTTGCTCTGTAAATGTTGATAAAACGCAGCACCCAAGCAAGAGATAAAACAAAGTATTCAAAGATTTTTGCTTGTTGCATGTTCCATCTGAAGTGCCTTGGGAGTAACATTTTATTTGAAAGAAAGAAAGAAAAACAAAGAAAAATGCATTTATTGGCATTACACAAAATGACACCTTAAAACTATAAAAACAGAAAACAAAGATTATAATGCCAAAAGGGCCTCAGCTCAGCATAATGTCAGATGACAACACAAGTGTACCACCTGACGATGATTTTCAGATTTGCAGGTGTTCAGCTTCCCAAAAATGTTCCAGTTTCCGGATTTGTGATTCACTTTTGTTCTAACATTTATTTTATTCCAGCTGTACCACGAAGTGTGCGCCCTACTGACTCTCCGCGACATAATGGTGCTGGTGTGCACGTTAGAGTGCGTGTACGCGCTGACGTCACTGGGCGACCGCGCCAGCGAGTCCGTCGCGAGGGTGCCCGGCCTCATACACACGCTCGTGTCGCTCGTCACTGTCGAGGTGTGTGGTGCGGTCTGTGACATAATGGTGCTAAATACAACCCGTCCGAATTAACTGTGCACCTGGCGCTGTGACGTCACTTTGCAACTCACAAACAAAGATGCTATCGCTACTGAACGCTCAAGGCGAACGCGGGGCGCCGCGCGGCGAAGCGGGAGAGGGGTCGCATTCCAGCGAGGTGCACAGTTAATTCGTACGGGTTGTAGATGGATAGATAGAATACTCTTTATTATGTACACCATAAAAATAACAGATAGAATTGTTGAAATTTTAAAGAGCACATTAGATCGTTTAAGGACGCTGTTACATTTTCGACGAACTCAAATTTAGGTATCTAAAGTCGCACACAGCAACATCACGCGTACGCACACATTGAGTCCTCGATTTTATACATCACATATAATCTTGGTCCTTGATATTATTTTTTTAATTTATTTTATTGAAATTGATTCCGGAAGATTACTTGGATCTTTGAAAATGCATTTGGTAACTGTTACTATTAGTATCGTCATCAAGAAAACGAAAATACAAAACCAAAGACACCGACTTCCGAAATCAAAGTTATTTTTCACTTTGTGGTGTTTTTTTTTTTGGAAGTCGGTTTTATTTTTTGTGAGAAAGTTTTTATCACTGTTTCGGTTTTAGGGGGAAAACAGATGTCAACACCCAATATGGGGTACCAACCAAAACTAAAATGAAAAAAACTGTCCTGTGTCGAAAAACAAAAAACAATAGATACCGACACCGACTTCCGAAAAGAAAGTTAATTTTCATTTTGTAAAGCACGCTATGTGAAATAAGTAGGTACTTAAAATAAAACAATTTCCGTTCATAAGGATTAAAAACTACCATCGATATTGCTATTACATGGAACATATAAAATATTATTATCTAAAATTTTACGAGTATTACATAGTGAGCTAATGAGTTATCGACATACTAGCCTGGGCATTTAGTTAAAATTTTTGGTAAAATAAATCTCCACTCCCGAATGATCTTTGTGACTGTGGTGTAGGCTCAGCATTTTTGATGAAAATTAAAACACACGGAAATAGTAAAAATCTATAATATATTTAATAAAGGCATGTTACAAAAGTACACCAACTTATTGCTACGTTTGTAGATTTTTTTGGTCTATATCCAAATTTCCGAATACGGGGCGTCTAAAAAATAAAGATAAACATATTAACAAAATAACCTACATAAAAACTAAATGCTACACTTGGTGGCAGAGCTCACAAAGGACAAATTACAAAGTTCCGCTGCCAAGGCATGTCTTATTTGTCAAACGCTATTTGTGACATCTACCATGCCATATTTATGAAATTGACACCCATGACGAAAAGTGGCCAAGTTTTTGTCGGCGCCATCTTGGATTTTAGCAACCCCAAAAACCATGAAAATGACCACTTTTTGTCATAGTCTTGGTTTTGACCGCACATTGGTCATACATACATACCTACATACAAACCGGTTAAAATCATAACTCTCTTCCCGCCCATCCACTTCCAGACCTCACCGCCGCCAGGTTGACCTTAGCCATCCAAATCCTAACCTTACTAAGAGCTCCTTAAACCCATCCATTTCTCAACCTTGTCCACAGCTACTTAACCCCAGCCATCCAAATCCCGATCTTACACAACATAATAATATTTTTTTATACTTACAAAATAAAAATAATTTAAGTATGAAACTCGTACTTATTTTTATTTCAGTCCAAAAGTATCAACTCCTTCCGATCACGATAACCAACGACGGTACTCACACAACAATCTTTTTCTATTACTTTTATCGTATTTATTTTTTGCGAGAGAGCGATATAGCCGTCCTTCCACGAGCGCTTCTGAGCGCGGAATGATCGACCGTGAGTGCAAAATGTATGAAGAAGTCTGCAAGTGTTTTTATTTTAGCTAATAATTGAAAAATATATTGATTTATATACAAAACAATTAGCTAAATCTATAAAGGACTATATATACCGCAATTTATTATAATTTTGAAGATAAAATATGCTGTAAATTTACCTAAACTGGTACCTATTCGGACACCTATTTTTTAAATTTTCTGCGATTATTGAGTAGGGAAAAACGTATTTGTGCGAAAATTTTGTACGACGTCATACAATTTTTGTGATGCCAATGTGGAGATGAATATATTACCTTTAAATTAAGACATGATATGTTAACATTTGTGATTGCTTATACGTTAAAATGGTACCTGAAAAGCACTGTTATTTGTAGAAAAATGTAAAAGCGTCCTTAAAGTAAAATTGTGGCATTTGTGTCGACCTTATAAAAATTGTGATTCGAAAATACCCATTTTATTTCGAAATTTTGCTCAATGCTTTAAATAAAATAAAATAAAGTTTATTTGGAACTACTTAAGTTTACAATTAACAAAGGAAACGAAGATAGCCACAAAAGTAAAATACTGTGGCACAGCTATCAACGCCCAACTCAAAAAATATGCAAAGTAATTGTTCCAGACTTCCCAAGGCTTTGATCATTTTTGTCGGATGCGTTTCAAAATTTCCAGTTTCTAATTCAAATTGCAAGTCCAGCTACAATAATTGCAGTTGCTCAAAATAACCTAAACAGCGATTTTTAATTTGCTAGATTAAAATCTAAGTTTGGATATAACGCGAAATTCCTTTTCCGCCCTCAAAGAAAGTGGGGTAAGTTCTGGAAGCTGATGATAGTGAGTTATATGAATTTTATTCTGTTCCAGGCTCAAAGCTACGGCCCCCGCGCTTGTATACTGATGCGTGTCGTAGAAACAGTGAGTGGGCCCAGCGCGGTCGCCGCCCAGGCTGAACGGGATGCGCAAGAGCGGCAAACGCAGCAACAACAGTCGGTAAGAGAACTATTTTACTTTGTTATGTCGTATTACAAGTTGAATGAATACTGTTTACCTTTTCTTACTGGTTTGGATTCCACTGACTGTCATGGAAGTCAAAAATTAAAATGTGTATTTTCTTGAATTTGTAGCAACTTTACATAAAATGTGTAACGATGAGATCACACATAACACTTGAAGCTTTTGTTCATAAACAAGTGTTTAACATTTAAATAGTATTAGTCATAAAAAAATCTTTTGAAAATCCTACAATGCAGTTTTAACACACTTGAAAAATCAGTCAAAATGTAGATCGATTTATAACGAATGGTTCTATCTCTTTTCATATTATAATGGCTGACACAGAAATTCTGACCACACATACACTGCTACAATGATCTTTTGGCGCTCGTATAACTTTGACAGGGCTGTTGGTAAACAAGGTGCAATTGTTTTGTAAGATTTATTAAAAAAAACAAGATGGCGGAGTTAGTTTCGATTTCGGCCACGCACCAAAAGATCTTTGTACAGACGCCAGCAGGTCAACCTACCCGATATTGTCAAATTTTCCCAAACAACCTTGAACCCTAATACTCTAGCGATAAAGTTGAAAATCTATTAAAGGAATTTGACAGATTGTAGTAGCTTGATGTGCTGGCGTCTGTACAGTTATAGAAATTTACGAATTGCTAGATAGATAAACCTTCCGTTCACAGACCGTAACCCCCACTAAAGCCGTGCAAGAGCCTCCGCAGATGACCCCAGCGACGGCTACGACGACCGCGGTATCGTCGCTGGCGCCCGTGTCGTCCATACAGCAGTCGCATCTACAGCAGCGCACTGTGCAGGTGAGTGATAGTAAGGTGAGGGACGCTCTCTTTTTTTTAACTTTGTTTTTGCTTACTTTATTTTGGGGCTTAAGTTCAGATGTAACACGTAAAAACGGGTTGTGTGTATATATACTTACTATAGATAGGATACTCTTTTTTGGGCTCAGTATCCAAAAGGTGCCAACGGGACTCTGTTACTAAGCCTCCGCTTTCCGTCCGTTTGTCTGTCTCTCAGCGGGCTGTATCTCATGAACGTAGATTGTAGAAATTTTCATAAAGTGTGTATTTCTATTGCCGCTATAACCACAAATAATAAAAATAAAATAAAGTTAATAATTAAATGGAGTCTCCCTTTAATTATTAACGTTATTTTATTTTATCTATACAAGAAATGTGTTTTTTTTGGTAATTTTTTTGCCTTGTGTGCGGAACCCTTCGTGTGCGAGTCCGACTCGCACTTGGCCGCTTTTTTCGATGAGATTTATTATGATGAACATAAGGAACAGATTCTGTTAACAAAGCATCTGAGAACAGATTCTGTTCGTATAGCGCGCTCACAAGGAACGCCACAACAATGCCTAGAAGTGCGTTTCGAAATGATCGAAGGTCAAATGTTTGTCTAAACTTAGCCTTATTTCATTTTCAACATTGCCCACCACATAACGACACTTACTAATAACATATTTTTTAATAGCAAACTTTTGAGTCATAGTAAGATATTTCCTTTCTCTACTAATTTACTTTCTGTAGTGCGTAGATATGCTTTTTTTTACTAAAACGTAGAAGCTTAAATAAATAAAACATGTAATCCAAAATGTAACAATAGTAATAATAAAATCATTAAATGTCTTCTAAGGGCGATTGGGTGTGTAAAGTGCCTATCTGTAGTATGTTATCATAAAATAGAATTCTTGTAAATATTTTTGAAAAGAGACAGTTTACCGATTTTTTTTTTTAAGTTTTGCAACTTACACATAATCATAAAAATAAAAAAAATGCAAATGGTAAAAACTTTACATTTGAATGTTAAAATCAAATAAGAAAACTATGAAGTGCTGTGCACACTTAGTGACAATTCTATCTACACATAAAGACTACGCTTTCTGTAAAAAAAAAACGGGTTGCACTCCGGGAGTGCCGGCAGAAGTGAAAACTTGAATATTAACGTTGTGTATTTTTGATATTTTGGAATGCGGTCTACTCTCTCTCCGTGTCCTGACGCGAGCTCTGTCTTACGAATTTTCGACTGGTCACATGTCCTGGCGCGAGTTTAACATTTTTACCCAACACAAAAAACTCCCTCCGTCTTACGAATTTTCGACCAGGTCACGTGTCCTGACGCGAGCTCCGTCTTACGAATTTTCGATCAGGTCACGTGTCCTGACACGAGTTTAATATTTTTTACCCATCATAAAAAAGTGCACAACGCCGCTAAAGAAGTTTTCACTTCAAAAAATTGCGAACTAGTCACGGGAGGGCCATAATAAATAAATAAATTACATACAGACACAGTTTGTCGAAGTGGGGGTTACTGACGTATCCAATACCAGCGCGAGGGCGGTGCTGATCAGGCCATGCCCCACTGGCTGGAGTGTCCTAAGTGCTCGTTTACCTGCACCTTGAATGACCTAAAAAATGCCACCCTAAACCACTATTTCCATCGTTTGAACGTACTAGGTTCTGATGAAACAACAAACTGATGACGTAATCACCGTGACCAACGTTGATTGCGTCATCAGTTGTACTAGGTTCAAAAAATGTAAAATGAAGCCGAAGAGTACCAGCGACACGAAAAAAAGAATAATAATAATTACATACTGAAAAAAAAAACTACATAAAACTTCTACAGGAGAACGAGCACTTCGCGCAAGCATGGCTCCGCTCAGCCTACGAAGTTCTACCAGCGAACGACAACAGCGCTTGCGACGCCAACGATATGTACCGACAGTACGTCGCGTGCTGCACCAAACTGTCTAGGAAGGGAGTCATCGCGCCTGCACACTTCCCCAGACTAGTCAGGTAAGACTATTATAAATTATCGAGTCCTTGAAGGAAACAAGATATTTACTTACTTAAATCCTGAAAAATTTCAGACGAGTTTTAACGGCATAATATTATGTATAACGTACAAAAAGCAGAAATATTTGTCCATTATACGTTTTTAGGTAGTAGCAAGTATGAGTCAATTTGCTGTTAAATAAATATCATATTAGGGCGGGTTGTTTCAAACGGTTGGTTAACGTGACATACGTACGTCAAATAATAACGATTACGTACTCGTTGCTATTTGACGTACGGCAAGGCCACCATTTTGTAATTGTAATTTGAAACAACGCCTTTTTTGGTTTGACGATAGTTAGCGCCACTTTTGACGTATACGCGTAAAACAACCCGCCCTTATTGTATGATTGGCGGTCAATATTCTGATTACAAGTTACAAATCTATTGGGACTTTTTGACCAAAGACATCCAAAAATCAAGGCATGCAGGAATGGCAAATCGATCATAATTTTTATTATTGCATTTTGTTATTTACCTTAGAACGGTGTTTGGAGGTACTGTGGGACCAAACACGGTGACGTTATCGACGGGCGAGACTCAACAAGCGTATATCGGCATCAGATCCAGAGCTACGCAGAACAGAACTAATCCTACTGCAGGTAACTACAACTCAGACGTATTTATAAATAATTAGAATAATAAGAAACTCTTTTCGAAGTTAATCCGTAATAGTATTGACGACACGGTTGGCGCAGTATCTGAGCGATCGATTGCTGCGCTGCGTGTCGCGGGTTCGATTCCCACACGGAACAAATATTTGTATTGCCTACAGGTAGTTGTTCCGGGTCTGGCTGTTTGTGTATGTGAGTTTAAATGTTTGTAAACGCAACCATGATACAGGAGTAATTCCTAGTGCGGGGCAACGTTTAACAAAAAAACAAAAAAAAAAAACTCAAGTACTTAGGACTGATTTTACCAAAGTTAGATAGATATCTTTTATCCGTAGAATAAAATTGACGTCTGACAGTCCTATTATGGAAACACTGTCAAAAATTCAAAGTTTATTCTCAGTATGTGACTTTTTCTATGTATAAAAAAGTTTGGTGGCATGCTCCCTTTATATATTTAAATCCGAAAGTAACTCTTTCTGTATGTTACCTTTTCACGCCTAAACCACGGAACGGCACCCTAATTGCGTAACACACGATCAATCGGAATCTGAATCATTTTGAAGCAAATTGCTAATTCATTGCTTCATAAGTTCGAAAAATTTGTCTGCTCAACACGTAAATAACGCAATGAATGTTGTTGAACTGTCAAAACAAAACCGATTCCTATTGATCGTGTGTTACGCAATTAGGGTGTGGATTTCGATAAAATGGCAAGGAGATAGATGGCATCCTGGGGAAGGACATATCCATTCGGGCGATTCCGCGGGCAGAAGCTGTTAAAGGATAAATAAATAATATACTGTTCGGATTTTATCAGATTTTTTTGTTTTTTTTTTTTTTTTTTCTTTAGGACCATCATCGCCGATACTCAAAGCGCAGCTCACGAATAAGGCTGCAGCAGAAGCGAAACCCGCTGTATCTCAACCGCAAGTGCAGGTAACAATTTTACTAATAAAATCCATTTTATTTTAAGGAAAATATTCTAAATAAGGGGAACAGAGTGGCCTCTCGACCGATTTCGGTCACGGTGAGCAATATCAACGGAGATTAGCCAGGTACGCGGGAGATATTATAGTGCACTAGTGTGTGCGCAAACACAGGTGCACTTTTTGTTAATTTAATTTAAAGTCCGATGGCACGGCAATCCAACACGACCGGAGAGAGATCAGGCGCAGGACCAACGGCTTTACGTGCTTTCCGAGGCACGGGGGTATTAAACTGCTAACTTCCAAACTCTGAACTGTTGCTAAGAAATTCATAATGAAAAACCCAATAACACTGTCCGACCTAGGAATCGAACTCAGCAGTCGCGCTTGCAACCACCAGACCAACAGGGTAATCATACAAACTGTTTTAAATATACAACCCATGGAAAGTGTTTGAAATGAGGCAGCCTGCTCTGGGCTACTTTAAATAGAAAATATTCTAAAATATTATATGTCGACAAAGTATTCGAAAGTGTACGTTACATTTTTTAAATCAGCCATGAAACTCTTAACTTTTCATAAAACACCACCTGTATTATCCCACTGAGCCATGATAGTGTTGGTAAAAAGTGATACCTATCAAATCCTGTTAATCTACTCATCATCTGCCGAGCCTTTTCCCAACTATGTTGGGGTCGGCTTCCAGTCTAACCGGATGCAGCTGAATTCCAGCATTTTACATAGAGCGACTGCCTGTCTGACCTCCACAACCCAGTTACTGGGTAATACAATAACCCTTGGTAAGACTTTCGGGTTTCTGACTATTCGTAGCGACTGTCAAAGATCAAAAAATGACAGCTGGGACCAACCGCTTAACGAGCTTTCCGAGGCACGGAGAAGTCTCGGTATGTAAAGATGGCCACCCATCCACAGACCAACCGCGAAATGCGTAGCTTAACCTGATCGATCGACCTGTGCGGCTGTTTTTATTTAGCCACAGGCCCCTCCAAATCCTGTCAATCAACTATTTACTCTATATATTTCCTCAGAGCCAACAACAGCCACCAACCTCCCACCCGCATCTGTCTCAAGCGCTGGAATCCACTCCGTCGAACACAACGCTGATCAAACACTTGTTAGCGCATAAAGTAAGCCCCGCACTACCGACACCAACGACGCAAGTAAGTGATACTAACAAAACTAACTTTAACCACTGTTTAGATAGATGTAGGGATTTGTGGGTGAGTTGTCGATAGTGGGATAGAGACGAAGGCCGCGTCCTAATAGAAAGTGATCGTCGCGCGTCATTTTTAGGGTTCCGTACCTCGAAAGGAAAAAACGGAACCCTTATAGGATCACTTTGTTGTCCGTCCGTCTGTCTGTCTGTCTGTCAAGACCCCTTTTTCTTAGGAACGCGTGAAGGTATCAAGCTGGAATTTATATCAAATACTCAGGTCTACTGACCCTTGGAGCTGTGAAAAAAATCAAACTTCTAAGCCAACGCAATCAAAAGATACAGCCGATACGCCAGAGTCGTAGAAATTGCTTGGAGGGGCGTTTCATGAACGGACGCTGACGTCGTCGCGTTCGTATGTCACTTTTTGTTAGGTGAACCGAAACGCGTGGTCGCTCAGATAGAGGGCGCCTTCCGGTTTTTCGAACAAAAAGGGACATGAAAGCGACGATCGCGTACTCGCGCGACGGTCGCTTTCTAAGCCCAGATACGCACGGGCACGTTTTTCTCGCGGCGATTCTTTGTCGCGCACTGGATTTTCCATTCAACAGTATTTTTTTTGACGCACTGGGGTGTGCTCTGTTGGATTCTCAATGTTCGGCTCCACACCAAGAGTTGAAAATACAGTGTGCGATAAAATCCCGCCGCGATATTTTTACGTCTGTGCGAATATGGGCTAATAGGACGAGGGGTAAAGTTTGTTGAGTTCTTGACGAGAATGTGTGTTCACTTGTTCAGTCATATTTTTCTTTGTTTGACAAGTTACTTATGTGTAAAAGAGTTTTGTATGTAAGATGCTGGGAAAATGATTTACTTATGTAAGGTGAATTGAATGAGGTAAAGTGAATTTTAGTTCATAGAATGTTTTAAGGTAGAATTAAGTTTTTTGGTCATCAACACATAACTCAGTATATTTTTTTTCAATCCTATTTTCATCAATTTTATTCTGTTCTTTTTCTTTATTTTCTGCTATAATTTTACAATAGAACAAAGAAGGTGACGTGCGTATCACGAAGAAAGGTATAAACTATAAAATACAGTGGAAAATTAACAAACTGCATGTAACATTGAGTTTATGAACGTTATAACAAAGATTTGGTAGTTCTAATCTGAACTATTAGATCTAGCATGTATTGTACCAAAGTATTTTTTAACTAAATGCTTGTAAACAAGGCATAAGGAAAATATCTTATCCTTCAGAAAAAAAAAACTCAACTTGACAGGCCGAAATTATACTGAGGTAATTGCCTGATAAAATAAACGATTATCGATTTTTGTGTATGGAAACATTGACGAGTAGTGGCAGTTAAATGCGACGTAGAAAGGCATGCCAAGTATCACTAGTTTATAAACTAACATAATAAAATAACTGGATTGAAACGGCATGAGTATTCCGCTAGCTTATTAGTTGAGCATGGATTTATTATTGTTATTTTTTAGGGGTTATGCCAAGTTTAAAGGAGATTTTTTTTTGTTAGCCATTAATGTCCCACTGTTGGGCAAAGGAGATTTAGGGTTACCTTAATGGTATTATTTTACAAAATTACACACGAGACGTAATTTTTAAGATTTTTTTGCTGCAAATTCTATAATAATAGCAAGTAATAACTTCAACATCATTTACCTTTCAAACATTATTATTCTTTTTTTAAACAACATTTACTTTTGAAAGATTATTTATCTTTTCTTAACAACATTTACTTCTGAGACATTATTTTTCCGTTTTCAATTTCATTTCTTATCCATTCGTTTATCATTTCTTTTTCTTTTATACGTAGGATCAGGGACACAAAACATTTCTGAACGACTTAATTCAATATTTATTATGAATATAGGTTGCGCAAAGACAACAAAGTCAGCAAAGAGGGCCGGCTGCTCCGAGCACAGTTGTGGTCCAAACTAATCAGGTATTTATAATACTTAATTATTCTCCTTTATTGATTCAATCACACACATTTCATTTTTAAATATTAGAATATCAACAATACACATAAAATAACGCCTGCATTCTCCGAAGAGCTAAGCAGAGGTGTCCCTATAGTACAGACGCCACATCAAGCTACTACAATCTGTTAAATTTTTTAAATAGATTTTCAACTTTATCTCTCTCTCTTTCTCTCTCTCTTTTTCTCTCTCTCTTTTTCTCTCTCTCTTTTTTTCTCTCTCTCTTTTTTTCTCTTTTTTTTCTCTCTCTCTCTCTTTTGTTCAAGGTTGATAGGGAAAATTTTCGAAACAGTTTCGGGTAGCTTGATGTGTCTGTGTGCCTGTACACCCACATTTTGCTAATTATGTTTAAGTAACAGGAGGCGAGCCTATTGCCATCAACCGGGCACAAATCTAGGCTCCATGCTATCACTGAGAAATTCCAGATGGAAAACCCCAAAAAAAAAATATAAAAACATTAAAAGATATAAAAAAAAAAACACACACACACAACAGGGTCACAAGCGATAGTCGTTCAGGGCTCCAGATAGCGGAACCTCCTAACATTACGAGCCTTGTCCACAATACTACTTCTTTTTTTTTTCATAACTGGTCAAATGTGGGTGCTATAGGTACACTTCTGCACAACCCTTCGGGGAAACAGCCGTGAAGGGTTTATTATTTTTAATACCCTAAGTAACTATAACTAACTATTTTTAAAGTGCCATTTTTTGACCCGAAAGTTGACAGGCAAGCAGAGGGTGTAGGAGCAAATGCCATCTTACCTCCCACAGCAAAAATAATGGGCAAAACAGAATTCTTAGGGTTGGGCATGCTAGCAGGCTTTCTATAGGATATGTTTATTTGATTATCATATCAAAACACACACACACACACACACACACACCCACACCACCACACCCACATCTAAATTAAACACATTTTCATCTTATATTTTCCGTACAGGTAATGGACGTTGACCCAGAAGCCCTGATCAAATGTACGACAATTACACCAGGTGGCGTTGCCAGTAGCACGCCCACAGATAAGGTAAAAACAGTAACTTTTTTTTCCAACAAATAGGTTAAAGCATTGTCACGGCCGCGCCGCCGCCTGATGGCCCACTACGGCAGGACTTACTACCGCCGCGCCGCGAGGCCGGCCGCGCCTCCACTTCGCGCCGCCAGGAGCGCTAGCCATTGTCCCACCATCACATTGTGGACGTCGCTCATTCTTCATCAAACAGATTTATATCAGAAATGTATCAGTTCTGGAGGGCAATTCCTTTATTCTTAAGAACGTTCGCATTCTGACCTTAGTCTGAATCTTTTAAAAATACTTCTATTTTTCATACATTATGACCTGCACCCTAATTGCGTAACACACAATCAATCGTAATCTGAATCATTTTGAAGCAAATTGCTAATCCATTGCTTCTTAAGTTCGAAAAATTTGTCTGCTCAACACGTAAATAACGCAATGAATGTTGTTGAACTGTCAAAATGAAACAGATTCCGATTGATTGTCTATTACGCAACTAGGGTGGAGTTGTTGAAATTGTTTTGTCGCCGTGGTGAGACTGCGACTAGATTTTGAACGTTTTTAATTACGAGAATTGGCCTTCTTGTATCTTCCAAGTTTAAGTACAACAGATTGTACCTTCGAAAGCCCTTTTATAAACACTATACAGCGGCAACAGCCTGAACAAGCATCAAAACGGTAGATTCTACTTAGAACTATTTGCATAATATATAATTCACTGTATGGTACTTTTATTTGCAGGTCCACCTAAATCAGCCAGAGGATCCAGTTGGTAAATATCAAAAACTTTTATTTCACTTATTACTACTTATTTATGCCCCATTCGTGATGATAACTAAAATTTATTTGTAATGTTTTCAGTAACGAAAGAAGAACCAGTGCAAATTCAGATAGACGAGCAAACTCAACTGACTATTGTGAGTAAACTTTTCTTCTGAAAAATATACTCGTAAAACTAGACGCAATTTTACAATAATACCACGCGGGCCCAGTGCGGGTTGGTAGATGTCACATGTCTTCGAATGTTTGGTTCCAGGACACCGGTTTCCTCACCATATTTTCCTTTACCGTTTTGAGAACAGTGGTGATGAAATCATTTACATAAAGTAAAGCGCATGTCTGGGTTCAAACCTACGACCTACAAATCGCGGCGGTTACCACTGGGCCATCACGGTTCTGAAGAACTTTTACTATAATAATTTACGTTATTTAATCCAATTTTTCCAGAAATCCGCCCAAAACAAAATGCTAGCGGACTTACTAAAGAAAAACTCGAACCCCCCACTGCAAGTCGTTCAAATGGGCCCCCAAATCAACGCTCCGACTATCCAAATCACAGAGACGGGTCAAATCGTTCAGGTGAAGTCCGACGCAACACCAGTCATTCAAATAAACGCTGACTCCGGCTTAGTATCCCAAGGAAACCAATACTTTCAAATAAAGAACGAACAGGGCCAGCTAATTCAAATTAAGAACGAACAAGGGCAAATCATTCAGTTGAAGAGTGACCAATTACAAGCGCCGATTCTTCAGTACAAGAATGAGCAAGGTCAATTGGTTCAGGTGAAGACCGAAGGTCAGATTCAGATTAAAACTGATAAGGATGTTACGGAAACTGTGGTTACTGATCACTCGTATACCGAGCCGCCTGCTAAGAAAATCAAAGTGGAAGAAAAGGTTAGTTGTTAAATTTTACATAAATGTTAGTGCAATCAGATGGTTTTTTGTAATAAAGGGCAAATCGGAAGTGTCTTAGATACCACTAAAAAAAATGGGAAGCATCGTACCTTATATGGGGCACCAGTCCTGTTTATTGAGTATTTATTACCAAGAACCTTTTTTTTTTTTTGTTTAGTCTATACTGTCCCACTGCTGGTCAAAGGCCTCCCCCAAGTCCTTCCAAGAACTCCTTTCCTTCACCCAGAACCAGCCCTCGCGGAACGCGTCCAGGTTATCTCGCTGGGCCGACCCCGGCGGCGCCGTCCATCTTCAGGCACCCATTGTGTGGAAACTTTTGCCCAGCGGTCATCCTGCATGCGGCTGATGTGACCCACCCATTCCCACTTGAGCCTGGCAGCCTTCTTGCCTACGTTTATTATACCCGTTTTGGAATTACAACCATAATTATTATTCATATAATTCTGAAACTTTTTTTTAGAACATGGCGCCTCAAGAAAGTGTGTCAAAAACAGCAGCGAATCTATATGCAGCACTTGCAGCCTCGGCATTGGAAGATGAAGAGGATTTGGTAAATATAATATAGACATATTTGATTTTTTTTTATAATGTTGCACTAACCTTTTGTCGGTCCTGAATATTACTAACACCCGGTTTCTGAATTGAGAACCCGCCACCTCCCGACTTTGTTCAGCCACAGGAGCGCTTGCCACCCGGACGTGATCTGCAGTGGCCTATGCAAGGTAGCAGGGACATCGACGCGTAACCTGTTTCCATGAATTCAGCTTCTTCAGATCAAAGCGTAGAAATTTTTTGTCAGTTATCAAAAAAAATATATCTGCGGTTTCATAGGAAAGTGCAATTCCTACGCGGTCAAAATGTATAGAACAGCAATTTCTTTTTTTTGTTAATAATCGACGAATTATTTCAATGCAGGTGATGGTGTTCAGAATCATGTAATGAATCAATGGTAAATGCCACCCTGTATGAAAAGCAATTAATCGACTACGGACCTAAGTTATAGGCCGCTGCAAGCACTCCTAGCAAAACGGGCGATTATTGACGCAACCGACACTCAGTGCGAATGCGGTGCTGACCAAACCATGTCCCATTTCCCACGTCCAAAGTGTCCATCCACCTGCACTTCTGAGGACCTAAAAACGCCACTGATGTCGCGATTGGCATGGCCACTGGGCCCAACTTATTTAATAATTTGCCATCGACTCGAAAGGAAGAAGAAGAATTGTGAACTTGTCAAACTCTACTGTACCAATTCAGAAATCGAGTTGAAGTCAAATGTGCCCTAATCTTTATTTCATGTCTGTCTATTTTGGCGTATCTTAGCGCCCTCACGCAGGCAGCGTGGGTGCCATGTTATTGGGAGCACTCCGAGCTAAGGTCTTGACACTAACATATTTTATTTTATAAATATAACATTTGTATGTTTATTGTATGCACAGATTTGTACGTATAGGAGAGAAGAGATATCACAAACGTCAAACCATAGTAGATTTGAGAAACCAAAGCTACGCGAAACTCATATAAATATTAACCTTTACAAGATTCGTTTAAAGCGAATTTGTATCGTGAGTCGGCTTTCAGTTTTGTTTTTGTAGTTAGAAAATAATTTAGCTGTTTTCAAGGTAGTTTGTTAGAATAAAAAGTGGCCTACTTAATGTTTAAGGGGAGTAGCTATTCGTATTAGCGCATTTTAGAGTTCCGTAACCAAAGGGTGCCAACGGGCCCCTATTACTAAGCCCCCGCTGTCCGTCCGTCCATCCGTCTGTCTATCATCGGGTTGTATCTCGTGAACCGTAAAAGGTAGACAGTTGAAATTTTCAGAGTGTATTTCTATTGCTGCTATAACAACAGAAATAAAAATTAAATAAAGTTAAAAAATTAAAGGTGGTCTCCATATAAGAAACGTGTTTTTTTTCGGCGTTTTTGCCTCGTGGTACGGAACCCTTCGTGTGCGAGTCCGACTCGCGTTTGGCAGCTTTTATATTTATTTAGTAAAATTATGATTGTGATAAATTAGTGTGAATCATATTAATAATGTATAATTTCTTAGTTCTAGAACTTTATTGCATAAATTAGAACCTTTTCTTATACTGACGGCTTTTAGATGTGTTAGAAGTAGTATTTTCGAAGGAGTAGTCTACGTAGTGTTGCTTCTCTAGCGATGTTAGTAATTCTTGACAAAATATTAATATATTCTGTTGTAATCAGTTGCCAACGAAACAAGAGTCCGTTGAAATGATTCAACCGCCAGTTTTGATGGCAGCTGGTGAAAATTCTGTCATCATACAAGAACCCATTCTACAGGTAAGACTTTTTACCACTTTACCAAGAAGCTATATCACTGTTACAAAAAAAAAAAAAAAATACATGTCGATGAATTATAAACAAATTGCAACATCTCAAATCTACTGCAATATATTTTCTCTCCTCTAAAAACTTTGTGGTGCGTTGTATCTTAGCGAAAAGTAAACTAAACTGCGCTAGCAAAATAAAATAAAATAAGTTTAAAATAAAAATAAAAAACTGTCGATCAGAATGAAAATGTACTATATTGTATTAGTAATAAGTTGTACAACTCAACCGCGAGATAACAATGAGTTTAACTCAATCAGGTTCAACAACCGACGATGTCGGTGCAACAGCCTACGATGCAGGTGCAACAGCCGACACTCCAGGTTCAACAACCTACGTTACAAGTGCAAGGACCCTCGATGCAGGTAATACTTCTGTCTATTCTGTATTAACTACAGTCTCCGGGCGTGTTACATCGAGCAGGAGAAAGCGTCAGGGTGGCCCGCGAAATTTAAATTTTCTTACGGTTTTTGCAATTTGAAGGCCAATATTAGTTTGTATGTTGAACAAAATATGATTCGCGACCGTAACAAGTATGTATTTACAGATTTATTATAATTAAATCATCAATACGACCTTCTAAGATCACATAATTCTATAGAATGCACCGAACTATAATAAACATGTTCGCTGGACTTCATACTATCGATGACCAAATGAAGACATTTAATTTTCGCCGTTTTGGCGCTGATAGCAACGTGAGCGTCCGTAGAAATAATATTTTTGATAGCAACTTTTACAAAATGCGTATCATCATGATAAAAATGTTCTAAATATCTCGTAGTAAACACAAAATACACAAAAAAGTCTTATTCCACGATTTAGACCAAAATCTTCAGAGACGTATCAAAACGAAATGACGGCCATTTGCGGCAATGTGTCAATTTTAGTTCCTGAGACGCTCGAGCTGGGCTTTTGAATCGGCACAAAAAACAACTGTCATTTTGTATAGTATACAAGTTCAGCGTACTTGTTTATTAAAAGTCAGTGATTGAATGACTATTTCATGAAATGGTCATGTTACGATCGCGAATCATATTTTGTTCAACATACAACATGTCACTGCAGAAATTGCAAAAAACGTAAGAAAATTTGAATTTCGCCGGCTACCCTGCTTCTCCTTAACATTCCCCGTACGTTGATCTGTAAGCCCAGGTTCGCACGGGCACACTGGATTTTCAACGCGCCGAGAGTTTAAAATTCAACAGTATGTTTTTTTGACGCGCTGGGATACACTCTGTTCGATTTTCAATGCTTGGTTCAACACCGAGAGTTGAAAATCCAGTGCGCGATAAAACTCCGCCGTGATATTACGTCGCTGTGTAAGTATGTGAGTAGTATTAAGAGATTTTCTTCTCGTTTCAACAGCAGACTATACAAATGCAACAACCAATGCTGCAGATGCAACCCATGGATGTTCAGAACATCATTAATTCGCAGGCCGGACAGCTTATACTGCAAGGTAAACAATTTATGTTTCAACTGCTCTCGTAGTTCATTTGATTTAAAAAAAAAATGATTTATATGTGAAGGAAGACATCGTGAGGAAACCAGTATGTTTTAGAACCACATGTGGCATCTATCAACCCGCATTGTGCCCGCGTGGTGGATTACAGCCAGTGGGCTAGAGGGAGTGCCCTCTCATCGAGAGGAGGCTTTTGTCCCAGCAGTGGGAACATTATAGGCTGATTATGGTTATACTATGATATATATAGATTTTTATTTTTATTTTGACTGCTGCACTGGTCTAGTGGTCGCAAGCGCCACTGCTGACCATGACGTTCTGTGTTCGATCCCCGGGTTAAGCAGGGTTATTGGGTTTCTTCCAACGGGAATTTCTCAGTAACAGTCCGTAGACTGGATTCGTGCCTGGTTGATGGCAATAACCTCGCCCCCCAATTAAATGGGACTTATACATAACTGGCGAAATGTGGGTGTACTTATAGGGGCACCTCTGCCTAACCCTTCGGAGATTACAGGCGTGATGTTATGTTATGATTTGTAATATACTAGCTGCGCCCCGCGGTTTCTCCCGCATAAGTTTCGATCCCGTGGGAATGTCGGGAAAAAAGTATCCCATATGTTAATCCTGGTTATAAACCATCTGTGTGCCAAATTTCATCCAAATCCGTTAGTAGTTTTTGCGTGAAAGAGTAACAAACTTCCATCCATCCGTCCATACAAACTTTCACGTTTATAATATTAGTAGGATTAAAGCAACTGCACCCTTGTATCCTTAGGTAATAATTTATTTTCTGTTTAGCCAGTTTATTTTAATTCTTTAATGGATTTAGCTAGTTTAATAAAATTGTAATCCGATTTTTATGTTTTCTAGAAAAAACAATATCAACACAACCCACGCAGTACATGCAGCAACCAATGCAGATCATAGCAACGCCAAGCAATGCTCAAGGTACTGTCCTACGCTCCCTTCAGAGTTATTATACCTCTGATAGCAGCGACCTTATTGTAACGACAATAAAGATCAAAATGATTTTGACAGACTTGTCAGTGGCAGCAACCCAACAGCAACCTTATTGGTATGAGAATAAAGATCACTGTGATTTGGACAGTGATGCAAAATCAGAGGTAAAATAAATTTGAAAGGATTGTATACTTCAATTCATATTCTTAGATAATTTACATTTACTTTAATGAAATGGGTTCTAAGTTGATTTTCGAGTGACCATGTGTAACAAAAAGGTAATAATAAGTTTTTGGTTGCAAAGGAATTTGAACATTGTTTAGTATGACATTCAGTTTGTTGTTCCATAACTTGAAAATTATCTCAAATTTTGAATTTAAATATAGTGTCCTTTTTGCCATATTGACACGTTTTATCAGTCAATAACAGCATCATCTCTCTATGAGGTCGACCTTGGTGTGCAATCGTTTACGAGTTAGAATCTCATAGCAAATATTTTGTTTGGAGTTTTGGTTTCTAAAATCATAATCAGAAGTCATTTATTCAAATTAGGCTGAAAATCAGCACTTTTTGAACATCAAAATTACATAAGGCAATCCCCCAAAACGCCCGCGCTTCACAACTTCCTGGTGTTTTACCTGTGAAGAATAAGCGGCTCAAAAAACTCCCCGGCAGCACAGTTGTCTGTTTATTTAGAAAAACCTTTATAATAGTAAGTAATTAACATGACGACACACAACACATTAAATTATTTGCCATATGTCAGCTAGTACAAGTCAAAATACCAACAAAATCTGTGTACTTGTACACTGTATTACATATCGCCGCTGGCCCTGCGCCTGATTTCTCTCCGGTCATCGGATTGCGTGCCATCTCATCGGACTATGAGAGCGAGAGAACAGAGAATGCACCTGTGTCTGAGCACACACTTGTGCAGTATAATGTCTCCCGCATCGAAGGCTGGTCGCCGATGAGAAAGAAAAGAAATATGCGTTTATTTTCATTACAGTAAAATAAATACACCTTAAAACTATAACTGTATACAGAGATTACATAGGAATGGTTGCTATGGCCGATATTCGGTCTATGGGAAGACATATATAACATACTGTTCGTGTCTTTGTAACATAATTTTACGGTTTCACATGTAATTGATGTACTAATTAAACGTTGTTTTATTGCAGGTGGTATAAGTTATATCGCTCAAAATATCCCAGGGAATATGATGCAGAAAACTATAATAATAGTTCAAGGACCAACCGGAGGGGGACCTCTTACTTTGACGGTATGTTCAGCCCAAATATAATAGGCTATTTTCGGCTATTTTCCTTAAAAAATCGAATTTGTCTGTCAGTTAGATTATCAAAAATATTAAACCCGTATTTTTCTTTTGTCAATTATATAAAAAAATGATGAAGATATCGCCCGTTAAAGTTCCGCGTGACGTCACTTGCTTGCGACACTTTTGCAAGCAAGTGACATCTTTGTAATTTTTTGTTTGATTGACAAAAGAAAAAATACGTGTCCATTATTTTTCGATAATCTTACTGGCGGACTAAATATAATAATTATTTTTTTACCCAGGCAAATACCCTGTAATGAGTTTTTTTGTAGTTAAAAAGTGACGGCTAAAGTTGGTCGGGGATTGGTAATAGTGAAAAGTAAAATGTCGTTTTTTATGTAGATTTTTGTGTAAGTTTGTTTGTAAGAGACGCTAAAGCCTCGGATTTATGGTGAACAAAACTTGCCAACATGATTTGTGTTACTATAAACACGCTGCGGGCAACATTACATGCAGCATGTATGAGGCTCATGTTTCCAGCAACATAAATCATGTTGCTGCAATAATGTTGTGCAACTTTTGTTTTCTATGAATACGATTCTTCGACGGTTTTCACGGTGAAGAGTAAGCCCACGTACGCATGGGCGGAAAAATATCGTGGCGGGACTTTATTGCGTATTGGACTTTCAACTCTTGGTGTTGATCTGAGCGTTGAAAATTCAACAAGGCGTATCCCAGCGCGACAAAAAACACACTGTTGAATTTTCAACTCTCGGCGCTAAGCATTGGGTTGAAAATGCAGTGCGCGAAAAAATAACACCCTTGTGAACCTGGGCTTAAATGAATTCACTAAAAGCGCTGGCGACATGTTACACTTTACTATGAAACTCAATAAAAAAAAAAAAACATCTTGTGCTTAGCGTCAGTCTCAATCAACAAAAAAGGTTTTAAAACATAAAATGTTATGACAAAAAGGTGAACAACCCAGGCGGCCTGGACGAGGCGACGCTTAACAGCCTTATTACGCAGGCAACAGAGGCGATAACCCAACAGCAAATTATACAGGTTACACTCAAATCAAGTAGCTAACACCCACAGTTTATATCTTACTCCATATAGTCGTTCAACGCAAAGGGAGGAAGCGGTGGGTACTTACGTCCCGAGTTGCGTTATTGCAACTCGGGATCAGTCATTTATAGTTAAGACTTATTGACTGACGTTGACTGTTTGGCAGTCAGCTCAAACTCAAAGCATTTATTTTAAACAAACTAATTACAGGTTTTTTTTATTGTCAAAGGGTTCGGTCAGTCAGGAAGATGAAGCTAGTTAAAATAGTTACTATTCATCTCATGAAATATGAGACGATAATAGAATATTATGATGTCTAAACTAAACGACACGACTCGCGGTAGTGGCGGTCATAAAACGTGCGAGCAGGACGGTGATGATTTTGCCTAGTGTTGTCTCGCTTCCACGTTTTATGACTTCGCCAGCCGCGAAAAATGGAGTTTAGTATAACGCGTGAGCGACTGTATGGAGTACATTGTTATACTGTGCTAATAATCTTGGCTTCAACTCATACTAATAGTTCCAGATGATGCCTAATAGTAACTTTTGGGTTCTCATAATAATAATAATAATCTTCATTTCCTTTCTGTTTCGCTTCTTTGTGTCTAACAATCGTCTACAGGTGAAGTGGGTTTTCTCGTTTTTATTAGGAATCTTGATACTATTAATTTGTTGTATCGTCTACATTTATTGTTTATTATTAGCGTACGTAACGTGTTCTACAGCTATAAAGAGCCTTTATTGCTGTCACAGTATACGTACCGCCCTGCCACGAATGTCATTGCTGCCGGCCTTTATTACTGTTGCAGAGTATCCTCTGCTACAGCAATAAAGGCTCAGCACTGACATACCATTCTGACGAACCTACCAAACCACCTACAACCCTGAAAGTAGATTGAGGGAATGATTGATAAAAAACATTTTCAAAATTTACGGGGATTGCACGTTTTTTATTATGTTGCGTGTACATTCGGCTCATTAAATAATAATCGGCGCTTTACTAACTTATGGGTTACTAAACTAAATGTAGATTAAGCCTATATATATCAACGGTGGTAAAATTATATAAAAATTGTTCACAAAACTTTGGTAAGTGAGTTCATGTTTATGAGTGAGTATTGCGAATTTGTTTGATTGTGTGAGGAGCACACTAATAAAGGGCCCGGTATTGTTAGTACAGAAGCCAGCACATCAAGCTACCCGAAACTGTAAAAATTTCCCAATCAACCTTGAACCTAATGTCTTAGCGATAAAGTTGAAAATCTATTAAAGAAATTTGACAGATTGTAGTAGCTTGATGTGCTGGCGTCTGTACATGGGGGGAGGGGGGAGATTTTCAAGTTCATAGAAATACAAACTAAAAGCAGTACTCACACATAAATATGACAAAACCCGTGCACGGTAATAAAATATATAACAATATATCAATGGTGCAAATGCATTGCTGCCATTTCGTATAGATAATCCAAGTAAGCTTACAATTCGAACTGAAAACAGTATAAAAGTGTTCATACAATTTATCGAATGGCCCGCAGTGCATAAACACCCTATACATTTTAAATCCTCTAGATCCGCACATAGAACAAGTAGCATAAGATTGAATTTGAACTTTACGTTGTTGAAATAAAGTTGGTTATCGCAGAACTCGGGTGTGATTCAGTCGACCCAGAGGGTGTTGTCTCAGCCTACGTTAGTGAGTACTTCGCAGGCCATCACGATGGTGAAGAATGCCCTCGCTCAGGTTCCATGCACAGAATATTTATAGACTTTAGCTTTTGTGGACAGGTTTTGGGTTTTAGTTCGGTTTAGAAATGAATTCGACGCCTTGCCTTTAAAAATAAAAGAAAGATGTAATTTACTGCTTGAGTTGTTGTTATTATAATATTGACAAAATATTTTTGGGGCGAAAAGATTTCATTTTTCGTGTGGCCTAATGGTGGAACAGTGGTGGCCCAGTGGTTACGGCTGCGACTTAAGAGTTGTAGGTCGTAGGTTCGAAACCAGCCAGACGCGTTATTTTGTGTAAATTATTTCATTACCATTGCTCTCAGAACGATGAATCGTGAGGAAACCGGCATGTCTTAAACCAAAAAATTAAAGACATGTGACACTAACAACCCGCACTGGGCCCACGTGGTTGATTATGGCCCACTCTCACTCACTGAGAGGACGCCAGTGTCAGCCGTGGGAAGAGTATAGTCTGATTATGAAGCTGTGGCCAAAATTGATTCAGAATGTAGCTCTGAAACGGCGGAGCGGTGTAGTTAACTGGATGTCTGTCGGGTTAACGAATTATGGTGGACATCTTTTCTCATCAGGAGAATTTTAAAGGCTAATAATTCCTTTGTTATATATATAAATACAAGTAAAAAACGACATGCAATTTTGAAAATTACTTGCTTTTTTTCATTTAATATTTCTGAAAATAGCTACTTAATATTTCTGAAAATAGTTACTTATTAGTATTTTTGAAAATAGCTGCTTAATATTTTTGCAAATAGCTACGTAAAATTTTTGAAAATAGCTACGTAATATTTTTTAAAATAGCTACGTAATATTTTTGAAAATAGCTACGTAATATTTTTGAAAAAAGCTACTTAATATTTTTGAAAATAGCTACTTAAAATTTTTGAAAATGGCCACTTAATATTTGTGAAAATAACTACTTAATATTTATGTTTGCAACTAGGCCGTCTCGACGGTCGGTTGCCAGAGAAAAGTATCCACCGTAACAAGCAGTATAATTGGCCAGGTGCGTACTAACCTTGCGCCGACTGTACCTTAAGCCTGTCCTGAGTAGGTTGTTGTAATTGTCCATGTGCATGAGTACTTTGAGTATCATACAGTACTTTCTCATATCCAGTACTTCTTATATTGTAGAAATCTCATATTATATCATTAAAAAAAAAAAAAAAAAAACGTATACCGATTACCTATTATTCCTTCTATGTTTTGAATGCTCTTTGCCAGGCATGACATGCTGTTTTAGACTTTGTGGCTTTAGATTTAAAGTTCAAAAAGCATAAATACTTCGTGATTTTTAAGCCATAGAGAAACTAGAATCGTCGTTATGGTAGCTTGGTTATTGGTCTGTGTTTATTTATACAATTTGATGCGTTTTATGTTATTTTGGTAATCTTACATTTTAATCTTTGGATGTGGGCTATTTTTATGCTTTTGATATACTTACATAATTGTTTCGCAATGTACAGACGCCAGCACATCAAGCTACTACAATCTGTCAAATTTCTTGAATAAATTTTCAACTTTATCGTTAAAGCATTAAGGTTTAAGGTTGATTGGGAAAATTTTACAGTTTCGGGTAGCTTGACCTGCTGGCGTCTGTACTAGTGAAACAATTAGTGTATGTAAATATTTAAGTCCAAGGCAAACTTGAATTATGTGGCCCATTAATACGGACAAAAATTGTTGTATTCGCAAACAAAACGATTCCGTGCAAATGGGCTATTATTACTCCTGGTTTTTGTGTTATATTTTTCTAAGTATCTTGATCGGTCATTTACTCAGCAAGTAAATTATAGTTTGACTAAAACCGCTGTACCGCGCCTTCGGTATGTGCGCGGCGAGACGGGGGGCCAGTGCATGCCGCTCATTCGTCATCGCTCACGGCGTCCCGCCCCCCGCCTCGCCGCGCATTCCTAAGGCGCGGTACAGCAGTTTCGGTCAAACTATAGTACAGACGCCAGCACATCGAGCTACTACAATCTGTCAATTTTTTAAATGAATTTTCAATTTCATCGTTAAAGCATTAAGGTTAATGGTTGATTGGGAAAATTTGACAGTTTCAGGTAGCTTAACCTGCTGACGTCTGTACATAAGTATACCTTACCTAACGAGTTAAACCTGCTTGTACCACAAATGACTGAATGCGTTGTTTATGCGATGTTTTCAAATAGGATTAGCGCTAAACGTATTTGGTGGTTTATGTTGTAAGCGGGCCTTAAACTTTTTGGTTCAAGTTTGCTTCGGGATCCAGAAGCGTGTTTTGCTAGGAACAAGCATGTTTTATATTGTATTACAACCATACATATTTCATTCATTTATAGTTATATTTTAAACATTGTAGTTTCATGCAACTATTTATCTATATTTCTTCACTATATACAATTTGTTGTTTGTGTAGTGTTTTAATTTAATTAAATGTTGAGTATTTTAAATTATTATTTACTTATGTAGCTTATCAATGTTATTTCATAAATCAATACAACTTCTTCTACAGTTTTAATTAAAACATCCACAGAACGCCCCACAAATGACGCCAAGCCAGCAACCAATAATAACCAACCAACCACAGCCTCATAAGGCTCAGATCATGAACCAACCGCAAACACAACAGATTATGGTTACTCAGAAGCAACCACCGGCTCTTATTAGTACGTCAACCAGCAGTCAGATTGTAACCAGTAATGCGCAACTTATACAAGGTATGTTAAAGATCTATAAAACTCAAAGCATTTATTCCAATTAAACCATTTACAGGCAGTTTTGAATTGTCAAAGAGTTGGTCAGTCAGAAAGATGAAGCTGGTTGCCAATTCTAAAGCGTAGGTTCCTCTGGAGAAGAATGGGCAAGGAACTCCATGGACACTCTTTTAAATTGAAATATTAGTTACACTATCCATTTTGAAATTATAGGTACCTATATATTGTGAGATCGATGTTGAAAGACGTGCACGTTAAAAGCGTACCAGAATAGCAATTATTTACCACCTCGTTGAAACAGACCTCAGCCAGAATTGCATTTATTTACCACCTCGTTGAAACAGACCTCAGCCAGAATAACATTTATTTTCCGCCTTGTTGAAACAGACCTCAGCCAGAATATCATTTATTTACCACCTCATTGAAACAGACTTCAGCCAGAATATATATTTTTTTTTACATGTATTTTCAGCCTCGTTGAAATGGACCTCAGCCAGAATAGAATTTATTTTCCGCCTCGTTGAAACAGACCTCAGCCAGAATAGGATGTATAGACCTCAGACCTCAGTGATAAAAGCATTTATTTGTCAACTCGTTGAAACAGACCTTAGCAAGAATACTAAATATTCATTTACCAACTCTTAAAAAAAACCCTCCTTAATCTAAAATTTCCACATTCAAGGCAACCAACAACTCCTCCAAGGCAACCAGCAAATCATAGCCGTATCCAACAACCAGCCGATCATAATGAACGCTCCAATGAAAAGTAACGTACATAGAGTGGTGCAGCAACCGCAAAGGAGCCCAGTGGTTACCAGCGTGCAGAGTAACCAGGTTTCCGTTGTAAGCGAGGCGAAAACCAGCGTTATACAGTCTTGTCCGGTAAGTGACCCATTATTATACATATCCTTACACTGTTAATGCTTTTGGTACTTGTTGGTGTACAGTACAAATAAAATCATGTAAAAATGCTTTTGTTTGGGTAAACCGGGCCTTACACGTAAAGCGGGAATGATTTGTGATGATTAAATACAAACTCATTTTTGTGGTCGATAAAATCAATACTGTGCATGCGTAAATATTCATTCCGATTACGGAACTCATCACTGTGCGTGGTCTGACACGCACTTGGCCGATTTTTTCAATAATTTAATTCAATCAAGTATATAATACCAACCCGCTCTGGCCGCGTGGCCCACTCCCTCTCACCGAGAGGAGGCCTGTGTCCCAGCAGTGGGAACATTATAGGCTCATTATGCATTATGCAAATATATACTAGAAAATAACGCAGTATTCGATTTGATACGATTCCTATCTGTCTCTCTAATTATAGAAGGCCACCACACAACCAGTGATGAGACAAGTAATCACTCGCCAGCCAGTCATGGTGGGCAACACTAAGATCGGTGATAAAGAACTTGTGGTCAACCAACCTATTACTGAGGTAAATACTTTACCGTCTGGTTTTTGCCAAATTCTTCTTGGGTTCAGAATAAAATAGAATACTCAAATATACTAATAAATATAGAAATATACTAATAGAATACATAAATATAGAAATTTTACAAAGGGTGACGAGGTGTGGGGGGACGTGAATAATTTAATGAAAAAAATGAAGTGTCTTTCGGTCCCAGTATACAGCGTGGCGCTTTAATGGCGACATTAATTTAACACACGTATACGGTTTCGCGTTTTAGTTTTATGAATATAATTATTTTTTATTTAATTAAACATTAATATGTATTTATTTATTTGTTAACAATTTTCTAAAATATCATCGTAGAGCAACCTGACTTAAAGAATTGTAGCGCAGGGGTCATTTGCCGGGGTCACGGATCATAACATCGCATCAATGTAATTAAAACAATTATCGTGCAAAGAGAAAGCGAATTGAAGAAAAGAGAGAGAGCCCTATGTCGGCGCGCGGCGCAGGTGGAAGTTTTCAAGTTACGATTTTTTTTATGTTGTTATAATTTTTATGATTACTGGCCACTAGCCCTACCCGTGTGTTAAATTAATGTCGCCATTGTAGCGCCACGTTGTATACAGGGTCATATACATAAATATGTTTTCTGATGGGCAGAAAACATATTTATGTGCGGCCTATTGCAGTCCACTGCTGGGCATAGGCAGAACCCCTATGTCCAGCAGTGAGTTGATTGAGTCTCTACTTACTATGCGTCATACAAAAAAATCCTTTTAATAAACATGTAGATCAATTTTATTGAATACTATTGAATTTATTTATTTATTTAATAGTTCAAGCACATACATGTAAAGGACGGACTTAATGCTATAGGCATGAATGAACATGAATTCGTTTTTTTAGGATTCCGTACCCAAATGGTAAAAACGGGACCCTATTACTGAGATTTCGCTGTCTGTCCGTCCGTCTGTCTGGGGGTCTCTCACCAGGCTGTATGTCAAGAACCGCGATAGCTAGACAATTGAAATTTTCACAAATTATGTATTTTTGTTGCCGCTATAACAAATACTAAAAATAAAATAAATATTTAAGGGGGGTCCCATACAACAAACGCGATTTTTTGCCCGTTTTTGCTCGATATCAATAATGGCAACACTTGAAATATTCACAAAACACTCAGTTGTATTTTTACTTTAATAATAAATAATAAAATTAAAATAAATATTTAAGGGGGGCTCCCATACAACGGACGTGATTTTTTATAGATAATGGCGCGGAACCCTTCGTGCGTGAGTCCAACTCGCACTTGGCCGGTTTTATTGACCAAAATCTGAGTTCTCTTAACTATTTTGTAATATGTTTTAGCCTCAGAAGCCACCTACTCCGAAACCGTCCGCAACGCCACCTCCCGCACTGACGCCGACACCGATACAAGCCGTCAGCCCACAGGACGAGACTCCTTGGATTTGCCACTGGCGAGGGTGTGGCAAGTAAGTGACGCCCACTATAACAACAAGAAAGAGAAAAAGTCAAATTCATGTGCTCAGTACAGTTGTTTAATGAGTGAGCTTGTTATGTATATTTAGTGCAGATACTTTTCAATCCAACGGCCTAAAATCCTGGACTAGACTGTTTAAATTGTATTTTTGATGCGACCACAAAGTTTTGTCATCCCACCACAGTCAAATTAAATATTATTATTCTCGAAAATTAATATATATAATTATTCTCGTTATTCAGTGGATGTGGAAAGAGGATTCATAGTGCAAAAAAAAATGTATCAGAGCCATGACTGGAGCAGAATATTTAGACCATTGCAGACCATTATTTAAGGAATTACAGATTCTCCCACTCCCATGTATATTCTTGAAGTTTGTCTATTTGTAAAAAAATACCCTCATTATGTTCAATTAGGACTATTTAAAATAGAAGAACTGCTTTGCGAGACTTGCATTTTTGTACACGTTATGTTTTTGACAGGAGGCTTTCCAATGAGAAGAACAATTATAAACTATCTAATTATATTATTTTTGTATCAGATCGTTCGCCAACGCTGCGGACGTATTCACGCACGCAGCGCGCACGCACTGCCCGCCCTCGGCCGGCGGGGAGGCGCCGTGCATGTGGCTCGACTGCGACCGAGTGCCGCGGAAGACCTTCGCGCTACTCAACCATCTCACTGACAAGCACTGCACTGTACCCGTAAGTACAACGCTACAAGGCAAACATACACACATTCATACACATCTACATTCTATGAAAATAAACATTATCTATTCTACAGTTCATTCACAGTTATTTTACCTCTGATTTTGCATCACTGTCAAAATCACCATGGTCTTTATACTCCTTGTAATAAGGATGCTGATGGATTGCTGCTAATGACAAATCTATCAATATCACATTGATCATTATTCTCGTTATAATAAAGTTGCTGTTGGGGTGCTGCTGTCAGGAGCCTATAGCCTTCCTCAAGAATTGGCCTATCAAATACAAAAATAAGTTTTAAAATCCGACTGGTGGTTCCATTAAAACAAACAAATAAACTATTCAGCTATATTATTAGTATAGATAGATATTTCATGTAGATATAGTACAGCAATCTAAAATGTTTTGACATGTCCCAACACTAGTAAGTTATATAACATGTAACCCAACCTTGCAGGCTCTAAAAGCGATCTACAACTCGCGTCGTCACGCGGCCGCAGAAGGCACAGACGGCAAGCCGGTGACGCTCGGGTACCCTCCGAACGCCGCGTTAGCTGCCCTTAACAAACATGCGGCGGATATGTTCAACCCGAGGGAGCTAATGGTAAGGATACTATAGATCTTACTCCAACATTTATAGATTAATTACAATATTGGGGCAAAAAAAGTTGAAAGGAGTCAGAAAATTGACTAGGAATAAATCTGAGCAAAAACACGTTTTCCGCTCATATTTGTCCGCATCCCTTTAAGTTCTGGCCATACTGAGGTGAATTACGCACGTTATGCGGGACACGACACGATTGTTTTAACTGTGGTCCCACGACTATTCAAGTTCTGAGTTGAGCTACACAACTACTGACAAATGCTTGCACTCACCGGACTGGTCCACTCAAATCTAAGTGGCTCTTTCTAAAATCTATTCAAATGTATGTTTAAAATTGATGTTATTTCAAGTTAAACAAATATCAACTTTATTTTAATAACTATAAAGTTGATTTCAGAGTGACTAGCACTATGAAAAAGTTATATAAATGTTTGAAGTTGTAGCGAAAACTGAACTTTATTGTGTAGGAATTAAAGTTATTTTTCCATAAACTCATATTTGTTTACGTTTTTGGAAAATAAGTCGCGAATGCAGGTTATCTATGTCTTCTTCACATGATCTGACCAAGATTATGTTTGGACCTTAAAAGAGACTTTGACCCTTGAGTTTGTTTCGCCATTTCTTCTTAGGGGTCGTCAGATAGGAAATGTTGACTCCATCTAGCTTATTTATTTATAATATATTTGTGTGTGATTTGGATATCTTATTTACAGCATAATAATTTCCCATAGTCCACCTACGTGAACTAGCCGGGTGGGTGGACCATGGGCAACACGAATAAACAATTTCATTTCATTTCGCGCCTCTTTGAGAACCTGCATGCAGGAACGCGGGATTCCCCTAAGTTTGCCAGAGCTTAATAGGCCATTATTTTATAGGAGATACGAGGAATATTAATATAATATGAGAAATACAAAGAAACGGTGTTTATGTTCTTCTAAAGTCATAATTCAACACTATATTCCTTCATAACAATATCTGACTTGTTGGGATGGAGAGAGCTTATCATAGTCATATACCCATTCTCATTTACCTTAAAATTAAATCTCATATGGCTATGGTCTTGCTTATGTATGACAACGATTGTGGAGTCAGAAATAAATAACTCGTAAAATAACTTTGTCACAAGAAAAAAATAAGTTTTTGTTATGAAATTGTCTATGGCGTCAATACACAGCCAAAACTGTATTACTTTAAAATATTGTGTCATAGTCTATTCTCTAGTTACTCCTGCGTATTTTAAAGGATATTAAATTGTGAGGTAATAAGTACTGCACAAGGTTTCGTTTTGCATTCTCGTCAAATTGAAGGAGGTAACTATGCTACTGATTCTCGACACGAATCAATAATAAAATAAGTAGGATTTTTATTTTTTTCTAATTTTCGGAAATCGGCATGTGTGAGACACGCATTTTAAAACGCGGCCTGTGTGAAACCGCTCTATAACTGCCCTTTTACACACACACAAAGCGGCCGCTTATACGATACCATAACGCGATTCTGTTCTTTGAAAGTAGTGTATTCTGAAATACTGTCAAACTTAAATAACTAAAAAAACAAGTATGTATTCATTATTTACCAGGGATCGTAATTTTATTTGATTATTTATTAACAGCCTCCTGAAATTTGACGAGGATACAAAACAACAGCTTGTATTTAATCATATAGTAAAACAACAAAAAATGATGATCAACAAAGAATTAAGGGGTTTAGTGTCCTTCACCACACAATCCTCACCATTGAAAACAAACATTCATGAAATAAATTTTGAGAACGCCAAAAATAGTCTAGCTACAAGTTGCTGCTCACAGGATTGTGAGGAGACGTTCACCACACAACCCTTACCAACCTATAGCTATAACTTCGGATTCATAATGCGACTATTTTTTTGACCTTGGTGATTATTTATGACTATTTTTACTATTTTTTGGCGTTCTCAAAATTGTTTTTCATGAAGTTTTCAAAGGATTGTGTGGGGAAGGACATGGGGTTTATACATAAACTTTGCTTAAAGTTAAGTAATAATCAACGACTGTTTAATCATACATTTTTGACGTTTAAACGTCTCTTAACTTTAATCAACGTTTATAAATAAAGAGGTAAATTTTACGTAGATACATAGTCTACGCTTGCATATTGAACTAGGCAATTGGTTATCGGAGCAATTGATATCGAACCTCGCAATTTGATAACTCTATACCCGCATACAACGCTACCAAGTTCTTTTGGCGCGTGGCCACAATTGGAACTAACACTGCCATCTTGTTTTGTCAATACAATTTCACAAAATCGCCAAGAAAGATCCTGGTAGTACTCTAGTCACAACCACTAATAGTGTCACGCTGCGTGTGACGTCACTAACGTGTCTATGTGTTTGTGCACGCGCAGCACAGGGCCGAACTCAGTCGCACGCCGGAACAACTGGTGAGACTCACACCTTTGTGCAACCAAACTGTGGTCGATCGACTTCGAACAGTCGATATTGTTAAAGTCAATTCAATTATTTCAATTAAGCACTTGAAATGCAGTTTCTGAATGTCAAGGTTTACTATTGGATTCAGAACATGAGTTTGGACCCCAAAGCGTCGAAATTTTTCGTCGGTTATTAAAAAAAAATATTGCTGTTCCATATGTTTTGACCGCGTAGGACCACTTTTCAATGAAACAAAGATTTTTTTTGTTAATTGACGAAAAATTTCTACGCTATGGGGTCTAAACTCATGTGCTGAATTCATGGTTACAGTTTGCGCGTCGATGTCCCTGCCACCCTGTATACTTATACTATTTATTAAAATTTATTTAACATATTAAGGCTAACATTCGTTTAAACAAAAACATATCATATCGATCAATGGGAGATAAAACTTAATTACTTCTAATGAAAACAAATCAATGCCGTCGATAGACACCGCGAGAGAGCGTTGTATGTCACTTGTCAGAATGATCTTGAATGAAAATCGACCAATCAACGAAAAGACAAAAACTAAGCGTCACCTCGCAGAATAGTTTTAACAAGGAACGCCATTTGTAGCTGAATGAAAGTAACAAACACTTAGCGCCATCTATAATTTGACAGTTTTCGTCCCTATTCGGCGGCCATGCGCCACTAGATTGACCTGAACGGTTGATTTCATCGATCGACCGCAGTCTCGTTGCACATAACACCTGTGTTGTTTTAGCTTGTGTGTATGTCAGTGTGTTTGTTTGTTTGTATGGTCTAGTCCAAAAGTATCTGACGAAAGTGTATACAAACTCTGTTCAGGTAAAATTCTTTCGCAATCCCTCACCAAATTACTAACATAGTCATCTATATTTAAGGTTTCAACTTTTTATCTCACCACTTTTCCCTGCAATTATTCTTTGAATAATGTTATTAAATAATAACATTATTCAAAGAATAATCCGAGTCCATTTAGATTGCTATCGACACGCTAAGAAGAAGATTAAATTGTAATTGAGAAATTATCGACGAAAATTGAGGTTATAAAATTATCCTCAATTGCGAAATGAAAACCATCTTTAAGGTGATTTAAAATTAGCTGTTCGGGTTTAAGTAATCAAACCAAAGTACTCAATTTGTTTGCACAACAAATTCACATCGACAGGTACGTTTTCTGATCCATTTGTTTACATTTTTATCAGATACTTTTGGAACAAACTATAGTACTATGTTAAACTCAGTCGCACGCGGTATCAACTTAAGAGACTTGCAAATAACACCCGTCTATGTAGCTTGCGTGTATGTCAATGTGTGCGTTATTTTCGTAGGGTAATTTTTTTGTTGTTTTAAATATGTATTGTTTTTTTTTTATTATGTATCAGTTCATTGAATGTATGTTATTTAGACCTTAGGTAGATTTTGATGCACTAAAGTTTCTTGAAATTGCATGAAAGAAACTACTGTTATTTTCTTTTTAGATTCACCAGTAATACTAGTTAGTATAGTTATTCGTGTATCCGTTATTGTGTATGTCCTAGGGTGTGTTAAATAAACATTATGCATGTTATTTGTCCACGTCTGCTACGCTTCGTTGCCACTAGAAACTCACATTATAAATTACAGTTTCATATGTGCATTTGTAAAAAAGGGGGTAGTTGGGCGACTATTTAGCGGTAGCACTTACAAGTTAGAGTGAGATAGCGATATAAAACTGCTAAAGAGAGAGAGAGTAAAGGTTTTCGGTATCTTTTGCTTTCGCTAAATAGTCTGCCTGTAAATATTTTAAGTGACTTTTTATTAATTAGTTATCCGTTTGACAGGATGAGAACGAGGGTCCAGTTACGAAAAGCATACGGTTGACAGCAGCGCTCATATTGAGGAATATTGTCATTTACTCCAATACTGGACGGAGGTGAGACTACAAACGTTTTGTTTAGATTTGTTGTATTAGAACAACTGAGAAAAAAATCCTGTGCGGTCGGGGGGACCTCGTCAGAAACATGTTCCGCACGCACACACAAACTCGTATACAAGCTGTTGTTTTGCATCCTCGTCAAATTTCAGGAGGCTGTTATGAAAGACATAAACTTTTTTTATGTCTTTCATAACAGCCTCCTGAAATTTAATTACGATCCCTGATAAATAATGAATTGACTTGTTTTTTTGGTTATTTAAGTTTGACAGTATTCCAAAATACACCACTTTCAAAGAAAAGAATCGCGTTATGGTATCGTATAAGCGGCCGTGTTTTTATGTGTGTGTAAAAGGGCGGTTACAGTGCGGTCTCACACAGGCCGCGTTTTAAAATGCGTGTCCGACACATGCCTATTTTCGAAAATTAGAAAAAAAAAAATACCTACTTATTTTATTATTGATTCGTGTCGAGAATCAGTAGCATAGTTACCTCCATGAAATTGACGAGGATGCAAAACGACACCTTGTATAATAGAAACAGACAGAGAGTGATAGAGAGTCGCATGAAGGAAGCATAACGCTTTCTCCTTACGTGAAGATTTCTACCAGTCAAGTCTACCGCAAGCCGCGTTATAAGTATGTAAGTACCTATCACAGTAGAATTCAATATTTTTCTATTACAGACAACTCCGGTCCTACGAGGCTCACCTAGCAACCATTGCGCTGAGCAGCGTGGAGGCTTCTCGAACGATCGCGCAGGTTCTATACGATATGAACAACATTTGAGAGTCGCTCGATGGGCATACGGCCCAAGACTAGCGTTTACAGTACATACCGCCGCTGTAAATAGGTAGACAGAGATGGCATATAGACTGAATATGAACGAGGTTTTCTCTTTCCTCTATGGCCGAACATTGTTTGAAAAACCAATAGAAAAAAAAATTCTATAATGAACGTCAACTGCCATTGGTTTAAATGTGTCTATGACATAATTTTTAACCAATCACATGGCGGCATTTACAGAAGGAAAAAACCCGGCTTAATTTTCTCTGGGACAATTTGTGAGGACTTAAAAAAAGTGATAATTTTAAAAAGTCGAATGCTACCTTAGACAATGACGAAAGTTGTGATTGAACATAAATAACAGAAAATTGTAGTTTTGTATGTGATTAGTTAAGTGCATTTCTCGGGACGTTAGCCGACTTTAAATAACAAGGTGCAATTGTTTGTTGTGTATCTTTTTATAGTTAAGTGATGATCTGAATTAAGAAATACGGAAAATAATAATGATTAAAACTATTATAATAAGAAAGAAATGTGTGCAAATTAGCCATTCACTAATATTTAGATTTAATTTAATACTGATGATGACAGCTTTTTTCCGTTTTAAGCGGCAGGTGTTGAGAGATGTTAATAGATGTTCTTTTGTTATGTATCTTGCTGTAACCTTATGTTTGGATGCGGCTCACAAACGGCCGCTTGCAAGGTCGCACATCTGACGGAAGATGCGTTGGGCGTAACTTCGTTAGTACGCTCTACGCACTCCCGCACCATCGGTTGAGTGTGTAACATAAACCCCTTTTATTCATAACATAAACTGTTTAACCATACATTTTTGACGTTTGAACGTCACTTAACTTTAACATCGTTTATAAATAAACCCCTTAATGTTTTATTAACTACTTGTCCGTTCTGGCGTTACGCGACTGACGATACGCGACGGATCTTCACACACACATCTTACGGAAGATGCGTCGGGCGTAACTTTGGTCGCGTCTATTTATTCGCTCGACACACTAACCCATCATCGGTTGACGATCAGGCTCAGAATGTCCCTTTCCCAAAATGTCCCTTGGTTTCAATAAGTCTCCCGAAATGTCCCTTTCCCAGAATGTCTTTTTCCCAAAATGTCCCTTTCTCAAAAGGTCCCTCCCTTTCCTACGACGACAGCTGCGCGTTATTCTGGGAAAGGGACATTTCGAGAAAGGGACGTTTTGAAACCAAGGGACATTTTGGGAAAGGGACATTCTGAGCATAAACCTCGGTTGATTGTAAGATTGTTGTTTGTTTTATTATGTACCGTCCGTTCGGGCATTACGCGACGCTTCTTCCGACAGATGTGCGACCACTTATAATTTTGTACGATACGCTACGATATTGCTCCATCACACCATTTTGAAGGCGCATTAAATTTTTTAAAGTCATTGTTTACCACCTTATCAGGAGCCGTTGTCGCGCCACGTTCTAAAACGATTGTCGCATGTTATTCTCGTAAAAAGTTCCTTAGTAAATTGGCATGAGCCACTTTTTAAAGAGCCATTTGTACCAGTATAACTCACCTTATTATCATAAGTAAGATGTAAGTTTTCTACTAAAGTTGTAAAAACATTAAAGGCCCGTTTTGACATTTGAGAATTCTTTCTCGACACCTGTCAGTTTCATACAAACGAATACGTGTTTTGCGAATTTGATCTTTATCAACTACTAGAACTGTCAATGTCAAAACGGGCCTTTTATTTTTTGACAATTTTACGAATTAATTAATTTAATACATACCTACATATATTTCAACCCGTTAAAAGATCGCTTACTAGAAGCCGTTAGCATGAAGCGCTCAACGGTTTTCGCGATTATATTTATTGTCGTTTCGAGAGTATTTTTTTTATGAATAATCGCTGGTTCATACGACATTTGTCGGGTTAATAACTACAGGTGGTCAAGTACTTATGCATTTCAATAATAGAAGGTATACTTTGCAAGACGTTGATTGATAAATCATTCAATCAATCACTGCAGTTTGCGCGCGCTTGACAATTTTTCACATTCATTTTGCGATTACAATAATCGCAAAATGAATGTGAAAAATTGTCAAGTCGTTCGAGAAATTGGCCCTAAGAAATGTTTTAATTAGCTTGCAAATGATTTTTGTTTGTTCAGTATCATTAATTGCGCTCGTATCAATGTTTATGGGCCCGTATACTAGAATGGTTCCGTTTTAACGTGTTTTAAACGCGTTAAAAAAAGGAACCATTCTAGTCCCATAAACATTGATTTTCATGTAAGTTTCGGTCGTTCTGGCATATCAAAATTGTATGAGGAGAAAATATGTTTTATGTTAATTAAGAATGATCAATATCACTATTATATTGATAAGACTTTTACAGCATTAATAAAATATGATTTTGCTGTTGTATTGCCATACATTACTGCCGAAATTTGGTTATTGGACTTAGAAGGTTAATAACATTCCGTTAAGGGCGATTTTTCAATCATCTGATAACTTTATTTGCGGAATAATTTTGAAATTTTTACAGTTATTTCATACAAAAACTGTCAACCGTCAATTTAATTCCTCGAATAAAAGCCCCAAATATCAGCCCTTAGTATCATTTGATTATTAATAAGCTGCGGTTTCCTAGAAACCGTCTGTGTACTTTCACCTTTTTGTATAAATATCTCAATTGTAAATTACTGTTTAGATTTAAATAAAGTAATAAAAAACTAGGTTAAAAAAAATCAACGGGTTGCACTCCGGGAGTGCCGGAAGAAGTGAAAACTTGAATATTAACGTTGTGCATTTTTGATATTTTGGAATGCGGTCTACTCTCCCGCCGTCTTACGAATTTTCGATCAGGTCACGTGTCCTGACGCGAGTTTAACATTTTTACCCATCACAACAAAAGTGCACAACGCCGCTAAAGAAGTTTTCACTTCAAAAACTGGATGACAAGTATTATTTTTGGAAGTCCGCGTGAATGGTTGAAACTAATTTAATTAAATTACAATGGGAGACTGTATCAATGAGGACAGTGAATCGATGTAAGTGCAACGGAAAATAAATAGTTTTTAGAAAGTTTTGTGTTTTATTTTTGAGTGTAGACAGGAGCTATTTATCTGAAAACGATGAACGGAACGGGACGAAGACACGGGATTGAAGATGGGGTGCTATTAAAAATAAAAACATGGGTAACCTAATGTTAATCATTGTTTATTTGTAGGTTGAATGGTCTATTGAAATGAGGGTTTTGTTTATTAATATTTGCTTGACAATATGGCAAAATGTGCCACTATACCAACAAATTCTGTGCCATCTTTTGCACCTACCAGATTATGAGCAAAAAAATGATGCAACTGACTTTCTTTTCAATCCAGTGCTGGATACTGGACTAGATTTGAAACTAATCCAGTCACCAGTGAGATTATGTGAAAGAGCAAGAGCACTTGTTTGCTACAGCATGCGTGACAACAGTTATTTTAAAATATTCAAAGTCCCTGATTACCACCCAACTGATTTTTCAACTACCTACATACAATTTAACAATGTTAACGAAACAATTTCTGGCAAAACTGGTAGGATGGTAAATTTGAAACCTATTTAGACAGATTGAATGTGTCACTAAACTAATTCCCTTTAATGATTACTTATCAAATACATACTTGAAGCATCTAATTTAAACGCCTGCTAAAAGTTTTCCTCAAATACTTCTTTTTGAAAGCTTTCTCATTCTGTACTAAGTAGCAAACTCAAATCCTGCAGTACCTACTAAATTGAGCCTCCAACCTTAGCTTTGGTAACAAAATCCACTATAAATGTCATAGGTAAATTTCAAATTCCTCGATAACAATCAACCAATCACAGTGCTTTGTTTTGCACCAAGTGAACGTTGTTGTGCAGCGAAGAGTGGGATACAATTTTATTTAATTTTAAAATCATTACTAATTTCCAGAAAAATTGCATTAGCGGGTTTTGAAATTGGACACTTATGGACAATGCCTAGATGAGTAACGTTGAAAACAATGCACTCAAATGCTACATAAAAAGATCTGGGCTTCCTTACCTTCACCGGTGCTTCTCTTTTAGAATCTACGCTTATGATTTGTCTTCGGTCTTGATGCTGTTTATCCAGTTTATCATATTGTAGAAAAATAATGGTGCTCATTTCCACACCACCCTAGAGGTAGAGCACAAGGTGCGTTTTTTTATAGTGGTGTCCCCCGTAGGCCTAATCCACTCGCAACAATCACTTTACCTGTCATGGTGGAATCGAACCCTCCATATTGTTGCATTTAACCAACAAGGATGACTTGAAATCCTGAAATGTTACTCTTGCTGTAACCCCTAACATGTCCCTACACTTAATTCTAGTATTGACTCAAAGCGGAACTTGCATTCCGCTCGGTATGCATTACAAAAGCCCAGACTTAGATTTTAATTTGAAAAACAAATAGTGTGAAGGCAGGTAGGTCACCTTTTTTTAATATGGAACATTTGGTTGCATGTAATGGCATATTTAACCTTAATTTCGAGTGAAATTAAGTAACGCTGGACGATTGGAATGCATAGAATTTATAAATCGTGGTGAACAAAGCTAAACTGCAACGTGTCAGTTACACTTCGTTCTATTGGACCTGGATTATACCTTACACCCTTCTCTGGGCATTTAAGCGTCTAGTCATCATCTCATCTTTGATTGGGGCCTGTCACAGGAACTCAGGATCAGCGTCGCCCTTAAGTAACTGCGCATCTTCAACTTGCATCATGATTTTCTAGAAGCTTCGACTCGCATCCTTCCATTGTTTCTTGATAACCTTGAAAGTTAAAAGGTTATCTAGGGTATAAATTAGATTAACAGTATTAAACAATACGAGTGATTGATTAGGAAATACTCACAGGTCTTCATTTTTCTAAAGATTTTGTGATGGACACCGCGATGAATGATCAACCAAGAGGCAGCCATTCCGTTAGGAAAATGAATGATTCATTATAAAAATGTGATGAATGAAATGACAAACATTTGACAAATAAATGACAGTGTTCCAAGCTTCCAAGTTTGAACTAAATAAATAGTGCTGCACGCAAATGGTATAATTTTGAATTTTGGCACTGGTCGATACTATCGGGTATTTAGAATTACGTATTAAAATATAGCTGTGAGTTGGACTAAAAAATATTCATCATTCAAATATTCTTTATTGTATTTATAAATTAATAGCTGAGACATGAAAATGTACCAAAAATAGTGAGAAAGTTTACTTTTTACAATAAATTAAACTTCGTCTACCTGCGCATTGATCTGTCGGACCGACAAAATACTCTTTTGTGATGTTTCTTTTTCCATAAATGCTGGCATTTGATATTTCCTATTAATTTTCCGATTCGTTGCTACGTTCCATGGCGCAAAATCCAGGGTTTATTTTCGGTGATATTATACTGTGTTTTGTACTGAGATGAAATTATGACATGTATTGTATGTCTAATGTTCCTCATGAGGTTCTCTTTTATATTTCTAAGTTTACTTTTGTCTGATAGTAGAAGAAAACTTATAGGTATTTTTGGTAATATTTTGTAAACTCGAAAATATTACTAACTTAGCGACTGAAATGAAAGACTCCGTACCTAAATGAATAGTTTAATAATTGGTTTTATCTTGTTCACAATATTCCCAAGTTTCAGAAAACACAATATCAAAATTATTATATTAAAGTGGTTACCAAGTAGGTAGTCACCTGGGTTTTAAATTTTATTTTCGGAATTGACTTTTCTAGTTCTACCAGTTTAGTTTCTACAAATGCGGACTCGATTCTGGAACTGATGTATAGACGCCAGTAGGTCAACCTATCCGAAACTGTAAGATTTTCCCAATCAACCTTGAACCTAATGCTTTAGCAATAAAGTTGAAAATTTATTAAATAAGTTTGACAGATTGCAGTAGCTTGATGTGCTGGCGTTTGTACAGACGCCAGCAGGTCAAGTTACCCGTAACTGTCAAATTTTCCCCATCAACCTTGAACCTTAATGCTTTAGCGATAAAGTTGAAAATCTATTAAATAAATTTGACAGATTGTAGTAGCTTGATGTGCTGTCGTCTGTACTTAAACCATTCCAACAGACTTAAGACAAAGCTGCTTTTCCTTGTTGACTACCTACAACATAACAGTAGATATGATGATCCAGTGTACAATGATTGATATAATTTGGCTGCTTTTTTCCACATCACCCTTGAGGTAAAGCACTAGATGCGTTTTTTTTATAGTGGTATCCCCAGTAGGCCTAATCCACTGCTAACTGCTAATGTTTTTTTATTTAAAAAAACATGAACAGTTTTATAATTATCAATAAATGCAAAAAATATTTATGAAAACAGCTTGGATATAAATAAAAAAAAAAAAAAGATACACACATTTTGTATTAAAACATTGCAAATTATTTCAGAAGCAATATAAAACAAGGAAAGATGAATATCATTTCATTTACTATAAATGCAAAACTTAATACTAGGGGTTGTTATAGTTTAGGTACCTGTATTAAATTGATATCAATGATATTTTTAACGCAGAATTGACGAGACATTGCCAAATAACCTACCTACGCTCACAATGGCAAATACCCTACCTACGCTCACAATGTCACTTCAACTCAAACCTCGACTTTATTATAGCAACAATTGAAGATTGTGACAATCATAGATATAACAAGTCTTTAAAATATATCAATGATGACAATTTATTACATTAAATTAGCTACTTCACAGCCAAATCTACTAGATAAGCAGGAACAGCGCTCAAAAGGCTGGTAGCATTGCCACGTTGGATGGCGATGCTAATTCGTCGGCCAAGAAACAGGCCAGCCCTCTGGTCACGTGAAAAACCAAGTGGACACTCGGACCCCATGGCGCTAGTGTTTCAACCCCAAACGGCTCGAAGATATAACTCCCTATCAGGTTGGAATATTTTCGCCGTTTGAGGTTTTCTGCACCAGCAGCAGACATTTAAACTACCATAAATGTATGAAATGCAACATAGAGCAAGACAAGATACGCCATTGAATTTACTCTGAGTAAGACATTTACCAAGATACATTCAAAATACTAAAATGCAATCAATATCAGACACCTACTTTGTTGTTTGTTTCTTGGTTTGCTTTTTACTAACACTAGTTATAAGATATTTTACTAACAAAATGGACTATATTGTTGTCTGATTTTGATATATAAATAAATAAATAAAATAAATAAAAAAATATAGTACACAACTTTTTCAGGAATGACAACATTTAACGAAAGTTTGGAGACATTAAATTGCTTTGCATATATTGGATGCAATTTATAGCATAGTGAACGAACACGAAATTGCTTAATTTACATTATTATAAGCACTTATTTAACTATAGGAAAGTAATACTTATCTATCACAATGAGGATACGCTCATCTTCAAAGACTCTTACTGAATTACATACTTACCTGCTTATTGATTACCATTATATACGCGAAATTCGTATGAGTAAGGTAACTCATACTGAGTTCATTTATCTCTTCTTGGAGAATTTTTCATGCACCTTGCGCGTTGATTGCTCTGGAATATCAATTAGGTATTTAATTTATAAATTAAAAAAAAAAAACATTATTGTGCTCGTATTTTGGAAAGGGGGAAGAATGATTTGGCTGAATTAAGCCATTTCAGCTAAATCATTCGGCTAGGACGATACTGATGCCAGAAAACGACGATTACCGCTTACTACGCCGAAAGTCTAAATAGCATAAGAATGGTTTGAGTAAAAGCGAGAAAGGGAGTTATGAAACAATAATAAATATGCCTCGTAATGTAAAAGTATGTCCGTATCTGCAGATGGCATGGCCCGAACTAAGCGACTTATATACCACGTGGTGCATGGTCATTGTCCTCTCTAAATATCTAGATTATGTATAAATACTACTCAATTATACCAATCAAAATATTACCTACTCGTTTATTGTAGAACAGAAATCCTAAAACTAGTTCGTACCTTATTTATGGAGGTTGATGATGCTCTTAGCTCTTCATTTTCTTTCATCGATGATCGGTGTTCTTTTGATACTTAGTAGATTTTACCTGAAGTTTCCACATCAAACTGTCTACTCCGACTCGATAAAACTTAAATAATCGATGAAAAGGTGGAAAAACTTACTTATTTTCATTTTTTTGGCAATATAAAAGCAATCAGACGACCCCGCAGGGTCGACGGCAATGAGACTGCAGTTATGAAAGTGTACTTTGAGACCTGTAAATCAATAAATGTACGCAGCCGCCGTTGCATAGTTAGTTAGTGTTGCATTTTATGACGACGGAAGTCATCTATCGATGCATACGAATAATAAACCTTAACATAGGGACGAGGTTTTCCATTGTTCTAAAACTTTAACTAGCTATCAGTCATATAGCACTGACAGTCAGCAGGTGAACTAAAGCCATATCCAATGCTACATTTCTTTTTAGCGAGTTAATAAAAAAATACGTCTCAAATCCTTATTTTACATATTGAAGAGTAAAGTTGTCCTTAAATGTTTTGTTCGTATAAAATTTTTTTTATTTTTTTTTTTTTATGTTGTAAACTAGCGCTTGACTGCGATCCCGCCTGATGGAAAGCAGAGATGCAATCAATCAATTTACACTATTGAAATACTATAACATAATATTCTGAATTTATCTATAACTAGCTGACCCGGCAAACGTTGTTTTGCCATATACATTATTTCTAGCTGCCCGGCGCTACTTCGTTCGCGTGGTGTCTTACTCCCTACCCTACTCCTGCCCTACTTCTACACTACTCCTACCCTACTCCTACCGTACTCCTACACTACTCCTACCCTACTCCTACCCTACTCCTACCCCACTCCTACCCTACTCCTACACTACTCCTACCCTACTCCTACCCTACTCCTACCCCACTACTACCCTACTCCTACCCTACTCCTACCCCACTTTTACCCTACTCCTACCCTACTCCTACACTACTCCTACCCTACTCCTACCCTACTCCTACCCCACTTCTACCCTACTCCTACCCTACTCCTACCCTACTTCTACCGTACTCCTATCCTACTCCTACCCTACTCCTAACCTACTAATCCTATATAATCCGAGTAATGTGGATACATGTATGTTATCCCGCCTTAGGATATTATTGTTCTGTGATGTTGTTGGTTCAAAACCCCTAATTTAATACGTGCTTTAATTCGAGTGGCCCCGAGCTTACCGTACCGAATGGACGATCGTCAAATGTTTTACAGGAAAGTAGGTAGAACAGTTTACAAGGGAAAATGAAATAGTGGTTTTTACTATCTTCCTCGCCATTTTTCCATATTTTCTCACAGTTTAAACCTTCCCTGGACTACGACAAACATTTCAAAACCAAAATCAGCTAAATCGGCCCAGTCGTTCTCGAATTTTAGCGACTCAAACGAACAGCAATTGATTTTTATACAGGATAATTTTTTATTCAGTGCGTAAATTTTCACAGGGTGTTCTACCCATGAATATGAACAACTTTCACTATGGGACCATCTCTGAAATCACAAAAAAAAAATCAGCTGTTTCTTATAAAAGTTCAATACCTACTCGACCAAAATGTATGAATCTGCTGATTTTTTTTTCGTGATTTCAGAGATGGTCCCATAGTGAATGTTGTTCATATTCATGGGTAGAACACCCTGTAAAAATTTACGCACTGAATAAAAAATTATCCTGTATATATGATTAGCTGACGCCGCCACCTTCGTGCCGCTTCAGAATAAATAAATGTTGAAATGAATTATTTTCATTTCTCTTTTTTTTTTTCGTGAATTTTCCCGTTTAATCTGCTATTCGGAGCGGACACCATACAAAAATAAAAATCACAAAAATCGGCCCATTTATAACTCAAGAACGGCTTTTTTAAGATCTATAATTATGGTGTAACTAACCCGACATTGTTATATTTATATAGATTTCAAAATCGATGCTCGTGCAGCACTAGCCTGAGTTGCCGAATCAAAAAAAAAAAAAAATTGTAACTGGCCGTCATAACAAAACTATATTTCCGAGTAAATTATTATATTAGTATAGTAGCAAAAAGAACAACTAAACGTAGTTACATAATTATTCATTGTTTTATTTTACAGTGTCTAAAGAATTCCTACGACTGTGGAACCGACTGTGGGGTTGCAGTCTGTTGGCTGTTGCGAATTTGCGACAGCAAAGTCGTTGTAATTGGATATCAATATCAGAGATGGCGTTGTTTTCAACCAGAAGTAGTTTCGTTATCCAAACCCTAGATGTCACTATTGCGTAGTACTGTAAATAAAATATTCGGATTTTTTATAGCAAAATCAACATAGGGAACATACATTATGTTCCTATCAATGGGTGATATAAATTAGTGTAGAAATATATACGACGAAGGGGAAAACAGATAAGGATAAAAAAAAACAACTTCCTTCTTTAACTTGTTTAGTTCCAAATGCGCACACTTGGCGCTGCTATGGCTATTTCAAAACATGTAAAAAACGTTGAGCTTTGAAATATAACTAATATAATAATAACACCAATCACAAAGTTTTTAATATAAATATTTATCACAATTTTTGCGTGCCTTAAATTTTATATTAAATTCTCAGTAGAAAAATGTTAATGAAACCGCAACAGGAGTTTCACATAGTCATAAAGTGAAATTTTGATGCGTCAAGCGGCCACCATTTCTCATTTGAAACCCTGATATTAAAATGAAGATATCAAATTCCCGTTATGGCTAGAGTAGAAATGTCTTTTGATAGGGGTGTCACTGGATGTTAGAGAAGCACTTTAAAAGTATATAAGTAGCAGCGCCCCGCGGTTTCACCCGCATAATATGTTTTGATCTTGTGGGAAGGTCGGGATAAAAAGTATCCTATGTGTTAATCCTGGTTATAAACTATCCGTGTGCTAAATTTTATTCAAATTCGTTCAGTAGTTTTTGTGTGAAAGAGTAACAAACACCCATCCATCCATCCTCACAAACTTTCGCTATTATAATAATAGGGGTTAAAGTATGAAATTGCCGTTTTATTGTAATAGGTACTTTGAATTGACATAAAACCCTCGTGGTTTGAGACTTTTGAGTGAAACTTTTTTCACATGGTACCTAAGCAGTTCTTCTTTTAAAACGGTTCCCTATCCATTTGCATAAAATTTTAAGACCTAATATAACTTGGCATACTTTTGTTTGTCCTAATTATATTTTCGCATAAATTATTTACGCATAACAGCTTACGCATAATTTTTTTACGCATAATTTCTCTAACCATAATAATGATTAAGCATAACATTCTAAAGCATAACTTTATTAAGCATAACATTCTAAAGCATAACTTTATTAAGCATAACAATAATAATAAGGCGTAGTCGACGGAGCCCCGCTTCGCGGGGCCCCTATTTCTGTCTGCAGGGTTTAAAGGAACCTAACACGAAGGGGATGACGGGGGCTCGTTCGCTCGCTCCGCTCGCTCACTTGAGCCCCCGTCATCCCCTTCGAACCTAACCTGTCCGAGTCGGGGTGCCCCAATTCCCGAGCTCGCTTCGCTCGCTCTTGCATCCTAAGTTCTCATTGCCTTTTTACTAAATCGAGATGTGTTAGACCTTGGGGCACCCCGACTCTTGGAAAAAGTGATACAGAATCGAGTGAAAATATTTACGTAAAAATAACTCAAATTTGTTTCCGTTATTTCTATTAATTGTATGCCCAAATATTATTATGCTAATAATCATTAGGCCTAGTAACGTTATGCGAATCAAATTTATGCCAAAATAAATTAGTCTTTAAGATGATTATGCCAACATAAAATGTATGCCTAAAAAAATTATGCTGAAGTATTATTATGCCAAAACAAATTGTGCCAAAATCGTTATGCCGAAGTATATTAGGACAAAGAACATTATGCGAAAAGAAGGGATCCCTTTTAAAACATGTGCAACATTCGATTATCGACTTTCAGTTGTTTTTTTTTTTATTCAGCTTAGACAAGAAAGATGGATACTTCGAAATTCGAGTTATTTTTGAATACGAGTTCCGACGCGGAACTAACGCGGCAGAAACAGCTCGCACAATGTTGCGTTTGGAGAGCGGACTGCTAATGAACGCACTGTGCGATTTTGGTGCGTTTAAACCAAAATCCATTGCATTCCTGATGTAAACTTTGATTTTAAGAACGAACCACGTGGAAGACCGCCCACACAGGTGAATAACAATGAATTGAAAGAGATGGTGGAAGCCGATCCGAGCCAAACTATCCCGGAATTAACGGCACGGTTTAACGTTACCTTAGCAGCAGTATTGACTCATTAGCGTCAAATCAATAAAATAAAAAAAATTGAGAAATGGGTGCCTCATGATTTGACTGATCTGCAGAAAGAAACGCGTGTTGAAATTTGTGTTGCCTTGTTGAATCGATACAGAAATTAAGGAATATTGGATCGAATTGTGACATGTGAAGAAAAGTTGATTTTTTACGAAAACCGTAAGCGAAAAATGCAATGGCTGACCCCAGGTCAAACGCCGCAACAGTGTCCTAAAGCAAAGCTTACCAATAAAAAGGTAATGGTAACTGTTTGGTGGTCTCAGCGTGGTGTTATTCACTATAGCTTTCTCCGATCTGGTCAAGCAATAACGGCAGATGTCTACTGTGCCGAACTCCGAACAATGATAGCAAAACTAGCAGTGAAACAGCCCCGACTCATGAATCGATCTTCACCATTATTGCTCCATGATAACGCGAGACCTCATAAAGCACGAGAAACCGTTTTAACTTTACAGGAACTACAATTAGAAACCATTTATCACCCTCCGTATTCGCCAGACCTTGCTCCAACGGACTACCATTTTTTTCGTGATTTGGACAATTTTCTACGTGATAAAAAGTTTTCTTCTCAGGAGGCAGTACAAAATGCTTTCACACAGTTTGTCGAATCTAGATCACGAGAGTTCTATCGCAAAGGCATAAATGACCTTCCTATTAGATGGCAGCAATGTATAGATAATAATGGTAATTATTTTGATTAAATAAATATGTTAAATTAACAAAAAAAAAACTAATTTCAATTTTTCAGTACAAATCGGCAATTTCATATTTTAACCCCTAATATTGGTAGGAAATAACCTTGTGTACCTACTTAAAAAATATGTGCCATTGTAAGATTAATCAACCTGTGTAGCCTTTTCCCAACTGTATGTTATATCTTTGAAAGCATACGTTTTATAAATAAGCCAAACAATACTCAGGTGTTTTCAACTGCAAATACCAAAGACACATTCACAGTTTACTCTTAGCAAAGGTAGTTAATCTTCGAGGCAGCCCTGAGAGAGAGAGAGAGAGAGAGAGTATGAGAGGGAGCAGATTTAAAAGGCATCGCTTAGTCGGCAAGAATTGCAGCCGCTGCTTATTTGATGGAGGTACCTACGATTGCGCCACCTAGTAACAGAGTAGTGACAAAATGGATAACTCAAATTTAAGGTCGCTCAGCGCGCTATGGAGCGGGCTATGCTCGGAGTTTCTTTGAAGGATAAAATCAGAAATGAAATTATCCGAAAAAGAACCGGAGTTACAAACACAGTTTACAGAGTTAGCAAACTGAAGTGGCACTGGGCTGGTCGTGTTTGTCCAAAGATCGATGGCCAGTGGAGTAGAAGAGTCCTGGAGTGGAGACCGCGTACCGGCAAGCATATTGAGGGATGAAAGATGGACCAACGGTGGCTGGGATAGACTGGATTCGGAGGACAGGGCGTTGTGGCGCAGCCTGGGAGAGGCCTTTGTCCAGCAATGGACTGCGATTATAGGCTAAGTTGATTGATAAAATGGAGTGTCAAATGGACGCCTGTGTACCTAATGTTGCCAAAGAACTTGTGAGCGCGAACCTCTAAGGTCGCGTCTTAAAACACGATCGTCGTGCGAGTATGCGACAGTCGCGTTCATTTTTTTCGGCGAAACGACAGAGGGTGCCTTCCGGTTTTCCGAACAAATGAGTGGCATATGAATGTGACGATGGTGTATTTCCGCAAACGATCTTTTTTATTTGGATGCATAAAGGGAACAATGAACTCGCACATATAACGGTCTATAAGAAGTCTTTATCTACATAAAGACTTCTTACTTTTATGTGCAGTCGTCTGTACAATTATATATACTCCTATGAGTATGTATGATTGTACAGACAACTGCACATAAAAGTCAAAGTCAAATCATTTATTTCAAATAGGCACATAAAAGGCACTTTTGAACGTCAATAATTAAATTAAAATAAAATTGATTCTAGTTGCCCCTTCCAAAAGGTAGTTTTCGTATGGAGAAGAATGGGCAAGAAACTTCACCGTTACTCTTTTAAAATGTTTTACAATATTTTGCATACATTAATTATATAATAATTATATGTGAAGACGATGCACCTAAAAATAAAATTACTATACCACAATAGGTAAAAGAATTAAAATGGATTAATGAAACCATGACACATAAATTAACTATGTGATAGATACATGGTGCTCACATATTTACAAACATTCTAAAAGTAGACGAATTTCATAAATAAATAAAGAGTAATAAGTCCGGGTGTGACTTTAGTAATTACATTACATCGGTGGTTACAGATTACATTGGTGGTAACACTTTGACCTACAGCTGGCCTAGCGTAGTACCCGGAGTTTCACTAGAATAAGAGGCCAGCTAATACTGGTTTGTTATTAATGACGAGCGGCCTGCTGTTCGTACGGCTTATTTCAAGTGTCTTTTATCTAGTTAGTTTAACTAAAATCCAACCGTCGTCGGTATCGAGAGAATGCGTTCCTGTCACCTATCAGTGCGACAATTCGTGTAGCTAATAAAGATCAAATTCGCAAAACACGTATTCGTTTGTATGAAACTGACAGGTGTCAAGAACGTCGGTTGGACTGTCAGTGTCACTTCGTAACATAATCATATCATCATTCTCCTGCCTTTATCTCAATTTACTTGGGGTCGGCGCAACATTCTTAGGTCCATTCCTGTAAAATAGATTAAATAGAAAACTATGTATTTACAAACTAAATTACTATAGCTGTAAACAATTATATTTATTTATTTACTAACCATCGATTATACACAGACAGAAGACCTACCTACTTATTGTCTGCAAATAAAACTACTAACATGCTATTTCACTTTTATTTACCTAAGTTTTTAATTTAGTTTTTACGTTATATTTATTGTAATTTATTTCATTAAGTACTTAAGCACTTTCTAGCCTGAAGCACAGGTTCAAACTAGTTCAGGCAAATTAGCAACTCTGCCCTATTTTTAAATTGTTAAGGTATTAAATGTAAATGTATTCCCTTTTTATAAATAAACGATTAATATTATTTATTATTATTATTATAACATGTCTGTTTCTTCCATACTTCTCTATTAGCCGCCATCTCGGTAGTGACCCCCTTTCTAACCATATCACCTTTCACACATTCCATCCATCGTTTCTTTGGTCTTCCTCTACTCTTATAGCCATCCACATTCATACTCAAAACTTTCCTCATGACATTTTCCACCTAGAAATAACCAGAAACAGACAAATCCCACATGAAAGTCTGTGTTGATCAGTCATGTTTTTGTCATACATTAGCATTCCATTAGCTTCCTACTCTGTGCTTCCTAGTTTGAGCTGAGAGGATTATAGTCACAGTTGCCATTATATGAGCTTATATTCAGTTATCTATCTCTTTAACAGGATATCGGGTGGAATGCTTCGCTTGCAATCTACTGTTGTATCTAAACTCGCATTTACATTACGAAGCTAGTCGCGCAAACGTCATTCAGTGATAGTTTCCGCGACTATGTACTTTCGTACCTAATGTAAATTCGGCTTAATTAGACATAGTGCTTCGTAATGTAAATGCTATAAGTTATAACTAAAGCCAGAATGGTTGGAGAGATTAGTTTAGGAGGGGTCCGTGGCTAAATAAAAACAGCCGCACAGGTCGATCGATCAGCGTAAGCTACGCTTGCCGCGGTTGGTCTGTGGATGGGTGACTATCTTTACATATCGAGACCCCTCTGTGCTTCGGAAAGCACGTTAAACCGTTGCGTTGGTCCCGGCTGTCATTCGTGGATCTTTGAGAGTTGTTATGGGTAATCACAAGCCCGAAAGACTGACAACCAGTTTTACCAAGGGGTTTCGTATTACCCAGTAACTATGGGTTGTGGAGGTCAGATAGGCAGTCGCTCCATTTAAAATACTGGTATTCAGCTGCATCCGGTTAGATTGGAAGCCGACCCCAACATACTTAGGAAATGGCTAGGCAGATGATGAGCTGGAGTGATTAGTTTCTCCGCTTAGACAGTATTCAATGCGTTTTCGAATTCAACGTTGTGGTGCTGTTCAGGGATACCTACATTCAGTTACACAGCCTTCCTAATAGTGTTTCGCTCATATCTAGCATATTCAGCCTATAATGTTCCTACTGCTGGGACAGGCCTCCTCTCGGTGAGAGGGAGTGGGGCGCAATCCACCACGCGGGCCTAGAGCGTGTTGGTAGATGTCACGTCTTCGAATTGTTGGTACTAGGACATACCGGATCCTTCACGATGTTTTCCTTCACCGTTTTGAGAGTTAGTGGTGGTGAAATAAATTACACTAAGTAAAGAGCCTGCTTGGGTTCGGACCCACTACTCGACTCATAAGTCGGAGCCTACACCACCACTGTTCTCATATTAACATTAACTACATCATACTGCTTGCAAAAACGGTGTCATATTGGATCCATCTACAGTATACCCAGTATTTCACACAAGCGAACTACCCACTTAAAAGTGATACTCAACAATTTATTTACAGTACGCTCATATTATACCAAGAGGAGTATATTTGACCCAATTCAATGCTCGGGCAAGCGAACTCGAACGTTTTAGCTGAAAAAATATTGACACAACACCCGCAAAGTATGAGAGGAAGGTGTGGAAGTGCTGAAAGGATGGCGTTAACTGAAGATTTGGTATAGATAATTTTGTTTGGGAAAAAATATTGGTCGATTTTAAAAATGGTAGGTATTATTTGCTTCGAGACTTGGCTTCATTTGTGTTATGAAGTTTTCGAGATAGCAAGTGTTTTGCATTTTGGTTTTTTAATATTATGCGTCCCGAGGCCTTTGTCCAGCAGTGGAGGTCTTTCGGCGGAAATGATGATGGTGATGAAGCTACCATACTTGTCAGCTTTTTTTTTAAATGTTTCCAGTTTATAGTCGTGAAAATACCTACCAGACCAGTTTTTAGTAAATAAGATTTTAGGGATTTACTTATTGTGATTGTATTTATTATTTTTTGGAATTATGTTACAATTACGTCCGTTATTTTGTTGGAATGAACAAATCCTACTAATATTATAAACGTGAAAGTTTGTATGGATGGATGGATGTATGTTTGTTACTCTTTCACGCAAAAACTACTGAACGGATTTGGATGAAACTTGGCACACAGATACTTTATAACCAGGATTAACAAATAGGATACTTTTTATCCCAATATTCCTACGGGACCGAAACTTATGCGGGTGAAACCGCGGGGCGCAGCTAGTGAGTAAATAAAATTGAATTGGATGCGATGTGACGGGGTGGATCCCTCGCATCGCATCGCCCACGCTATTGCTTCGTTTGTGGTCTTTCTGACTTTTTTCTATTTGCTCGGCTCCTAAGACGTGATGTTAATATTAATAGCCCATAGCTTTCCTTAAGTATTGAGCTAACGAAAGCGAAATTAATTTTTCAAATCCGACTGGTACTAGAGATAAGCGCGTTCAAACAAACAAACTTCAGATTTATTGTTAGTATACATGTACGCACGGCTACACGTCAAGCTATACAAAACCAGTTTGTCTTGGCCTCACTTTGTATGATATTTTCTCACAATGAACGGTCAGCCAATACTGGTTTTGCATAGCTTGATGTGTAGCCGTGTGTACAGGGTGGCAGGGACGCGTATTGCCATTACGTTGAATACACCTGTTCTCGTCCGATCACCGAAGTTAAGCAACATCGGGCGTGGTCAGTACTTGGATGGGTGACCGCCTGGGAACACCACGTGACGTTGGCTTCTAAGGAAGGAACACGGGTGGGTTTTAGTCAGTAAGAGTCTGACACTCCCTCCGCTCCGCCCAGAGCGGGAGGGGTCATTTGATGATCCTCAAAAAAAAGGGTGTTTAGAATCATGTGCTGAATCCACGGTAAGGCTGCGCGTCGATGTTCCTGCCACCCTGTAGATTTTTGGAATTATGTTAAGATTCCGTCCGCTATTTTGTTGGAAAGAAAAACCCATCGCATATTTTAGCGTGGCTGACCGTAAGCGGAGTCCAACAATATTGTGGAAAGATCATAGGAATGTAAGATTTTTGTAGACAAGTAGATATTTTCCCGAAATTGGCATCTATCAGCCTATAATGTTCCCACTGCTGGGACACAGGCCTCCTCTCAGTGAGAGCGAGTGGGCCGTAACTCACTACGCGGGCCCAGTGCGGGTTGCTAGATGTCACATGTCGTCGAATTTATAATATATTTATTGTATGGTAGCTTAATTGCCATCAATTTACTAAGTAAATCCAGAGCTTAATGCCAGTTTCAATAAACAAATCAGTCTGTTCGTTCGTAAATTGAATTAAATAAAGATGGAATTGGATTACAAATTGTTACCGGCTCTTGTTAATATGTATGTCGGAGATGGTGTACGCCTGTCTCTCGTTAGCATCAGGCATATTTTAATTACTGTGGGCGTACTATGGGTAGTGTTGGTTATTACACAATAGAAAAACGGTTTGCACTTCAAATCAGATTATAATTTACGCAAGTTAGTCACACTAGCGAATCACGCACTATAGGTACACATTTAACGATACGGAACGCTGACAGTTTCTGAGCACATGTTGTTCGTACGATGTCCAATGATTCGATGATCTCGAGAGCTCTGCTCACACCGTTAGCTGTAGCTCTCCGTCCATCCCCACGAACTCAGGCTAGACTCTGTCCAGCGCCACAAGATGGCGCTAGCGTTCCGAATAGTCAAACGAATGACTCCGACATGTATAAAATGATATTTATTTGCGTGTGCCTTTTTCAGCCGACAAGACAAAATAAATTGTAATTGTTTTATTTTTATTTCTTGATAAGTGTTTCCACGTGCCTGACAAGTGATACAGGTTTCGAGTTCAGTGCTTAGCATCTATGTTTAGATTTCAAGAGAACACGTGTTTTGTGCTCACGCATCAAAGTTATTAAATAATTGTCAGCAATAGAATTGAAAGCTTCATGAAAGTTTTTTTTAAGGATATATCTTTTCACAGATAAAAAAAGTAAAGAAGATACGTTTATTTGCCGTAAACATGACGAAGAGGAAAAACACTAACACAGAATGGGACCAGTTAGGGGAAAATATGCGTCACATCCACGCAAAATCTAACCCTATGTGAGACAGTGCTCCAGCGCTGGTGTTTAGCGACAGCCGTCGTTGACATGATGACATCAACCGGTGCAGTATACGATAATATAAAAATACCAAGTTCTAAAATAATATTTATAAAATGTTAGTGGTCATAATATCAAGGAGACCAGAAAGCCAATTCTCATAATTTAAAACGTTCAAAATCTAGTCGCAGTGTCATCTCGGCGACAAACAAATGTCAAAAACATGTCAAAATGTAGGGAAATTTGAGGTATTTTTGACAGATTGAGACAGATCAGACTGTGAACGTTCAATTGCCCCTCTGATGTATACGTAAACAAGGCACAAAGAGTATGTAAGAATCGTAGCAGGTGGCGTTCTGTGGTGTCTGCCCATGGGAAGAAGAAGAGTGTTTATGTATGTATGTATTCGTTTTACTATCAAATTTTTAACCCCCCAAGTGTTACCAACTGCCCGGTACTGGGCATAAATCCCCGTGGATACCAACTTATAATATTAAGTACTAGCTTATGCCCGCGAATTTGTCCGCGTGAAATATCTTGATTAAGAGCGCGTATAAAGCAAAATTACCAATCTTATGGGTATTTGATTTTACATGAGAAATTCTGGACCAAATCTTAAAATAAAAACGTATGAATAACTACATGATATTTCCGAGGGTTCACTTTGATCAAAAACATGAAATAATAACATTACCTCGATAGAAAAAAATCACGAAGTAACCTCTAATTCTCATATTTTTCCATTTTGTACTCAATACGGTAATGCCTATTGCGACAAAAATTTGATAATTAATTATATTATTACGGCACGGTTGGCGCACTGGTTAAGCGATTGACTGCTGCGCTGCGTGTCGCGGGTTCGATTCCCGCACGGAACAAATATTTGTATGACCTACATGTATTTGTTCCGAGTCTGGGTGTTTTTCTATATATAATATGTATGTATTTACAAAAAAAAATGTATATAAGTAGTTTATCAGCCATCTTGTTACCATAACACAAGCATTAGGTTGCTTAGCTTGGGACTAGATGGCGCTGTGTGAAATGTCCAGGGATATTATTATTATTATTATTATTATATTTATACAAGAGTAAAGGCTGTGCTTAGGCATTTTATCTAATTCCTTTTAGTTTTGGATTTATTACGATATAACAGTTTTGGCGCATACTACGTTTGTTTTTTTTCCTATGCTAAAATTTTACTGGCTTTAGGCGCCCTCTTAATTAATCATGTTTCGAAAGACACGTGGCGCCATCTATTATCATAATAACGTCATTGTTGTTTTCCTCGGGAACAGCACTTTTTTTCGGGATGAAAGGTACCCTATGTCCGTTTCTGTACACCTGACAACGTATATGCAAAATTTCATGATGATCGGTTCAGTGGTTTAGGTGTGAAAAGGTAACAAACAAACTTACTTTCGTATTTATAATATTATTACTTAGGGGTTCATTGCCATATTTGGTCTGTCACATCTTCTTTATGTGGCGCGGTTCAGTCCCAGATTTCTCTAGGGATGGGACAAGCCTGCATTGCGTGTCTAGTCTAGGCCATCCATAGTGATGAGCCACGGCTATATGGGCTAAGTTTTCAAGGCTGTTATGATTTACTAGTTCCATTATGTTAATTTATAATTATTCTGGTCCGGTCATTAAAATACGTAAAATATAAAACATCGATAGGAGTAAAATATAAAACATCTGGGGTACGTATTATCTCAACAAGTCTTAAAACCATCTCCATCAGCTCGGTAACCATCCAGTTTACCGAGCTGTGTCGGTTCTTCGATTTTTTTGAAATTGTCTGACTTGTTACCAAAAACAATTAATTATGAGAAAAAATTACTCCACTCCAATCATTTAATTGATACTTTTCTGAAAGTTGAAAAAAGAGTGATCATTAAAAAAAAAAAATGCTTAAAAATAATCTCAGAATAGCAAAATTTTAATTTTTTACCATGCAGTTTTCACCCCTAGTTGACTGGACTAAAGTTGCTAATGACCTCTAGTATAACCCCTTTCAAGGAACACGTCGAGTTTCCCGGTCACCCTGTATATATTATAAATTATTTATTTGGGAACTACAAAAAAGAACACAGAATAACAATTACAGGAGACCACAGCATGCCTGCTTGAGGTCCGAACCCCCGACCTACAACTCGTTCGTCGCGGCCGTTACCACTGGGTCACCACTGCACTACTAATTAGCACTTGCGGTAATTAAAATAAAATAGTTATACTCTGTATGGATCACTGGCATGGCTTTAATATTGTAATATGAATGTTTTTTAATTTTAGGTATTTTATTATTCTATGTTGTAATATTTTACAGAATTTGTTGTTTTTATGTTCCACTGTCAAAATTTTTCTTTTATTATCTATACATATAATAAAACAGTAACGAAAGAAAAACTGTACATTGAGAATTTTCGAGGAAAAATAAGTGGCTTTTGTTAGAAAAACGTAACTGATGACAAAAAGTGACTTTTTAGAATTTTTGTCTGTTTGTCTGTGTGTATGGTACGGCTTCACGCCAAAACTACTGGATAGATTGAATTGAAATTCAGCAAAAATGTTCTTTGTAAACCAAGGAAGGCTTTAGGCTACATATTATCACGCCGTATGTTACGGGAGGTAAGCAATATTGATTTTAAAAAGTGTTTGTTTGTAATTGAATGCACAAAATAATTTAATGGACAAAATGACAAGTTAATAATAATTTAACTCTGGGAACATAATAATCACGCTATTTTTATAAAGGAGCGGGGCAGTAATATTGTAAATTGCAAGGGAACAGCTATTTCAACAATATGTCAACGGGGAATTTAGCGGTAAGATCAGGCGACTGTTTACCGCACTAAATGGTGCGAGTTCAAATCCCATACTATTCTTATTTTTTTTATTTTGCCATTATGTTTTAAAAAATCGAAAAATTCTTTTTTTTAGTTTTTGCATTTTTTATGTACATTGGGAACGATACTGTTATGAAATCTGAGAACTTTACATGTCCTATCTAATTGTATGCAGAGTTTCACACCAATAATACTAAACAGATTGATTGGTGGTACAACTAGCTACACTATCATGAAGTCAAGTCAAACTTTTGGTTCTAAGTTATACGAGTATCTTACCAAGCACATTTGTTGTAGTAATTGATTTAAGTATGTAATTCTTAGTTTTGTTCCTTGCTGCTGTTACCATATTTTTTTTAATGCAAAATAATGTAGTTGTCTATTAAATTAACCACAATTTAGTTTTATTCATAATTTAATTAATTTGGGTAAATGATATTATGGTAGTTTCCGTTTTCTAACTGTATGGCGTTGGCGTCGAGTTAGATCGCGCTATGGTTTCGTTCCCAAAACGTGATGTTATAGGTGCCAATGTGCCGCTCTCATAGAAACGGGGGTTACCTTTGTTGCCTGTGTTGGTTGATGTGTTTAATTTTCCTGCGAATAATTATTAATTTTCGACTAACTAGCAATTCTTACGTACTTATTCGATTATTTTTCATTGATTTGAATATCGTTAGTATCGGATTAAGAAGGAATTTTAGCTATGCCTTTTAGAAAAATATCAAATCTGTCTCTAAACTCAAGGGTTTCTAAGATGCGCAGGTTAGTTCGATCTCTCGAAACTGACGCAGAGCGTGAACAACGGCTAGGTGCTAACCGTGAGCGTAATGCACTAAGTTTGTCCGCAGAAACTAGCACGCAGCGCCAATTACGACTAGAATTTAAACGAGTCCGCACTACTGCTTCTCGATCTCAGGAAAGTGTGGAACAACGAGAAATTCGTTTAGCTATCGACCGGGATCGTCATTCTTTGTCTCACGCATCCGAAACAGTTACACAGAGGGATCAGAGGTTGAGTCTTCAGAATATCCGCTCTGAGACTGCTCGATCACTTGAGAGCAGTCAGGAGCGTGAGATACGATTTGCGCATGACCGAGAGCATCATTCTTTATCTCGCGTTTCCGAAACGGATACAGAGAGAGAGCAGGGATTAAGTCTTCAGCTGTTCCGCACTGAGACTGCTCAGTCACTCGAGAACAGTCAGGAGCGCGATACACGCCAAGCAAGTGATCGCGAGCGCCACGCAGTATCTCGCGCTTCGGAGACTTACACGCAGAGTGACTCGGCTCCCAGCGTATTCGCACTGCCACATCTCGATCACTTGAGAATACTTCGCGTAAGTGGAAGGGAGAGACCAAGGGAATGTGTTGTGCGTCTGGAAAGTTACGACTAAACTCTATGCAAGAGCTACCGGAGATCTTACGAGTCCTTTTGAATGGCGAGCATCCCAAGTCCAACCATTTCTTAAGCAATATTCGAGCCTACAACAGTGCTTTTCAGATGACTTCATTTGGAGCTCATCAAGTCACTAAATCTGGATTCATGCCGACTTTTTACAAAAATGAAAGATCTGGAACGTCTCGAATCGTCTCGCGCATCACGCTGTGTTCCCGTCCCCGGGCTCTTAGAATTCGACATCAGACGTTTCAGATCTTCAATTTTGACGACCTCGTTGTCGCTGGCATAAGCAACAGATCCGCATACGAAGTCGCGGGCAGAAGCTAGTGTATTAGATATTTAATTTGTTAGCTTAGTTGTTCATTTTATTGTGCATGCTGTGGTCTCCTGTAATTGAAGGAGTACACCTGCCAAATATTTTGCCGTCCATTAACACGCTCAGCGCCAAGCCCCATATGCCAATACCACTACACCAGGGCAACATTTTTTGTATACAAAATGTATGGAAAGTGTGCGCGTTAGCGATACACGGCGCTTAGACTGGAATGGTGCTTGTATATCAAAAAGGATACACAAGTGTTTAGACAGTGTGTATCGCAAAAGATACACATGGCGCTGAGCGTGTTAATAATGTTTAGTCTTTTGTTGGAGATCCTAAAATAAATAAATATTGCGTGCTAAAAGGCTCAAAATTTTCTACCGTTACACGCAAAAGGCATATACTAAAATACATACCCTGTCATCAATCGATTAGCCTAGAAACATACCGTTAATAAATTGCCATTCTCACATTACATCATTTATATCCATTCGTTGGGTAATTCATGGCAAGTAGATAAGTAGGTTAGTCACGGCCTCGATACGAGTATGTTCACCAAGCGAAAATTGAAACGCAATATTGTATATGCTTTAACCGCGATTTTGGGGTTTGTTTTACTTGTAAACATGTCGAGCAGTGAATTTGTCATTTCGGTACAGAATTTACGTGTATACATTATTAGGAAAGTCCTCCGTAGTTTTCTTTATTTTCGTGTTGCTGACACTACTGAATTTAATATCTTGTCCTAAAACTTTGCCACTTCCACGGCGTTGTCGGTGGCTACGCAGAAGTCCTCCGTAGTGAAATTTCCTTTCATGATATCCTTGTCTGCATAGAAAGAAATAAAAAAAAAAGATTTTTGGTTCTAGGACATACCGGTTTCCTCACGATGTTTTCCTTCACCGTTTTGAGAGCAGTGGTAATAAAATAACTTACACGAAGCAAGGTGCCTGCTTGGGTTCGAACGCATGATCAAGACTCAAGCTCAAGACTGAAGCTCAAGACTTCTGAAGGCCAATTCTCGTAATTTAAAAAGTTCAAAATCTAGTCGCAGTCTCATCTCGGCGACAAACAAATGTCAAAAACTTGTCAAAATGTAGGAAAATTAGAGGCATTTTTGACAGATTGAGACTGAGATCAGACTGTGAACGTTCTTAAAATTTCGAGAATTGCCCCTCTGGTTTCAGTTGATAGTCGCAAGCCTTTTTCAAGTATTTTTAACGAAAAAAGACGATTTCTGGTTAACATTAGATGTGGCAGAAAATATCAATAACAACAAATAACAAGAGCGTATAAAATAAAGGTCTTTAGGTAACAAAAGAATCGGATCTAAATAAAATCCTTACACACGTTTCGATTCACTCGGCTGAATTCATATTGGAAACACTCATAGAATTGAAACGTCAAAATCCGTTTTAGACCAAGCGTCGTAACTCTGCCACAGTCCAAAAGTGCCCGCAAATATTTAACCCTGCACTCACGAATGCAAATTAAATACAGTATCGTCAGTATCGTGTAACAACTCTTTTTAGGGTTCCGTATCCAAAGGGTGCGGAAAGGGGGTGAAATCGGACTGTATTACTAGGCCGTCAATCCGTGTGTCTGTCTCTCTGTCAGAGGGCTGTATCTCGTGAACCGTAACAGGTAGACAGTTGAAATGATCACAGATTGTGTATTTCTATTGCCGCTATAACAGCAACTAATAAAAATAAAATAAAGTTAATAATTAAAGGGGGTCTCCATATAAGAAACGAGTGTTTTTCGGCGTTTTTCGCCTCGTGCTACGGAACCCTGCGTGTTACTAGCTGCTTTTTTGGATAACCCGGTATCCATCGACTTAACACGCCCACCTAACTGCTGGTGTACGTTTCATCCATTCCAATTTTAGACGTCGAGTTTTATAAACGAGGAGTGGAGGGTTTAAATGTTTTCATTCGGGTTATGGTGGGTGTTCGGGTGGGGGGATCGGAATGACGTAACGTGTCGTCAAAATACGATGTTTGGCAAATAAAACGTCATGTGTATGCGATGTGTGTTTTGTGAATGAGTTACGTTCGAGTGTGGGAGGACATTTTAAAATTAGCTTTTTAATATCGCTTTGATGTATAAAGCTAATTTAGAAATTTCTTCGTGATGATTTTAGACATGCCAATCATAATTATCTTATTCGTTCACAGTTCGTTGGAGCGACAGCCCATGTTTAGTATTGTTACGCGCCACAATTAATGTCTGATACTCGGTGACATTAGTTACCACTGGTGACATCTATTGTGGATTGGCAGAACTAACTGGCGCCATCTATTGTGGAATAGTAGAACTAATAGTCACGCCATCCGTCAGCGCCATCTATTGAAGAGTAGATAGGTCGAAGCTAGAACTAACTAGAACTATTGACATGTAGTCAGTCGAGGCCGGTATGTACTCGAACATTCTAGACGGTTCTACAATAGAAGGTTCTGGAACTATCTGCGGCACTATATAAGGCCGGGAATAGCCGCGAGCAACCAGACTTGGTTTTGCGACACGAGTGAATACATCGAAAGCGATCTTCAAGTGCGACTTAAGAGCGATTGTGTTTTATAATTAGTGTGTTTTGAATTGTTGTTAGTGTTGATTAATTAAAGTGTAACTTTTGGGTGATTTTTATCGGCATTTTTATTGTCACGAACCCGAAGCTCGTAACAATTGGTGTCAGAAGCAAGGATTAATCATGCCGATTTTACCTAAAGACGACACGGAGGGTATCCGTACCCGGAGTCAACGCCAACAGGAGACGGACCAGAGACGTTTTGGTGGAGCTATGCCGCAGAGGTCGGAGGGCCAGCTACCAACCACGGAGGCCGACCCGCCCGCAGCAGCTCCAGCATCAGCAGCACCAGACCTTGCTGCCCTGTTGATGATGCTGCAGGAACAGGCCCGCCGACAGGAGGAACAGGCTCGCCGACAGGAGGAACAGGCTCGTCGGTTGGAAGAACAGCTCCAGCGGGACAAGGAGGAACAGGCTCGCCGACAAGAGGAACAGGCTCGCCGACAAGAGGAACAGGCTCGCCGACAAGAGGAACAGGCTCGCCGACAGGAGGAACAGGTTCGTCGGTTGGAAGAACAGCTCCAGCGGGACAAGGAGGAACAGGCCCGTCGGTTTGAAGAACAGCTGCTGCGTGACAGGGAGGAACAGGCTCGCCGACAGGAGGAACAGGCTCGCCGGTTGGAAGAACAGCTCCAACGTGATAAGGAGGAGCAAGCGCGCCGCCAGGAAGAGCAGATGCTCCTTATGAAGGACCTTCACGCTACCTTAGGGAAGGACATGAAGGAGGTGAAGGATAAGGTTGCCCAACATGACGACCGCCTGTCGGAAGCTGAAATCCGGATCGACCAAGTGAGTAATCGGGTTGACAACGTGGTGGCTGACGTGAAGAAAACCGTTATGGCTGACGTAAAGAAAACGCTGGATTATCTTAATCTTGGGGATGGAATCGCAGCTCCCGTAGCTACAACACCTTCGCTACGTGGATTCAAAGTGCCACCGTTCGACGGAACTTCTTCCTGGTCGGCCTACAAAATTCAGTTTGAGGCTGTCATGAAGGCGAATGGTTGGAATAATAGTCAGGCTATGACTGCCCTCACCCTAGGCCTGCGCGATCAGGCCTTAACTGTTCTGGAAGCTCTCGGTAAGGAAGTGACTTACGAGCAGCTCCTAGAGGCATTGGAGGCTCGGTATGGCGATGCTAAATGATAAATGATAAATGATTTTATTTTGTAAGTAGGTTTGTACAAACACTTTTACACGTCAATCATATTTTAAAACTAGATGAGGCCGGCGTTTCCTATCTGACTAGCCTGAGAAGAAAGGCCGAAACAAACTCAGACGTCACAGTCTCTTTTAAAGTCCAGACATAATCTTGGTCAGATCATATGAAGACCATGTAGGTCGATGTCTGAGATGGTCTTTTGAGGAAAGAACCACACAGATTGAGAGGACCTGTCCAGTCAGTGCACGCATATGTCAGAAATCGTGCAGCTCAACTCAAAACTTAAGGAGCTCAACGATTCGACGAACAATACCAAAGAAAGGACATTTGGGTAGGCCACAATAATTACTCAAACTGCCAGACCATGACAAAAACTAACAGAACAGAAAGTAAAAATAAAAAATAAAATGACCCACATAGTCTTCACATTCACAATAATTAAAATAATAGAATACTTTACAAAGTAAGTAAATGTCATAGATCAAATTCATTAATGTCAAATTGTATATATATAAAAAAAAAAAAAACAAACAACCACAAAAAAAAAAAACATTCAATATGTAAAAATTGGAAGCAGCTTAATCCCAAGCCTTTTTGTCCTCGATATAAGCCTTAACGGTATAAAAGGCCTTCTGGCACAACTTACGTTTAATGAATGATTTGAATTTATTAAGGCTTAGATCTTGAACGAGGCTTGGAACTTTATTGTAAAAGCGTATACATTGGCATCTGAACGAGCCACCTATTTTCTTGAGCCTTGTTGTAGGTACAACAAATTTGTGTTTGTTCCTAGTATTTATATCATGGATATCACTGTATTTTTTAAACAATTTTATATTTTTATGGGCATATAAAAGATTTTCATAAATATACTGAGAAGGCACAGTCATAACATTAATTTCTTTAAATTTGTCTCTGAGCGAGTGTCTCGGACTTAATTTATAAATTGATCGAACAGCTCGCTTCTGCAAAACAAAGATAGTCTGAATATCAGCGGCATTTCCCCACAATAGGATACCGTACGACATTACACTATGAAAATAGCTAAAGTACACTAAACGGGCTGTCTCTATATCAGTTAAATTACGAATTTTTCTAACAGCGTATGCTGCGGAACTTAGCTTTTTTGACAATTTGTCTATATGTGGACCCCACTGTAGCTTAGCATCCAAAGTTATGCCCAAGAATACTGTGCTGTCTTCAGGATTCAATTCTTCGCCCTTTATCAACACATTAGTTTTCACCTGTCTAACGTGAGGTAACGTAAATTTAATGCATTTGGTTTTTTTCTCGTTTAGAAGTAAATTATTAACATTGAACCAGTGGACTACTTTAGAGATCGCGCTATTTACATCGTCAGTAACCTGCTGCTGACGTTTAAGTTTAAACAAAAGTGAAGTGTCATCTGCAAACAACACTATATCATGATTATCCTTTATGAGGTACGGCAAGTCATTAATATAAATAAGAAATAAGAAAGGACCAAGAATTGAGCCCTGTGGGACTCCCATTGTTACTAAAGATCCGGGAGATCTTTTTCCATTAACATCAACGCTCTGAATCCTCTTACTCAAGTATGAAATAAGAAGATCCAGAGCAGCGTTCCGGATCCCGTAGTGGTCACCTGGAACACGTGTTTCGTGCGCAGCTCAAGGATCGCGTGCAACGCAGTAATGAAAACCTGCAGCAGTGGGCCCTTGAAGTGGAGAAGCTGTGAGGCTCGGGCACCACGGGACGCTTAAGGACGCCTTGGCCCATGCACTGGAGGTGGAAGCCGTGCGACAGGATCATCGTTCCCATCGCGTCAGGGAGGTTGCAGCGGCTACAGTTCGCGACCGCAATAAAGGATACAGCCCTAGGTGCTACGGTTGTGGGGAAAAGGGCCACCTTCGATCCAGTTGCCCTAAGCGAACTGCAGAAAGGGAAGACGGCCGATCTCCAGAGGGCAGTGCAGCTAACAGCACCACCCAGGACTTTCAGCACCAGCAGAAGGCGTTGCTTATGGCTCACCAGGAACAGCAAGCCCTTCTAGAACGTTTAGAAGAATTGAAGCGCGCAGTTGACATGGAACAGAAAAAGTTGGAGCGAGTGCGACGCGAAGCGCATGCGCGGTCCGAACAGTACCGTACTTATGTCAACCAGCGGAAGGATGAGACGGCCGCCTTGAAGACTAGGCAAGAGAGTAAAGAAGTTGTACCTGTGAGGATGCTCAAGACAGACCTCAGCAACGAGTGGAAGGAAAGCGTACAACGTGCACAGCAGGAAGATTCGGACATCAAGCAGATTCTGAAGTGGATGAAGGCCAGAGCTCCTAAGCCCAGGTGGAGCGACGTCTCAGCGATGAGTTCGATCACAAAAAGCTATTGGGCCCAATGGGACAGCTTGGTGATTCAGGATGGAGTCCTGTGCCGTAAATGGGAAAATGCTCGGGGAGACAGCTGTCATTTGCAAATGGTTGTCCCTAAAACTCAAGTACCGGAGGTGCTACAGCTGTACCATAATGGTTGTTCAGGAGGTCATCTGGGAGTTAAACGGACTCTACTGAAGATACGAGAACGGTTTTACTGGATCCACTGTCGGGACGATGTCAAGGACTGGTGTCGCAAATGCACAAGTTGTGCAGCTGCACAACTTGTGCATTACATTTTATTACATTACATTTACAGCTGTAAAGGGACCTCAGACTCGTAGTAGAGGTGCAAGAGGTACTCCTAAGATCGTCCATGTGGATCGACTGGCGCGTTATAATGGAGCCGATAATGCTCGGGACGAGCATGTCTTAGGAGGGGGCAGTGTTACGCGCCACAATTAATGTCTGATACTCGGTGACATTAGTTACCACTGGTGACATCTATTGTGGATTGGCAGAACTAACTGGCGCCATCTATTGTGGAATAGTAGAACTAATAGTCACGCCATCCGTCAGCGCCATCTATTGAAGAGTAGATAGGTCGAAGCTAGAACTAACTAGAACTATTGACATGTAGTCAGTCGAGGCCGGTATGTACTCGAACATTCTAGACGGTTCTACAATAGAAGGTTCTGGAACTATCTGCGGCACTATATAAGGCCGGGAATAGCCGCGAGCAACCAGACTTGGTTTTGCGACACGAGTGAATACATCGAAAGCGATCTTCAAGTGCGACTTAAGAGCGATTGTGTTTTATAATTAGTGTGTTTTGAATTGTTGTTAGTGTTGATTAATTAAAGTGTAACTTTTGGGTGATTTTTATCGGCATTTTTATTGTCACGAACCCGAAGCTCGTAACAGTATAGTATACTAGCAGTGCCTGCGACTTCGTTCGCGTAGATGTCGGAAAACAATAATGTGTTTCTTTACTAATTATTTTTCTAATAAGGGCCTTAGGGCTGATTTTTCCAACGCCAGATAGTTTTATCCGAGGAATAATTTTGAATATTTGACAGTTCTTCCATACAAAATCTGTCAGACGTCAATTTTATACGAAGAATAAAAACTAATTATCGATTGAAAAATTTACTTACTCCCATAACATCTGCTATCTGCCAGTGAAAGGCCCGTCAAAATCGGTCCAGCCGTTTCGGAGACTAGCCGGAACAAACAGACAGACATACATGATAAAAAAATGATTCTTTGTTATAAGTAACGTGTACAGACGCCAGCAGGTCAAGCTACCTGAAAGTGTAAAATTTCCCCAATCAACTTTGAACCTTAATGCTTTAATGATAAAGTTGAAAATCTATTAAATAAATTTTACAGATTGTAGTAGCTTGATGAGCTGGCGTCTGTACATACACATATGCATTTCACAAAAACCTGTTATTTTGACATTACACACACATCATCTCGAGAATTTCCTCAAGGAAGAGTTCTGGCTGAAGGGTGTTGTGTACCGCCGATTTCGTGGCCGGCTACATGACACCAGTCAGCGAAACACGACGCAGACACTTCGTGTGCATTAGTTAGTTTTTAGTGTAATTATAATGTTGTATGTATTTATAGTATTTTTAATTTATATTAATATTGTATTGTGTGTGTTTATATGGGCCTTGATGCCTGAAATAAATGGATAAACAAAATAAAATAAATAAATTACAAACAGACACTTCAATTTTATTAATTTGTATGTATTGTATAGATGGGATGTCGCTCCATGTAAAATACTGCAGCTGCATCCAGTAAGACTGGAAGCCGATCCCAACATAGTTGGGAAAAGGCTAGGCAGATGATGATACAGTACAAAAAACAAAAAACGACTAAAGGGGAAATTGCAATTGCTCGCAAACGATACCGTCTGTTTCTTAGCGTGTCGATAGCAATCTAAGTGGACTCGGCCCAGAATCCGGCTACGTGTTTGGCGCCATCACCAGCGTCCATCAGTTCCTGTAACGTGCAGCTGACAGGACACGCAGGACACAATATTAAGTGTCCCATCGTTTGTGGAACAGCACCACATTTACACATTACACACCAAAGCGAAGTCCTCTAAACGATACTGTATCATAGTATTACACGAATACATACATAAATAATGATATCCTACTCAAATTCTATTTTCATTCTTTGCCACCCAGCCTTCTTACTAAAGATTAATTTAAATACGTACTAACACAGTTCCTTGTTGAGTGTTTTCCGAAGTCTGTAATATTGTTCTACGAGGGAATGAAACCGCGTCTTGTACAATATGGAACTCGGAGCGGTAGACAATCTTGTGGTGCAGTTTCAAGAGAGAACAGTTTAAATTCTCGTGTGATGTCATTTATATTGTTTCGAGAATTTGTGAATGTTCTCAGAGGGTTTTGGAAGGTATCCATGTACTAGACAATTACCTAATCCTGCGGCGGAATTGCATAACACGCTATCAGAATCAGTAGCAATGGGTTTAATTATGACAGTTCAATGACATTCATTGCCTCATTTACGTTGTTGAGTAGACGCATTTTTCGAACATATAAAGCAATGGATTAGCAATATCCTTCAAAATTATTCAGAGTGTGTTACGCTATTAGGGCGCTGGTGAGAGTACCTAGGTGTTAGCTAGAAAATGAATGCTGTCGTGATGGTTCAGTCGTGGACCTCGCCTCTCATGCACGAGGTTGTGGGTTCAAATCCGGGCAAGAATAAATGTGACATTTCAATTTACATGTACTTTCTGATTTTATCTTGGACATTACTGACATCGATGAAGAACAAACGTGAGGAAATTTGGATTTATAGTTAGTAGGTATAAGTTTGAAATTGCCACACCATCTTGAACAAGCGTGGTGATTAATGCTCGTGCCTTCTCAGTATGAGAAGAGTGCTTTGCCCTGCGGGAAGAAATAGGCTGGTGACAAAAAAAAAAAATAAAAAAAAATAGGGCGATAAACTACAATCACGACTATTGAGCGTGGTTCGATCCCCGGAACCGAGGATCGGTCGATATGTTGCTGGATTATTCCACGAGGAAATTCTCAATATGAGGCCTCCAGCCAGGACTTAAAACACTTTAAAACTAAGTGACGACACGCTAAGGGCACCCCCTGTGGGGTACGGACCTCGGCTTAAGGCGTTGCTGGGGGAGGGCAGCGAGGCAAAGCAGGCTGGATCGGAATTAAACCCGACGATTGGTGTCAGGACGTTGTATATATGCTAGGAGCGCGGTAAACTTTACTTGCGCGATGCAGGATTTTGCGTGACGCGTAGTTCGCATGTGGCGATATAGATGCCGCACATCACTCCTCTCCGGGGACCGGAGCTCGATAGTAGGCTAAGTCTTGTATCTTGCGATGCTCGCCAGGGCCAGTTGAGGTTCCAGTGCCGCGCCACCATCTTAATTTTTTAATTTAATTTATAAAACATAACTACAAATATTTACCAACAGCGCTCCCTGTCAATGTCATTCAAGAGCCGTATGTAGGCATAGCATTTTCTTTCTTTCTTTCTTTCTTTCAGAGCATGTGAGCAGTGGTGGCCCAGTGGTAACGTTCAAGCCAAGATGAAGGTCGTTAGTTCGAACCCAGGCAAGCGCTTTATTTGTAAATCATTTGCAACACCACTGCTCTCAAAACGATGAAGGAAAACATCGTGAGGAAACCGGCATGTCCTAGAACCAAAAATTCGAAGACATTTGACATCTACCAACCCACACTGGGCTCGCGTGGTATAGCTCACTTCCTCAAGAAGAGAGGAGGCTTGTGTCCCAGCAGTGGAAACATTATAGGCTGATTATGTATGTTATGTATGTAAGCACGTCGCCTGTCGCGGTTTCCACAATACTAGCCAACAAAACACACCATACTTACGCTATTGAAGTACTACGATCGCACTTTGTAATAAACAAACAGGCCGACTTTATCCCGTTTGACAGGCGACTATCAATAAATCCGCATCAGAGCGGCGATCCGTGAAACTGTGACCCTTATCAAGTGTAAACTGATACTTTATTGTGTATTATACTTAGAGGTTTGGTCACCTGAAGGGTTTTGAAAGCGATTTTATTTTTGCGGAAATCGTATACTGTTATGTGAATCGATCAGGTTAAGCTACGCTTGCCGCGGGTGATCTGTGGATGGGTGACCATCTTCAAATACCGAGATCCCTCCGTGCCTCGGAAAGCACGTTAAACCGTTGCTGCTGTCATTCGTGGATCTTTGACAGTCGTTAACGGTAGTCAGAAGCCTGAAAGTCTGACAACCAATCTTACCAAGGGGTATCGTGTTACCCAGTAACGGGGTTGTGGAGGTCAGATAGGCAGTCGCTCCATGTAAAATACTGGCATTCAGCTGCATCTGGTTACGATGGAAGCCCATTACCCTGCCCCAACATAGTTGGGAAAAGGCTATGCAGATGATGGTATACGTTGGTTGTGAATAGAAGTCTAGAAAAAGACAAGCCTAGCTTTTCGTTAGGATGTCCATGCCTTTATGGGTTCCGGACACAAGACTAGTTTGCCAGTCAGTTCAGCCATTGGCTTTGGAAAATTGACTCCAAATTTACGCATATTCAAATAACAACTGTCATTCTCTAACAGCTGTATGAAATGGCTTTATCATGGAAAATTGACGTAAGGAGGCAATTTGGTTAAAAATTAACCCTGACATTACCTTCATTATTTTGAAGACAGTTCAGCGACTAAATCAGTGCGAAGTTTTTACGATGAACTGTGTCTGGAGACTCCGGAGTCCATTTAATAAACACCTCTTTGTCATAGGAGTAACAGACAGTCCGCTGTGCAGGGCCTGCATGGAGGATGACGAGGCAGCGGCACATGTGTTTCTAAACTGCTCGGTGGTCGCCACGTACTGGGCAAAGTACTTCGGTAACCCAGGTTCACCGTCTCACGGAGGGTCGTGAGACGGTCAGTAATATCAAGGCGTTGTTGGCTTTCCATGAGGAGCTGGGGTGGATCGAATGATCGATTTGCCCACCAGAACGCAACATACGCGCATTGACGTGGCGTTGCGAGCACCAGCTCATATTACCTACCTATTACCTAATCCTTGTCGGTCATAGTTCGTGTGATCCTTGGAACTGAATTGATCACTTGGTCTTTTAATGTGGGTGTCTAAAAAAACTTCGGAAGTCGGTGTCGTCGGGTTCGCATTTTCGTTGTTTGCCACCGACTTTCGAAATTAAAGTTATTTTTTACTTTGCAGTGTCGTTTTTGGAAGTCGGTTGTTTTTTTTTGCAAAAAAGTTTTTATTTTTCACTTTTAAGTTGTAATTTTTACCAGTAATTTAGGTTTAAAAACCAAACTACTGAACCGTTTTTGATGAAATTTCTATGGGACCACTTCAGAAGTATCTCCTTTCGAACAGAAAAATAATTTTGAAAATCGGTCCACAATTGGCGGAGAAATCGCGTAACAAACACACACAAAAAAAAAAAACATACCGTCGAATTGAGAACTTCCTCCTTTTTTAGAAGTCGGTTAAAAAGGCGGTCAGGGTGTCTATTTATGTCACGGCCCTTTCTCAAAGGTTATTTATTCCAGCCGTCGCGGTCTCGTTATTTGATTCACCTAATTCTACCAAAATGTCTAGACTTTAAAATAGGCCCATGACCTTTCGTTTCAGCGCCGTTCGTACCCAAAAATAAAAGTGCCGGCTAGAAAACTAAAGTACTACACTAGTAGTACTTTTATGGAAATGACCTCTTGAGCATTTTTTTTACTATTACAACGAAAGTCGACAATTAACCCCCTGAGGGTTAATTACTGTTATTTGAGATTGAAAATGCCAAAAATTATATTTTTTTAACAACTTTAATTTTTGGCTATAAAATGTTCGACAATTGAATAATGTCAAATTGATTAGAATTATATAATTAACTAGCAGACCCGGCAGTCGTTGTTTTGCCATAAATAAATGATTTCTAGCTGCCCGGCGTTACTTCGTTCGCGTGGTGTCCTACCCCCTACTCCACCCCTACCCTACTTCTACCCTACTTCTACCCTACTCCTAACCTACTCCTACCCTACTCCTACCCTACTCCTAACCTATTCCTACACCACTCCTATACCTACTACTCCTACCCTACTCCTACCCTACTTCTACCCTACTACTAACCTACTCCTACCCTACTCTTACCCTACTCCTAACCTACTCCTACACTACTCCTACCCTACTCTTATAAGTAAAACGCTGATTGATTGATAGAACCTATCGGACCCGGCAGACGTCATCCCACCCGAAAAAGCAGCGCCACCTACCGGATCCAATTATGTATACAAACCTTGTCCTGACAATAACGAACACAAAAAAAAAACAATTATCCAATTTGGTGCAGTCGTTCGAAAGTTATGGGCGTACATACATTTCGAAGATCCATTTTTATTTATATAGAAGATTCATAGAACGGATATGGTGACCCCAAACCAGGCAATTTGCCTGAATCTTGGGGGTCGGGTGTGTTAGCATCTTCATCATCAGCCTATAGCAGTTAGCAGACATAGGCCTCTCCAATTGCACGTCGCGTCGGATCATCATCATCTGCCTAGCCTTTTCCCAACTATGTTGGGGTCGGCTTCCAGTCTAACCGGATGCAGCTGAATACCAGTATTTTACATGGAGCGACTGCCTATCTGACCTCCACAACCCAGTTACTGGGTAATACGATACGTCGCGTCGGATATATGAACAATTAAAATTGCTACAGCATTTTTCTATGTACGTAAACCATTTTGAAAAATAAGTTGGAACACCATGATATATGTCTATGGAAAGGCCACTTTAACTAAATCTGTATAGGATTAGACCATAATAACGTAAATAAATGTAGGAATAAAGGGCTGAGGTTAGCGGAAAAGTAAAAGAAATATCTCAAACTGGTTTATTCTCATAAATATAAATAAATAAATATAATATAATAACCTTATTGATAATTATATTTTCGAGCCGTTTGGGGTTTAAACCCTCGGGCCGTGGGATCCGAGTGAGCATGGTCTTTATGGAAATTTCGAAACGATTGGTTGACACTTCCCATGACCCAAGGGCTGGCTTTTACCTTGGCCAGAGGCTAAGCATTGCCATACAACGTGGCAATGCCGCCAGTGTCTTGGGTACATTACCAGTCGACAGCGATGCGGACTAATTTTTCGACGCTAAATTTTAGTTTGTAAATAGTTTTAGTTAATTTAGGATATCATTTTGTTTTTTTAGTGTTATCATGTAACTAGATTCATTACGTTATACATGTTGTTGAGAAGCCATTTTTTTCGTATATATATATGAAAATATGATGAATAAATAAAAGTTGTTTATTCTTATAAATACACTCATAAAAATACCTCCTATTTAAAAAAATTGTGCGCGCAAGAAAATTACTCGTCCTGCCAGTACTTTTAATCATTTTCGGCATAATTATTATTATTATTATTTTATTTATGTCAGACACAGTGATCCATAGTTATGTTAGTATACTTAAAAATTATGTTAGTAACCAAAGATTAAAATACATACCACAATAATACACATAATACACAATAATACCATTATAACTAAAATTAAATAACTGAAATATATATAAAGTCAAATTGTAAAATAAATTCATTAGTTAAAATCGCAATCAATTTTAAATTCATTAAAATCTCTAAAATCATTTAGTAAATCTATAAATTAATTAAAATGAATATAAATTTAAATCAAAATCAAAAATTTCATTAAAATCATAAAACATAATAATAAATAACAATAAATAAATATAATCCACAAAAATATAAAAACGACTTATCTCACCCATGCCCTAAATATGGGCGCATGTAGGGCCAACCAATGCCGCATGAATAGCCCGTCTAACCTGTCGGCGACGACGGCGAGGAGACTGTTGCCGCTGGCCCTCACTCGGCCCGCTATCGAGGCTGCCCTCCTGCGCATAGTGGCATAAAAACAGTCTACGCGCACACTGGCGAACATCCCCGACGCGCTGCAGAAGCGAGGCAGCCGCAGCAATGCCCTCAGCGCGTTATTATATTGAACATAATGATAATGATGGCGATTATTTCCTTTGAAAAACACAGATTACAACACACTCTTGACACCTGACATAGATATCAAGATGGTGGTAAACGATTATTTCCGACTTCAGCCGCGCGCACACTTATTTTTCGCGCACTCTAACGTTTTTTACCGTCATTCAAAAAGCAACTGTCATTCTACGTTTTTAAATTAATATCTTTCATACACTGACTTATATTATACAAGTACGCTGAATCATAATATCGATGAAAAAACGAAGACATTTCATTTTCGCCATTTTGGTGCTGATAGCTGTTAAAAACCGACCCTTCTTGCAAACCTCATGTTGTGAGAATAGGCGACCCTTCAAGTAAACTACACTTTTGTTTAACACATCACATTTTATTATGTACTTCGCATATCAAACCAATAATAACTTATCTATCAAAATAAGGTCACACAAAACTAAACATTTAACATAATATATAAAACTCCATTCGACTCCTAGACCTGAGACACCCCTTTCGAATCTATTCCAAACTGCTTTATGACAACATAATCTTTTTATAAACCATAGACATAAAACCTGCCAGTAATTCAATAACATAAAATTCTATTAAGCTACTATTACAACATCCCCTCTGAATTTTATGTTTCTTACAATTAGAATAACATCTCTTATATAACTCCCATCAACTCATTAAACAAAATAAAACCCAGCTTAATTAACCCACCCAACATAACTAAATACAACAAACAAACTTTTGAATTAATTAGTCTAAACACCTTACTTAACTAACTTAAACATTAAACATTTCAAATTAATTCTCAAACAACCTTATATTCTAATAAACCTACATAACTCATCACATTACAGAATGTCCTTTACGTATCACTCACTATACACTGTCTCAATCTCAAAAACTTTGTTCTGTCCAGTGGTTTAGTTAATATATCTGCCAAATTATTTTTAGTCGAACAATAATGAATTTCCAACAAATTCTTATCTATTTTTTCCTTAATGAAATGATATTTAACATCAATATGTTTGCTTCTTCTATTCAAAATTCCATTTTTAATCAATACTATAGCCGATTGATTATCAACAAACAACTGTGTTTTTGGTAATTTATTTGTCAACTCGTAGATCAAACTCTGAATGTATAATAGGTCTTTAATACACTCGGCTGCAGAAATATATTCAGCCTCAGTACTGGAAAGAGCAGTGACTGACTGTTTACGTGAACACCAATGAATTGGACCACCACCATAAAATATAATAAAACCAGTCGTACTTTTTCTAGTATCAGGATCACCTGCAAAGTCTGCATCACAATACGCTTTTAAAGTTAAATCGTTACCACGAACATACTGTATACCACTGCTAACTGTATTTTTAATATACCTAAAAAGGTTCTTAATATTTGTAAAATCATTCAAGTTAGGATGTTCTTGATGTCTACTACAATAACCAACATGAAAAGCCAGATCCAGTCTTGTTTTATTAACCAAATACAACAATGAACCAATCAATTGTCTATATCGATGCACATCATCAACTCCCACTTTCCCCTCTTGATGTGTATCGACTAAAATATCTGGATGACTACTATCTTTTAAGCTTTCATATTTAAACTTTTCCAAAATTTGATTTATATAACTTTCCTGATAAATCTTAATAGAGTTTCGTTCTACTTTAATATCAAACCCTATAAACTTTTCAGTCTTATCAAATTTCCGCATTTCAAATTCTGTTTCTAATTTATTAATAATTTTATTTAAATCAATCTCATTTTCACCAATCAAAATGCCATCATCTACATAAATAGCCAAATATATTTCTTTATCTTTATTTATAAACACACATGGATCTGATTTTAATTGTAAAAAACCCATTTTTTTCAAAAATTCCGTTAATCTCTTGTTCCACATAAGTGGTGCTTGTTTCAATCCATACAAACTCTTCTTTAATTTACATACTTTATTCTCTCTATCTTTTATATCATATCCTAAAGGTATTTCCATAAAAATATCCTCATTTAATTCTCCATATAAAAATGCTGTCTTTACATCAAATTGCTTAATTTTAAAACCTTTTTGAGCTGCAATCGCCAACAACAACCTAACACTAGTAGTATTTACCACCGGACTATATGTCTCCTTATAATCAATATTGTATTTTTGTAAAAAACCTCTCGCCACTAATCTAGCCTTATATCTTCCACCAGGCTTTATAGTAAATATCCATTTACTCGAAATTACTTTCCTATTATTTGCTTCACACTTGTTAACGATTTCCCAAGTCTTGTTTCTCTCTAAGGAATCTTTTTCCTCATTCATTGCTTGTTTCCATAAATCTTTATCAAAACTATTAAAAACATCTGTATAAGTCAAAAACGAAGTCTCTAAATCATAATCTTTCAACCTAGATGGCAATTTCCTTTCTCTATTCGGTAAAATCCGCAATCCATCATTAATAACTGGTTCAATTGCATCCTCAAACTCATCACTAATCTCAACTACTGTATCATCTCTAACTTCCCCTCTCAAACTATTATTTTCTTCAACACCAACTATGTCTTCAACACTATCTTCAAAAATCTCATTATCTTCATCACCAACTCCAACTATAACATCTTCAATACTGCCTTCAAAAACCTCAGCATCTTCATTACTAACTTCACCTCTATTTTCAAAAACTACTTTATCACCAACAACTCCATCACCACTATCATTACAAAAATCATCACCACCTTCACCACGAAAATCATCACCACCTTCACCACGAAAACCATTACCACCAATATCGACACTAACCTTTTTAAATAAATTTTCTAAATCACACTGTTTCACTCTACAATTACACATTTTCAAATAATCTGCAACATCACTCTTATTATTATTAAACACCACATCTCTCGAATAAACAATTCTAAAACTTGAAGGATCCCATATCTTATAACCGTTGTTAGTAAACCCTACTAAGAGCCCTTTGCTACTCCTGGAGTCAAGTTTATGTAACTGAAAATTATTTTTATAATATGCTAAAGATCCAAAAATGTTCAAATGTTTTAAACTAGGTATTCTATTAAACCACATTTCAGCTGGTGTTTTTACATTTATTGTATTTGCACTCCTGTTCAATAAATAAGCAGAAGTTAAAACGGCTTCACCCCATAATACATGTGGTAGCTGCATATCAAAAAGCAACGCTCTGGTTCGTTCCATTAATGACCTGTTTAATCGTTCAGCTTTACCGTTCAGCTGAGGAGTATAAGGAATAGTGTAATCAATATTAATACCTTTGTTACTACAATACATTTTAAATTGTTTGCTAGTATATTCACCCCCATTATCACATCTGAATGTTTTAACTGTTGTTTTAAAATGATTTTCCGCCAAATTAATATAATTAGTTATTTTAGAAAACGCCTCGTTTTTATTTTTGATTATACTATTAATTTAGCTTTTGCATCCTTTTTATTAAAATCTTTCTTTGTTACCGCGTCGTTATCCAAAACAGAATCGAGCTCCTTAGCTGTCAAAAATAGCAATAATTTTTGTTTCCATAACAAGTATTCTGACTCGTTTGTCAGTTTTGACAACTTTAAATCGTCAGTCATTTTTGCGAATTTTTTAAACAATTTCTTTTTGAATTTTAACTTTTACTCCAAAACATTTTCTTGGGCTCTTCTTTTGTTGTTTCTCACAACATGAGCTCTAGCCCATAACCTGTTAAAAACCGACCCTTCTTGCAAACCTCATGTTGTGAGAATAGGCGACCCTTCAAGTAAACTACACTTTTGTTTAACACATCACATTTTATTATGTACTTCGCATATCAAACCAATAATAACTTATCTATCAAAATAAGGTCACACAAAACTAAACATTTAACATAATATATAAAACTCCATTCGACTCCTAGACCTGAGACACCCCTTTCGAATCTATTCCAAACTGCTTTATGACAACATAATCTTTTTATAAACCATAGACATAAAACCTGCCAGTAATTCAATAACATAAAATTCTATTAAGCTACTATTACAACAATAGCAACGTGAGCGTCGGTGGAACTAATATTTTTGATAGCGAGTTTTACAAAATGCGCATACTCTCATGATAAAAATGTTCTAAATATCTCGTAGTAAACACAAAATGTAAAAATAAGTCTTATTCCACGATTTTGACCTAAATCATCAGAGACGAACCAAAACAACACGACGGCCATTTGCAACAATGTGTCAATTTTAGTTCCTGAGACGCTCGAGCGGGGCGCTTTGAATCGGCACAAAAAACAACTGTCATTTTGTATAGTAAATATATTTAGTCTAGTGTACTTGTTTATTAGAGGTCAGTGCTTCCATAGGTCTTTGGCACACGTCATCTGTCTCACTTACACCTTATCATTCAGCTCTTCCACACAGTCATGCATTCATCAACGTTCCATACCTACATAAATATAAAAACAATACAATATGGTACAGAGCAAATTGTGAAAATTACGCAGAAGAAAATGTCAAACTCATATTCACATTTTCTCAACAGTTTGTAAATAAGTTTGTTCATAAAACCAACGCTATTGCGCATTGAGATGGAGTGTATAAAGTTTCGGAGTCGTAATCAACTAAAAGCACAATGTTTCAACGTTGCTAGTTTACATTTCAGGAGCTACGCAGTGCCTTAGATATCTGGAGAAGAATACCGCAATTGAAACACAGTTTTCAATTTCAGTTTTGCGTATGGAGGTTGGACACTTACCCCTAAATAGTTCTATTATCAGGACCAACGGAATTTGGCACAGGAAGTTGACGTAATACATAATCTGAATAATTTTAAAGCAAATTGCTAGTCCACTGCTTCATATGTTCGAAAAAATTGTGTGGTCAACAGCGCAAATAACGCAATAAATATTGAACTGTTAAAATGAAAGCGATTGCTGCTGTTAGTTTGTTACGCAGCTACCTCGCTGGTGGTGGTTTTAAAAACACTATGGCCAAAACCTTTTCTTTGGTAGACTAAATGGTAGGGCGTGTCTGTATACGTTTGCAAGATTATTGACAGTAAGTTCTTTGTGGGAGTAGCTTCCTTCTTAGAGACATGGAGCTTGATATGTGCTACAAGTACAGTCCATGAGTTCTTTGTATTTATTTACCTCTGATTTTGCATCACTGTCAAAATCACAGTGGTCTTTATGCTCGTTATTATAAGGTAGCTGTTAGGTTGCAGAAGAAAGGGGAAGCCTGTACCCAGCTGTGGGTGATTCCGGGCTGAAATGATAATGTTGTTGGGTTCCTGCTGTCAGTGTGAAAGGACATCTTTACAGTCAATATCGTTTTTATAAAAACTTTTTAACAAAAAAATTAAACCGCCGAAAAAACTGAAAAGCAAAAAATAATAAACCTTTTTTATTTAACCTCAATAACTAAGTTATTAAACTAATGTAAGTATACCTAAATAATTTTGAGTCGGCGCCAAGTAATCAATAAACAAAGATCACTAAATTGCCTTCAATTTAAACGGTGCCGACTTATCAAAATCGGACTACTCTGTAAAAAGTTACGCGTGGTCATACATAAGAAAAAAAAAAAATACGCGTCGACTTGAGAACCTCCTCCGGTTTGTTTTCGTCGGTTAAAAAGACACTGTCCCCTTTAATCCATATTTTAAATGCTTCCATAAAACATAGATACTGCAAACACGCGCTGTTACTAAGACCTCTAAAATGCCGGCGTGCATAACTTAAATTGTTTGCTCGCTCCCTATTTGCAAAGCAATTTAAATTTTTAACTCCCCGTCCAAGTAAGATTTTCCAGCTGTATTTTTATCCTTGCACAGACTCTCAGGGGATGTTTCTGAAAACAGATATGGGAATTTGGGATTTGCTTGCTGGACTGAAATGGCATTGGGGCAGACGTGGCCAGACGAGAGCAGATAGGAATGAAAAAGTTCAGAAATGTACTGGATTCAATAAAGATTGGAAATGTTATTTTGTTTGGCGTTGATTGTGTGGAAAATAAAATAGGTTTGGCATTTTAATCTTTATACTTGGAGATTCCTCCCACAAGGTGGACAGAACTGGTCGATGTGGCGATGATTTGGTGAGGCTTATGACCAGCAGTGGACGTCTTTCGGCTGAAATAATATAATCAGAATATAATGTTCCCACTGCTGGGACACAGGCCTCCTTTCTGGGAGAGTGCGTGGGTCATAATCCACCACGCGGGCCCAGTGCGGGTTGGTAGATGTCACATGTCTTCGAATTTTTGCTTCTAGGACATGCCGGTTACCTCACGATGTTTTCCTTCACCCTTTTGAGAGCAGTGGTGGTGAAATTACTTAAGAAAGAAAGAAAATACATTTATTTAGCACAGATTAAAAGACACCATACACCAGATACATACATCAGATAAAGAAAGAAGTAAAGTAAATTAATCAACATAAACTGCCCATTTCCTGACCATTTTAGCAGCCCCAGCATACCACCTCCATCGTATCTTCTTACCTCCAACCAGGTGTCTAGTCTACAAATTACCCACTACGTGAATCGAAAGTGTATAGTCACAGTAAATAGAACATGTTGCACGTTGTCTGTAACCCGGTTCTAAGTTACAACACTGGGCGAAACAAATGAGCTGTGTATGGTGATAGGAGGAGGAAGCAGTTCATTACCATGAAGGTTCTATGAGGCCTCTTCTGTCTATACTTAATTTCAAAAAGAGGTAAAATATGTGACTTTGTTTATTAGGGTGTAATCTTGGGAACTAATGAACAGCTACAGTAATGCCGAGAGACACAGGAAAAAATAAAATTTATATGCTATGTTCTATGTCGTGGGTTTGGTTTCCGCAATTAGTCCTTCAAGTGGACCATTATGCGTGGGCCATGGCGGCTGTCGGTGGTTATACCAACCAGACCACCTCCCTCCAGAAGTTGATCAGCTCTCCTGGTCTGTTGAGAACATCTGTGTAAGATCTGGGTGTCCCGAGGGTTTCTGACCTAATCTCGGTGACGCCTATGCACACAAAAAGCACATGCGCAACGGTTTCACCAGCCTCCATGTAATCCCTGCACAAGGAACTGTCCATTATGCATATTGTGTCTCTGTGTATTTTTTGTGTGTGTAATTTTGCCAGAACAAGTTGGTAAGATTTAAATCGTAGATTCGCTCGACCGCATCAAAAGATGTTCGCGTATCTGTTTCGTTATGACACCTCTGCAACACACAATTTCGGAGAGACTTGACTTGACTGTCATGGTAACGCTATTATCATTGTGTGAGGTCACTCTTCTCACACACATAGCGATGTAGACATAGCGTTGGAAGGCCTCTCACAAGGTGGACCGATGATCGAAGGTGGCACGAATCCGCTGGATGCAAGAAGCACAGAACCGGTCGAAGTGGCGGTGCTTGGGGGAGGCCTATATCCAGCAGTGGACCTCTTCGGAGTCTCTCTTCTCAAAATGGAAACTTTTTCCTGTGACTCAGGGCAAATCTAACCATTAAAATCTTTGCCCGAAACGATGACCCAGCACTTCACACAATACACATGCCAATTACACAACAAGACCTCAATGGACAATAGAAATAGGTCAAGATCTTCGGCATAGAACCTCGTGGGCGGTAATATACTGCATTTCTGCCTTACATGCAAAGAATACGTAATATTCTCAGGCAAAAGTATGAATAAATGTTTATTTTATTCATAGGCACATGTTTAGTGCCTTTTCCGTATGCTTTAATAAAGAGAATAGTACGGAATATATTGTGTGGAAAGTTCAAGCGGGCCCTGGAAGGGAAGTACACCCCTATCTTCAATATTGATACCACCAATATTTACTCGAAAGGAATTAATTTTGTTCCAAAGTAAAACTGCATTGAATTATTTTTGGACAGTTTCTTGCCCACGTTTCACCATCTTCGTATTTGAGTTGGTTTAAATGTTTCCGTTATGTCTTCATGTTATGTTTGTTTGGTACTATATTATATTAATAAAACATTGTGTATTTCTTAAATTAGTTATACTGATTGTGGGAGAAAATTGTGGTCACATTACAAGTCTATGCACGCACACAGTCGCTCATGTAAAAGGGTCTACCATAGTAGATACTTCGTCCATTTTGGTTTGTTTTGACTGTTCATCGGAAGTCTAACTGTAATTTATGTAGTAAACTACGTTTGGGATAAAAAATTGCCTAAGTACATTAAAAATTACAGTAATTATTCAGTAAACGATTTTGAACAAACTACAATTTTCGTCATCATCAGTTCAGCCGAAAGACGTCCACTACTGGACATAGGCCTCCCCCAAGCACCTCCACTTCGTCTGGGTCTATGTTGGAAGGCCTCCCACAAGGTGGAGCGACGACCTCGTGAAGACCGCAGGAACCCGTTGGAACTATTTTCATAATATGCAGTAATTCATTTGTTTACACATTGTATAATTATATATGTTTTTTTATTGCACGCATTTTATCCTCCATCACATTCTCGAGCCTATGAAAAATCTTCGTCTCGTTTCAGCTGTTGATTTCAGAACTTCCCAATCCAAAAATACAGAACAAAAGTAATAAAAGCAGTACTAAATAACTGCTAAATGTTGTATGTGCGCGCGCTCATGAATCGGAAGGCAATAAAATGCAATGAAGCGACTACCTTCGTTTGTAACTTTTGTTTCAACGGACATCTTCCCGAGTGCTTGTACCGAGTAAGTCGCAGTTCAAACTTGCTCGATATTACTGAACTGTCGATAACTTCAATCTTGATTTTCATTGATCTAAAAAGAAGATAATACCGTCGGTGTGTATAGTTGACAAAGTCTATTTTTTATTAGTTTTTATTTTTTATTATATTTCGCTGTTTTGAGTAATTTATCTACAATACTTCAGGTAGATTTTACACTAGAACCCGCCACGCGACGGGGCACAGATATTTTTTAAATACAAATTCAATAAAACATTACCCATATTTTTCTTCATGGATTCCCTCCGCGGAATACTGTAATTAATATAATAATAATATAATTCTGTCGACTACCGGTCAAAACCATAGGCAATCATGGTCGTTTAGCAAGTAATTCAAAGTTATTAATAGATGGCGCCACCTTTACGTAATAGATTTTAATGAAAGGCTGTGATTTTGGATTGGCCAGATGTCTACTTTGACAAGGAAATATTCAGTTTAGAAACAGAAATCAAAGTAATTAAAGATAAGTTTGACTTCTAACTGTTCAACTATTATTTAAACGTGGCAGTTCTTGAAAACCCCAGTTTAGGAAATTGCTTGATCCTATTCATTGATAAGTATTAATTACGTCTCGTAGAAGTTGTAATTTGTGACCCTTTTTAAATTATACAGAAAAAACCATATGATCTCCGATGTTGTTATTTTTGGTATTTCAAGTAAATATCCCCAAGGTACAACGGTACAAGGATCTTTTGGCGCGTGGTCAAAATTGGAACTAACACCGCCATCTTGTTTTTCAATATTTTATTTGTGACAATTTCACAAGCGTGTTGTAACACTTTATAAAGTAAATAACTTTTGCACACGGCTTCGCCCGCGTGCATGTCGGACAATCTCCCACGGGAACTTACTACAGGGATTAAAAGTACAGTTAATCTTGGTTATAAACTATCTGTGTGCCAAATTTCAGTCAAATCCGTTCGTTTTTGCGCCAATCCGGAACATGCATCCAGACAAACGTACAAAAATTCTTTATTACCATTTTATTATATGGATAGATAAATAGAAAAAGTATGATTTCCAAAAAGGTGAAGTGATGAGTTTGAGGACAACACGACGTTTGATTGACTTCAACACGTGCAAGAACAAAATAATGTACCTATTATTCGCAAACATTGAAAATACACTAAGATCATTGTTGCAATCGTAGATAAATACAATGAATAATAAGTTTTAGGACGCAAATAAGAATTGAGAGTAAAAATGTCCGTAGAGTATGAGAACATCAAAGCAATCAAGTTAATAAAACTCTGTCGGAGTTAGGGTGAGGGCGAAAAATTGCACTTTCAGTGTTTTATATTGACAATAAGGGGAAAGGGGCACAGTAAGGAAATGAGTCCCAGTGTTGTTTTGAGGAAGGAAAGTTATTTTCTGAAGAATAAGTGATATATAAAATCTGGCCGCTTCTTGATGGCTACTTAGTTTAAATTAGCAGTTAAGCTTACATGTAGGTATGTAACGCTCTCAAGTTGGATTTAGTAATGATTTAAGGACCTTGTATCCTTTTCTTCTTCGTGTCCCTGGCACGACTGAATTGTATATCTTATCTTGTATATGTTAGCCCAAACCTTTGCCACTTCCACGGCGTCGTCTGTGGTAGCGAGGTCAGAGGTCACTTTGACTGCATATTTTGGGACACAGAGGGCAGGATAGGAGGTGGAGCATGGTTCGCCGTTCCGTCAAGGTAGCCCCACTTTACCAGGTTGGACTTACATCTTCCCACTTGTGTGATGACTAATCACTATCGGAAAACTTGAGACTAGTTTTTCTACCAATTTCTATGATAAATCTGTGATAAATCAAGCAGTACGGTTATGGAATGCCTGATAAAGCGTGCTTAATCATGGTCCATTTTTTAAATTATGGTTAAAAACCAGTAATACCATTTTTTATTAATATACTATCAGCATTACATGGGCAGGGGGCCCATTTAATGCTGAAATAGTATTATAGGCATTAGTATATGGATTTTCTTAAATTACTAATTTAAGAAAATCCATATACTAATGCCATTAGAACAGCCAGGCAGGCATTAGTATATGGATTTTCTTAAATTACTAATTTAAGAAAATCCATATACTAATGCCTATAGGGGCCCGTAGCTAAATAATAACAGCCGCACAGGTTGATCGTTCAGGTTAAGCTACGCTTGCCACGATTGGTCGGTGGATGGGTGACCGTCTTTACATACCGAGACCCCTCCGTGCCTCAGAAAGCACATAAAGCAGTTGGTCCCGGCTGTAACTTGTGGATTTTTGTCAGTCGTTACGGGTAGTCAGAAGCCCGAAAGTCTGACAACCAGTCTTACCAAGGGGTATCGTATTACCCAGTAACGTAAATTAAACGTACGTTAAAAACTAAGTCGGTTGTGGGGGTCAGATAGGCAGTCGCTCCATGTAAAATATTGGTATTTAGCTGCATCCGGTTAGACTGGAAGCCGACCCCAACATAGTTGGGAAAAGGATGGGCAGATGATGATAGTAGGTATATGGGACTTAAACACAACTGGCGAAATCTGTGTGTAGGTACTCTAAACTATTTGTACTCATCTGCCGAAACCTTCGGAGATTACAGGCATGTAGTTATGTAATACGGCATTTGCTGTGTTAGTTTCTTTGAATGGCCGTTCCCGACATCTTTAGAAACGAGAAATAATTTCACCCAACCAAAAACCCGCAAAATCCGGATAAGTCTGAAATCCAACTATTTAAAGCCATTTAATTCCGAGAGAACAATTTTAAAGCCACTGGTCCGGCTAGAAATTTCCTTGGCTTGTCCTAATTACTCACGGACGAGGAACACCTTTCGTTTCAGGTTAACAGGTGATAAATTAGGGTGCCGTCAGGATTTCATAAATCATCCAGACAACTGCGTGTGCACGATTTATGTTCGAGTTTTCTTCATACAATCCGATTTACGGCTGGTTTTTATTTCGATAATGATTTATTGAAGGATGAAACGAATGTTAGGATTTAGGCGAATACCCTTTGCTCCAGTCTTGCGGTACAGTCACGAGCACTAATATGTCAACATTTGGAAAGTTTTAATAGCGATTTTTGCTTGAAATAACGAAAACAACAATGAAATACTATATATTGCAAAAACCTATGGGTTAGAAAATACTGTGTTCCTACCAAGATAAAATTTCACTTGAAAATAAAGGAGAAAATCGCCTTTGAAAAGCCAAGTATGAATACTTATGCTCGTGACTGTACAAGACCTCTGCTGCTTAAATGTTGTATTTGGTATTACCTTGAACAAAAAAAAAATATTTTACGTATGTGCCGTTCGGGAACTAAAAATTATTATAATAAACTGTGCCACCGAACCGCACTTATCAAAATTTGATTTTAGTGCGGTTAGTGGAAATGCTCAGGTGCGGTTCGTCAAGTGCTGTTGAAATCAGTTCTCTGAGTGGAATATCTCGAATTGCTGAACATTTTGATAACTTGCATAACAGATTTAACAGAGCATGTTAACAAACCATTTTTACCTGTAAACTTCATCTGCAAATGCAGTGGAGCTTTCGGGATCTCTGATTCGTTTGAATTAATACCGGGAAAATAGTAACATTATCTCACCCCTGCTTTACTCAGTTGCGATAGCGACAAATAATGTATGACAAGACCGTCACTCCTAAAAATTTAATACATATCATGACTGTTCAATGATTACTTACATTATTTTTATTTCACGAAGCGCACGCAATCACATAGTTTTCCGCGTTCACATAGACAGGCGCGGCGATGACTTTGTTTTATAATATGTAGTGATTATTATCCTAAATAATATAGGTATCTATCCCTGTCAATTTGTTACAAATCTCATTATCGTAGTAAATAAGCCCCAATCCCATTCATTACTAAGGTAATACAATAGCGGATTATTAATATCTTTGTAGCAATAATTGGCGCGAGCGACGCGGCTCATGAAGACTGATGTGCGCAAGGACATCGATCACTGAACGGGGCTTTTCTTTGTCGTTTCAGGGACACGAGAGAAGGTGGGTTGCAGAAGGTAAATGAGTATTATTTTTTTCAAGATTTCATGTTAAGCTGTAATAGGGCTATTACATCACCAGCTTATAATGTCCCCCCTGCTGGAACACCGGCTTCCTCTCTTCGAGAGGGAGTGGGCTAATAATCTACCTCGCGGGTCACGAGTCTTTGAATTTTTGGTTCTAGAACATGTCGGTTTTCTCACAATGTTTCCTTCACCGTTTTGATAGCAGTGATGATGAAATTATTTACACAAGGTAAAGCGGGAATCAAACCCAGAATAAATAAACGAGGTCAATGGCCTTGATATAATAATATATATAATAATAATATATAATAATAGGCAAGAGCCTTGTCCAACACCTGAGGAGTCTCTCGTTAGACGCCTGATTTAGAAAGCGGTACTTTTGGACACGGCTCGTATCGTTAGGAGGTTCCTCTCTCTGGAGCCGGTAGCTATGACCTGCCCCCAATACCGAAGGGTTGAAAAAAACATCATCATTCAAACTAATAACAGAAGCGGAACGATGTTTTAAATATATTTAGCGCTAAACTCTTTAGTCATTTGTGGTGTAAGCTTCTTCTTCTACTGCTTAGGCTCTAAGCAGTAGAAGACCTCCTCTAGGACTAACCTGAACAAGTTTGCCCCCTTGTCAAGCGCCATAAGATTGTTAAATATTATTTCAAATGAGGTAGGTATATTTTACTGCAGCCTCATGAAGTTCACAGGAGTAGCATTGAAAATGTTGAGAAGTGATTTTAATTGTATTTAAATGGTATTTGTAATTGTATTTTATCTGTATTTTGAATTGTATTTTTGATTGTATTTTAATTGTAATTATGATTGTATTTTTGGGTTTGTGGGTAGTCAATGTAAGTTCGACGTATGTGTATCTTTGTGGTAGTAACATTGCATTGGGGTTATAGCTGTTAAGGTGTTATAAGTTATGTAATTTTAAATAAATAAATAAAAAACAGGACAAACTTACCCTTCTATACAAAACCTGCTCACTGTCTCGGCGTGTCAAGGATGTCTTGCACGTCCCACGTTAGAGAATTCTCTGGGGCACACAATTTCGCTCAGTGTACGTATGTACACCTAATCTGTTACGTGTGTAATCCTAGAGATTACTGTCTGTCTGCGAGTTAGTTGTTAATAAAAGTCAGTTATTATTAACTGTAGCTTATTACAGTTAACACTTATAGTGAAAGAAAACAGCGCGAGGAAAGCTGGACTTTGAAATAACAATAATATCTTTATTTTGTCCCACAAAAACAAGGCTTATACGATAAAAATTAACTAACATAACAAGAACAGTTTCATTCAAGTGTATGTGCGGAGCTGGTGTCTATTATAGATATAAACCAGTATTACAAATCACCAGGTCCTCACCCCACGAAATCAGGTATAACATAGCGAAGAACTTAAACAGGGACACGTTTAGAAGAATTTAGTTGTGACAAGATATTAATTAAGTATTTAAACGCTAATTCGCCTCTCTCGCGAAGGTTTGTATGTTAGAGGTGTGGTGTGTATAATAATATGTGTAGTGTGAGGGTGTGTGTGTAGTGTAGGAGAGGGTGTGTTTAGTGTGAGGGTGTGTGTATGTGTATTTACCTAGTTTTCTAATTCTGCTAGTCTATATCATTAAAGTAGTTCTTCCGTGGAACTGTAGTCCATGGTTTACAACCATTCTCTAACCACCGCCTTACATTTGGTTTTTGGGAGAAGGTAAATTGACAAACGCCCGTTAATTTTATTGCACAGATTACAAACTTGGTAGTAGAAGAAACGATGTGCAAAACGTGCAAAACTGATTTTAAATGATGGTTTAGTACAGACTATAATACGTCTTTTCTACGCTTTTTTTTCAATAAACTTGGGTGAAAAATATTAAGTTAACGTAAGTCATCATACCTAACTATGTTGAGGTTGGCTTCCAGTCTAGCTGGATGCAGCTGACTATCAATATTTTACATGGAGCGACTGCCTATCTGACCTTCACAACCCAGTAACTGGGTAATATGATACCCTTGGTAGGACTGGTTGTCAGACTTTTCGGGCTTCTGACTACCCGTAACGACTGTCAAAGATCCACGAATGATATCCGGGACCAACAACGGCTTAACATGCTTTCCGGGGCACGGAGGGGTCTCGGTATGTAAAGATGGTCACCCATCCTCAGACCAACCACGGCAAGCGTAGCTTAACCTGATCGATCGACCTGTATGACTGTTATTATTTAGCCATGGACCCCTCTCTAACATAAGTAAAAAGGTTAAGATTTGTAACATACGAGTAACAAACCTTAATATTCAGTGAACGGCGGGGTGCCTACTAACAGTAACATGGCTTTCATTCTGACAGTTCAACAACATTCATTGCGTTATTTACTTTGTTGAGCAGACAAATTTTTCCAACTTATGAAGCAATGGATTAGCAATATCCTTCAAAATCATTCAGATTGAAAGTGTGTTGCTCAATTAGGGTGCTATCTTAATAGGAAACAAAATGGAGTGGACTGGATGGATTGGACGGCATGGTTGGCGCAGTGGTTAAGCGATTGACTGCTGCGCTGCGTGTCGCGGGTTCAATTCCCGCACGGAGCAAATATTTGTATGGCCTACAAGTAGTTGTTCCGGGTCTGGCTGTGTGTGTATGTGAGTTTAAATGTTTGTAAACGCACCCAGGATACAGGAGAAATTACGTTTAAAAAAAAACAGTGATTTTCTGTTTACACGTCCAGAACTAATTAAGACTAACAGACGGCTTTAATAAAATGAGTTATTCAAAAAATATACGTTTTAAGTCTAAGTTTCAAAGCCGAAATAAACATGGAAATGTAACTTCCGTCGTCCAACGTCAACCGCAGGCCACATTTAGTTAAAATCTATACATATAATAAAACAGTAACGAAAGAAAAACTGTACATTGAGAATTTTCGAGAAAAAATAAGTGGCTTTTGTTAGAAAAACGTAACTGATGACAAAAAGTGACTTTTTAGAATTTTTGTCTGTTTATCTGTTTGTCTGTTTGTCTGTGTGTATGGTACGGCTTCACGCCAAAACTACTGGATAGATTGAATTGAAATTCAGCAAAAATGTTCTTTGTAAACCAAGGAAGGCTTTAGGCTACACATTATCACGCCGTATGTTACGGGAGGTAAGCAATATTGATTTTAAAAGGTTTTTGTTCGTAATTAAATGCACAAAATAATTTAATGCACAAAATTACATGTTATTTATTTAGTTAATACCTAATAATTTAACTCTGGGAACATAATAATCACGCTATTTTTATAAAGGAGCGGGGCAGTAATATTATAAATTGCAAGGGAACAGCTATTTCAACAATATGTCAACGGGGAATTTAGCGGTAAGGTCAGGCGACCGTTTACCGCACTAAATGGTGCGAGTTCAAATCCCATACCAATGTTTTAAACAATCGTGAAATTCCTTTTTTTTTAGATTTTGCTTTTTTATGTGCATTAGGAACGATACTGTTATGAAATTTGAGAACTTTACATGTCCTATCTAATTGTATGGAGAGTTTCACACCAATATTACTAAACAGGTTGATTGGTGGTACAACAAGCTAAACTATCATGAAATCAAGTCAAACTTTTGGTTCTAAGTTATATCTTACCAAGCACATTTGTTGTAGGTAATTGATTTAAGTATGTAATTCTTAGTTTTGTTCCTTGCTGCTATTACCATGGTTGTTTTTAATGCAAAAATAATGTAGTTGTCTGTTAAATTAACGTCAATTTAGCTTTATTCATAATTTAATTAATTTGGGTAAATGATATTATGGTAGTTTCCGTTTTCTAACTATAGCGTTGGCGTCGAGTTAGATCGCGCTATGGTTTCGTTCCCAAAAAGTGATGTTACAGGTACCAATGTGCCGCTCTCATCCTATAGAAACGGGAGTTACCTTTGTTGTCTGTGTTGGTTGATGTGTTTAATTTTCCTGCGAATAATTATTATTTTTCTACTAACTAGCAATTCTTACGTACGATTTCGCTTCGATTATTTTTCATTGATTTGAATATCGTTAGTATCGGATTAAGAAGGAATTTTAGCTATGCCTTTTAGAAAAATATCATATCAAAAATATTATATCAAGTGTTTCTAAGATGCGCAGGTTAGTTCGATCTCTCGAAACCGATGCAGAGCGTGAACAACGGCTAGGTGCTAACCATGAGCGTAATGCACTAAGTTTGTCCGCAGAAACTAGCACGCAGCGCCAATTATGACTAGAATTTAAACGAGTCTGCACTACTGCTTCTCGATCTCAGGAAAGTGTGCAACAACGAGAAATGCGTTTAGCTATCGACCGGGATCGTCATTCTTTGTCTCACGCATCCGAGACGGTTACATAGAGGGATCAGAGATTGAGTCTTCAGAATATCCGCTCTGAGACTGCTAGATCACTTGAGAGCAGTCAGGAGCGTGAGATACGACTTGCGCGTGACCGAGAGCGTCATTCTTTATCTCGCGCTTTCGAAACGGATACAGAGAGAGAGCAGAGATTAAGTCTTCAGCTTTTTCGCACTAAGACTGCTCGGTCGCTCGAGAACAGTCAGGAGCGGGATACACGCCAAGCAAGCGATCGCGAGCGCCACGCAGTATCTCGCGCTTCGGAGACTTACACGCAGAGAGACTCGCGTTTAAGCTCCCAGCGTATTCGTACTGCCACATCTCGATCACTTGAGAATCCCGAAGAGAATGAAACCCGCCTTAGTGCAAACCGCAAACAGCATGCTCCAGCTAGGTCTTTGGAGATAGACGAGCAGCGCGAGCAACGCAACGCACTTGCTCGGCAAAGAAATCACGACATTCGTGTTGAGGTGTCTGTTCATTCCACGCAAGAACGTGAGCGGATTCAGGAAATTCGGGCAAGTCTGTCAGTCGAACAGCGTGTGACCCAAATGGATCTAGACCGTATACGTCGCAATCTTCGCAATTCATCCTCATCTGATACTGAGTCTATGGTTTATGATCCTGAAGAGCAACCGTGGTTGAATAAAGAAAGGAGCGCGTTTTCCTATAACCCATTTATTAATTACATCGAACATGGAGACATTGGCACCATGTCTGAGGTGTGTGCACACTGTCACGCGCGTAAGTGGAAGGGAGAGACCAAGGGAATGTGTTGTGCGTCTAGAAAGTTACGACTAAACTCTACGCAAGAGCTACCGGAGATCTTACGAGTTCTTTTGAATGGCGAGCATCCCAAGTCGAACCATTTCTTAAGCAATATTCGAGCCTAGAACAGTGCTTTTCAGATGACTTCATTTGGAGCTCATCAAGTCACTAAATCTGGATTCATGCCGACTTTTTACAAAAATGAAAGATCTGGAACGTCTTGAATCGTCTCGCGCATCACGCTGTTTTCCCGTCCCCGGGCTCTTAGAATTCGACATTAGACGTTTCAGATCTTCGATTTTGACGACCTCGTTGTCGCTGGCATAAGCAACAGGATCTGCGTACGAAGTCGCGGGCAGGAGCTAGTAGCAAATAAAATGTTGTGAATTTTGTACAGAATTATAAGAGTCAAGTTTATTTTAGTTAAGTATTCACTGTGACATTTTTACAAGGTTTTAGTTTACATGCCTTGTTAGTTAGTTCAGTGACAGCTGTAGACCTATTCTCTAAAAATCTCACCGTGAGAACTTAGGTGAAGTGAGCTGTTAGTCCCTAATGCTAGGGATTAATGCTATTGACTGCTCACTTCAAGCTCACTTCAGCTATGATTTCACCGTGAGATTTTTACAGAATAGATCGGTTGATGTTGATACGATGACGTCGTTCGGTGTAGCATACATACATAACTTGACTCAAGTATGGAAAGTGTTTCTAGCAGTGGCCGCGCAGGCGTCTCTGTGGGTTTGAAATAGTTTTATGTAAGTCTTCAGTTAGATTCTGTAGTGTCAGCCTGAAAATGCCACTTATTTTATTAATTAAGTTAGGCTTATGGCTAAGTAGTAACAGCCGCACGGGTCGGTCGATCAGAAGGCCAATTCTCGTCATTTAAAACGTTCAAAATCTAGTCGCAGTCTCATCTCAGCGACAAACAAATGTCCAAAACTTGTCAAAATGTAGGGAAATTAGAGGAATTTTTGATAGTTTGTGACTGAGATCAGACTGTGAACTTTTTTAAAATTACGAGAAATGCCCCTCATGTTAAAAATCGCTCGCATAAAAATAAAATCAGCCTATAATGTTCCCGCTGTTAGGACACAGGCCTCCTCTCTGTGAGAGGGAGGGGATGTAATACACCACGCGGGCCCGATACGGGTTGGTTGATGTCATCTTCGAACTTATGAATCTACAACAAGCCGGTTTCGAGAGTGGTTGTGAAATAATTTACACAAAGTAAAGCACCTGACTGGGTTCTAACCTCCGAGAGAGCAGTTGTGTAACTGCTCTCTACGACAAAACAAAACATCGCAATTTGTTATTTACTATAGGTAAGTTGTATACAGGGTTATTGGAAAAACATCAACAACCTCTTTAGAGGTCATTGTACTCATCATTATGAACAACTTTTACTATGGGGCCAAACCTGGAATCGCGGAAAAAAATCAGCTGTTCCCTACATTTATGTTCGTATAACTCGTCAAAATGTAGGGAACAGCTGATTTCTTTTCGCGATTTCAGTTGTTTCAGTTGTTCATAATGATGAGTACAATGAACTCTTAAGAGGTTGTTGATGTTTTTCCAATAACCCTGTATACAACTTACCTAAGTATAGTAAATAACAAATTGCGATGTTTTGTTTTGTCGTAGAGTAGTTGTGTGGTCGTAGGTTAGAACCCAGTCAGGTGCTTTAGGAGGTTGTTGGTGTTTTTCCAATAACCCTGTATTAATGTAACATATTATATACACGTAACCTTCCGGAATCAATTCTCTAAATGACGGTAAAAACAACATCAAAATCAGTTGCGTATTTAAGAACAACACGGTCGCACAGACACACACGAAATGCGACTTTAATTTATATTTATAATACCCATGTATCGATATGTCGCAGCCAACTGGTTAATTTAGCCGTTTAGTCAACCGCCTGGCCTTTGGAAGTAGTGCTCACCTCGCTTCGCTATCTCGGCTCGCACGCGGTTGATCACACTTTTTAACCGACTTCTAAAAAAGGAGGAGGTTCTCAATTCGGATGTTTGTATTTTTTTTTTTATATTTGTTCACGCATAATTCCGTCGCTTGCCAACCGATTTGAAAAATTCTTTTTTTGTTGGAAAGGGTATATTTCCCAAATGGTCCTATAGAAATTTCATCAAAAACGGTTCAATAGTTTGGTTTTTAAACCAAAATTACTGGTAAAAATTACAACTTAAAAGTGAAAAATAAAACCTTTTTTGCAAAAAAAAAAACAACCGACTTCCAAAAACGACACTACAAAGTGAAAAATAACTTTAATTTCGGAAGTCGGTGGCAAACAACGAAAATGCGAACCCAACGACACCGACTTCCGAAATTAAAGTTATTTTTCACTTTGTAGTGTCGTTTTTGGAAGTCGGTTGTTTTTTTTGCAAAAAAGTTTTTAACCTAACCCATTTGGTCGGGGTGCCCTGGCTTAGTTACTGCGACCAATTCGGCTCGCACGTGGTTGGTTACAGTTCCAACCTAAACTATAATTTATTGAATAGTTTAGTTAAAAGGCTAGGCGGGTAATTAAACCAGTTGGCTGCGAGAGATACATATGATAAATCGCCTAAAATTGAAAGTTATTAGTGTTATTGTAATCCTTTTCAATAATCTGTATTATTCAAGTATTCAAACATTACCCTTATATTAATTATCAATACGAATATCCCAAGAAGTATTTGGTTGTTCCCACATTTATAGCCACGAAGCAGGCTTGATTTCGGCGAAAAACATCTTTATAACTATGTGATAAAGGTCCAAACCATTGCACTGAGGCAGCTAAAGAAAAGCAACTCTATTCCTTTCAGAAAAGCGTTCAAACTCCGTTGCAGAATGTGATAATATTGTCAGTTCAAAGTTTGTGGCGTCATGTAGAATCAATACATCAGTTTATATGATTAATGGTATTAAGGACTGATTGATAGGTTCTCAGCTAAGATATTTTATTCGTCCTTATTCAAGGTTAAGGTCGCTTGTTGCCAACCCAGAAAAATATATGACAAAGCTGTACGTAAACGAGCAAGATTAATGTCCCGGTTCACTGACCTAATATACAAGTACGCTGGACCCCTTGTTCGCTTTAAGACAGATTCGCTTTAAGACAGATTCGCTTTACGGCAGATTCGCTTTACGGCAGATTCGCTTTATCAGAAATTGTACAGTCGTATTGAAATGGTTTCCACGTACTTTTCCTTGATATATAGGTATAATGTCAAGCATAGAAAACTCAAACAATTGGCATTGTTACCACTAATTTTAATCCCTGAAGGTATCTTAGCTATTCAAGAATCAGTGAATGATTCTGAAGAATATTCAGCATTCAGGGATTACTTCTCAAAGCAATGGATGGGATTAATTACAACTGATACATTGCTTCAAAGAAGTATTCAGAAATAACCCAGTTGAAGGGTGACCTCCTTAAAAACAGAATTCCTTTGAAACCGGCGTTGTATCGGTTCATACAATTCTTGTTCTTTATTTATTTATTTTTTTAAAACGCTGCCCCACGCTAGGAATTTATACTGGTGTGATAATCTGGTGTGACTACGAGTCGGCAAGGAATTTTTCCAGTATCATGGGTGCGTTTACAAACATTAAGGCTAAGAACTCACGGAGCGATTTTCGCCCGCGTCCGCTGCGGTTGCGGGCCCGCAGCTTCTGTAGAATGCAAATATTTATATAAAAAATTAAAGCACATTTTACGCCCGCGGTGTACGCGGTTGTATGCGGCTCCCGCTGTACCGGCGGGCAACTAGTAGAATCGCGCGGGCCGCGGTTACCCGCAGCCTCGGCGGGTGGCGCCCGCGCGCTTTGCGATCGGTTGGCTGGCGACCGCGGGGTCCGGCGGGCGGTATAATATATATATATAGTATAGTATAACGCAACGGCTCGTTTCTGGTGTGTGTCCATGGCGGTCTGGACCCCAACTGATCGTTAACCGCCCGTCTTGCAATCTTGCGATCATCGCCCGCCACGTTTGCGGGCGATGATCGCAACCGCGGCGGCCGCGTAACCGCACGAATAACCGGTCTCGTGAGTTTTGAAATAAAACCGCAGATCCACGACCGCGGCGGTTGCGGGCGAAAATCGCTCCGTGAGTTCTTAGCCTTAAACTCACACAAACAACCAGACCCGGAACAACTACTTGTAGTATACAAATGTTGAAAAAGAAAGCAAAAAAAAAAAACGAAAAAATGTTCTAAATATCTCGTAGTAAACACAAAATACACAAAAAAGTCTTATTCCACGATTTAGACCTAAATCATCAGAGACGAACCAAAACAATACGACGGCCATTTGCAACAATGTATCAATTTTAGTTCCTGAGACGCTTGAGCGGGCGCTTTGAATCGGCACAAAAAACAACTGTCATTTTGTATAGTAAATATATTTAGTCTAGTGTACTTGTTTATTAGAGGTCAGTGGCCGACTCCGTGGCTATAATATTATGTTGCTTTATTACATTAGCTAAGAAAAACGAACAATAGTAGGTAAAATATTTAATTTAAAAGTGCTGTATACTTGCTTCCTAGGTTTTCAATCTAGGTATGAAGGTGCTTATTTTGAAAAACAAAAAGAAAATACCTTATAAAAAAAGCAAAAATCGAAACACTGCTGCGCGCAACAAGGGAGCCAAGCGGCCACTGCACTGTGATAGTGCTTCTCGTCTCTTGGTACATATGTAGGTACTTGCATCTGCGGAAACCCACCGTAGACCAAAGAGCTGTATGAATTTATTTGGCAGCGATACCTGGGGGTCGACTCCGAAGTAGTATCGTACCAACTGAGCCAAACCGAACTATTTTCGCATTTTTCAATAATATTCGGTTCGGCCATGTGTCGGTCCGCGCGCCGCTCTGGCGTCCCAGTGAGGTGGCTCATAGAGCTGTTTGTAAAAGATTGAGAAAAAATATGCAAATAACTAGAAAACATTTTAAATAATAGGTCAAAATAAAAATAAAACTCATTTTTTAGAGGTCTTTTTGCTTGCGATACATGACTCTAAGGAGCCGCCAGAGGCACCGCCGCCCAAGGGATCCATTTGAGGCTTGGGTTTCTTATCTAAGCCAGTGATTAACCTCTTCAATTTAGCAATAGCTAGACCTGGGTTTAGGCCCTTAGGACACGCTAAGGTGCAGTTCAGAATGGTGTGACAGCGGAAAGCCTTAAAGTCGTCACGTAAGTCGAACAACCGTTGCTGTGTGTCCTCATCTCTGGAGTCCATGACCCATCTGTACGCATGCAGCAATGCAGCAGGACCCAGGAACCTGCGGCCATTCCACCAGTAGCTAGGGCACGAAGTCGAACAACAGGCACATAACACACATTCGTAAAGACCCACGAACACCTGCCAGTCTGGATCACTCATTAGCAACTGAACGTTACCTATCTTCGACGGTCCAGTTCTCCTCACAAGGTATGGTCGGATGCTGTCGTATTGTTCGAGGAAGTGCGTCATATCCACGACCAGGTCTCTGACGACGTACATGTGTGGTAATGGGTAGATAGTGATGGTCTTCGCCGGAGGGACCGCCGTGATGCAGGCCAGGCAGTTCTGTCCTTGGAGGCAGACCGCGCAAGAGCCGCAGATGCCTTCTCTGCATGACTTCCTGTAAGTGAGTGTTGGGTCCATATCCTTTAGTTTTATTAAAACATCGAGAATCATTGGTCCGCATTTGGATATGTCGAGTTCATAAGATTGTACCTTTGGCTCTTCTTTCGCGAGTATTCCTGCATATCGATATACTTTAAAGACTCTACGAGGGTCTACAGGCTTCTTTGGTGCTGGTGGTGCCGTGTCTTTTTTTTTCTCCGCGTAATGTCTTACTGGAATATGAAAAGTCACATTTGGATTTACGGACAATAGCATTGCAGCCATTCGCAATATGGGACGATAAAATATCTTATACTCTGTGAGTATCTGTAAGTCAGCCATGAAAAATAAATTTTACGATTAGGAAATAAGGAAAATAGACGTCAAAATGATTTTTTCATAATAATTTGATGGGCCGATCATGTACGACAATGTCATAAAGAAAAAGTATGGTTCTGATTTAACCTTTTTCTAACCGACTATCCTACTAAATACTAATAAACGTGTGTTTGTACCGATGGATCGATGGATGGATGTTTGTTACTCTTTCATGCAAAAAGTACTAAACGGATTTGGATGAAATTTGGCACACAGATAGTTTATAACCAGGATTAACATATAAGATACTTTTTATCCCGATATTCCTACGGGATCGAAATTTATGCGGGTGAAACCGCGGGGCGCTGCTAGTACGAGTATAATAAAGAGTTTGTGCTGTGCATATTTTTTCATCAACTAGCTTTTGTTCGCGTTTTCATTCGCGTGGAAGTTCTTGTGCCCCTGACCCACTGCGTCGCATCGCATCACCCACCCGCGCTATTATTTAGTGTTCTTACTGACTTTTTCTCTTTGGTCGATCCTAAGTTTTTTAACCCCCGACGCAAAAACGACGGGGTGTTATAAGTTTGACGTGTCTGTGTGTGTGTGTGGGGGTGTGTGTGTGTGTGTGTATGTCTGTCTGTGGCATCGTAGCTCCCGAACGGATGAACCGATTTTAGTTTTGTATTTTTTGTTGGAAAGGTGAATTTGTCGGGAGTGTTCTTAGCTATGTTTGATGAAAATCGGTCCAAGATGGCCGCCGCTACAACATGGCGGATTACATATTTTTTCATAACTCCCTCAATATGGGTATCAAATGAAAGGGCTTGACTAGTAGAATACTATACACTATGATAAATTTCAAATCCAAGATGGCCGCCACCACAAATTGGCAAATTACAATTTTTTTTTCACAACTCCCTCAATATGGGTATCAAATGAAAGGGCTTGACTAGTAGAATACTATACACTATAACAAATTTCAAATCCAAGATGGCCACCACCACAAAATGGCGAATTACAAAAAACCTGATTAAATACCAAATTACCTGAATCTTAAAACGCAAGAAAATAAAAGAAAAAAAATAATAAGGAGTCCCTACAAAAACCATGAAATAAAAAATTAGATTAAAAATTTAAAAAACCCCCGACTACGTGAAACCCTATAAAAAGAAAAAAATAACCTTGAAATTATGACCCTACGTAAGTACGTATGAAATTTTTTGATTAAATATTGTCCTGTCGGGGGACCGCTACTATTGTTAGGCTAATAAGTAGAGTGGTCCCCCGACGGGACAACATTTAATCAAAAAATTTCATACGTACTTACATAGGGTCATAATTTCAAGGTTATTTTTTTCTTTTTATAGGGTTTCACGTAGTCGGGGGTTTTTTAAATTTTTAATTTAATGTTTGCTCCTAAGGGTCGCAGTGTTATGTTAAATAGTCGTATCCATCTTCAAGAATTGGGCTAACAAATTCAAAATGAATTTTTCAAATCCGAAAGGTAGTTCTAGAAATTAGCGCGTTCCAAAAAACAAACAAAGTGTTAAGTTTTATTTCATAGTATAGATATAGATGTACACATGGGTACATATATGTTGACATGTAACTTCGAAATATATTTACACGGATTTGGATGATTATTTTTTTTGTTTGAACGAGTCTTCATCATCTGCCTTTTCCCAACTATATTAGGGTCGGCTTCCAGTCTAACCGGATGCAGCCTATCTGACCTCCACGACTCAGACTGGTTAACAAGAAACCCCTTGGTAAGACTGGTTGTCAGACTTTCGGGCTTCTGACAACCCGTCTGACGTGACGACCGACCCGGAGGGCTCTTGGTATGTAAAGATGGTCACCCATCCATGAACCAACTGCGGCACACGTACCTTAACCTGATCGATCGACCCGTGCGGCTGTTATAACTTAGCCACAAGCTTCTGAATGGTCTAGTTCAATTTAGTAAAGATTATATGAATTAGACAATGGAACTCCTCAATGGATTATATCAAACAATTCACGGTTGCTGCATGACTTGTACCTACACACATCAAAAGTGTCTAGGGAATAGGGTACTCTTAAAAAAATATTTTATTGGCTTATTGAAATCAAATAAAAATATCTATTTTTTTTAATGATATAAATTAGTGCTTGACTGCAATCCCGCCTGATGGAAAGCAGGGATGCAGTCGTTGTACAGACGCCAGCACATCAAGCTACTACAATCTGTCACATTTCTTTCATAGATTTTCAACTATATCGCTAAAGCATTAAGGTTCAAGGTTGATTGGGAAAATTTGACAGTTTCGGGTAGCTTGACCTGCTGGCATCTACATATGCTACATAAATCGTTAATAAAAAATAAAAAAAAATAATAATAATCAATTAGTAGTCTGTATCTCGTTTAACACAATTGCAGCGATTCGGCTACTCAATATGAGTCCATCCAAATCACGTTGCGGAATGGCCGGCTACGTCATTTGTAACAGGCGAAAAAAAAAACTGGTGTTTGCACGGCATCCATATTTGGCAGAGCTCATCTTTGAAGCATATCCCATGCTTAATGGGATTCATGTTTGACGATTGGGCAGGCCACGTTGATATAAGCTGCAGTAAGTGAGTTTGCAACGACTCTGGCAGTGTGTGGACGTGCATTAATGATAATATACTTATTTATTCAAACAATTATAAGGCATGAAAATTAGTACAGTTTTGCTTAAATGTAAGTTATATTCCTAAGACTTACGTGCCTGAACTAGGTAATCATTAAAAGGTATGTATTATCATGCAAAAGCAGAAATAAAACACCAAATTGGGTCTGCAAAGGAATGACAATATCTGATGCAATCGTTTCAGTCACGAGCGAAGTTTTCGTTGCCGCCATCTTGGATTTTCAATTTGACCTCATTCTTGGCTTTAGCACCCTCGAAAACCAAGAAAACCAGGACGATCAGGACGTTTTTGGTTTAATTTTCGCAGCCCCCCTCTTGGCTTTTTATATTGACCTCACAAAACCACGAAATCTAAAAATAAAGCATGAACAAAAGAAGAAAGGAAGTCGCATTGAGCGGGCATAACGCTTTTTCATTATGTGACGATTTCTACCAGTTTATTCCTACCGCAAGCCGCGTTAAAGAACTTCGTTTCAAAAGCTACAAATTCCAAATTTTGTTACTCCCAAAACGGAATAGAAACGTAAACCCTTCAAGAGCCAAGAGTATAAAAATAGAAACACAGAAGACAGTTTAGGTCTCCATATGACGTCACACACGGCCCATTGTCCGGCAGAACCCGGGCATACCTGTGCTAACAATATTCTCGCATCAACAACCCTGTCCGGGGTAGGGGAACCATGCTTAGGAAATATTAGGACACACAACATACATTTAAACATATTATTCAGATAGAGAGAGAGTTTTTCAGACATTTTAATTATTATTATTATGTGTGGTTAGACTGGAAGCCGACCCCAACATAGTTGGGAAAAGGCTAGGCAGATGATGATGATGATTATTTATGAATATTTTAATATAATTAGTCACAATTTTATTTTGGGTTTTTATCTGTTTATAATTTTAAATAGTTTATAAGTAATTTAAATGTATGAGTTTAAAATATGGACTACAGTTGTCTGAGATAAATAAATTATTATTAAGTATTATTTATTTTTTTATTTACAACATAAGTTTGAAATAAAATTCCAGCGGCAGTTCTGTATTTTTAAGAAAGATCGCGTTCATGTCCATTTTTAGGGTTCCGTAGCCAAATGGCAACGGAACCCTTATGGATTCGCCATGTCTGTCTGTCTGTCTGTCTGTCTGTCTGTCTGTCCGTCCGTATGTCACAGCCGCTTTTTTCCGAAACTATAAGAGCTATACTGTTGAAACTTGGTAAGTAGATGTATTCTGTGAACCGCATTAAGATTTTCACACAAAAATAGAAAAAAAACCAATAAATTTTGGGGGTCCCCATACTTAGAACTGAAACTCAAAAATTTTTTTTTCATCAAACCCATACGTGCGGGGTATCTATGGATAGGTCTTCAAAAATGATATTGAGGTTTCTAATATCATTTTTTTCTAAACTGAATAGTTTGCGCGAGAGACACTTCCAAAGTGGTAAAATGTGTGTCCCCCCCCCTGTAACTTCTAAAATAAGAGAATGATAAAACTAAAAAAAATATATGATGTACATTACCATATAAACTTCCACCGAAAATTGGTTTGAACGAGATCTAGTGAGTAGTTTTTTTTTAATACGTCATAAATCGTAACGTAACGGAACCCTTCATGGGCGAGTCCGACTCGCACTTGGCCGGTTTTTTAATAAAGTAATGCGTGGAGTGCTATTGTCCGTTCAAAGTTGTTTTACCTCTGACAACAACAACCTAAAAGCAACCTTATTGTGATGAGAATAAAGATAAAGTTCACAATGATTTTGACAGGCTTGTCAATGGCACCAGCCCAACAGCAACCTTATATGCATGAAAATAAAGATCACTGTGATTTGGACAGTGATGCCAAATCAGAGGTAAAATAACTTTGAAAGGATTGTAGTTAGACAACTCTTGCGGGTCGCCTAGCAACAGATTTCTAACAAAATTGACACGCACCGAAATTGATTTAAAAAGTCACAGAAATGTGTCAAAAATATAGATTTTGAAGGTTGCCTGCTGCATGGATTTAGTAAGTACTTTATAAGCTTACTGAGAAATTAATGGTGAATATGAGGAATGGTTGTTTAGGGATCGGCTTGCGAAAGACATTACTTATCTAGGCATTGCTAATAATAATAATATCCCTGGACATTTCACACAGCGCCATCTAGTCCCAAGCTAAGCAACCTAATGCTTGTGTTATGGTAACAAGATGGCTGATAAACTACTTATATACATTTTTTTTTTGTAAATATGTAAATGAAGCTCATGTATGATTCTTCATTTAGTTATATCGCGTAATTTAGTTCGTGTACTATTCTGAACGCACGCTTAGATGTCATTAGTGTCAAGTGTCATCATGGCTGTCAGCCTGTCAATACTAGTTTCTTTCTAAGAACACGTGGTGATATAATTGTTTCGTTTTTAATAAAAGTAGGAATAAATAGCTTTAAATGTTGTTTCTTTCACAGGTTTGTAACATTTATAATAATTACTGTGATGAAACTACAGTGTCGTGTATTTTATGGTTATTATAATAAAACATTTCTTTCACAGAGAAACGCAATTAAGTTTTTATTTCTACACAACCATTGGTAGTGTGTTCCACACATTATAAATATATACATATTATAGATAGAAAAACACCCAGACTCGGAACAAATACATGTAGGTCATACAAATATTTGTTCCGTGCGGGAATCGAACCCGCGACACGCAGCGCAGCAGTCAATCGCTTAACCACTGCGCCAACCGTGCCGTCATTCTTCATTCAATGTTGATAATACACATTATTTTCTCTTTCTTATTTTGCTATTTGTATAATGTGTTTTAAAAACTGTGTCCAAATAAACGTTATTCTTTCTTTTTTATGTTAGACGCATCTGGATACTTATATCAGATCATACAAGAGTTTTAAAGGCACACCATAATAAAATCCACCATGTTAGTGTATCTAACTGTGTGAGAGCTGTGACATAGCTCTTAATAATAACTATTTCCGGAAGAAAAAAAAAGAAATATTAAATTAACATTCATCTACTAATAGTACAGTGCTAGGTTTATGATTTTTAATACCAATTAATAAAACATTTTAAATAATGAAATATAAAATTAAATAAACCGAATAACGGTAGGTATAATCGAATAGAGAAACCGATAGAATCGATATGATGAGTCGACAATATGGCGCGGAGGTGTGCTAGCGGCTGTGCTATTTGGCTATGTAACATTGGCTGTATAAATAAATAGTTTGTAAAAGATAGTGACCTGAGTTTTATTACAATAGATATAAAGGTAGAATAGATAGTTGGCATTAGGTATTGTAGGGTTTATTCAGCAGACTGTTGTTTGTGAATCTTTGACAAAAAAACTGACGGGACACCTTTTTTTATTGAGCAAAAAATCTTTGGGAAAAACAATTTACATCGTAATCGAACCGACCTATTTGCTACTTTCAGTTTGATACCTTCCAAATCCATTTGTAAAGATTGTTTTCCTTTTTAATTAAAAAGTTAATTAACTTTTAGAAATTCTGGAGGCTTTCAATTTTGGCCACGGTCAACACCGCTTTGTGTGAGGCTATCTTTTTTTTTGGATAAAAATTGGTTATTTCGTACCTACCCTTTGAGGTGGTTTAATTTCGTCGCGAAATCGGCTCGGGATTTAAACTGTAATTAAATCTTTCAATTTTATAGCAATTTGGGTAGATTTAAAGCAGGAAGAAAATGCCTGAAAGATTTAAATAAAGTAATCTTTTTTTCGCACTTCTTTTGCTTTGTAAAATCAGGAAAATAATCACGATTTGCCGTGTTATAGACATTTCATACTACTTCCAAAGAATGACGGTTGCCATTTGAATATATGGACAATTTAGGTTGGTATTCAATCAGATTTTCTATGTGTGTGTGTTTGTCTATGAGTGTCTCATTGGTTTGGTGTTCGCATGACCGATTCCGTAGCTTGGGGTCCTGGATTCTCGGTTTAAAATGTCAGTAGCAAGTCAGAGCGTTTTGTACTCTACTAATGACAATGAGCACGTCCTTATTACTTGGGTAATAAAGGCATGTTTTTATGTATAGTTTGTTCGAAAAGTATCAGATAAAAATGTAAACATTTACAGTGCGGCCGACTAGAGAATGCGTTCTTGACACCTGTCAGTTTCATACCAACTAATACGTCTGTTGAATTTGATCTTTATTAGCTGCTATTAACGGCCGGACTGTAACTTTAATTTTAGTGAGTGATTGCGTATGAATTAAACCCGAACAGGGTTTGTTTACTTTTTTTATTAGATACTTATTATACCTATACCTTATACTTATACCATAGAAAATTAGTTGGCAACTCTGGTGCAGGAATTATTGATAAAATAGTTTTTATCTGAAAATCCCTTGTCATGATGGTGACCCTACATTCCACAGTACCTACAGTGCACGTCGTCATACGAAACATTTTTACAATGCATCTTCACTATGTTACCTTCATATTTAAATTCAAGAAAATTTTACTTTATGTAAGATATTGGAGGATTTAAGAGAAGTATCTAAACTTTTGTGTGTAGCGGTTCTAAATATAGCTTCAGTTTCATGTTGTTTCATCGAATGAAATGAATATGATCCGTCCGGCTTATTATAGAAATATGACTACACAGCTATTTCTTAAATAATGGGCTTGTGGCGACATCTACATTGCCACATGCGAACTACCCATCACACTGACGTCACGCAAAATCCTGCATCGCGCAAGCAGAGTTTACCGCGCAACTAGCATGTATACAACTTCCCGACATCTGACCATGTCGGGAATTGTGGTTCTTTTCCAGATAATTTCATTCCTGATTTTATCCTGCAGAGAAACTCAGAGTATAGCACGCTCCCTAACGCTCCACAAAGCCGAACTATATCCAAAACTCGACGGCTAAGTACCTACTGTACCGAACTTCAACCCATAACAACAATTATTTGCCAATATATTCATATAACAGTCCCAATTAAACTTAGTGTCAGTAACTACCTATCAAATGTTGTTGGTGTAATCAAGATAGGTTAATATGTAGGTGAGCGAGCGGAGCGTAAATTCACAGGAATAGGGCGTGAATGTGTTCACACCGGCTCTCATACGGAAAATGATCGGCGGTTAATTGTTAGGTTTAGATATCAAATTGCACGGTATGTGTGTGTTTATATCCTGTCCACTCGGTAAACCGTTTTTTGGCAGATGGAACTAGTGATTGCAGCAACACACAATACATTGATTGATACGTACGGTATTATAATGTCTGTAAGAAGCCATAAATAAGATAATTCAATAAGATAAGGTATTTTTCATACCACTTGCTCAAAAAAGTGACATTCTATGCCACAAAAAGCGAACATAACAATAGTCATTTTTAATCTGTTAAAAACAGGGAAAGAAAATTGTACTGAATTTCATTCATCCTCTAGGGGGAGAATGTGATTTAAATTTGGAATATATACTGAACTACATCTGTGTTTACACCATTGAGTTTGTATATAAAGTATTATACATCTTTCTGAAAAAGGAATATGCATTTGTTATGCAGTCATGATTATTAAATAAAATTACGAAAACCGACGAGGCCGTATGAGCTTGATGCCTTTGCTTTTCCGACAAAAAAATATTAGGCTAGGAATTTGCCAAGTTCCTCAGACGCAAGAACAGAGAAATACTCAAATCAACTCATCAACAATAAATGTACCAAACAAAAATGTAACTCTCTCTATCAATAATTGGACCACTGTTTCGAATGTTAGCTTTTACTTTTAATTGTCAATATTTTTAATAAATGTTTATCTCATATTATTATTGTGTTAATTTTTTCGCAAATGGTACGAAAAGTAGAGTATTTTCCTCGGTGATAAAGCTGTCTTAGTCTTGGGTGAACTTCAATCCCTCGCTACACTCAGGACTCGTCTTAAATCCCTCGCTTCGCTCGTGATTTAAGTTTTTAACACCCTCGCTACGCTCGGGAGTGAACCTTAAGTCCTTCGTTACGCTCGCGATTTAAATCGTCACCCGCGACAGAAGACACTGCTTTATCCCCTTGGTTAATAATCTACTATTATATATTTATTTTATTACGCATTTTAAAGTTAACTTTTACGTAATCTGGAATATAATAATAATAATAATAATTTATTTATTCAAGTAACAGTGACTCATTGTGTTGGTAAACTTAAGAACTATGTTAGTTTATTGTATTTCAAAAATTATTTCATCCCATAGGTGATGACACTGCAGTGATTGATGTAGTACATGCAATCGAGCCTGCTAGCGATCATTTTAAGGATATTGTTGGAGCTGGCCCGTACTCTGCGCACCAGAGATGCACATCTAATTCGCATCGTTGCGTAAAAGCAATTTATATGTGCGTCCGCGAACATTCCCGATGCGCTACAAAAACGGGGCAGCCCCACCAACACCCTGAAAGCGTTGTTGTACTGGACACGATGGGCGTTGTACGACCGTTGGGTATATCTAGCCCACTGGCTGCATGTGTAAAACGTTGTACAATAAGCTCGAAACAGAGTATTCTTGACTTTGAATGAGCAGCGTGCAAACCTGCGAGCCAGCATGTTCGCCCTTACCGACAACGCCCTCCGCTCCCGCTCAATATCAAGTTCGTCATTGAGGTCAGGGGTCAATATATGACCCAGATACTTGAACTTAAATACTCTTTGTAGTGGAGTCCCATTAAGTAATACAGGTGGTACATACCCCGGACTACCACCAGCCTCAAAGACCATCATCTCCGATTTCTTGGAGTTGTACATCAAACCATGTGCTTTGGCATACTCCTCACATTTGGCAACCAATTTTCTGAGACCACAGATTGACGCGCTCAGAAGCACCATATCGTCTGCATAGCTAATATTATTAACACAGATACCATCTACATAGCAACCCACTCTGGTGCTACTGAGCTCGCCAATCAGCCCATTCACATACAAGTTGAAAAGCGTGGGTGAGCTCAACCCTCCCTGCCTCACCCCGCATTCCAACCTGTATGGTCCGGAAAAAGTTCCAGCCCATCGTACACTATTGATCTGATTGCTATACCAATATTTAAAGATGTTTATCAGCTCCGTAGGCAACTTATCCTCCTCCATTTTTCTCCACAGTACGTCATAAGCAACCAGATCAAAAGCCTTGGACAAGTCGAGGAAGCTAGTAATATGTACGTGCTAAGACAGCTGTCAAATACGCTTAACCTAATGGACAGGGTATTTTTAGGACATTCACGATCGACGTAAAACTATTAGTAAGTCAGCAATGTATCTCCTATCGTTATCACGGTAAGGTATAAATTAAAATGATTGCGAGAGTTTTATCAATCGCACGAAAGTAATTCTCATTTATACTTTATTACACTACATATAATCTATTATTACATGTAATAAAATCGTAGGAAAGTCAAAACTATACATTGAATATTTTTTTAAAAGAATACTTCAGACGTGATCTACAATCGATATCGAAGCCAAAAATATAGTTTTTAGAATTTTTGTCTCTTTGTCTGTATGTATGTCCGGGCTAAACTCAAAAAGAACTGCATGGATTTACTTAAAATTTTGCATGAATATTACTAAGAGGTCGGGTCAATATATAGGCTACATATTATCACGCTATCACCTACAGGGGAGGAGCTGTGAATCTTTATTTTTCTTACGCATTCTGTGACAGCGTGTAATTTAACGACACATTTAAATGTTGTTTTTGAGTAAGCCATGCTATTATCTAGCTTTACACTATAAAAACTACGCCGTTTAAGTAACTTGGGCAGAGAAACATAGTTTAATGAATGTTAGTAGTATAAAGACAATTTTGAAGCAGCGCCATCTATGGGATTTCATAAAAATCAAATCAAGTTACATGTTAACACTTTTTGGAAATTAATAATTTGAATTTGATCATGTTGGAGAGGTTAGTAGTTAGTTATTCTTAAAATTCATAGATGGCAATGTGCATTTTCTTCATAAAAGTTGTATCGTATAGTTCGTTTTGACAAATTCAAGTTCCAACAAAACCCTCAAAATCTTAAGCAGAGTTGAGGAAGACAATTTAAAAAAAATGTGGTGTTAAGTATTACAAAAAAGTTATGTTCATTGATGATGATCATTTCTTCATCAATTTCATGTTGTTAGTACAAAATAAACATTGAATGTTAATACTTTTGTTCGGTATTTATCTGTGTGATTATTGCTTGGTAATTAATATATTTTCATGTCGTATACCTACCTAATTATAAACTTTAATGTGATGTAAAACTAGCTGAATCTATTTTTACTCACTCACATCCATAGATTTTCTACGAGCTTTGAAGCGTGCTACTGGAGACGAAGTCGAAGTAACTGATGAAGGCGTGCTGAACACCTGTCTCAGTTCACTTCAAGTTGTGGTCATTTCTATCGGCGGCAATCCACCGAATCAAGACCGTGGAAATCCAGTACCAGCGTACATACAATAAGAGGAAGTCTGAAAGTGGCACCGGTAGCTGAAAAGTTGTGTGGAAATCGGTTGTCATGGTATGGGCTTGTGTTACGGAGGAGTGAGGAAAATGTCGTGAGGGAAGTTTTGAGTATGAATGTGTGTTGAGTGTGAATGTGTGGCTATAAGAGTAGGGGAAGACCAAAGAAACGATGGATGGACTGTGTGAATGATGATATGATTAGAAAAGGGGTGACTGTGGAGATGGCGGCTAATAGAGGAGTATGGAAGAAAAAGACATGTTGCGCCGACCCCAAATAAATTGGGATAAGGGCGGGAGAATGATGACTGGTGCATGCACGTATTGTACGAAGATATTACAATTTAATTCACTTTGTTTTGTAGATTTTCTGTTTATTACCAAGTTTAGCTATTGTTTCAATAAACATCGTTAACAGAGCGCAATTGTAAACACTTTTCTGCTTATGTTTGAGTATAATTAACTCGGATTACACAATTTTGTGAGCAGTGGATGCCCTGCCGATCGATTATGTAAAAACCTCACCGTGAAAAGTTAGGTGAAGTGAGCTTAGAGTGAACTGTCAATAGTGTCAATCCCTAGCATTAATTGGAATGACAGCTCACTCCACGCTCACTTCACCTAAGTTTTCACGGTGAGATAGTTACAGAATCGCACTGCTGAGGTAACGGACGTGACTAGCGAGTTGTACCCAGACACATGCTGTACTTTGTATAAATTATTAAATCACCACTGCTCTTAAAATAGTGAAAGAAAAGATTGTGAAGAAACCGGCATGTTCTAGAACCAAAAATTCAAAGACATGTGATATCTGCCAACCCGCACTGGGCCCCCGTGGTGGATTACGGCCCAGTCCCTCTCTCCGAGAAGCGACCTGTCCCCCAGCAGTGGGAACATTGGGAACATTAAAGGGTGATTAAGATACACAACTGTTACCTATCAATACAATATTTTAGGCTTAGCAACAGTGAAACGCGTCTAGGTCTTGCACGGGCTCGAGGAGGGGGGGGGGGATATGACTCGTGATGCAATGAGTAAGTCATTGCACCACGAGTCATATTCCCCCCCTTATATTTTTATGTCATGGGTAGCTTTAGAGGAAAGTGCCGGGTTTGTACAGACCAGTACATCAAGCTATTACAATCTGTCAAATTTATTTTCAACTTTTCAACTTTATCGCATTAGGTTCAAGATTGATTGGGTGACCGTTTCGGGTAGCTTGATGTGCTGGTGTCTGTACTGCGACATAGGAGTCGTTAACCTTCGTATTTTTTATCTGACTGACAATTTGACATATTTTCTATACAAAAGTTATATGACGGTTGACAAATCGGCCTAGATTTTAATTATCTTTCCTTTCCCTTTTATGTTAGGGCTGTTTTTTCCAACGCCAGATAATTATTTCCGAGGAATAATTTTTGACAGTTCTTCCATACAAAATCTGCCAGACGTCAATTTTATTCAACGCATAAAAATTATCTGTCGATTGAAAAATCAGCCTTTAGTCAACAAAACAACAGTCCAGCAAGTTATTCAGTAGTAGGAAGAGAAAATAGCCTATTACCTAACTGACTGATAAGAATGGCGCACGAAAAAAAAAAAAACATCTTTGTGACCATAACTTCTTCAATTTTATTTGGTTAGTTCTATATTTTAATACTCAAGCAAAGGTAAACAAAGGAATATTTTACGGGAAAATTCAATTTTATGATGAAGAGGAGTTAATTATACAGGGTGGCAAATCGCCGCGCAACCTGCTGCCAGGGATTTAATACATGATGCGCTGCGTGTCGCGGGTTCGATTCCCGCACGGAACAAATATTTGTATTGCCTACAGATAGTTGTTCTGGGTCTGGCTGTGTGTGTATGTGAGTTTAAATGTTTGTAAACGCACCCATGATACAGGAGTAATTCCTAGTGTGAGGCAATGTCGTTATCAAAAAAAAAAAAAAAAACTATGAAAACCGATAATTAAAAAAAAAATTGCCGTTTCATACATTTTGACGGCGTATTGGCGTATTGCATTTTTGTGGCAATGGAAAGGAGTGCAATGATGGAGAGGAGTATGTTAGGAAATAAACTAAAATTAACAAAGAGATACGACCATGCACTAAAATAATAGATGTTGTGGAATCAGCTTGCAAGTTGAAATGGCGGTGGGAAAGACACGTAGCCAGAGCCACAGATGGACGAGAGGGTCCTCCATTAGTACCCTCGCGATGCACCACGCACCCGAGGTAGACCCAGGCGCCGGTAGTGCGATGATATTATGGCCGCGACCGGCCCCACCTGGACTAGAATGGCTCAAGACAGAGAGGAATGGCGAAAGATGGAGGAGGCCGTCGCCCTTAAATGGGTGTAGCGGTATCTACAACGCCACATGCGAACAACGCGTCACACTGACGTCACGCAAATCCTGCATCTCGCAAGCAGCGTTTACCGCGCAGTTAGCATAGATACAATTTCCCAACATCAATCGTTGGGCAATTGCCCGCCAGACACAACACCCGTCTGGTCGGAGGATCCTCCCTTTTCCATGGAGGTTGAGTGAACTTTACACCCCGTTCCTCATGCCTCCAAATGGGCACCCAATACTAATTGAACAATAATTATTTATGTTATGTTATATTATTCAATTTATAAAATCAATTATTATTTATTTACGAGTGTTTGTTAAAATGCATGATTCAATTATTATTCAGATTTTAATTAGGAATGAGATGTGATTATTTTATGATAATATTGTAATTATATTTTAAAAGATTTGGGAAATAAAAGGCTTAAATAAATAAATAATTGCATTTTTGTATGAAAAGTTGTTTTTTTTTTTTGATAACCAACAATATTGTTTAACGCAGGGTTCAGATTCATATACTGAATCCATGGTAGTCGGCTGCGCGTCAATGTCCATGCCACCCCGTGTGGGCGCGGAACCCTTACAAAGAGAAAACTAAGATCGGTTCCAAGAAAAGAAATACACGGCTCATAAAAACGCCGATAATGCCAATAAATAATCTTACGAGTAGAGTTAATTAAAAACTCAACAACAAAGACCAATCACAAACTAAATCTTGGCCAACTTCCCAATTATTTGGTCCTTAGCTCCGTCCGTTCCATTGAGTTTCACCAATATTGGTAAGAAAAAAAATCGACTCCCTATTTTCCTTTTTTTTTTGGAAGTCGTAATTTTTTTATTTTTCACCTTTTAGTTATGGCTACCCCACACAAATTTGTATAGCACTACTTGCTATGTAAATATCAGTGACCGGATGTTAATAACGTCATCAACAATACGTATTAAATGTATATGTTACCGGCAATGTGTATAATTCAGGTATTCTATACAATACCTAGGCAATGTATAGAATACCTGAGGCGTCCAGGCAATTTATGAAATATTATGAATATTATTGTCCGTTACATACTTTGCCTAGGTAATGTATACATTTCCTAGGGATTGTATAGAATACCTGCTGGTTCACCGGCAATGTGTAAAGTAAATAGATTTGGTCTATATTTATCAATGTTATGTAAGTACCATGGGAGAAACGACCGTCTATGCACCGTAAGGACTGCCTTGCTTGAAATACACGGCCGCTATATTAATCAGATGTGTTCATCGTGTGCATGTGATTTTTAACCGATGAAAATAAAGAGGGAGGTTCTCGATTCGATACGTATGTTCTGTTTTCAAATTGGTCAGATGTAACTTTCCTCTATAGTACTGGCTGCTTGCACGTCTTCCCTTTCCCCGCTTTCGTCTTTTTCACACATTGCCGGCTGCATTCTGGTACTGTATAGAATGCCTAGGCAAAGTATAAAATAAATAATATTTCATACATTGCCTGGATGCCTCAGGCATTCTATACATTGCCTAGGTATTGTATAGAATACCGGATTATACAGATTGCCGGTAACATATACATATGTATATATATGAAACTCAAAAACTAATTCCTCGACTTTTAATCGTATTCAGTAACTTTCAAAGAAAAATAATGTTACCATACTAAAACTATAGTGTTGGGGTAGCGAAATATTTTTCGTAAAGAACGAATGATAAAAATGATTTAATATAAATAAAACTTTAAATATTCGTATGTAAAATGTAAAATAAAAATAATGTATTAATAAAAGTCGTTATTAGTTAAGTAAAGTAGTAATTTCCTTTTTTTTATTTTCTTTTACCATGTTTTGACAAAAAAAGGTAGTGAGGTGGTGCAAGAATGAACGAAATTAAATGAACTTAAATAATGTATGTAAGAAGAATGACGTCTACGTCTAGAGTTGCCAGGTAAAATAAAATGACAAATATAAAAGTAAAATAACATGAATTTTATTTTTTTTCTATTAGCCGTAGAACCGATGACCGTTGGGTAGATGTTTTCTTGAGTGAAAACCGCGAATAGGCAAACGTAAGGTAGGACGTCGGGCTAGGAGGAACGACGATCTTCGCAGGATGGCTAATAGCAGCTGGATTAGAGTTGTCCAAAATTACGTTGAATGAGGTGCAATAGGAGAGGCCTATGACCAGCAGTGGACTGCTGTGGGCTGATGATGATGTCCTTTTTTCTAAGGGATTTGACAAGAAAACGTCTGACGAGTTAGCCCTTCAACTGTTAAGTTACTGATTACGATTAAAAGTCGAGGTATAAGCAAAATCTTGCAAGTAATATAAATGGAACCACCGTGCAATCTTCGTTTACTCAATGAAATAAGAATTTTCAAAATCGGTCCGCAATTGACGAAAATATCAATGAACACATTAAAAATAGAAAAAGACGATTTGAGAACCTCCTCCTTTTTTAAGAAGTCGGCTAAAAATAGTAAATAAATGGTTTGTTCTTGTTACTTGTCCAATCCTCCTAAATTTATAAACGTGAAAGTTTGTATGGATGGATGGATGTTTATTACTTTTTCACGCAGAAACTACTGAACGGATTTGGATGAAATTTGGCACACAGATGGTTTGTAACCAGAATTAACATATATAGGATACTTTTTATCCCGATATTCCCACGGGATCGAAACTTATGCGGGTGAAACCTTGGGGCGCAGCTAGTGAAACCATAATTAATTCAAGCTTAGCTGTTACGTAATGTGTACAAATTACTTATTAAATCTACCATGTGTGTAGTATGCGTCGCTTAAACCAGTTAACGCGTATAAGGGAACATTTGAAGATAAAGCGATTTAATTGCTGAAATTTCAACCTTCAATTTGCGTATTCACTTAAATCATCGTTACATTTTCTGGACTAAGTATCGCAAAAAGTTTTAATTTAGTCGTATTGATATCACGAGAAGAGAGGGGCCAATCAGGTTAAGCTACACTTCCCGCGGTTGGTCCGTGGATGGGTGACCATCTTCGTATACCAAGATCCCTCCGTGCCTCAGAAAGCACGATAAACCGTTGGTCTCTAACCTAACCTGATCGATGAACCCGTGCGGCTGTTATTACTTAGCCACGAGAATCATGAAACATGAAAAATTGAATGAATGAAGAGTTCAGGAATAGAGAAGTTTTTCTGGGTAGAGAGTAACAAAACATTGTGAAGGCAAACGTCAGAATTACACTCCATTTACGATTATGTAGATTCCCACTCAAAATCTCTGACAATATGAGCCGCTGGAATGGTATCAAGTATCCTTTGACTAACCATTTAATAGGAGATTAGCAATTCGCGGGTGAAAGACAATATTTACTTGACGAATCAAAGGCATTAGGAGTCTTGGTTGTGAAATGAAATGTTCGGTTCACAAATTATGGGGTTTGTTGAAAATTATTTTTGGAAAAGCCCCCTTTTTTAATCGACTTCATTCTACACAAAGTCGCTTTTCGTGTGACCGCTCAGACTTTCTAAACTCCACAATGGATTTTGATGCGGTTTTCAACATCATTCAGAGCATTTATTCGGGTAGGTTTATGTGTATAAAACATTAATATTTAACTTACATGTATGACGCTCGCTATACGCTGTGTATGTGTGTGTAAGCGCAGCAGTGCTCGGTACCGTCGGAGACAATGGCGAAGCCGGAATTGTGTTTGCGTGTGTGGTTTATGTGCTGACGCTACTCGTGTTCACGCACATATACATAGCTTGTTTGTGCACAAGTAAAGCACGCGTCACTACATGAGATAAAATACTGTACACAAATCTATACGGAATACTCTCTCTAACTTCTAATCTATAAAGATACGTTTCATCATCTGCCTAGCCTTTTCCCAACTATGTTGGGGTCGGCTCCCAGTCTGACCGTATGCAGCGGAATACCAGTATTTTACATGGAGTGACTACCTATCTGACCTCCACAACCCAATTATCGGGTAATACGATACCCCTTGGTAAGTCTGGTTGTCAGACTTTCGGGCTTCTGATGACCCGTAACGACTGTCAAAGATACACGAATGACAGCTGGGACCAATGGTTTAACGTGCTTTCCGAGGCACGGAGAGGTAATGGTTGATATGTAAAGATGGTCAATTGGTCACCCATATCAAAATCAAAAGTCATTTATTCAAATTAGGCTGAGAATCAGCACTTTTCGAACGTCAAAATTACAAAAGACAGTCCCCCAAAAACGCCCGCCCTTCACCACTTCCTAGTGCTATCATAAATAAATAAATAATAAGTTTATTAATGTACATAAAAACTACAACATAGTTCATAACATATTTAAACAGTGGGTTGTACTACCAAGCTTAAAATTATTGTCAACTTTTCGAGCTCCTAAACTAGGTACGTCACGAGCAAAAGTATGTATACACTCGGCTTTATTCAAAAGTGATTTACTCCTTTATTTTTTAGTGAAATTTTATGTTGTTACGAACGACGAAACGAAACGATAGCATTTTCGTACCCATAAGTTTATGTAATGTGTCGTATTTCAACGTTGCATTCGTTATTTTACGAAAAAATCGCAATTGAAAGTTGCCAAGTGATGACATATTGGTGCTCGTGACTGTACGCAGACCTAGGAGTCGGAGATTTTGCGGCTTCAATTTATATAATACAACACTTTACAGTGGTTGTTAACAGAGCAAACGGAATAAATGATTGTGGTTGTGTATCTATTAATGTGTATATACCTACACACTCGTGTAATCATGTATGCGTGTAGTTTTCGCGTTTGCGTGTATTTGAATAAGCTTTCCTTCAAGGCAGGTTTGATAAATTTATGATTCTATAGCCGGAAGATTTTGCTGTTTCATCATAAGTTAAGGATAAGAGCCATTTTCTTATTTATTTTTAATTTCATGTATGTTATATCTGTACAACGGAATGATTTTATATATTATACTAGCTTCTGCCCGCGACTTCGTACGCGGATCTGTTGCTTATGCCAACGACAACGAGGTCGTCAAAATCGAAGATCTGAAACGTCTGATGTCGAATTCTAAGAGCCCGGGGACGGGAACACAGCGTGATGCGCGAGACGATTCCAGATCTTTCATTTTTGTAAAAAGTCGGCATGAATCCAGATTTAGTGACTTGATGAGCTCCAGATGAAGTCATCTGAAAAGCACTGTTGTAGGCTCGAATATTGCTTAAGAAATGGTTGGACTTGGGATGCTCGCCATTCAAAAGAACTCGTAAGACCTCCGGTAGCTCTTGCATAGAGTTTAGTCGTAACTTTCCAGACGCACAACACATTCCCTTGGTCTCTCCCTTCCACTTACGCGCGTGACAGTGTGCACACACCTCAGACATGGTGCCAATGTCTCCGTGTTCGATGTAATTAATAAATGGGTTATAGGAAAACGCGCTCCTTTCTTTATTGTTCCACGGTTGCTCTTCAGGATCATAAACCATAGACTCAGTATCAGATGAGGATGATTTGCGAAGATTGCGACGTATACGGTCTAGATCAATTTGGGCCACACGCAGTTCGACTGACTTGCCCGAATTTCCTGACGTCTTTTCTCACGTTCTTGCGTGGAATGAACAGACACTTCAACACGCATGTCGTGATTTCTTTGCCGAGCAAGTGCGTTGCGTTGCTCGCGGTACCCGTCTGTTTCCAAAGACTGAGCTAGAGCATGCTGTGAGCGGTCTGCACTAAGGCGCGTCTCATGCTCTTCAGGATTCTCAAGTGATCGAGATGTGGCAGTGCGAATACGCTGGGAGCTTAAACGCGAGTCACTCTGCGTGTAAGTCTCCGAAGCGCGAGATACTGCGTGGCGTTCGCGATCGCTTGCTTGGCGTGTATCGTGCCCCTGACTGTTCTCGAGCGACCGAGCAGTCTCAGTGCGGAAAAGCTGAAGACTTAATCTCTGCTCTCTCTCTGTATCCGTTTCGGAAGCGCGAGATAAAGAATGACGCTCTCGGTCACGCGCAAGTCTTTTCTCACGCTCCTGACTGCTCTCAAGTGGTCGAGCAGTCGCAAAGCGGATATTCTGAAGACTCAACCTCTGATCCCTCTGTGTAACCGTTTCGGATGCGTGAGACAAAGAATGACGATCCCGGTCGATAGCTAAACGAATTTCTCGTTGTTCCACACTTTCCTGAGATCGAGAAGCAGTAGTGCGGACTCGTTTAAATTCTAGTCGAAATGGGCGCTGCGTGCTAGTTTCTGCGGACAAACTTAGTGCATTACGCTCACGGTTAGCATCTAGCCGTTGTTCACGCTCTGCGTCGGTTTCGAGAGATCGAACTAACCTGCGCATCTTAGGAACCCTTGAGTTTAGAGACAGATTTGATATTTTTCTAAAAGGCATAGCTAAAATTCCTTCTTAATCCGATACTAACGATATTCAAATCAATGAAAAATAATCGAATAAGTACGTAAGAATTGCTAGTTAGTAGAAAAATAATAATCATTCGCAGGAAAATTAAACACATCAACCAACACAGGCAACAAAGGTAACCCCCGTTTCTATAGGATGAGAGCGGCACATTGGCACCTATAACATCACGTTTTGGGAACGAAACCATAGCGCGATCTAATTCGACGCCAACGCCATACAGTTAGACAACGGAAACTACCATAATATCATTTACCCAAATTAATTAAATTATGAATAAAACTAAATTGTGGTTAATTTAACAGACAACTACATTATTTTTGCATTAAAAAAAATATGGTAACAGCAGTAAGGAACAAAACTAAGAATTACATACTTAAATCAATTACCTACAACAAATGTGCGTGGTAAGATATAACTTAGAACCAAAAGTTTGACTTGACTTCATGATAGTGTAGCTAGTTGTACCACCAATCAATATGTTTAGTATTATTGGTGTGAAACTCTCCATACAATTAGATAGGACATGTAAAGTTCTCAGATTTCATAACAGTATCGTTCCCAATGCACATAAAAAATGAAAAAACTAAAAAAAAAGAATTTTACGTTTTTCAATACATGATGGCAAAATAAAAAAAATAAAAATAGTATGGGATTTGAACTCGCACCATGTAGTGCGGTAAACGGTCGCCTGACCTTAGCGCTAAATTCCCCGTTGACATATTGTTGAAATAGCTGTTCCCTTGCAACTTATAATATTACTGCCCCGCTCCTTTATAAAAATAGCGTGATTATTATGTTCCCAGAGTTAAATTATTATTAACTAAATAAATAACATGTCATTTTGTGCATTCAATTATTTTGTGCATTCAATTACGAACAAAAACTTTTTAAAATCAATATTGCTTACCTCCTGTACATACGGCGTGATAATATGTAGCCTAAAGCCTTCCTTGGTTTACAAAGAACATTTTTGCTGAATTTCAATTCAATCTATCCAGTAGTTTTGGCGTGAAGCCGTACCATACACACAGACAAACAGACAAACAGATAAACAGACAAAAATTCTAAAAACTCACTTTTTGTCATCAGTTACGTTTTTCTAACAAAAGCCACTTATTTTTTCTCGAAAATTCTCAATGTACAGTTTTTCTTTCGTTACTGTTTTATTATATGTATAGATTATACATGCGTGAACTCTGAGCCAACAATTGTCGACTTGTAAATGCAAAACGACAGGGGTTTGTTTTACATATAGGGAAACCGTGGCGTCTCAGAAGCAGATTTTTATATAATGTAAGGTTGGAGTGTCTACGCAGTACTGAACGAAGGACATGTAGTTGTCTTAGTGTGAGAACATCAGCCTCAGAATATAACTGATTAGTAGGGTAGTCTCTAGGTTTAAAAAGCATCAGTTTAAGAAATGCTCGTTGTGCACGTTCTGCGCGAACCATTGCGGTTTTGTAAGTACCGCCCCACACCGGGATGCAGTACATAACGATAGACTGACAAAGGCTGAGGTACACAAGAGTTAAAAATATATATTAGTCTTCTGATTCTAGTGCAGAGTGCCTCTATATGCGCGTCCCAGTTAAGTTTTTCGTCAATAATCCACTGCCATCCACGGAACAGCCGCGGCAAGCGTAGCTTAACCTGATCGATCGAACCATGCGGCTGTTATTACTTAGCCACAAGCCCCTCTGTACAAAGATACGTTTCAATTGCCATTGAATGATTATTTACTCAAACTAAAGGCACAATAACAAAGTAAAAAGAAGAAAAACTACGAGCCAGTATTAATTTTAGCCTGAAGTTTCGCAAGCTGGTAGCAAACGTAAACAACTTAAATAGTTTAAAGTTCACTTCGGTATCGCATCTTGTTGCTGTTCCAATTAATATCAGATTGCAGGGTTGGCTCTTATTTACCTACCTACGAGTACTTTATCCATTTTTAATTTTATTCAAATGTAGGAGAAAAGTTTCTGAAATCTAATCTGTAGGATGTGATTTCATAATAATACCTAACTTCTTATTGTCAGACTGCAGAGCAAAGCTTCTTCACATACAGAGGAGGCTCGAGCGTTCATCAACACGTTTGGGAAAAACATCGTCATTAAACCTGGACTTATAATGAATATACGTCTAAAACTGCCAATCCAATGTCAGACTTTTATTTATTTATTGCTTTGGGATCTCCAACAAAGGATACACAATTATACAATATAAATCACAGTAATAAAAAAGGTTCTTTTAACGTCTCCTATAATTGAAGGAGCATCTTCAATTATAGGAGACAGCATGCACATAATAACTACATAGTTATATGTCTGTTATATAGGTAACTACCTAGTTATACAGCATGCACATATAACTACCTAGTTACACAGCATGCACATATACCTACCTAGCTATACACTTAAACTTATATGCTGTGGTGTATTTTTTGTATTTTAATTTTTATCAATCAATATCAATATAAAATTAAAATAAGAAAATAAATGATGAAATCTGAGAAAGAGAAAAAAAATATATCTTCGTTGAAATTGAGCATTAACATTACAAATGGTTTAAATAGGATAAAAATAAAATGGAGAAAATAATTGATTGTAGGAAAAAAAACATTAGCAGGTCAAGATTCAGCATTCATATATAATAATAATTGTCATTACCCATTTTGAATGCTACTTATTCCTTTTCCTAATTTTTAATTCCATCTGAAATATGAGAACAGTATGGTCATTTCATTTCTGCATAGTCGCAATCGGGTGGGCGTTCATTTACTTAATTCACTTCTCCATGACCGAGTTCGAGGCTATTACTCTAGTGTTTATTCACCCTTACAAACGGTTGACATTCGACATGTCCAGTGTAATGTACTGTATACACACTGGCCATTCGACGGCCACAGAATGGCTACGGCATGGCTACGGCCGGCCATTCTAACGTGTCTATGGTACGTAGAATGGAAAGCTTGCGGCAGACTGATTGTTTTGGTACTGTGAATATTATCTTAGGGTGTGAATATTGTATGTGTGTGTGTGTGTGTATTGTTGTTGTTGTGTTGTGTTTGGATTTCTCGAGATATGTGAACCAGTGGGCAATTATGCTACATAGATGGTTGATTTTGGAGGCAAGCGTAACATGTTAGTCGTAAACAATAAAATAGACTTAGTAGTTTAAAAAAATCATCGTTAAACTTACCTAGTTCTATGAAAATCATAACAAAAATACTTGACATGGCAAAAAGTTCACAATAATTTTCATTTACCATTTAAACAACTTAAAAAATCCACTATAACCCGAAGGGTTAGGCACAGGTGACTCCACACGTGGTGGTGTACGCCTACATTTCGACATTTAGTTACGTTTAAGTTCTTGAAGTAATTGGCCTATTGTCATCAAATGGGCACAAATCCAACCTCTGGGCTCCTGCTGAGAAATTCCAGATGGTAAAACCAATAATACTGCCCAGCCGGAGACCTGGGATTTGAACCTAGGGTCTCATGCTCAACACATCTAGCGCAGCCAGGCTGATTACTTTTCAATCACCATTTAAATGATTTAATAACGGCACGGTTTTTTTGACGACACGGTTGGCGCAGTGGCTGAGCGATCGACTGCTGCGCTGCGTGTCGCGGGTTCGATTCCCGCACGGAACAAATATTTGTATTGCCTACAGGTAGTTGTTCCGGGTCTGGCTGTTTGTGTATGTGAGTTTAAATCTTTGTAAACGCACCCACGATATAGGAGTAATTCCTAGTGTGCGGAAACGTTTTTAATTAAAAAAAATAAAAATAAATAAATACTGTGATTTTTTTGATCAACGCAGAAAGTCAAGTACTCCAACACTGCATATCAAGTTGTATGAAGCATACATAACAATTTCACTCGTTCCGTTCAACTGAACGAACCTCAGTCAGTCATCATTCACAACCTGCCAGTGTAACACGTTAGCTATTCTTTATTAATGTACCTTGTGCATACTATACTTAAATACAGTCCACTATAGTTTCTTTTCTATGTGATTTTATTACCAGTGTCCGCCACACAAGTAACAATACTCTCACGAAAAAGTCACAAACTCTATGATTTCATAAACCTAATCCAAAAACTTTTGACAACCCTACTTCTACGAAGAGCTCCGAGAGCCTCCAGCCGCCATTACATCAGTAATGACATAGTAAAAGCAAACAAGTACGACATCTTCATACATTCGCACCGCGCGCGGTTTGTATGTGAGCGCGCTCGTACGTATGCGTCGTCGCACGCACACACTGACAAAATTTATCGCTGCTAAAGGTGCGCCAGTCCTGGCTGTGACGCCGGTAATATCGCCCGCGCCCACGCACGCTTCGCCGCTGCCCTGCTGCTCGTAATAAATAATTTGTACGTGTACCTACCTACCTCCTTTAACTACAAAGACTTCATAATCATTTAATTTTATTTGAATAAATACATGATTCAGTAAAACCACGTTTTTATTAGTCATATATTTCGATCGTAATTTTTCAAATAACTAAACAGATAACATGACGTAGGCAATGAAAAAAATGTAGTCGGCTCTGGTCTATGTACTTACACACGGCTACACGTCAAGCTATACAAAACCAGTTTGTCTTGGCCTCACTTTGTATGATATTTTCTCACAATGAACGGTCAGCTAATACTGGTTTTCATAGCTTGATGTGTACAGCCGTGTGTAGAAAAAATAATTAAAAAGAACTTTGTATTAAAGGTCCCTGATGCTTACCCTACAGGGGAACATTGTTTTGTATAGAGATTGACTATGCATTTTTGACGATTGAATAAAGTATAAGTGACAGCCCTACGAGTTTAGGCTATTATCGCTCGCTCGGGGCTTGAGTTGGCGTACTTGTTTGCTTTTACTATGGTAATGACCAATTGAAAGTCGAAATTTTAAAGTACTTACCAGTTACGTTAGTAAGTGCAGCTGCAAGAAACGACCGTTTAAGAAGAAGTCCAATCACGGAAAATTCGAAAACTTGACTCGGCAAGTTAAAAGTTATTTAGTTGTGTGGTTACATCGTTTGCGAATAAGTTTGTTGGATTTTGTGTTGGAATATTTTAAAAGTTGTTTCGCATATTTTTTTACGCTTTGCAGTGATTTTTCACTCTTATGCTTGATGGTGCAGCAACGGAGAGCAATCAAAAAATCAAAATCAAAAGTCATTTATTCAAATTAGGCTGAGAATCAGCACTTTTCGAACGTCAAAATTACAAAAGACAGTCCCCCAAAAACGCCCGCCCTTCGCCACTTCCTAGTGCTATCGCTGGGAAGAAGAAGTGGCGGAACAAACTCCCCAGCAGCACAGCTGTCTGTTCAGTTAGAATATAGTTAGTTGCATGTATACAATACTAGGAACCTATGTTCAGTAATGAACATTACAAGAAACTTAAATTATTTGCCATATTATGTCAGCTAGCCACGCCAATATACCAACAAATATAATAAAAACTATACGTACTCAAGCTAAAAAATAATTAATTAAAATAAAAATAAAAACTCACTACCTAAATAAAAGCCTCCAGGCATAAAGGGCGTGACAGCTTACACATTTATGCATTGCTGGGTTCGTCACCTAGCTGTCACTTGCAGTCACAGATGATGAACTAGGACCATCGATGTGAAATAAATAAGTGAGTTAATACTAATAACAGTAACCTGTCAGTACCTAAGCTAATTCTGGAGAAAGAACATGAACATTGTCTTGAGTTAATTAGGGCGACCAACTATTCTTATCGTGTAAGTAGTCGTTGATGGAATAGTAAGCCTTTGAAGAAAGGTTGGATTTTACTTGAGCTTTAAACGCATTAAAAGGCAAGTCTAGCAAAGAAGAGGGTATCTTGTTATAAAAGGTTATACCAAGCCCAACAAATGAGTTATGAACCTTATGAAGCCGGTGAAAGGGGGCACATAGTTTGTCCTTATTTCTAGTGTTAACACTGTGAATATCACTGTTTTTAGTGTACAAGTGCAAATTTTGCCTAATATATAGGATGTTGGCGAAGATGTGATGCAACCGTGAGAATACCAATATCTTTAAAAAAATCTCTTAGAGAAACTCTGGCACCTAGCTGGTAAATTGCTCGAACAGCTCGTTTTTGAAGGACAAATATATTTTGTATATCAGCGGCTTTGCCCCACAGCAGAATACCGTAGGACATAACACTGTGAAAATAACTGAAATTGACTAAACGAGCTGTATCAACGTCAGTGTATTGTCTTACTTTCCTGATGGCGTAGGCAGCCGAACTGAGCCTTCCTGCTAGACTTGATATATGAGGTCCCCACTGAAGTTTGGCATCTACTGTTAGTCTTAGAAAAATTGCCGAGCCTACTGTTTCAAGCACCTCTTTATTTAAGACGATGTTGGGTCCTAGATTTCTGACATTCGGTAAGGCGAACTTTACACATTTCGTTTTCTTGGCATTGAGAACTAGGTTATTTGACGTAAACCAATCTGTAACTATTGTGAGTGCACTGTTTACGTCGTCAAAATCTTGTCTATTCCTGTCTACTTTAAAAATAAGAGAGGTATCATCTGCAAACAGTACAACGTCACAGATGCCCTTCAAATGGAATGGTAAATCATTGATATAATAAACTAAGAACAAGAATGGACCCAATATTGAGCCTTGCGGAACACCTAACTGAACTGGTAGACCGGAAGATTTCGCGCCATTAACATCTACACATTGGACCCTATTATGTAAATATGATGGGCAGCTCGCCGCCCGGTAAGGACCAGGCCCGGGTCGACGGCGCGTTGTGTTCCACGCGCGCCTCAAAGATATGTCAGCACGAACTGACGGGGTCCGTTAGGGCCGATGCCTGCCAGGGCTGCGGGTTGTTCGGAAGAGATACCGTGGCCCCTGGCACAGGCAACTGAAGGAACACGGGTGGGTTTTAGTCAGTAGAAGTGTGACACGCCTTTCCGCTCAGCCCAGAGCGGGAGAGGTCATTTGATGATGATGAAAAAAAAAATGGTGCAGCAAGTGGCGCCGCCTAGTTTTGTAACGAAGTTACTAGAACCACCGAGGAGGCGGATAAGAGTGACAGTGGCGCCGATTCTCTTGTTCACAAACTAAACTTTTAAGTTCAGTGCGTCTTTTTCTTTCTATTTCATTAAGAAAAGGACAGAAGAAAAGTAAATAATTTAGTCCTGTCAAATTAAGATACTCTTTATGCAGTTTAGACGTGACTAAAAACATGGCTACTAAAAATACGTCAATTTACGCCAGGCGCTGACTAATTTGACAGAACTAAACTAATATTTATCTTCTGTCTGTCTGAGTTTGCACGAAGCAGTTCCATGTGGAACCAGCTACATGGAGCTCCTGGGAATAAAGGAGCGAACCGAAGTGCCTTTCTACACCCCCGTATTCGCTTAACTTCGATCAACTTCTTGAGTAGTCTACTACAGGCTTTAGACGTATCGATGGTTTGGTGGAGGCCAGTGGTGACTGTCTTCTCATGATAGACGATGTCAGGCATAGAGAATAGTAATTTAGAGTGCGCGCAAAATAAGTGTGCGCGCGGCTGAAATCGGAACTAATCGTTTGCCGCCATCAGAGGGGCAATTCTCGTAATTTTAAGAACGTTCACAGTCTGATCTCAGTCCCAATCTGTCAAAAAATACTTCTAATTTCCCTACATTTTGACAAGTTTTTGACATTTGTTTGTCGCCGAGGTGAGACTGCGACTAGATTTTGAACGTTTTAAATTACGAGAATTGGACTTCTGGTCGTTTATGTCAGGTGTCAAGAGAGTGTGTGTAATCGCCATCATTATGTCGAAAGTGATTAAAAGTGCTGGTAGGGATTATCTTGCGCGCACTTTAGTAATAGATTGATGACAGGGGAGTCGCCGCCGCCGGCGCCGTTGTACCTAGTCGTACCACGTCTACGAGGAACTGTAATATTCCAGCATAATCTTAAAGTAAAGTAATTTAAATAATCCTGATGATATTGAACCTACTGAACTGAACTGCGTATTCGTGGAATAACATTACCACTTCTGGTAAAAACTATCCTGCGCCGTTATGCTTTTGATGGAATTTATTTTAGAAACCATTTAGGTATATGACACCGGGTTTTCCTGTACCTTATTTTGTTTTGGAGCAGCGGAAACCGCCCCTTAGGTTGATTTTTAATCGTCACCAGGTCTTCAATTTCCTGTAATATGTATTCGCAAAACAAATTGATACAAAAACGTATCATTATTGTACAAAACCCGCCCTTCCTTTTCAATTAAGTAACAATAAATATGAGTCACAAAGAAAACGATTTTTCAGATCAAAAGACAAAAATAAAATGCAAATTTCCTTCCAATGAAAATAAAATAGAGGCTTTTTTAAAAAAAAATTCAAGCGAGCTTTTGTAATATCCGTTCTTTTCAATGTCTCCGACGATAATCGCGAAGGTATCACTTTCATCTCGTCTGATTTCAACTCGCAGTTTAGGGTTCCTTGGCGAAAAACAGGACAGACGTTTTCCTGTAGTTATCGTTCTCGTAAATTGACTGTGTCCATGAAGGGTGGGCGTTTTGGAGGACTGTCTTTTGTAATTTTGACGTTCGAAAAGTGCTGATTCTCAGCTTAATTTGGTTAAAGGGTTTTTGATTTTAATCTTGAATACTGCACAAAAATTGCATAGGCTATTTTTTTTAACATCATTTTCGTCATCATCACATGCCTTCCTTTTCCCAACTATGTTAGGGTCGGCTTCCAGTCTAACCGGATGCAGCTGAATACCAGTATTTTACATGGACCGACTGCCTATCTGACTTGTACCTACTGAATCCATGGTAACTAGTTGCGCGTCGATATTCCTTCCACGCTGTATTGTCTTGATGAAAAAGGTGTACACATTAACTTCCTTTTTCAGCTACTATTTTTAGGGCTGACTTTCATGAAACTCTGATGACTTTTAATTGTTTGTGTTTTAAATTAACAAAATAGCTGTTTTGTAAAACAGCTAACAGTTATGTAAAACAGCTAACAGTTATGTAAAACAGCAAATTCGAGAATCCATCTATCATTTGAATTAAGAATTTGAGATAATTTTCAAGTTATGGAACAACAAACTGAATGTTATATTTAACAAAGTTCAAATTCCATTTCAACCAAAAACATATTAAGTAGAACCTTTTTGTTACAAATGGTCACTCAAAAATCAACTTAGAATACATTTCACTAAAGTAGATAGCTGGTTAAGTGGTGTTGGAATGTAAATTATCTGCGATTATGAACACTGCTATGTAGCAAGGTGTACATGTCGCTTATGTACACCATGCTACATATAGCCATTTCCCTGGCGATCGTGCATGCTAACATTTTGCGGCCTCATGCCATTCTCTGCACGTTTACAGTCTATTGCAGCCGTCTGAAATTTTATAGAAATGTCGGCCATTATCGTAATTGTTATAGTAACTGCCTCATACTGGTGCAGTTGGTATTATAGTGTGCGTTATAAACTGCCAAGTACGATGGGTAGTGTAACGTTAAATTGTATGGGTTCTTATTGATTACGTGTCTCGTATTCCCCAATGACTATGTTCTATGTTAGAGGGTTTAGTTTCCTCACTTAGTCCTTCAGGTGGACCATTCGCGTGGGCCATGGCAGCTGGCTGTTATTCCAACCAGCCCACCTCCCCCAGAACTTGAAACATCTCCTGCCGATCGATTCTGTAAAAAGCTCACCGTGAAAAGTTAGGTGAAGTGAGCTTAGAGTGAGCTGCCAATAATGCCAATCCCTAGCATTTAGTTTGGAATGACAGCTCACTCCACGCTCACTTCACCTAAGTTTTCACGGTGAAATGGTTACAGAATCGCACTGCTGGTCTGTTAAGAACATCTGTGTAAGATCTGGGTGCCCCCAGGGTTTCTGCCTTAATCTGGGTGACGCCTGTTCATTCATAGAATACATTCGCAACGGTATCCTCAGTTTCCATGGAAGCCCTGCATAGAATCACTGCCGGTTATGCCTATTGTGTCGAGAGACCATGACATATTAACCCGAGGTTTTAGGCAATGAACGGGATTGTCACATGTCTTCGAATTTTTGATGCTAGGACATACCGGTTACCTCATGATGTTTTCCTTCACCGTTTTGACAGCAGTGGTGATTAAATAATTAATTTACACAAAGTAAAGCGCGCACGACATTGTGGCCCAGACGGAGATTACGGGATGAGCTAGACTCCTTTCATAAAGCTTGGTCCTTGGCAGCTCTGGACAGAGAGAGGCGGAAAAAGAGTACCCTACTCTCTTTGGTCAGCCTTTGCCCAGCAGTGGGACATTAACGGCTAGTAAAAAAAAAAAGCGCGTGTCTAGGTTCGAACCTATGACCTACAACTCGTAAGTCGCGGCCGTTACCACTGGGCCACCAAGGTTTCCAAGGGTTACATAATAATTTTAACATAAACGACTTCCTCTTTACTGGATATTAAACGTTTTGCACGGTCAAGGCAATAAGATAAATAACAAGGAGAGATTTTGTGCGCATTATTTTTTACTGTTGGCAACCCTATTCTCGATTTCATCGAAAGCATTTTATTTTGACGCCATTCTATGTATCAATTCGATTATACGGTTCAGTGTGGATAACTTTGAAATTGAAATATGAATTTGCTTTGCATAATACATTTACTATTTGTTGTTGTCACGGGCGCGAAGGGCATCGACCGTTGGGTGTTGTTGTCAAAACAAATAATTTATTCTGATGTGATTTTTAGTGATACAGTAGAATAGAATAGAATATTCATTTATTTGCTCACAATGTAGATATTTACAATAAGGTGGTTACAATAATATGAAAGAATCCTTGTACATTCTACCATTTTGGCATGCAAACATTGATGCAGTTCATCAACAAACATACAGACATTGATACAACTGAAATTTTTCAGCTAGAAAATCCGATACGGAGTAGTAACATTTATTCAATAGAAGTGCAGTTAGTTTCTTATTGAAAGTTGTTACTGGTTCCTCTTTTATGGAATTAGGAATGTGGTTAAAAATAGCCGGTGCCATACCAAAAACACTTTTCCTCAACAAAGCAGTCCTATATCCAACTGTGCGTAGCAAGTTTTGGTATTGAGATCGCAAAGTTACATCGCGGTATCTGCTTTCTTTCTTTGCAGTTAGTAGTACAGTAATCTTATAAAATGTGCTCAAAAATCTAATACTATTTTATATGAATGAATATATAAATAGCATAGCACAATCAGCCTATAATGTTCCCACTGCTGGGACACAGGCCTCCTATCGGTGAGAGGGAGTGGGCCGTGATCCACCACGCGGGCCCTGTGCGGGTTGGTAAATGTCACAAGTCTTCGAATTTTTGGTTCTAGGACATGCCGGTTTCCTCACAATGGTTTTCTTCACCGTTTTGAGAGCAGTTATGAAATATTTTACACAAAGTGAAGCGCTTGTCTGGGTTCGAACTTACGACCTACAACTCGTAAGTGGCGGTTGTTTTCACTGGGCCACCACTATTTAAGTTATAAATATTGTTTGTTTATTGTTTAAGTTTTATTTTAATCTGCTCTAAAAAGAACTTTAGATCTAAAATGTAATATAATTTCAGTCTGTATCAGTACTCAGTTTCACCCCCTCCTTCCACTTACAAGATAAACTGATACTTAAAAACTAGCAATTAGGGGGTGGTACACATTTGAAGGAAAACATTGTGACCAAACCGGCATGTCCTAGAACCAAAAACTCGAAGACACGTACCAACATCTACCAACCCGCGCTGGGTCCGCGTCGTAGAACTATGTTGGAGTCGGCTTCCAGTCTCACTGATACAGCTGATTTTCAACATTTTACATACAGCGCTGCTTATCTGACCTCCACAACCCAGTTACTAGGTAATACTGTCGTATTACCCCTTGTTAAGACTGGACTTCTTTAGGACTTTCCCAAACATATACGTACATAATATTTGATTTTGCCGCCCGGCTGTGCCGAATCATGCCGAGCCGAGCAATTTTGTAGCACTTCACTGATTAATCTTACAATATCACAAAACTAATTGAGCTACTAAGTCGACCCGAAGCAGTTACTACACATGTTCGGTTTTCTTACGCCTCGTGCCGATGGACAAACTCCGTTTGGCCTGTATCCTTGCTGAATCATGTTCAGGTCAGATTCAAGCTAAGGCGAGCGGCTTTTCCCGAACATATCTATACTAATAATAAAGCTGAATAGTTTGTTTCTTTCAACACGCTAATAATCTCTGGAACCACCAGTCGGTTTTTTTTAATTTTTTAATTTTTTTATACGTTGCCCCACACTAGGAATTTCTCCTGTATTGTGGGTGCGTTTACAAACATTTAAACTCACATACACAAACAGCCAGACCCGGAACAACTACTTGTAGGTCATACAAATATTTGTTCCGTGCGGGAATCGAACCCGCGACACGCAGCGCAGCAGTCAATCGCTTAACCACTGCGCCAACCGTGCCGTCAAATTTGGAAAAAAAGGATTTGATTAATTATTTTTGCATTTGATAGTCCAATTCTTGAGGAAGGCTGGGGAAGGCTACCTTACACCATTCTAGGACCCTTAGAAGCCGAGCGAAAACAAAGAAAGTCAGAAAGAAAGCTGAGCGAAAACTAAGTAAAAGCGCGGGCGGGCGATGCGATGCGACGGGATGGGCAGCAGAACAAGAAATTTTACGCGGACGAAGTCGCGTGCAGAAGTTACATAATATTTGATTTTGCCGCCCGGCTGTGCCGAATCATGCCGAACCGAACAATCTTGTAGCACCTTTTACTGATTAATCTTACATTATCACGAAACTAATTCACTTCCCGACATCAAAAAGTTAGAAAGAAACCCTCTCATACATAATATCGTTTCCTAATCTATTTCTCTCCAAGTATTTCTCGAAATACTTCGTATATTTCTTTCTTGGGATTAAGAACTTCGAAAAAGGCGTCGAGGTAGCTAATAAATAAATTTCGATGTCAAAACTTTGTGGTAGAACCATTAATGTGGCCATTGCATCTCGGAAATAGGGACTTTACCCGAAAATATTGGCAGAGTTCCGATAAGGCTTGATTTATTAATCGTATCCACTTATTATTTAAGAAATAAGAAATTTGTTGAACAGATAAACGTTAGATGAAGAACTAAGCTACCTCTGCACTGACAGACGTCATTGACGCTAATACCACGCTAATATTATCTATTACCGTGCTAATACCGTTTTTAATATATTTAATAAAATTATAAATTCATTTATTCACTGACAGACAGCGCACAGTCTAAACCGAAGCACGAAAGGGCTTTGAAGTTTTTTTTTCAAAAAGGCGGTAACGCATGCGGTCTATATAAATGGATAACTGGCATTAATGCAATTAAAAAATATAAAAGGACCCGAGATTTAACGTTCAAAGTTGATCACGTTACAAATTGAAACTTGACGCTGTACGGGGTTTGGTCCTATTATGTTTTCTGTTTGCATTAACGTCATTTATCGATTAATAAGGATAATCTTATAAAATCTAAATTTCAAAATGACGCGCATTAGGTATGCCAAGGCTTCATTTATAAAGATTTTCAATCCCCTTTGCACAAGTGTGAATAAATCCTTTAAATAAAGTAAACACTAAGGAAAACTTTTCGTCTGCCTTTGTCCTAACTATGCAGTGGTCGGCTTCCAGTCTAACCTGATGAAGCTGAATACTAGCATTTGACATGGAGCGACTGCCTGTCTGAGCTCCACAACTCAGTTACTGGGTAATACGATACCCCTTGGTAAGACTGGTTGTCAGGCTTTCGGGCATTTGATTACCCGTAATGACTATCAAAGATCTATAAATGTGAGCCGGGACCAACGGCTTAAAGTGCTTTCCGAGGCAATTTATCCCCTAATGGGCTTTAATAGGGGTTGATAATTTGTATGGAATATCGTAATTTTTGCCGATCGGAAATTCCTTCGGGCGCAGGGCTTGTTAAGTCATAAAACTGTTTTTACGGGCAAAATAAAAATTTAATCAGGCTATCGGTCTAACTTATGATATCTGTATATTACTCGATAATCCCAACGAAAGATAGGAAAATGATATGACGTCATTATGAATTCATCTCTTTAGGGAAAGGAATTAAGGAATGTGCAACGTTTAAACGACTCTTAACTTTACGCAAAGTTTATAAATAAACCCCATAGTTAATATAAGTCTGAAACCGTAAACCTGTCTTGAGCAAAACTGGTATTCAGAAGGAGGATACTTCTTTTACCTTATGTTAGGTAACCGAGTTGGCGGCGCGCAGTGTTCGTCACGTGCCACTAGAGGTAACGGGGGGAGATTAACACTTCACTCCCCCCTACGAGACGTGGCCCGCATAGCGCGAGCCGTCACCAGTTCGGGTCAGTGGAAGTCGCATTCGCACCCGCAGCCCCCGACGCAAGTGAGACGACGGGACGAGACACCGGGTTGGTTTTAGTCAGTAAAAGTCTGACAGACCCTTCTGCCCACTCCATGGCGGAGGACATCCATGAGGATTTTCACCCAGAGAACAAAAAAAAAAAAACAACGGGTCGCACCCCGGGAGTGCCGGCAGAAGTGAAAACTTGAATATTAACGTTGTGCATTTTTGATATTTTGGAATGCGGTCTACTCTCCCTCCGTCTTACGAATTTTCGATCAGGTCACGTGTCCTGACGCGAGCTCTGTCTTACGGATTTTCGATCAGGTCACATGTCCTGACGCGAGCTCCGTCTTACGAATTTTCGATCAGGTCACGTGTCCTGACGCGAGTTTAACATTTTTTACCCATCACAACAAAAGTGCACAACGCCGCTAAAGAAGTTTTCACTTCAAAAAAGGAAAAACAAAATGAAAAAAAAAAATTCACTCTTTGTTTCATTTACCCTCCAAAAGCTTGGTCACTGCTCTCAGTGCAAAGTTTAAAATCTCCTTTGTCACCGTCCAGACGTCGCTGAATGATTGATTGTAATACGACTTGATTATCTTACTTTCATCCTGTTACTGCCGAGAAAAGTCCTCGAGAGAGAAAAGCCTTTTGGGTTACCTCTGAAATAGGGTAAGCTGATTATGGAGCTAAATATAGAACTCGAGATGTCTTCTTTAATTTTTTATTTAAGTAGGTAGGCTTATAATTTGATTCTGAGGCTGTTATTCTAGGACAATAATTCTGTAATGAATCTCGATTTATAACACTGAGTTATAGTATAATCCTACTTCCTACAAATATTATAAACGCGAAAGTTTCTGAGGATGGATGGATGGATGGATGTTTATTACTCTTTCACGCAGAAACTACTAAACGGATTTGGATGAAATTTGGCACAGAGATAGTTTATAACCAGGATAACATATGTAGGATACTTCTATCCCAATATTCCCACGCGATCGAAACTTACGCGGATGAAACCGCGGGGCGCAGCTAGTAATAATATAAAAAGGGAGGGGAAAGAATCATCAAAAAATTCGTCCGTATCGCTGTCAATAAGAAAAGTGCTCAAAAGGCTGGCAGCATTGACATGTTTTATGGCAATGCTGATTCTTTGGCCCAAAAAAATAGGCCAGCCTTCTGGTCACGTGAAGAGTGGTTATTATGAAATCATTCAGTTTTAAATCGATATTAGTCTGGCTTTATTTTTAGTATTTGGTAGAAAAGATAGGATACGTTTAAGAGTATGATAGAAAGCCTCATCCATTAGCCGCCTTTGTGCAGTATTTTTTAGTAAATAAATATGGCGCTAAAAGTAAGAAACATCATATCAATTCGTGAATGATGAGTTCGCTGCAGAAAACCTTAAACGGCGAAAATATTCCAACCTGATTGGGAGTTATATGTTCGAGCCATTTGGGATTGAAACACTAGGCCATGGTTTTTCACTTGGTTTTTCGAGATATCGCCAAGCGGTTAGTCGACTCTTCACATGACCAGAGGGCTGGCCTGTTTCTTGGCCAAAGAATTAGCATCGCCATACAACGTGGCAATGCTGTCAGCCTTTTAGACACTGTTCCTGTAGACAGCGATGCGGACGAATTTTGCTTTTGCTTATTTTTTCATATGTACAAACATTATTATTTTAAATGTGAGCTTATATAATGTAAATCTTATGTTATGAATAAATTAAACTTGGTTGTATATTCGTGAATTAAGTTCATAATAACTCCAATGTAAAATGGAATCCTATCTCTACTTACCTACTTAGGTATTTCCGTTAGAAAAACTATTGCAATTTTTCTCGACAAATTCCAATTACATTTTGTCATGTGTTTTAACTTAAAAATTCAAACATTCTACATAAACAATGATTAAATGTGAATTGGCTCTAAACCATGTTTCGCTTGCCAAAAGCTTAATTAAATAATTATGAAGCGTAATAATAATAATTGAAAATGCCTTGCACGAACACAAAAATATCTTTAAAGTAATATTTAGTAATGATCTACAGCCAGCATAATAAGAAAAAAAAATAGAACGAGAGACATCTGCAAAAACGTAATTATTAAAACGCAGAAAGCACATTTCAAATTCAAGTCACAACTTATTAAAAATTTGAATAAGTTATTGTTTGTAGAAAGACTTACGATTTAATGAAAACGTCCCAAAAACTGTAACATTGAACACGATTCTGAAATACTCGTACATCGTTTTTTTTTCTTTATTAATAAGAACTAAAGTTCTTAGTAATTTATTACAATTTAGCCTAATAGGCTAATAAGCAATGTAAATCTAACTTAATATATTATGTTATATCTAAGAATAGTATCAATTTGCACTTTTACACAGTTTCGTAGCACATTCTTAGGGCTTGAAAATTGATAAAATACTTTGTTCATGTGTTACATGTATATCACCATTAGCATCGCATATTATTCATTCACTATATAAATACTACACTAACTCAAATGGTTTAGTTCTCTTTAGCCTACGCATTAGGTCCGTGTTGTCTAGCAGCTGAATTGCCTCGACATTCACATGTCGGTGAAGTCTATGTTCGTGAAACTAACCGTCGTGTTAAAAAAAAAAACAAATGACTACGCGATGGATCAAAATTAAGAAGTAAGCGATAAAAGTCATGTCATGCGCTTCTCTGTGTCACGTGAATCACCGGGGTAATAAATTACCCTTACCTACCATTTATAAATAAAACACATAAAAGAGCCATTTTAGCGTTCCCAAGCCAAATAAATGGCGCCTGACGTAATTTGTTACATCTCACTTATGTGATGCGAAATTGTAACAAGGACCTGCGTCACACACTGTCCTAGATGAGATACAAATGCTATGGAACGCTATGATACGAAAACTATGAAATAGAAGATACTGGAAAGTATGGTTGAGAAAGAATAAGAGCCTTCTTATTAACAGCCCGAATTTTGGAAGTTGGTGGTGTCATACCCCCGTGCCTCGGTAAGCAAGTTAAGCCGTTGGTCCTGCGCCTGATCTCTCTCCTTCTCTCTCTCGTGTCGGATTGCCGTCCCATCGGACTATGAGAGTGAGGGAAGGGAGAGTGTACCTGTGTCTGCGCACACACTAGTGCACTATAGGCAATATCTCCCGCGCCGAAGGCTAGTCTCCGTTGAGATTGGCTGCCATATGGCCAAAATACTGCCTGGAGGACTGTTATGGTTTTGGGAATATGGTTTTTGATGAAATCAAACACTGCCTCTATTTCTTTGTCCTTAGAATGTTGTGTCGCAATGATATCATAAGCATAAAGAGGTAGGTAGGTTCCCTACCCAACGTTTGATCTTCACAAACGGCTCGATGTCACACACTATTGTGTAGTGTGTTATTTATTAGATGACACGTAGAACTAGGACGGCATGACAATTACGAGTATATCGGGAGCGAAAAAGAGATAAGACAATATGAACCTTGGCTAACAGACATATAAAAGGCACTTTTGCGGGTCAAAATGTTAAAAGAAACTCCATCATTATAAAAATATTTTACAATATTTTGTATACATTAATCATATGTGAAGATGATGATGCACCTTGAATAAAATTACTATACCACAAGAGGTAAAAATAATAAAAAATAAAGCAAAGACATGTAAATTGATTTATTATTCGCGGTACACAGCACGCTTCCGTTGACGCGCGACACTGAAGTTTAGGTTTGCTAACTAGCCAAGTTTTAACATGCCGCTTGCGTAAAACTTCTTTTATTTTTAGCCTATATTGTCCGACTGCTGGACAAAGAGCTCGCCCATATTCTTCCACCTTTCTTTAAGCTGTGCCTTCTCCATCCAATCGGTTAGGAAACTTATCTACCTCTTATTATTTAAGCACTAGCTGCGCCCCGCGGTTTCACCCGCATAAGTTTCGATCCCATGGGGATATCAGGATAAAATCTATCCTATATGTTAATCCTGGTTATAAACCATCTGTGTGCCAAATTTCATCCAAATCCGTTCAGTAGTTTTTGCGTGAAAGAGTAACAAACATCCATCCATCCATCCATACAAACTTTCACGTTTATTATATTAATATTTGTAGGATAACCTGCAACTATGCTAATGTCACGCGATATTGTTCGCATCGTGTCACCTTCGTATCACGTTCAACTCTCATCTGGAACATTCAGTCACATTATGTCAGGGAGTCACAGTTAATATAACTGCCTTCTCTCCTGTCTAGTCCCATTACATATAATATTTAATATAATATTATAAATGGGGTAATATGTCAGTCTGTCTGCTACGGCTGTCGTGGTCGGGCAAGTAAGATGTATGGCCTGTTCGAAAAGTAGCTAGTAAAAGTGTAAACAAAACCTTTTCAGGTTAATTACTTACACAATCACTCACTAAAGGAAATTAGTAGCACATTCATTCGTATTTAGAAGGTTTATATTATGTTATTCGTATCTCACCAGTTCTGTCAAGATTTTTTTTATTTTTTATTATCCTTTGCTGTCTCACTACTGGGCAGAGATCTCCCTACTCCTTCTACCTCTCTCTGTCCAGAGCTGACAAGAATTATTATTTGAATAAAATTATTAGATTGTAGATGAAAAATCATCGACGAAAATTGAGGTTATAAAATTGACCTCAGTTGTCAAATGAAATAAAAAACGAAATGAAAAATGAAAAACTTTTTGAAAGCGATTTCAAATTATAATTTCGAGTTTAAGTATTCAAATAATCCAAACAAAGACTATATTAGTAAGTGGCACTAGAAATTGGCTTCCACGTGTATATTTTCTGATCCATTTGTTTACATTTTTATCAGATACTTTTGAAACTGTATTACAAGATGTATTCTTAGACCAACGTAAGGGACTAGCTGTTTAGATATTTAGACGGATGGCGAAAATTATTTACGATTTCAGTACTGTTTGAAGGGTGCGTAGAATTGTCAATATTGGGAGGTCTTGTGTGTGTATAATGTAGAAGAAAAATATAAAGATCGTAAAACCTCAAATATTTTAGAAACAAAATCATGAATGTTCCCATTGATTTAAGGACAAAAATATTAAGTTATCAATTCATCATCATTTTGCTCTTAATTTTAGTGGTTTAGGGTTTGCGAAGCATGTCTCACTCTTCTATACCCACATTCTACAAGTTTTCAAAGCAGTATGAAGCCATCTGTTCTAAAATAAACCAATGTTTGATATTTATTTAAGATTTTAAGGTATTCCCTTATGAAGGGATTAGAATTGAAATGAATCAGTTGATTTCAAATAAAAACGTGAAATTAATAAATAAGGTTTTGATAGGGACACAAGGACACTTTCAAATGTCTGCCTTAAGGCGATAACTCCTGGGTGCCCGCGAAATTAAAATTTGCTAGCATTTTTATTGCAATTCGAAAGTCAGTGTCAAGTTGTAAGTTAATCAAAATATGTTTCGCGGCCGTAACAAATATGTATTTACATAATTATAATGATTAGAATCATCAATACAACTTTCTTAGTCAGAATTGACTTCAAATGTCATGATAGTTGTATTGAAGATTTTAATAATTATAATTCTGTAAATACAAATCTGTTAACCAGTGTTAACAGTAGGTAACTGGGTTGTGGAGGTCAGATAGGCAGTCACTGCATGTAAAATACTGGCATTCAGCTGCACCCGGTTAGGCTGGAAGCCGAACCCGACATAGTTGGGAAAAGGTTAGGCAGATGCTGCTGAATTCTTTAAATACAACAGATTCTGAAGAATATCGGACAAGAACATTCCCTTAAGCATCGCGTAGGCACGATGCCAGCTACTGCAAGTATTACATGCCATTTCAAAAGCAGGATTAGGAATGAAGGCAGACGATGCATGTAAATGCATTTTCTCGTACTAAGTGTATGTGCTTGGGTTTTGATCGAAACAGGATTATTTTCTTCTAATCTTTTCATATGCATACAATATTTTTATTTATATCTCTAAGATGCTATTATTTCAACGACGTTTATTATCCTTCCTACTAATATTATAAACGCGAAAGTTTGTGAGGATGGATGGATGGATGTTTGTTACTCTTTCACGCAAAAACTCCTGAAGGGATTTGAATGAAATTTGGCACACAGATAGTATATAACCAGGATTAACACATAGAATACGTCTTATCTCGATATTCCCACGGGATGGAAACTTATGCGGGTGGGTTATGTACCTAGACAGTATTGGAAGAATAGCGTTGCTCGCAAAGATAAATAAAGAGCTTTGCTAAATTTTGATGTAGTATACTTACAAGAGTCATTAGCAAGATATATGTAGGGATCAAATTGGGAAATTCTGTGTAGCTACTTTTAAGTAAGTTTATCAAAGAACTTTTCAGTTCCTTACCACTAGCAGGCCTGATGGTAATATATTATCTATACACATAATAAAACAGTAGCGGAAGAAAAACTGTACATTGAGAATTTTCGAGAAAAAATAAGTGGATTTTGTTAGAAAAATGTAACTGATGACAAAAAGTGACTTTTTAGAATTTTTGTCTGTTTGTCTGTGTGTATGGTACGGCTTCACGCCAAAACTACTGGATAGATTGAATTGAAATTCAGCAAAAATGTTGTTTGTAAACCAAGAAAGGCTTTAGGCTACATATTATCACGCCGTATGTTATGCGAGGTAAGCAATATTGATTTTAAAAGGTTTTTGTTCGTAATTTAATGCACAAAATGACATGTTATTTATTTACACTCGAGAGCAATGAATCCGGGTCACTTGAAGAATCCTAAAAATCTCGGAAACTAAAAATGCTAGGTTAATGCAATAAATTGTATTTAATAGACAATGTAATACTCCTTAAATGAAGGTATTAAAACTTCTTAGTTATTGTAAAGTTATATCATAAAAAAATCAAATTTGAAAAAGGGCCACTTTCGAAGATGGAACTACGAAATTATAGCATTTGGTTTTGCTTTTGTTTGTAATCTGTCATTTATGTGGGTACATAAACCATGTTGATAGTGCTCTATATTCATTATTCAAGCTGAAATTATGTCGCTTACGCCTGAAGAATGCACTAGAATACTTACAATGCTGGAAACCGGCCGGAGTCAGCGCGATACAGCCAGGACTGTCGGTGTGTCGCTGTCAACAGTACAAAGAGTTGTCCGACGTTACGAAGAAACTGGTTCTAACCTACGCAGACCAGGAACGGGCAGAACCAGGTGTACCACAGCACGAGAAGACCGATACTTGGTGAACACCATGCTTCGAAATCGCTTTCTCACAGGAACTGAACTCACAAATCAGTTTCGACGCCTCGGAGGAAGTACCCCAAGTGCATGGACAGTAAGACATCGGCTTGCTGAATCTAACTTAAAACCCCTTAGACCTGCAAACGGCCCTAAACTGGAGCGTGGGCATCGTATTTCAAGACTAAGATATGCCCAGAGCCGCGTAAATTGGAGTATTGAAGATTGGTCAAAAGTTATGTTCTCCGACGAATCAAAATTTATGCTCTACAAGCACGATGGAAGACACAGAGTGTATCGAAGACCAAGGGAAAGATTCAAGCAAGCATGCATCGAAGAAAAAGTAGCCTACGGTGGTGGGTCTGTACTTGTGTGGGCCGGAATTTCTTCTGAAAGTCGCACAGAGCTGGTGATCATAGAAAACGGCTCTTTAACTAGCGTAAGATATGTGGAAGAAATCCTCAATGATCACGTTGGTCCATTTATGGTCAATTTAGGTGAGGATGCTATATTTATGCATGACAATGCCCGACATCATACAGGTAGGATTGTGAATGACTACCTTCAAGAGATGAACATTACTCGTATGGAGTGGCCAGCGCGCAGCCCGGATATCAACCCGATCGAGCATGCTTGGGACGAGCTAGGCAGATGCGTAAAACAACGAAACCCTCCCCCAATCACGCTTCGTGAGCTCAAAATTGCTCTCACAGAGGAATGGGAGAATATTCCCCAAAATCGTATAAGGAACTTGGTGTACAGCATGCCAAACCGCGTAAACGCAGTAATGGAAGCACGAGGAAGCAATACGAAGTATTAAAATTCAAGAAAATCGTAATAAAGTTCAAAAATTTCATGTTTCCTATTTTTGTTTTAAGGAGAGATCAGCAGTTTTTTTCTTTATGTAATTTTGTGTTAATAAAATGTATGGTGACTCATATTTTTTTTACTTTCATTTAAGGAGTATTACATTGTCTATTAAATACAATTTATTGCATTAAGCTATCATTTTTAGTTTCCGAGATTTTTAACATTCTTTAAGTGACCCGGATTCATTGCTCTCGAGTGTAGTTAATTATTAATAATAACTTTATTCTGGGAACATAATAATCACGCTTTTATTATAAAGGTGCGGGGCAGTAATATTATAAATTGCAAGGGAACAGCAATTGTCTGTAACAGCAATGCTGAAAATATCAAACTGGTCGACACATTTTTTCGAGGCATCGCCAAGCGCCTGGTCGACACTTTTATTACGTGACCAGCAGGCTAGCCTATTTTTTGACCAAAGAATCAGCATCGGCATATAACGTGGCAATGGTGCCAGCCGTTTGGGCACTTTTCCTGTTGACAGCGATGCGGATGAATTTTTGATCGCTCGTATGATTCTTTTCCTTCTTTTTTAAACATGTACATATTATTTTAAGGGTTTTAGCTTATATATTATGTAAATCTAACAACAGGCCAATTCACGTAGTGAAAAACATTCAAAATCTAGTCGCAATCTTATCTCAGCGACAATTAATGTCAAAAGCTTGTCAAAAATGTAGGGAATTCAGAGGTATTTTTGACAAATTGAGACAGATCAGACTGTGAACGTTCTTAAAATTACGAGAATTGCTCGTCTGGTATTGTCTACATATATGACAGTTAGATTTAATAAAGACATTGTCGTTTTATGATGAACAAAAGACATTCAACCTTATGAAAAGAAATTGTTTATTCTGTATATCGGAATCACTTTTACACGATACCATATCATCTTTCACACAGTCCATCCATCGTTTCTTTGGTCTTCCCCTACTTGTATAGCCATCCACAACATGGTTGTTTCTACATTTATGAAAAAAAAAATCCTAACTGGGTTTTTTTTCATTTTCACAGACCAAGAAAAACTAGACAAACTGAATTAAACGCGTGGGTGTAAAGAAGAACACAATAAAAATAAAGCAGGTACAAAGAAAGAAAGCAAAATACCTCTATCCATTTGGTGATTTGTTGCGGACAACGGGACAATTTCTATTCGGAATCGATTGAAATTCTTCAGACCGCAATTTATTTAGGTACCATCTATGCCCCGCGGTTTCACCCGGATAAGTTTTGATTCCGTGGGAATATTGAGATAAAAAGTATCCTAAGTGTTTATCCTGGTTATAAACTATCTGTGTGCCAACCTTCTTAATCCGTTTAGTAGTTTTTGCGTGAAAGAGTAACAAACATCCATCCATCCATCTATCCATCCATACAAACTTTCGCATTTATAATATTACTAGCTGCGCCCCGCGGTTTCACCCGCATAAGTTTCGATCCCGTGGGAATATCGGGATAAAAAATATCCTATATGTTAATACTGGTTATAAATTATCTGTATACCAAATTTCATCCGAATTCGTTCAGTAGTTTTTGCGTGAAAGAGTAACAAACATCCATCCATCCATCCATCCATACAAACTTTCGCGTTTATAATATTAGTAGGAAGTAGGATAGGAAGTAGCATTTGGCACTCTGGACGCAGGTATACGTATCAGAAAGTTGTGGTCATATTTAAGGGTCTGGTCATGATCTGCCCAGCCTTTTCCCAACTATGTTGGGGTCGGCTTCCAGTCTAACCGGATGCAACTGAATACCAGTATTTTACATGGAGCGACTGCCTATCTGACCTCCACAACCCAGTGATACGATACTCCTTGGTAAGATTGGTTGTCAGACTTCACTACTGACGCTTTCCGAGGCACGGAGGAGTCCCACCCATGGATCGACCGCGGCAAGCGTAGCTTAACCTGTTCGATCAACCTGTGCGGCTGTTATTGCTTAGCCGCAAGCCCCTTGTATTTAAGGGTGTGGTACAGACCATTAAACTGAACAATTCTGTGCATGGGACCAACATCGTAATCACGAAAAATTATCAGTAGTACCTAAGTACCATACAAACCTTCAATACCTACTCGATCTAAATATATGGAACAACTGATTATACACGGTACCCCACAAAATAACTCGTCTAATTAATTATTGTTTACTTTTATAATGTTCTCTTCTTCCTAGCGTGTCGATAAAATCCATCAGATCCTGTAACGTGCAGCTGACAGCACACGGTATTAAGTTTCCCATCGTTTGTGGAACAGTACCACATTTACACTCCAAGGCGGTGTCGTCTATGAATCTCTACCTGAACAGGTTTTCCTCGCTTCGGCCAACCTGGGTCCGGAGTCTGTTTAAAGACTTTCTGGTTACCCAAGGTAACTCATGTCCAGGTGGGAGGTCTTCAGAGGCTGGAACGAATGGTTTGGGTAAGGAAGCACTGTCTAGCCACAGCTTCAGTCTTTCTTGTGATCGTTCGCCTGTGAGTGGGACGATACGATGTATATATATATCGAGTACCATCACGTCTACGGAGTTTCGCTAGCTAACTTAATTTAAACCTGTATTACGCTGTACATAGTCCCATGAGTTTTATGTATTGGGTGTTGATTGAATGAGGTACTTTTCAACCTACGCAATGGGAGCTGTGACTTGTGATGAAGGCGGGACTTTAATGAATGAAAGTATTTTCGGTTCTATCTTATTTTCGTTCGTCGTTCATTCTGTATTGTTGCTCTTTGTGGGATTGAGGAATATACATTTCTTTTCTTTGAATGATTTGTAAACAAACCCTTAAATCAGACAACCAGAGGTAATTTCGTAAAGCTCGACGCTCTTGGCAATGCCATTCATTTTGACAGTTTAATAACATTCATTGTGTTGTTTACGTTGTTGAGCGGATGAATTTTTCAAACATATGGTGCAATGGATTAGGATTTTTGAAGTGAAAACTTTTTTAGCGATGTTTTGCACTTTTGTTGTGATGGGTAAAAAATGTTAAACTCGTGTCAGGACACGGGACCTGATCGAAAATTCGTAAGACGGAGCTCGCGTCAGGACACGTGTCCTGATCGAAAATTCGTAATACGGAGGGAGAGTAGACCGCATTCCAAAATATCAAAAATGTACAAGTTTTCACTTCTGCCGGCACTCCCGGAGTGCAACCCGTTGTTTTTTTTTTCAAAATTCTACGGATTGTGATTGAAGGTGTGTAGTAGGGGGCAGGTATTTGTTTCAGTTTGGTGCTATAACTATTACAGTAGTTTTAGTACATTTTATCCTATAAAATGATAAATGATCTTCAAAATAAAATCTTTTATCATTTATCCAGCGAGATCGTGATCTTATGAACTGAATCAGTATAATCAGCCCATACTGTTCTCACTGCTGGGACACAGGCTTCCTCTCTGAGAGAGGGGATGGGCCGTAATTCACTACGCATGCCCAGTGCGGGTTGGTGGATGTCACATGTCTTCGAATTTTTGGTTCTAGGACATGCCGGTTTCCTCACGATGTTTTCCTTTCTTATATACCTACCTAGTCATAGTATTACTTGCGGCAGCATCCACATGAAACGACAAGCTAAAAAGCAGCTCGGCCAAGCATAAATCTTCCTTTAAACATTCCTAATGTTAGGTTAAGAATGTTTAAAGGAAGATTTATTCTTTACAGAAATCGAATGGCAATAAATTTTACCCCGAAGTCTGACCCACCTACGATCCTCCATAATATGGAAGTAGCCACTAGCCACTAGCCATCGCTCCAAATGTATTTCCGTGCAGCCTCACCGGGCCGATCTCTAGTAATAAATAAAACATTGGAGCTGGCAAAGATTTAAATCATTAGATTTGTCCTCACCGTCTTTAGGAATGCGCGAAAAAGTGTCTGTACTGAAAAGAGTGAGCTCACACATCCGGCATGGAATGACTGGATACGGTTTTTAGTATTCTCTTCTTCATTCATTTCGCCACCCATTCCTGAGTGTAGGCATCCTGCAATGCACGCCAATCCTCTATGTCTCTAGCCTTCCTAAGCCAGAGTCGTCCAGCAATTTTGACCAGGTCGTCGGTTCACCTAATGGGCAGCTGTCCACACTTCTACTACCAGGTCTCGGTTTCGAATCCAGCACCGTTCTACCCCATCTGCCATTTGTTCTACACCCTATGTGACCCGCTCATTTCCACTTTCTTCGCGCAATCACCGCGGCTAGGTAAGTTTCGTTCTTCTTCGGATTTCCGTTTTTTTTAATATTAGGGAGCAGGAATCTGCTATCATCATCTGCCTAGCCTTTTCCGAACTATGTTGGAGTTAGCTTTGAGTCTAACAATATGCAGCTAAATACCAGTATTTTACATGAAGCGACTGCCTATGTGAACTCCACAACCCAGTTATTGGGTAATACAATGTTCCTTAGTGAGACTGGTTGTCGAGCCGGGACCAACGGCTTAATATGCTTTCCGGAGGCACGGTGGGACGGCTATGGACCTTCTTTCTTCTTTCCTCATGGACTTCCTCCATCGTAGGGATATGTCGGACTCTTACCGGCTAAAAGCACGGCGTTGTTCCACCTCTGTCTATGACTTGGGGTGCGGGATTCGCATAAGTATTCACCACTCCGCTACAGGCCTCGATCCACTGTTTCTCAGCGGTTCGAGGCCTGTAGGAGATCCACCTCCCCGTGCAGCCATTCCCACAATCGTCGCACGGCAAGCGAGCGGGAAGATACTATTCAAATGTCATTAAGAGAAACGTGGCCATTTTTAACGCGGTCGGGCGATCTAATGATTTAAATCTTTGGCAGTTAGTCTCGCCTTCGGAATAAACTAAAAAGAGTCTAGAACTCGCAAAAGAGCTGCAGTACAACTTATTTATTCTCTTTGGTCTAAAATTTCTCGTAAAACGTTTATCGTTCGACGTCTCTCGTTATGTAAGAGTTGTGGTGGTTTTGAATTTTGCATTGCGCTCTCTTGCTTTAAATATTTTTGTAAGCTTTAGGTATGTGAGTTTATTCTAGAATTTTGATGGCATTTTAAAATGGATCTGTGGTAGAATCATCATGTTAAGAGATTGTTATTATTTCGTTTATTATAGTTACTAAATATTTTTTTTATATTTTTAATTTAATGGTAGGAAATAAAATGTACACTATTAAAAATATTAAAAAACTAGTAGTCCACCCATTATGGACCCTATTCCTGAACATTAGTGCTATTCTGTAAAACTCTCATCGTTAAGACGTAGGTCAAGTGAGCTATCAAACTCACCGTAAAAACTTAGATGAAGCAAGATGTAAAACTCTCACCGAGAAACTTGGTGAAGTGAACTGTCAAACTCTCACCGTAAACACTTAGGTGAAGTGAGCTGTCAATAGTGTCAATCCCTAGATGGTCCCATTAGGTGGAATGACAGCTCACTTCAAACTTCCTTCACTTAAGTTTTCACGGTGAGATTTTTACGGAATAGACCAACTGTTTTATAGTTTTCAGGTTTAAAAGTTCGTTTTGAATGTACTTGCGTCCTAACGACGAGAAGACTGGTCTATTACAAACCGTAACCGATACCTGTGAAACATAGCTCCATCACCATAGGATAATTTTACTGTGGAGATGGATCTCCACAGTAAGATTATCCTCCTACAGTAAGATTAAAATAATACTGCTGTAAGAGGTGGTGGTTAGCCCCCTGCCCTTTGCAGACAACTGCTCGATACAGGGTTATTTTCAAACATCTGAATAGTTAGAAATGTCTTCTTCATCTTCATAGAACATTGTTAGAGCGGTCGTGGTCTTCATTTAGTTTCCTCTCTAGGGGCTGATGTGATCCACAGTATGCGATCCCTTGTATGAGTGCACTAAAAATACTAAATATCGGTGTAGATGGCGAGGAACCGTGAGACGAATTACTAGAAATCATTATCATTCTCGTGCGCCTGTCCCAATGTCCACAAATAACTTGCATCGGCTAAATACGTTATCGGCAAAGTTGTCGACATAACGTTCTTTCTTTCTTTTTTTAAAAAAACGTAGCCCCCCACACTAGGAATTGCTCCTGTATCGTAGGTGCGTTTACAAACATTTAAACTGTAGGCAATACAAATTTTTGTTCCGTGCGGGAATCGAACCCGCGATACGCAGCGCAGCAGTCGATCGCGCAGCCACTGCGTCAACCATGCAGCTCACAGAATAAGCAAGCTGAAGTGGCAATGGGCCAGCCATGTTAGCCGTAGAACCGATGGCCGTTGGGGTAGACGTGTTCTTGAGTGGAGACCGCGAATCGACTAACGTTTTTGTAATAAAAAATAAAAAAAACGTAAGGTAGGACGCCCTCAGGCTAGGCGGAGCGACGATCTTCTCTTTGCAGGGGGGCTCCTAGCAGTTGGATGAGAGTTGCCGAGAATTGAGCTGAATGGCGCGCAATTGGAGAGACTATTTATGTCCAGCAGTGGACTGCTGTAGGCTAATGATGATGGCATGATACGGTTTACTGAATCAAAATAATAATCTTTTAAATTGATATATTTCCTGCAAAGTTTTCGAAGAAAGCTGTGGTGAGATTTAAATATTCTCAGTATTTTTTTAAATGTAATTAACTTTTTTAAACTGGGTCGAACTTTATCCATGACCTTTTGTTTTCCGAAATAGAATTGCAACACCACTTAATATCTAGTCTTATCTCTAACACCAGTTTCCATCGACGCGAAAAATAATCGCTTATATCATTTCCAGACATCGCCGATCCTTTATAAAAATATCTAGCTATTTTTCAATGCCCTGGATTCCTTTATGCAACGGACTTGCTAGGAATATAAAGAGGCCTTGTGGGGTACGCTACTGACCTACTGACAAGCCGCCATTTTTATTACTATTAACGTACTTCTACCTATATTAAAATGAATGATCTTAGAGGAAGATTTTTTTTTATACAGCGTGTTTTTTATAGAACTGGCGTTTTATACGGAATGGTTTGTTTTTTTGTAAAGTGGGATTACTTTTAAATTAAACGGAGTGATATTGATGATTTGAAAAAGTCATCATCTGCCTAGCCTTTTCCCAACTATGTTGGGTTCGGCTTCCAGTCTAACCGGATGCAGTTGAATACGTATTTTACATGGAGCGACTATCTGACTTCCACAACCCACTTATTGGGTAATACGGTACTTCTTGGTATGACTGGTACTGTAGCGGACTGGTGGTAGATGATTTGAAAATGTATGTACTAATAATTATATTATTAATATAAGTTTTAGAGATTTGTTCTGATCTACTGAATAAATAAAATCGAAATAAGCCAATGTGATTTGAATTTAATCAGAATTTGTTACCCGTCTTCTGACCTTTTAAAAAAAGGTCTACATAGCCAATTTCTTGTCATAAATAAACATACTTACCGAACAACCCACTCAACTCCACTTTTCTTGTTTTTGTTTACCTGGATTTTGTTAAAGAAATAAATCATTAAAATAAATACTATGAAAAATGTTGATATTCTATTAGGTACCTGTTAGCTACTACAATCTGTCAAATTTCTTTAATAGATTTTCAACTTTATCGCTAAAGCATTGAGGTTCAAGGTTGATTGGGAAAATTTTACAGTTTCAGGTAGCTTGATGTGCTGGAGTCTGTACTAACAAAAATATTTGATAATCCTATCGATCAATAAGTAAAACTGTTACGATACACGTATAAAAAACATAGTACAAGCATAATTACCCTATAATGTTCGCACTGCTGGGACGCAGGCGAACATCCTGCGAGCTCCCTGTGAGAGGGAGTGGGCCGTAATCCACCACGCGGGCCCAGTGCGGGTTGGTAGATGTCACATGTCTTCGAATTTTTGGTTCTAGGACATGCCGGTTTCCTCAAGATGTTTTCCTTTACTTTTTTGAAAGCAGTCGTGATGAAATGATTTACACCAAGTAAAGCGCCTGTCTGAGTTCGAACCTCCGACCTACAACTGCATACACACTGCCGCTGCTGCGTAAAAAAACATGTATTTTTAAAAATATTCTTCACTTGTTAATGACATTCAGTCTTGTCTGCCACTGAAATCGTGTCGACAACAAGATTAGTACAGAACTTGTTAAGAAGTCCTTTGAACCATGATAAAAAGAGACAAACAATATAACATAAAAGATTGTCAGATTTCACAAAACGGAGAAGAAACGTTAATAGGATGGGAAAACGAGAATTAGTCAAAGAGAATTTAATCTATTATATTGCCACCCTCAAAACTTGGGCACAGAGTAGTTAGCTACAGAAGGCTGGCTCCATACCACGAGTTCACGTACTGTCAAGCAGCAATAATGTTAAGAGGGATGCGTTTGTTACGACTCGGCACTCATTCTAATTTATACCTAGTCTAATTTATACTTTATAACAATGAGATAAGAGTTACATTGCAATGAATTATGGTTTTACGTTGATCGTGAATGTCCTACCTTAAAAGGCAAAAGCTTTTCTTACGTTTTTCGCAATTTGCAGGTCAGTATTAGTTTCTATGTTGATTGAAATATGATTTGCGAAGCATATTTTAATCTAACAATTATAATCGACGACACGGTTGGCGCAGTGGCTGAGCGATCGACTGCTGCGTTGCGTGTCGCGGGTTCGATTCCCGCACGGAACAAATATTTGTATTGCCTACAGGTAGTTGTTCCGGGTCTGGCTGTTTGTGTATGTGAGTTTAAATGTTTGTAAACGCACCCGCGATACAGGAGTAATTCCTAGTGCGGGGCAATGTTTAAAAAAAATATTATTAGAATCAGCAATACAGCTTCTTGAATTAGCCTTCTTTAAATGTTATGATTTCATGAAATAATGAACTTAGAAAGTTGTATTGATATTTTTTTATGATTAAAACTCAAAAACTCAAACTCAAATCATTTAATTCAACTAAACCAATTACAGGTACTTTTGAATTGTCAAAGGGTCGGTCAGTCAGAAAGATGAAGCTAGTTGCCCATTCCAAAGCGTAGGTACCTATGGAGAAGAACGGGCAAGAAACTCCATGGACACTCTTTTAAATCATAAAATTGTTACAAAATATTTTATTACATCATTCGTGTTGAAATTAACCATGTGAGAACGATGTAGAAATACGTGCAAGTTAAAAGCGTCCGTTATAAAAAAAACAAAAACAATTCAGAAATTAAAAATTAAAATAAGCCGAGGCAGCTAAGAGATGACCAGTCCCTACTGGCGGCGCCCGTTCACGAACATGACGTATGGATCAGCACCATTCAGCTCAACCATTTTGGAGGGAACTTAATGATCCAACACACACGCCACCACCAGCGAGACATTTGAGTGAGCATGACATACTCACAGCTGCCAGGGCACATTCAAGTCAATGAAAGTCGTATCCAGTAAATGGTAGCTTTATAGAAAGTACATAGTGCTCACACGTGTGCTATGCAATTATACAATTCTAAGCAATTGAGTTTATACAATGCAATGATAGTTTTTCTTTTCCAATGTTCAGCAGCTCCAACATTGTTTCCGAATGCTAATTAGTTTATGCGCCTCTGTGGAGCAGGACCAGCATTGAGCCAAGCATTTTTGTCAGCGATGTAATCTCCTAACTTATAGTATGCTTGGCTACATAGTGTGCGTTTAATACAAGATTTAAATTTCGTTTCATTCAGTTGGAGTATGTGGGGAGGAATTTTATTGTAACATTTTAAACAGTACCCCATGAAGGATGAGTCTACTTTAGCCAGTCTGAAACCTGTTTGAACTAATTGGTCCCTATTTCTAGTCCTATAGTTGTGTCTTTCACCTCTTTTATTGAAAAGATTTAAATTTTTTCTTACGTACATGATGTTTTCATAGATGTATTGACAAGGTACCGTCATGATGTTAATATCTTTAAACAGTTCCCTTAAAGAATCGCGCCTGCGGAGGCCATATATTGCTCTGATGGCTCTTTTCTGCAGAATAAAAATGGACTCGATATCTGCAGCCCGTCCCCATAGTAAAATACCGTAAGACATGATACTATGAAAGTAACTGAAATAGACTAGCCTCGTATAGCCATTACATTTCAATAACCACGATGCACTTACCATTTTCTTCCTGGACTGGGTACTTTGGTTCTCCTTTGAGTCTCCATGTTTGTCATTTGCTCCTTCTAGCTCAATTTTAACAAACACTGTTTTGCAATTTTCAAAACCAAATTCGACATAGCGGGCGCATGCCACCAATTTGAATTGTCATTTTCATTCAAAAAGTTGGCAATGACGTAGGCGGAAAAATAATTAGGTGCAAGGCAAAATTAATCTTCAGGTGCTTACCATATTATTTACTTTTTGACTGAACACCGAGTGCAAGCGTATTCGCGACAAGCATTTGTTTGAAGTAGTTTGAGATCGCAATATGTACGCGTCCATGTGTGCGTGCGCCTGTTTTAGCTCGTTTTATGGAGCCGGCCTTCTGTATCTACATATTCTGTGCCTCGAGCCAGTGTTCTACTTTTAATTTCATCATCTCCTGAAACGTTCCAAATGAATTATTCAATGTAGTCAGAATTCGGGAGTGACTCGAAAGGAATTCAGAATAACATTGTCTTTGAATATTTTGGCTTTGGTTTAATATTGTAAATTGAGAAAAAAGTGCTCCTTTGATGTTTTCTGAAAAACAATAAAAAAATTCTTTGATCCCTAATCAAAGAAATTTTTGGTTTTTATTGTATCATATGTACGGTTTCCGGGTGAACGTTACAAAGTACGTAGCTTTTGTTAACTTTGAAAACTAAGTGTTAACTCAATTCAATTCAATATTCAATAAATTTATTCAATAATTGTTTACAATGATACACAAATACATTATAGGCTACAATTTCTTGTTACATACGAATTCGACATCTGTAGCCGAACTAGGCGAAAGCCTGTATTTCGGCTATCAGCGCCCAAACCCTCACACAATAGCCATCAAGTAGAGCTGCCATCATTTTGTTGACTAAAATATATATATTGAAAAGAGTGATCATAAATAACATAATAATTTGATACAATAAAATAATACGATCATTAAAGGAAATATTATATTTGGAAATAGCCCAAATTAAATAAAAAATTAAAAATAAAATCAAATCAAAAATAAAATCAAATCAATAATTAAATTAAGATAAAAACTGAAACAGTATATGTATGTGTGTGGGTGTCCTCTATTTGTGTGATATGATTATGTGTGTGTGAATGTAAGAGGGTGTGTTTGTGGTAAGTAGTCAATTACTGTGGTATATGTAGTATCAATTCAGTCTCTTCGTAATTAAGTTTTTGTAAGTATTTTGTTACCTTTTCCTTACATCGCATTTTCGTTAAGGGGTAAATATTTATTGCTCTGTTTATATTATTATAGATGTAAGGTCCAATGAAGTTGGTAAATCTTGAGCTAAATTTAGTTGTACTTATCTCGTTTCTGACGCATACCCTATCTTTTCTTCGTTTTTGTAGGTTTAGCGGATTATAAGTTTGTTTGCTATGTTGTAGAAGAGTAACATTAAGTATGTATAGCTGTCTTACAGTTAGAACCTCACAGTTCTTGTACAGTTGTGCGGTGGGGAAAAAGATACGTTTAAAAGTACAAACTTTAAGTTAAACTAAAATCTGAGCTGTCAAAAAACAGGTCATCCTTCTATGTTCTATGTTACGGGTTTGGTTTCCGCACTTAGTCCTTCAATTGGACCATTGTGCGTGGGCCATGGCGGCCGTCGGTAGTTATTCCAACGGGTCATCCTTTTAGGAGCTACGATTCTTCAGCCAGCTAATGGCTACAAACGGCAATAACGCCTCTCATTTCGTGTAACTGGTTAATCAAAATTAATTATAATATATATCTTTGTAACTAGATAACTTGTGACTGGAACCTTGTGGGAATCTGTTGATCTAAGGTTGAGGAAGACTATCCACTCGTGATACAGTTCTATACTAGTACGAGGGGATAGGGCGAATCAGTCCAAAGACAACCAAACCATTGTTCATTTCAAGTACTCCAACTGTCTAAATTTATTGTCAAAATAATTTTAAACGATTATTGTATATCCTGGGTTTATTTATAAGTTACTCTGTATGGTTGTCTCATATTCATGAATAAAGATTATTATTATTATTATTAATTAAATGAAACGAAAATTGGTTATTCTGTCAATAGGATATCAAAATCACTTTTACACGTCATATTGTAAAAAAATAATCTAGATGGAGTCGACATTACCTATCTGACTGCCCCCGACGACCCCTGAGAAGAAATGGCGAAACAAACTCAATGGTCAGTCTTTTATGACATCACAGTACATACAGATTACGGTATGATGGTAAATTACATTTTGATCCATCAATTATCCATGCTAATAATAAAGCTGAAGAGTTTTTTTGTTTGAACGCGCTAATCTCTGGTACTACCAGTTTGAATGGAAAAAATCATTTCGCGTTTGATAGCCCAATGCTCAAGCATAACGAAAACAAAAAACAAATAATATATTGCAAAACGATTTTTTGGTTATAGGTTGTAGGCTATTTAAGATCAGGCTACGACCCTCAGAAACCGAGCAAAAGGAAAAAATGTCAAAAAGAACGCTATTTGATATTTAGATCGCTTAGGAGCTGAGCAAAAGGAGAAAGACCGAAGTAATGTGTAATCGTGGGCAGGCGATGCGATGCGACGGGAGCAAGAAATTTGACGTGGACGAAGTCGCGAACAGAAACAATTTTCAAATAAAAACGACGGAGAAGAAAAATCCAATACTTAGGTACTTGTACAAAATGTATAAAATGACCGTAGACCTCACAAAAGTGCGATCTTTTATCTCATCAATTACCCATAATCAATATTCCATTTGATCTGTAATAAGCTTTCAAAATCTTCAATTCTTGCATACCATTAGACAATATAGCCCCATTTCTTCGCTTCCCTTCGTCCCATTTCGAAGCCTTCCCGTTTTGAAGTCGCCCCATTTTGAAGTCTGAATATCGGTGCACATCTTTGAAGTTGTTTCATAAAAAGCTATTGTTTCACCCTCGCTGTGGCACTAATTGGAGTTTTTAGCCCCATTCTCTAAGGCGGTGGCAGCTTAAATTATGGATTTTGCTTTGTGTCATAATTATCTTCGTGAATTAATTGTTCTTGGTGATAGAAATTTCAAATATTAATTATGATTTATGGAGAAGTTGAAGGGCTTTACACTTCGCTTGTTAGCTTGTAATGATACATTGTACATACACGTTGACTATGAGCGCTAAAATAAATAACATTGCGAAAAGATCTTTATCTGTACAAAAAAAAAAAAACAATCAAAACCACTCAGGTAACTGATTTCGATACCTACTTGGTTGATTGTCTTAATTTTTTTGCCATGGTTAGATTAATATTTTTTAACTCTCATCTCTAGGAAAGATGATTAAAAATTAGCAAAAATCCAGACCCGTTTGCACGTGAAATCGCTAAATGCATTTAGCGCTAACGGTAGATAAAAAAAATTAACAGTTTTTTATTATAAGTGAAAGAATACTATGAAAGAATATACGGTTATATTCTTTCATATGCATTTAGTAAAAAGCTGTTATTTTGACGTTAGACATAGGCACTTCAATTTTATTTATTTGTTTGTGTGTAAGTAAAATGAGGTTGATTAAAACAGCCAATGCAATGGATAACAACCACCAACCAATTATGAGTGTAATTTATTATTATTCTTTATTTTAACATAACCAATAACATTGACATACCTACCTACTTATTAATATAAATATTGTACACCCCATGGGTATGTTACAGTGATTCATTAATACTATTGTAAGATCTGTCTATTTACCTGTGACAAACAATAAATAAATGAATTATGAAATGAATTATGAATTATAGATATCGTTCCACACAATCGTTTGAGACATACCTAATGATGTTTTAAATACGTTTAGCACTAAACCTATTTAATGATTGGTCAGTGCAAGCGGGCTTAAACCTCTCAGACAAACATTCAAACGCTAGAAAAAACTTAACACTTTTACAGTACCATCGAGATTTACGCAGCGGTACAGTTGAAATAGCATCATATTAGTCAGTGTCCTACCATCCCAGTCTCCCACACGAATGCAATATAACGTTAAAAGCTTCAGAAGGTGCAGCCGCATATATCATTGTCTGCGGCGACGCGTCAGGACTTAATGAGCTCGAGGTCTGAATGGACGAGGGATCACGAAAATATATTGTTTAGTAAGTGATGAAATTAGGAGTTTGGCTGTGTTTATTGATGGTGTTGAACAGTAGTTTGTAGGTGTTTGTAGGTAAATTCACCTCACTCATTCAAAGCATACACAATTGGAAAGCGAACTCACCCATTTTAAAGTAGATATGCGCATTCTAATTTATACCTTACATAATGTATACTTTATAAGAATGAAGGGTTATATTGCAATGACTTATGGTTTGACGTCGTTCGTGAATGTCCTTAAAGACATGTACGTCAAGCGTAGCAGTCAGCCACACTACCATATTGAGCGTTGTCTTGATTATATTTATACTACAATCTATTTCCATTCCGTTCCTGCCAATTGGAGGGGCCCGTGGCTAAATGATAACAGCCGCACAGGTCGATCGGTCAGGTTAAGCTACGCTTGCCGCGGTTGGTCTGTGGATGGGTGACCATCTTTACATACCAAGACCCCTCCGTGCCTCGGAAAGCACGTTAAGCCGTTGGTCCCGGCTGTCATTCGTGGATCTTTGACAGTCGTTACGGGTAGTCAGAAGCCCGAAAGTCTGACAACCAGTCTTACCAATTGGTATCGTATTACCCAGTAACTGGGTTTTGGAGGTCAGATAGGCAGTCGCTCCATGTAAAATACTGGTATTCAGCTGCATCCGGTTAGACTAGAAGCCGACCCCAACATAGTTGGGAAAAGGCTAGGCAGATGATGATGATGGTTGGCAACACTGCTGCCAATACGAAAGACTACGTATTTCTTGTAGCTACAAGAACAACACCGTTCATGTTATTTCAATTCAAAGTCTAAGACGGCTCGCCTTCCTAATATCCTCCTTTGACAGTACAAGGTTTCTCAAGATGGCGGCTTAGGGTTGAATACCGAATGCACTTCGACATAAGATTTGCATAGCAAAGCGCTGCAATATCGTTATATAATATCAGTTGTGTAACGATCTTTGATATTATAAACTTACGGTTGAATGGATATTGATTCGATTGATGTGAAAAGGGTAGGTAATGTTATAATACTTTGTGTGTTCTTCGTTGTGAGTAAGAATAGTACTTAGCGCTTCTCCTCCACATTTGGAACTCTCTGCTAGCGTCTGTGTTCCTTTCCGCGTATATCCCGACTGCCTTCAAAGCAAGAGGTAACAGGCTTCTTTTGGGCTTGCTGGTTCCATCATACACCCTCATCTATCGATTTCCATCAGGCGAGATCGAGGTCAAGAGCTGGCTCATTTAGCAATAGAAAAATAAAATAAAAGGTAGTGAATTCATGACAAAGGGTTCAAATATTAGCCCGTGGGCATTAATCGCTGAATCTGAGCTTGAAATTCAACCCGGTATTGCTCTCATTTGGTAAAAAAGTTAATACAGAATGTAAAGATCCCGAATCTCTTTCTGATCGATCATGAATCCTGTAAGGGCACATTTTTTTTTTTACATGAAATATGGTTACTTTTATCTTCGAAAGACTGCAGCGTGTCGTCATTCTAAATTATATATGTATTTTGTTTTAAAATATCTTTTCAATTAATCAGCCATCTTTTGCAATGAATTGATACGAGGTTAAAGATACCCAGATGATTTGCTACACAATATGCTAGAAAACATTAAATAATTCTGCTGCTTGGTGAGGTCAGTACTAAAAGGATACCGGGTAACCGAGAAATATGAGGGAGTGGTCGTCGGAACTCTCAACTCCGAAGTTAGTTCACAAAAGAGTTATAAATTTAATTAAAACTGTTATTTATTTCTCAACTTTCATAGTTTAGGGAAGTTTTTAAATCATTGATTACGGTTCGCTGGTTTCCTTTGAGTTTATTAGTTTAGTTGTGTTTATTAATTTTATTGCGGTTCAGTAGAGTAGAAGTTATGTTTAAAGTTATTAGCTGTTGGTTTATTTATTTATAGTTAAGAGAAAAAAATTAGTTCAATTGTTTTTTCTGTGTTTGCTGTTTATGATTATGGGTTACGAGCCATACTTACTTGTACTGGAACACGAAAACAAAGATGACAGAACTGGGTCAAGGCTGAAAAATAACCCATTCTAGTTAAGGGGGATGCGCTGAGGTAGCTAGGGAAATTCAGATATTCTTGCGGTTTTTGCAATTTGCAGCACCCTAATTGCGAACCACACGATCAATCGTAATCTGAATCATTTTGAAGCAAATTGCTAATCCAATGCTTCATAAGTTCGAAAAAATTGTCTGCTCAACACGTAAATAATGCAATGACTGTTGTTGAACTGTCAAAATGAAACCGATGCCGATTGATTGTGTGTTACGCCATCAGGGTGCAGGTCAGTGTCAGGTTGTATTATGATTAAAATATAATTCGCGAGCGTAACAAATATGACTTTACAGGATTAAAATCATCATACCACCCACTACTTTTAATCGACGACACGGCTACTGCAGTGGCTGAGCGATCGACTGCTGCGCTGCGTGTCGCGGGTTCGATTTCCGCAGGGAACAAATATTTGTATTACCTACAGGTAGTTGTTCCGGGTCTGGCTAATTGTGTATGTGAGTTTAAATGTTTGTAAACGCACCCACGATACAGGAGTAATTCCTAGTGTGGGGCAACGTTTTTTAAAAAGAAAAAAAAAAAGAAAGCAAAAAACATGACACTGACCTGCAAATTGCAAAAAAAGGGAGAAAAATTGACATTCTCGGGTTACCCTGGCGCGATGAGGTGATACCCTTAAGGTGATGTGTTGAAGAAAATGTGCTTGTTCCCTTTAGTGTAGGTACCTTTTTAAGTATATGGAATAGGGATTTAACATTTTGGTGTATATGTTTTGACTATATGGCCTAGTATCCTAGAAAAGGAATACACGATACAATTAAAACAAATTTTCGATTTATCGATACAAAAAAATTGTAAATTTCTTTCTATTTTTTTTTTTTAGATTATCAAGACGTAACGCAAAGACAGTGGCGTAACTATGCCCTTTGGGGCCCGTGGCAAAGGAGGTTGACCATTTTTGTATGGGATTGGTAGAAATTACGAAATCTACGCGGACGAAATCGCAGGCGAAGTGCCAGTAAAAAAAAAATATAACGTTGGTTGAGCTTCTTTACATTGAAGGGCCCTCCCTCAATGTAAAGAAGCTCAACCAACGTTATGCCCCTCAATATATAATACCTGACCGCTTCCTTGGTCAAGTGGTCGAAAAAGATTGCATTTCTGTACTTAGGTATGATAGGATCCTCCTGTGCACATGGCCCTCTCAGGCCGGGGGCCCCCTCCGGCTAGGGGCCCGTGGCACCCTATTGTTACGCCACTGCGCAAAGACCAATTCTCGTACTTCAAAAACGTTCAAATTCAAGACGCAATCTCATCTCTGCGACAACCAATGTCAAAAATGTAGAGAAATTAATTAATGTGAGGTATTTTTGACAGATTGAGAATGTTGATCACGTTCTTAAAATTACTGGGATTGCCTATCTGTTTTCGATAAAAATACTATTCAGTCTGTAAATAAACTAGGATGGCAGAATATATTATAGGCTCTAAACACGCTACAGTACCCCCAAAGACTGACCAGGAAAATTAGCCCCAACCCCTACAAAATCCCTTTAAATCTTAAACAGGGTTTAGTCTAAGTACAAAGGCCACGTCCACACAGATCGCGGCTAACGACCAATTTCCGGCCAACATGACGCCAGCCGGCCAATATCCGACGGTACATTCAACGCCAGTCACCTTTCAAAATAGTGTAAATTGTGTTTTCAGGGTGTGAGGGTAGTGGAAGAAGGTTCTCTTTGGAAATTAGAGGCTTTTGTGAAAGTATGTGTAGCTATTTAGGGGATTTGATGCGGAAATTGGGCTTAAGGAATGACGGTGCCCTTTTTTGAAATGAAATCTTAGTATCGACAGTCTTACACCCTTTGTCAACCCGCCACCGTCAACGGGACGTCAATGAGAAACGAGCTTATTCGAACCGAGCGTGACGTCCTGCCGATCGATTCTGTAAAAATCTCACCGTGAAAAGTTAGGTGAAGTGAGCTTAGAGTGAGCTGTCAATAGTGTCACTTCCTGGTATTAGTTGGAATGATAGCTCACTCCAGGCTCATTTCACCTAAGTTTTCACGGTGAGATGGTTCCAGAATTGCACTGCTGGTGGCGGCGTACAGTGGAGACGCGGCCATGGTAAATATATGTTTCGTTACTTCGGCACCGTCATTTCGTTCTCGTTGACGTCCCGTTGACGGTAGCGGTGGTCAAACGCCCTTAGGCCCATTGTACACGGCACGGGATTCTATTTCAAAGACAGGTGACATCTACCAACCCGCACTGGGCTCGCGTGGTAGATTACAGCCCACTCCCTCTCGAAGAGAGGCCTATGTCCCAGCAGTAGGAACATTATAAGCTGATTATGCAGCGACTCAACTTACATTTAAGTATTTTGAGTTTGACAATGAAGTTACCAAACGTATTATTGTTCTCGGAATATCCCAACTAATACGATTTGTAATTCAAAGAGGTGGATTCCGATTTTGGATAACAATCACTCCGGTTCACACTACAGTCTAACTGCAGCTGAAAATCAGCAGTACGGAATATCCGGCTGCATGCAACACAAATTGTATAAAAGCCATCTCTATTTAGGGACTAGTTTGATGTGAGTAGCACTATAATAATAATAATTCATTTATTTTCAGATAACAAAGATCCATTGGGTCACTATGCAGTGACGTAACTATAATGACAGCTGCAAACATTGACTACATCACACTTGCAATCCCCTGAAAGGTAGGCAGCGATGTACAGTAACTCCCACTTTTTATCTGATAAGTTTTAGTCCTATACAGGATAATTTTTTATTCAGTGCGTAAATTTTTACAGTGTGTTCTACCCATGAATATGAACAACATTCACTATGGGACCATCTCTGAAATCACGAAAAAAAAATTAGCAGATTCATACATTTTGGTCGAGTAGGTATTGAACTTTTATAAGAAACAGCTGATTTTTTTTTGTGATTTCAGAGATGGTCCCATAGTGAAAGTTGTTCATATTCATGGGTAGAACACCCTGTGAAAATTTACGCACTGAATAAAAAATTATCCTGTATAGAGAGGAGATTAGGTTATCACATCAAACCGTACAGCGGTTATTGCAAGTGGTTATCAGTCTGTTAAAATAAACAGTTTTTACTAAAAACAGAAAACAAAATTTTCAGAATTTTAAATTAGGTACGAGAATTGGCCCTCAGCTTATAAAATATTATAAGAATAAGTGAATGAATGGAAATATAAATATATAGATATAAAATAATTAATAGGATATAAAATAATTCGAACTTAATATAAAGAAAAGTAATAAAGCGCTCTTCCTCTCCTAACCTGTTTAAAAATGTGCTGTGCTCGACAGGGTCCATAATTGTTTCTATTATTTTTCTTTTATTTACCACCTGTAATTGTACATTATGGATTGCAGTAAACGATTTGAGATTTGAATTTTTAAAACAAAATAAAGAGCGTAAAAATTGGCACGAAATAAACCACCCTTGATAATAAGGCATTAGACACGCGCGTGGCGATGGTATCAACAATTTAACACAAACTTTATGGTATTGTTACCAAATAATTACAAATTAAGTTTAATGTTATTAAAAACTAAAACGAAAAATGTGTATAGTGTCAATTCCAAACGTACCATAATCATTTTTTATAATTGTTCCTCTCAACCAAAGCATCTGTCATCTAATCTCTTCACCACCCTTGGTTGACTGGTAGAGAATGCCGAAGGTCAGCCTTTGTACCTTATCGTGTGCGAAAAGTTTAAATAAATAAATGACAGCTCACCTAAAGGCGCTCACTCGCCGGGGGCATTCGCCTGTCATGCAACAGTTTAGATTCGAGTATTTCATCAGTGAGTCAAGTTAATGGTTATATAGTAAATCGCCGAATCGAATCTTGGATTGTTACATTACAGGCACTCCCGGTGAGGTAGCGTCTAAAGTTTCCACGGTATTATTTTTATAGAATGTACCGGCTATACTTCCATTTGCTACAATGGTTATAACACAAAAGAATTTACATTTTAAACCAAAGACTTATCAAAATGTATTCTCCTTTGACACTTAAAACGTCAAAATTCATTGTCTTCAGCGTGATACCCCGAAGACAGTGAATTTTTATAGCTCAGAACCTTATTATAATAAACTCTGGAATGATAAAATCAACATCAAATTCGAGCCAATGGTTTCCAAGATTATTCTTAAGGGATAGGGAAAGTTATAGACCGTCAATTTCACACCTAATCTGTGTAAGACAATATAACAGGATTGAATAATAGATTAGAGATAGCCATGTTACGTCCGGTCCTCTGTATTGGATCAGATTAGATCGTGGCGGTGAGACAGGAGACTAAGGGACTAAACACACTTATTCAGCTCTGTTCAGCTTTTGTCCATAGAAAACAACGATTTTGTATGGAATGCGTACGCATCCGTACATACGTAGTAGCTGCTGAACAGAGCTGAATAAGTGTGATTAGTCCCTTAGACACCTGTTTCAGCGCCGATGAGAAACCGACTAGCTGTCAACGATTTTCAAGTTCAAGAAACGCACAAAAGCTTACACGGGATCTAAAATATTTTTTAAAGTTGGACAGAGTTGAATAAAGCCACCGGCACATTACTGTGTTGTGTTGTGTCGTGACGCGGAATGCACCAATCAAACGTATCTGTTCAGAACGACGTCAAATCACAATGAGTTTTGATTGGCTAAAACTGCGTCAGAAGGCGACACAACACAGTAATGTAAATCCGGCCTTAGTGTGGTTAGTACCTCAATCAGAATCGTCGAACCATCATATATGAATGAATTTCCAAACAACGTACTCCTTTGGATTCCAATCAGTGCTTCTTATCCAGTTTCTTCCAATACAGAAGTACAGTCACGTTCCCAAGACAGACTGATATCGAAGTTCCGATTTCTATTATTTGATTTATATCAGTTCGCTAATGAACAAAGTTGTGAGCTCCATATCGAGGCAAGGATTACATGCAACTTTCTCAATGCTGTGTTAATATCCTTTGTTTAGATGCTCAATGTTCATTCAAAGTTTCTGTTCGATGTATCCCAAGTTTTCTGAGCAGGAATCTGGCTTCCTTATTTCATTATCTTTACTTATTGTATTATAAAGCGCAAAGTCATCCCGTCTGTCTGTTCGTAGATGGGTTTATAACTTTAAAACCAGTTATTAGACTGATGTGTTTTGTTTTCTATGTAGATTTTCAAGACCGGGGTTTTGAATTTACTTATAATGTGTAATGAATTGATGCACATTATCGAGGTAGTTTGTTCAGAATCGTTTACTGAATCAATTTTTGTAATTTTTTACCCAAAGAGTAATGAAAACTACGAAAATTACATTACTTCCGCAGTACAGTCAAAACAAACCAAAATTAACGAAGTACCTACTATGCTACCCTTATACGTGTACCTACGTGTGTAGATACGTAATGTGATTACAATTTTCTCTTACAATCAGTATAACTAAATAAATAAATAAACAATGTTTTATACATAATAGTAAAAAAAACAACCGACTTCCAAAAACGACACTACAAAGTGAAAAATAACTTTAATTTCGGAAGTCGGTGTCGTCGGGTTCGCATTTTCGTTGTTTGCCACCGAATTCCGAAATTAAAGTTATTTTTCACTTTGTAGTGTCGTTTTTGGAAGTCGGTTGTTTTTTTTTTCCAAAAAAGTTTTTATTTTTCACTTTTAAGTTGTAATTTTTACCAGTAATTTAGGTTTAAAAACCAAACTTCTGAACCGTTTTTGATGAAATTTCTATGGGACCACTTCAGAAGTATCTCCTTTCGAACAAAAAAAGAATTTTGAAAATCGGTCCAGAATTGGCGGAGAAATCGCGTAACAAACACACAAAAAAAAAAAAAAAAAACATACCGTCGAATTGAGAACCTCCTCCTTTTTTAGAAGTCGGTTAAAAATATAGTGTATGTATTATAATTATAACATAATATTCTTATTGAGGTGTTTGGTGGTGTGAGTTAATTCCAGGACAAGTTGTATAAAGAAGCAGTTTGTCCCATGGGATTTCTCATCGGCAAAAAACGACGAATTCCTATACAAACTTCATTCCTTTGGAGCTGAATTTTATAAAATCGGTTCATCGTGCTCACCTTCGTTATATCGGGGAGGTCCACGATAGTGACGTTGGAAATTATAAAAGACAGCAAGAAATTCGTTTGTTTATTTTCTTTTTTTTTATTGTCAACATCTCCACAAATATTTTTTTTTTTCTTGTCCCAAATAAATTAATTGCTATAGAGGAAAATGTAAAGCTGACAAAACAATGTCGCCGGAAATTCATATTCAATGTGTGTAGCATAGAATGTGAAATGAAAAAATTAAAAAGATATTTGATACACCTTTTGTAAAAACCAATCTAGGTTTGCACTCTCCAGTTACACGAATGAGCAACAAATACAATAATACTGTACACACACCTAACTTAGATATACAAGATGTCGTTTTGCATCCTCGTCAAATTCAAGGAGGTAAATATGCTACTGATTCTCGACATGAAACAATAATAAAATAAGTAGGTATTTTTTTTCATTTGTTTCTAATTTTCGGACCTGTACTAATATTAATTAGCACAGATCTGTGTGCCAAATTTCATCCAAATCCATTCAGCAGTTTTGGCGTGAAAGAATAACAAACATCCATCCATCCATACAAACTTTCACGTTTATAATATGTATTAGTAGGATATTACGTTCCTACACAGTTTTCATGCTATGCAGGTACAGACAATGCCAAGTTTTCAGTCTAAGAAAACAGTACGGTGCTTAAGTAATCATTGTTTATGAGCAGTAAGAAATAAATTGAAAGCTTAGGCGAGAGTGTTCTTGGCTGGTCACACGATATCTTTTTAGATTTTCTAGTAAGGTTTCGCTTATTCTGCAGGATGTTACGTTTATTATTATAATCTGAATCATTGGTCTAGTGTCCGCAAGCGCTTCTGCTAAGCATGAGGTCCTGGGTTCGATGCCCAGGTCGAGCAAAGTTTTATTGGGTTTTTCTATAAGGAATTTAGTATTATTAACAGCTCGGAGTCGTGTACTACTATAGATACACTTTTGATTTGTATATATATAGATAATTAAGAAAGATCATTGTTTTTAAACTATAAACTGATAAATATATACCGCGACAGGTGGAAAAAAGTTACGTTTTTTTTTTAGGTCGGAACCTTAATAATGATAAACGTTTGGTAGTTCATTGATATCTTCACATCTCACAATCCGGAAAATAAACTCAACAATAAACCAAATTCCATTTTCATTCACAAAAATCAAGTTTCCCATATAACATTCGTCGAACCAAAACCAATAAAATCATACACATTTCCTCAAATCTGCGACATGCATACTTCCATAAAACTACTTTCGTAAATAAAATTCATAGAAAACTCGATCCGGCACGCATTTCACGGTTCGCCAGACACCCGGTTATATTTTAACGGGATAATCCGGAGTCAGTGGACCGGAACTTGCTGCAAGAATATCTCTTATCCGTGCCGGGTATTCCCAGGGATTAGGAAAGGATTAAAACATATTGGTAGTTGTGGAGATTGGCCATACAATGTACGATGAAATACATTCTTTTTTTTTTTTGAGGATGGGAAATCATCAAATGAAGGGGTCATTAGATGATTTCCCATCAAATGACCCCTTCATGGTGCCCGCCACCACCCCGCTCTGGGTGGAGCGGAAGGGAGTGTCAGACTCTTACTGACTAAAACCCACCCGTGTTCCTTCCGTAGCCCTTTATGTTCCAGGGCAGCGGTAACCCTTTCGGACGATCCCGCTACCCGATGAAATACATGCTTTAGCCGTATATTGGGCAAAGCCAGTCACTATGCATAAGCATAAGCATAAACAGCCTATAATGTTCCCACTGGTGGGATCGGCTTCCTCCCTATGAGAGGGAGTGGGCCATAATCCACAACGCAGGCCGAGTGCGGGTAGGCGGATGTCACACGTCTTCGAATTTTTGGTTCTCGGACATGCTGGTTTCCTCACGATGTTTCCCTTCACCGTTTTGAGAGCGGTGGTGATGAAATAATTTACACAAAGTAAAGCGCTCGGTGGGACTGCATTAGAGTGGGTAAAAGTGTTTAAATATCTGGGACATTGGGTCACTGCAACGCAGACGAATAATGTTGACATGGAGAGGGATCGTAGGGCGCTGTCATTCAGGAGCAATATGTTGATCCGTAGGTATGTGAAGTGTGTAAAAACCACTCTGTTTAGGGCTTACTGCCAAGCTTTCAACATCTGCAGTCTGTGGGTCGACTACACGCAGAGGGCTTACAGCGCCTTAAGTGTCCAGTAGAACAACGCATACACGATGCTGTTGGGGTTGTCACGACACCGTAGCGCATCAGGGATGTTCGCAGAGTAGCGGAAACGTGGTCGCCTCCCTGATGCGACGGGTGCGGGACAGCGCCAACAGCTTCTTGGTCACTGTGGCCACGGTAATAATAGAATAGGTAAAATAGAATAGATAATGTAATTATCTATACAGTATTGTAACTCGGCCGTATCTTTGAAATAAATGCCTACAGCCGCGCGGTACGTAAACATGCGATAGGGCTGCCCGACTCCAGCATTTTAATTACATTTGCCTACTTTGTGTTTCCATTTACTTTTGTGATTGTAAATATACTTTTTTATATAAACAATAAAATACTTTGTGAATTGAATAGGAAGTGTTCAATAAAAATGTGTGTTGTTTTTTGATTGGTAGATTTAATTAAAAAAACATGTTTATGTTTGAATAACAAATCGGTCTTATTTTGCGACCGAATTAAAATTACTTTGAATTATACAAACTAACAAAACAAAACACACATGCCTCGAGGTTTGAATACAAGCGTACCTACCGTATCATGATTCATGAACCGCCTATAACTACCTATTTCACTCGTCTCACCATCACTTTCCTTTACTCTAATCACTTTATTTATTAATCCAGACATCTTTTTTTTCGGGAGATAAAAGGAAATACTTTTCCATTAAAAAGACACACATTACGTTTACACACAGTACCCAGTAAGTAAAATTATTTTATAGTTTCCAGGTGATCTAAAAAAAGTCTCTGGATGCGTTATTGACGAATTCATGCAACCAAAAACAGCACAATATATCCTACTCGTCATATTAAATATTTACTTGAACTTATTTTAAGTGAAAAAATCGCGCGGTTATTGTTAAAAAAACAACACACCGTCCGTTCGTCACTGCGGCACAGTCGCAGCTGTCTGCATGCCGAGCGCATGCCGAGATCGAGGCGCGTAGGCATAGCTCGCGCTTCGTCCGTTTGTATGAAGTTGGAATACTGTGTAGATAATATTACCGTGCTGTGGCTGATAGAGCGGAAGGACTAATGCTCGGGCACTCCACCAGGACACAAGTATTGCCTTCAAATCGTGCCTTGAAATAGCATTGTTGTTGTACGTGTACCTATTCCGTTTTTGATTATTGATGTTGTATTGTATTTGATTTTGGTATTGTATTGTTAATGATTTTGCCATAATTGATGGTAGTTTTGACATTATTAATGGTGATTTTGACATTTTTATAGGTGATTTTGATATTATTATTAGTGGTTTTGACATTATTAGTAATTATTTCCATAATTTGCCAAATGTACCTAAGTACTAACACTAGTGTTTAAGATGTCCATGTTATTACTAACAAATTGGATTGTATGATCTGGATAAATAAAATGAATATTTACTTATCTTATTTTATTACATTTTTAAATATTTATTTTAATACAAAAATTAGGTATAAAAAAATATATATATACAAAAATAGTGGTCCACCGATGTCGGGAGCAGTGTTCAAGCTACCGGTGGTTAAGGCCCCAGAGACAGGAACCTCCTCACAATGCGAGCCGTATCGAGAAGTACTGCCTTTCGAACCAGGCCCTGCCCCAGCAGTCTCGACATTCATAGCGATCGCTATGAATGTCGAGACTGCTGGGGCTGAAATGAATTAAAAAGTAAAAATAATTGGATTAAATATTGTTATTATTAAAGCGCCTGTTTGGGTTCGACCCTACGACCCATGCAGCACCAATATCGTAAGTTTAAAACGAGTCGCTTTTTGTGTCTATCTGTATGAAAGTTTCATCAGCATCACTAGTCCACCTTGTTCCACCAACTGCAGGCTTTGTGGAGGCAAGGATCCGTCCAGTATAAATATAACTTGTATTTTAATTCAAACATACGAGTAAGTCATCATCTGCCTAGTCTTTTCCCAACTATGTTGGGGTCGGCTTCCAGTCTATTCGGATGCAGCTGAATACCAGTATTTTACATGAAGTGATTGCCTATCTGACCACCATAACCCAGTTACTGGGTAATACCCCTTGATAAGATAGCCATGGTTGTCAGACTTCGATACGAAATTTTGTTTCAGTGTGGTTAGTGGAAGTGCTCAAGTGCGGTTCGGGGAACTGCTGTTGAAATTACTGCTCTATCTAAGTGGAATACCTCCCCGTAACGACTGTCAAAGATCCACGAATGACAGCCGGGACCAACGGCTTAACGTGCTTTCAGAGGCACAGAGAAGTCTTGATTTGTAAAGATGGTCACTCATCCACGGATCAACCGCTGCAAGCGTAGCTTAACCTGATTGATCGATCCGTGTGGCTGTTATTACTTGGCGTCAAGCAAACATAAATATGGCTGATGTTTGTGATATACTAATGTACCTACCGTAGATAATGTACTTTGATAGAAAGTACGCCTAAAACTACAACAATATATTTCGATACCTAAGCATATCTAGCTACACCCTTCAGGCCCTTCGGCCCTTTCAGGCCGACAGCCATATTATGTTATGTAAATAAACATTTCGGGATACATAAAAATCCAGTCTACGTTATTAAACTCTAAATAAACATAGTACTGGATCTCAATTTCTGTTCAACTATGTATTTATTGTGTACTAGGTAACAAAATAAAAATATACAGTTTGCTTACATTCATTTCACTTAGAATTTGGCAAGAATAATGATTTTATTTTGTAAGTAGGTAGTAGTACAAACATTAAAAGGGTTTGTACAAACACTAAAAGTGTTTGTACAAACCTGAGACTGTGACCTCTGGGTCACAGTCTCTTTTAAAGTCCAAACATAATCTCGGTCAGATCATAATATGAAGACCATGTAGATCGATGTCTGAGATGGTCTTTTGAGGAAAGAACCACACAGATTGAGAGGACCTGTCCAGTCAGTGCACTCAAAATTTAAGGAGCTCAACCATTGAATTGGATTGTCGTATATGGCAATACCAGTATTTATGCATTAGCATAATCAACTTATAATTTTTGCACTACTGGGACAGGCCTCCTCTCTGTGAGAGGAAGTGGGCCATAATCCACCACGTGGGCCCAGTGTGGGTTGATAGATGTCACATGTCTTCGGTATTTTTGGTTCTAGGACATACCGGCTTCCCCACGATCTTTTTTTTTGTGCAAAGATAATGCATTCTTAAAACATATGTACTTTTTTGAGGAATTAGCCGTGGGTTCATTTTCCTTGTCATATAAAGTTTTGATAGGATGTATTAGATCTGTCTTTTGCTGCTGCTGATTTTTTTATCGCCAGATAATTTTTATTCGAGGAATAAAATTAACGTTTGACAGGTTTTGTATGAAATAACTGTCAAAATTTTAAAATTATTCCGCGAATAAAGTTATCAGATTATTGAAAAATCAGCCCTAAACAGTCTATTGTTCAATAGGTTTTGTCTAATATTTTACGTATATCTATTTTACTATTTATTTATTTCTGTAACTGCTCGTGGCATCACAGCCAGCACTTGCCCATGGTCCCCCAGCCTAGTTTCCCTTGGGGTACCACGAGCAAATATTTTTGCCCATGGAACCCCCTGAATAACAAACTCCTTATTAAATATATTTTTATTGCCCATGATACCCCATTCCAAACATTTCAATTTGACATAAAAAAAAACATTAGCCATTAGCGGGGGTACCACGGGCCAAATAATTTGCCCATGATACCCCTTTGTCCCCCTTGGGGGTTCCGCGGGCAGAAATATTTGCTCGTGGTACCCCAAGGGGAACTAGACTGGGGGATCACGGGCAAGTACCGAACACAGCGGCTATCAGATTACCAGCGCTGCGAAATTTATTTTTTAAATGTCTTAGCATCATGCTGAGATAGGAGCCTTTTGGCCTCGTATAGGACTTTCTGTTTCATTTTTCTGTTTTATTTTTTTTTAAATATAATTTGGTTTTTTATTTTTGGTTTTTTATACGAGTCGCAATAAATACTTTTCCTTTCTTATCTATTTTTTGATTTTCCAACAGAAAATATATTTTCATTTGGTCATGTAGGTATTGAACAGAAGCTGGTAAGTTAGTACTTCGTTCACAAACTCGATATTTCTTTGTTATTTAGTTTCAAAGTTCATGAAAACATTTTTCTCGTTTTTCAGCCGTCAAAAGTAAAATTATGTAAGTATTTTTACTGTTACATTTCATGTATTTTGTTAATAATATTTTCATTTTCTGAATAAACAATGATCATGTGCATAGCATTTTGAACATTATGGGTACCTATTTCATTATTATGGAATAGTATTTTTAGGGTTCTGTAGTCAACTAGGAACCGTTATAGTTTCGCCAAGTCCGTCCTTCTATCTGTCTGTCTGTCTGTCCGCGGCTTAGCTCAGACACTCTTAGTACAAGAAAGCTGTAATTTGGCAAGGGTATATACATACTAATCACGCTGACAAAGTATTGAAATAAAATTATTTAAAAAAAATAGGGTAGATAAAAATTCATGCCCACTTTACATGTAGTTGAGGTCTCCTACACCATACCCCGTATGCTTTTTTTCTAGTCTATCACATGGTGTGGAGTGAAATAAATTCATCCCAACTATTCCGTAGCTGGGATGAATTTATTTTACCTTTAGAAATCAAATTAAAATCAAAAGTCATTTATTCAAATTAGGCTGAGAATCAGCACTTTTAGAAAGTCAAAATTACATAAGACAGTCCTCCAAAACGCCCGCCCTTCAACACTTAGTGGTGCCACACCTAGTGCTTTCGCAGGGAAGAAGAAGTGGCGCAACAAACTCTCCAGCAGCACAGCTGTATGTTCAGTTAAATAAAAATAAAAAACACTTGCTGCTATACAATAGTAGGTATGCAAAATAGTTAATATTGCGAGATACAGAAAATTATTAACTATTTGACATATTATTATGTCAGCTAGCCACGCCAATATACCAATAAATATAATGCTTTCTTGCGCGTGATCTAACACGCACTTGTTTTCCTGTAGATTTTTTAGTTCCGAAATATTCACGCACGCCCTGCTTGTTACTTGTTACAACTCACTCCCAAACACCGACGGCAGGAAACAGCTTAACACACAGCAACTAACTACATCAGAAATTCGCATTTCGCACTAGCCTAAAACCGACAGTAGTACCCAATATAGGTAATGGTACACAACTACGCATCCTGTTACCCGCTTGCATACAAATGCGATCTTCAACTATAAGATTTGGCGCACAATATGTGACGTGTCACTACGACAGATCTGCGATTAGACGCAACGACAGGCTGCGGTCGAAATTTTTATATACAACATGTCCCGGAATTAACGCACACTACCAAACACCCCAATTAGAATATTATGTTATAATCACAATAAATACACAGATTTTCTACTATTACGTATAAAACATTGTTTATTTATTAAATTAGTCATACTGATTGTGGGAGTAAATTGTGGTCACATTACAAATACGCACTCACACAGTCGCACTCGTATAAGGGTCTAGCGTAGGTATTTTGTCCATTTTGGTTTGTTTCGACTGTACAGCGGAAGTGTGGCTATAATTTATGTAGTTTTGTTTTTTTTTTTTGGGATAAAAGTGTCACCTACATATATTAATAAAAATGACAGAAATCGATTCAGTAAACGATTTTGAACAAACTAATTTCATAATTTGCATTATTCACATTGTATTTTGTTCAAAGCTCCGGCGTCGTGTTGCAGAGCCGCAACCATTGGCAAGGGAAGTCACATACACTCGCTACATCTGTTTGGTTGCAGTGACTAGATGCAGCGACTAAACGCAGCGACAAGACGCACAGTTTGCGCTGGCACTTAAGGCCTTGTTTGATTGGTGTTTGGTTTTAATCCGATGATACTTGTGCGAAGGGTACTTCTCTAAAGGAGTGGTTGTCTGAATTCGAGGGAAAGATAGGGTGATCGTCTTGTTGTTGTAATGTGGGTACGTAATTGGATTCGGTAGGTGATGTCTGTTGTGGGAGTTATGGCAAACAAATACGGATTTGCAGCCCTTGATGCTGATCTTTAGGAGTTAGGTTAATTGCTTACATAGAATGTCGCTGTGATAAGTATGTATATGTATACTGAAAACCAACAACCTCAAAATAAATTATTAAGTATCAATTATTTTTTTGTTTTATCATGTTTAGATATCGATTCCCATCGCGTCTCTGGGGTTTAGCTAGCTAATTTTACCCTGTATAGTTGTACATACCTCCCAACAAGGTGGACGAACGACCTTGTGAAGGCCGCAGGAACCCATTGGATGTGAGAAGCACAGAACTGGGCGAAGTGACGGTGCTTGAGGGGAGGCTATGTCCAGCAGTGGACGTCTTTCGGCTGAAATGATGATCATGATGATAGATATACAGACGCCAGCACATCAAGCTACTACAATCTGTCAAATCGCTTTAATAGATTTTCAACTTTATCTCTGAAGCATTAAGGTTCAAGGGTGATTGGGAAAATTTGACAGTTTCGGGTAGGTTGACCTGCTAGCGTCTGTACATCAAAATCTTTCTGAAGTCAAAAGAACGCCAACAAAAAACTAATGTCCACAAAAAACGCAATGCTCCATAATATTACACACAAACACTTACGCCAAAGAGCTTTAAAGAAAAAAAAACTAATACACATTTGTACAAAGTGTTGTTTCTTGAAAGCTAAATCTAGTTCTTTCCAAGATATTGTTATCACGCCTTTGAATTAGTAAACTTGTGTTGTTTGTGGGGTAGTTGAGTGTTTTCGTCTGGCCCTTAACATGGTCACATAATTGTGCAGAAGGTCGACTCCATACAACGAACGAAAGTACACACACACACATAAACACGCTTCACATACAGCGAGTGCAAGCGCACCCGCGACTGGCAATTGATCGAGATAAAGAAAGAAAGGAAGATAGAAAGATCCCACAAGATGGACCGACGACCTTGTGAAGGCCGCAGGAACACATTGGATGCGAGAAGCACAGAACCGGTCGAAGTGAAGCTGCTTGGGGAAGGCCTATGTCCAGTGGACGTCTTTCGGCTGATGATGATGAAAGTAAGAGAGAAAGAAAAGACAATTATTTAGCACATACTAAAAGACACAATACATACATCAAATAAAAAACAAATAAAAAGTGTAAAGTCCGATCTAAGAAATTAGCAGGAAAATGTGCCTCACGGCTGCGCCAAAAAGGCCCAAAATGCCAGACAACTAGTGCCTGATGCGATATTACGCATACTAAGTGTGCATTTTTTTTTCTTTATTAATAAGAACTAAGGTTCTTATCTTAGTAATGGATTACTAGACTAACAGACTAATAAGCAATTAACTTAATATTTTACGAGATAGATTATGTTATAACTAAGAATAGTGTCAATTTGCACTTTTACACAGTTTCGTAGCACTTTCTTAGGGTCTGATAATTGATAAAACACTTTGTTCATGTGTTACATGTATAGCACCATTAGCACCGCACTATTATTCATTCACTATATAAATACTACACTAACTCATATCGTTTAGTTCTCTTTAGCCTACGCACTAAGTCCGTGTTGTCTAGCAGCTGAATTGCCTCAACATTCACTAAGTGTGCATGCGCGTAATTTCGCCCGTCGAGCCGGCCTTCTGGACATTTCTAAGACAGAGTGTTTGTTAAATCGTCTGTATTTTGCGACGTAACACGAATTCGCTTGTCAAAAAAAAAAAAAAAAATGATTAAAATTGGCGAGTCAGCCTGTTTTTATCGGTGTGGTCAGACGGGGCTTAGTTAAATAAACGGTAGGTCAATCTACAGATCATAGAGGTGTTAACCTAAAAAAAAAAATCATTTATCATTTAATAAAATTTAAATGATAAATGATTTATTTCTGTAAATAGGTTATAAAAATCTTTTTAAATAAAAAATAATTGCCACAAAAAACAATTTCCCCACAAAAATATTTTTAACAAAATAAAAAAAAAGTAAAAGTCGGTGAAAATCCTTTTTTTTATTCAGAAATTCACAACGTTAAAATTGGCGAATCAGCTTGTTTGAATCGATGTGGTTATTCAATACGATTTTTAGTAGTGTCTATGAGCAAGCACCCTAATTACTTTGCTAGTTTATTTGAAAGTAATTTTAATTAAGTCAATTTACCTACATTCCAAAATATTCTGATATGAAAATCAGAAGAGATGACAGTATTACCTATATGATAGATAAAGCTTGAACAGCAAAAAAAAAAACTAAATCAAAATTATTACAGGGTCAAAGTTACGACCCGATGGATCCCGCTTAATGGCAAACGACATCGCGACAGGCCCAGACGGAGACGGTGGGATGAGCTGGACTCCTTTAATAAAGATTAGTCCTTGGCAGCTTTGGACAGAGAGAGTTGGAAGGAGGGAGGTGTTTGCCCAGCAGTGGGACATTAACGGCAAATAAAAAAAAATCATAAACTAATTTAAAATTATATTCATCGATCTAAAATGGAAACTTGTTTAATTTCCTTTTCCGTATTCTCAAACGATGCTCAATCGTAAATTCAAATCGATTCCAAACTACACAGATTCGATTATAGATTAGTATCAACGCAGCAAACCACGAGTCAGTATCGTTCCAGAATACGGGCTTGAATTATCTCCAACTGACTCAACCCGGCTTTAATAAGACGCGAATAAAATCCTTCCTCCGTGGTTACTAAAAAACCGCTGTCAAACAGCATCCTAATTTATTTGAAGCCCCTTCTAATTGCAAAATGTACCGCACTGCGTAAGCTCTTTAGACTTATTTATTCTCTCAATTAACTCCGTGTATAAACAAGGCGGTAGATGACTAAAGAGTATTACCTAAGCCCATTGGCATGCCACTTGACTAAAATTAGTAGTTGTGTGTGCACAACAGAACTTAATTTAGCAGATTCTTGGGACATAACGAATTAGGGTCATTCATTCTTCGGGCTCGACTTACTAGAGTGTCTTTTGTTAGAGGGTTGGTGAATTTCTTCCTCTTTATTTAAGTGTAGCCGATTGTTAACTTTTGTTTACTTGTGGATACATAATCATAATGATCCTATATTGTTCCCACTGCTGGGATACCAGAAGGCCAATTCTCGTAATTTAAAACGTTCAAAATCTAGTCGCAATCTCATCTCAGCGACAAACAAATGTCAAAAACTTGTCAAAATGTAGGGAAATTAGAAGTATATTTTGACAGATTGAGCCTGAGATCAGACTGTGAACGGTCTTGAATTACCCCTCAGGCCTCCTTTCTGTGAGAAGGAGTGGGCATAATCCTCCACGCGGGCCCAGCGCGTTGGTAGATGTCATATGTCTTCGAATTTTTGGTTCAAGGAAGCCTTTGCCCAGCAGTGGGACAATAAGATACTGGTATCATGATTGATGTTTAATCAACAAAGATTGGCATTTCGGGGGCAGTTTATAGAACTTTAGTTATTTATACAGCGTGGCGCTTTAATGGCGACATTAATTTAACACACGAACGGCTTTGCGTTGTAGTTTTATGAATATATTCTAATTTAATTAAACATTAATATTTACTAACAATTTTAGAAAATGGCATCTTAGAGCAACCTGACTTAAAGAACTGTAGCGCAGGGGTCATTTGCCGGGGTCACGGATCATAACATCGCATTAATGTAATTAAAATAATTAACGAGCAAAGAGAAGGCGAATTGAAGGAAAGTCCTATGTCGGCGCGCGGCGCAGGTGGAAGTTTTCAAGTTACGTTTTTTTCATGTTGTTATAATTTTTATGATTACTGGCCACTAGCCCTACCCGTGTGTTAAATTAATGTCGCCATTGTAGCGCCACGTTGTATACAGGGTGGCAGGGACATCGACGCGCAAACTGTAACCATGGATTCAGCACATGAGTTTAGACCCTATAGTGTCGAAATTTTTCGTCGGTTATTAAAAAAAATATTGCTGTTCCATACATTTTGACCGCGTAGGTAATTGCACTTTTCTATGAAACAGAAGATTTTTTTTTGATAACCGACGAAAAATTTCGACGCTATGCGGTCTAAACTCATGTGCTGAATCCATGGTTACAGTTTGCGCGTCGATGTCCCTGCCAGCCTGTATAATATCCTATGATTCATTATTCTGTCCTATAATTCATTATTCTGTCCTATAATTCATTATTCTGTCCTATAATTCATTATTCTGTCCTATAATTCATTATTCTGTCTAAAATGTTGACGAAAATGAACTTTAATGAGTTTTTAAGGCCCAACTCGTAATATTCAGGTAATTAAGTCTGACATTTATAAATGAGTGCATGCAAATTCACAATGGTGATGTTAGATTTGAAAGTGATTATTTGAGCAAACATTTATCATGACTGTCCTGTTTTAAATAATGTTTTTATTTGTGTGCTAAAACATAATTATTACTTTTTATATTTTGTTTCTAGTGGTTTTAAAATTGCACGTTTTTTCCATAATACTAACATATTTTTCACATTTGGTATGGGAAATATTTTTTATTTGTATAGTTAATTAGTTAGTCCTTTAATGAGCTTCTAAAATCTTTTTGAGGTATGGTTTGGAGGGGAGGGGTTTTGTTTGGTTTTATAATAATGAGAGAAAAAGAGAAGAAAAAAAAGAGAGAGGCTTGATTATTTTTAAACGATCCTCCCTTATCTTTTTAAATCTATTTCTATTATAAAAATTGGTCAACGTTTGGCACATGCCATTTGATATTACCCAGCCGAGTTGAAAACGATTCGACGAGACGACGAAAAGTTGGCTGAAAACTATTGTATTATAATCGTTTTCAGCCAACTTTAAACCGTCAGAGGACGTTCTAAGTACATGTCCGGGCAGTGTGCCAATCTTCCCGCACCGTACGTATGTAGCATGCCTAATAGGCTCTCCTAGACAGGTACTTATGGGAACGCCTGACGCGCCTCGAGTGCCTATTAAATGTAAGATATATACTATGTTATAGAATAACTTGGCGTTATCCAATTTGACGTTAAGATTTGAAAGGATTGTGTTGGAAACGTTCTCTTGTTGTTTTATTATGGTAGTAATTCATAATCGACCTCCAACTTAGGGTAAGATTCTCAAATCGCACTTTGCCAAATAAAGTTACAAATTAGATTCTTTAAATTCGGTAATATGAATCTGAATATTATAATTCGCTTAAAATAAGGTTCATATTCGTTTCAAACGTTAACTTGGCAAAGTGCGATCTGGTAATCGCGCCCCAAACTTCACCATGTGCTACCAAAGTTATTTCTTCGAGTGTAGGTAAAATAAATATGAAGGCTTTGAAATTCATACGAGGAAATATAATTAATACTATCGATTGAGCCGACGGTGGAAAGTATTAAGTATGAGGACATGAGAAGGGGAAATGAAGACGTGTGAATTTGAGACGCAAGTAATTTCGTGTTTTGTGAAATATTTTCGATGTCACGTTGGTTCTGATTTTACTTCGAGGTTCTGATGTTTACCAGTCTGTTTTTTTAAGCATTAGGAGAAGTATCAGCAATCTATTTTTTATTGGTTTCCTGTAGACACACACATTGTACAGACGCCAGCAGGTCAAGCTACCCGAAACTGTCAAATTTTCCCAATCAACCTTGAACCTTAATGCTTTAGCGATAAAGTTGAAAATCTATTAAAGAAATTTGACAGATTGTAGTAGCTTGATGTGCTGGCGTCTGTACATTTTAGATAATATACCGACCAAGTGAATTTAGGTTTTAAAGTGCAGGTAATGTTTTTGTATTTATTTGTGTAGTAAGTTTGCCATTCAATTTAGTATAAATACCTAACTTAACTAGTATAAATAGGTAGTAAGTTGTGTTAAATGTTGTATACAGGGTGGCAGGGACATTGACGCGCAGACTGTAACCATGAATTCAACACAAAATGACTCTAGACCCCATAGCGTAGAAAGTTTCCGTCGGTTATCAAAAAAAAATCTGCTGTGTTAAAACTGCAATACCTACGCGGTCAAAATGTATGGAACAGCTAATTCTTTTAACAGTTTTTATTGGTGCAGTCACGTTTTGTTAGTATTCTTTGGATAACTTCTCATTTCTCAGACAAAAATTAATTATTCCTTTCAACTTAAATCGAAACACGAATACTGCTAAGATCGACGGACGCTAAAACAAGAAACAAATATTAAACAAGTACTGTAAATGCATTAAGTCTGTTAGCGAGCCTAATTACAGGGCCATTGTCCTTCACTTTGCGCCAAGGCAACTAATTGTGTCTGCTATCTGATGCCAATTTGCATATACAGCTTATTGTTTTGGTAACGAATGTTGGGGTATATTGAATTAAGTGCTGATTTTTCCAACAGCACATAATTTTATCTAAGGAATAATTTTTAATTTTTGACAGTACTTCCATACAAAATCTTTAGATGTCAATTTTATTCCTCGAATAAAAATTATCTGGCATTGGAAAATTCAGCCCTTAATAGTATAAATTTATTTTATTTGTGTCCCCGAAAGCCACAGGCAGTTTGTGTGTTTGTTGCCTGAAAGTCTGGCAACCAGTCTTACCAAGGGATATTGTGTTACCCAGTAAATAGGTTGTGGGAGTCAGATAGGCAGTCGCTCCATGTAAAATGTGATGTGATGTTAATGGCACGGTTGGCGCAGTGGTTAAGCGATTGATTGCTGCGCTGCGTGTCGCGGGTTCGATTCCCGCACGGAACAAATATTTGTATGGCCTATAAGTAGTTGTTCCGGATCTGGCTGTTTATGTATGTGAGTTTAAATGTTTGCAAATACACGTGTGGGGCAACGTTTAAAAAAAATACTGGTAACAGCTGCGTCCGGTTAGACTGGAAGCCGACCCCGACATAGTTAGGAAAGGGCTAGCGACATGGCCATTAATACATTAAGGTTCTGGACTGGCGCCCGCGTTCCGGAAGACGTAGCGTTGAAAGGCCTCCCATAAGGTGCACCCTTGTGAAGGCCGCAGGAATCCGCTAGATGCGGGAACCACAGAACCAGTTGAAGTGGGTGTGCTTGGGGGAGGAATATGTCCAGCAGTGGACGTCTTTCGGCTGAAATGATGATGAAGATTGTGCTTTTATTGGTGTCTGAACTGACCAGATTATCGTATTATTTTGGTGTAGGTTTCTCACTCGTGGTATTTAATTAAACTACTTTCATTATTAGCCTAGCTTTTTCTCAACTATGTATACTGGTTGACTTCCAGTCTCACTGGATGGGTGGCGAGCAATGGGCAGCTCGCCGCCCGGTAAGGACCAGGCCCGGGTCGACGGCGCGTTGTGTTCCATGTACGCCTCAAAGAGATGTCAGCACGAAGTGACGGGGTCCGCTAGGGCCGATGCCGCCAGGGCCGCGGGTTGTTCGAAAGAGATACCGTGGCCCCTGGCATAGGCAACTGAAGGAACACGGGTGGGTTTTAGTCAGTAAAAGTCTGACGCCCTTCCGCTCAGCCCAGAGCGGGAGAGGTCATTTGATGATTTCCCACCCAAAAAAAAAAGGCTCACTGGATGAACCTGAATACCAGTATTTACATGGAGCGACTAGCAAAAACGAGCGTATCTGACCTCCCCCAACCCAGTTACACGATACCCCTTGGTAAGACTGGACACCAGGCTATAGGATTTCTGACTACCCGTAACGACTGTCAATAGTCACTATCCACCAATCCTACGATTGACCCGTGCGGCTGTCATACTACCTTATGAAACAGTGGCAGTTTAAGGAACAATGGGTTGGATTAGCATCCAACCCATTGTTCCTTAAGCTAATATTATTCTCAATGTAAGTTAAGTAAATGCGCGAAGCTATTTTATGGCACTGCTGTAAACTTTCTCAAGCTTCGTTAAAAACAGGAACGAACAATTTTCTGTGTATTTTTCGAAGTGTTAATACTTCCAAGTTTTACTTAGGAACTAAGTATACGTATGGTTTTCGTTAAGTTCAATAATTAATTTAGTTACTTTTAATTAAATTTGTTTCTTGATCGTTACAATATTACGAGTTCTGTTGTACTTAGTTGTTTCGTAAATACGGTGTTCAGGTAAACTTAGTTGTGATTGAAATTATTTTAAGGGCAGTTTTCCTACGGCTTCTTTTAAAAGACTTACTTTTGTTTTTTATTTTGTGATGGTGTTATATACAACCAACCCACACTGGGCCCCCGTGGTGGATTACGGTCCACTCCCTCTCACAGAGGGTCGTGTGTATATTTTATTACATTTTGCAGTGGGTACATTTTAGGGTGATTATGCATATACCAGTCATTCACTTTTCATTGATAAGTAGCTTCTAGTTTTCTTCTAAGTGACGTATGTATCGTAACAGATTTTGACAAGCTTAAATATAAGTTTACTCATAGATTTTACGATTTCAAAGCAAAAAAAGCATGTAAAAAGCAAGCGATAAATATTGTTTGTCGATGGTAGTGTACATACGCCAGCACATCAAGTTAAGCCGAAACTGTCAACTTTTCCCAATCAACTTTGAACCTTATGCTGCAGCGATAAAGTTGAAATCTACTAAAGGAATTTGACAGATTGTAGTAGCTTGATCTGCTGGCGTCTGTACTTATTATGTAGGAAGGTGCATTGCGATAGGGGCGACCTATTGTGATTGGTTCGGAACTATCATGTGTACTACCACCCACTATTTGATGTTAATTAAATTCACAATAATTAGCATTTCTGTTAAAATAAACAACTTTTCCCTACCTGATAATCGAATAAGGTATATTAGCCCAATACAAATTAGCTTGAAAAGCTAAAATCAAAAGTAATTTATTATTAAGGCTGAAAATCAGCACTTTCTCCATCTGCATAGCCTTTTCCCAACTATGTTGGGGTCGGCTTCCAGTCTAACCGGATGCAGCTGAATTCCAGTATTTCACATGGAGCGACTGCCTATCTGACCTCCATAAACCAGTTACTGGGTAATACGATAACCCTTGGTAAGACTGGTTGTCAGACTTTCGGGCTTCTGACAACCCGTAACGACTGTCAAAGATCCGCAAATGACAGCCGGGACCCACAGCTTAACGTGCTTTCCGAGACACGAAGGGGTGAAGATGGTCACCCATCCACGGACCAATAGCGGCAAGTGTAGCTTAACCTGCACTCTAATTGCGTAACACACAATCAATAGTAATCTGAATCATTTTGAAGCAAATTGCTAATCCATTGCTTCATAAGTTCGAAAAATTTGTCTGCTCAACACGTAAATAACGCAATGAATGTTGTTAAACTGTCAAAATGAAACCGATTCCGATTAATTGTGTGTTACGCAATTAGGGTGCAGATCGATCGACCCGTGCGGCTGTTATTACTTAGGCACAAGCCCCTCCGTCGAAATTACATAAGACCACAAAAGACAGTACCCAAAAAACCCCCTCTTCACCACTTCCTAGTGCTGTCGCTGGTAAGGAGAAGTGGCGCAACAAACTTCCCAGCAGCACATCTGTCTGTTAAGTTAGAATAACTTGAAACATAATGGCGGAAAATTGTTTTCTAACAAAAATAAAGTCATCAAAAGCCATTACCGACCAATCCAAACGTTCTCAACTATTTATGAGCAATAGAAAACTTATCATTTTTTTAGATCAAATTCCACCAACTTTGACATCTACGTGTATTGGCAAAATATCCAGGGTGGAGTTTCGACGACTTATAACGCACCTCAACCAAAATATAAATTCCTTTACTCAACATACGTTTACACAATAATCAATTTTAGTACTCGAACTTAAGGTATAAAGTTTTATGACAGCACATTCGTGAATGGAAATGAAAGTTGGTTCTACAATAGCCTAGTTTGGAAGGATGCCAGAGGGAGCATGAAACATTCAGACAAGAATATTGTAGGAGCTCCAATGTCTACATACTCGTAGAGGAAATATTTTTCAGTTAGAATCCGACTTTTGTGTGCTGGCGATGTATGAAATCATACTTTACTTCTCATATGGATTTGTGGAAGCGAACTAATCTAACGAATCGCAATCTGTAACAGCTTAGCTACCTGCATCCTAATTTCGTAACACACTATCGGAATCATTTTGAAGGATATTGCTAAACCATTGCTTCATATGTTCGAAAAATTTGTCTGCTCAACAACTTAATGAATGTTGTTCAACTGTCAAAATTAAAGCCATTTCTACTGTATTACGCAATTATCACTCTGTATTCTTAAGGCGGATCACACACTACACCGCGCCACGCGACGGGGCGCAGGAAACGGAGCCAAATTCCCCGCGCGGAAACGCGTTTTTATTGAATAAGTATGTAAAAAATCACGCGCGGGGGCGCGGTGTCTGCGTCCCGTCAAGTGGCGCGTTGTAGTGTGTGATGCGCCTAAAGATGGCCATGGCTAGAAGAGACAACAGCTTCTTTCGCTAAGAATTACTGCGATCAAGAGAAGAACACCTATACTCAGGTAGGTCAGGTTTAGAAGTTAAAGTCAGCTTACACTTCTAAATATTTTATTAATATTTAGTAGTTATATTATTTTAAGATATTAATAAAAAAGAAACTTATGACCATACAATAGAAGTAAGAACTTACGACTGGAGCCGAGTATACCACTGTCAGGTGTTTGGAAGGTACTTGTGAAGACTTACAATGTTTTTTTCATTAGTACAGACACCATCATCATTCTCCCGCTCTTATCCCAATTTATTTCTGGTCGGCGCAACATGTCTTTTTCTTCCAAACTCCTCTATTAACCGCCATCTCGACAGTCTACCCCTTTCTAACCATATCATCATTCACGCAGTCCATCCATCGTTTCTTTGGTCTTCCCCTACTCTTATAGCCATCGACCAAAAAACCAATATAAATACCAACATAAATTATTCTAGTCACTGAAAACAGTCTACCATACATAAATCCCTGCTCCATTTAATTTATGGCTTGTAACTGTTTACCACAGAGTAAAAAACCTGATTGATACATATACTACGCGAAAAGCGAAAGCGGCCACGGTGGGAAAAATCGGCCGCTGGCTTGAAAATTTATAGCCGACGAGCGAAGCGGTTTTACTATGCTTGTAGACAGTTTTATAACCCTATAGTTATTCTGTTATGAACGTCTAGATTACTTTTATTTTATAAGGAAACTAGCGATCCACCCCTGCTTCATACCGTTTTTACGACTGGACAAAACATCGAGGTTTCTTTGTTATAATAATATTATATTAGTTAATATTAACGTATTATACTTATAAGCCTTCAGGAATAAATTTGCTTAATGATGGTGAAAACCTCATCAACATCCGTTGCGTAATTAAGGGCTGACTTTTCAATCGACAATTAATTTTTATTCGTGGAATAAAATTGACGTCTGACAGATTTTGTATCGAAGAACTGTCAAAAATTCAAAATTATTCCTCGGGTAAAATTATCTGGCATTGGACCCCACGACCCGAAAAATCAGGCCTTACAAAAACAACGCGGTGACAGACAGACAGACGGACATAAACGGCAATTTTAATTTATAATAAGTATAGATTACAACTTTTGTTATTCAATAAAGTTTTGTTATCCCAGCAAAATTGTATGTTTTTGTTGTTTTCCATGTAAAAACTATACAGTATGTTATTGGCATGATTGATTGATTGATTTTTTTATGGCAGATGCGTGCACAAATGACTAATTTCTTATTTTTATCGTAGTAGGTATGCTGTACCGGTTGACGTCATCACGTCAATCGGCGAATCGGCTGTCGATGAAAACTAGCGTTGTACTCTGTATCGCATAGGGTCATAGCATTATGCTGAGCGATGGCCATTTTGCGTGGATGTGACGCATGTTTTCCCCCAACTTGTTATTTTTTTTGTGTTTGTGTGTTTTCTAGGCGTCATAATTATTTACTGCATGTAAACGTATTTTCTTTATTTTTTTCTATTAACGCCGCAATAATGCATCATTGCATGCATCCGCGATTGGCTATCTCTTATAGTTACTTACATAAAGATGTTTATTTATTTATTTACCAGGAACAATATTTATATTGTGTTTGACACATTACACACATCATAATTAATAATCCTTCTATCCTATATCCTACCTACTAATATAATAAACGTGAAAGTGTGTATGGATGGATGCATGGATGGATTTTTGTTACTCTTTCACGCACAAACTACTGAACGGATTTGGATGAAATTGGCATATAGATAGTTTATAACCAGGATTAACATATAGGATACTTTTTATCCCGATATTCCCACGGGATCGAAACTTATGCGGGTGAAACTGCGGGGCACAGCTAGTATTAATATAAATTCTAAAAATGAACATGCAGCGGTAATTAAAAAAAAAACATCTTTACAAAAATCAATAATAATAAATACCATTTTTTTAAATAGAAAATTCGAATATTCAATTCAATTACAGTTCGTCCATTGAGTACAAGCTTTTGTCTAACAGAAATGCTCTGAGATTGGCCTTAAAAGAGCTAGTGTTTAGCAAAATGTCATGATAATCATCATAATAATTATTATTAAAGGCTTAGTTAACTAGGGGCGAAATCTAAGAAACCATTTTGTTTTTTTTATAAAACCTTTATCGGCTATTTTGTTTCTTTTTTTTCGCCTACCTCAAACAGTAGGTAAAAACGCAGAAAATATAATCAAGAAACAAGAAAATTGTTCATAACATTTTAAAATTAGCAATATATTTTGTGGAGGAAAAGTTTTTTCCTTCATAAGCGCTGTGTAATAAGGGAAGTGCAGTACGATAATGAAGTTATAGCCTGCTCTGTGGCCCCGGTTGCGCTTAGCCTTATTTGTTTACGCGGCCATTTTTGTTCGCTATACTCGTAGTGCTAGGAAAATTATTTTTTACTTTTGGGGCATGTGATGAGAGAGGACGAAACGCATGTGACTAAAAGAGTGATGAATATACATGTTGATGGATGGAGAGGGAGAGGAAGGCCGAAGAAAAGATGGATGGATTGTGTGAGGAATGATATCAAAGAGAAGGGAGTGAATGATAGCGTGACGGTTGACAGGGGAGAATGGAAGAAGAAAACGTGTTGCGCCGACCACAAGTAACATGGGGTAAGGGCATGGAGATGATGACAAGGACAGTAGATTTGTGTTTTTTTTTTATGGTAGGTAGGTGAGAAAAGACCGAATTGTGTGGAAAGGGAGATGGAGGCCTTTGCCTTGTAGTTGGTCAATACAGGCTAGTTAGATAGATAGTTAGTTACGTAGGTGAGATCTAGTGTATCGTGAATCTTTGACAGTCGTTACGCGTAGGAAGGTGAGATCTAGTGTAGTGTTTTTGGCCAGGATATAATATTTACACGCTATGATTATGCGTAATAAAGGATTGATTTAGTTGTTATAGAAGATTATAAGTTTTGTTTTTATAAAATAATAATATTCACCGGAAAGTTGTGTGAAATTCGGTTTTGATGGGCATGTGATGCGGAGCAATGAGGGAAATGTTGTGAGGAAAATATTGAGTATGAATGTGGAGGGCTATAAGAGTAGAGGAAGACCAAAGAAACGATGGATGGAATGTGTGAAAGCTCATTTGGCTAGAAAGAGAGTGACTACTAACTAATGTTAGAATTTTATATTTTAAATTGTTTATTTTTTTTTTTACATTGTTCTCACATATAGAAGCAATAATAATAATGTACCCAGGATTTTGTAATAATATCTTGATTTAAAAGAGTGTCCGTGGAGTTTCTTGCCCGTTCTTCTCCACAGAGATCTACGTTTTGGAATGGGCAACTAGCTTCAACTTTCTGACTAACTGACCGACAATTTAATTTTGACAATTCAAAAGTGCCTGAAATGGTTTAATTAAAATACATGATTTGAGTTTGAGTTGAGTTTGAAATGACGACTAATAGAGAAGTATGGAAGAAAAAGACATGTTGTCCTGACCCCAAATAAATTTGGACAAGCATAGGAGGATTATGAATAATAGCTGCAATACATAAAGGCTGTTAACATATTAATAATAAGCGGTGGCATGTGATAAACAAGAGGGTATTTCATTTTTTAAACTAACAATGATGGTTTTTGTAATACAACCTGTCAATTAAAACCACCAATAATCTATACATATAATAAAACAGTAACGAAAGAAAAACTGTACATTGAGAATTTTCGAGGAAAAACAAGTGGCTTTTGTTAGAAAAACGTAACTGATGACAAAAAGTGACTTTTTAGAATTTTTGTCTGTTTATCTGTTTGTCTGTTTGTCTGTGTGTATGGTACGGCTTCACGCCAAAACTACTGGATAGATTGAATTGAAATTCAGCAAAAATGTTCTTTGTAAACCAAGGAAGGCTTTAGGCTACATATTATCACGCCGTATGTTACGGGAGGTAAGCAATATTGATTTTAAAAAGTTTTTGTTCGTAATTGAATGCACAAAATAATTTAATGCACAAAATGACATGTTATATAATTAGTTAATAATAATTTAACTCTGGGAACATAATAATCACGCTATTTTTATAAAGGAGCGGGGCAGTAAATATTGTAAATTGCAAGGGAACAGCTATTTCAACAATATGTCAACGGGGAATTTAGCGGTAAGGTCAGGCGACCGTTTACCGGACTAAATGGTGCGAGTTCAAATCCCATACTATTTTTATTTTGCCATTATGTTTTAAAAAATCGTAAAATTCTTTTTTTTTGGTTTTTGCTGTTTTTATGTGCATTGGGAACGATACTGTTATGAAATCTGAGAACTTTACATGTCCTATCTAATTGTATGGAGAGTTTCACACCAATAATACTAAACAGATTGATTGGTGGTACAACTAGCTACACTATCATGAAGTCAAGTCAAACTTTTGGTTCTAAGTTATACGAGTATCTTACCAAGCACATTTGTTGTAGTAATTGATTTATGTATGTAATTCTTAGTTTTGTTCCTTCCTGCTGTTACCATATTTTTTTAATGCAAAAATAATGTAGTTGTCTATTAAATTAACCACAATTTAGTTTTATTCATAATTTAATTAATTTGGGTAAATGGTATTATGGTAGTTTCCGTTTTCTAACTGTATGGCGTTGGCGTCGAGTTAGATCGCGCTATGGTTTCGTTCCCAAAACGTGATGTTATATGTGCCAATGTGCCGCTTTCATCCTATAGAAACGGGGGTTACCTTTGTTGCCTGTGTTGGTTGATGTGTTTAATTTTCCTGCGAATAATTATTATTTCTGCTAACTAGCAATTCTTACGTACTTATTCGATTTTTTTTCATTGATTTGAATATCGTTAGTATCGGATGAAGAAGGAATTTTACCTAAGCCTTTTAGAAAAATATCAAATCTGTCTCTAAACTCAAGGGTTTCTAAGATGCGCAGCTTAGTTCGATCTCTCGAAACCGACACAGAGCGTGAACAACGGCTAGATGCTAACCGTGAGCGTAATGCACTAAGTTTGTCCGCAGAAACTAGCACGCAGCGCCAATTATGACTAGAATTTAAACGAGTCCGCACTACTGCTTCTCGATCTCAGGAAAGTGTGGAACAACGAGAAATTCGTTTAGCTATCGACCGGGATCGTCATTCTTTGTCTCACGCATCCGAAACGGTTACACAGAGGGATCAGAGGTTGAGTCTTCAGAATATCCGCTTTGAGACTGCTCGATCACTTGAGAGCAGTCAGGAGCGTGAGAAAAGACTTGCGCGTGACCGAGAGCGTCATTCTTTATCTCGCGCTTCCGAAACTGATACAGAGAGAGAGCAGAGATTAAGTCTTCAGCTGTTCCGCACTGAGACTGCTCGGTCGCTCGAGAACAGTCAGGAGCGCGATACACGCCAAGCAAGTGATCGCGAGCGCCACGCAGTATCTCGCGCTTCGGAGACTTACACGCAGAGTGACTCGCGTTTAAGATCCCAGCGTATTCGCACTGCCACATCTCGATCACTTGAGAATCCTGAAGAGCATGAGACGCGCCTTAGTGCAGACCGCTCACAGCATGCTCTAGCTCGGTCTTTGGAGACAGACGAGCAGCGCGAGCAACGCAACGCACTTGCTCGGCAAAGAAATCACGATATGCGTGTTGAGGTGTCTGTTCATTCCACGCAAGAACGTGAGCGGATTCAGGAAATTCGGGCAAGTCAGTCGAACAGCGTGTGGCCCAAATTGATCTAGACCGTATACGTCGCAATCTTCGCAATTCATCCTCATCTGATACTGAGTCTATGGTTTATGATCCTGAAGAGCAACCGTGGAACAATAAAGAAAGGAGCGCGTTTTCCTATAACCCATTTATTAATTACATCGAACACGGAGACATTGGCACCATGTCTGAGGTGTGTGCACACTGTCACGCGCGTAAGTGGAAGGGAGAGACCAAGGGAATGTGTTGTGCGTCTGGAAAGTTACGACTAAACTCTATGCAAGAGCTACCGGAGGTCTTACGAGTTCTTTTGAATGGCGAGCATCCCAAGTCCAACCATTTCTTAAGCAATATTCGAGCCTACAACAGTGCTTTTCAGATGACTTCATTTGGAGCTCATCAAGTCACTAAATCTGGATTCATGCCGACTTTTTACAAAAATGAAAGATCTGGAACGTCTCGAATCGTCTCGCGCATCACGCTGTTTTCCCGTCCCCGGGCTCTTAGAATTCGACATCAGACGTTTCAGATCTTCGATTTTGACGACCTCGTTGTCGCTGGCATAAGCAACAGATCCGCGTACGAAGTCGCGGGCAGAAGCTAGTTATTTCAATAAACTATGGTTTAATTCATTTATTATTCATAACTATGGAACAGTGATTTATAACCTCGTTATTAAACAACAATATTACATCGCCATAATTACAGCGAAGGGTTTTTGTATTTACATTTTAATAATTACCAAGCCACTAATTGTAATGTTAATAATACTTACTTGCTGCTGAAATTAAAAGGCCCCTGCGTCCTTTGTTATTAAAAATGTATTTGGCAAATTAGGGGTCGTTAAAGTAATAAGGAATTATTGAAGTAATAATAAACGGAATTAAATTGTATTTAAGTATTTTTTGTACATTGTGTGAAAGGTTTTATATTATGGTTAGAAAGGGGCATTATACGCTGACGATGTTACGGTAAGTTGATGATGTCATCATTTATTTAAATTATTTGGGAAAAACATGCACAACAACAGCATAGTAGACATAAATCCCAGTTGCACAGTTATTATATTTTAATTTTATTAATTAACTAGCTGCGCCCCGCGGTTTTACCTGCATAAATTTCGACCCCGTGGGAATATCGGGAAAAAAGTATCCTGTATGTTAATCCTGCTCATAAACCACCTGTGTGCCAAATTTCATCCAAATTCGTTTGGTAGTTTTAGCGTGAAAGAGTAACAAACATCCATTTATCCATACAAATTTACACGTTTATAATTTTACTAGCTGCGCCCCGCGGTTTTGATCCATGGCATGCAAACCTTGCTTCGTCTTTTCCATAATTCAGGTTCATAAATCAATTATTGGTTGTGTTTTTTGTTTCAAATTGAATTTTATATTTGATATTATCTTAAGATTTCACGACTTAGTTATCTCTCTTTTCAATTTTCGTAGGCTTGTACTTCACTTTGGTAATTCGTAAATATCTTTTGCAGGTGTTAACAATGTCATTTTGTTATCCCTAATTCTCGTCATTGAGATTTGATAGGCAGCAGGGGCTGCAATCTCGACATTTATAGCGATCGCTTTACGACCGAATTCGGTCGCAAAGTCCTGTCACTCCATACATTACACCTGTCAATCCGGGACTTTGCGACCGAATTCGGTCGTAAAGCGATCGCTATGAATGCCGAGATTGTAGCCCCTGGGCCCTTATTCACTACGACCACTTAACGATTTTTACTGAAACCAAAGAAAGAAGAAAGAAAAAACATTTATTTAGCACAGACTACAAGACACACAGTACACCAGATACATACATCAGATAGCAACTAATAAATAAACAAATAGAAAGTATAAAGACCGATGTAAGAAATTAGCAGGTATAAGTGTGCCTCACGGCTGCACCAAAAATGCCAGACAATAGTGCCTGACGCTGATTTTCAACAGAACCTGATGTGTGAGGTGACGGATGTAAATCAGTTTTACACTGCAACGTGAAGTGTGTATGCATACTTTGACAAATAAAAAATAGTAACGAATATGTACATAAATAGTGTGAATTGAGTAATATTGCAAAAATAAACTAAAAAAATACTGACAAATATAATAAGACGGCCGCGTGATAGACCTTCGTTAGTATGTAACTAAATAAATTCTTCGAAACGACTCGGAACAACATAAACCGGTTTTAAAACGATGCCTAACTTCCACGTTCCAACATAGTCATAGTTAATTTATCCGTGCATTTCATCGCACAATACGCTGCAAACAGCCGAGCGCCAATTCCTTAGCTAATCCCACCAATCTCGCGTTGATTTCGCACGGTTTCGTCCATTGTTGTATTGTCATACAGAATTACGGCGCTGAGATATTTAATCGAAAGAAGCATAAACTTATGCGAAAATTATATCTTTAAAAATATGAAATTCTAGAAATGTCGCTTATTTTCCTGACCCAGACCACCATATACATACAATCAGCCTGTATACCACTGCTGGGACACAGAACTTCTCTCAGTAAGAGGGAGTGGGCCGTAATCCATAACGCAGCCCCAGTGCATAGATGACACATGTCTTCGATTTTTTGGTTCTAGGACATGCTGGTTTCCTCACGATGTTTTCCTTCACCGTTTTAAGAGCAGTGGTGATGAAATAATTTACACAAAGTAAAGCGCCTGTCAGAACAGAAGGCCGATGGGCCGAAAGGTTCTGCCGATCGATTCTGTAAAAATATCACCGTGAAAAGTTTGGTGAAGTGAGCTTAAAATGAGCTGTCAATAGTGTCACTCCCTAGCATTAGTTGGAATGATAGCTCACTCCACGCTCACTTCACCTAAGTTTTCCCGCGCCTACCGCGTACCGGAAGACGTAGCATTGGAAGGCCTACCACACGGTAAACCGACGACATTGTGAAGGCTGCAGGAATCCATTGGATGCGGGAAGCACAGAACCGGTCGAAGTGGAGGTGTTTGGGGGAGGCTTATGTCCAGCAGTTGACGTGTTTCGGCTTAAATGATGATGAAAGCGCCTGTCAGGGTTCGAACCTACGACCTATAACTTGTATGTCGCGGCTGTTACCATTGGACTATCACTGTTTTTCATATGAAAAACTATATATGCAAAATTCGACAACACGGTTAGTGCAGTGGCTGAGCGATCGGACTGCTGCGCTGCGTGTCGCGGGTTCGATTCCCGCACAGAACAAATATTTGTAAGTCCTACATGTATTTGTTCCGAGTCTGGGTGTTTTTCTATCTATAATATGTATGTATTTACAAAAAAAAAAATGTATATAAGTAGTTTATCAGCCATCTTGTTACCATAACACAAGCATTAGGTTGCTTAGCTTGGGACTAGATGGCGCTGTGTGAAATGTCCAGGGATATTATTATATCCAGGGATATTATTATATTATATTATTATAAAATCCTTATAACATAGAAAACGTATACATATGTTTATACTACACTTAATATAAAAGTCAGAAATGATATATAGACACCATGGTAGAGTCAGTATGTCAGGATCTCAATTTCAAATGCTCTCACGTAGCATCCAGTATCTCGGTCCTTTCGGATACGAATACTACGTGGGTCCCTTCCATTCCTTATTGGTAAGGGTCAATTGCTGTTTGATGCGATCAACCTCTAGGACATTCTGTGGATCGAAATGGGCGGCTGATTAATTTTATACAGGGTTATTTTAAATTAACTAGTGAAACTTCAAGGGTCACTTGATACTTATAAAGGGTGGCAGGGACATCGACGCGCAACCTTTTTGACCGCGTAGGTAGTGCAATAGGGTGGTTGCCTGGGTAAAAAAATAATTATTATATTTAGTCCGTCAGTTAGATTATCGAAAAATAATGAACACGTATACGCCGGGTTCAATATTTTTTGATAATTTAACTGACGGACTAATTAGAATTTTTTAGGAAAATAGCCTATTTTCTATGAAACAGCAACTTCTACGCTAGGATCTAGAATCATCTGCTGGATTAATGGTTATAATTAGCGCGTATCGACGAAAAAATAAAAACTATGTATACCTACAAGGCGGGCAAGGTGGCTTGTATATATAGTTGTAGGTGTGGTAATATCAAGTTTTAGAAACTTTTTCAAATGGTCACTGTTTAGTAACCCTGCCAGAGGAGATAAGCTTATAAGTTACAATTGATATACAGATGTATAAAGACCCATTTCATAGCTTTCAACTACGCAAACTGCGTAACATTGCACAAAAAAAAATTGCTGGGAAAAGCTTTTATTTTTGGTGTGAGAAATCGATATTTGCGGTAACTCTCAATGTAACGCACGTAAAATTTTGGGGTCGAGGAGTTAAAACATTTAAAACTTGTTTTCGCAAAAAAGGGAGAAAATCAATATTCAATATTAACCATAAGGTTCCCAGAATTGGTCCAGAAAAAAAGATGGCAGTGACTGGAAGAAGAAGTGACTCTATACTTCGTTAAGCGTCTTATTACACCCTTTATTGAATGCATTTTTGAAGATAATTTAACGCATATTATTCATGAAAAGATCTTTACATACCGAGACCCCTCCATGCCTCGGAAAGCACGCTAAGCGGTTGGTCCCGGCTGTCATTTGTAGATCTTTGACAGTCGTTACGGCGTGCCAGAAGCCCGAACGTCTGACAGCCAGTCTTACCAAGGGGTATCGAATTTCCCAGTAAGTGGGTTGTGGAAGTCAATTAGGCAGTCGCTCCATGTAAAAAGTACTGGTATTCAGCTGCATCCGGTTAGACTGGAAGCCGACCCTAATATAGTTGGGAAAAGGCTGGGCAGATGATTATTATTCATGAAAATTCTTTCATAATAACTTAAGTGTAGTCTGACGGTAAAAACTTGGAATTCATATTACTGTTCCAGTGAGAAAAAATTACGCTTTGTCACGTTCTAGGTAATGGCGGCAACGATACCGCTGCCATTTATGCATTTATTTATACTAGTAGCGTCCCGCGGTTTCACTTGCTTAAGTGTCGATTCCGTGGGAATATCGGGATAAAAAGTATCTTATATTTTATTCTGATGTATAAGCTATATTACTGTAGTAATCTGTTCAGTAGTTTCATAATAATCTGTTCAGTAGTTTTTGCGTGAAAGAGTAACAAACAAACATCCATCCATCCATCCTCACAAACTTTTGCGCTTATAATATTAGTAGCATTATAGTAGGATGACAAAAAGAAAAAGAAAAATTAAATAAATCTTCCACTTTGAAGTAGAAAAAAATAGTTATGTATAAATACTTGTTGCTACTAAACTCCAAGTGTTTAAAATATTATACTAACTACTGTACAGTAACTTTACCTCACGAAGCGGCACGCACTTTACTTGTGGTAACCAAGTGTTCGAACACGCTGTGAATGTGTGTGTAACTGCAGGAGCTCTCGGTGCCACCCGAGACACGGGCGAAGTCGGAAAAATGTGTGTGTGGTAAACACCACATCAGCGTCAGCACATAACACACACATACAAACACAGACGTGTTTGTATGTGTGTGTTATGTGCTGACGCTACTCGTCTACACGCACACCGTGTTTATACATTTGGTTAACACAAGTTAAGCGTGTGTCGCTTGGGATAAATATACTACTAGTATTCTAAACTAATATTATAAAGAGAAAAGATTTTTTTTTTTATGTTAGTTTCTACGCCTTCACGCTGAATGGATTTAAATGAAATTGGGCACGTGGATAGACCATGACCTGGATTAGGATATAGAATACTTTTTATCCCGATATTTTTACGAGATCGAGATTTATGCGGGTAAAACCGCGGGGCGGAGCTAGTATGTTACACACAGCGACTGCCTATCTGACTTCCACAACCCAGTTACCGGGTAACAAGGTTTTATATAAAATAAATAAAACTTTAATTCAGACTAGGTCCATAAAACTTTCTTAGTATTTTAGTGTTAGTAACAATAATGCTAATAATGCTAGGTTAGTATTATTAGTTTTCAAACACTAATTATTATTCATTCGGAGCTAGGACTGTCGCCACCCAGTGGCCCTGAAAGGAACAGTCCGCTCTGCCAGCTATCATTTTTAGAATGCTGATGTTACTACCATGCAGGCGCTGTAGGCTGTTATAAAAGGGAAAGGCACGTTTTTCCTTTTTATCTACTTCTTGAAAGCTTTGTCCATATTACTGCCTCTTTATAAAACGTAGAACGCTCATTACCTTTGAAATATTTAAATTTTTCACTTCGCTGAATTTTCCAGGTTTTCGTTGAAACTTTTGTTTGAACATTATTTTAAAACACCTTCCGTGTTCTTTTCCGATTCTTACTAAATAAAGCAAAGTGAGTTTGTTTGTTTGTTTTTATTTCTTGAATAAAAAAATAAAGTAATCTTGAAGTCTCTGTTTTGAAATGATCTTCCTCTTTTCCTGTTTCTTCTCTGGAATGCCAATCTGTTACTTCTCTGGCCCATTTTCCGTTTTTACCCCTGATGACACCACAGTATTATGTCTTCGGCTAATTATACCTGCATTCGCGATTTTTTTGCCAAAAATGTAAACAAATATGAGTTTATGGAAAAATAACTTTAATTCCTATACAATAAAGTTCAGTTTTCGCTAAAACTTCAAACATTTTTATAACTTTTTCAATAGTGCTAGTCACTCTGAAATCAATTTAATTACTATCACAATAAAGTTGATATTTTTTTGTTTAACTTGAAATAACATCAATTTGAAACACATTTGAATAAACTATACCTTTTCATATACTTTAATAGTCACATGATTAATTTGCCAAAGGATTGGAAGCGCCTTTAACTAACTATTATTAATGATAACATGACACGTACACATCTGTTGATCATGAATTACGGCAATTTCTACTGAAACCCTTGTCCCGGTTGATTAGCGGCCGTTTTCCCTTGACAACCCAGTTTCTCCATCTTACATTATTTCAACAGATATTACAATACAGTAATACTTAGGTACGACCATAATGAGGTGGCAGAGATTGGATGCGGAAGGCGAAGAAACGGGTATTGTCATGCAAATTGCTCCCACGTTGCGTGACGACACCCGTTTCTTCACCATGTCCAGCAATGGACTGCTTTAAGCTGAGTTAGTATAGTCAGCCCACTGTCAGCCAGTAGTCATTCCCACTGCTGCGACACAGGCCTCCTCTCTGAGGGAGGGATAGGGCTGTAATCTACCACGCGGACCCAGTGCGAGTTGGTGCTACATGTCTTCGAATTTTTGGATCGAGGACATGCCCGTACCCTCACGAAGCTTTCCTTTACCGTTTTGAGAGCAGTGGTGATATAATTATATTGTATGTTATTTGAGTGCTTATTTTATTTTAATCTTTATAATTCTATGTTAATTAATGTAATTGGACCTGTGCCGTTTTAATTAACTATAAATAAATAAATAAATAAATAATAATTTACAAAAAATAAAGCGCCTGTCGAGTTTCGAATCAACGACCTGCAACTCGTAAATCGCAGCCGTTACCAAGCTGGGCCACCACTGCCCTAGGCTGAGTTAATTGATTGAAAATAAAGTTTATTTCTACAGGTAAAACCATACGCAAGAGCTAGTATGTTATAATAGTCTTCGGCCAGTCCCAGACGTGCCACAAAGGCTGTAATCTGCATCCCACAATTGCCACTGCCCGTGTCCACTTGCATATTAGCATATGCACAGCTCTACGCTCAAGTCTTGTCGCATTACATACGCTATTATTGAAAGTTGAGAGAGAAACTTCTGTGGAACGGTGTTTTGAAAGTCTATTTGAAGGTTTATTTTGATAAAGAAATGAAAATTGATTCTGAGTTATAAGCATCTGCTTCTTTTTATCGTAATTTTATTGGCAATTCAAACTATGTTTGTTTGCACATCATATTTCTGAAGAATAATCAGCCTATAATGTTCCCACTGCTCGGACATAGGCCCTGTGAGAGGGAGTGGGCCATAATCCACCACGCGGGCCCAGTGCGAGTTGGTAGATGTCGTATGTCTTCGAATTTTTCAGTTCTAGGACATCCCGGTTTCCTCACGATGTTTTCTTTCACCATTTTAAGAGCAGTGGTGATGAAATAAATTACACAGAGTAAAGCGCCTGTCTGGGTTCGAACCCACAACCTACAACTCGTAAGCTGGGGTCGCTATCACTGGGCCACCACTGCTGTTAACCCCTAATCGTTCTTCATTTATGTATTTATTTTTTAGTACACATTTATACAAACAAATAAATAAAATGGAAGTGTCCGTTTATAATATCAAATTACAGCTTTTTACGAATTGCACATGAGAGTATATACGGTACGTTCCGACAAATCTCCGAAACGGCTAGACCGATTTTGACGGGAATTTCACTGGTAGATAGCTGATGTTATAAGGTGCAACCTAGGCTGACTTTTATTTTAACCCATGAAATCTAATTTGTTTTCCGACATGCACGCGAACGAAGTCGCAGGCACAGTTAGTCCATGCTAATAAATGCGAAAGTAACTCTGTTGTCCATTATCATGCCTTAACGGCTGAATGGATGATAGGTAGACCATGACATGAGCTAAGACAAAGGACACTTTGATCCGTGTAGCGAAATAAAAAAGGAATCTTCGCTTGAACAATTTTTAATTTAATAGGTAAAATAAAATAACACAAACTGATAATAAAATAGAAAAACTTAGCTAAGGAACACACAACGAATATTGGTGTTCGAACCCTATATTAAACGTACCGTAAACGTACGTACGTTAACGTTTGCAAACGTATATCTCGTAACTAAATAAATACAACTACGTCTTAAATGGGTAATTGGCACCAAGTCAATTCGTTATTACGAGTATGAAGCAAGATAATCATTTAAATGACCGTTTGATCTAATTTTTAAAAATGGTAATATACGGCTAATTTGTAGTATAAATATAATAAGTAATAGGCTCTCCTAAAAACTAAACTACGAAATATATGAAAAACTGCTCCTAGGCTCCACGATGACAATCAGAAGACTCCTCGCTGGCCGGAATCTGAATCTTCCTAAACGTGCAGGCCGCGCGCAAGGTGTTATGTTGGGTTCGATTCCCAACAGGAAGCTTGTAGCTCGTAATACAGGTAGGCGTCTGATACTAGGGTGGGGGTAGGGCGAATTTTAGATTTTAGAGCGCCCTACCCTGATGATCCGAGACGCAGGCAGAATCTTTTGTAACAAAATAGCTGAAGAAAAGTTAAATTACATACCGAGTCTTCAAGAAATGTGACTCGCCTCGAGACAACTTTTTAGTTATGTATATTTGAGTAATACAATTCGTTTTTTTCGCGGACACTGCCTATTACAAAGAAAATAATGGAATACTTATTTAGGAAACGATAAGAACTTTTGAATAATCAATAGGAAAGCCAACATACCCTTGGATCCAGTGGATGACCGCACAAAACTCGGTCGTTCAAACCGTTATAGTTTACCGTTAAATATTTATAAATATAATTTCATTGTGAAAGCATAAAAATAATGTATTTAACTTCCGTCGTGTGTCCGAAAAATCATTCATATCAAAAGTCTCAGCTGTAGATATGTATTGTGTATTTTTTGTAATATCGCTTGTCTGGCGCGTCGCTGGCGGAATCATATTTTCTTAATGACACACACATACATATGTAGGTATTGTGCCAAAGACGGGCGCAGGTGCGTAATTCAAATGTTAGAATATTTAATGACGGAGATTAAACATCTTCAAAGCGTTTTTAACAAGATTTAGGTGTGTATTGTTAAAGCTGACATAATGAATACGAATGTCGAGAGGACAAATACATTTGCCATTTACGTTTGCTGTCTTAAATTTTCATGAATACCTTGTAACATAATGTACATACTCACAGTTACCTTCATTCATTCCTCCCGGTCAGAACAAGCATTCTGTTACCGTTAGGCGCTGTTCTGATTATTCCTCACGACACGTTTTATCCATAATCAGTACACAGACACAGCTCCAACTTTAACATGAGTCTACGACGATTTAGTGTCATCCAAGGGTTGGCAATTTCGCCCACATTGATGGATATCATTTTTCCTTAACCATACTTTAGTTTCCTTGTCGCTACACGACATTTTGGCGCCCACTATCACGCATCGTCACTTATACACCCCACCTCCACAAACTACACACCACTCTTCAGTCCATCTCCATCTTTACTTATAAATATATCTCTAATTGTTTTCTATCTCCCTTTTTCATTTTATTCCTTAACCATACTTTAGTTTCCTTGTCGCTACACGACAACCTTCCACCTGAAGAACACGTAAAGAGTGAGCTACAAAATGGCGGGATCAATTCTCAAATTTAAAATGACATTTGACACTTTTTGATTCGTAATTCAAACCAATTTGAAATAAAAAAACTTTCTGGTTAAAAATAAGGTTGTATTTGTTATAAAAGATGGTTGTTCGTGATAAAATTATAATGTAGCTTTTTCTAATCCTGCATTCGGTAAGTAGTACGCTCTTGTGTCGAAGTTTTCGAATTCTACGCGGGCGAAGCCGCGGGCAAAGTCTCGTCTCACATTATAATCAGCGTAAAGCCAAGACAAATGCGTATAGTTAAATTTTCTAATGATGGTTTAATATACTCCAATGCACATAGTATGTATATGTTCCGATTTCGCAACCGTTCTCATATGACCGATTCGCCATTGGACTGTTCGTCGACAGGATGATTCATTTATTTCCGTTTCGCCACCAGAGTCTTTCACCTACGGACATTTCACCGGCAGAACCTTCCATTTACGTCACTATCGACGACAGGCCTTTCAAGTTTCAGAATGTTTCACCGACACGACGATAAATCTATAACTTTTTTAACTACAGACCTTTCCATCTACGGAGAATTCGCCGTCAATCTTAAGACAAGCGACATTACAAAAAATACACATTACATACATTGGTCTTTTTATTATTTGATTAAATAACAATTTATCAAATTTTCGGAGCCAACGCTTAAGCTTGAGCGCAGTGAAACTGGGTATAGAGAAAGAATCGAGCGGCATTTATCAGTAAAAAATGGGATGGATTTGAAATCCTATTTAAGTGGCTGGGCACATATGTATTTGTCATTTAATCAAATAAGAGAAAGAAAGACCAAGAGAAGATGGATGAGTAGGTACAATTATATGATTAGATTTTGGTTTAATGAAATGAAAAATATACTTTTTTGTAGTTTGTTTTATTTTATGTTTTCTTATATTAAGGGGTCAAAACTTACTCCAAAGGGTTCGTATATATATAACACGGCTGTTGCGTCCTTTTACTTGGCTCAACTTTGGCGTGCAACGCGTCCGCGTGTCTAGATTCTTTAGGGCAAGTAGCCGGCCCTGATCTCTTAGTAAAGGCACTGTAAGCTGTAGATATTTATTGTGTATTTTTTGTAATATTGCTTGTCTGGCGCGTCGCTGGCGGAATCAAATGTTTCAAATGACACACACATACATAGGTATAGTGCCAACATACGGGCGCAGGTGCGTAATCCAAATGTTAGAATATTTAATGACGGAGATTAAACATCTTCAAAGCGTTTTTAACAAGATTTAGGTGTGTATTGTTAAAGCTGACATAATGAATACGAAAGTCGAGAGGACAGATACATTTGACATTTACATTTGCTGTCTTTTTACATGAAAACCTTCCGCCTGAGGAACACGTAAAGACATTTGTGTGCATTTTTACAAGCTTTTATTTAACTTACACTGGGGGCTAACCACCAGCTCTTATAACAGGGCAGAAGTTGAACTGCACTGTTTGTTGTACACGCATTCACCTGCCCATACCCACTTACACCAACACACACACCCACATCAATCAAACTCCACTTATCACCTACTAGTTCACACACACTCACAAACACTTCTCACTCACGTATAGACCATTTGCTTATAATATTATGGGTAATTTAAATTTTATACAATGTAGCATTTAAGTTAGTTATAAGTCATTCAAAATTTAATTAATAGTACAACCAACCATACTTTTTGTTGGCATTTTATTGTTGCAATATCGAAGGAAAAGGCGCTGGAAACCGAAATACAGGCATTGCCTAGTTGGTTGCCAGGGTAGCGGGATCGTCCGAAAGGGTTACCGCTGCCCTGGAACATAAAGGGCTAAGGAAGGAACACGGGTGGGTTTTAGTGAGTAAGAGTCTGACACTCCCTTCTGCTCCACCCAGAGCGGGAGGAGTCATTTGATGATTTCCCATCCTGAAAAAAAAAAAAAGCCATTGCCTAGTTCGGTTGCAGTGGCTACATCCACCTATTAGAAATTAATACTGCCAAACTATTTTTCTGTAACCTAATATTAAGTTTTTGAGAACATAAATTATTATTATATTATTATATCTTAGTGTCGTTGTATATTTGTTTAGTTAATGTTAAGTAGTGGTAAATGTAGAGAGTTTTAACAAGTTTATTTTGTACTAGCTTCTGCCCGCGACTTCGTACGCGGATCTGTTGCTTATGCCAGCGACAACGAGGTCGTCAAAATCGAAGATCTGAAACGTCTGATGTCGAATTCTAAGAGCCCGGGGACGGGAACACAGCGTGATGCGCGAGACGATTCGAGACGTTTCAGATCTTTGATTTTTGTAAAAAGTCGGCATGAATCCAGATTTAGTGACTTGATGAGCTCCAAATGAAGTCATCTGAAAATCACTGTTGTAGGCTCGAATATTGCTTAAGAAATGGTTGGACTTGGGATGCTCGCCATTCAAAAGAACTCGTAAGACCTCCGGTAGCTCTTGCATAGAGTTTAGTCGTAACTTTCCAGACGCACAACACATTCCCTTGGTCTCTCCCTTCCACTAACGCGCGTGACAGTGTGCACACACCTCAGACATGGTGCCAATGTCTCCGTGTTCGATGTAATTAATAAATGGGTTATAGGAAAACGCGCTCCTTTCTTTATTGTTCCACGGTTGCTCTTCAGGATCATAAACCATAGACTCAGTATCAGATGAGGATGATTTGCGAAGATTGCGACGTATACGGTCTAGATCAATTTGGGCCACACGCAGTTCGACTGACTTGCCCGAATTTCCTGAATCCGCTCACGTTCTTGCGTGGAATGAACAGACACTTCAACACGCATGTCGTGATTTCTTTGCCGAGCAAGTGCGTTGCGTTGTTCGCGGTGCTCGTCTGTTTCCAAAGACTGAGCTAGAGCATGCTGTGAGCGGTCTGCACTAAGGCGCGTCTCATGCTCTTCAGGATTCTCAAGTGATCGAGATGTGGCAGTGCGAATACGCTGGGAGCTTAAGCGCGAGTCACTCTGCGTGTAAGTCTCCGAAGCGCGAGATACTGCGTGGCGCTCGCGATCGCTTACTTGGCGTGTATCGTGCTCCTGACTGTTCTCGAGCGACCGAGCAGTCTCAGTGCGGAAAAGCTGAAGACTTAATCTCTGCTCTCTCTCTGTATCCGTTTCGGAAGCGCGAGATAAAGAATGACGCTCTCGGTCACGCGCAAGTCTTTTCTCACGCTCCTGACTGCTCTCAAGTGATCGAGCAGTCTCAAAGCGGATATTCTGAAGACTCAACCTCTGATCCCTCTGTGTAACCGTTTCGGATGCGTGAGACAAAGAATGACGATCCCGGTCGATAGCTAAACGAATTTCTCGTTGTTCCACACTTTCCTGAGATCGAGAAGCAGTAGTGCGGACTCGTTTAAATTCTAGTCTTAATTGGCGCTGCGTGCTAGTTTCTGCGGACAAACTTAGTGCATTACGCTCACGGTTAGCATCTAGCCGTTGTTCACGCTCTGCGTCGGTTTCGAGAGATCGAACTAACCTGCGCATCTTAGAAACCCTTGAGCTTAGAGACAGATTTGATATTTTTCTAAAAGGCATAGCTAAAATTCCTCTTCATCCGATACTAACGATATTCAAATCAATGAAAAATAATCGAATAAGTACGTAAGAATTGCTAGTTAGTAGAAAAATAATAATCATTCGCAGGAAAATTAAACACATCAACCAACACAGGCAACAAAGGTAACCCCCGTTTCTATAGGATGAGAGCGGCACATTGGCACCTATAACATCACGTTTTGGGAACGAAATCATAGCGCGATCTAACTCGACGCCAACGCCATATAGTTAGAAAACGGAAACTACCATTATATCATTTACCCAAATTAATTAAATTATGAATAAAACTAAATTGTGGTTAATTTAACAGACAACTACATTATTTTTGCATTAAAAAAAATATGGTAACAGCAGTAAGGAACAAAACTAAGAATTACATACTTAAATCAATTACCTAGTACAACAAATGTGCGTGGTAAGATATAACTTAGAACCAAAAGTTTGACTTGACTTCATGATAGTGTAGCTAGTTGTACCACCAATCAATCTGTTTAGTATTATTGGTGTGAAACTCTCCATACAATTAGATAGGACATGTAAAGTTCTCAGATTTCATAACAGTATCGTTCCCAATGCACATAAAAAATGCAAAAACTAAAAACAAAGAATTTTACGTTTTTTCAATACATGATGGCAAAATAAAAAAAATAATAATAGTATGGGATTTGAACTCGCACGATGTAGTGCGGTAAACGGTCGCCTGACCTTACCGCTAAATTCCCCGTTGGCATATTGTTGAAATAGCCGTTCCCTTGCAATTTATAATATTACTGCCCCGCTCCTTTATAAAAATAGCGTGATTATTATGTTTCCAGAGTTAAATTATTATTAACTGAATAAATAACATGTCATTTTGTGCATTAAATTATTTTGTGCATTCATTACGAACAAAAACTTTTTAAAATCAATATTGCTTACCTCCTGTAACATACGGCGTGATAATATGTAGCCTAAAGCCTTCCTTGGTTTACAAAGAACATTTTTGCTGAATTTCAATTCAATCTATCCAGTAGTTTTGGCGTGAAGCCGTACCATACACACAGACAAACAGACAAAAATTCTAAAAAGTCACTTTTTGTCATCAGTTACGTTTTTCTAACAAAAGCCACTTATTTTTTCTCGAAAATTCTCAATGTACAGTTTTTCTTTCGTTACTGTTTTATTATATGTATACTGTATAGATTACTTGAAAATCATTTATGTAGGTTTTAGCAGCACATCTCATCTATTAAATATATTAAAAGAAATCTCGATGTTTCGTGAGGTCTTAAAAACCGTGCGAAGCAAGAGCGGGTTGCTAGTTCAGGAATAAAATAAAGTCAGATGATAAAATTTCTTTTCCAATTCACCAATTCATTAATAAATTTTGGTGAGTACGACCACTTGCTTTTGTTACTTTAAGGACTAAGGTACCCCCAAAAAACATTTATCAAAATCCTTTTGACAGCGGTCAGAACCGTGTTTTTTTCCTCCGGAGGCAACACAACATCAATTAAAGATGTATAAAAAGGTTGCCAGAGTAATTAATAATCTGTTGATTTAGGCGTGATACTGGAAAAAATTGTTTTTTTCTTCCTTTCATCCTTTTAGTAATAAATAATATTTATGGGTTAAAACGCTTTTATCTTTCTGCAAATCAATTCATCGATCAAGCCTATAAGTACAGACGCCAGCACATCAAGCTACTACAATCTGTCAAATTTCTTTAATAGATTTTCAACTTTATCGCTAAAGCATTAGGTTCAAAGTTGATTGGGAAAATTTGACAGTTTCGGGTAGCTTGATGTGCTGGCGTCTGTACCTAAGTGTATTCTGTTGGTGAAATAAATAAATTATGAGCAGTGAGCAGTGGTAACGGTAAAAAACGGTGGTAAGAAATGATAACTTTCGAGTTGGGCGTGGTGGGTTCAAACCAGTGTTGCCAGTGCCCTTTTGTCAAAAGTAACATAACATTAATCAAAAAATAACATTTTGATGACAAAAGTAAGATTTTATTTTTTTAGGAATTTTTTGTTTAAATAGCTCAATAAACAGTTTTTTCTTCTTTGTACCAAAATTTTGAATTGGCCGATCAGTCAAAATCCGAAATAAAAAAAAAAAACATTTTAAAATAAACTATGTCTTCGTCTGTAATACAATTTAAACACAAAGTCATAATTAAACATACTCGTTTATAATTACCACATATAACCTAGAATATATTTTATGACCTTTAATCCTACCAGCTGAATGACCCCCTGGTCATTCAACCCACCACAACCCCTCAAACACACCCTACAACCCAAGTTTAGTGGTGAAGCGTCACCCGGATAAAAAAATATGAGACCTATTGCGACGAATGACTGCGCTTTTATTTTACAAATCAGAAAAAATATGTTATATCTGTGAAAAAATCTGGAATATGCCTAATTAATATTCTTGGTACAAGGTTTTGCTGATGCCAGTTATAAAGTACATGTATAAACTAGCAAATCCATTTAACAACCATAGTGACTGACCATTTTTCGCCATAGCATGAACCACTTACGAAATTATACGAGTGCCACACGTGGGATAAGGAACGGCTCACAGAACCTAAACTTGGTATGTTTTTTTTCTTTGTTCCATAAAATCATAGTACAAAATAATCAGCATTCCCATTTCTTACCCTCAAATATAACATTACGCCCCAAATATCGGAAACCATTTAGCATGAACGGATCCGCAGTCTCACGATATGTCAAAATAAACAATTCGTGCTCAATCGAGTGACGATCCCTACTGAATGACAAACATCAATCAAACGATGAACACAATCCCGAAGATTTCCGGAGAATGCCGAACCATTCGGAGCAATAGGGATCTGTCACTTTCGAATAAAACCGGTATAAACAGTGAATACGTCATGCACAAAATTCATTTCGCCGGTTTGAGGATGTGGAGAGATAGCGTAAGGACTTGTACACAGTTTTCAATGGGTTGCTCTTTTATGAGGTTGGTGGAACTGCAAAGCTTTGGAGCTGTGTTCATTAAAATGGTCGAAAGTTTCTCTGAATTATGAGTGGTGCTCGAATGTTAGGTAGAAATACGACACGGTTGGTGCAGTGGATGAGCGATCGACTGCTGCGCTGCGTGTCGCGGGTTCGATTCCCGCACGGAACAAATATTTGTATTGCCTACGGGTAGTTGTTCCGGGTCTGGCTGTTTGTGTATGTGAGTTTAAATGTTTGTAAACGCACCCACGATACAGGAGTAATTCCTAGTGTGGGGCAACATTTTATCTAAAAAAATAGTTAGACTATTAGACTGGCGTAGTAGATTCGTAGCAAACAGTAATGTTCGTAGCGGTCGTAGCAAAAAACGTAGCGAAACTTGAATTGCTCGTAGCTGCGTCGCAACTGCGTAGAGGTTCCTTTTTTAGTCACACTTTTGCGAGTTCTCATAAACAAATTAAATGTTAATTAATTTAAAGGTCTCACAAAAAGGTTTAAAGTGAAACAAAATCCCTTTTCAGTCCCACGTGTAACAAAGAACCAACTGAAACCTGAAAATTTACCTTTTGTTTCAGTAAATACGGGTATTTGGTTACTGCTTGAGAGGCACTCACACGGCCCTTATGTAAACAGGGCCTAAGGCAGGAATCGCTATTTTATCTGTCTGACCCGATTACACCAAACCTTCGTGAACAAAATACTAAAACGAGGGAATAATGATGTACACTTGTACAGTCTGCAAAAACGTTCAGTGTACAGGGTTCCTATAGCATAAGCATAATCAGCCTATAATGTTCCCACTGCTGGGACACAGTCGTCCTCTCTGTGAGAGGGAGTGGGCCGTAATTCACCAGGCGGGACCAGACGGCTGTGCGGATGTCACAAGTCTTTAAATTTTGGTTTTAGAACATGCTGGTTTCCTCAGGATGTTTTCCTATAGTTCCCCGCTCCTTTTTTGACTCGTGTGAATTCCATAGAGCTTTCCATTTATTTAGGGTTTTTAAAAATATCTTGTTATGTTGGGAAAATATGTTTATTTATTTCCTCGCCAAACTAATCTGCTGACAGTACAATATCGAGCACATTAGGCCAGACGTGGAATATACGTAGTTTCTTGATAACGAACCGTTTTATTGCCTCGTAAATTAATAAATGGACGATATATCTTTATTTGTTGTACTTAATGATAAGGAATTTTTATGGTATACGAATAAAAGTAAATCTAGGCATTGATCGTTCTCCAACGTCTATCTTAACGTTCTAAATGGCGAAGTAATGCTTTCGTAAACTGAATTTTACTCTGAGGACCCCATCTCGCGTGCCACAACTACAATACGTGGACGGGCGGGAATTTGTCTGAAAATGACTAGTTTATTCACACGGACCACATTGGCACCGAGAAAACGCAATACTGAGGTAGACAGACATCACTCTATCCCGCTCGCACTGTCAAATGCCGTTATTTAGCCGAGGAAAACTTAGGTGCAGACGGTGCAGTGATAACGTACGAACGCGAACGTGCGGAGTAAAGTTAACGGGTTAGTTTTACCAAATGATTAAAAAATTGAAGGTACTCGTTTCGCATATACACCCTCAAATTTTGATCGTTTGAAAAGGGGTCATTGTACTCATCATTATAAACAACTTTTACTACGGGACCAAACCAGAAATCGTGAAAAAAAAATCAGTTGATCCATAGGTGTATGCTCGCATAACTCTACATAATGTCTGGATCAACTGATTTTTTTTTCACACATTTATTTAGAGTCAATATCTACTTTATTCAATATTCATGTCTATGAATGACACAAATGGTGTCTGCCGCTTACATATATACCTATAATTGATCGCGGTTTTGTCCGCGTGAATGTCGGAAATTATCCTACGGTTTAGGTCCTTGTCCCCAGGATGAACTATCTCCTTACCAAATTTTATCGAAATCCGTTCAGTAGTTTAGGCGTGAAAAGGTAATATACAGACAGACTTGCTTCCGAATATATAATATTACTAGCTGCACCCCGCGGTTTCACCCGCATAAGTTTCGATCCCGTGGTAATATCGAAATAAAAAGTCCTAAGTGTTAAACCAGGTTGTCAGCTACGCCCACACCAAATTTCATCAAAATTGGTCCAGCTGTTTGAGCGTGAAGAAGTAACAATCGTACAAACACACACACACACACTCTCACAAACTTTCGCCTTTATAATATTAGTGTGACTAGCTGTGCTCCGCGGTTTCACCCGCATAAGTTTCGGTCCCGTGAGAATATCGGGATAAAATGTATCCTATATGTTAATCCTGGTTATACCAATAACCAGGATTAATATCAACCATCAATATACAATAACCATCTGTGTGCCAAATTTCATCCAAATCCGTTCAGTAGTTTTTGCGCGAAAGAGTAACGAACATCCATCCATCCATCCAAACTTTCACGTTTATAATATTAGTAGGAAGTCATTGACTGCCACCGCGGTCACCTGTGTCCGCCAACAATAGATTTTCTATTGTGTCTGTTGACTGGCAGTCACCGTGTTGGTATGATTTATTCAAAAATTGTTCGAAATTACGTTTCGTATACTTCGTGAGTTTGTACTGGGACCTCCGGGGTCATGTCACATTGACAGACGGTCTGGAAGCAGCTGTCAGATTTATAAATCGCTTGGCTGCACAGTTTTTGTGCCTTCGTCATTTACTGCTCTGCCTTATGTCTGCATTGAGGTGTCTTGGCTTTGTTTTCGAGAATATAAACTTTTATGTTACGCAGGAGATAATTTTGGTAGTACAATAGAAATAAAGAAAGAAAAAAAATAGGTTTAAGATTCTAATAATAAGGAAAAATAAAAACAAAAAATATCTATAATCACGAGCACAAAGCAGAAATAGTCGACGGCTGCACGTCATGACTATGACAAGAAGGCTTCCACTCAGCATGATGCTGTGATATAGGGACCCACAGCACAGCGCTGATTTATTCAGTGGTTACCCAAAAAGGGCGTACGGAAACCAAGTCAGATCTGCAGGTAGTCGTACAATAGATAACAAAATAAAATAAAACAAACAGTACCAACAAGTTGTAGTGTATATGAAACAACTACATGAAGAACCAATGATATAAATAAATATTATTAATTAGCATAAAATTTAATTTATCCGCAGGCAATACGACACGACCATAATACCAAAAGTATAAAACCTAGTAAAAGAATTTACAGCTGGGCAGAGAACAAGATGTTTGAAAAAACCTTACAACAACGTATAGCATATCAACTATAATGTTTCCACTGCTGGGACACACACAGGCCTCCTCTCTGTTAGAGGGACTGGGCATCTACCACACGGGCCCAGTGGGGTTGTTACGATGTCACAATTCTTCGAATTTTTGGTTCTAGGCCATCCCGGTTTCATCACGATGTTTTCCGTTACCGTTTTGAGAGCAGTGGTAATAAACTAATTTACACTAAGTAAGTCGCGGCCGTGACCACTGGGCCAAAATTGCTCTGCAAAAAAGTATATTTAACCTTATTTTTAACCAACATTGTGGGTTTTCAGAGGAAGTAAACTTGGTTAAGTTGACTCCCCTTCAAAACCCGCACAGCCAACGCCAATCATAAATACAGTTACAAAAATGTTTCGATTCGAGCCACGTCGTCTCGTCGCGACTGAATTCCTGACTACCTTCCAATACAGGGCTCGGCACGGGATTGAATCCCGATTGTATCGAAGGAGCAAAGCCTCCACTCGATATACTTTCATTGTGTTGCGAAAGTTCGCGATATGTGAGATTAGAGATCAAGTTAGGGGAGGCGGTTTGTTATCGTTCTATTTTCGAATATTTTTCTTCTTTTTTCCTGGTGATGTTGAAAGCGGTTGTCGTAAAATGAGGTGTTTGTTGTGCCTGTGCTCATTTGCGTGTAATGTTATGCAAGCACTATTTTGTTCTGAGCCGTGAGTTTCTTTAAAAGAATTCAATAGGTAGTATAAATATCATGACTGGTGATTAGATATTTATCGGTAATCGATAAGTACAGTCTTCTATACTTCCAAAAATTTCAGGTGCGTTATCTTATTTAGTTGAGTAAAACTAACCAATACACTTGTACCAAACTGGTATACGTCAGTTCTATACTTTTTACATTTAATTGTTCAACACTAATAATAATACTGTTACTCAGCATAGTTTTAAACTTAGCATTATGAACGTCTGTACGACTGGACGGTCGGAACACGAATGCCGTCCGCAACTTCAATCTTATAGTTAAGACGTTAGTCAATTGAAATACTTTAATCGTAGCAAAATAATGTTACGAACTTCTGTTTGCGAACTAACGTCAAACTAGCTATCGTTTAATATTAAGAGGGAGATAGCCCGCGAAATTCAAAATTTTAAAATTGAAATTAATTGATAGCGTATGAAAATAGTCATTCAATAGGATTACAAGAACTTAGAGGGTTGTATATATGATTTTAATGATTATTATTCTGTAAACACATACTTGTTACGGTCGCGAATAATATTTTGTTCAACATACAACCTGACACTGTCCTGAAAATTGTAAAAAACGTTACACAATTTGAATTACCTAAATATGTAGAATTATATTAAATCAATCCACTCAGCCTATCGCAGTCCACTACTGGACAGCCCTCTCCAGGCTGCACCACAACACCTTGTCCTCCGCCTTCAGCACTCAGTCTGTTCCAGCCACCTTCTTTAGGTCGTCCGTCTATCTAGCTGGGGGGCGGGGCGTCCCACTTTACGGTTTAAAAAGTTCTTTATTTCTCAAAGATAACAAATCACTTACGAGGAGAAATAAAATATAAAACAAAACATAAGCAGTTTAAAGTACAGATGCGCATAGACGGTATTCTTAAAAAAACCAAATTACATTTCTGTATTGGTAGGTAATTTCAATTAACCTTGTCATTGGGCGACAGTTTTTGAGCAGATAAAAGGGATGGTTTACATGGAGTGGGTACGATAATAATGTTGGAATCGGACAGATTTACTTTTTTGTGATGCCTTTGGAAATATGTTGTTTTAATAACTTTTTGAATAAGGATTTTGACTTAGTGTCTTTTATATGCTTAGGTAAAGAGTTGTAGATCTATGCTACTTTTTTTTTTTTGGGTGGGAAATCATCAAATGACCACTCCCGCTCTGGGCTGAGTGGAATGGCGTGTCAGACTTTTCCTGACTAAAACCCACCCGTGTTCCTTCAGTTGCCTGTGCCAGGGGCCACGGTACCTCTTTCGAACAACCCGCGGCCCTGGCAGAGATCTGTGCTCCTTAACTAATTATGGTAAAAAGTGTATTTTGTATCAAAGATCTGTGTTCCTTGATACAAAATACGCTTTTTACTTTAATTAGTTCGCGGTTTATATAGTTGTATATCGTGGGCTCGGCTGTCATTCGTGGATCTTTGACAGTCGTTACGGGTAGTCAGAAGCCCGAAAGTCTGACAACCAGTCTTACCAAGGGGTATCGTATTACCCAGTAACTGGGTTGTGGAGGTCAGATAGGCAGTCGCTCCATGTAAAATACTGGTATTCAGCTGCATCCGGTTAGACTGGAAGCCGACCCCAACATAGTTGGGATAAGGCTAGGCAGATGATGATGATATCGTGTGCTCGCCTAGAGCTGCGGGTATATATTTGATTGTATTTTGTGATGTTTATTTGTGAGTGTATGTTTTAAGCTTGCCAATACGCGGTCTCCACTCCAGGACTCGTCTGCTCCACCGGCCAGCGGAATTATAATAATACAATAAAATAGAGTATTATATCATTTCTATTTCTCATCGTTTAGAAAGTTTTCCCCGAAATTATGTCTCAGAACTCAATCTATACCGACCCAAACTTTATAGAAAGGATCGAAGTCCCCCCGCTTACAACCACTGTCTTAAACCACATCCAAAACTGCGAACAGCTGCTTTTATCGCTTCTTCTCCCGCCTAAACCTTTCTTGCGGAACTCTTGACCCACCGAATGTCTCATAAATCGAGTAAAACTTTTATCTTAACGGTTCAACAGCGGTTTTTATACATTTCATGCTCTCTCAAGATGTTCCCGGGGATTTTAATGAAAAAGTTTTTGTTTAATTTTCGGAACGGAATGTTGATTTCTATTAAGAATGTTTTCAAGCTGTGACGTTTTTAAGGTTCCGTACCTCGAAGGAAAATATGGAACCCTTATAGGATCACTTGGTTGTCCGTCCGTCCGTTTGTCTGTCAAGACCCTTTTTCTCAGGAACGCGTGGAGGTATCAAGCTGGAATTTATATCAAATACTCAGGTCTACTGACCTTTGGAGCTGTGATGAAAATCAAACTTCTAAGCCAACGCAATCATTTTCGACACTCGCAAGGGAATCAAAACCTCGCAAGGAACAGAATCTTGAAATTTAGTACGTAGCAACGTCTTATAGCACAGATAAAGGAAAAATTGCGAAAACCGTACATTTTTGGTTACATACCTACAAATTTGTACGGAACCCTCGGTGCGCGAGTCCGACTCACACTTGACCGGTTTTTTTTATTTGTTTTTAAAAGGGCACATCAAGCTACTACAATCTCTTTAATAGATTTTCAACTTTATCGCTAAACATTAGGTTCAAGGTTGATTGGGAAAATTTGATAGTTTCGGGTAGCTTGATCTGCTGGCGTCTGTACACTGTGATTTTAATTTTTTTAGTCTTAACATAGACTTAATTGGTTTGACATGATCCGTCTTCTTATAAAATGAGTTTCAACTTTAAACCTAGCCCGTTACTGTATTTTGAACTTCATTCCGACAGACGTAAATTACTTAATGCAAATTTTACAACTTAGACTCGGGTTTAACGTCAGTTTTTGTAATAAGAACTGTAAGGTCCCGGCTGTCCTTCGTGGATCTTTGATAGGCCGTACTAGTAGTCAGAAGCCCGAACGTCAGACAACCAGTCTTACCAAGGGGTATCGTATTACCCAGTAACGGGGTTGTGGAGGTCAGATAGGCAGTCGCTCGATGTAAAATACTGGTGTTCAGATGTCACAGATGATGTCTAGGCAGATGATGATGATTTATTAAAAAAATTCTGAATAAATTATGCTCCCAAAGTTTCCTGCCTTCCTCCTGTTTGAAAGGTTTCATTTTATTTTTTATCTAAAACAATTTCAGTTGTAGATACGTTTATTAATCTAGATAGCCTGTATAACGCCTTGTTTCAGCATAATCAGGTAATGTAGATAAACATTTCAGTAAGCTCTCTCATTTACGCTGAAAATATACTGATACTCTGAAGACTACAACATTATTTGTGTAGTGTGCTACACAAATAATGTTGTAGTCTCAGCCTATGGCGTTCCCACTGCTGGGACACAGGCCTCCTCTCTGTGAGAGGGAGTGGGCCGTAATCCACCACGCGGGCCTAGTGCGGGTTCACATACCTTCGATTTTTTTTTTTTGTTCTGGGATATGCCAGTTTTCCTTCATCGTTTTTGAGAGCAATGGTGATGAAATAAATTACACAAAGTAAAGCGCCTCCCTAGGTTTGAACCCATGACCTCTCGTAAGTCGGGATCATTAGCACTGGGTCACCACTACTCTATTTGTGTGATAGGATTTTATTAATTTCAGCACTTTATATTGAACTTGTAGGAGAAAACTGATTTTTTTTAGTGATTTAAGGTGGATGCGCTAAGGTAACCGCAAAATTAAAATTTACTTATTAAGGTATGATTCGCGATCGTAACAAATAGGTATGTATGGCTTTACAGAATTATAATCATTAGCATCGGTGATACAACTTCTTGAGTTAGAATTAGCCTCAAATGTCATGATTTTATGAAATAGTCATTCAATATATGAATTTGGAGAGCTTTATCGGTGATTTTAATTCTGTAAATAAATATTTGTTCCGGCCACAAATCATATTTAGATAAACATACGAGCTGATACTGACGGGTGATTTTTATTCGTGCACTGGATTTTCAACGCACGGCTTAGCGTCGAGAGTTGAAAATCCAACAGTGTGTTTTCTTAACGTGCTGGGATGCGCTGTGTTGGATTCTCAATGCTCGACTTAACACCGAGAGTTGAAAATACGGTGCAGTACAGTGCACGAAATAATGTTTTTTTTTGTGCTCTGGATTTTCAACGAACATACGGGCGATTTGTTCCCGTGGGAAAATATGGGCTACTCTGAAGCTTTCGCCTTAAGAAGGCTGATGATTGTTGTTATTTTGATTATTTTTCCATAATTGGTAACTAGGCGGACTTAGCGAATCTTAACACATCGGAAAATATCACCCACGCATACGTGGTACATAACACACACACACACACACACACATAATCAGCCTACAACGTTCTCACGTTGGACACCAACGTGGGACACAGGCCTCCTCTCAGTGGGAGGTAGTGGGCCGTAAACCACCACGCGGGGACAGTGCGGGTTGCTAGCGTGGGATTATGTGATCACACATAAAGAAACATGTAAAACATTGTAACCATTTCGATCAATCTGCAGCGATCTGTACCAGAAAATCCGCTGCTTTATGCAAGTACTTTATAAAAGTATTAGTAAGTAAGTTGATTAATTTCTGTTGTCACACTGACGTTTATCGCCCTTACCGCATCGAAACGCGATAGATTTTTCACTTTTTATTTTGCTGCGGCTATGTTATCGCGAACCGCAGCGATAGTGCGCAAAAGGCATAAATGGAATGCTATAAATAGTCCAATTCACAACCAAGTTTGAATTTGGAATCTAAGTGTAGGCGAAGTTGTTATTAATAATAACTTTTTTTTTCTTTTATAAAAAAAACGTTGCCCCACACTAGGAATTTCTCCTGTATCGTGGGTGCGTTTACAAACATTTAAACTCACATATACACAAACAGCCAGACCCGGAACAACTACTTGTACTAGGAATCAACGATTTTATTATCCTGTAAATTCCACAAAACGTGAGCCGAGTTTAAACTGGACGGCAAGGTTGGCGCAGTGGACTGCTGCGCTGCGTGTCGCGGGTTCGATTCCCGCACAGAACAAATATTTGTAAGTCCTACATGTATTTGTTCCGAGTCTGGGTGTTTTTCTATCTATAATATGTATGTATTTACAAAAAAAAAAATGTATATAAGTAGTTTATCAGCCATCTTGTTACCATAACACAAGCATTAGGTTGCTTAGCTTGGGACTAGATGGCGCTGTGTGAAATGTCCAGGGATATTATTATTTATTTATTTATTATTATTTCTGCATAGCATAAGCATAAACAGCGTATAATATTCCCACTGCTGGGACACAGGCCTTCTCTCGCTGAGAGAGCCGTAATCCACCAAACGGGCCCAGTGCGGGTTGGTAGAAGACATGTCTTCGAATTTTTGGTTCTAGGACATGCCGGTATCCTCACGATGTTTTCCTTTACCGGTTTTGAGAGCAGTGGTGATGAAATAATTTACACAAAGTAAAGTGCGTGCCTGGGTGCGCCAGCAACTTGTAAGTCACGGCCCTTGGTCACCGAAGCTCTAATAGTGAGTAAGAATTATTTATGTCGACGGTATTAAACATTAATTTCCTTTATTTCGGTTTCCTTATTACAGTTACACATTTGACTTTATTATTTCATTCTACCTACGTCCAGGACACGAAAAATAAAACCTACATAAGTACCAATGTCGGGACTTACATTTACGCTCGCCTATTTTTACGTTCAGTCGTATGTAAGGGGACGTAAAAGTTCTTAAAACGTCGAATGTGTTTCGGCTAGATGCCAGGAGAGGCGATTTATGTGTTTTAGTTTTTATCTTGTTGCTAGGAAAGGAAAATATCTTTGCTCAGTATATTTGTGGTGCTATGCTGGCGTAGAATATCAAACGTAGTTTTAAAACATTAGTATGTAAGAGTTTGCGCGAGGAGCAATAAAAGAGTCGGCAATGGTTTATTGGCGTGCTTATTACAATTTAACAATTTTGTTGAATTGCAGACTTGTAAGGTTTCGTAGTATAGGGCCCTCGTGTAAATCTGTAATTACAATTCTACCTTGTACTTCGGTGCTTATTTAGTTTATCAATTCTTAGTTATATTTACATAATTTAAAAGCTAACAGTCTTAGAATAATATGTACAAGTATATAAAGAGGAGGGGAAATCGCTGTCAATAGGAAACGTGCCCAAAAGCCTGGCAGCATTGCCACGTTGTATGGCAATGCTGATTCTTTGGCCAAAAAATAGGCCAGCCCTCTGGTCACTGGTCAATAAAGAGGTAAAATTTGTTTGTTTGTTTGTATGTATGTACGGGGTATTCTCCGGGATTACCAGTCGGATTTGAAAAATTCTTTTTGTATTTAGTAGCTCAATTCTTGAGGAAGGTTATAAGTTATTTAACATCACGCTACGACCCTTGACAGCCGAGCAAAAGATGAAAAAGTCAGAAAAAATGCTAAGCGCATACGAAGTAGTAGCACGGGCGAGTGATGGGATGCGACGCGATGGGTCGGGTAGCTAAAATTTTACGCTGACGAAGTCGCGGGCAGAAGCTAGTAGTTAATAAATATTAAATTCGCAAAACACGTATTCTTTTGTATGGAACAGATAGGTCAAGGCCGTATTCTCATTCATCGTCATTTGATGATTTCCCATCATCAAAAAAAAAAAGCCGCACTGTAGTTTCCTTGATACATCGTGTTCCGGACGATATACATAAACATCGACCATCCGATGTTCAGACCATGGAAATAAGCATTTTTCATTATGGACACATTAATTAATTCTTATTCTTTGTTAATTTTCATGCATATCGGGTGATGTAAATCACCCGATGTGCATGCCTCTTTATCTCTTTATCCGAAGCATTTTATATATTTATCACTTTAATTGCACTAAGCGGCAACATAGGCTAAATTAAGATCCTTTCTTACTGCGTAGCTCAATTAAATAATTTCCTTAAATGAAATTACAAATATCTTTGTAACGAAGCCTTTTTAAGTACCACTTCCTTTGTTAGATTTGATTTGTATAAGCTATAGAATCGTTTACCAAAGTTTATGGATAACGTGAAGAAACACGTTGTATAAGCATGCATAAAAATGCAGAATGACAAACGAAACCCATAAAAATTCCAACTATTCCAAGTTCCTAGGGAAATGTACAACATTTATATTTATTCTAAAACATATATTTTACTGAACCAGCTTATTACTGCAACGTTTCCTTTGTAAGACGGAACCATCTCTTCCCTGCACGTCTCCTGAGATTGGTTGCACTGACTGCGGACCATGACTTTATTTATGTAGATTTCAACCTTTTGTAAAAATGTAGTAGGTAATATTTATTGTATGGTTAAAGGAAATACAAGTGTTATTAGAAGAAATAACGCGCTAAATTTCAACAAACTGAAGTATTTTACGTGGAGCGACTGAAAAGTTTTACCTAATTACAACTCAATTCTAAATATTATCGAATTGTTAAATACCGAACACCAGAGGGGCAATTCTCGTAATTTTAAGAACGTTCACAGTCTGATCCCAGTCTCAATCTGTCAAAAAATCGACGCACAGCACACGCAACGCAGCAGTGAATCGCTAAACCACTGCGCCAACCGTGCCGTCACTTTATAAACGGTTGCCTCAGATTTTAGTTATAGAAACACAATGTTACCATTGTCGTAACGGCCTACTGGGTAAGGCCTCGCCTCTCATGCACGAGGTTGTGGGTTCGAATCCGGGCAAGTACAAATGTGTTTTTTTCAATCCATATGTACTTTCTGAGTTTATTTTAAGCATTATTGATATCGGTGAAGGAAAAAACGGGTTGCACTCCGGGAGTGCCGGCAGAAGTAAAAACTTGAATATTAACGTTGTGCATTTTTGATATTTTGGTATGCGGTCTACTCTCCCTCCGTTTTACGAATTTTCGATCAGGTCACGTGTCCTGACGCGAGCTCCGTCTTACGAATTTTTGATCAGGTCACGTGTCCTGACGCGAGTTTAACATTTTTTACCCATCACAACAAAAGTGCACAACGCCGCTAAATAAATTTTCACTTCAAAAATCGTGATGAAACCTGGACTTATAGTTAATTTACTTGAGCAAGCGTGGTGAAGAATACTAAACATAGAAAGAAATACGTATATTTGTGGTAGACATGACGCAGAGAAAGAGCGCAAACACAAAAAAATAACAAGTAGGGGGAGAATATGCGTCACATCCACGTAAAACGGCCATCGCTCAGCATAATGCTGAGAACCTATCCGAGACCCCCCAGCGCTGGTTTTCAGCGACAGCCGGCGTTGACGTGATGACATCCACCATACGAGGTATGCTTTTTTTTTTTTTTTCGAGGATGGGAAATCATCAAATGACCCCTCCCGCTCTGGGTGGAGCAGAAGGGAGTGTCAGACTCTTACTGACTAAAACCCACCCGTGTTCCTTCCTTAGTCCTTTATGTTCCAGGGCAGCGGTAACCCTTTCGGACGATCCCGCTACCCTGGCAGGCTTCGGCCCTATCGGGCCCCGTCACTTATGCTGACATCTCTTTGAGGCGCGCGTGGAACACATACACGCCGTCCGGCACGGGCCTAGTCCTGATCGGACGGAGAGCTACCCATTACTCTCCGCCCGCAGGCCCGCGCCTACGGTGGCCGGGAGTCGTCACGCGGCTCCCGACGCCCGGAGCGTCTCCCGCGGCGGCTGTGGCGTGAGGTGCGTTCCCTCGCCCACCCCGCCATCTCCTTCGCTAGCATGACTGCTTCGCAGAACGAGGTATGCTCATACCTTCTTTGTATGAGAGAAGGCCTTTGCTCTGCAGTGGCACAATAATCTACTGCTGCTTAATGTTATTATTTCATGAACTGAATGAGCGAGTCATAACTCATCACTTACCAACATAGACTTCCTCTGTCCTGCCAATACTATGTATTACCAGACCCAACCACATGCAATTTACATTCAAATTCATCCCCAAAATCCATAGGTATGCTAATAATAAATTCCAGCCGTGTGTGTCCCGATAACCTCTGAGACCGGTACCCGGGGCGACAATAGTCCTATTGTCATTTCGAATGATCGGGCACGCTCGGGAATGATCGGCCACGCTCGGGAATGATCGGCCACGCTCGGGAATGATCGGCCACGCTCGGGAATGATCGGGCACGATTCGATAGTCACGTCTCCAGTGATGAGTGACTCGAGTATGTGTTGTTATTGGGGTTTGTTTGTCTGAACGTGTTTACTGACTTTATTTGTGTTAAAAAGGTGGAACCATTCATCACTCTAGGTGCCTTTATTCCAATTTATTTATATTATATATTATTATTATATTATATATTTATATAATTTGTCTTCTTGTTCCATCTATTAGCTGCCATCTCAGTAGTCACCTCCTTAAATAAACCAACATAATTATTTCGTTGCGGGTTGTTACTTAACTGGTCACTAAGAAATTGTCTCGAGTCTCGACTGCCGAGTTCTATTTTGCAACATAAGCATAACCAGTCTATAATATTACCACTGCTGGGACACAGGCCTCCTCTCGGTGAGTGGGCCGTAATTCACCACGCGGGCCCAGTGCGGGTTGGTAAACGTCACATGTCTTCGAATTTTTAGTTTTAGGACATGCCGGTTTCCCCATGATGTTTGCCTTCACTGTTTTAAGAACAGTGGTGATGAAATAATTTACACAAAATAAAGCGCCTGTCTGTATTCGTATCTACGACCTACAAATCATAAGTCGCGACCGTTACTACTGGGTCACCACTGCTTTTACAGCAATATATTTTTAATAAAAAATAAGAATGAAAATAGTGTAGTTGCCACATACGCACGTGTTATATACAATGTTGTAGAGAACTCTTCTTTGATTGTTACACTATTTTCATAAACCGTCACATGCAAAATCATTTCTAGATATGCTACAAAACTATTTTGTAAAAATCTCGCCGTGAAAACTTAGGTGAAGAGGGTTTAAAGTGAGCTGTCATTCTACCTGATGCTATGGATTGACACTATTGACAGTTCACTTCAAGCTCACCTCACCTTACTTTTCACGGCGAGATGTTAACAGAATGGACAAAATCGTGTTTCTAAAGAGGTCTCCGACCTTTGTCAGAATACATCTTCAACACTATCGTGATTTCTAGGCCCTTCCGTAAGTGTAAATCAAGCTTTACAATCAATATTGGATGAACCTCTCACGTATGCTCTATAAGATTACGGTCGATAATATAATTAAATATTGATAGAGGTGCATGTAAGGATCGATTTGCTAGATAAATATATACCGTGTTAAGACGGTCCAGCTTGAGTGAGAGGAGTTAGAGGTCCTTTTTATGGGTATATTTTAATGTTCAGCATGTTGGTTTATTATGAAAGAGATGAGAAATTTGTCATAATAATAATATATGATGCAAATGACGAAGCCAAAAATCCAGGGTGGCAGGGACGCAACCTTTTTAGTTGGGAAGACGCTAGGCAGATGATTAGATTCCGGGACGGGAAGCCGACCCCAACATAGTTATGTTGGGGTCGGCTTCCAGTCTAACCGAATGCAGCTGAGTAGCAGTAATTTACAGGAGCGACTGCCCATCTGTCCTCCACAACCCAGTTACTGGATAATACGAAACCCCTTGGTAAGACTGAGTACATGATTCAAAAGAATATCGTTGGTTATTAAAAAAAAAATAGGTCTATTATTCATTTTGATCGCATAGGTATTCCACATTTCTATGAAACAGCAGTTTTTTTTGGATAACCGATCTAAAATATTTTACGTTAGGGGGGTCTAGAAGCATGTGCTGAATATTCATGGTTACAGTTTGCGCGTCGATGACCCTGCCATCCTGTATACACAATTTAAGATATAAAGACTGTTAGGTACATCAATTTTATTAAAAAAATAAAGCGTTTTGTATTGACTAAGTACAGAAGTGATTAGCATTTTCACAAGGCACTTGTACCCTAAATTAATGACATACATACTTCAAGTACTGATAACAATATATCTATCTTGTGGTAGTAAAATTCTCAGATAGTCTAATTACCCAAGGAGGACTGACCGCTTAATGTCTACGCAACTGTCGGGACGAGTAACTGAACTATACAAGTATAGGTCATTTATTTGTTAGGCTAAGTGCGCATTGCGATGCGATTTTTTAATCGCATGTTCATGTCCGTGGTCTAATAATAACAGCCGCACAGGTCAATCGATCAGGTTAAGCTACGCTTGCCGCGATTGGTGTATGGATGGGTGACCATCTTTACATTCCGAGATTCCCGTTTGTCCCGGCTGTCATTCGTGTATTTTGCTGACAGTCGTTACGGGTTGTCAGAAGCCCGAAAGTCTGACATCCAGTCTTACCAAGGGGTATCGTATTACCTAGTAACTGGGTCGTGGAGGTCAGACAGGCAGTCGCTACTGGAATTCGAACTAGCTGGAAAAAGGCTAGGCAGATGATGATGATCATTTATTTATTTATTTATTTTTATTAGGTCTACCAACAATTGTTCACACTGGATACAGCAACGTAATTCATTCTTAAAATTAAGTTACAGCGCAACAATTACTTATAGGTAGACACCACATGCACAAAACAATAACTTCGTAAAATTAGCTTACTAAGTACTAAGCGCAAATATTCAATGAAATAAAATTAAAATTGGAAATAGTGAAACACAGAATTATGACAAAATCGATAAAAAATAAATTGATTAATTTTCATCATGCGAAATAAAATCGCAAACGCAAATAATGTTTCAAGCGAATTCTCAAACGATTTTTAATACAGTGCACGGACATATTATACGTATATTGGTATTGTTCACAGATTGCCTTGTCAGAGCTGCGAATTGCTCGCCGCCCGCAAGCCCGCGCCTACGGTGGCCGGGAGTCGGCTGTTGACTCCCGTCCAGGGCATCTCCTGCGGCGCAGAGATTACCTCTCCCTTACGCGCTCCGCTTCCTCCTTCGCGAGCATTACTGCTTCGCAGAAGGAGGTGACGGCCTCCCATGCACTCTCGCTCCGTACCATGGCCAAATGCTCCGGCATGGACCAGGGCCGAACGCAGAGATCGCTGCCGCCGATCGCCGCCACGAGGACGCAGCGATGCTCCGCCCAAGCCGGGCAGACCTCCACCGTATACTCCACCGTGTCCTCCGGGTGATCTACATAGTGGTGACACCCTGGCGTTTCCTCCCACCTTATCCTGAACAGGAACCTCCCGTGTAGGAACAACCGTGCCTGGTGAGGACCTGCATCAGACGGAAGGTGAGGGCGCCGTGGCGCCTTTCTAGCCACTCCTCAAAGAGGGTACTTATCGCCGCAATTGTGGCGTGCCTAGCACTGGGTTCCGACAATCGCACTCTCCATGCCGCCATGAGATCCCGCCGGAGCTCTGTCCGCTGTACTGTGATTTCTCGCGGCAGTGGAGTTTTGCCTCCTCTCGCCACTCCCATATGTGGGCGAGGACTTTGGCCTCCAGATCCCATGGCGGCAATCCGGCAAGGAGGCTCGCCGCCTCAGCGGAGACCGTGGTATCCTCGGACCGGCCGGACAGTCATGACCCTTTGGGACGCGTTCAACCGGCGGGCTGGTCGCCGCCTCAGGGAACGCTCATAAAGGGCCATGAACCGCAGGACCCCCATAGAGTTTGCGAGTCGACCTAGTCGCATACTGCAAGGGTTGGATGAAGGTAGCACTAGAAATGGATGCATGTAAGGATTTGGGGGAGGCCTTTGCTCAGCAACAGCGACAGTGAAGGGTAGGTAAATAAATATATCATGCCATATTAATGTTGCTTTATTAACCATCAGGTTCTAGTATCAAAGGTTCCGAACCAAGCATTATTATAACAGTTTCAAACAAGTTAATCAACTTCCGAAGTTAACTGTGCTCCTGGTTCAAACTAACTTGTCTATAACTAACCGTAATAGGTGTATAATTGAACCTAACTAAGATTTAACGAGGTAATACTGTAACTAATTCTGAAGCTGAAACAATGGGGAATGGAAAGAGGATGTCTTAATTATTCCTGTTAGCTGACTGGCTGTTTTCAATCGGATTTTAGGACCAGTAACGGTAATAGGGCAAACTTAATTAAACTATCTTTGTATTTAGTTTATAGGAGGGGCTTGTGGCTAAGTAATAATTGCCGCGCGGGTCGGTTGCCGCGGTTAGTCCGTGGATGGGTCTTTACATAATAAGACCCCGTCGTGCCTCGGAAAGCACGTTAAACCGTTGGTTGGTCCCGGTTGTCATTCCCAGATCTTTGACAGTCGTTACAGGTAATCAGAAGATTTTCTTCTGATTTATCCTTAAATACGCGTACCGGAAGAAAAATACTGGTGTTCAGCTGCATCCAGTTAGACTGGAAGCCGACCCCAACATAGTTGGGAAAAGGCTCGGCAGATGATGATGATACGCGTACCGGAAGACGTAGAGTTGGAAGGCCTTCCCACAAAATGGACCGAAGACCTTGTGGAAGGCCTTCCAACGCTCCAGAAACTTCGGCCTCATCGGTTATCTGGCAATTCTCGTAATTTTAAGAACGTTCACAGTCTGATCTCAGTCTCAATCTGTCAAAAATACCTCTAATTTTCATTACATTTTGACAAGTTTTTGACATTTGTTGGTCGCCGAGATGAGACTGCGACTAGATTTTGAACGTTTTAAATTACGAGAATTGGCCTTCTGTTTTGCGAGCAATGTGCCCTGGCCACAGTCACTAAGGTTTGGCAATTCTTCAGGCTATATCGGTTACCTTGTATATTCATATTGTAATTGAAACCGCTATTCCGGTTGACATATTTATAGCATATTCATAATCAGCCTGTAATGTCTGCTTATATGTGTGTACAGACGCCAGCACATCAAGCTACTACAATCAGTGTCAATTTTTTTTAAAAGGTTTTCAACTTTATCCCTAAAGCATTAAGGTTCAAGGTTGATTGGGTAAATTTGACAGTTTCGGGTAGCTTGACCTGCTGGCGTCTGTACATAAATGGTAAAATAAATAAATAAATGTTCCTACTGCTGGGAGACAGGCTTCCTCTCTGTGAGAGGGTATGGGCCCCACGTGGGCCCAAGTGCGGGTTGGCGGATGTCACATGTCTTCAAATTTTTGGCCCTAGGACATGCCAGTTTTCTCACAATGTTTTCCTTCACCGTTTTTTAGAGGAGTGAGTGATGAAATTAAAAACACAACGTAAAGTGCCTGCTTGGGTTCGAAACCACGACCTACATCTCGTGAGTCGCGGCCGTTACAACTGGGCCGTCGCTGCACTACGCTGTCGGTTTGCTTGGTTCACCTAAATGACCCCTATTGACCTTGTTATCTCTCTCTCACCCCTGCATCATTATCCCACGACTAATAATCTTAACACTAAATTAAGCCATTCTCACCCGGTTCTAGTACGTATTAATTGAATTGTCCGGGTGTGGCGCGCGATTAATTAGTGGTAATTGCCATGCGTGGTATAGAGGTGCCTACGTGTTAAATATTAGTTAGTTATTAGTTTAGGTAGGTATAATATTTGTGGGTATAAAATAAAGTGTTGGTTTGCTTATAAAGCGAGAATTTTTCTTCAAAAAAAGGATCTCAATTCGTTGGAACCTTTTATGTATCAGCGATAATTCTTTACCACGTTGAACGATTTAGATTTTTTTTTAATTTGGGTCTTGTTTTAAGTAGTTGTTTTTGAGTTAGCTTCAATACGTAGTTTTCAACTTCATCTGTGTTGATGATGTTATAATACTTGAAATAAATACACGGCAAGAATTTGTGTGAGATACAGCAAATAAATTAAAAATAAAAACTTATTTACAAAAAAAACCTACTTAAACAAAGGAGTGATACTGGATAGTGGTAGCCGACGTTGTTTCAGTCCTGTGGCCAATGCAGCGTCATTGGATTCAAAGTAAATAATCCATAATTACTTAGATGTTTCTTGCAGGGTGCTTTTTAAATTAATTAGCACAAGTAGATTTATCAATGTACAATAATGAGAATGAATAATGATCCTACAAAACTGACGGATGGCCGTAAATGTCTGCTCATGATAATTATAGTTATTTCGTTTTAGCGTGGCAATAACGGTCATCGACCCTTAATTGACCTCTATATTTATTGGCAGATATAAGTGCACATCATTTCAAAAACCCGTGTAGGGTAAATTCAATGACCCTGAACGCTATTACCATGCTGAAACACACCAACTATAGTAATGTTTCATCACATCCCGTTTCAAATTCTCTTCGCGACATCAGAATACATCAGTATTGTCCTTTGGTCTTAACAAGTTGTCGGCAAATACCCACTTAACTTAGACAAAGCAAGTCAAATAGCTCAATGACTAAGTTCGCGAGGACATACAAAGCCGTGTTGTCTCCCCGTACAGTGTACACAAAGTAGCAATGTGTCCGTGTTCACTAGTCTCACAAAGTGACCCGCGCTTTACTTGTGTTAACATGTTATGAATTGTGCGTGAAGACGAGTAGCGTCTCGGACGGTACCAAGAGCTCCTACGCTTACACACACACGCTTACTAAATTTGTTAATCACAAGTAAAGCTTGCGTCGCTTCGTGAGATAAAAATACTATACATGAAAATATGTACAGACGCCCGCTCATCAAGCTACTACAATCTGTCAAATTTCTTTAATAGATTTGCAACTTTATTGCTAAAGCATTAGGTTCAAGGTTGATTGGGAAAATTTGACAGTTTCGGGTAGCTTGACCTGCTGGCGTCTGTACCTTTTAACAAGATATGAGAAGATTCAGTATTTTTATTTATACATTCAATACTTAATGATGATACTGCTTGAATTTTAAAGGTAATTTCGTACTTGGTTACTTTTCGTATGTTGCCGACTGTATTGCTACTTTTGGAGCGATGATCTTCGCAGGGTGTCTGGTAGCAGCTGGATGAGAGTTGCCGAAAATGAAGTTGAATGGCGTGCAATAGGAAAGGCCTATGTCCAGCAGTGCACCGCTATAAGACCTGTATACTGTACTCATGTTTTACAAAATAAATATATCTTGAATCTGGTTTAGGTTTATGATGATGATGATCGCTACTTTTCATAAATAAAGACTTAACTCTCTCTGTCTCTCACACTAAATCACTCTTGCTGTTTTTTTTTAAATAATAATAAGTTTATTGTACAAAGAAAAAAACATACAAGATTAGACATACTATAAACATGATTAATAATAATAATAATGGACTCAGCGATCATTGTGCCGATAGTCGTGACAGCCAATGGCTTAATAGCCAAAAGCCTCGACCAACACCTGAGGAGGCTCTCGTTGGGCAACTGGATCAAGGGCTTGATTCAGAAAGCGGTACTTCTGGACACGGCTCGCATTGTCAGGAAGTTCCTCTCTCTGGAGCCCTGACCGCCGGTAGCTTGGACCCTGTTCCCGATACCGGTGGGCTACTACTTTTTATATATTTAAATGTTTTTTTATCCTTTTGTTTATAAAAATATTTAAAAATGTATTTTGTAAGTATTTAAATGAAATAAAGGAGATAATAATAATAATATTTTTTTTATTCATAAATTCACAGAAGTATAAATTACATAGAAATTACATCATTACAAAGTAACTTAATATTATGAGAAAAATAATAATCTACGCCTAAAATAAATCTAGTGTAAGTATATCTTCTAAATATTGGTTTATGGCCTACTGAATTCAATAGCGACCTGCCTGATGTAGGTTTATTCAAACCTGTGTTTCAGGCCATCACTTAACAACGCTGAGTTCTTCGGTGTGATTGTACAAGCAGTGGGCAGTGGCAAGTTGAACAGCAGGCTCCTGAACTAAGTAAAAGGATACTTGTATCTCAAGAGGCCAAGTTCCTCATAAACATTGATTATTACAACAATCAGGTTAAAGTGACTCAGTAATTACATGTATCAGTATTGAGAAATCTATTCATGAGATGATCGTCAAAATATTTTCTGTATAGTCGTAAGACAAATTCTGCAACCAATTAGTAAGCTTTGCTTTCGTTTATTAAAACCATCTCTTACTGACGTTATAAGTACCCGCGAAGATACATGGGGATTTATTTAAGGGGGTGACTACTGAGATGGCAGCTAATAGATGGAACAAGAAGACAAGCTGCGCCACTCCCAAATAAATCGGAATAAAGGCAACTAGAGTGATGAATGATTCTACCTTTTTAACACAAATAAAGTCAGTAAACACGTTCAGACAAACAAACCCCAATAACAACACATGATGAACGTGAACGCATTACTCGAGTCACTCATCACTGGAGACGTGACTATCGAATCGTGCCCGATCATTCCCGAGCGTGCCCGATCAATCCCGAGCGTGCCCGATCATTCGAAATGACAATAGGACTATTGTCACCCCATCTCAGAGGTTATCGGGACACACACGGCTGGAATTTGTTATTAGCATACCTATGGATTTTGGGGATGAATTTGAATGTAAATTGCATGTGGTTGGGGCTGGTCATACATAGTATTGGGTAGCTGATCCACGCGTCATGTTCGTGAACGGGCGCCGTCGGTTGAGACTGGTCACGTCTTAACTGCCAGGGCTTATTTTGAATTTAAAATTTTATATTTTAAATTGTTTAGTTTTTAACATTGTTCTCACATATAGAAGCAATAAGAATAATGTACCCAGGATTTTGAAATAATATCTTGATTTAAAAGAGTGTCCGTGGAGTTTCTTGCCCGTTCTTCTCCACAGAGATCTACGTTTTGGAATGGGCAACTAGCTTCAACTTTCTGACTAACTGACCGACAACTTAATTTTGACAATTCAAAAGTGCCTGAAATGGTTTAATTGAAATAAATGATTTGAGTTTGAGTTTGAGTTTATTGGCAGGACAGAGGACGGCTATGTAGGCAAGTGATGAGTCATTCATTCTGTTCATGGAATCCTACTTCCAACTAATATTACTTACCTACTTATTTTATTTTACCATTTATGTACACACATATATAAACAGACATTGAAAACAGAACAGAAAAAATAGGTACAGAGGTGATGCTTATTTCATATGAAATGTCTTCCAGCATACCTGAGATAGGACAATAGATACAGAGATGTAGACAGCGTGTGATAGAGCAAAGGAGACAAAAAATAATACATAGAATCAAAAAAACAATTCACTTAAAAACTAAACAAAAATTACGAGAATATACTAACATACATACAAATAAACATACATAAATACTTCTAAAATAAATATTACTAGAATGGTAATAATTATATCATACTCAAAAAAAAAAAAAATATATACATACACAACTATGATGAAGTGGACAGATAGTGTTCTTTCACTCTTCTTTTGAAAACTGCAATAGTTTGGCAGTCCCTAATGTCAGGCGGTAGTGAATTCCACAATCGCACCGCGTGCACTGTGAAGGACGGGCGTAGGAAAAACGCTCCCGCAGGTAGGATGGTGTTTTTAGTATGAATGTCGATGGCTATAAGAGTAGGGGAAGACCAAAGAAACGATGGATGGAATGTGTGAATGTTGATATGGTTAGAAAGGGGGTGACTACCGAGATGACGACTAATAGAGAAGTATGGAAGAAAAAGACATGTTGCGCCGACCACAAATAAATTGGGATAAGGGCAGGAGAATGATGAGGTAGGATGGTGTTTTAGGATTGTGAAGGAGATTGAATAGCAGACACAATATTATAAACGCGAAAGTTTATGAGGATGGATGGACGGTTGGATGTTTGTTACTCTTTCACGCAAAAACTACTGAACGGATTTGGATGAAATTAGGCACACAGATAGTTTATAACTAATATTAACACATAGGATACTTTTATCCCGATATTCCCACGGGATCTAAACTTATGCGGGTGAAACCGTGGGACGCTGCTAGTAGTAACATTAAAATACCGTCCGGTTATTGCCCCACTGGAGGGCAAAACCTCTTCTCATACAGAGAAGGCACAAGTATTGGTCACCACGCTTGCTCAAGACGAGGTAGCGATTTCAGACTTATATTTTAAGTATTTTTTTTTTTAATAATAATTTATTACACAAATTTAAAGTACATTGCACTGTATTTTGACATTATGCTCATTATGATAATAAGGGCAGGCGAATGATAAAATTGCAATGCTTGTAAAAGGCTGCTAAATCATAAGTATCTACTAACATAACACCAACATAGTTTGCAACTTAGTTTGCAATAAACGTTTTGACTTTGACTTATACAGATTAGACTTTTTAATTTAGCATTAGGTAGATAAGTACAATAGGTTCAACCCTGTCCCCTAAACTAGGCTAGGCCTGTATCTTAGTGGTCAGTGCCCGGCTATAGGGTATGCTTATATGTATGTATAATGCTATTGTGGCAGACGTGCTAGTGGACTGGCACAAGTGGGTGCATTTTTATCTTGTGTTCAATTTAAAAAATATGAGAATAAGACGGTGTAGAGATATTAACTATAAGTCCAGGTTTCCTCACGATTCTTTTCCTTCACCGATGTCAGTAATGTCTAAGATAAACCCAGAAAGTACATTTGAATTTAAAAAGTCTCTTTGGTCGGTACTTGCTCGGATTCGAACCCACAACCTCGTGCATGAGAGGCGTGGCCTTAACCACTGGGCCTACACGACAATGGTAACATTGTGTTTCTTTGACTAAAATCTGGGGCAATCGATTTGAAGTAAAGAATGTGATAATTACTCTATTGACAAGCGTCCATATTTTGGCAATCAAAAAGTAATCTTCCTACAGCTTGTCTAAGTTTGTTTTTGACTATCCATTCCTGGTTCTGGATCCTGTGTTCTCTAGGAAATACTCCAAACCCTAAGAGACACACTCCCCTAGTGTAATCTTTTCAACAAGTGATAAATTAAATTTTTTGAACGGCCAAAAACACTTCGAGAGTAGGGACAGCTGCCAAATCATGTCATTCATTCTTATGTCCGTAATACGGAGTAGGAAACGCCCGTAACTTCGGCCGAAACTATATACTAACTTCGTGCTTAGGGAGAAGACCCCCTTATCATAATTGTCATACATACTAAGTACTACGTCAACACATCTCCAGTGTAAACGCGACCTAGTCCTGCCAATCATAACTATTGGAATATCTTTCCAATGAATGAAATTAATTGAAGCCAGTGCATTAGCACAGTGGCGCTCCCGTGCGGCGAACATTAAGCATATGCAGATTCCTGAATACTAAATACCTGTTAAGTAACTACTATGTTGCAGGAGTGATGCATGAGGTTTATGACAATTATTCCTCTTCAGCGCTCTAATAAAGCGCGCCTAGAATCTGTAACACATAACGTAACATCACGCTTGTTTACTTCGAAGAGTTAGGCAGAGATGAACCTACATAGTACAACCACATTTCACCAAAATAACTAACTAATACGTAAGATATTTAAGAATGTTGATGCGACGCATACTGACGTTGTAGCTTCGATCTACGCGGGTGCTACGGCGTAGTAAGATCTACGCCGTAGCACCCGCGTAGGTTCCAAAACTTATCGACATTATCTAAGGCACCAAACAATAAAAAAGGGAGCTACGCCGGCCAACAAACTGCTTTGCAGTTTGGCAGAGGTGGCATGTAAAAAAAAATATTTCAGTAAATAAACACTTTTTCTTTTTTTTTTCGTAAATTATTGTTGTAATCATCACATTTCTGCTTTAAAACCTACACTCCTTTGGATGTGTTGCAGGTTCTTAAGAGCACATACATCAGAGGAATTTATTAAAGGATGATCTAAGAATAAAACTATAACTCAAGTCCTGCGTCCATCGTGGAAAAATATAATACATAGAATTTTCTCGATATTCGTTCACCACGTTCTAAAAAACCTTTATCGAAGACAATTTCTTCTCTTATCTTCCACATCTGATGAAACTATCAGAACTTTTCACGCGAAATCGCGTTTGCTATCAGACAAAATTGATATTCGGTACCATATCGCTCTAAGTGCGCAGTCTCGACAGAACTCTTTTAAATTATGACCACTTAGTTCAATGTTCTGTACTTTATAGTCACCTGAACGTCTTTGCAATTTTATACATAAGAGGTTCTTTAGTAAAAGAGGTTAAGCAGAAGTTCTAATTCGTACAATGCATTGTTGTTGACGTATAAGTAGCTCATTTAAGCAAAAATATTACGTAAGAGATTTACGAATTTTCTATATATAATAATTTAATAATAATAATTTACGAAAAATATGCGTGAAGAGTACAAACTAATTAATATGTAAATGTACTTTGACGAGATGGGCAAACGACATTGTTGTCTTCGCGGGAAAAACCTGAATGAGGCTGGCACGGGAGCATGGGGATTGGCAAAGAAAAGAGAGGCTTATGCCAGTGGGTGAAGTCGGGCTATGGATAAAGAAAAGAAAGACAGTAAATACACGCAAAAAAAAATAACACGTTGGGGGTAAACATGCGTCACATTTACGCAAAATGGCCATCGCTCAGCATAATGCTAAGACCCTATACGAGACAGAGCCCCAGTGCTCGTTTGGATGAAACACTTTGTTCAAACAAAGACAAACAACTATTTATTATTTTCTTATAAGTAATGTTATCACGTGGAAACTCTCACGGCACCGGTAATGTTGCAAACGGTATAATTTGGTCTCATATACATCAGTATCAACACGCACTGGGCCCGCGTGGTGGATTACAGCCCACTCCTTCTCATAGAGAGGAGGCCTGTGTCCCAGCAGTGGGAACATTATAGGCTGATTATTCATCAGTATCTTTAAATGCTTTAGTTGGATGTGACTGTCAATCGCTTGTCAAGACAAAACCCAACTTTTTATAGATGTTGTGGTTTGTGTATTCTTGTAGGTACTTGTATGTTTTTTTTTTTTTTGAGGATGGGAAATCATCAAATGACCCTCTCCTGCTCTGGGTGGAGCAGAAGGGAGTGTCAGACTCTTACTGACTAAAACCCACCCGTGTTCCTTCCTTAGCCCTTTATGTTCCAGGGCAGTGGTAACCCTTTCGGACGATCCCGCTACCCTGGCAGGCTTCGGCCCTATCGGGCCCCATCACTTGTGCTGACATCTCTTTGAGGCGCGCGTGGAACACATACACGCCGTCCGGCAGCATACACGCCGTCCGGCAGCATACACGCCGTCCGGCAACATACACGCCGTCCGGCACATACACGCCGTCCGGTACTTGTATGTCTAAAGGTAGCTTCCACGGCGCGAGTAAAGACATTTCAATAGCTAATTTTGACTATATTGCTATCCTCATAAATATCAAAATCGAAGTTGAGTAGACTGCTGTGGTTTTAAGACCAACATCATGCTATTTTGATCTTTATGATGTTGGCAATCCAGTATACATTTGCTTGTTAAATGGGCGTCTGTGGAATCACGCACCTTTGAACGCCGGTTTAAGAGAGTGCGATTAAACACACAAATCTCTTCTTCGCGCATTGGATTTTCAACGCACTGCTCAGCGCCGACAGTTGAAAGTGTGCTTTTTTGACGCGCTGGGATGCACTCTGTTTGATTTTCAATGTTCGGCTCAATACCGAGAGTTGAAATTCCAGCGTGCGATAAAATCCCGTCGCGATATATCCCCCAAGTGCTACCGCGGGAAGATAGATAATCGCTCAACCAAAACAAATAAAACTTTTGACAATTGAGACTTTTGTAATTTCTTTCCTTTTTTCAGGCTGAACTAAAGTAATCTAAGCTCGCAAAGCTGTGTTTGTCCAAGTCTGAATTTAGAACTTTTTTAAAGACATTATTCTTTGGAAAAATTCGTTTTGCGTGATATGATTTTCGCTTACATAATCAGCTTTTAGCGTTCCCACTGCTGGGACACAGGCCCATTTCGTTGCGGGTACAGACGCCAGCAGGTCAAGCTACCCGAAACTGTCAATTTTTCCCAATCAATCTTGAACCTTAATGCTTTAGCGATAAAGTTGAAAATCTATTAAAGAAATTTGACAGATTGTAGTAGCTTGAAGTGCTGGCGTCTGTACTTATGGTCACTAAGAAATTGTCATGAGTCTCGATTGCCGAGTTCTATTTTGCAACAAAGCATAACCAGTCTATAATGTTACCACTGCTGGGACACAGGCTTCCTCTCGGTGAGTGGGCCGTAATCCACCACGCGAGCCCAGTGCGGGTTGGTAGATGTCCCATGTCTTCGAATTTTTGGTTCTAAGACATGTCGGTTTCCTTGCGATGTTTTCCTTCACCGTTTTGAGAGCAGTGGTGATGTAATACTTTACACAAAGTAAAGCGCCTGCCTGGGTATGAACCCACAACCTACAGCTCGTAAGTCGCGGTCGTTACCACTGGGCCACCACTGCCCTCAGCAGCAGCTCAGCAATTTTTTATTTTTTTATTTTAGCTTAAATCTTCTGAAATAAAACTGTAGGCTGCTTGTGATTTTAAGATATTTCGTGAGCCGAAATATTACTTACATAGGGGCATATAAGTCACGCTTGGAGAGGAAAATATTTGCATAGAAAGAAATTGCCGCGTGCACGAGTTTCAGGATATATTGTTACCTTTTATATGTTATCATTCTCTGTCATAAAATATTGACGTCAATAAACGGGGGAGATTTTGTTTCGCGTTTGCTCTTTTTCTTTTCAAGGAGGATTTAGATTTTCAACAAGTATGTGCCTACTAAACTCAATCTGACCTTTTGCTTACTATGTTAGCATCGGCTTCCAGTCTAACGGGATCAAGCTGACCAGTATTTCATATGGAGCGACTGCCTATCTGAGCTCCACAACCCAGTTACTGTGTAACACACCTTGTTAAGGCTGGTTGTCAGAATTTTTGGCTTCTGATTACCCGTAACGACTGTCAAAGATCCACGAATGAAAGCTGGGACCAACGGCTTAAATGGTAAAAATAATAATAATAAATAATAATAATAATATTGTGAAAGACGGCACGGTGGACATCTGTCGGGCATGCCACCGGCCGGGAGAATCAATCAGACATATTATCTCCGGGTGTTCTTGTCTAGCTAACGGAGAGTACTTGCATAGACACAACCTTGTAGCTAGGATAATCCATCAGCAACTTGCTCTTAAATACAACCTTGTGGAATCGGAGGTGCCGTACTACAGGTATGTGCCCGACCCAGTTCTCGAAAATGGTAATATCACATTGTACTGGGATCGATCCATCATCACTGACAGGACTATTGTTGCCAATAAGCCTGATATAGTGGTGGTGGATCGATCAGAGCGACGCGCAATGATTGTTGACATAACCGTCCCGCATGATGAGAACCTCGTGAAAGCCGAGAAAGATAAACAAATCAAGTATCTTGACTTGGCTCGCGAGGTTGTCGACATGTGGGATGTGGACTCAGCGATCATTGTGCCGATAGTCGTGACAGCCAATGGCTTAATAGCCAAGAGCCTCGACCAACACCTGAAGAGGCTCTCGTTGGGCAGCTGGATCAAGGGCTTGATTCAGAAAGCGGTTCTTCTGGACACGGCTCGCATTGTCAGGAGGTTCCTCTCTCTAGAGCCCTGACCACCGGTAGCTTGGACCCTGTTCCCGATACCGGTGGGCTACTATTTTTTATATTTTTAAATGTTTTTATACTTTTTATATTCTAATATTTAAAAATATTATATATGATTACATTGAAATAAAGGAGATAATAAATAATATCCCTGAACATTTCACAGAGCGCCATCTAGTCCCAAGCTAAGCAACCTAATGCTTGTGTTATGGTAACAAGATGGCTGATAAACTACTTATATACATTTTTTTTTTGTAAATACATACATATTATAGATAGAATGTAAAGAAATGGACAACCATCCATGGACCAACCGCGGCAAGCGTAGCTTAACCTGATCAATCGACCCGTACGGCTGTTATTACTTAGCCAAAAGCCCCTCAAATAATCCACGTCCATAAATAATGAGTATTCGAACAAAAATACAAAGATATCTTTTGAATCTATTTTCGTTTCAAGTTTTCTTACGCTCAGCGCTTCTGTCTTATTTACTGCTATTATTCTATCCTAAATGAAGGCGGCCATATTTGATGTTTATTACAAGCAAAATATGTGCTGTAATCACTTTACAAACTACCCTATAATAAAATTGTAATACGATAAATATTACCTCAGCCAAAGAAAATTGCCCCTTAAAACTGTTGAGATAAGATTGAGTTTCAAATTAAGGAGGTTATGATAAGAAGTTTGGTGGAAGGCATGTTTTGAGAGTCAATGATTGATGACATGGAAGCAAGTTTGATGCCAGCAAACCCCATGTTATAGTGAAATATTAATGATGGGGTGTAAACAAAAATATTCGAAGGATGGAGTGTAGATAGGGAGGGAGGGAGGGGCTAAAGGGTAATGGACTTCAGCTTAATGTCATGGTCATTTGTGTCTTAAAGTGGTTTGGAGTTTCCTTTACACGTGTCCAGTTTATAGTTGAGTTTGTGGCTTTTTAGACCCTTTTTCAGTGATAAGTCGATTAGAGTTCTTTACCCAAAGGGTGCCAACGGAACCCTATTACTAAGCCTCCGCTGTTCGTCTGTACGTCCGCTTCTGACTGTCAGCGGGGCGTATCTCATGAACCGTAATAGGTTGAAATTTTCACAGAGTGTAAGTTAATAAAAATTAAAGGGTTAAGGGTAAGTTTTATTTTTTATTTCATTTTGATTTCTTCAGGACAACAAACAATTGCGTAATAATGCTTAATACTAGTACACTTAGATTATAGTACATTGAGGTAATAACGCAACCAGCACCGTTATCCACATAATAATAAGTATATATATACCTTCCACCACCATATATATATATACCACATAAAAAAGTTAAGGGTTGATAAAAAAAAATGCCGAAAAAAACACTTTCAAAGAACACAATACAAGAAACGTGTTTTTTTCGGCGTTTTTTGCCTTGTGGTACGGAACCCTTCGAGTCCGAGTCGCACTTGGCCGGTTTTAGAATGATTTTAGTAAAGTTTCTTACACATGTTTTAAATGGTCCTTTGCCTATCTGCATGTTAAACAGTTCTAGTATAACGAACTTACTGAATATTCTAGTCAATGTAGAACAAGTAAATAGAGTAAAAAAGTAAACATCACAACATAACGGTTGCGGTTACCAGTAGGTTACAGTTTTGAGAGCAGTGGTGATGAAATAATTTACACAAAGTAAAGCGCCTATCTGGGTTCGAACCTACGACCTACAACTCTAAGTCACGACCGTTACCACTGGGTCACCACTGATCTTCATTCCATTCTGCTTTCATTTCACATCAATATTTCATACCTGCAAAACCCCATACAAAATAAACCAATCACAAATTGCCCGAAGCAAATCTAAGAAGACTACAAAAGGCCACTAAGCAGTAGTGACAAGTACAAACAAATTGTATTGTAAAGATAATTCAACATATTTCACCCTTAAATGAGGCACAAACGCCTGTCACAAAGCGTTGCATTTGATAAGGGTAGGCCGCGAGGTGGGAAGATTTAATAAAAAGGGATTTAAGGAAATGCCAAAAAATTATGGTTTCTGTGTTGTAGACAATTATTATTATTTTTATGCGTTCTGAAAGTTGGTAACGTCACATAATTATAGCAGTCAATAAAGTTTTGATTAATTTATCAATACTAAATGAAACATTGCCCGTTCCTGCACTAAAGTATTTATTCAATTAATTGCAATCTCAAAATGATGAAGGAAAACATCGTGAGGAAACCGGCTTGGCTTAAAACTGAAAATTCGACGACGTGTGACGTCTACCAACCCGCATAGGGCCCGCGTGGTGGATTAGGCCCACTCCCTCTCACAGAGAGGAGTCCTGTGTCCCAGCAGTGGGAACATTATACGCTGGTTTTACTAGTTATACTAATAAACTTTCCAAATGCTCATTTTACTGCACCTAAAACTAGTTCAGTGTTAATATTGCAATTCATAAGCCATATTTCATTATTCCACAGATAATTTTAACGGAGGAATAATTTTTAAGTTTTGACAGTTCTTCCATACAATAACTGTCAGACGTCAATTTTATTCCACGAATAAAAATATCTGTCGATTGAAAAATCAGCGCTTAGTAATATTGATTAGGTAGTTAATTAAAAATAGCGAAATATCTGGCTGCTGTTTACGACGTTGCCAATTTTTTGAATGCATTCTAAATCAGCTCACTCACTCTCAATACATCCCGTACCAAAGTTTTTCAACGCTTGATCATGTTTCTTATTAGTTGGTGAAGGTGCTGTCAAATCTTTTTTAGTAAAGCTGTCATGTTATTGCCGAAATAAATCATAATGTAGATACTACACCTATGTATATACATATATGTTGGAGTCATTCGTTTGACTATTCGGAACGCTAGCGCCATCTCGTGGCGCTAGACAGAGTCTAGCCTGTGTTCGTGGGGGTACGAGAGCAACAGCTACAAAAGCGGTGTGAGCAGAGCTCTCGAGAAGATCGAAACATTGAACATTGTACGAACAACATGTGCTTAGAAACTGTCTCGCGTTCAGTATCGTTGAGTTGTGTACCTACAGTGTGTGATTCGCTAGCGTGACTAACTTGTTCTTAAATTATAATCTGATTTTAACTGCAAACCGTTTTTCTATTGTGCTATAACCAACACTACCCACAGTACGCCACAGTAATTAAAATACCTATGCCTGATGTTAACGAGAGACAGACATACCTTCTCCGACATATAAAATAAAGTAGTTTTTGTGGCTGTCTGTGTGACATCCAGACTCCGTTCTGCTACTGAGGAATTCCTCATGGAAAAACCTAATAACACTTTGCCTGACCGGGGAATCGCACCCAGGACCATAATTATGCTCAGTAGTAGTGCTTACGACCGCTAGACCAGAGGAAAGAAAGAAAAAAAAGTATTTATTGCAACTCGTACAGGAATATCATAAAACTAAACTAAACTAAACACAATAAAAAATAAAAATAAAAACAAATTATATAAAACAAAAGTAACAAAAAGAAAAATGAAACAGAAATTTCTATACCTGGCCAAAAGGCTCCTATCTCAGCATGATGCTTCGACATTTAAAAAAATAAATGTCGCAGCGCTGGTACTCTGATAGGGCCCGCTGTGATGTCACGGGCAATTACAGTAAGGCAGGTAGCATATTTCTGCAGCATGCATGAAAATCTGCACTCTATTTGTATGTAAATCTAGTCCGGCGAGCAGCGACGTGTACAGACGAAGGTAAGGAGCTTATGGACGTTCCTCTGACATTAGTAGATCCCACATTGTAGTTCTAGACTACAATGTGAGCAGTACGAAATAGTGAGAATATTCTAGTATTTATCTACTGTTCGATTAATGTTTACTGCTACAACTGAAAGCTCACGATAGCGAGGTTTCTACATTTTTTTTAGACTATATTGTGTCCCACTGCTGGGCAAAGCCTTTTTCCTTCCAAACCTCCTTGTCTTGAACGAACTTAAAAAAAAATACGTTAAAAAAAATAAATAAGTTTAGTTAATAGTGTTGTAGTAGTGTGTGTGTGTGTAGTGTGTGTGTGTGTGTGTGGGGTGAGGGGGTGTGTGTGGGGGGGTGTGTGTGTGTGTGTGTGTGTGTGTGTGGGGGTGTGTGTGGGGGTGTGTGTGTGTGTGTGTTAGTAGTGTGTGTGTGTGGTAGTAGTGTAGTTTAGTTTTATTAAATTAAGTTTTGCTACTTTCTATATCTATATATATGCGTACTTAGTAACACCACATTTCACCAGTTATGTTTAAGTCCCATGTAATAAGGAGCACGAATCCAGATTCCGGGCTACTACTAAGAAATTACTGATTGAAAAACCCATTAACACTATGCCCGACCTGGGAACCGAATCCACGACCTCACGCTCTGGAGTCGCGTTTGCGACCACTAGTCCAACGAGGCAGTCTAGGACGACACTGCTGTCTGAAGTGAAAGTAATTGATTTCTATTTTTTTTTAATCTAGCCTGGGTCATCCCTACACTGATTGTGGGATGAATTGGCTCAAATATTGGCCAAATTAATATACAAACATTTGGTCCAACCTGATAGGCCTAACATGCGGTATCGCGGTAGTACTTAATACCGCATAAAATTAATTTGTTAAAATATTATGCTTTCATTTTATAAACCTGTTTCCGTGAGATATCGCGCGAATTTTGTAAATTTGTGTGAAAATAATAGTTAATTAGTTTATTAATTATCAATGGCTGAATAAGCTTTATGCGGAAATTGTGTTTTCAATAAAAAATAACTATTTCCTGCAACTGTTGATGTTGATGAGTTTGGTTAACATGTTTTTCGAATGTCAATAGATAATTGAATTAATTCTAACAAAGAGAATTCTAGGCGAATACAGCTTGGATGGGCGGCATATATTATAAGAACATATTTTTATAACAACCCAGTTCTCCAATCCAGAAAGCACCTGAATCTTTAATCTCGTCTGGCGTCGAACAAATCTCCATTGTTGGAAATTGAATTTTAACCGAAACATTTGATGTCACAAATGCAAATTGAGTCGAGTAATTCATCCATTTCGTTTGATTTTAATTCAAATACCGCTGGTTTCGGGCTTTACATAATTCCGGTTATTAATTCCTCGGGGAAGACTCACTTATAGACTTGCCATTTCGACATTTAAATAATTATTCAATCCCCACACAGTTATTATTTATTTATTAAAACTTTATGCACAAGTAAAAAAATACTGTACAAAGCCGGACTTAATGCCTCAGGTATTTTCTACCAGTCAACCTTAGGGTGATGCAGAGAGAAAACATGGCGGGTGCAATATAAGAGATAGATAACTCGAAAAAGATTAAATACATACACATAAACAGAATAAACTTCCATGAACAATTCGTATTTTTATTTCCTAAAAAACATCACAGCATCTGCCTAGCCTTTTCGCAACTACGAGTATGTTGCGGTCGGCTTCTAGTCTAACCGGATGCACTGCTGAATACCAATATTTTACATGGAGCGACTGCCTATGTGACCTCCACAACCCAGTTACTGGGTAATACCATACTCCTTCGTAACATTGGTTGTCAGACTTTCGGGCTTCTGGCGACCCGTAACTACTGTCAAAGGTCCACGAATGACAGCCGGGACCAACAGCTTAACGTGCTTTCCGAGGTACGGAGGGGACTTGGCATGTAAAGATGGTCACCCATCCACGGACCAACCGCGACAAGCGTAGCTTGATCTGATCAATCGTCCCGTGCGGCTGTTATTACTTAGCTACAAGCCCACTTTAATTTCCTAAAAATACTAATCGAAACACTTTGGTTTCCTAAGAAACCGGTGAACGGTCACACAATGACGGCGCCGCGGCGGTCCAAATACAGAGCGGTATTTTAGACCTTAAAGGGGAAGCGCAGGGTAGCCTGCGACCCCCTAACCGTACTGATTGATATTTCATGAAATAGTCATTCCACAGGGTTATATGAACGAAACTTAAAAGAGGGTCAGTAAAGACCGGTTGTTTCAAACGGTTGGTTAACGTAACATACGTACGTCAAATAATAACGATTACGTATTCATTATTATTTGACATACGGCAAGGCCATAATTTTGTAATTTGAAACAACGCTTTTTTTGGTTTGACGATAGTTTGCACTATTTTTGACGTATACTCGTGCGTCAAGTGGACGTGAAACAACCCCGCCTTAAGTAAAAAAACTCGAATGTCAATAAGAGATAAAAAAGTTTGTTTGAGGATCAAATAAATATTGCTCCAAAAAAATCACCTGCCTAGCCTTTTCCCAACTATATTGGGGTCGACTTCCAGTCTAACCGGAAGCAGCTGAGTACCAGTATTTTTCATGTAGCGACTACCTATCTGACCTCCACAACCCAATTACTGGGTAATACGAAACCCCTTGGTAAGACTGGTTGTCAGACTTTTTTTTTTTTTTGTTTGGCTGGAGTGGGAAATCCTCATGGACGCCCAGACTGCCTCACTAATGACCCAGTCTGGGCAGTGCCGGACTCTTACCGGCTAAAACCCACTCCTGCCCTGCTTGTGTCGACTTTCGGGCTTCTGCCTACCCGTAACGACTGTCGAAGACCCACGAATTATAGCCGGGAGTGACTTAACGTGCTTTCCGAGGTAAGGGCGGGTCTTGTTATGTAAAGATGGTCACCCATCCACGGACCAACCACGGCAAGCGTAGCTTAATCTAATCGATTAACGTATGGTGTGTATTTGGCTTAATAAAATAACATAACATTACGCCTGTCTTCCTCAAAGGGTAAGGCAGATAGTACACCCACATATTGCCAGTTATGTTTAAGTCACATGTAATCGGAAGCGAGCCTATTATCATCAACCGGACACAAATTCGACTCGAGGCTGCTATTGAGGAATTCCAGTTGGAAAAACCCAACAACATTTTGCCCGACTCGGGAATCGAACTCAGGAATTCATGCTCATCAGTAGCGTTTTCGGCCACTAGATCAACGAAGCAGTCGCCTTAATACAAGAAGACATCCCGTTTCAGGAGATTCACAATAAGCTGTGGCGGCATCTACATCGCCACATACGAACTACGCATCACACTGACATCACGCAAAATCCTGCATCGCGCAAGCAAAGTTCACAGAGTTCACCGCGCACTTGGCATATAAACAGTCACAATACCCCTCTGGTTGGAGGATCCTCCCTTTTCTATGGAGGAACATCAACATCATCAGCCTATAGCAGTCTACTGCTGGACATAGACCTCTCCTATTGTACGCAATTCAACTCGAATTTCGGCAACTCTCATCCAACTGCTACCAGCCATCCTGCGAAGATGTCGTATGGAGGGTCAGTGAACTTTAACCCCTGTTCCTGGTAAGGGGCGTTCTTAATACGTTAAGATGTTTATTTGCCTTTTCCCGAATGTGATAAGTTAAGTCTACCAAATAATAAATTAGTTATCCAAGTATATTTTCAAAATTTACAGGCAGCATTTCTGACCTCTTCGACCCAACTGGGAATCAATATACGAAGATTATGTTCAGTCAAGTGGAATTATAAAGGGATAGAGATATTTGTTCTTTACTTTTTATGTAAGTGGGTAGTTGAGTGCCAAATAAATAGTTGTCGGAGGTAGGGTAGAATAAAAGACATAATAAATAGATTCGTTATTATATTGTTCAGTAAGCGATACAGCAATACTTCAAAACAACAATAAATAGCATATTAGAATTTAAAAATACAACACACACAGAAAATACAACAGTAAAAAAAATACAACATTAAAATAGAAATTCAACATTATAACCTTATTTAAAAAAAAAACATACCTGATAGTTCAGAGCACCGTTGTGCCGTGTCCGCTATCGGACAACTTCTGATCTGTCGTCGAGAGATCGCGTCGCCCCCGCCAGAGGGCGCGGCGAGCGGTACCGGGGCTATGCCCCCCGGCCGCAGAGCGCTATGCGGTGGCCCGTAAATAACGGCCCCTCGTTGTGTTTACGCATTTTTGGCTAATAGCCTGTTGATTTGTCGAGAGACAGTGCGCCCTTTTTAAAGCAAGATTCACTCGTATAGTGGGGAACTAGTAGTCAGTTACAATACCTTCATATACCGGAAGTTGATAAAAATATTATTAAACAATTCTTAAAAATCATTAAATAATTTCTCTCTCACATAGTATTCGCGGATATAGGAATCTGTATGATATTTGAGACCGACGACTTCATTTTCTTTTCACGGATGAGATATAATTTAAAGGGTGACAGGGACATTGACGCGTAACTTGTTACCATTGATTCAGTACATGATTCTGGATACTCCTGTGATAAATTTTTCCGAAGGCTATTAAAAAAAAAAACTCTTCCATACATTTTGGCGCGTTTTTATAACCGACGAATCATTTCTACGCGAGGCTTGTGAAGAATCATGTGCTGAATTCATGTCCCTACCACCCTGCAAACCTGGAATTGAATAGGTGCGCCAAATTAAAATATCAAGTACAACGTGTTATAAAGAAAACTTTGAGCATGTCATTAAGGAAAGGTAAGCACATACGTGGGCGTAGGCAAGCGATTTGGCAACGTCGTCGTCGCGCGTCCTTTTTTTCTTAGGAACAGTCAAAATTAGATAAATGATCGCTAGTGCAACGCGTTGCCAACTTTATTCATTTTGTGAACTCTGCGATGAACGGATTGATAATCGGGCTGGGTTCGTTAAAATTGATAGATACTTTTTTTTATAGCCTGCTCTGTCCGACTCCTGGGAAAAGAAAGGCCTCCCTCCATACTTTAATTTTCTTTTTTTTATTGCTTTTTTTATACTGGAACACCGATAATTCGTGTTTACTTAAATGCAATAACTTAGTTTGCACTATCTAAGACGATAATTACACAATTTTTGATTTGCGAAATGCGATGCGATTTTGATGAAATTTGGTATGGGGATACTTTGAACCCTACTGGAACCTTACTTGAACCCTTATGGACATAGAATATTATTAATCGATATACGCGGGCGAAGCTGCAGGTGGAATCTCATTCAATCAATCTATCAACTCAGCCTATTGTATATCATCACTGCCAGCTGGACATAGGCCTCTCACATGCTGCGCCACAACATCCTGTCCTGTGCCTTCCGCATCCAGTCTGTCTCAGCCACCTTCTTTAGTCCGTCCGTCTATCTAGCTGGGGTGCATCCCACACTACGCTTATGCTTTACGCGATCTCCACTCCAGGACTTGTCTGTTCCACCGGTCATCGGGTGAAATCGAACTAAATATATATATATATATATATAAATGAATCCCTATTTCCCTTGGTCACGCCATAACTTGAGAACGACTTTACCGATTTATTCCTTCTTTTTTTTAAAGTTTTCTAATACTTTGTAGAATGTTCTTACAGAAAAAAAATTAGAAAGTTGCTTCACGCGGACGAAGTCGCGGGCAGAAGCTAGGCTTAGATAAAAAGATCCTTTTACTAGCAATTTCGGGAATTCTCAACGATAATCAGATGCATGATAAGGCTTTGTACTGCTTGTGATAGTCGCAAAGATTTTTAGGTATATTTTTATGCTACCAATACACCGGCTAGCAGGTGTGATCTACATTGGAGCGAAACAATCTTATAGGGGAAAGAATTGAAAATCTCAGATATACACCTGCGTCGATTGACTGGAGAATTTATTTGGGTCACACTGTGTTTAAAATTTATCCGTGATAAAAAAAAAAAGTGGTACAAATTTTTTATATTTGTTTTTATATTTATGTATTCAATGTACAGTTTTGACTTTGTCGTTTATTTTCTTTTATTTTATTTTGGGATAAAAAATAGGAGTACAATTAAATGTTATACAAAATACTTACTAGTTAAACAAAATACTTAGACTACCAATAACATTATCCACTTATTACTAATTTGTTGATTGTTAATGCTACGTGAGACAATTAAATTTGGTATTATATGTATAGATATAGAAGATATATATTTTATTTTAGAATAGAATATAAAACTTTTATTTCAGATAGGAGTCCATTTTATTTTATAGTTTTTGGAAACCTTACAGCTAAACACTTTTGCACGATTGAGAGTAACGTAAATAGGGCCAATTACAAGTTTTCATAGATAGAAGAGAGCATTATAAACAAAAAAATATTTGAGAAGGTAGACAGCGTTTTGGGTAAAAACATTATCATAAGTAAAAATGTATTTCAAACAGCGTAAATTGTTATCAATTAGTTTAAGTGATCAAAAAGAAATCACAAAGAGTCCCTTTTAATTTTGAAATGCTGAAATTGAAAATTCTAATATTGGTAAATACTTACCTGTATCGTCCTGGGGCCTTTGTTATTTCTAATTTACATAAACGACCTCCCACGCCAAATCCACCATCCCATGGTACTGTTTGCCGACGATAGTACAGCACTCTTAAAATGTGACAATAATGAAAATTATGAAAACGATATAAACTACACCATTAAAATTATAATAAATTGACTAAATAGTAACAACTTACAAATAAATATGCAAAAAACAAAGATAATGCATTTTTACCAAAAGACTCCGTATCAATGATCTAAATATTAATTATAATAGTCAGTTATATAATATTAATTATAGTAGTTATAAATGTGGACCGAGTAGATGTTACAAAATTTCTAGGAATTTTAATTGACAGTAAACTGACATGGAAGGCCCAGGCAGAAGCAATCTGTAAAAAACTTAGCGCATCAGCATATGCACTTTATAATCTTAAAAAAAAAGTTAATATCAAAAGAGTATTACTAGCCTACCATAGTCTTGCCGTTTCCATTTTAAGGTTTGGTATTATACATATTGGGGCAATTGTACCGAAAGAGAGGCTATTTTTAAAGCCCAAAAACGTTGCCTTCGAGCAATATTTGTTTTGAAAGTTACTTACAGTTGTGTTCCGATTTTTAAAACTCATAATTTATTGACATTTCCGTGACTATACATTTTAGAAATTGCTCTTTTTGTTAGATGTAATCGAAATGTATTTTTAACTTTATCGGAAAGCAGATACCGAGATGTAACTTTGCGATCTCAATACCAAAACTTGCTACGCACAGGTGGATATAGGACTGCTTTGTTGAGGAAAAGTGTTTTTGGTATGGCACCGGCTATTTTTAACCACATTCTTAATTCCATGAAAGAGGAACCAGTAACAACTTTCAAAAATAAACTAACTGCACTGCTATTGAATAAATGTTACTACTCCGTAACGGATTTTCTAGCTGAAAAATTTGTTGTATCAATGCCTGTATGTTTGATGATGAACTGCATCAATGTTTGCATGCCAAAATGTTAGAATGTACAAGGATTCTTTCATATTATTGTAACCACCTTAATGTAAATACCGACATTCGGTGCTAATAAATAAATATTCTATTCTATTTTATACCTTCTCTAGATAGATAGAGGTCTTCTTTAGATATATGGTATATGTCGTGGATATTCAGTGTGACAATATTTTGAGGCTTGAATAGAGTCCTTGATTGCAAGCATGAGCAGTTTCTAAATGATTGCCGCACAGCGTTCAGTCATTGTAATGTGGTGCTGTAATATGAGTTGTGTGAAGCCTTTATGTGTGGCGTGGCCTATTGAGACCCAAATGTGTGGCATGGACTTTACAATGTATTAGGGTAGGTAGGTAGGTAGGCAAATCAGGGGAATTAATCATTGAGGAAATTGACACCCTACTCAAATTCAACGGGAAATGGTCCATTTTCATAAATTTTCTTTAATAACTTTAAAATTATTTAAAAAAAATTGAGACCCTATTATTACCCTAGGTATCGTATTACCCAGTAACTGGGTTGTGGAGGTCAGATGGTCAGTCGCTCCATGTAAAATACTGGTATTCAGCTGTATCCAGTTAGACTGGAAGTCGACCCTTACATATTTGGCAAAAGGCGAGGCAGATGACGACTTGAGACTCTTACATTTAATATGTCACACAGTACAGTGTGCAAACCTTTTTTAAAATTTTCTTATTAATTGTCTCCTCAACGTGATCTCCATGCTCTAAAATCATTTATTTACGTAACACATCCGAGTTTCGGTCAAAGAAATTGATATGTATAACAAAGGACATCATTTATTTCGTACCCAAAAATCAAAGAGCTGGCCAGAAAAAAAAAAACCGGCCAAGTGCGAGTCGGACTCGCGCACGAAGGGTTCCGTACATTATCTATAAAAATCACGTCTGTTTTATGGGAGCCCCCCTTAAATATTTATTTTATTTTAATTTTATTATTAAAGCAAAAATACAACTGAGTATTTTGTGAATATTTCAAGTGCCTATGTTGCCATTATTGATATCGAGCAAAAAAGGCCAAAAAATCGCGTTTGTTGTATGGGAGCCCCCCTTAAATATTTATTTTATTTTGTTTTTAGTATTTGTTGTTATAGCGGCAACAGAAATACATAACTTGTGAAAATTTCAACTGTCTAGTTCATATTTGAGTTGATTGAATGAAAGGTAAATTGCGGTTTACGATTTATGACGTATTAAAAAAAAACTACTTACTAGATCTCATTCAAACCAATTTTCGGTGGAAGTTTACATGCACGCGTGCGTGCGTGCGTGCGTGTTTGCATGTTTGCATGTTTTTTAGTTTTATCATTCTCTTATTTTAGAAGTTACAGGGGGGACACATTTTACCACTTTGGAAGTGTCTCTCGCGCAAACTTTTCAGTTTAGAAAAAAAAATGATATTAGAAACCTCAATATCATTTTTAAAGACCTATCCATAGATATCCCACACGTATGGGTTTAATGGAAAAAAATATTTTGAGTTTCAGTTCTAAGTATGGGGAACCCCAAAATTTATTGTTTTTTTTTCTATTTTTGTGTGAAAATCTTAATGCGGTTCACAGAATACATCTATTTCAACAGTATAGCTCTTATAGTTTCGGAAAAAAGTGGCTGTGACATACGGACGGACAGACAGACAGACAGACATGACGATACGGACCATAAGGGTTCCGTGCCATTTGGCTATGGAACCCTAAAAACTCTTTTCTTATGGGAATGACTGAAAAATCATATTATTTTATAACAAGTTTATAGCTAAAACATGTTCAGGATGTTAAATTCAATTAGAAGTTGGTATTTTTGTTATGGTATGCCTAAAACACTTATTATAAACATATGATTTTTGGCATTTTAATTTTTGGACATAAAATGTTTGACACGCGAATTTCCTTTTCCTTTGATTCGAAACAAATTGGCTGTGTCAGACGGTCAGAAAGACATACGGAACCTTAACAATAAGTAAAGAAAGATTGCTAGCAATGTGAGTAATATAAATCTAAACGGAAACATTTCTCTTTCCCTGACATTAAATATTTATTTTCGTCTTTATCTAAAAAAGCCTTAAGGGTGATAATTTAAGGCGAGTATTTCAGAGTACCTTCATTTTATTTCATATCAGGATCAAACGTCAGACTTGTACAAACCTATCTAAATTACGCCTTTGTATTAAGCTTAGGAGTATGGAAAACCTTTATTGGTCCTAACATAAGGTTCATTTTAGCTCGCATGATACTTATCTTCATACGGAATGAAATATCCGAGGCTTTTCCTTTTGTTATTCGGTTTTCTGTATTTTTATAGGATATCCTTTTCATATTTTAGAGGGGCCCAAGACCCCTTCGTGCCTCGGAAAGCACGTTAAGCCGTTGGTCCCAGCTGTCATTCGTAGATCTTTGACAGTCGTTACGGGTAGTCAGAACCCCGAGACTCTGACAACCAGTCTTACCAATGAGTATCGTATTACCCAGTGACTGGGCTGTGGAGGTCAGATAGGCAGTCGCTCCATGTAAAATACTGGTACTCAGCTGCATCCGGTTAGACTGGGAGCCAACCCCAACATAGTTGGGAAAAGACTAGGCAGACGATGAACCTTTTCATATTCTAGAGCAAAATTTCTGACTATATATGAGACAAAATGCGGGAACTTAGATTTAACTAGAACCGGGTAGAATTGCTTTATAACTTCCAAACTGTTATTCAAGATCCCGGAAGCGTAAGTAATTCCCAGTAAAATGAAACTTCACGGAAATGACAGTAAGTTTGTTTGTTACACTTTCACGCTAAAACGGCTGAACGGATTTAGATGAAATTTGACACACAGATAGCTTATAAACAGAATTAACACATAGGATACAAATAAACTTGTCGTTTTGTAACGTGCAACCGACATTCAACCTTAAGGTTATCAAGCAGTTACGAGCTATTTTCAGCAGTGTGCAGTGGAAATCACAGGAATAACTACCAATAAATAAGTATGTATTTAGGATCTAAAGTTAGCAACGCGTCGTCAAACTCTTTTGTGACACCGATTTTTTGAGGCTGTAGGTAGTAGGTAGCCTTTTCCCAACTATGTTGGGGTCGGCTTCCAGGCAAACCGGATACAGCTGAATACCAGTATTTTACATGGAGCGACTCTGTAGGTAGTCCACAACATTTTTCTTCTACAGTTCATAATCAGCCTTTAATGTTCCCACTGCTGGGACCCAAGCCACCTCTCGGTGAGAAGGAATGGGCCGTAATCCACCACGCGGGCCCAGTCAGGGTAGGTCTTCTACGGTTGGCAAGACAAAACGCCAAAACAAACAGCAGTTAACTTACAACAGAGGGGCAATTCTCGTAATTTTAAGAACGTTCACAGTCTGATCTCAGTCTCAATCTCTCAAAAATACCTCTAATTTCCCTAAATTTTTAACAAATTTTAGACATTTATCTGTCGCCGACATGAGACTGCGACTAGACTAACTTTGAACGTTTTAAATTACGAGAATTAGCCTTCTGATAGCCAACTTTTTCGTAAAAATTCATAAAAGAAATCTGATTTGATTGCTATCCCTACTCAATTACTCGTCAAACAATCATAACTCCGCAATATTTCCTTATTTGTTCACCTTCTATATTGCTTCATATTTCTTACAATAAATAAAGTAAGAGTCGAGCCTGTTCAGCGGTGCATCTCATCGTGAGAACAAATTGTATTAGACTCGCTTCAGCGGTCAAAGTGAAGACGGTTCTACCATCAAGTAGAAGGTACAGAAGGTCGATTTTATACAACTAGCAAAAATAGGCGCACGTACAGTTATAGTCAAATTGTTGAACAAGTATTCTATGATATCAATAAGCACTTTTTTACAATAAAATAGGATTACAGAGCGGCCGTCGAGAAAATGCTTCTTGACACCTGTCAGTTTTGTCAGTCAAACGAATACGTGTTTTGCGAATTTCATCTTTATTAGCTACAATAATTATTATTGTCGCTCTGACAGGCGTCAGAAACGGATTCTCTCTGACGGTTGGACTATAATTCTAGTAGCCCGGAGCAACTACAATCATTTTGAAAGGGACAACCCAAAAGGTAATTTCGTGTGAAGAAGAATGGACAAGAAACTCTATAGTTACTCTTTAAATTTTACATAATTTTGTAAACAATTAAATGTTAAGACGATGTACATACACGCGTAGATGCGTACGTATGCTCACACTCACTGTTAGTAGGTACGTGAGACGTGTCTATTTGTGCGTGCGGTTTCGCTCGTTGTATGGAACCGACCTTCTGTAGCTATCTGCTTTGTGGTCAAAGTAAAGATGCTTTTACTGAGCGAGCGTGGTCGCTTTGTTTTGAGTGCTATTGTTATTTATTGCGTGTTTTAATACGTTTTAATGAGAATTTATAATTTTCACTCTACGATGCTTGATGGTTCGATGCGCTTCTGTTTTGCTACCAAAGCTCATTAATTTAAAAACATAATGAGTTAGTAATTAGTCTCATAAGTGAGTAAAAATACCTATGGAAAATGTTTTTTTTTGTCAAACGTGCACTATTTCACGTTACTTAATAATTGATAAAAACGATTTTATGAATTCGATTTGAAATCGAAATCTTGTGTCAAATTCGCAAGAACTTTTTTACAAAAAAAAACCATCAACATTTTCTAAAAATCAATCGCATAAAACGAACATACAGAAACCAAAGATCGACTTTATTTTTCACTACACACAACAATTTGTACACCACAGCTTGCTATGTAAACAACAGCGACAGTATTATAATATCATCAACATACAGAATGAAATACATATTATTATTATCGAAGCTTAGTGAAAAACTACCTAAAGAGAGTTAATAAAATTTATATGGGACCACCACGCAAGCTTCTTCTTTATATTTGGTGTACATAAGTCACTTGTACATACTTATGTCCTTGATATTTTTTTTAACTTCCCAGGTATGGTCCAGTACAAAAAAATGATTCTGGTTACGGAGATATTGAAGGTCAAAGTTCCAACTTTTATTGACGTTTTTTTACGAAAATAAGGTTTTAATTTTATGACGCTACTTTACCCCACTACTCCGGTTCCCATAAGAACAATGGTTTGCGTGCGTTACATTGCGCACTGCCGCAAATAGCAAATTATCACACAAAAAAAGACATTTCCCAGCTATTATTTTTGTGCAATGTTACTTAGTCTGATGTACAGAATACGTAGTTGACGGCTTAGTGATGTGTCTTTTTACAGCCAGTATATAAAAAAAAGTTATTTGCAAATTCACTTTAGCGATAAGACCTAAGTACCTATTTACACAACAAAGACTTTATTCATATTTATCCCTTTCGTAAATCTTACCTACAACTACGACAAAGATCCACGTCCTTCAGCCCCAAATACGGCGTCAATGAATCATTACTCTGTCCCCTATCCGCCATAATCCGGTAGCCATATTTTTTCCCGCAAAAGTATCGGCTTTTTGAGCAGCCTATTTGTATTCTGTCCGGTTTGCGGCCGCTTCAGAAGTTAAGGGTCGAGGTTGACCCCAGGCTACTGATCGCTTGATTGGGCAACCCTTTTTGCGTTTATTAGTAGTTATTTAGTAAATAGATGAGATATGGTATAAAGTAGTGAAAAGAAAAGATAATAGATTAAATAATTTAGATTCCCAAGCCGTTTCATAAGAATAATATTATGAAGTTTTCCTTCCGAAACGAGATTAGAATGGATATAGCATAATCAAGCGTTAACGTTCTCACTGCTGGGACACAGGCCTCCTCTCTGTGAGAGGGAGTGGGCCATAATCCACCACGCAGGCCTAATGCGGATTGGTGGATATCATATATCTTTGAATTTTTGATATAAGGAAATGCCGGTTTCCTCCTTCCTCCGGATGTTTTCCTTCAACTCAAAGAAAAGCGCCTGCTTGGGTTCGCACCCGCGACCTCCGTTTCGTCTGTCGGGGCCGATACCACTGCTCTATCACAATGAATATAAAAGTCGCTTCGTCAAAAAGCTAGTGCATCTCAATGGGTGACCATTCATTACATATCAAGACCCCGCCGAGCCATGGAAAGCACGTTAAACCGTTGCTCCTGGCTGTCATTCATAAATCTTTGACAGTCGTTACGGGTATTCAAAAGCCCAAAAGTCTTACTAAGGGCTATTGTGTTACCCAGAAACTGGGTTGTGGAGGCCAGATAGGCAGTCTCTCCATGTAAAATACTGAAATTCAGCTGCATGCGGTTAGACTGGAAACCGACGCCAAAATAGTTGGCAAAAGGCAAGGCAGATTATTTTGTAATAATACTAAAATGAGTTTTCAACCTACACTGATACTGGAACAAATAAAATACGAGAAAAGAGACAGACCCAATAAAGAAATAATCTCATCTAAGAAAATATCACAGAAATGTAATAAGTAGACACAAAACAACTTATAGACTCAAGACCACGTGAACTATATTATTGATCTATATATAACATTTTATAACTATACTATTAATAGCTAAAAGCTGATGAGTTTGTTTGTTTGTTTGAACCCGCTTATCTCCGGAACTACCAGTCGGATTTAAAACATTGTTGGAACGAAGTTCTAACGGAGCTTGCGGTAGGAGTAAATTGGGAGAGATAAAAAGTTGCAAATCGAGTGACATCAATTATTGTCGATTTGCAACTTTTTATTATAAAAAGAGACAGAGAGATATAGTTTTCATGGTTTTCGAGGGTTCCAATAGTTAGGTCAAAATTAAAATCTAAAGTAGGGCTGCGAAAATTTTCAAATTTTTCATCATGAGTGGCCTTTTCATGGTTTTCGAGGGCGCTGAAGCTGATAATGAGGTCAAAATAAAAATCCAATATGGCGGCTGCGAAAATTTCCAAATTTTTCATCATGGGTGTCGTTTTCATGGTTTTCGAGGATGCCGAAGCCGATAGTAAATTGAAAATCAGGGAAAGTGGCCGTGAAAATTTTTAGAGTTTTCGACATTTTGAAATTTTCGCTGCTGAAAGAAAGAAAGAAAAAGTATTTATTGCGACTCGTACAGGATCATAAACTAAACTAAACACAGTTAAAAATAAAACAAATTATATAAAAAGTAACAAAACTGCTGCCATCTTGGATTTTCATTTTGAACTTCGTTCCTGCCGGGGGTCCCTCGACCACACACTTTTTTTTAATTTGATAGCCCAATTCTTGTGAAGGATATAGGCTATTTAACGTCGCTAGGACCCTTAGAAGGCAAGCAAAATTTTAAAAAATCTGAAAGAACGCTAAGGGAAAACGTAGTAGTAGCATGGGCAGGCGATGTGATGTTATATTTGTATGTCAAACCAAGAAATTTCATGTAGACGAAGTCGCCGCCTGAAGCTAGTCTAACTTAATATTATGAAGAGAAAAGATTAGATTTTTGTATGTTTGTTTGGATAAATTAAAAAAATACTAAACCTATTTCTAAAAAAATATTTCTACTATAGAAAGCTAGGAGTAACATGGGCAGTATTTTTTTTTTTTTGGAACGAAGTTCCTTATCGCGCGTTGCGAAAGGGGGCTAGACGGAAAAAATTAAGACCAAAAGTTGGAACGACACTTTTTGCTATAGTTGTAAGCCGTGCGGCGTGCGCGTGTTTCTCTGTCTGTCTCACTCTCTCTCTTTGAACTTCGTTCCATCCGGGTGTCCCTTGACACCTCTCAAGTTTTTTTTGTATATTATGGTGTCTTACGATTTCCGCCCTCTTGAAGTATGGAGGCTTGTGATGGTCCACGCATGGGGAACATTACAGGCTGATTATGCTTACGACTTCCATGCGAACAAAGTCGCAGGCACAAGCTAGTAGTTAATAAGTCAATAGGCGGATATTGCTTGTTCGGATAATAATGAGATTTTTGTCTATTGGGTATCTATCTTTACAAGAAGCGCCTTGCGATTTCACCCGCATAAGTTCCGATCCCGTGGGAATATCTGGCTAAAAAGTATCCTTTGCAAATACATAGGAGAGTTTTTATCCCGATATTCCCACGGGATCGAAACTTATGCGGGTGAAACCGTGGGGCGCAGCTAGTAAACTATATGCGTGCCAATTTCACCAAAAAAATATATATTTATACTATATTTTCGGTACCAGTCCAATTCCTTTTGTTCAAAAATACTCAATATACAATTTTGACTTCGTTACTATTTTGTTATACATATGTATAGAAAATAAATTGCTTTTTATTGTGATGGGATTATGTAGGCAAACATACCAAAGCCAGCATTTGCGGCAGAAATATTTTCGGTGTTATGTCTGACATCAATTTTATATCCCAGGTATTTCTGTTTTGGTTTCTAAATCCATCCAAAGGTTTTCTTTAAAAGATCGCTTTTAGCGACAAGACTGCCCATTGTGTCACGCCTTGTAAAATTTCTACATGTATATTCTGTAATATTGATGGTGTAAATAATAAAGAGTATTCTGTTCTATTTTATAGTGACGCCTAATATAATTATTCTGAGACTGGTGCTAAACAAATATCATCATCAGCCACAGCCTGACTTTACCCACTGTTGAGCTCTGTTCATGTGCCAATCCCCACGCTCCTGTGCCAGCCTCATCCAGGTTCTACCCGCGATGGTAACAATGTCGTCCATCTCGCCGTCGACAGAACGAACCTCGGTCTCCACTCCTTGGACATCATCTCGGTCACTGCCTTACTCCACCTGCCATCACTGCGCCATGCCAGGTGTCCTGAGCCACTCTATTTGAGTTCCATAACTCATTTTCTGATATCGAAAATCTTCGTACGTCTGCGGATCTCGACGTTTGGGACTCGATCTATAAGCCTTATTATTATTATTTATTTATTTCAGATAATCGGATAACAGAGATCCGTAGTATTAGTAAAGTACCCTATACCTAGTGTTAGTATATACATAAATTAAAATAACAATTTGGGTATGAGTCACCTTGTAAAGAAGACGAAACCAGTTTCTCAACCGGTCATCTTCTCCACAAAATGCCTCATAAAAGGGGAAAACATTCTCAGTCACTGTTTTTAGAATGCTGTTGTCACTGGCCCGGGTTCTAGCTGCCACAGACGCTACTTTCTTCCGCACAATTGCGTGGAAGTCATCAGTACGGCTCTGCGTAAACATCTCTGACGCACTACAGAACCGGGGCAGTCTCAAGAGCATTCTAAAAACATTGTTTTACTGGACGTGCAGGATATCTAGCGACCTTTTGGTGTACCTGATCCACGAGCCAACATATTACCGCGGACCGCCAAAGCCCTGCGCTCCCTCTCAATATCCACATTGTCTTTCAGGTCGTCGGTAAGCATATGTCCCAGATATTTGAATCGTTTTACTCTTCTTATGCTCAAGCCATTTAGGGTAAAGTTAGGTGAATAATCTGTACACTTACTTATGCCAAGCATGGAATGCGCCATAGCTTTCTGTGCCACTCTCACCCGTGCACAGCCTCCTGTGTGAGCGTCCACGTCTCGCATCGTACTTACATCATGATTCAAATAACTTGTAGGAAAATACAACTTTAAAGCTTCATAAATAGGTATCCTTTTCTTATTTTACATTCATAAATCTGGTCAAACACGCACTCCGGTTGTGACTACTACGCACCTGACCTTTCTGAAGAACATAGATTATGTAAGGATTGTAGTAGGTAAAGTTTTGTAGTTTCTGTCTACCCCGATGAGATGAAGAAGTGAGTTCTTACGTGTGTAAGAACTCACTTAAACCACCCCATAGGAAGAAGGCGTGAGTAATATGTGTATATTACTCACGCCTTCTTCCTACGGGGTGGACAGAAATTACAGAAGGCCACCTGCTACGTGCTACCTTACATACTCCTTCTGCCTTGCTTACGTTCATCAATCTGGTCATAAGTCTCACCGGCTTGGAGTACTACGCACCGGACCTTTCTGAAGAACATCACCAATAAAGTCACTATATTATGTCCTCATAGGGCGTCCCCTCCCGGCGTTTCCACTCACATCTGTCTTGTAAAGACTTTGTTAATCGCCTTTAAGTTATCCTCTCAACATGACTAAACTATCTACTCATTTCTCACTGCGTCTTCTTTTAAACCGCACCGTTGCCTTGTGAGTTTATGTATGTAGGCATCCAAGTAGGTTTGTATTTTAATTCGGAGCACCCATCTGTTCCGGTGAACAGTAAGTACAATAAAAGTGAATGAAAGTCGTTCAATGTTGCGTGAGGATACGACAATACGCAGAATATGGTAAACAACAAAGAATTCAATTTGGCTGCGTGTTGTATGAAATTGAACATTTGTATGTTACGCCATACTGTGTGGTTAGGTACGGCATTTTAGCTGTATGGTATGGTCAGTGGACAAGGTGGAAAATTGAAAACCATTATTTTTTTAATGGCGATACGTGATGTTAAGATATTTTTGATCAGCCCGTAATTAATTTGGTTCCCATTAGATTGCTTTAATGAGTTTTTCAATAAACACGACGAAGTTAGGGCGAAGAAATATGAAAAGAAGAAAGTTTATATTCAAGAGGATAAAATATATATTTTATCCTCTTGAATATAAACTTTCTTCTTTCTTTCTTCTTTTTTCTTTCTTTCTTCTTTTTTTTCTTTCTTTTTTTAACTTTTTTCTTTTTTTTTGTATATATACTGGATAAACTTCTTATACTAAATTAACTAAAAAACTATCAAAATAAAATACCCTAACTAAAGAAGACTTCTATGGAAGAAGTCGGCAAGCGTAGTGTGGGACGCCCCAAAGCTATGTAGACGGACGGACGACCTAAAGAAGGTGGCTGGGACAGACTGGATGCGGAAGGCGGAGGACAGGGTGTTGTGGCGCAGCCTGGGAGAGGCCTATGTCCAGCTGTGGACTGCAACAGGCTGAGTTGATTGACCCTAACTAAAACTATAAACAATCTAAAATATGGCGTCGAAAAATTCCTCCGCATCGCTGTCGACTGGTATCCAGGAGACCGGCAACATTGCCACGATGTAGAAAGTTAGGGCGGGATCGCTATGATTGAAAAATAAATGACAGTTGGTTGCCTCCCTGAGTAGCAAAAACTTCCTTCTTCACCTTTTATCTGCAAAATCTTCAGGAAATTGATTTATTATGACACCGTTTTAAAATAATATCACAAAACAGCTTAGTTTATTGAAAAAATATAGTGCGGACTTGCTGCACTGTAATTTTTTTTGGTTTCCGAAGATATCAATAATATCATGAGGAAAGTTTTGAGTATGAATTTGGATGGCTAATATAAGAGTAAGGGAGCGACGCGATCTTCGCAGGGTCACTGGTAGCATCTGAATGAGAGTTGCCAAAAATCGAGTTCAATGGCGTGCCAAATAGGAAAGGCAGCAGTGGACTGCTGTAGGCTGATGGTGATGATGATAAGAATAGGGGAAGACCAAAGAAACGATGGATGGACTGTGAAAGATGATATGGAATAAAGGGGGTGACTACCGAGAAGACTATTAGAGAAGTATTGAAGAAAATACATGTTGCACCGTCCCCAAATATATTGGGACAAAAGAAAGGGAATGGTGAATCATAAGACTTAGTATTTACTCAATATTATAATATCTAGTATAAAAATACACACTCGACGCTCAAAATGTTACCTGGCATTTAGCACAATGATAAATAGATCCCTAGTGCACTGGGGGCCCTTACACCCTGTATTTTAAAAATCAACTAAAATATTTACACACTTTACCTCGCTTAGCTAGGGCCCTAGACCTTGAAAACCTTTGCAAACCTGAGTTTTACGAAAGACCCTCGTCCATTTTTGCCAACCATACTTGTTCTCATTTTCATAAAGTCGTCCCCAAATTCATTATTCAGTACTTTGTTAGAACCTTGCATCCAAATAGTTCAATGTCATTTTGTTTCATTTGAAACAACATTTGCTCGTTCTGTTTTGTATTTCAATTATATTCTTGTTTTCAATTTCGTATTCAATTTGTTTTCGTGCCACTTTACTGATGAAGTTATTTTTATTGGCTTGGAATGAATTAAATTGGATTCTTGTGAAAATATTTTTTTATAATGAGAAATTGTAATTTTCATCACTCTTGGACTGAAACAGGGTGCAAAAAGGCCCTTCCCGAAGCCGTCATTTACGCATTATGTACATCAAACTGAGTAACGTAGTGTAATAGCAATTGATGGAGAAAGTCTTATTTTTCGGTGTAAAATTTTGCTGTTTACGGCAGTACGCAATTTTTTTTTATCCTTCATTAAAAAGAACCAGGTTCTTAATAATTAATTAAAATCTAGCCTGTAAGACTAATAAGCAATTTTAATCTAACTAAATTTACTACGTGATAATTATTTTAAAACTTAGAATAGTGTTTATTGTACTTTACACAAGTTCGTTCCACTTTCTTAGAGTCTGATATGATGATATTAGCACTTTGTTCATGTGTTATTATGTGGGTCATTGGCACTATTATTTCTACACTTTTTACACTACACTAACTCAAAAGGTTTTGTCCGTTTTAGTCTTCGCACTATATTTGTTTGGTCTAACAGCTGAATTGCCTCGATGTTCACATGTCGGTGGAGTCGGTGTTCATGGGCCTCAGCAAATTTTTGGATTATGTCGGTGACCGGTTCCATTTTTAAGTCACGATGGAGGTTGTCATTTCTTATATACCAGAGCGCAGTACGCAATATAACGCATTGTGTTCATTTATTTATTTATTTCAGGCGACGCAGGCCCATAGATAAATACCTTAACCTAAACATACATATTTTTAACAATGCTGTTCTGTGGTTATGTGAACACCACGTCCTGCAGCCAGAAGCCTTCTTCCATGACGACGGGCAGATGACAATTCGGTACGGGCACCACGAACGCCTTGAAGTTGACGTTGCGGTGTGATTCCAGTAACTGCATTCTCGGCGTGTACCTCGTCTTCTGGCGCACGTACTCCACGATGTCGTCCGCCTTAGTAGTGTAGTGTAGGCGGGAGATGTACACCACCGTGTTTGGCTTTGCAGCACGCAAGCTGACTGAGCTGGCTGAGCTGTTTATAGGTGCACACAACGGTACAGGGATCATTGGAGTATTTAAAGTTAAGTCAAAACGTTTAAAACTTGTTTTCGCAAATAATCGTCAAAAAACGTTGGAGCTTTGACCTTCAATATCTCCGTAAACAGATGGTTCCTTGGTGTGGTCCTGTACAGACGCCAGCACATCAAGCTACTACAATCTGTCGAATTTCTTTAATACACTTTCAACTTTATCGCTAAAGCATTAAGGTAAAAGGTTGATTGGGAAAATTTGACTGTTTCAGGTACCTAGCTTGATGTGCTGGCGTCTGTACAAAAAAAAAAAATAACCATAAAACGGGAAAAACAAGTAACTCTCGGCTTCGTTGAGGGTATATTACACTGGTCGTATTTGTTGCTAGTTACTACGTGTTTGTAGAACTTCAATAAAAGAGCATATATAGCCCAAAGCGTGGCTTGGACACAAGCCTCCTTTATGTAAAAAGGAGTGGACTATAATCTACTACTCGGGCCAGTCCAGTTTGGGTGGAAATTACATGTCTTCAAATTTCTGGTACTAAGACACGTCAGTTTCCCTACGATTTATTCTTTTCCTTCACTGTTTTGAGAGTAGTGGTGATGAAATAAATTACACTGAGTAAAGTGTCTCCCTGGGTGCCTGTCCACGATTTACAACACGAAGTTTAGGGCCATAACTACTCGGCTACCACCACAGAACAGATAAAATATCTGTTCTGTGGCTACCACAGCGGTGCTGTTCTGTTTGATGTGAACACCACGTCCTGCGGCCAGAAGCCTTCTTCCATGACGACGGGCAGATGACAATTCGGTACGGGCACCTCGAACGCCTTGAAGTTGACGTTGCGGTGTGATTCCAGTAACTGCATTCTCGGCGTGTACCTCGTCTTCTGGCGCACGTACTCCACGATGTCCTCCGCCTTAGTAGTGTAGTGCAGGCGGGAGATGTACACCACCGTGTTTGGCTTTGCAGCACGCAAGCTGACTGAGCTGGCTGAGCTGTTTATAGGTGCACACAACGGTACAGGGATCATTGGAGTATTTAAAGTTAAGTCAAAACGTTTAAAACTTGTTTTCGCAAATAATCGTCAAAAAACGTTGGAGCTTTGACCTTCAATATCTCCGTAAACAGATGGTTCCTTGGTGTGGTCCTGTACAGACGCCAGCACATCAAGCTACTACAATCTGTCGAATTTCTTTAATACACTTTCAACTTTATCGCTAAAGCATTAAGGTAAAAGGTTGATTGGGAAAATTTGACTGTTTCAGGTACCTAGCTTGATGTGCTGGCGTCTGTACAAAAAAAAAAAAAATAACCATAAAACGGGAAAAACAAGTAACTCTCGGCTTCGTTGAGGGTATATTACACTGGTCGTATTTGTTGCTAGTTACTACGTGTTTGTAGAACTTCAATAAAAGAGCATATATAGCCCAAAGCGTGGCTTGGACACAAGCCTCCTTTATGTAAAAAGGAGTGGACTATAATCTACTACTCGGGCCAGTCCAGTTTGGGTGGAAATTACATGTCTTCAAATTTCTGGTACTAAGACACGTCAGTTTCCCTACGATTTATTCTTTTCCTTCACTGTTTTGAGAGTAGTGGTGATGAAATAAATTACACTGAGTAAAGTGTCTCCCTGGGTGCCTGTCCACGATTTACAACACGAAGTTTAGGGCCATAACTACTCGGCTACCACCACAGAACAGATAAAATATCTGTTCTGTGGCTACCACAGCGGTGCTGTTCTGTTAAAAATAACACCGTTAAAACTTAGGTGAAGTGACCTTAAAGTGAGCTGTCATTCCATCTGATGCTAAGGATCGACGGTATTGACAGCTCACTTCACCTAAATTATCACGGTGAGATTTTTACAGAATAGATCGTCTGCTCTCTAAAGCTCTCATTAAAGGATGATTTCCACCAAACGGCTCACGTCGTATCGGATCGGAACGGATATTACAATCTTTAAACGATATTAAATCGTATACACAGTGTTTAAAGTCAGCTTGACCGCGGGAGTCTTCCGCAACACGCGATTGTAGCTGAAAGTATGCTGCGACGCGCGATCGTTTCCTTTCGCCTGTCGTCGCATCCCATCGAATCCTTTCGGCATTAGAACACTCAACATGGTAGGAAAGAAACTATTTGATTAGACGCAGAAATGGATACGTTCGCAAGCGACAGTACCGAACCGATCGTATGCGTCGATATGCTGCCGGACGCCATCGGCTGTCGCCGCATCCATTCGTATACTTTCCGATCCGATGCGATGTGAGCCGTTTGGTGGAAATCATCCTTAAAAATCTGTTTCAGAGATCGTGGTTTATCATCAAACTTCTGTGTGTTTCGAGTATAAAAAGTACGTCAATCAATCTGCCTAGTCTTTTCCCAACTATGTTGGAGTCAGCTTCCAGTCTAACCGTATGGAGCTGAATACCAGTATTTTGCATGGAGCAGCTGCTTTTTTGACCTCTACAACCCAGTTACTGGGTAACACTTGGCAAGTTGTCAGACTTTTAGGCTTCTGACTTCTTGCAACGACTGTCAAAGATCGACAAATGACAGCCGGGACCAAAGGCTTAACATTCCGAGACACGGTATCGATACGTAATGGATGGTCACCCATCCAAGAACCGACCGCGACAAGCGTAGCTTAACCTGTGATTGACCCGTGCGGCTGTTATTATTTAGCCACGAGTCCGAGTGTTAAATTATGTGCACAACAATAAGGGCAGTTCCCTAAATACTAATGGCATGTGTCTTTTCCCATTTGTACCTACATTAGAAGGTTGACCCTGAAAATTCGCTACGGGTAAGACAAGAACAACAAATAAAGATTTATGGGACTCTGCTGATCCCATTATGGACAGTCGTCTTTATCAAGATAGATTACAGTTGAAACCATTTTATGGAAAAATGGGTCAAAGAAAAGCTTCCATTAGCTATCAAAGAACTTGGAGAACGTAAAGTGAATGGCTTTACTGAAACTATCGTAGATTTCAAGATTAATATTGTTGAGACATGTGATCGTTAATCAATGTCTAGAATTGGAGCTTTAAATTATTGCTTTCGATTAATTTAGGGCTGATTCTTCAATCGACAGATAATTTTTATTCGTGCAATAAAATTGACGTCTGACAGATTTTGTATCGAAGAACTGTCAAAAACTTAAAGTTATTCCTCGGATAAAATTATCTGGCGTTGGAAAAATCAGCCCTTAGACTTTTTAGGGCTGATTTTTTAATCATCTCATAACTTTATTCGAGGAATAATTTTGAAATGTTGACAGTTATTTCATACAAAAACTGTCAAACGTCAAAATTATTCCTCTAATAAAAATTATATGGCGATGGAAAAATTCGCCCTTAGTCTAAAATTTAAATACTACTTAAAATACCGCTGCCGTATGCCCAATAAGCTGTGGGCCAAAATAACCACCACGTGGAGCCCTGAGGCAGCTAGAAGGCGTCGCGACAGACTCCGTAGAAGATGGGACGAGCTGGACAAAACAAACGACCAGTGGTCCACTTTGGTCCTGGATCGAAGGAGCTGGAAATCAAGAGGCCTTTGCCCAAAATCGGGATGATGATGCTGGCAAGCAGTAACTTCTTATAATACTTATGTGATACAGCAAAGCGCAGCCTTAATACAAATGATAAATTATTGAAATAAAACATTTGAATAAAATAAAGAGATTTAGGACATTGGTATTTTTTATGAAATTATTATAATTTCTATAAAACAAATCGAAACTTGTGCCAATACTTACAAATAAATGGAATATTTAAAAGTATCCATAATCCGATTATTAATTTATAAATATTTAGATGCCCAAAGCCTTGCAAACAGAACTTTACCTGGATCCGATAAAATATGAATACCTACAGTATTTTTATCTCACGAAGCGACGCGCGCTTTACTCGTGCTTACCAAGTGTGCAAACACGCTGTACCAGTGACCACCACATTGCGGCCGCAATTTACCGTCAAATGACGGCACCGAAACGTTTTATAAGAAATTAAGTTGGTTTTTTCCTTAGAGATCATTTTTTTACACCGTAAAGTCCTATCCCGGGCCATTATTTTCATGTCAGCCGTTACGTAGCGGCCACCGCTGTCGTAGGAAACCGTAGCTTTAAGGTGAGATTGATCGAATCATCCCTGAAGCCCTTACTTAACGAAAAAACGAAGTTCTTTATGACATAACAATCCTACTAATATTATAAATGCGAAAGTTTGGTTGGATTGATGGATGGATGGATGGATGTTTATTACTCTTACTTACGATTTGGATGAAATTTGGCACACAGATAGTTTATAAGTAGGATTAACATAAAGGACAGTTTTTATCCCGATATTCCCACGGAATCGAAACTTATGCGGGTGAAACCGCGGGGCGCTGCTAGTAAACACAGAAAGATTGATTACCTATTTTTAGCTTCTAGAAATAAAGCAAGGCCCTTACAATTTAAAATAAACGTAGCAGATCAAAGAAACGACAACCATCTTTTATCTCATCCATTAAATGAAGCAGATGATTCGCGAAAACAAATGGCGATATTACAATAAAATAAATAATGTTGAGGCCTTATGATGAGTACCAATCAATCAAGTTGACTGCGACCTTTATGCCTCGGTTTTGTTTGTTTTTTTTTTTTATTTTATTGTCTAATTGCCACCGACATCCGAACGAATTTATTTTTTCTTTGTATTCAGAATTAGAGACAATGTTCAGGTTATGGAACAACAAACTGAATGTCATACTAAACAAAGTTCAAATTCCGTTGCAACTAAAAACGTATTAGGACCTTTTTGTTACAAATGGTCACTCAAAAATTAACTTAGAATACATTTCGCTAAAGTAGACCTGTATTCTCGTTGTCCCCGTAGGCCATGTCCCCGTTAAAGGGGACAAAGGGAATTTAATAAAATAATTAAAGTTACTTCCCGTTGTCCCCGTACGCTGTCCCCGTTAATTTATTATAATATATCGTTTTATTTAACCTTAATAACTAAGTTCTTAAGGTGGATGCTCCAAGGTAGCCCGCGAAATTCAAATTTTCTTACATTTTTTGCAATTTGCTGGTCAGTACTAAGTTGTACGTTGATTAAAATATGATTCGCGGCCGTAACAAATATGTATTTACAGAATTATAATCATTAGAATCAGTAATACAACTTGTTAAGTTAGCATAATCCTAAAATGTCAAGATTTCATGAAATAGTCATTCAAAAAAAAAAAAATGTTTATTTCAATTACAATGGGCATTTAGATACATGTTTTTTGGAGATCTCCTTTTAAGCAAGGCATTGCTTGTATTAGGAGTCTCCGCACTTCCATTTATCATTAATTACTATGCAAATTCAGTAGGATTACTTCATCTTACAGAGTTATAACTTTAATGATTATAATTCTGTAAATACATATTTGTTACGACCGCGAATCATATTTGACTCAACGTACTTACAACTTAAGTACTGACCAGCAAATTGCAAAAAATGTAAGAAAATTTGAATTTCGCGGGCTACCATGGAGCATCCACCTTAAACTAATGTAAGTATACCTAAGTAATTTTGAGTCGGCGCCAAACAATCAATAAACAATGATCACTAAATTGCCTTAAATTTAAAAGGCGCCGACTCAAAATTATTTTGGTATACTTACATTAGTTTAAGAACTAAGTTATTAAAGTTAAATAAAAAAGGTTTATTATTTTTTACTTTTCAGTTTTTTCGGCGGTTTAATATTTTTGTTAAAAAGATTTCTTTCATTTTTCAGAGGTGTCCCACACAAATACACATGCCTCTACTGACTATATAACGGTTACAGCACTAGTCATTACTGAGAAATCAATTTACACACGTGAATAAAATAACTCACCGATTGCATGACCTCCTTCTTTTTTTAATTTGGTTACTGTGTAGTCAGTCTATTTTGCTCCTACTGCTGGGACACAGGTCTCCTCCCTGCGAGAGCGAGTGAGCCGTTATCCAGCACGCTGGCCCAGTGCGGGTTGATAGATGTCACATATCTTCGAACTATTGGTTCTAGGACACCACCTAGAACGACGGTTTCCTTCACCGGTTTGGAGAGCGGTGGTGATAAAATAATTTACACAAAGTGAAGCGCCTGTCTGGGATCGAACCTACGACCTTCAACTCGTAAGTTAACTTCTCAACGTGAGGTGACTCTAACACAAAAGTAATCAAGCAAAGTTTATAAAATTAATAATGCTACCAAATGAAAAAAAGAATCACGTAATTGACATAGTTTACTGTAAAGGTTGTCCGCTAAAGTCCTCGTTTTGTAGTGTATGCTGGCAATAAAATAATTCTGGTTGCATTCGAACAGTCAAACGAGTTTAAATGAGCTGTCAAATATTTGTATTAGGTTATTGTCAGGAAGAAAACAGTGATAGTATAGCGGCAGTGATGTAGAGAAATCATAACGCTGTTTGATTTCTAGAAGTGAACGTGAACAAAAAAACTCATCAAATACATAACCTTCTGCTTTCTTTGAAGTCGGTTAGTGTCGATATTACAATAAATAAATAATATTAATGCCTTAAGATGGACGTCAATTAATCTTAGTTGATTGTGACTTCAGTCGAATTAATCAGTCTTCATGAATAATTGGGCGTTTTAGAAATAAGTTCTAACATTGGTATTTTCCAGTTGGTAATGCTACGGCTACTTTGTCGCGATAACGCGAACAAAAGGCCAATTCTCGTAATTAAAAACGTTCAAAATCTAGTCAATGTCATGTCAGCGACAATCAATGTCAAAAACTTGTAAAAAATGTAGTAAACTAGAGTTATTTTTGACATATTGAGACTGAGAGCAGACTGTGAACGTTCTTAAAATTACGAGAATTGCCCCTTTGTTGTTAAACGAGTCGTCAGCGTCGAGCGGTGTGCGCTAGAGAGTGCGCGAAGTGTAAGTTCGCGTTTTTGCGACAGTGTAGCCGAAGCATAAGAATAACTTTAAAGTATTGGAAGATGAATTGTTCAACTATTTGATTTATTATGTACAAAATTCTTATGATCGAATGATTTGATTAGTCGTAGTAGGTACTTCATCCATTTCAGTTTGTTTTGACTGTACAGGGGAACTATAATTAAAAAATGACCTATAGGGTCATTTTTTGAAGAAAAATATACATGGATTTTTTGAACATTTTTTTGTTTGTTTGTATGTATGTAGGGGGTAATCTCCGGAACTACCAGTCAGATTTAAACAAATATTATTGTATTAGATAGCCCAATTCTTGAGGAAGGTTATAGGCTATCTAACATCACGCTAAGACCCTTAGGAGCAGAGCAAAATGAAAAAAAGAAAGAACACTAAGCGAAAACAAAGTAGTAGCACAAGCGAGCGATGCGAAGGGACGCGATGGGCCGACATTTCACGCGGACGAAGTCGCGGCAGAAACTAGTATTAAAAATAACAGAAATCGGTCCAGTAAACGTTTCTGAAGAAACTTTAATACTTTCATAATGTGGATTATTTCAGATACACATTGTATAGTAATGCTGAGTTCTGGCTTGAACTTTTCCATTTTATGTCGTTTATTTGGAAGTGCAGCTTACTGCAAGCTGTAGTAACCAGTTGAGTCGTTTTGTCATCATCATCATCATCTGCCTAGCCTTTTCCCAATTATGTTGGGGTCGGCTTCCAATCTAACCGGATGCAACTGAATACCAGTATTTTACATGGAGCGACTGTCTATCTGACCTCCACAACCCAGTTTTGGGTAATACGATACCCCTTGGTAAGACTGGTTGTCAGACGGGCTTCCGACTACCCGTAACGACTGTCAAAGATCCACGAATGACAGCCGGGACCAACGGCTTAACGTGCTTTCCGAGGCACGGGGGGGTCTCGGTATTTAAAGATGGTCACCCATCCACAGACCAACCGCGGCAAGCGTAGCTTAACCTGGCCGATCGACCTGTGCGGCTGTTATTATTTAGCCACGGGCCCCTCGGGCCAGTTGAGTCGTTTTGTATAAGTATTTAATTTAATTTTTCACAGATGAGTGTAGTTTCTGATATATTAAAATAACAATCATAGGAATAATACCATGTTCCGCCAATAGGCAAATGAAACAAAACAAGTTTCAATCCTATCCTACTGATATTATAAACGCGAAAGCTTGTATGTATGAATGAATGGATGATGTTTATTATTCTTTCACGCAAATACTGCTTCGAGGGATACTTTTTTATCCCGATTTTATGTGGGTAAAATCGCGGGGCGCAGCTAGTCTATAATATAACTATTACGTGGCTTATTTTATTATAATTACTTATCAATCTGCCTAGCCTTTTCCCAACTGGGGCAGCTTCCAGTCCAACCGGACCCAGCTGAATACCAGTATTTTAAATGGAATGACTGCTGATCTGGGGCCTTACCACGAGCTCTTAACGCGATTCAATTTACGCTCAGGGATCGAGATGGCGCTAGACGACTTGTATAGCTCTGTCTCTTTCCAACAGCCTAAACTGGATCGCGTTAAGAGCTCGTGGTAAGGCCCCTGACCTCCACAACCCAGTTATTGGGTAATACGTGAGACCCCTTGGTGAGACTGGTTGTCAGACTTTCGGACTTCTACCAACCCGTATCGACTGCCTACTTAGTTACTCGTATTTTCTTTAAACGATTTTACTACAGGCTACTATATAAACTGAAATAGAACTACTTCTCTTCATCGCATCGCATCGTCTTCACATATAATTATATAATTAATGTATGCCATATATTGGAAAACTTTTTAAAAGAGTAACGGTGGAGTTTCTTGCCCATTCTTCTCCACATGAGAACTACTTTTTGGAAGGGGCGACTAGAATCAATTCTATATTAATGTAATTTTTGACGTTCAAAAGTTCCTTTCATTTGTCTATTTGAAATGAATGATTTGACTTTGACTTTCATGGTCGCCTGCTAGTATGAATAAATGACTTTTGATTTTGACTGTCAAAGATCCTACTAGAGACTAGACCGACCTCTATATAAACTATGTTTTCAACAAAAGAATAAACTAACACCGACCATCACTCATCGTAAACTAAATTCGAGCCATGTTGTCAGCGGAACGTAATTTATTTAGTCGCTGGCTACTACAAAATTGACAACGCGGGTGGCAGGTAAAATATTCAGGACGGCCAACTATGAGCGCACCGGCCCAATATAAGGTATGGCCAGTACAACTTGAATAATGTAGTAGTGCTAATAACTGTCGTGTAACGGTAGGAAAAACCCAACGCAAGAATGTAGAGAAAAATAAGTATATTTCTTGAGATATGTAGCCAAGTTCACAGCAGTGGCGGCCCAGGGTGGACCATTGTGCGTGGGCCATGGCGGCCGTCGGTGGTTATTCCCACCAGCCCACCTCCCTCCAGAAGCTTATTAGGTCTCCTGGCCTGTTGAGAACATCTGTGTAACATCTGGGTGTCCCGAGGGTTTCTGGAGGGTTTCTGTTTTTATCTGGGTGACGCCTGTGCACTCAAAGAGCACATACGCGACGGTTTCATCAGCCTCTATGCAAGCACTGCACAGGGGGCTATCCGTTATGCCTATTTGTGGAAGTGTTTGTTTAGTGAGCAGTGTCCCGTGATGGTCTTCGTCACCAGGCGCAGGCCTTCCTGTCCAGGTGTAGAGTAACCTTTTGGTTAGCTTGCCATCTAATGATGCCATGGCTTCCTTGGACTGCCTGCAGCCCGATGACGAGGTCTACCAGTTCTCTGCTTGTGTGTGGGTGTGCTTCTGCAGCCACCTGCGTAGTTGATTGAAGGGATGGGCACGACAGGTTCACAGACTGATGTGCAGGATGCCCTTCTGGCCAGCTCGTCAGCCGCGTCGTTGCCTAGCGATCCACTATGTCCTTTTATCCATTGTAGTGTCACTGTGTTGCGCAACACAGCAATCTAACACTAGAATGTAATGCATCCCTTCTTTAGGGATTGGAGGACTGAGGCCCTGTCAGAGAGTATACGAACATAGGTGCCCGTAACTCTCCTGGCTGCTATGGCATGAGCCGCTTGTATTATACCCACACACTCCGCTTGGTAGACCGTGTTGAGCATTCAGTTGAAAAAACTCCGACTCCAGTTCCGCTGTCAGTCTTTGACCCATCGGTGTAAACTAGCCTCTCTCGGGCCCAAGTAGTCGCACTGCTCCTTTTTAAGCACCATGTTATAATGCTTTTGGAAGCAGTAATGCTTAGGGGCTTTGTCGTAGGGTGATGCCATCATTGGCTGCCGTTTGATCGACTCATCTTTTAGGCGTATGTGCTTGACCCTCGAGGCTATTCTTAGGGTTCTTGATATCTGGAGTCTGAAGGCAGACAGAGCTGCCTCCTCCCGCACAATAAGGTGTAGAGGCGGCAGTCCAAGCATAGTCTGTAGGGCAGCGGTGGGTGTAATTCTCATGCAGCTAGTGATTGCCACACAAGCTAATTGCTGCAGTTTTTCGAGTTCTCTTTGGGCTGTGCTCAGGTCTGTTCTGGGCCACCAGACTAGTGAGCCGTATGTGATAATTGGTCGTATAACTGTGGTTTATAGCCAGTAGGTGCCTTGCCTAGGTACCTTGGGGCTAATCTCCCAATTTCTAGTCTGCCTTTTATAACGATTTTCCAACCACAACACACACACACACAAACATGCTAAATCCACCAAAAAAATCTAAATTTGTATGTAGTTTTGTTAATTTGTATATTATTTTGCGGACGCTACTACCTTTAGAGACGTCTATAAGAATTTAGTCCGGCGTTGTTTGTCCCCAAAATAATTTGCAGTGCCATTTATTTGGACCGAGTGCCGAATAGGGAATTTTCGGCTTTAACGTAATGGCTTCGGCCGAACCTATGAACGAATGAAAATAAATGTCCTCCTAGAGGAATTTTGTAAAGCGCGCAGTTTTTGTTGTTCAATATTTTATGTTGTTGTGCTATTTCTGTGCGGAAATGGATTTTTCGAGATTTTATCCACCCGTGTTCCTTCAGTTGCCGATGCCAAGGGGCCACGCTATCTTTTTCGAACAACCCGCGGCCATGGCAGGCATCGGCCCTAGCGGAATCCGTCAGTTCGTGCTGACATCTCTATGAGGCGCGCGTGGAACAAAACGCGACTGTATACCTTGGTTATTGTTCCTTCTATTGGGGCATGAAATTGTTGGTATCAGCATGTATCAGAAAGGTGTGGTAAAACCTAGGGGTATCAGGGGTAAATGGTAATTGCGAAAAAAAAAACAACTATTTAAAATTGATCACACTTTTCTGATACACGCTATATAATAATAATAAACATTTAATTCAGACCAAGTCCATAATTTGTTAGTAACAATGTAGGTCGGTGTATGTCGGTCGGTGTGTAGGTGGGGTGTGGTCTTTGTTTTGCGTTTGAAATCTAAAGACTCGTTTACACTAGAAGCAAATTAATTATGTTAGTGAAATTAGTTAAGTTTAGTTTTAAATTGGTTATTTTATTGTGTTTTATTACCCTTTAATTAGTTATTTTACTGTATTTTATTACCCTTTACAATTTTGTTTTTTATTAATTGTCTTTGTATTTTTTATTTATTTTTTATATTTTTTGATAGTGAGTTATACACGTAATATGATATGTGCAAAGAAAAAAAAGGAGCTACATCTGCCAACAAACTGCTTTGCAGTTTGGCAGAGGTAATATGTCTAGGTTAAAATTAGTTATGTGAATAAACACTTTTTCATTTTTTTTTTCATTTAAAAAACAAATGTTAGTATTGACAACAAAATTAAATTATGACATGAAGCAGCACCCACCTTTGCAGCATGGGGGACTCTCACCGATTGGTAAAAAACACCCAGTATAGTGTTGGTACTGCCACGTACGAGAACGAGTAGGAAGGCGCATCTTTTCCTAACGATAGCGGCAAGCCATCCACCTGCGCCTCAGCAAGCATCCCTGACGTACTGCAACGCCATGGCAAATGCAAATTTAATTTTGGGCAATGTGGTAAGACTCTTTAAACGACAGTCTGACATGCCTTATAATTTTTTGAATAAATATATATATATTATAGTCATTACTATTTTCTTTAGAAGTCTATCTAAATTCTATACTAATAATAAAGTTGAAGAGTTCGTTTGTTGCTTTGAACGCGTTAATCTCTGGAACTACCGATCGAATTTCATAGCCCAATTCTTGACGAAAGCACTTAGATTAACATCACGCTATAACCCTTAGGAGTCGAGTAAAAAGAAAAAAAGTAAGAAAGAACGGTAAGAAACGAAAACGAAGTGGTAGTGCGGAAGGCGATGCGATGCGACAGGGTCGGGGAACAAGACATTTCACCACAAAGTCGCGGGCGAAAGCTAGTTATTTCAATGTGAAGAATCCCTATTCTCTACAAAATTCGAAACATCAAGTATAAGCAGTAGGCCAATTTTCGTAATTTAAAATGTTCAAAATCTAGTCGCAGTCTCATCTCGGCGACAAACAAATGTCAAAAACTTGTCAAAATGTAGGGAAATTAGAGGTATTTTTGACAGATTGAGACTGAGATCAGACTGTGAACGTTCTTATAATTACGAGAATTGCCCCTCTGTTGTAATGAAAATTTTTTCCTCATTCTTATTTATTAAACCATATTTTTTTCTTTTAAGCTTAACTATGCAGTTAAAAGTTTTTTACTTTTCAAAGAAAAAGCCAGCTGGGGCATAAGCTGGGGGTGTTATCGTGTACTTATTACAATCTGGCGCTGGCTGCATTCTTGGCAGAAGCAATTAAGATTACAAAGGAACTAGGTATGTTTTTCTTTTATTATCATTGTAACGAGAAGCAATATTCTTGGGTATAAATTAAAGAATATTATTATTATGGTCGATTCCTGAAGCAGTTTGCTGACTAAACTAAGCTCAGTAATTTGGTGAGCAATTATTATTATTATTTTTCATTAATTTCATTTAAATACATACAATCAATTTATAAATATTTTTATAAATAATAAGATTAAAAAACATTAAAATAGTATAAAAATAGGTATCGGGTTCCCCCTAGTATCGGGAATAGGGTCCAAGATACCGGCGGTCAGGGCTCCAGAAAAAGGAACCTCCTGACAATGCGAGCCGTGTCCAGAAGTACCGCTTTCTGAATCAAGCCCTTGATCCAGTTGCCTAACGAGAGCCTCCTCAGGTCTTGGCTATTAAGCCATTAGCTGTCACGAATATCGGCACAGTGATCGCTGAGTCCACATCCCACATGTCGACAAACTCGCGAGCCAAGTCAAGATACTTGATTTGTTTATCTTTCTCGGCTTTCGCTTTTATTATTTTGTTTATTAGCTTGTGATGTCACTTCAGGGCAAAGGCTTCTCTACTCTCCTTCCACGTCTCTCTGTTCAAAGCTGATAAGGACCAGTTCTTGTTGAAGGAGTCCAGCTCTTCTCGCCACCTCCGTCTGGGCCTGCTGCGATGTCGCTTGCCATTAAGAGGGACCCATTGGGCTTACGACCCAATGGCCCAATGGTCGTCTGACATGCGGCAGATGTATCCAGCCCAGTTCCATTTCAGCGTGGCAGCTTTCCAAGTGACATCAGTTATCTTTGTGATGGAACGGCTGAGCAATATCTATATCTATATCTATACTTATAATAAATCTGTAGAAGTGAAAATTCTGTACATTGAAAATATCAAAAAAATAAATGGCAGGGGGTTTTACTAGACCGACACCGAACCCAAAAAGGTGATTACAAAAATTTTTGTCTGTCTGTCTGTCTGTCGGTCTGTCTGTCTGTCTGTCTGTCTGTCTGTCTGTCTGTCTGTCTGTTTGTTCAGGCATCACGCAAAAACTACCGGTTCGATTACGATGAAACTTGGTATAATTATTCTTTAATATCCTGGGCACCACACTGGGTACTTTTTATCCCGGAAAAGTATATACAATAAAAAACAAACTTAATTTTGCGGTTCGATCCCTAGACCGATTACTGTACCAACCGCAAATAATAAGTTTGTCGAAGGTTACGTCACCCGCAGTATTATCTGTGCGACCTTTTTATTCCTTTTAGTGTTTAGAGTTATTTAGGTTTAATTTTATAAGTCGTAGGTATAGATTTTAATTTTATAGTATAGGTAGTATATTTGTTAGTGTACGTAGTGACCGTAGGTTATTTTATAATACTGTTAGGTAGGATTAGTCATTCGTATAGATATTAGTTTTTAGAGATTTTGCTTATTTATTGAGTTTAGATTAGTTATCATCAGAAATAGGTTTATTTAGGTAGGTTATTTTTTTTTAATTAGGTAGGTACTTAGGTAAAGATATCATATAGGTACCCTCTTAATCACCACTAATGAGACACAATTGATTTTCTATTGTAATTAGCCACAAAGGACCCGCGAGATAGATGGCATCCTGGGGAAGCACATACATTTTATCCTGTTAGCACGTTCCCGTGGCATAATTTCCGACATCCACGCGGGCGAAGCCGCGGGCAGAAGCTAGTAGAGTAATATTTCCATTTGAATAATTTTAGTCAAACTGTGAAAGGGTAAGTGGAAAGTGTTAATTGGAAGTGTAACTAAGATGGCATTAATTTAAATGTACGTATTGTCTGTAAAACGCTTATTCGATCTAGTTTATTATTCATCAAGATTATTATTTACTAGCTGCGCTCCGCGGTGTCACCTGCATAATTTTCGTTCCCGTGGGAATATCGGGATAAAAAGTATCCTGTATATTAATCCTAGTTATAAACCATCTGTGTGCCAAATTTCATCCAAATCCGTTTAGTAGTTTTTGTGTGAAAGAGTAACAAACATCCATCCATCCATACAAACTTTCACGTTTATAATATTACTTACGTTTACAAGATTATTTATTACTAGCTTTTGCTCGCGGCCTCTCCCGCGTTGACTTCGGAAATTATCCCACCGGAACGTACTTCCGGGATAAAAGTATCCTATGTATTACTCCAGGTTTTAAACTATATGAGTGCCAAATTGTATCCGTTCAGCCGTTTTTGCGTGATTGAGTAACACAAACATCCATTCATCCATCCATACAAACTTTATAATATTAGTTATAATATTAATAGTATTATAGTATTAATATAATAATATTAATATTTATAGTTTTATTAATAGGATAGTAGGACCATAATTATTAGTAGAATTTCTAACATTTTGCGAAAGGGACATTTTGCTACCAGTAGTCATTTTGCGAAAGAGCCGTTCCAAAGTCGAAATCCCTTTTCTCCCTCCCTGTTTCCTTCCTACTTTTCTCTGTCTGGAGCTAATGTGGATCTTGTCTGTAAGCGTCAAATATATTTTAAGATAACAATTTATTATTCACAGCTCATTACTTTCTTATTCCAAAAATATTTTCAGTTTTCAACATCAAATTGAAAATTTTCAGCCGCCTCCACTAACTTTAACAAGCAAAATAACCCACAAAAAAAGGCTCGCAATATTACACGGGACATAATTTTACAACACCTAAAGTCCAAACAACAGTCCTTCGGGGGTTTAGGTCTAAAATTCCCTCCTTTCAGCCAGCACTCAATTTACCGCTTGAAGAGATCAAAATGAAAATTTTGCGGGCTTTAAACCTACGTATTATAAAATATTTTGCACCTTATTTGCATATATTTTAGAAAATAATCTCTAGGAAAATATTCTATAGGTATTAAGTTGTAGATACTGACGTGCTTTTTGTTTTGTGAAAATTGTACTGTTTGGGTATTACGAGCTACCACGTAATACCCAAACAGTATAATTTCAATGGGCCTCAATAGAAGACTAAAAGTCACCCAAAGGGCTATGCTTGGAGTCTCCCTGCACGATAAAACCAGACATGAAGAGATCCGCAGGAGAACGAACATAGACCAAAGATTTGTCAAACTTAAGTGGCAGTGGGTGGGTAGCGGGATCGTCCGAAAGGGTTACCGCTGCCCTGGAACATAAAGGGCTAAGGAAGGAACACGGGTGGGTTTTAGTCAGTAAGAGTCTGACACTCCCTTCTGCTCCACCCAGAGCGGGAGGGGTCATTAGATGATTTCCCATCCTCAAAAAAAAAAAAAATTGGCAGTGGGTAGGGACACATTGCTCGCGGAACAGATGGCCGATGGGGCCGAAAGGTTCTGGCGACCACGCACCGGAATATTTAGCGTCGGAAGGCCTCTTACAAGATAGATCTTGAAGATGACTTGGTGAAGGCTGCAGGAATCCGCTGGATGCGAGAAGGACGAAACCGCTCGAAATGGCGGTGCTTGGGGGAGGTCTATGTCCAGCAGCGGACGTCTTTCGGCTGAAATGATGATGACTCAACATACTATGCAAACTAAATATGACAGACAGACACACAAAGACTACTTTGAGTTTTTTTAAATTTCAGATTAGGTACTTACAGTTTTTTTTTATATTATTGTAGAAAGGGGATTGTGGGGCAAGTAAAATGCTTTGTAAACAATTACTGGTGGTTTGTTTCATCTTTACTGACGGAAATCCTCTTAATTATAATTTATTAATCGTATCGTCTTTACTCTCCAAAACAATGACAAACGTTTCCTTCCAGTGCTAATCCGCCATTCCTCTCCTCTCTCCCTCTCACTGTCGTTCTTTCTCTCTCTCATGCGTTGCGGTCCATTCCTCATAGATTTGCATATTATTAACGCATTTTATTTACTAAATCATAGTATCAGTATTTTTAGTTTACAACGTTCTGGCTAGATGGTAAGTTGAATTTAACACATACTCTACTACAGTATTTTTATCTCACGAAGAGACGCGCTTAACATGCTGTGAATACGAGCACGAAGAGCGTTAAGATGAGCAGCGTCAGCTCATAACACACACACAAAAACACTTCGATCTGACTTTTCCCATGTCTCAAACGGTACCGAGAGCTACTGCTCCTACACACACACATTCACAGCGTGTTTGTTCACTTGGTTACCACAAGTAAAGCGGGCGTCGCTTCGTGGGAAAAAAAATACAGTAGGTACAAAGAACTGGTCGTAAGTATCAACTTGACAAAAAGTAGAGAGGTTTTAATTAATTATTTCATTTATATTAATTATTTTATTTATTATTACTCATTTATTTTCTTCCCACAAGGTAAAACAAGATGTTAACAAAAGGCTTAGAGCTAAGAGTCGTTGTAGAACCTGACAGGGCACAGCAAAAATTATTGTTTGATACATAGCTATTTTAGTTCCCATTACAAAAAAAAAAAACGGATAAACTTAATCCTAATATAATATATAATAAGGAGGGTCTGACAAAGCCTCAAACAAATTGTTTTCTGAACAATCTAAGGGTTCATAGAGAGGTAACTTTATTTTTTAGGGTTCCGTACCCAAAGGGACCCAGTATTACTAAACCTACGCCGTTTGTCTATTTCCTATCCGTCTTTACAGGGCTGTTACTTTAGTACTATAATAGCTATCCAGTTGATTGAATAAGTATACGTTCAATCGTACAGACGCCGCCAGCACATCAAGCTACTACAATTTTCATTTATACTTTCAACATTATCGCTAAAGCATTAGGTTGAATGCGAAAATTCTATAGTTTTGGGTAGCTTGACGTGCTAGCGTCTTTACATTCAAAACAATCATTGCATTTTTAACGTTTATTGCTTTTTTTTTTATTAAAAAACGGTGCTACTTCTTCTTCTTCTCTCTCACCGAGAGGAGGCCTGTGTCGCAGCAGTGGGAACATTATAGGCTCATTATGTTAATGCTACTTCTAAACGTCAGAGGTACAATCCGTGTAGTTTATACTATACCCTGTACATTAAGTTAACCGTTTTTTGACAGCTGTTTTAGAATGCACATATTCCATATTACGTAAAAGTTAACTTTAAAATGCGTATAAAATAAATGTATAAACTGCTTTATCTTATTGAATTATCGTATTTATGGCTTCTTACATACATGATAATACCGTAGGTACGTGTATCAATCAATGTATTGTGTGTTGCTGCAATCACTAGTTCCATCTGTCAAAAAAACGGTTTACCTAATGTACGGTTTACATATTAAAATAATAACAAACAGGAAATAAAAAGATTTGTTGGTACGGAAACCTTAGTACGTCAGATCGACTCGCACATGACCAGTTTTTTTCCAATAAACTCGAAGGCGGTGGTGCTAAGGGAACTGTCAAAATTCTAATAACGACACGGGGTGTTTCCCTTTTCGCGAAGGTTTGGACCCTTTCACGGCTGAGTACTCCAAAAAATGAAGTTAGTTTCGTCAAAAAATGCCGTCTTTATTTGGGATCGTGGAATGGACCGCGGATTCCGAACGTATCTGATGTACAATGTAGCCTGATTTAATTTTAATTTTATTTATCAGGACTGCCACTGTCTTTTTTGTGTCAATTTGTCATAAAATGAATATAGGAATTGTAACACTCTGGCACTAATAGTCAATTATTGAGTTCTACGCAAAATTTCGATTCCGAAAGCATCATTATATTGAACTTGTAGCGGTATCTACAACGCCACATGCGAACAACGCGTCATACTGACGTCACGCAAATCCTGCATCTCGCAAGCAGAGTTTACCGCGCACTTAGCATAGATACAATTTCTCAACATCAATCGTTGGGCAATTGCCCGCCAGACATAACACCCGTCTGGTCGGAGGATCCTCCCTTTTCAATGGAGGATGAGTGAACTTTACACCCTGTTCCTCATGCCTCCAAACTGGTGACCCCGAGTATGAACGTCAGCGCAGCCTTCGTGCAAACACTTCAGCGTGACGTCATCATCATCACTCCCGCAAGCTTCAGCAGCGAGTCACCCAGCCAGCCAGCATCCACGGCTTCAACGGGTATCCTGACCACCAGCATGCAGCGTCCGCGCATACCTGGTCATCACCCTCAGCCTCATCAGCAACCTTGGCACAGCACACTGCACCTTCGGCCGGTCAACAAGCAGAGCACCCTATCCTGGTCGACGCAGCAGCCAGCCTCAACCCGGCGCTGTACGACATCCGACGCACTGGAGTATAACGCAGCGCCACCCCGACTCACTGGGGACATCTCCGCAGACAGTTCCGACTCACCGTGAACTATGCGGCAACCGGTTCCGACTCACTGGAATCTCAGCTGGCCTGGCAAGCATCGCAAGATACAAGACTCAGCCCACTATCGACCTCCGGTCTCCGGAGGGGAGTGATGTAGCGGTATCTACAACGCCACATGCGAACAACGCGTCATACTGACGTCACGCAAATCCTGCATCTCGCAAGCAGAGTTTACCGCGCACTTAGCATAGATACAATTTCTCAACATCAATCGTTGGGCAATTGCCCGCCAGACATAACACCCGTCTGGTCGGAGGATCCTCCCTTTTCAATGGAGGATGAGTGAACTTTACACCCTGTTCCTCATGCCTCCAAAAACTCATCATCATCTACAGCTCGACTTCACCCACTGTTGGACATGCCCTCTCCCCACTGTGCCAATCCCCACGCTTCTGAGCCAGCCTCATACAGGTTCTACCCGCGATGTTAACAATGCCGTACGCCCATCTATTGAATTACTAAAATTAAAAGTTGGTGATAATAAACATGAATAAATATATAACTGATTAACTTATTTAGTTAACACAGTTCTTTTTCTTCAACTATTTTGAATATTTTGGAACTTTTTGTAAACAAAAGTTTAGGTAAATGCTTCGTTGGGCTGGTAGTCGCAAGCGCTACTGTTGAGTCCTGGGTTCGATTCCCAGGTTGGGAAAATTATAATTGGGTTTTTACACCATAAATTTCTCAGCAGAAATCCCGACTCCGGACTGGAGTCTGGATTTGGTCTTGGTTGATTGCAATAGGCTCGCCTCCTACTCCATACATGGAACTTTCAAACAGCGAAATGTGGGTACACTAAAAGGTATAAATACCATGGCACAACCCTTCAGGTAATACCGGTCCGTACCGGATCCGTCGCCGTCGTTTGCTAAAATAACAGAGCTGAAATTGGCGTGGTAGGGGCCCGTGGCTAAACAATAACAACCGCACAGGTCGATCGATCAGGTTAAGCTACGCTTGCTGCGGTTGGTCTGTGGATGGATGACCATCTTCAGACTTACCAAGGGCTATTGTATTACCCAGTAATTGGGTTGTGGTAGTCCGGTAGGCAGTCGTTTCATGTAAAATACTGGTATTCAGCGGTTAGCCTGGAAGCTGACTCCATCATAGTTGGTAAAAGGCTAGGTAGATTATGAGGCATGATGATGCTATCTGCCTGTATTAATCGATTAGGATATGCCTGCGGATTAACTGCCCTTTGCCCAGCATTGCGATAAAAAATGGTTTACAGATATTCGAACATTCGGTTATCCCATGTTCACTTCAGATTCATCCAATCGGAAAAATCGAAACAAGTTAATAAAAGATTTTTTTCAAACAATTGTCGACAAAGCTCGGCCATTCGGAATTATTCAAACGGATTTCAAAAAACCTTTAAAAAAAGTTATTTTTAACGCGAACGGACTTTTTAGTTCATTATTCCGAGATTAGTTCCATTTCGTTTGACGTTATTTTATTCACGGTACTTTTTTAAATTGACTTAACGGAAACCAATTTTAGGAATCAATTGAAATTGTTTTTTATTTAATTCGCTTTACCTCTAATTTAAAAATTGTGAATGAAATGTGGACATCCATCAATGTAAAAATGTTTAAATTTTAGATGGTTTTTATACTTTCTTATGTAGAGTTTTTGTAAAACCAGAGAAATTGACTTGCAACTTAATTTAACCGTATATTCATGGTTATAACACGGCATATTGACGAAGGGTATCAATTTGCTTAACAATTTATTTCACTGACTTTTTTCATCTACTGTATTTTTGTTAAGCGGTGTATGGCTTATTGTCCATTTTGCCTAACGATTCATTTCCTTGAAAGTATTTTTTCATCCACTGCGTTGTTGAAATAACAAATACTTCATTTGCTTCGTACCTATACTTTATATATCCGTAAAAAGAGCACACTAGCTCAACAACAAGATACCAACCTAAATCATAAAATATGCCATAAACTAAAATATTCTACTAATCGTAAATAGCAATTCCAGTTTATGGTATCTGTCGTAAAGTGGCTGTTATAAATGTTGTCATCACATACAAATACATTAACCTGATAATGAGCTCAGTGGAAAAAAAGAGCATCTATTTTATTTTCTTGTTAATGAGTTTTTTTTTTCCTAACATATGGCATATCGCTTTGGACTGAGAGGGCTGTAAAGAGGTATGGAGGCTTTTGCCCAGCATACATTCAAATAAACCGACAAAAATTCAAAAACATATTTTTCGGTTGACAAAGAACCAAATTCATCATCATCTGCCTAGCCTTTTCCAACTATGTACTTTGGGGTCAGCCTCCAATCCAACCGAATGCAACTGAGTACCAGTACTATACATTGAGCGACTGCCTATCTGACCTCCACAACCCAAAGAAATATGACAAAGAACCAAATTATGTCGGCCATATTGTTTTTATTTATCCACTTTATCACACGTTAAGTAGGTACTCACGATGGATCCTCTATTACTATGCGTTATCACGCCCGTTTCAAAATACATGGCCTTGTCGGTTTTTAGTTATAGTTTCAATTTTGTCCCACGTAACAGGAAATAAAATATTTTTCTGTTCAAGCAGTACGGTTATGGAATGACTTGCCCGTGTCGGTAAGGCGTCCACAATCTTTGTCCACTTTTAAAATTATGTTAAAAAAGCACTTCCTCTCCTTAAACATCATCATTATATTTTCTTTGCTCTTGTTTCATGTTTATTATTATATATATGTCGGAGAAGGTATGTCTGTCTCTCGTTAACATTAGGCATATTTTAATTACTGTGGGCGTACTATGGGTAGTGTTGGTTATAGCACAATAGAAAAACGGTTTGCAGTTCAAATCAGATTATAATTTACAACAAGTTAGTCACACTAGCGAATCACACACTGTAGGTACCTACACACCTACGGAACGCGACACTTTCTTAGTACATGTTGTTCGTACGATGTCCAATGTTTCGATGATCTCGAGAGCTCTGCTCACACCGTTCTTGTAGCTGTAGCTCTCCGTCCACTCCCACGAACTCAGGCTAGACTCTGTCTAGCGCCACGAGATGGCGCTGGCGTTCCGAATAGTCGAATAACTATGACATGTATATATTTATTAGGATTAGTATAATATACTTTATGTATGCATTTATTGTATTATGTAAAAGGTACACCACACACTACCTACAGTATTTATTTCTCCTTTCCCTTTTTAATCCATCCAAAGGTTTTCTGATCGCTCTTAGCGATAAGACCGCCTATTGTGTCACCCTATGTAAAAATTCTATATTTATGTCTGTAATTTATTTTATTTATTTATTTATTACTTTAATTAAAACGGTAATTATATGGTGTATAACAATAAATATCTAAACTAATATTATAAAAAGAAAAGATTTGATTTTTTGTATGTTTGTTTGTCACGGTTTCACGTTAAAACGGCTGATTTGGCACATGGGTAGACCATGATCTGGATTAGGACAGGATAATTTTTATCCCGATATATCCACGTGATCGAGACTTATGCGGGGGAAACCGTAGGGTGCAGCAAGTAAAAAATATAGCTATACCTATTCAAATTTTATTTGTGTTTCAAATTAACGTTACTTCAAGTTAAACGAACATCATCTTTATTTTAATGGCCAATTAAGTTGATATCAGAGTGACTAGCACTATTGAAAAAATTATAAAAATATTTGCAGTTGTAGCGTAAACTGAACTTTATTGTGTAAAAATTAAAGTTACTTTTCCATTAAGTCATATTTATTTACATTATTGGCAAATATGTCGCGATTCTTTACTAGGTACATATGTATAATGTTTGGTTAATTTTTAGATAAAACCGGTTCTGGCAAAGATAATCTTCTCTTACTCTGTCCTTTTCATACGTCTGACTTTGTTCATTCTTCCTTTCATATTCAGTCCATTCTTCTTTGAAATGCGCTTCCTCTTGATATCAGGACGGCCACCAGTCGGTATGCATTTAAGCGGAAATTAGTTACTTTCAAAATAAATAGCGTAGAGTCATCTCAGCACCTGTCTTTCTTAATTTTGTATATATATATATATTATAAGTTTATATAATAGTAATAGTATGTATGTGTATATAACCTATTTATGTATTTTTGTTTATCATTGTCCCTCTCAACCAAAGCACCTGCCATCTAATCTCTTCACCACCCGTAGTTGACTGGTAGAGAATGCCTAAGGCATTACTACAAACCACTAAAAACCATCTCTGGTTTAATGGTACCCACAAAACAAACATGAACCCGTATTAAGACTATTATTATGTTTAAATAAAAAAAAAATAAGTCCGCCTTTGTACTTTTTTGTGTGAAAAGTTTAAATAAATAAAAATAAACATTTGAATTTGATATCTAAAAACCTACCTGAAAGACTTTTCTCCCAGCAGTAAGTCAGCAATAGGTTAAAAAAATCTAATAAAAAAAACACTTATTCATAGTCGCTCCCACGCACAAGTTTAATATACGTCAATAACAAATTATTTATTCGTAAATATAGGTGTAAGTATACTCATGTCCTAATTAAATCATTCTTAATCTTAATACGTTTAATACTCAATTAGAGAGGTACTGGGAGGGTGTCTAATTACCTCCTAATGTAGTCAGGGAGCCAGTGAGCTGTAAAGGCTTTGTAATGCAACTCAGCCTTTTGATCCGGCGCGCGCTTTTAACATCCCTTGCTCTTTGACTAAGTATGTGTAAACGCGTTTGCCACATGGTGTTTCCTGTCTGATAAATCCAAAACGCTGTCTTATCGAAATAAAATCATTTTATAAAAACAAGGAATTAATTAATATTCCCAATAAAGTGTCCGTATATTGCCCCTCGAGGTTTATTAGAAACCCAGCGTCAGACAGCATCTGTCTGGCATTAATGCTGAAATGAACCTTTTTCGCGCAGCCGTGAGGCACACACTATTGTTGTTAAAGTAAAGCATTACTTTAACTTTTTATTTTGTTATTGGTATTTTGTGTTTCACGTACTGTGTCAAAATAAACTTTATTCTTTCTTTCTGAAATCTGCAAAAAAATACAGTTATGAATAAGTATAAGATTCATAACTGTATTTTTTTTCAGATGTATTTTTTTATTTACGTTCTGTATTTTGTATGGTGTACATAATAAAAAGTATTCTATTCTATTCTATATATGTATAACTCGGATAATTGAAGTAGTGTATCAGTTTGATTAAAACAAAAAGGTTTTTCCTGATTGTATACTAGCACTGTGGCTCTGTTTCGCTTAGGGTCACAGCATTATGCTGACCGATGATTGCCGCATTGCGTCGATGTGACGTATATTTTACGGGTTCCCTCTATCTGGCAGAATCTTGATGCTCCGAAATTTATTTGGCATAACACACTTGGCATAATCTTCTTTAAACGAATATTTTTAAGGCATAAAAATGATTTAATATAATTATTGTTTGGCCGAATGTTTATATGTCCGAATTTATAATGGCATAGTTTTAAGATAGCAGAATTTTATTTGGCATAATTACCTTTGGCAAAGTTAAAATTTCGCATAATTTCGTTTAGCATAACGTTTACTTCGCATACTTATGAAAATGGCAGAATTTCGTTTGGAATAATTTTATTAGGCATATTGACATTTCTATACAATAGCATTTTTAACCTTAAATTAAAGCATTGTCGTGAAAAGTCAATAATATGTCGTGCTACAAAAGTTAGTGACAGAAACGAATCGCTGCAAAACCGACTCCACGTAGTCTTGTCTGCCCTACCTCTAGAGTGTAATTTAAGCCCGCGTAGGCGCGGAGGGGCGAGGCGGCCCGCGAGCTGAGGAGCAGGTGGTAGTAATGCTCGCCGCCGCAGCTGAGGCTGGCCGGCGTAGCCGGCCAGCAAGCCGAAGCTGCGGTGGTGAGCCTTAAAACCATCTGCGACGATAAGCTCGCGTGGGACCGCCGGAGCCCCGCAGCGCCGGAGCCGTGACAGAAACCATGCCTGCTGCATGTTGCATGCTTACTTGCATGCTGCATGCTTGCTGCATGCATGGTGTATGCTTGCTTGCATGTTTGCATGCTCGCTTGAATGCTGCATGCTTGCTTGCATGCTGCATGCTTGCTGCATGCATGGTGTATACTTGTTTGCATGCTCGCTTGCATGCTGGATGCTTGCTTGCATGCTGCATGCTTGCTGCATGCATGGTGTATGCTTGTTTGCATGTTTGCATGCTCGCTTGCATGCTGCATGCTTGCTTGCATGCTGCATGCTTGCTGCATGCATGGTGTATGCATGTTTGCATGCTTACTTGCATGCTGCATGCTTGCTTGCATGCTGCATGATTGCTGCATGCATGGTGTATGCTTGTTTGCATGCTGCATGCATGGTGAATGAATGAATGAATTTTCTGTAATGATTATGGATATGAAATGTATGCCAAAAGATGATTCTAACTCTAAATTTTCTGAGATATGACAGTTCTGCCTTTTAATGACTATCGATATGAAATGTATGCCAAAAGACGATTCTGACTGTGAACTTTCTGCGATATGATAGTTCTACTTTTTAATTATTATGGATATGAAATTTATGCCTAAAGATGATTCGGACTTACAAAATTATGAATTTTGAATGTATGATAAATGACTGTCTGCCTAACGATTTTCTGCGAAATGAAGTTTATGCTATCCGCTGTTATGCAAAACAATATTATGACATAAAAAGTTCTGCTAAAAAGGGTAGACCCATATTTTACCTCGAATAGTTTCTTTTTGTGTTTTTGTCTCTGCGTCATATCTTACCACAAATAGGCGTTGTTCTTTTATTTCTTGACACAAACGCAAATAAACGCAATTTCAATATTTCCATTTTTTTTTTACACAAAAATTCCGAAACTTAAATAAAAATACCGGCCAAGTACGAACCAGTCTCGCGCACGAAAAAAAAATAAAATAAAATCATAACAACTATCTATTGGCACAGAAGTGCCAATAGATAGTTGTTATGATTTTATTTTTAATATTTTACATGTTTACTTATTATTTTGTTATTTTTGTACGAAGTTTTCCAAGTAGGCGCATTATACAAGTTAGGCCTCTATAACTCCTGAACTAACGCAGTTATCTAAGCCGTTATAGTTTTCCTTCAAGTTCAAGTTCATTTCATAAACTACCATCATGAATTTTTTCAGATTTTTCGAGCTAGCCGTTTAGTTTTTAGAGGGTGGACGCCCTATTTTATTATTAAAAATGCGGTTTAAAAATGAATATCTCGCAGACCAATACCTAAATCAAAAAAATGTCTTAGCAACCTCTCAATGTTTTTAAAAGACCTATCCAATGATATCCCACACTATGGGGAAGACGTACCCCAAAAACAATATTTTTCGTGATTTTATTTCAGCACTTTGTCGACGTGGTAAATACACATATCCATGCAAAGTTTCATCTTTCTAGCACTAACCGTTTGGAAGGGAAGCTGAAGACTGACAGAGGGACGGCCATGACGAAACTATAAGGGTTCCGAGACGTGGACTACGGAACCCTAAAAAAGACAAAAGAATGAACAAAATAAACCTAGATCAAACAGTATATAAAGAACAACAAAAACCAATAACACAACCTTGTGGAGGGACCAACATGTCTAGTTTCTCCGTATATTTTAATACCAGTCACCATGTATTTCACTCTCGACTACCCTTACAACTTTTGTGTCCTGTCCCTTAGGCAATACACGCAGGGTTGTCAAGCATATCGTTAGACAAACATTTTAAAATACATTTTTCGATTTATTTATTCATTAATAAAAATAACAAAATTGTATCTTAACTTAACTAAAATTACTCAAAAACTAAAATATAGCTTTTTTATTCACAAACTAAATTATAGCTTTTTTTTTTTATTTACAAACTAAAATATAACTTTTGTTTATTCACAAACTAAAATAAACCTTTTTTTAATCACGAACTAAAATATAGCTTTTTGTTTAATAACAAACTAAAATAAAGCTTTTTTTATTCACATACTAAAATATAATTTTCACTTCTCATGCTCTGAAAGTGCTTCTTTGTGCAGGGTATAGGCTGCACAAAATCGAATTTTGTGCACAAGGGCATTAACGTATCTACTCATAAATGTATTATATTAAAGCAAAGAAAATGAGCCATACAGCCAAATGCAATAAGAAGTTCATAGATAGAATTTGTTATTATATAATATTTACTTTAATTTATTTGCCTTATGTGTTTTTTAAGATATAATAGATATTAAAATTTTAATTCAAGTACGGTAGGTTAGTTGATTTAAGAAAATTATTATTACAAAATTAATTTAATAGTAGGCTGTATAGGTCTGCAGCCTAATATCAATGTCGTAAGATTTAAAAACAATTTCCTTCAGTATTCAAAAATGTTCTAATTTTACTTTGAATTTTAATTAAAGAAATGTTATGTTATACTACTGTTTTATTTCCTCGCAATCGAAGTGAAAAGCAGAGTTTATAACTGGTCCACAAAACCATTTTTATCCTCGACATTACTATCAGCCCTCGCCTTCGGCTCGGGCTGCTAAAAGTCTCGGATAAAAATGGTTTGTTTTGTGCACTTGTTGTAAAATCTACTATTTTTGTTTATTCACAAACTAAAATAAAGCTTTTTTTAGTCACAAAATAAAGTATAGCTATTTTTTATTCACAAACTAAAATACAAGCCACGATGTTATGTTATGTCTAGCAGTTTGTGTGGTGCGTTAAGAAACACAAACAAGATAGGTATGATAATGACATTTTAATAACAAATAATTTATTATTGTTATTAAAAGCCTGTGATGTCCCACTACAGGGCAGGGCTACGCTCTGTCCACTTCTCTCTGTTTAAAGCTGCTAAGGACCAGTTCTTGTTGAAGGAGTCTAGCTCATCCCGCCATCTCCGTTTGGGCCTGCCGCGATGTCGCTTGCCATTAAGAAGGACCCATTGGGTCGTAAGTTTGGCCCATTGGTCATCAATAATTTGGTCTCTTCCAAATAGAAGCATTCCCCGACAAATTCTACGTTTTAATCACGTATAGATAATCACTTTCACTCATCTTCTCGACTTGTATATTGTATCTTTTCTCACAAATTTTGTATTGTGACTCTAGCTCAAGTATGTGTAATCTTGTATGTTCTGGCTCTCTGTTGGACGATTAAATAATTCCATCTAGTGAAATACCTATCAAAGTGAAAGAAAGATAAGACATTCTTTACTGCGTAAAAAGATACATTATTGAAAAAAGGTACAATAAAATTCTTCAAGGTATCTGTTCAAATAAATAAATAATAGGTCCACTTACCGTCAAGTCTCCTTAACAAAACTTACTGTTAGACTAACTAAAGTCCACCAACGATATTAGTACCTACGGATAATTCGTTTATTTCACTTTGACTTCAGTTCAATAAAGTCCTTTGTACACGGCACGGTTTCTTTACGGTACGGCGTATAAGCCACGCCGTAGAAAAAACAAGCTTTCGTCGTATTCGTAGTAATCCATATAACACTGACGACCGTATCTGCATTGATAATCCGCGATGTAGAAAAAACGTGTCTGTCACAAGCTTCCATAGTGATCCATACAACACTGACGACCGTGCCTGCCGTGAATAAAGAATATTATTATTATTATTAGATTTACAAATTTTTGGAATTCTATTCTATGGCACAAATGGCACTAAAAGCCGATGTCGACCATTTTGCCAATGTCTAAATTGTTTGATATTGTTTGACAAAAGCGTTCTAACACAACAAAAGATTGCCAATTGACAAGGCGTACTCAATCGTTCAAACCCCGACAAAAACAGACGGGTTTAATTGTGTATCTGTGTTTTTGTATCTGTGTATTTGTGTGTCTGTGTATCTATGTGTCTGTGTATCTGTGTATGTCTGCGCCATTGTGGAACCCAAACGGCTAAACTGATTTTTTAATTCGCGATAAAAAATAAACACTATCTCTCTCCTTAAACACCTTCTTTACTTCTTTGCTAGTGGAAAGAATTAGAACTAGTGTTCCATGATTATTATTGTATATTTTTATAGATAAATATAATGTCTTAGGTAGGTATTTATATTAACAGAAAATATAATACTGGTATTCAGCTGCATCCGGTTAGACTGGAAGCCGACCCCAACATAGTTGGGAAAAGGCTAGGCAGATGATGATAAACAGAAAACATAATAAGACCAAACCCCGTAAAGTGTCATGTTTCCGAGATACTCGTATTAACGTGCAAAGTAGAACAGGTGTCCAACATTGAACTTTAAAATAAATACGGATGTCAGGTGACATCCATACTTTTTAGGGTTCCGTACCTCGAAAGGAAAAAACGGGACCCTTATAGGATCACTTTGTTGTCCGTCCGTCCGTCTGTTTGTCAAGACCCTTTTTCTCAGGAACGTGTGGAGGTATCAAGCTGGAATTTATATCAAATAATCGGGTCTAGTGACACTCAAAGCTGTGAAAAAATCAAACTTTTAAGCCAACGCAATAAAAAAATACAGCCGTTTATGCCGCAAATTTTCGATACTCGCAAGGGAATCAAAACCTACAGGGTACTTCCCGTGAACTCAGAATCTTGAAATTTGGTACGCTATAAGACGTTGTTTACGTCTTATAGCACAGATAAAGGAAAAATTGCGAAAACCATAAATTTTTAGTTACATCATATAATAAAAATATTTTTAATCATTTTAAATTGTACGGAACCCTCGGTGAGCGAGTCCGACTCGCACTTGGCTGGTTTTTTTAAAATTTAAGCAATAAAAAAGTTGTTTTTTTTTAAGCATTCAGATTGATTATTTCAAACATCTGTGCAACAAGATGTACGTAAGTTAAAAAAAAATATTGATGTCACGTGATCAACTTTGATCATTAATTTCTCGGAAACGTGTCGCTTTACGGGGTATGGTCCTATTATGCTTTCTGTTTACTTTAATGTCAGCTATCGATTTATATAGGTACAACGAATGGCCGCCATTTTGAAAATAAAAAACAAAATGGCGCGACAGTAGGTATGCCAGGCTCCACATTAAAACCTTCAATCCCTTTTCCACATTTACTGTGATTTTTATGATGTACATAATAAGGAGTATTTTATCTATCTAAAGATTGTCTCCTTGATTTTTGACGCGACAGCCCTAGAAGACGAGTTACTAGGACATATCAGTGCGTTTCCACGATACGGACCGATGACGTAGAGGCCGTTTGTGAGGCAATGAGTGATAAGGGTAGTTGTGTGGATAAATATCAGTTGAATGTTTGTGTGTTATTCAGGCCAGGGGTAGGCAGAAAGGATAATGCATGTACGACTTTAAGGTTCTGTGTTTCGTCAGTTCAGAATCATGTACTGAATCCATGGTAACAGGTTGCACGTCGATGTCCCTGCCACCCTGCATACCTTTATATACAGCACAAAAAAAAAAAACAGAAATCACCTTAACTGAAATAAATAGTTCATTTATAATAGTTAATGTAATTTTACATGGCATGTCCCAGAACCAAAAATTCGAAGACATGTGACATCTCTACCAATCCGCACTGGGCCTACATGGTGGATTACGGCCCAATCCCTCTCGTCGAGTGGAGGCCTTTGTCTCAGCAGTGGGCACATTATTGGGTAATTATTATAATTATACTAATGTAATTTTAATTACTATGTGGATGCTCGAGAAAAATGGAGCGTGACAATTTTGTCGTTTTCATAAAATTTGCTTTTTGGGGCTAAAATTGTCCATCAAAACGGCGATTCTTGGAAAATTAATATCGACGTAGTTCTTTCAAAAGGAAATTGATAAATGGTATCGATATTTCTGTCATGAAAGGTAATATTTTGTTAATCATAGCTTAATTAAATGTTTATTATAATAGAAATTTGGTCATTTTATATTTGGGTAGTTATTTTATTATACATATTATGAAAATGTCACAATAAAATATTGTGTCAACGTCTAAAAGAAGACCGACTTAGCTCAAAAAACTCATTGAAATTGTTTTGTCGACAAAACAATTTTAATTAACTTAGCAATTTCATTAAAATCTTAACACAGGCATGATTGCTTTTCGAATAACTGAGCAAACACACTCACAAAAACAACTACACAGACACCGAACTGAAAACGTTTGCAATTTAAATTCAAAAAACCAAATTGCAGATTTCAAAGGAAGTACTCGTTTGAAAAACAAAACAGCCAAATCTCGTAAAGCCGAGATGAAACTGCGATGCAAATGGAAACATAAATAGCGATGGATTTATATCCAGAAACGGATGTGGCAGACTGATGGATAATTGCGTCTTAACTCGACGATAAAAAAAGTAGCGCCGTAAATTTCCGAACATTACCGATGGTTGCTGAGTCTTGATTAAAACTGTTCCATGTTGGGTTTTGAGGATGTCTGATTTAGTTGACGAAAAATGTTTGAAATGAGTGGAAAATATTGAAACTATTAGGTACTATGTTGATATTTTGGTATGAATAATATTTAATTCAGTCCGTCCCAGCCTCCTTCTTTAGGTCGTCCGTCCATCTAGCTGGGGGGCGTCCCACACTACGCTTGCTGATACGCTTTCTCCACTCCAGGACTCGTCTGCTCCACCGGCCATTGGTCTTTCGACAAACATGGAAAGCCCACTGCCACTTCAGTTTGCTTATTCTGCAAGCTATGTCGGTAACTCCGAAGGCGGAGGACAGGGTGTTGTGGCGCAGCCTGGGAGATGCCTATGTCCAGCAGCGCACTGTAATATATAGGCGCATGTAATAATAGGCTGAGTTGATGTTGACGAATATTTAATTTATAAAAGAGTAGAAAAGCACACCCTTTTCTTCTTTCTTTTTTTGAAGTGAAAACTTCTTTAGCGTAAACTCGCGTCAGGACACGTGACCTGATCGAAAATTCGTAAGACGGAGGGAGAGTAGACCGCATTCCAAAATATCAAAAATGCACAACGTTAATATAAAAGTTTTCACTTCTCGCCGCACTCCCGGAGGGCAAGTCGTTTTTTTTTCTGATTGGAAATTCGAAGTATCTGCTTCAGAAGGGCAGTTGATATATATTTTTTAAAATGATTACATATTAATTATCTAGTAGTGTCTGTGATACAATTCTTCTTATATTAGTATCGATGGTATTCTTCTTTGTATTTTTTTTAAATATAGTTTGAGATTAGGTGGCCAGGTTGAAGGCGGCATCAGTGGCATTCTTTAGGTCATCTGAGGTGCAGGTGAATGGGCACTTATGACACCCCAGTAAGTGGGGCATTGTCAAAGTGATACAATGATATTTCATTAGTAGGTACAGGCACCAACGATACACTTTTTTCGGAAATATTCATTTTTTACTTGGAAACAAAAGAAAAAAAAAGAAGAAAATTAGTCCGCATACCAATAAAAGCTTTGACTAAAATTTGAATAATAACATTTAAGGAGGCTCAAGTTAACATCCCGATAAGAAAATACCAACAGTTGCTTATCGTAGATCAAGACTTTCTTAGTCTATTCTGAGATCTTAATAAGTTAAAGCTAAATTCTGAGTAACTAACTGTATTCTGTATAAAATTACTATTTCTAGATTGCATTGAAATAGTTCAATGTAATCTAGAAATAGTAATTTTACTTAACTGATTAAGCTTATACTATAATTAAGTAGGCACGCGTATTAAAATGACTTCAGAACTCTAAAACTACAATCTCATAAACTTTAAAGATATTTTGTTTGAATTTTAGCACAATAATTACAAATAGTTCCTTCCTATGATACTTTTCATGATTTCCGAAGTTATGAAATAATAATAAACTTTTCGTGGTTATTTATAACTAGCAGCGCCACACGGATTCACCTGCTTAAATGTCGATCCCGTAGGAATATCGGGATAAAAAGTATCCTATGTGTTAATCTTGGTTATAAACTATCTGCGTGCCAAATTTCATCCTAATCCGTTCTGTAGTTTTTGCGTGAAAGAGTAACAAACATGAGTCCGCTACGTGAATTCGAAATATGCGATGGGCGTCTTTCGGCTAAAATCATGATGATGATATAATAATATATAAATATATATATATATACTATATATAATGTATATTAGTAGGAAGTAGGCTAACTTCAGTGAATTAGGGGGGATTTTCACCAATTAAACTGATCACGATCAGCACATCTAAACCGGGTTCAACAGCTGTCAGTGTCAATAATCCGCTATCCGCTTAAGTTTCCTGATCGCGTTCAGTTACCTTGGTGAAACATAATACATAACTTAACATCACGCTTCCAATCCCCGAGGGGTTAGGCAGTGATGAAATTTGCCCTTAATTTAGCGTTGGCGGCGGCTGTCTTATAATGATTTGCCATAATAGTTTCTCTTGAGCTGTTGAAGAAATTCAAATTTGAGACTAACAAAAGAAAAAAACCGGCCAAGTGCGAGTCGGACTCGCCCATGAAGGGTTCCGTTACGTTACGATTTATGACGTATTAAAAAAAAACTACTCACTAGATCTCGTTCAAACCAATTTTCGGTGGAAGTTTATATGGTAATGTACATCATATATTTTTTTTAGTTTTATCATTCTCTTATTTTAGAAGTTACAGGGGGGGACACACATTTTACCACTTTGGAAGTGTCTCTCGCGCAAACTATTCAGTTTAGAAAAAAATGATATTAGAAACCTCAATATCATTTTTGAAGACCTATCCATAGATACCCCACACGTAAGGGTTTGAAGAAAAAAAAAAATTTGAGTTTCAGTTCTAAGTATGGGGACCCCCAAAATTTATTGTTTTTTTTCTATTTTTGCGTAAAAATCTTAATGCGGTTCACAGAATACATCTACTTACCAAGTTTCAACAGTATAGCTCTTATAGTTTCGGAAAAAAGCGGCTGTGACATACGGACGGACAGACAGACAGACAGACAGACAGACATGACGAATCCATAAAATATATATACATATATAATACATAAAAACTAACAAGCCTACAAACTCCCTTCAGAATAATGACATACCTAACATATAATATAATATACAGGGTGGCAGGGACATCGACGCGCAAACTGTAACTATGGATTCAGCACATGCGTTTAGATCCCATAGCGTAGAAATCTTCCGTCGGTTATAAAAAAAAAATTGCTGTTCCGTACATTTTGACCGCGTAGGTATTGCACTTATCTATGAAACAGAAGATATTTTTTGATAACCGACGAAAATTTTTTAAAATGGGGTCTAAAAACTCATGCTATGGGATTTAAACTCATGTGCTGAATCCATAGTTACAGTTTGCGCGTCGATGTCCCTGCCACCCTGTATATACAATGTGTAACTGAATTAATGCACATTATGAAAGTAGTTTGTTCAGAATCGTTTACTGAATCGATTTCTGTAATTTTTAATATAGGTAATATTTTATCCCAAAAATAATTAAAACTACATAAATTACTGTCACACTTCCGCTGTGCAGTCAAAACAAACCAAAATGGATGAAATACACACTGAGCTAGACCCTTATACGAGTGCGACTGTGTGTATGCGTAAATTTGTAATGTGACCATAATTTTCTCCCACAATCAGTATAAGTAATTTATTAAAAAAACAATGTTTTTTACATAATAATAAAAATTCAGTGTATGTATTATGATTATAACATAATATTCTAATTGGGGTGTCTGGTGGTGTGCGTTAATTCCGGGACATGTTGTATATATATGTTTTTGTTGTCCTATACTATCTCACTGCTGGGTAAAGCCCTCCCTCAAATCCTTCCAGGAACTCTTTTCCCGCGCCACCTCAAACCAGCCTTCATGGTACGCGTCTAAAATATAATATACATAACTATATTTACGTATCCTTGTAAAGTAAGCCTAACCCTAAGTAAAACGGGTGCAATAAAAGTGAAACGTTCTAAAACCTTTTTTTATACCTACGAAAACAGCTTTAAGCCAATGTCTAAAAATCGTTGGCCTCCATTATTTGGGATTAGGGAGCAACCCCCAGAATCTCTTTTGAATGGTACACAAGATAAGCAGTAATTTATTAGTTCCTGAGCCTCTGGCGAATTAGGGCGCCCGCACACAGCCGGCTGTCCACCGACACAAGTTGTCATTTTTATGAGATCGCGCGACACTAACACAATTTTCAAGAGTTGCGGCCGATGCCAGTGGATCATTTTTTTATGTTTATTTAATAATAATAATATCCCTGGACATTTCACACAGCGCCATCTAGTCCCAAGCTAAGCAACCTAATGCTTGTGTTATGGTAACAAGATGGCTGATAAACTACTTATATACATTTTTTTTTCGTAAATACATACATATTATAGATAGAAAAACACCCAGACTCGGAACAAATACATGTAGGACTTACAAATATTTGTTCTGTGCGGGAATCGAACCCGCGACACGCAGCGCAGCAGTCCGATCGCTCAGCCACTGCGCTAACCGTGTTGTCAAATTTATTCACTAATTTCAGGCAACTCAGGCCCATAGATCAATACCAAGACATACATATTTTTATTATAAAATAGTACTTCACTAGCATGTTCTTGTGCTGTTCTGTGGTACTTGTCCGCAGAAGCGACGGAACACCACGTCCTGCGGTCAGAAGTCTTCTATAGTCTTATATAGTCTTCTAGTTTATATTGTGTCTCCTTATGTGTGGCAAATTATAATAGTAGTATTTTTTTTCTTTCTAAACTTCACTCCACTATCTTTTTCGTTGCACTGACTGTAAGTTGGTGACAGACTGGTTATCTAAAACGCACTTGGCTAAGGGCCAGCGCGCACTAAATACTTACTATAACACTTGCGTATAGTCGGTTGTTTACTGAGTGTATTCTATAGTTTGATCGACCGAGTTTACTTTAAAGTTTCCCGACGATGCTGATACAATTACCTTTTAATTTGAATCTATGACATTGTTTACTTATTAATTTGATTTATTATTTATTTATTTCCGAGTCTGGGTGTTTTTCTATCTATAATATGTATGTATTTACAAAAAAAAAAAAAATGTATATAAGTAGTTTATCAGCCATCTTGTTACCATAACACAAGCATTAGGTTGCTTAGCTTGGGACTAGATGGCGCTGTGTGAAATATCCAGGGATATTATTATTATTTACTTGATTTATATTATTGTACAAGGTATCGTTTTTTTTTTGAATTTATGACATTACGTAACGGATTAATTGGATTTTATGAAATTGTATAACTATAAATTTTGCATGCCTGAATTGGTACAATACAGTGGACTGCGCATTCACTTAACATCTGGCGATTACTGTGCTGAAGACCGATTTGACCAACCAGATAAGCTGGTTATACTAGCGGCTGTCTGTGGGAATCCTTACAGGTGCTGTGTAGCTGAAATGTTTGAAGAAACATGCTTTTAAATGCCCGAAGATGCAAAGGTAAGGAAGCAAAGTTTTCCAAAGACTTTGGTGAAGGAAGTTGGTTCTTATCTAATTTGAGCGAAGTAGCGGAAGAAACGGGCGTTGAACCGGATCATTGTTTTATTCAATTGTGCAAGTTTCATCTGGAAATTGATCCCAAAGTTAATCACAATTAATTTATGTTATTAACTTTATGAACTTAGTAACGTTGGTGTTATTATTTCGCTTAAAAAGGGGATTCATCAAATTGTATTCACAAAATATATAATTCTTGTTTCAGGGAATCATCAACACAATCCGTAGAGCTAAAGTTAATCTTTCCACCATTGTGTGGACAGGACCCTCATTTTTATATTTACGGAAGCAGGTGTGTTTTTACTGGTCACAAAGGCGTCCTTTCTAAGATGAAAGAACAATAAAAAAAAAATATGTTAAAATTGATTGGATAGTAAGGAAAAAAAGAAAAAAATTGAAGAATTGACTGATAACAAAAAAAAAAAAAATTGAATTGATTGATTGAATTGTCTGATTGACTGATTGATTGTTGATTGATTGATTGATTTTGATTGATTGATTGATTGATTTGATTGTTTTTGAATTGATTGATTGGAATTTTTTTGAGGAATTGATTGGATTGGTTGGAGTAAGGAATTGGTTGGTTGGAGGTTGGTATATATATATGGTATGAGATATTATGCGAATAAAGGGAGTCAGACATGGCGCACACTATGTGACTGGCTGGGGTCGGCAATTTTCATATATTTTGTTCAAAGCTCCGTACTTGGCGTCGATTTGCAGAGTCGCAACGACAGGAGTCGCACTCTCTTGCTACTTGTTGCAGTGACCAGACGGACGGTGCACACTCGACGACAGTCGTATGCGACAAGACAGCGTCAGTCGTCTTGAGAGCGCTGAGAAAAGTGTACTTGTAAGTATTGCAAATCTCAACGTTCGATGTCAATGTTTTCAAATTGGACTACAAAGCGTCAACGTCGTTCGTAATGACTAGTGGCAGTCGCACGCGACAGCTCTGCATCTAGTTGCAGCGACAGGACGCACAGATTGCGATGGCACTTACTGACATCCTTGTACGGTGCACGTACATGGATTTTAAAATATTATTGCAGGCAGTTAGCCAGTAGGCTCGCGTACTTGCACTTTGAACGCGACCTACATTTGGCAGTGCATTGACACTGACACATTGCATTATTCTATGCATTTTATGTATATTACATTTAGTGTTCAATTAGACGTGGTTTGAGTCGGACAACTTGCATTTTTATTTAGATTCATCCCGTTGAGCATTCACTGACATCTTATGCATTTAAGTTTAATTTGACATTCTGCATTACATTGACATTTTACATTTGCATACAGTACTTATATTAGGGATGCACCCTACAATCCTTATAGTTATGCATGATCTGCACCCTAATTGCGTAATACACAATCAATCGGAATCGGTTTCATTTTGACAGTTCAACAACATTGCGTTATTTACGTGTTGAGCGGACAAATTTTTCGAACTTATGAAGCAATGGATTAGCCATTTGCTTCAAAAATGATTCAGATTACGATTGATTGTGTGTTACGCAATTAGGGTGGGGTTTTCTCAAATTGTTCACAATAATCTTTTCATTGCTAGACTGAATTGTTTAGTTTTTTAGGCAGTTAGGCAGGTATTGTTGTTGAAGAGAATATTAGATATTCATCCACGCTCACGAATTACGATACACACAGGTTATGGGAAAAAAAGAAGAATAGGACAATTTTTCAACAATCGTTTTTAGGAGTGCTTTTACTTGTTAAATTAAATACAAATAAAATTATGATTTTCAATTCGACTGTATTTTTTTTATGTTTGTTACCTCAGAACTCCGTTATTTATAAGCCATTTTGCAATTTTTTTTTTATGTGAAAGGATTTACTTTCAGATTGGTCCCATAGCAATTTTATCAAAATCGGTTACTTACTGATTTTCTGTAGAGCCTAGCATACCTACTATAACACCATCGCCATTTTGTTTTTTTCTTTTCATAATGATGCCCACGCATGTGTTCTATATAAATCGTTTGCATTCTATTTGCATTGATGTCAGCTATCGATTTAATAGGTTTCATGCGTCGCCGCCATTTTGAAAGACACTCAAAATGGCGCCCTTTTACCAATATAATGATAAAGCTGCCTTCGACCGCATGAGATTGTACGGCTTAGGGTTTACTTCCAAGGTGTGGGATATATATGTTGTTTCCATCTTTTTTAAAGTTTAAGAGAACCACCGATTGGGATCGCAGCAGGCCAAGACGAAGATGGTGGGACGAGCTTGATTCCTACCGTAAGGGCACTCGCAAAAGACAGAACTGTGTGGAAGAGGGAGAGGGAGGCTTTTGTTCTGAAGTGGGACAATACAGAGACCCAATTGCGTAACAAACTATCAGCAGGAGTGGGTTTCATTTTGACAGTTCAACAACATTCATTGCGTTATTTATGTTGTTGAGCAAACACATTTTTCGGATATAAGAAGCAATGGATTAGCAATATCCTTCAAAATGATTCAGATTGTGATTGATAGTGTGTTACGCAATTAGGGTGCAGGCTAAGATTTAGACATTTTACAGTTGGGTTTTTAGATTTTTTAAATTTACTTTTTATTTGTAGGATGGAAGGCGTGATTCTGGAGTAGAAGTCCATCAAGCTGGAAAGCCAGTCATAGGGCAAAAAGTCAGTGTTCTAGATAGTCCCGTTCACAAAAGAGAACAACGGCTTTATCAAGTACTAGCTGCGCCCCGCGGTTTCACCCGCATAAGTTTCGATCCCGTGTGAATATCGGGATAAAAAGTATCCTATATGTTAATCCTGGTCATAAAGCATTCTTGTGCCAAATTTCATCCAAATCCGTTCAGTAGTTTTTGCGTGAAAGAGTAACAAACATCCATCCATCCATCCATCCATCCATACAAACTTTCACGTTTATAATATTAGTAGGACTAGCTGCGCCCCGTGTTTTTACCCGCATAAGTTTCGATCCCGTGGGAATATCGGGATAAAAAGTATCCTATATGTTAATCCTGGTTATAAACCATCCGTGTGCCAAATTTCATCCAAATCCATTCAGTAGTTTTTGCGTTAATGAGTAACAAACATCCATCCATCCATCCATACAAACAAAACATTATAATATTATTAGTAGGACATTATGCAAGAATATCAAATAACGCGAGTAGTTTTGAGTGTTATATTAAATAACCCGTGTTGTTTTTGACCGTTACCGTGCATTTTGCAAGCTAATCACATTATGTGACATGACTGGCCTGATTTCGAGCTATGCTGTGTTCAGTACGCCTCTTGTCTCTCACTAGCTAGTTATATTGCCTGCCCGCTGGTCTCGTGGTCGCAAGCGCAGCGGTGAGCGTGAGGTCTTGGGTTCTATTCCCAGGTCGATCAAAGCGTTACTGAGTTTTTCCATTAGGAATTTCTTAGTAACAGCCCGGAGTTTGGAAGTTGGCGGTGTAATAACCCCCGTGGCTCGAAAAGCACGTTAAGCCTTTGTCCACAGCGGCGGCGACCTCTCGCGTCCGGCTCTGGTTCAAGCCATGGTCCGGGGCGAGAGGGAGTGGGAGGCAGTCACCTCCTTCTGCGAAGCAGTCATGCTAGCGAAGGAGGTGGCGGGGTGGGCGAGGGAACGCACCTCACGCCTCAGCCGCCGCGGGAGACGCTCCGGGCGTCGGGAGCCGCGTGACGACTCCCGGCCACCGTAGGCGCGGGCCTGCGGGCGGTGAGTAATGGGTAACTCACCGTCCGATCAGGACCAGGCCCGTGCCGGACGGCGTGTTTGTGTTCCACGCGCGCCCCAAAGAGATGTCAGCATGAGTGACGGGGCCCGATAGGGCCGAAGCCTGTCAGGGTAGCGGGATTGTCCGAAAGGGTTACCGCTGCCCTGGAACATAAAGGGCTAAGGAAGGAACACGGGTGGGTTTTAGTCAGTAAGAGTCTGACACTCCCTTCTGCTCCACCCAGAGCGGGAGGGGTCATTTGATGATTTCCCATCCTCAAAAAAAAAAAAAAAGCCTTTGTCCAGCGCCTGTGCTCTCTCCGGTCGGGTCGGATGACGTACCGTCCCATAGGACTATGAGTGTGAGGGAAAAGAGAGTGCACCTGTGTCTTCTTACTTGTGCACTATAATATCTCCCGCGCCGAAGGCCGTAAGTAAGGGTAGTGTTACTTATTCATCATCTGCCTAGCCTTTTCCCAACTATGTTGGGGTCGGCTTCCAATCTAACCGGATGCAGCTGAATACCAGTATTTTACATGGAGCGACTGCCTATCTGACCTCCACAACCCAGTTACTGGGTAATACGATACCCCTTGGTAAGACTGGTTGTCAGACTTTCGGGCTTCTGACTAACCGTAACGACTGTCAAAGATCCACGAATGACAGCCGGGACCAACGGGTTAACGTGCTTTCCGAGGCACGGAGGGGTCTCGGTATGTAAAGATGGTCACCCATCCACAGACCAACCGCGGCAAGCGTAGCTTAACCTGACCGATCGACCTGTGCGGCTGTTATTATTTAGCCACGCAATACCATTACGCAATAGAAAAACCGTTAGCAATTCAAATCAAATTATAACTTTACGAACTAATTAATCACACTAGCGAATCAGACACTGTAAGTACACGACACAACAAGATACGGAACGCGCGACAGTTTCTGAGCAAATGTTGTCCGTACGATGTCGAATCGTCAAGAGAGGCTGCGCCCTCGCTGCTCTAGCCCTCTCGTCGACCCTCATGAACGTCAGGCTAGACTCTGTCGAGCGCCGCTTGGCGTCGGCGGCGTCCCTAATTTATTTATTTCAAATAAACCAATTACAGGCACTTTTGAATTATCAAGGGTTCGGTTAGTCAGAAAGATGAAGATAGTTGCCCATTCCAAAGCGTAGTAGGTACCTAAGGAGAAGAACAGGCAAGAAACTCCAAGGGCACTCTTTTAAATCATAAAATTGTTATAAAATATTGGTTGCATTATTCATGTTGAAATTATACATGTGAGAACGATGTAGAAATACTTGCACGTTAAAAGCGTCCTTACTAAAAAAGATAAAAACAAAAAAACCATTCAGAAATGAAAATCATCAGCTTAGCATTTTCCCAATGGGGTCGGCTTCCAGTCTAACCGGATGCAGCTAGTATTTTACATGGAGCGACTGCTTATCTGACTTCCACAACCCAGTTACTGGGTAATACGATACCTCTTGGTAAGACTATTTCTCAGAGTTTCAGGTTTGTCAGAATTCAGAAATGAAAATAAGCCGTGGCGGCTAAGAGATAACCGGTCCCTACTGACGGCGCCCGTTCACGAACATGACGTATAGTCAAACGATATAGACTATGATATTTCCGCCAAGTATATATACAAAGTAAGTACTCGTATATATATTCATAGTAAACAAAATCCTATTTTAGTGGCTTGCTTGATTAATGGTCAACTGGCACGACAGTCATTATTCATCAAAATCAACATCTATTTTCTATACTAATAACAAAGCTAACGAGTTTGTTTGTTTGAACGCGTTAATCAGTTAGTCGGATCAATCTTTTTGCATTTGATAACCCAATTCTTGAGAAAGGCTATAAGTAGTAGAAATAACATCACGCTAGAACCCTAAGGAGCCGAGCCAAAAGAAATGAAAAAACGGGGGGTCGGGAAACCCCCGGCAGGAACGATGTTCGAAATGAAAATCCAAGATGGCAGCTGCGAAAATTTCAAACAGGCGAAAATTTCGAAATGACGAAAAATTTAAAAATCTTCGCAGTCGCCATTTTGTATTTTCATTTTGACCTCACTATCGGCTTCAGCACCCTCGGAGATCATAAAAACTAGCTATCTCTCTCTCTCTCTCTGTCAATTTCTATTATACATAATAAAATATCACATGGTCCGCGTGGAAGATTATACTCGATATCACAGATAGAGGAGGCCTGTGTCCCAGCAGTGGGAATATTATAGGCTAATTAAGCTCAAATAATTTCTGAAATTCTCACGTAATGTCAATTTGAACTTGTTAATTTTAAAGCATTATGCTTTTCCGTTACATGAGGATTTATACCAGTTTACTCCTACCGCAAGCTCAGTTAAAGGACTTCGTTACAAAAAAGGTCAGAAAAAATGCTAAGTGAAAACGAGGTAATAGCGCGGACAGATGATGCAATGCCAGGGGATGGGTCAGGGGAACAAAAAATCTCACGCGAGCGAAGTCGCAGGCGGAAGCTAATTAATAAATAATCAGTCACTGGTACGAACAAATGGAAGGCAAGTAGCCGTGCGAAGGGAGCATGGATCCGTTTCGTTCACTGGGGCAGTAATTACGATTACCGTACCACTAACGACAATGAAACGTTATTAAAACGATAATATCATTCGGACATTATGGTTTGGCCATTTTCTGTTATACAGGCTAGCAGGGACGCGACGACCCGACGCACAAACTGTTACCATGGATTTAGTACATAATTGTGAACCTGTTTTTTTTTTGTTTAATTATCGACGACAACGTATTACCCAGTAACTGGGTTGTGGAGGTCAGAAAGGCAATAATAATCGTTTATCGTTTAAAATGAAATATGGTGCTTACAGATGTCATAATACAATTCATAGTACTTCATATTCCGCCTACTAAATTCAGCATGCAAATTTTGGATGTGCCATTCATAGCTATTGAATGTATTCATTAAAAAATATGTTAGAAAATGTCATTAAAAAAAGAAATTACAAATGTCAAAATAAGAATACAGGCAAGTCAAAATAATAAAAATACAGGAATGTCAAAATTGAATAAATTACAGAAACGTCAAAATTACTTGAATTACAGAAATGTCAAAATTAGTTAAATTACAGTAATGTTAAAATTAATTAAATTACACTATTCATGTCTGTGCAATATTCCTATTCATATTATAATCCAAAAATTCATTAACAGTATAGAAGCAATTTTCAACAAGCCATGTTCTGAGTCTTTTTTGAAATATATTCATAGACAGTTCTCTAAGTATCTTTGGTATCTTATTAAATGTCTTTATTGCCATTCGACTGGTGTTTTTATGGTTGGTCCCAGCAGTCATTCGTGGATCTTTGGCAGTCGTTACGGATTGTCAGAAGCCCGAAAGTCTGACAACCAGTCTTACCGAGGGGTATCGTATTACCCAGTAACTGGGTTGTGGAGGTCAGATAGGCAGTCGCTCCATGTAAAATACTGGTTTTGCAGCTGCATCCGGTTAGACTGGAAGCTGACACTAACATAGTTGGGAAAAGGCTTGGCAGGTGATGATGGTGAATCGGCGAAAAAAGAAAAAGATCAAGATGGGCAAAGATTGTCACTCACTGGACAACTGAGGCAGGACGCAGATCGCCGGGTAGACCAAGGCGAAGCTGGTGTGACGATCTAATATCATTTGCAGGGCCAACATGGCCAGAGATGGCACAAGACAGGGAGGTTTAGAAGAAAACAGAGGAGGCTTTTGCCCAGCAGTGGGACACAAAACAGGCTAACAAAATAAAAACATTTTTCCAAAAAAAAAAAAAAACAATCGACTTCCAAAAAAGACACTACAAAGTGAAATACTCGTATAACTTTCGTTTCGTTTTTCGGTTTCGTTGTTTGCCATCGACATCCGACATCCGAAATTAAAGTTATTTTTTACTTTGTAGTGTCTTTTTTGGAAGTTGGTTGTTTTTTTATTGCAAAAAAATTTTTATTTTTCACTTTTAACTTGTAATTTTTACCAGTAATTTTCGTTTAAAAACCAAAGTACTGAACCGGTTTTGATGAAATTTCTATGGGACCATTTGGGAAGTATACCCTTTCCAACAAAAAAGAGATTCCAAGAATTTTATAAATCGGTTGGCAAGCGACAGAGTTATGCGCGAACAAACATAAAAAAAATACAAACATCCGAATTGAGAACCTCCTCCTTTTATAGAAGTCGGTTAAAAACCAGTAAAAATCTAAAAAAAGATTCTCGCAAGATCTAATAAAATTGCATGAAAACAAACTGAAAATTCTCTCTTCCTAAAAAAAGGAAACGACAACCACCCACTTGAAACCATTAATAACCCTTACAAGCACCTGGCGACGATACAATCCAATAATTTCCGAGATAATGGAAGCAATAAGAAAAGAAAAAAAGACTGGTCAAGTGCGAGTCGGACTCGTGCGGCGAGGGTTCCGTATAAAGTTCCGTTTATAGGTATTAACTGCAAAGGAGTTTCGAGTAACTTTGTATGGACTAGTGGCGTCATTTTTTTTTTCAGCGGCCATTGATCATTTTCGTGTTACTTTGTTATGCTGTGTTAAGTACCCATATAAAGTATATCACTTTTGTCTATCTCATTATTTATTATAATTCCCTGTAAATTGAGAGTTCTGGCTCTTGTGATGTAGGCTACACTGATGTTTGTGTGTTGAAGTGAAAATAAATAAATAATATATTTATATGTATTAAAGTATATTATGTTTTATTATTACTTTGGCAGACTTTACGTGTAATGTTCAATTTTTTTTTTGTCCTAAGTGATATCGAAGCTGAGATATGGTTTTCGGATGGTTTCCTTTACTTGTTCTACATGACATTGCTTTTTGCCAAATTTCATGATTCTAGGTCAAGAGGAAGTATCCTATTTTATTTACAAGATAACACTAAAATAACAAAATAATATCCTAAATTAAATAAAACTATTTACAAACTAAAATATAGCGTCGAAAAATTCATCGCCATCGCTGTCGACTGGTAAAGTACCCAAGACACTGGCGGCATTGCCACGTTGTATGGCAATGCTTAGCCTCTGGCCAAGGTAAAAGCCAGCCCTTGGGTCATGGCAAGGGTCAACCAGTCTTTTCGAAATTTCCTTAGTATCCTATAGGTTTTGATTCCCTTGCGAGTGTTAAAATATGCGGCATAAACGGAACATAAACGCCCGTATCTTTTGATTGCATTGACTTAGAAGTTTGATTTTTTCACTGCTTCAAGGGATTATAGCCCTAAGTATTTGTTATTAATCTCACTTGATAACTTCACGCGATCCTGAGAAAAAGGGTCTTGACAGACGGACAACGGAGTGAACTTATAAGGGTTCCGTTTTACCTTTTGAGGTACGGAGCCCTAAAAAGAAAAAGATTACTCTACGTTATTTATGGGAACTGATACAAGATTGCGATAGTAAGGCAGAACGCGCATTCCTATTAATGAATTGTGATAACCGATATTGGGTTTTGGCTTTTGTTTTGACTTCTTTTGCCTTGTTAGTCCAGTAGTTACAAGCGCTACTGCTGAGCATGTGTGCTGGGTTCAATTCCCAGGTCGTAACAAAGTGATATTGTGTTCCATCTGTAATTTCTCAGTAGCAGCCTGGAGTCAGGACTTGTGCTCGTTTGATGGCAATAGGCTGGTTGGTTAACCTAACATGCGTTCATCAACGTCAAATAATAATGATTGCGTACTCGGTATTATTAGGCATACGGCAAGGCCATAATTTTGTAATTTGAATTTGAAACTACGCTTTTTTTGGTTTGACGATAGCGCCATTTTTGACGAATACGCGTGCGTCAAGTATAATAGTAATAAATTATTTTATTTAATAATAATAAATTATTTTATTTAATAATAATACATTATTTTATTTAATAATAATAATATTAAATTATTTTATTTAATAATAATACATTATTTTATTTAATAATAATAATAATACATTATTTTATTTCTTACCACAAATTACACAGATAGTAATTAATAGTAGTCAACAGACACAATTACATAATTAATTTGTGGAAGAGTGGTGCCTAAACTAAGTTTTTTACAAAACCTGTATGTCAGGTCACCAGGCCCCTAATCAAAGTTTTACAATATTTTTGTTGCACTGGAGACGATCTGGTTCGTATATCATATTGAAATAAAAATCTCACACATAATATTGCAATACTGCTCGTTAAACTTAATTTATAAAAATCGTGAAAATAAAGTAATTTATTAAGAATACATGCAAGGGAGGATGTATGTGAATGTATGTGAATGCAGGTGGGATGAGTGTGTGTGATGTGGAGTGAGTGTGTGCGTGGTTTGGGGTACTTATATGTGCGTTACAAAGGGAAATTTTATGTCAAGATATAGTTTTGAAAAGATCTTCAATTTGTGTATAATCTAATGTAATAAGCCAGTCAGTTATTTTCCTTTTAAGCTGTTTTGTTTAGGTTATGTGGACGTGAAACAACCCGCCGTAACCTAACCTAACATTCATATGATTAGTTATTATTTAATCGTGCTTTTGTATCTTGAGCTGTCTTTTGTGTGCACCAAATAAACGAATCATCTAATCTATCATCATCTTTCTATCTACTTATTTCATATGAGAAGGGTAGGTTTTATCAATTTCAACATATCAGCACTCACAAACCCATACGAGTAAAAAACAAACACCCTATTCCAATTTCTAGTCAATTTATAGTCAAATTTCTTTGTACTAAAAGTCGCTGATTTATGGCCCGATAGCCATCCTCTTCCTTATAACGCGTCCCTCTTTTTGTGGCCAGGCTTTGACCTTGTACAGTGGCCTGACAGTAATGTGGCCTTAGCGTAATCACTTTTCTTACCTTTCGAGAAACGAATAAAAATATATTGGAATCTTCAATTGGCGTTTGTCTTTTGTCGTTTGACGTGGGCACAATTTTCCGGAGACGTAGCTACTCAGAAGTTTTCCTTAAGGGAATATTAATATTACAATGTTGGCTATCTGAATTTCTATATGAAATGGAACATATTTCTGAGAATTACAAATTATTCGTTTCTGCGCAAGATTCTGCGCGTGACGTTTGCCGTCAAGATTATATCCTTGCCAGCACTTTTAATCACTTTCAGCGTAATAAATAAATAAATAAAATAAAATTAGTTTAATTCAAGTAACAAAACTCATAAAAACAGATACATAGAAGGATACAGACATGATAACAAGCACAGACAAAAACGAACACTCGCGAGCACAGACTACAATCTCACAAGGTAGCAATATGTCTGCTGCAGCATTGCCGGATGTAAGGGCAATCCAGCCTGTTGGCGATTATCGCCAGGACGGAGTTGGCGCAATTGAGTAACGAAAGCAATTATTTACTTTCGATAACACAGAACACAGCACACTTTCTCGACACCTGAAATAAACGTCCAGATAGCGGACAACGATTATTTCGGCCGCGCGCAGACTTTTGGGCGCACTCTACCTGGCATTACATGAAAACATCGCACTACAACATTTGTCTGTCTGAGGGATCGAATTCGCAACGAGGTGATCCGGCAGAGAACCAAAATTGTCGACGTAGCTCACAAAATAAGCAAGCTGAAGTAGCAATGGGCCGGCCATATTCGCCGTAGAACCGATGACCGTTGGAGTAGATGTGTTCTTGAGCGGAGACCGCGAATCGGTAAACGTATCTAAGATGGGATGCCCTCAGGCTAGGTGGAACGACGACCTTCGCAGGATGGCTGGTAGCAATTGGATGAGAGTTGCCGAAAATTGAGTTGAATAGCGTGCAATAGGAGAGGTCTGTGTCCAGCAGTGGACTGCTGTAGGCTGATGATGATGATGATGACAACCATTGACAAATGAAAGAAAAGATTTGAATGAAAGAAAGGCGACTAACAAAACATATCTAGAAGGCAGATGTGAGTGGAAACGTCGAGAGGAGGCGCCTTAGGAGGACATATAGTGACCTAATTGGTGATGTTCGGGCGTGTATGACCAGATGTATGAACGTAAACGAAGCAGAGGGTGTTTGTAGGGATCGAAGCAGGTGGCGTTCTGTTGTTTCAATCTACCCCCATGGGAAGAAGACGTCAGTTTATTTTATTAAATAGGAACAACAAACAGCTAGATTATGCAATATTATAAACAGAAAAATATTAGTTACTTAAGTAATAATGTAACCCACAGCGCTGTTCACAGATTACCATTAATAAATAAAACCTAGGAGGTGAACTGTTCATGCATGATAGTTACGCTAATATTATAAAAACAATAGAAGAAATAATAACAAAAAAAAAACAGTATTTTTTAAAACAACAAACAATAGTTTATGTATGGGTAGCGGGATTGTCCGAAAGGGTTACCGCTGCCCTGGAACATAAAGGGCTAAGGAAGGAACACGGGTGGGTTTTAGTCAGTAAGAGTCTGACACTCCCTCCTGCTCCACCCAGAGCGGGAGGAGTCATTTGATGATTTCCCATCCTCAAAAAAAAAAAAAAATAGTTTATGTATTTATGTATGTTGATTTGGATATTCTCCTTTAGTTTGGTCTTATTTTTTGGTTGCAGAAAGAGAACCACCAATGCTTGTTCAAACTCAAACTCAAATCATTTATTTCAATTAAACCATTACAGGCATTTTTGAATTGTCAAAATTAAATGTGATGCAGATTCAGTTTATGTCCAGGACCCTGTTTAATAAAGCTGACAATTCGAAATATATGTCAAAAAATGACAAAATTGTAGAATTGTCACGCTTGTTTAATAAAAGTGATAAATATGTCCAAAATCGACAGGTAAAATATTGACATAATATTTGTCATTTAAAAACGCGTTTAATCGACATAATATGTCAATAAACCAGTCAAGTTATTTCTGACAATTGTCGGATTGTCGTGACAATTAAGTCGACTTTTGACAATAATTAATTGCAAATAATTTTGTTTTATGAAGCTAAATGGGGGTAAAATATTTCAAATATTAACAAAGTAAAAGAATGAATCAATCACTAGTGCAACTTCGATTGTTTGTTTTGATCGCCTGTAAAATGAAAATGCACAAAAACTTACCATTTTGGGCCTTATGAAAATAGAAATATAATCTTTGGGAAGTTTAGTGACCAATAATAATTGACCTCACGACATAAAAATAAAAAAATTGAAGGAAATAGCCGAACAATTAACAGCATTAGGTATTTTCAATAAATCCTACTTGAAATACCTTCGTGACAAGTGACAACATTGGCGCAAAGGGACCATGGTAAGGTTTAGTTTATTTTAACTAGTTTAAATCCGTTATCAACTCGTTTTTTTTTTAATTTATTTAGAAAAATGTCGGATTGTCGTGACAATCTGACATATAATTTGTGAATTTTTCACCATGAAAATTTTGTCGCCTATAAGTTTTATTAAACAAAAAAATTGGCGAATTGTCACTTTTTGACATATGTCGGACTTGTCTGATTGTCAGTTTTATTAAACAAGACCCACTCGACTGATATCAACTGTATCAATCGTTGTTATTTTTGAACCCCTGACAAATACAGATGGTGTTATAAGTTCAACGTGTATCTGTGTGTCTGTTTGCGCCATCGTAGCTCCCAAACGGCTGAACCGATTTTGTTTTGTTTAAATAGGTGACTTGATCGAGACTGTTCTTAGCTATGATTCAAGAAAATCAATTCAGCCGTTTGAATATTATTAGCTCGTTTTTTTATCACATAAGCGAAAAATAAAATAGATATGGCGCCGATTCCCTTGTTCACCATCTAAACTAAATTTAAGTTCAATGCATCTTTTTCTTTCTATTTAATTTAGAAATGGGCAGAAGATAAATATTAGTTTAGTCCTGTCAAACTAGTCAGCGCCTGACGTAAATTGACGTATTTTTAGCAGCCATGTTTTTAATCACGTCTAATCTGTCTATGGAGTAACTTAATTTGACAGGAGTAAACTAATATTTTATCTTCTGTCCTTTTCTTAGTGAAATAGAAAGAAAAAGATGCACAGAACTTAAATTTAGTTTAGTTTGTGAACAAGGGAATCAGGGCCAATGATAGTGTTTTTCTCTGAAGCAGGCAAGGTACAGACGTTAGCACATCAAGCTGCTACAATCTGTCAAATTCCTTTAATAGATTTTCAACTTTATCGCTAAAGCATTAAGGTTCAAGGTTGATTGGGAAAATTTGACAGTTTCGGGTAGCTTGACCTGCTGGCGTCTGTACACACAAATGTTCATGCCCGGCGTCACTCGGGGATTTTCAAGCAAATATACCATCCTACAACTCTTCCAGTGGAAATTCCAAAAAAATCTTTCATAGATACCTTGTCCTTATGACAAACACAACAAATAAACTGCCAAATCGGTAGAGCCGTTCTCAAGTGATGATCTTTCATACATGCTGCAATTTATTTTTATTTATACAGAGTGGCAGGGACATCGACGCGCAAACTGTACCCATGGATTCAGCAGATGAGTTTAGACCCCATAGCGTCGAAAATTTTCCTCGGTTAATAAAAAAGAATAGTTGTTCCATACATTTTGACCGCGTAGGTATTGTACTTTTCTATGAAACAGAAGATTTTTTTTGATTCTAAAGTCATGTGCTGAATCCATGGTTACAGTTTGTGCGTTGATGTCCCTGCCACCCTGTATACACACATCAAAAGTGTCTAGGGATCAAGTACGTTTTAGAGTATCGCCGCAATTGAGGATTATTATTTTAACTTTTTTGGATCGTTATTGATTTATTTTAATTAATTTCACTATTTGAATAAATAATTTTCATAAATTTTGGTTAAAAATAGAAAATCAACTGTCAATCAGGATTCCTATAAAACTGTGTAATAGCGTTTTTACAAAACCATTACAATTTCGGCATCGTTAATTTCCCACAATTTGCAAAAATTGCAATTTTTCTTAAATTTTACAAAATATACGGATAAGTTGTTAACTTAAACATAGGAATTAAAGTAAGAAGCAAGTCTGGAAGACTAGATTTGGTAAAAAATAATTGGGCATTTTTGTATAGTTAACAATGTACTTGATCCCTAGACACTTTTGATGTGCGTAGATTAAAACGAAAAAAACTTCATACATCGTCCTTCCCCAAAAACAAAGGAATTTCCCGCAGACGCCATTTTGCCATCCCCTATCTCTAAGGCCGTAGCCTGTTTACATTTCTCTAATCTATACTTATAATAAATCTGTAGAAGTGAAAATTCTGTACATTGAAAATATCAAAAAAATAAATAGCAGGGGGTGTTACTAGACCGACACCGAACCCAAAAATGTGATTAAAACAATTTTTGTCTGTCTGTCTGTCTGTCTGTCTGTCTGTCTGTCTGTCTGTCTGTTTGTTCAGGCATCACGCAAAAACTACCGGTTCGATTACGTTGAAACTTGGTATAATTATTCTTTAATATCCTGGGCACCACACTGGGTACTTTTTATCCCGGAAAAGTATATACAATAAAAAACAAACTTAATTTTGCGGTTCGATCCCTAGACTCGATTACTGCACCAACCGCAAATAATAAGTTTGTCGTAGGTTAAGTCACCATTTTTATTCCTTTTAGTTTTTAGAGTTATTTAGGTTTATTTTTATATGAGTCGTAGGTAGGTATAGATTTTAATTTTAAAGTATAGGTAGTATATTTGATAGTGTACGTAGTGACCGTAGGTTATTTTATAATACTGGTAGGTAGGATTAGTCATTCGTATAGATATTAGTTTTTAGGGATTTTGCTTATTTATTGAGTTTAGATTAGTTATCATTAGAAATAGGTTTATTTAGGTAGGTAGGTATTTAATTTTCTGTTATTGAGTTTTTTTTTTAATTAGGTTGGTACTTAGGTAAAGGTATCATATAGGTACCCTCTTAATCACCACTAATGAGACACAATTGGTTTTCTATTGTAATTAGCCACAAAGGGCCCGCGAGATGGATGGCATTCTGGGGAAGCACATGGGTACATTTTATCCTGTTGGCACGTTTCCGTGGGATAATTTCCGACATCCACGCGGGCGAAGCCGCGGCCAGAAGCTAGTAATATAATATGTGTAGAGAATCGTATAAAGTATAAAGTAATATAAATGTATAAAGAATCGTTTATTGCGTTCTACGGAACCATGTTCTCTGTCGTTACCGTTTTATTGCCGACGCTAACCCAGGATTGATGCAAAGTTCACGTATCAAAGTTATCGTAGTACGGTGAGGTTTTATGATGCAAAATGTTCCTCTTGTGTATGAATTTTTATGGTTGTCTTTTGTTTTTGATGGAGAGAGGAAGGTTTTCATATAAGAAAAGTAGCAATTGTTATATTTTTGTGTTCATTTGAGCAAAATAAAACAAAAGAAAATACATGCTCGCTTTCTCTTGACTGATGGTTATAACACGTACCTACATCAATCAATGAAATTAATGGACTACATACATACACACATACACAGACACGGACATACATTTACTTACGGACGCAGACTGGTGTGGTCATCATGTGCACGGGATTTTGTTTTTTAAAATAGTCAGATATAGGTTTTGGCGATAGTACATTTACGGATTATCTACTTTTCATGGATAAAATAATCAAAGAAAAGTTGATCTAACTGTCTATATTGCATTTAAAAAGAAACTTACTTATCTTATTGTCAATGGTCATTACCATACCTTAGCGACTACCACACGTGTCTGTATGTAAATTAGATTACGAATACATTGGGAATTTTCAGTAAAACTTAGATACTGACAAAATGTGGTTGTACTACAGGTATATCACTGCCTAACCCTTCAATTATTACAGGCGCGATTATATCGCTTTGAATGGATTTGCCGATAGCATGCGTCCACTGTATCCAGAATTTAATTTAGTCGAATTGTTTTTATTGTTGTAAGATTTTACTTTTCCTTCTGCTTAAACAAAAACAAATGCAAGTCGCACATCGACAACATGTTTTTTTTCTCATAGTAATGGCAAATTCTCTTCTTACGACCATCATAAATTACTGTAAGTACACTCCTTTCATAGTTATTTTACCTATGATTTTGCATCACTGTCCAAATCACAGTAATCTTTATTTGCATTCTAATAAGCTTGCTGTTGGGTTGCTGCCACTGACAAGTCTGTCATTCAAAATCATTTTGATCTTTATTATCGTTACAATAAGGTTGATGTTGGGTTCCTGCTGTCAGAGGTTAAATAACTGTGAACGGTCTGTATACGTGTTACAGGCCCATAGTATTGCATGGTATCCTCCATACCAACGCGTTCGGGAACGCCTGGCATGCGTTTAGCACTACGCTAAACTATTTGGCAACGGGCATCTGTCGAAATGTTTGTACATTAGTGTACATATATGAGCTTTAACTGGCTACGGGTCATTAAATAAACATCTCTTTTCTTTTTCGTAGGACCCTACCCTCTGTGAGTCAGTAACAACAAGGCGTTGCTGGCATTCCTTGAGGAGCTGGAATGGATCGAATTATCGATTTTCCCACCCGTACGCTAAATACACGCGTTGCTGACATCAGCCCGTATTACCTACTACGTTAGGTAATGTACCTACGAGTTATACCAAATTAATTATTATTAATTATAAGTCATAAGTCATTTATTTCAAAACGTGTAGAAAATTTACTAGAGATAAGATGTCATTTAATAATCTATATGAGTGATACAATAATAAAACAAAATTACATAATAAATAATAAACAATATTGAGTGTAAAAATGTCAAAATAATAATAGTTAACCATGCCATTTAAAATTAATTCCAATCAATAAATTAATTTTCAGAGCGATAATACGGTAATTACGGTTGTCGCTTATCATCTAGGTATTCATCGGCACTTTAATAGCCCTTCCTCAATAAATATGTCTTCAATTTGTTTTTAAATAAGTTTGCGCTATTTATGCTTCTAAATTCTACGGGAAGCTTGTTGTGTAGATTTTTAAGGTTTACATTTTTTTCAATACCCTTGAAAATTATGCTCAGTCTTAGCGTTGTTTTCGAGGATCAATACCCTCGAAAACAACAAGTTTTTAAATAAAAACTTTCACTTCGATATTTTCAGTACGAAATTATATTTATTTATAGTAAAATTCTAAGAAAACCAAAATAATTTAGCGACCCTGCCAGGATTCGAACCTGGAATCTTCTGATCCGTAGTCAGACGCGTTATCCATTGCGCCACAGGGCCTTGTTGTTCGTAGGCCAAATTTTCTGATTCAATTTTAACCGTAAGCCACAATATGCTGAAGATACATGCCTCACTGCCATATCTCGCGATAGCGGTTAAGCTCGCTACCTCGATGTTGATACTCGCTATTCTTAATGGATGAAGGTTGATTCTTAATGGATGGATCTAGGTGCGAACACGTCGCTTCAGTAGTACCTGAAAGCTTTCCCAGCTTAAAACTTTCCATATTTACTTTTTACTATGTAGTTTACATTTCCATGTTTACTATGTAGTTTATATAGCTTCATTCCTATTATATACGACTAACATCTAACACGAAAAATCTTATTTATTTATTTTATTATTTATGTACACAGAAAAATACATATTGATATGACATAAACATAATAATAATAATCGCGCCTGTAATAATATTTATTTATTTACCATTTATGTACACACATAAACGAGTGTAAACAGACAATGAAAAACAGAACAGAAAAAATAGGTACAGAGGTGATGCTTATTTAACAAAAAAAAGAAAAAATATTGTAAGCAACATTTTTTTTGTGCTTGCCATTTTCGGGGATTTGTCATAATCGCCACGCTTGGCAGGCAGGTTGGCAATCGCAGTATGGTGGTAAAATGCATAGAGTACGCTGCTGTCCATTCTCCAGTACGTTCCTTAGTCACCTTTTATGACATCCACGAGAAGTAGGGTGGTACTATTCTTTAAGTCCAGCTCCACATGGACAACTGGTCGCATTGAAGATGCTTAGGGGAGGCCTATGTCCAGCAGTGGACGTCTTTCAGTGAAGGCTGAAATGATGATAATGATGAGCCTTTTTTTCGTGTAAGTAGTTATTTATATAAACTTCAGCACCCTAATTGCGTAACACACAATCAATCGTAATCTGAATCATTTTGAAGCAAATTGCTAATCCATTGCTTCATAAGTTCGAAAAATTGGTTTGCTCAACACGTAAATAACACAATGAATGTTGTTGAACTGTCAAAATGAAACCGATTCCGATTGATTGTGTATTACGCAATTAGGCTGCAGATTACATACACTCTAAGTCACTTAGTTACATGTAATAATACGGGGTTAATTTAAAGACTGCAGTTATTGCAGTCACTTGAAGTACCAGTTTAGAAAACCTGTTTTAGTTTTTGTCAACTCACACTTCAAGTAAAACAATAAAAGCGATCGTAGACTTCCAAAAAAAAAAAAACATCTAATCTTTATAGTTTTTATTTTATCATGCGATACCTATCGCGTCTGCGGCGTTTAGAAAGCCAATTTAAAATAACCCTGTATAAAGAATTCTACTTAGGGCTAATTTTTCAATCACCTGATAACATTATTCGAGAAATAATTTTGACAGTTATTTCATACAAAAACTGTCAAACGTCAATTTTATTCCTCAAATAAAAGTTATCTGGCGAAGGAAAAATCAGCCCTTAGTTATCTAATTATAATTAATTTTCTATTGTCTATTTTTAATTATTTATTAATTTTTAAAGACTATTTTATCTCTTTTCGCCTGAAACACAGGATTACCTAGTTCAGGCAGTCTTAGAAATATAATTTACATTTAAACAAAACTGTACTAATTTTCATGCCTTATAACTTTTTGAATAAATATATTATTATTATTACCTAAGTACATCCTTTTTTATTCAGTCCCCCACCCTTTTACACTTCAGACGCAAAAGGGGTAAAGTGACACATCACACAGTTCAAAGACGTAGCCAATAAATCATTGACGATCGTAATAACAGTGACAAGTGACAAAATTAGTCGCGAGCGGTACATTTTTCACAAAGGTCTTGACTAATCTCACCTTGCAGTATCGATGGCTAAGTGAGATAAAATGAGAAAACATTATTAAAAAAGTTTTATTGGAAGGGCCCTCAAGTACCTACGTAAAATTCGTACTTACATTAAATATGGGCAAGGTTTTTCATCAAAGTTCGGCAAAGTTTGCAGGGGGGAGTTTCCGTATGTTTACAAGTTGTTATATTCGTAGAAGAAGATTATTTTTGTTCTAATTTAAAAGATTTTGCTTGTTATTAATCGCTTTAGGAGTATCCACTGACAGTCTGGATACTCTAATCTTTTACACCTATATTTTGTAATGTCGTGGACGTACCATGTTTCTGTATTATAATAACCAAAGACTTATCTAATTATGATCGATTGGCTTGTGGCTAAGTAATAACAGCCGCACGGGTCGATCGATCAGAGGGGCAATTTTTTCCCTAAGCCCAATATCCGTAGTTTCGGCCGAAATAACGGGCGTTTACTTAAGGAGTTTCTTGCCCGTTCTTCTCCATCTTAGAGATCTACGTTTTAGAATGGGCCACTAGCTTCAACTTTCTGACTAACTGATCGACTATTTAATTTTGACAATTCAAAAGTGCCTATAAATGGTTTAATTGAAATAAACCATTTGAGTTTGAGTTTACTTCGGGGCCCGAACTAAGAGAGGATGTCAACACGATTTGACAATCTTACTCCCAAAGAGTTTTTGCCAACCCGAAAAAGGTAACTGCACTGCTTTTTTGTTCTATGACTTAGTACAAAAAAGCAGTGCAGTTCAACTTTTGCCCAGCTATAAGAGCTGGTAGTAAGCCCCCAGGCTTGCTGTTTTCCACCAACAATTTTGTATACGAAAACAATACAACAAAACTCTTTACCAAACGCTCCATACGATTATCTACAACTGCACACGTGTTGAAAGACATTTCTATACCGGGTGTTATCTAGAGGCATTGTTTTAAAGCGAGCATAATATCCGGGCCTGACCCGGTAGGGTTGTGATAGCTTACAAATCTAATTCCGGGTATCTCGCGGGTCACCGCTGCACACGGCGTCTGTCGAGCGATTAGGGATGGGACATGTACGATGAAATGAAATTATATTTCATGTGAATTTTTTGTTTTGTCGATATAATTGGGCTTTGTATATGAGACTTTTGTCAGTGTGTTAAAGTAGATTGTGAAGCTATGTTATCGGTAAAACAATGTGAGGACGTACCTTGATGATGTGACATAAAAAGAATGAATATTAAATTATTACACATGATATTTTCAGTGACAAAAAATAAAATGTTCCATCGGTGCCCTGTTTGATGGAATGGGTAAGATAATTATTCCACAAGATTACCAATATTCATGGTACAGACGCCAGTAGGTCAAGCTACCCGAAACTGTCAAATTTTCCCAATCAACCTTGAATCTTAATTCTTTAGCGATAAAGTTGAAAATCTATTAAAGAAATTTGACAGATTGCAGTAGCTTGATGTGCTGGCGTCTGTACCTATGTGACGGGTATACATTTTTAAACATAAAATGAAAGTGAAATGAATGAAATGAAGTCTAATTAATGAATTTAGCAAAATAAAGATAACAATGATTTTCTTTGTAGATTCTAATATACGCAAAGATTGTGCGAGGGTATTTCAATTGATACTTTACAAAACAATCACAATTCAATTTCGCGATGCGTAGTGAAGTACCTAAATTCATTAAAGGGGTCTTCCTCTTTTATGAACAAGAAAGAAATCCTCTACAAAAAAATCGCACTTGCACAATCAGTAAATTGTAGTCGTTACTCTCTCGTGGACTGTGACAATACCTTCGAAGTCTGCTGACACTGTAACAAAAGAGGAGGATGATCAATAGATTTGATAAAGGAGACGATTAGGCCTTCACTGTGTGATCAAGGAAAATATGGGCCATTGCACAAAGGTTGATTGAGAGATTGGAAATCGTCTTTAAGCGCAGGTGCTTTTACTTCGACGTAGGTATATTTCTCTATCTTTACGGGTACACTACAATGGAATTAATGATAATTTTTATTTAAAATTGTGTGGAACTGTTTGATTTATTGAGTATTAAATGATAAATTATTTTATTTTTGTTTCTGTGAGTAGGTTTGTGTACAAATACTTTTACCCGTCAAGCTGACTACTCTGAGAAGAAAGGCCGAAACACACTCAGATCAGTCTTATTTAAAGTCCAGACATAATCTTGGTCAGATCATGTCAACAGCATGTAGATTGGCGTCTGAAATGGTCTTTTGAGGAAAAATCACACAGATTGAGTGGACCTCAATACTCAAATCTTTATTGCATTCCATATGTGTTGTGTGTGTTGTGTTGTGGACCTGTCCAGCAAGTGCATGCATTTGTCAGTGATCGAGCAGCTCAACTCATAACTAAAGGTGCTCAACTTAGCAGAGCCACTATGAATAGATACGTGTATACACCGAAACCTACACCATTTCGTGTTGTGCATTTTGTATGGTTTTTCTACTAAAACGCTTCCTGGTTTTTTTTTTTTGCAACTGAAAATATTTCACCATGTAAACATATTTTTTTCCGTTAACCTTATCAAAGCATTTTGTCACAAATAACCTTTTTTATTGTGCTTAAAATACAAATGCACACAACCCTAATTCAAAATAATTACAAAATGGACTCTAAAGTCCAAATATAAATTGTTTTTATTAAGAACATTAGTCGCACACTTGCTAATGAATGTACCAGCTAGATATTAGTTTCTCTAATGCAGAGTGGAATTCTGGCAACGTGCCAAGAAAGCGTTGCTAAAAAGAAAAAAAAAGCAATTTTGTGAAACAGTATGTTAGTACGGTTTTGTATAAGGACAGGAACTGGCCCTGTGGCGCAATGGATAACGCGTCTGACTACGGATCAGAAGATTCCAGGTTCGAATCCTGGCAGGGTCGCGGATATTTTATTTTTGCATTATATTAAAAAAAAATGTAAACAGGATCCATTTGACTTTTAGCAAAAGATAAACCACCAGGTTACACTCTCCGGCTGGCGTATTAAATTATTAAAGTACAAAGGAAAACTTTTAAGCAACATTTCAAGATGATGGTCAGCAGCATGCTGCATCCTTTCTGCTACATAAGCGACTATAGCTAGTGTTATCGACTTATCACCAACCCATCATATCAAGCATCAAAATTCTATTCTATCAAAATGCTTTTTAGCCGTGTATTGAGAGGTAAGTTCGGTTATGTGCGGAAAATTTTAATGTAATTTATCGACAGAATTTTTTTGACTCCGTCCCTGTCCCATCCCTAAATGTCATGTCTCCGGGCACTGCAGTCTGAAATGCGCCTCACTGAAGCCCCATCTACCGGGGTTTGGTGCTTTTATTTATTTTACTATGATATCCCGACGGCAAACTGCATGCCTTTGTTTTGATACAAGTTACATATTTGGATCGGCATGCTCGTTTTGCTATTTCGAAAGCTTGTTTAACTTTCCACTTTGAAAAAAGAACACGTTAAAAAACTGTTGTTACTTTTGGAATGTTGTATAGTTTGTTATCGATATTCGCTTTTTGAAACTGTGATTGAAACACAATTTTTTTACGATGTTTTTCATCCCGTTTTTTAGTTGTTGTGTTTTTGTTTGTCATCGATATTCGATTTTATGAACGTTGTTCAAACACTGTTTATTTAAGTGTTTTGTTTTTGATAAACGGGTGAAACATTATATTAGTATAAAGTTTCATCCGTTCGTCACGTAGGTACGTATTTAATTTTTATCAAAGAATCTGTGAATAAGGTTTTAAATTATTATAAGAGTTTTCACAGAGTTAAGATGGCACCAACCCAGAAAGGGCTAGATTTTTTTTTACCAAAGTTTACCTTTGGTAGTCACTTTTCCACCGATCCAATTGCTATTGTCTGACGGTTTTCCGTTTGGATGCTCTCTGTAAAGAAAAAAAAAACAAATGAAAGTCGAACTTTTTTCATCAAATTTTCTCTCATTAAGCCAGTTACACACAAGCATAATACCCCCTAAGAACAAAGAAATACAACTACATACATTAAATCAGGCCACGCCACGCACAGTGCAACAACCGAACAACTGGTTCCGTATATAATATCTTTGTAACGAGCGTGTGCTCGTATCTTTAATCCATCAAAGTCGGGAGCAGTGACAGCGTCATGTACCCACTTAAGTAACGGGCCTTAGAGCAGCGATTTTGGTCAGAAATATCCTTGGATGATCACAAGTACTGGAAATGGTTTCGTTGAAATATTATTGGAACGAAGTTTCTTATCGCACGTTGTAACGTTACGAAAGTGTGGTGACGGATAAAATGTGACACGTTTTTGGTCTAGCACTCATTCGAAAAGTTTGAAAAAATGTAAGAAACTTTGTTCCAACCGAGACCCTAATTGCGTAACACACTTTATCATAATCTGAATCATTTTGAAGGGTATTGCTAATCCATTGGGTCATATTTTTGAAAAATTTGTCTGCTCAACGAACGTTAAATAACGCAATGAATGTCGTTGAACTGTCAAAATGAAAGCTATTATGGGAATTGCACATATAGACTGTGAAATGAAGCAATTTAATTGTATCCTAACACAACTCCGCTCACTTTAGGACCCAACTTAGATCTCAACTCCCACTGATACAGCATGGCAACAGTCGAGATTCTGACGTCATCATATTTTGTGCGTTGTCACTTATTAGCTGACACAACACCCTTTGTCTGCTCTCAATACATCATCAGCCTGTAGCTTGCTATCCAATTTCGGGTTAGGCTGGGGTTAAGCTAATGTTTCCTAAGATTGTGATGGTCGCCACATGGCGTCCACAATTTATGGTCGAAAGACGTCACTACAACGTTACTTATGAAAGTAAGTTGGTGTATTTTCTAGTTCCTTAGGGACTTTTTGACATAAAATATAACCACCTATCCTATAAAAATACCTAATTAATTAATAAAAATAACAAAATTATATCCTAAGTTAACTAAAACTATTCACAAACTAAAACATAAGCGTCGAAAAATTCGTCATCGCTGTCTGGTAGTGTACCCAAGAGACTAGCGGCATTACCTCGTTGTATGGCGGCAGTACCTATGGCCAAGGTAAAAGCCAGCCCTTGGGTAACGGGAAGTGTCAACCTGGCGTTTCGAAATTTTGTTAAAAAGACCATGAGCATTCGGACTCCACAGCCTGAGGGTTTCAACTCCAAACGGCTCGAAAAAAAAATTACCAATAAGAATCTTAAAAAATTTTGGTTATTTTTATTGGGATAAGAACAGTAAGTATAAACCCATAGATATGAATAAAGTCCTAAAAACTATGTGTACAAACTTATAACACCGTTTTTGCGTCGGGGGTTAAAAACAAGTATTTTCAATATTAAAATCGTTTGAATTTACCATACATTTACTACGTTCGTGCAAAGCGCCCACTGGTGTGTGGAGTCTGGTGTGACATCCATCCAAGATGTCACATTTTATATACCATAATATATTATTATTATACTAATATTTAATGTAAGTTCCCACTATGAGATATTGCTCCTATATCTATAACTCATACATCCATTTATAACATTTTCCTTGTCATGGGGCGGAGCTAGAGGACATTAATCTTGCACCGTAAGCAAATTGTTTTAATGTATAAATAATGTAAACTTTTTATATGGTGAATCGATAACTTTGGGGCCATAGTAGATCCTATTTTACGATAAAATCCTAAAAAGGGAAGCGAGAATGAACATTTTGATAGCGCCGGCGCTACAAAATAAATGACTTCTGAAAAAGAGGAAATTGGGTTGATTTGTACGGTCTGTGCAGAGCATTCCGAAAAAATGTGAATGAAGACAGAAAGAGTTTTGGATGTTCGAAACATCGTTAAGCGGATGGTCGACTCTTTGCGTGACCAAGGGCTGCAGTCTCGACATTCATAGCGATCCCTTTACGACCGAATTCGGTCGCAAAGTCCTGTCACTCCATAAATTACACCTGTCAATCCGGGACTTTGCGACCGAATTCGGTCGTAAAGCGATCGCTATGAATGCCGAGACTGCAGCCCCAGAGGGCTGGCCTATTTTTAACCCCTGACAAAAACAGAGGGGTGTTATAAGTTTTTGGTCAAAGGAAAAAGTAGAAAATGAGTTATTTTCTTTAATTTCAAATAACCTTGAATTTCAAGTAACTAATTCAAAACGTAATAACCATCACAAATGACGTAACTAGGTAAAATGGTGTTGTAGATCCAAGATTGCACATGCCTTTGACTAGCTGAAGACGGCATGAATGCAGTGGGCCTTAGCCGGCACGAGATTAGACTGGCATGCTCACTTGTTAGACGTACCCGTGTACTTAGAATGGTATGGTATGGTATGGTAGGTATACTTCTTTTTATGTGGAATACTTAAAAAGCTGATTGAATTTCCATTTTACCTTTGTGAATTGTGATGAGAGGATCCAGGGATTCCGGCCCAATTCCAATGCCGAAAATACAGGGATAAATTTTCCTAAATCCCGGGTTTCCGGGATTGTTTTTTTTTTGTAAATGTGTCTAAAATTACTCCATGAACTGAAACGCTTTCATTTTACCTGTCACTTTATCAGCTATCTTGTTTTTACATCTCATTTTCTCGTTTGCGCAGTTTTTCTGTGACCTCTGAGTTTGTTTCGGCCTTTCTTCTCAGAGTAGTTAGACAGGAAACGCCGACCTCATCTAGTTTTAAAAAATATGATTGACGTGTAAACGCGTTTGTACAAACCTATTCACAGAAATAAAATCGTTTATCATTTGTAGTTATAGTTCCGAAATTCCGGGATTGGAAATAAAGGCCGTTAATTAATTATTTAATTGTGATGCATACAAATATTTACACACATTGTGTACTCGTATTACCGGTTTATGTAAAAAGAAAGAAAAAAATTAGAACCAATTTTTTTCGCATAAGGATTTTTATGAGATTCCTTGATATGTAAACAAAAATTTAATTACACCTGAAACAACTTTTATCAACATCATCCTAAGCGTAATAATATTAATAACGTGAAAGTGCGTATGTTTGTTAATCACGTAAAAACGGCAAAACGGATTTGGATAAAATTTGGCACAAGATAGTTTATAACCTGGATTAACACAGGATACTTTTTTATCCTGGTAGCATATTCCCCTGAGATAATGTCCGACCTACACGCGGGCGAAGCCGTTGGAAAAAGCTGGAATATAAATATTTTTGTGTGCTTTGCCGTTGTGCAGTAAATATTGAACCTAATTTTGTTTGCAGTCATTTAGTGTAATCTATTCTAGTACACCCTGTACGCAATACTGCAGTTGAGTGAATTCACCCGCGTACACTGCATTATTACTGTTACCCTCCTCAGAGTAAACTGTGGACGACAACGACAACTTGCCACAATTTGCAGCAATTGTGTTCCACACAAAGCACTTTACAAGGGGCACTATATAACTAAAGTTACTCATGCTAGTTCAGCAGTAAACTGGTCCTGTTCGTAAGTCCGGCTGCATACAACAATAAGAGTAAGTTAGGGTGATGTTTATAATGTATGGCGTGGCATGGAGTATTGATAATGGAGTGCTCAGATTCATTAGAGCCCTCAGACATGCACGACGCGACTCTAGTCTTCTTCTTCTTCTTCTTCTTAGCGTGTCGGTAGTATCTAAATGTACTCAGCACAGAATTCGGCTACTTGTTTGGCTACTACCACTTACCAGACTGTAGTAGAATGATTTCTTTGAAAACTTCATGGAAAGTGTTCTATCAGAATTGCGTCGCACCATCGCGTCGCGCCTGTCTGCAGGAGCCTTTAGGGTTTAGAGTCGAACGAAGTTAAGCAATGATTTTGTGTAAAAATAAATGTTTTGGGATGAGACAGTGAAAGTGCAGATAAAACCGTGTTGTTTATCTTCAAAGGTGTTCATGTTATTTTTATTGCAGTTGCCTAAAATTTGTCACATGTGTCAAAACTAATCCTTTGGGAAACAATATCCTCAGAAAGAGAACGGAAATATTTTCTAAATAACAAAAAACTCGCCAAATGCATAACATGACCACAAATGTTTCAAAACTAATCCTTAGGGAAACACATATCATTAGAAAGAGAGCAAAAAGATTTTCTAAATAAAATAAACAAACTCGCCAAATGCATAACCTCCTCCTTTTTTGACGACGGTAAATGAAGATCCCTGGAACGCGATAGAATGAAAGGTCAAAGACGATGCGCGGTGACGACGCATGCATTGTTTATGCCGAAGACGGCTGTCACTCCATTTATAGTTATTCATATATACACCATTGCACATGTACCTAGTTTGTAAGGCTTTCAGTACTGAAATAACTTCATACATTTTAATTAGTTTACTACTTGCAAAAAAGCTCTGAAAAAAGGGCTTTCTCAGGTTGCATTTAAAACTAGAAAAGTTAATGTGGTGATTCATTCTCCCGGCCTTATCCCAATTTATTTGGGGTCGGCGCAACATCTCTTTTTCTTCCATACTTCTTTATTAACCGCCATCTCGACAGTGACCCCCTTTCTAACCATATCGTCTATTCACACCATCCATCCATCGTTTCTTTGTTCTTCCCCTACTCTTATAGCCATTGACATTCATACTCAAACTTTCTTCACGACATTTTCCTCATTCCTCCGTAACACACACACAAAGAACCAGTTTTCAAGTAAAAACAATTATGATATTACTAGCTTCTTCATGCGACTACACCCGCGTGTTCCCCCGACCCACCCCGTCGCATCGCATCGCCTACACGCGCTATTACTTCGTTTTCGCTTAGCGTTCTTTCCAACTTTCCTTTCTTTTTGCTCAACTCGTAAAAGTCCTAGTATGACACCGTGACCTTTAACCTTTCTAAAGAATTGGGCTATCTAAGGCAAAAAGATTATTTTAAATCCGACTCGTACTTTGTTCCAGAGATTAGCGCGCTCAAGGTTTATTATTAGTATATAGATTATCCATAAATCTCATTATTGTAATGAGTCCTAAAATCTTCTATTAGAGGTTAACATCTACACGAATAATTAAGAAAAAGACTACAATAACACATTATGTTGTAGTACGGTTTTATCATTCTTTTTGGAAGAAAATTAATAAATACCCCTAACCTATTCGAACCGGTTCAGGTGGAGATTCATAGACGACTTCGCCTTGGAGTGTAAATGTGGTGCTGTTCCACAAACGATGGGGCACATAATATCGTGTCCTGCGTATCCTGTCAGCTGCACCTTACAGGAATTGATGGATGCTGGTGATGGCGCCAAGCAAGTAGCCGAATTCTGGGCCGAGTCCATTTAGATTGCTATCGACACGCTAAGAAGAAGAATGTTACAGATCATAATTATCATAAAACATAGTTATAAATCTTTATTTATCTCACTATATTTAAAAAAATATATACATTTCTATATTTGCCTGCTCTTAACCTCGATCACGCCTGATGGAAAGCGATGGCTGAGGTCTATGATAGAACGAGCGTGCCCAGAAGATGCCTGTTCACTCTTGCTTTGAAGGCAGACAGACAGGTTAAATGTGGGAAGGAACACAGATGCCGGCAGAGAGTTCCACACTTTGGCTGTGCGCATAAAAAACGTGGAGAAGAAGCGCTGAGTACCACTCGTCTGGATATCAACCAAGTGTTTATAGTACGCTGCAATACGTCTGGTTGTCCGGTGGTGAAAGAGCGATGTTGCGATCAGGTCGTGGAGCTCATATTATGTTTATCTGATTACAGGCCCCTGTTAATAAAATACACAATCATAAATAGAGACAGGCGTCTGAGGTGGAAAAATAAATTAGTTCAAGAAGAATACAGATTAGGTACTTCGTACACGAAGTTCCTGGACACACGTAGCCCTCACAAAATCTAGTCCCAAGAGGTATACAAAAAAGCTTCTTAAAAACTTTTTAAGACGAAATATGTATTTAATGGATTTCTTAATGTCTACAGTTTCGGGCTTTATGTAACTTGCAGAGTAGGTCTACTTTTAAAATGTTTTTCCTTTCTACACGAATTCGATTTTAACGACTGTTTCGCATTCGATTTTGTGGAAGTATCGGGATAAAATTGAAAACATGTGCTAATCCAGGTTTTGTGTGTTAAATTTCATCTAAGTCTGTTCAGCCGTTTTTGTGTGAGTGAGTAATAAACATTACACACTTTCACATTTATAATATCACAGCAGTAGGTATTAAAATGCAGTAGGTATACTAAAATGTACCTACTTTGCTCGTATGTTATAGGTCATATGAGGTCAAGTTGTACAGTCACGAGCAAAAGTATGTATACACTCGGCTTTATTCAAAAGCTTTACTCCTTTATTTTTTAATAAAATTTTACGTTGTTACGAACATAGCATTTTGAACCCATTATGTAATGTGTCGTATTTCAACGTTGCATTCGTTATTTCACGAAAAAATCGCTATTGAAAGTTGCCAAGTGTTGACATATTAGAGCTCGTGACTGTACTGGGGAAACGTTGTGGTGCCAAAGTAGTTTTCTGAGATTATGCTGCTGCTTGGTTTGAACTAAATTTCCATAGCCGCATTGCTGGGGAAATACTTCTCTTGAAAAATTCCATCCACCATTGAAAATAGCTAACCCGTCCTAAACTATTACGTCCATCCTGTCAAGAGTACACATTTCCTATAATAAAACACACATAGCATCACGCCTGTATGTCCTGAAGGGTAAAGCAGAGGTGCAGCTATAGCACTCCCACATTTTGCAAGTTTTATTTAAGTCCGATGAACCAGTGACGAGCTTATTGCCATCAAACGGGCACAAATACAGACTATTACTGAATATTATTATCCGGGTTATTACTGAAAAATACTAGATGGCAGTTTGACAGCAGTGGTGGCCCAGTGGTAACAGCCGCGACTTACGAGTTGTAGGTCGTAAGTTTGAACCTAGCCAGGCGCTTTACTTTGTGTAAATAATTTCATCATCACTGCTCTCAAAACTGTAAAGGAAACATCGTGAGGAAACCGGCATGTCCTCTAACCAAAAATTCGAAGACATGTGACATCTACCAACCCGCACTGGGCCCGTGTGGTGGATTATGGCCTATCTCACTGAGAGGAGGCCTGTGTCCCAGCAGAGGGAACATTATAGGCTGATTTCCTTAAGAACACCGTACATTGGAACTTCATCTTCAAGTCACTAGAATTAAATGTAATAAAATAAAACTTCAACTAAACCTGACTCGGTACGAAAAGTAGAACACGACCTGAGTTTTAGCATAGTTTTATGCCCTTGTCTTGCAACATGCTGGGTTGTTGTCTGCATAAAAATATTTTGTGGTATGCTGCTTTTTTTGTACACATTTTAGCGCTGAATTGCATTGAGATGAACTCTCGGTTTAAAAAAATAATTAATATAAATGTGGGGCTTGTGACTAAGTAATAATAGCCACACAGGTCGATCGATCAGGTTAAGCTACGCTTGCCGCGGTTAGTCCGTGGATGGTTGACCCCTCCGTGCCTCGGAAAGCACGTTAAGCCGTTGGTCCCGGCTGTCATTCGTGGATCTTTGACAGTAGTTACGGGTTGTCAGTAGCCCGAAAGTCTGACAACCAGTCACACCAAGGAGTATCGTATTACCCAATAAATGGGTTGTGGAGGTCAGATAGGCAGTCGCTCCATGTAAAATACTGCAGTGCGATTCTGTAACCATCTCATCGTGAAAACTTAGGTGAAGTGAGCGTGGAGTGAGCTGTCATTCCAAATAATGCTAGGGATTGACACTACTGACAACTCACATCAAGCTCACTTCACTTGAGTTTTCACGGTGAGCTTTTTAGAGAATCGACCGGCTGGTGTTGGCGACTGGCTGTGGTGCGACCTTTTTTGTACTATAAATGTCACGTTTTAAAAATATAGCTTTTTTATGTTCTTTGTTTGGTTGGTTGCTGTTGTTACGTCTGAGCGGTTGTCAGGTCATTGTCTTAATCTATACTTATAATAAATCTGTAGAAGTGAAAATTCTGTACATTGAAAATATCAAAAAAATAAATGGCAGGGGGTGTTACTAGACCGACACCGAACCCAAAAATGTGATTAAAAAAATTTTTGTCTGTCTGTCTGTCTGTCTGTCTGTCTGTTTGTTCAGGCATCACGCAAAAACTACCGGTTCGATTACGATGAAACTTGGTATAATTATTCTTTAATATCCTGGGCACCACACTGGGTACTTTTTATCCCGGAAAAGTATATACAATAAAAAACAAACTTAATTTTGCGGTTCGATCCCTAGACCCGATTACTGTACCAACCGCAAATAATAAGTTTGTCGTAGGTTAGGTCACACGCAGTGGAGTTCATTTTTATTCCTTTTACTTTTTAGAGTTATTTAGGTTTATTTTTATATAAGTCGTAGGTATAGATTTTAATTTTAAAGTATAGGTAGTATATTTGATAGTGTACGTAGTGACCGTAGGTTATTTTATAATACTGTTAGGTAGGATAGTCATTCGTATAGATATTAGTTTTTAGAGATTTTGCTTATTTATTGAGTTTAGATTGAGGGGCCCGTGGCTAAATAATAACAGCCGCACAGGTCGATCGGTCAGGTTAAGCTACGCTTGCCGCGGTCGGTCTGTGGATGGGTGACCATCTCCGTGCCTCGGAAAGCACGTTAAGCCGTTGGTCCCGGCTGTCATTCGTGGATCTTTGACAGTCGTTACGGGTAGTCAGAAGCCCGAAAGTCTGACAACCAGTCGTACCAAGGGTATCGTATTACCCAATAACTGGGTTGTGGAGGTCAGATAGGCAGTCGCTCCATGTAAAATACTGGTATTCAGCTGCATCCGGTTAGACTGGAAGCCGGCCCTGAACATAGTTGGGAAAAGGCTAGACAGATGATGATTGAGTTTAGATTAGTTATCGTCATAAATAGGTTTATTTAGGTAGGTAGGTATTTTATTTTCTGTTATTGAGTTTATTTATTTTTTTAATTAGGTAGGTACTTAGGTAAAGATATCATATAGGTACCCTCTTAATCACCATTAATAAGACACAATTGGTTTTCTATTGTAATTAGCCACAAAGGGCCCGCGAGATAGATGGCATCCTGGTGCACATACATTTTATCCTGTTAGCACGTTCCCGTGGGATAATTTCCGACATCCACGCGGGCGAAGCCGCGGGCAGAAGCTAGTATTCTAATATAAATTTATAATATTGCTATACGTGTTTCTATCGTTTCATTTCTACAGTCCACTATCAAAAACAAACCGCTAACTATCAACTGGTATTCAGCTGCATCCGGTTAGACTGGAAGCCAATCCCAACATAGTTTGGAAAAGGCTAGGCAGATGATGATAAAAATATGGCGGAACTATAACTTCACTAAAACTATTAACAAACTAAAATATGGCGTCGAAATATTCCTCCGCACCTTTCAAAATTTGGACAAAAAGTTTTAAGGCATGAACATAATTATGAGGAACATTATGTAATGTGTAGGTATTAAAGTTTTGTGTCTTCCATTTTGTAAAATGTAAGCAGGTTAGTTCCAGTTCTATTTCTACTTTGTATTTGGCAGTAAAATATGGTTGCGTTACTGCAAAATACATGATTTGCACAGGGTTACCAGTCTTAAAATATTATATTTTATAAGATTTTGCAACAATGTTAGGTAAAACAAACATCATAAGGGGTAAACGGCCGCTGGTAATTAGGTAGTGTGTATTCTTACTTGAAATTATGAAGTTCGAAAATTCTTTTTTTTTGTGTCATTATTAGATTCAGTTTGTGAAGTGGCCATATAATTTATTTGTCTATGAGTGACTATGCTAAGACCTTAGAGGAATAGGAGTGTAAAAGACATAAGGGCTAATATCCTTTACGTCTTTTAAGCCCCAAGGCACAATTGATGATGATCATCAATTATTAACATGAGTACCTACATCTATGTACAGTATCTAGATTAATATTTGGGACAGTCATGGCGTAGGTACCTCACAGGGGGATTATTGAATGCAGTATGATGTTATTAATTCATGAGAAGGAGTAATGGCCCATTGTGTAAACGCATTGTGTATTCTCTGTGTCTTGCCTTGGCGCACAGAAGTAATGAGCTGCATGAGTAGCATGACCATCATAGAAACGGGTTTTTGTCGATGGAAGAAAAGACAAAATGACAGGATGTAGAAAGATTTCTAGAGTGCGCGCAAAATATAAATGCGAAAGTTTGTATGGTTGGATGGATGGATGGATGGATGTTTGTTACTCTTTCACGCAAAAACTGCGGAACGGATTTGGATAAAAGTTGGCACACAGACAGTTTATGACCAGGATTAACACATAGGATATTTTTTATCCCGATATTCCCACGGGATCGAAACTTCTGCAGGTGAAACCGTGGGGCACAGCTAGTATTGTCATATAATCGTTTGCCGCTATCTGGACGTTTATTTCAGGTGTCAAGAGAGCGTGCTGTGTTCCGTGTTTGCCAAAGTAAATAATTGCTATTATTACGCTAAAAGTGATTAAAAGTGCTGGCAGGGATATAATATTGAAGTCAAACGTCACGCGCAGACTTATCTTGCGCGCACTCTATCATCGATGAAGAGAAGAAATATTTCTATTCTTTAGTCGACAAAAGTCTTGACGACCAATTTTTCTCTACTTTTGACACTTGAGTAGAAACATTTCTTCTCAACAATGTCAAATAGTCTACCATCACATTGGACTTATATAAGAATCTATATTGATTTCAAAATTAGTTCCCCTTTACGAAGGAAATAATAAATATGTATTTGTCTTCACAGAAATACGAGGCCCGTGCTCGGGAAGAAGAGATGTTGAGTTGGATAGAAATAACTTTGTCTATTCTTGGTAGAACAGATATAGAATTAGTCATGCTATGCGAGCTGGAAGTATCAAAACAGAAATTGTCAAAGGTTTGAGCAGAGGTATGAACAAGTACCTTTTTTTTTTTGTTTTCGGGGGGAAACCTTCAAAAGGCGCCTGGTCTTTGGGTAAAACCAGGAAGTGTGGGATTTTTACCTCACTAAAACCACTCCGGTGGTCACCATCTGCACATGGAAGGGGCACCGTTACCTGTCAAAAGACCAATCCGGAGCCCCCTCTGTGCAATGCCTTTTAGGGCACATCTCTGGGGAGACTGTAAAGGGGTCTCCCTGAAACCCGACTGTGCAAGTGTGCAAGGCAGCACATGACCACTGTGAGCAGTACCTACAGCGGTAGTATGTTGGAGATGGTACAATCACCATCATCTTCCTGGCTTTATCTCATGTTATTTGTGGTCGGCGCAATACGTTTTCTTCTTCCATTCTCCCCTGTCAACCGTCACGCTATCATTCACTCCCTTCTCTTTCATATCATTCCTCACACAATCCACCCATCTTTTCTTCGGCCTTCCTCTCCCTCTCCATCCATCAACATGTATATTCATCACTCTTTTAGTCACATGCGATTCGTCCCTTCTCATCACATGCCCATACCAAGCCAAACGATTTCCTTTCAACTGTTCTGTCACTGGCGCCACTTTCAAATGATAAATGATTTTATTTTTAACCCCCGACGCAAAAACGACGGGGTGTTATAAGTTTGACGTGTCTCTGTGTGTGTGTGTGTGGGAGTGTGTGTGTGGGTGTGGGGGTGTGTGTGTGTGTGTATGTCTGTCTGTGGCATCGTAGCTCCCGAACGGATCAACCGATTTTAATTTTGTTTTTTTTGTTTGAAAGGTGAATTTGTCGGGAGTGTTCTTAGCTATGTTTGATGAAAATCGGTTCAAGATGGCCGCCGCTACAAAATGGCGGATTATATATTTTTTCACAACTCCCTCAATATGGGTATCAAATGAAAGGGCTTGACTAGTAGAATACTATACACTATGATGAATTTCAAATCCAAGATGGCCGCCACCACAAAATGGAAAAATACATTTTTTTTTCACAACTCCCTGAATATGGGTATCAAATGAAAGGGCTTGACTAGTAGAATACTATACATTATGACAAATTTCAAATCCAAGATGGCCACCACCACAAAATGGCGAATTACAAAAACCTGATTAAATACCAAATTACCTGAATCTTAAAATGCAAGGAAATAAAAGAAAAGAAATAATCAGGAGTCCCTACAAAAAGCATGAAATAAAAACTTAAATTAAAAAGTTAAAAAACCCCCGACTACGTGAAACCCTATAAAAAGAAAAAAATAACCTTGAAATTATGACCCTGTAAGTACGTATGAAATTTTTTGATTAAATATTGTCCTGTCGGGGGACCGCTACTATTTTAAACTTTAACAAAACGTTAGGCTAATAATTAGAGCGGTCCACCGACTTCTACTCCTACTCCTTCACAGTGCACGCGGTGCGATTGTGGAATTCACTACCGCCTGACATTAGGGACTGCCAAACTATTGCAGTTTTCAAAAGAAGAGTGAAAGAACACTATCTGTCCACTTCATCATAGTTGTGTATGTATTTATTTTATTTTAGAAGTATTTATGTATGTTTATTTGTATGTATATATTCTCGTAATATTTGTTTAGTTTTTAAGTGAATTGTTTGTTTTTGATTCTATGTATTATTGTTTGTCTCCTTTGCTCTATCACACGCTGTCTACATCTCTGTATTTATTGTCCTATCTCAGGTATGCTGGAAGAGATTTCTTATGAAATAAGCGTCACCTCTGTACCTATTTTTTCTGTTCTGTCTTTCAATGTCTGTTTATATATGTGTGTACATAAATGGTTAAATAAATAAATAAATAAATAAATTAGTTTGGGCTTGTCATATTAGTCAGCGCCTGACATAAATTGACGTATTTTTAATAGCCATGTTTTTAATCACGTCTAAACTGTCTATAGTATCTTAAGTTGACAGGACTAAACTTATATTTATCTTCTGTCCTGTTCTTAATGAAATAGAAAGAAAAAGATGCACTCAACTTAAATTTAGTTTAGCTTGTGAACAAGGGAATCGGCGCCAATGTCTATGGTCTGGTATTTTAAAGAAGTAAAATTATTTGTTTGTTTGTAAGAGGTAATCTCTGGAAATACCGATCTGGTTACAAAAAATATTGCTCTGATAGAAAGCTACATTATTGCCAAGTGCCACAGGCTAATTTTTTACTCCTACCGACGGAAGTTAGTCATCAATATATGTAGGTAACTAATCTAGTAATTTCCAACCTTTATTTAGCAGAATAACAGTACTAACCCTCGCAACACACCTCGTAGACAACACACAATAATGCCTAACTAATAGATATAATACGATACTTAAGATAATTTACAGCAATATTATCACAAGTTATAGTCATTAAATACCCATTCTCAGACCTCGCATACAACCCTAGCTTATGGTTGGGTAATTGCAAACACGAAGACGACATAATTATGTACCGAACCGTAAGGACACACAGCAGATAGCTGCAGAAGGCTAGCTTCATACAAAGAGCGGAAACTCACACCCACATAGACACATTTCTGGCTCGTGGTTCAATTAGTAGATAACAGCCTCGCGGATCGATCAAGGGGTATCGTTTTACCCAGTAACTGGGCTATGGAGCTCAGATAAGTAGTCCATGTAAAATACTGTTATGCAGCTGCACCCGGTTACATTGGAAGCCGACCCCAACATAATTGGGAAAAAGCTAGGCAGCTTAAACTCAAACTCAAGTCATTTATTTCAATTAAACCATTTCAGGCACTTTTGAATTGTCAAAATTAAATTGTCGGTCAGTTAGTCAGAAAGTTGAAGCTAGTTGCCCATTCCAAAACGTAGATCTCTATGGAGAAGAACGGGCAAGACACTCCACGGACACTCTTTTAAATGAAGATATTATTACAAAATCCTGGGTACATTATTCTTATGGCTTCTATATGTGAGAAAAATGTAAAAAAATAAACAAATTAAAAATTAGCCCTGGCAGTTAAGACATGACCGGTCTCAACCAACGGCGCCCGTTCATGAACACGACGCGTGGATCAGCACCATCCAGCTCAACCATTTTGTAGGGAACCGAATGATCTAACACACGCGCCACCACTAGTGAAACCTTTTTTCGACAAATTTATTGACATAGACACGCTTCACGTTCAGCAAGTGCAAGCGCACTTGCGACTGACGTTTGTTTGTGATCGCCGTACTTACATACGCGTCTCCGTCTGCGTGCGCCTGTTCTCGTTGTATGGAGCTGATCTTCTGTTCAAATCTATTTTATGGTAAGGATTACAAAACCATTTGTAGGGTTGCCCATTATTCGAAACCTTTTCGCATTAACCAGCAATTATATCAAACTGAACAAGTTCATGATTTATTTGGAGGCCTAGTTGGGTTAAGGACGACATTTGTAGACTAAAAAATTAGGTACGTAGAATACAGATAACGTGTGCTTTACATTAAATTTACTGCGATCAGTATACTCTGATATGATGTTTATGGCGAATGTTAGTCTACAATCGGGCCAGTTTTTTTACGGATTTCCTACCGTATTATAATTTCTATCAGCCGTGTTCTCAATAGGGTTTCCCACCCACAATACCCACAATGGCTGCTATTTATTGTTGTTGTTGTTATATAATATGTAAAATAAAGTATATATAAATAAATAAATATAAATAAAACACAATACCCACAATGGCCAAATACGGTCTCCAGGCCGTATTTCGGCGGACTTTTTTTTTTACAATTGCGTAAAGAAATTTAGGTAAATGAGCAGTAGGTAACGGGGCTATGGTTGATCACAATGATAGTCCCTCAATCATAGACTAATTGCTGGTAAAGAAGATGCTGCTAGGGAGTTTGTTGCGTCACTTCTTCTTCCCAGCGAAAGTACTAGGAAGTGGTGAAGGGCGGGCGTTTTGGGGGACGGTTTTATGTAATTTTGACGTTCGAAAAGTGCTGATTCTCCACCCAATTTGAATAAATGACTTTTGAAGAAATTAATTTTGATTGATTGGTAGGACCAGTCGACCGTGGCGCAGCAGCTCTTACTGAACAAGAGAGAACCTCCAAAAACCGCGTACCGACAAAAATTACGATGTTCCCAGTTAATCAAATACTGATAATATAGAATTTCCCCCTATACTAAATCTGCCTCAGCTATGTATCACCTCGTGGAGTTCGTATATAATGGCGCCTCTGCGTTTTGAATCCCCGAGGATATCTACAGCGAGTGTTCGCGAATTAATGCTGATTTATGTTACCCAGTATGTAGAAGTACCTACAATTGGTTTAATTTGATCTGCAAAATATCTACGTGAATGTAGATAAAGCTTATTCTTTGTGAAAGACTGGAGAATGTGTTTCAATTTCATCATCATCATCTGCCGAGCCTTTTCCCAACTATGTTGGGGTCGGCTTCCAGTCTAACCGGATGCAGCTGAATACAAGTATTTTACATGCAGCGACTGCCTATCTGACCTCCACAACCCAGTCACTGGGTAATACGATACCCCTTGGTAAGATTGGTTGTCAGACTTTCGGGCTTCTGACTACCCGTAACGACTGTCAAAGATCCACGAATGACAGTCGGGAGCAACGGCTTAACGTGCTTGCTGAGGCTCGGAATGAATGTGTTTCAATTTCTTAAGAATAAAAGTAAGTACCTAATCCTTGTATGAGGTCCTGGTATAGTACACCCACATTTAGCCAGTTACGTTTAAGTCCCATGAATTAAGGGGTGTGCCTAATGCCATCAATCGGGCACGAAACTAGATACCCAGCTACTACTGAGTTTCTGATGAAAAAACAACACTTTTGCCCGACCTGGGAATCGAACCGAGGACCTCATGCTTACTGGTAGTACTTTTTTTTTTTTTTTGTTTTATTATTTTTTTTATTTTTTCAAACTTACACATATTTCACAAACATACAAGCGACAACAGCAACATACTTGCGACAACTAAACCCAACGAGGCAGTCGCAGCAAATTATTATGTATTTTCTATGCTAACATTTAATTACCTGATGTCTTCAAACTCCTCATCAAAGAAGCTAAAACCGCTAATGTTGCCATATTATACAGTCGGAATATTATTTATTTATTTATTATGTATTTATTTACTTTATTGTGCACCACAAAATATATAGCATAAAAAACACATCAAACACTACAAAATATATAATGGGCGGCCTTGTTTCTTTTTGCGATTTAGTTCAGGCAACCATGGAATGGACTGTACAGTAAACGGACAGTACTTACTACACCTACTATAGCTCTGAGGTCTGAATTATTAAAATAATCTGTTCAAAACAAGCAACAAAGCATGAGTCGTTAAAATAATCTACTGACTACAAAACATGTTTTTCGCAAAATATTTCACTGGAGACAGGCATTATTTTTGGAAAACACACTTTATCACGTCCATAATTAAGTTCAAATGAATATACCTACCATATTTCATCCTTTTGAACTTCATATTTTTAATTAAACATTATATCACGGCCGTGTTTTGTAAATTTTAATATAAACTGTATTATGTGTGTATATAAACTATAGTATGTAAACATTAATTTTCCCTCTAATTATGATGTTTAACTATAAAAGATCATTATGAGCTCCAAGCTCTTTGATGTATATTATTTACGTTTCGATCCCGTGGGAATATTGGGATGAATAGTATCTTATATGTTAATCCTGGTTATAAACCATCTGTGTGCCAAATTTCATCCAAATCCGTTCAGTAGTTTTTGCATGAAAGAGTAACAAACATCCATCCATCCATCCCTCCATCCATCCATCCATACGAACTTTCACGTTTATAATATTGGTAGGATAGGATTAAAACCATTAAATTGTTAGCTCTATGGCCAAAGAAAAGGCACCATTACGCGGCGTGAAATAGTAAATAGGTAAAAAAAAAAAAAAAAAATGTTTATTTCATCAACTTAATACGTTTTACATAATATGTGTGTGGAAGCACCTATAATATAATAGGTATAATATATATTTGCTATAGAACCTTTTACTAGCCTAGAATAGAATATACTATTGAATGGTTGTACACCACGTTCATTATAAATAGATATCGCCAAAAGTTATATACCATAACCTTGCAATAACCCCAGTCATAAACATCTTATACACTAGCTGCGCTCTGCGGTTTCACCCGCATATGTATCGATCCCGTGGAAATATCGGGATAAAAAGTATCCTATATCCTAATCCAGGTCATGGTTTACCCATGTGCCAAATTTCATCCAAATCATCTTCAGTTTTAGCGTGAAAGCGTTACAAATAAACATACATTTTTTTTTTCTATTTATTAGTTTAGATGCCAACTCCCTCTTACAGAGAGGAGATCTGTGTCCTGTAACAATATAGGTTGATTATTTCGTACTGCCCATTTCAACAAGGACAGAATTTGTGAAAACTTTTATAAATCCCTAGTGTTTATGGAGAACAACTTTATTTAATGCAAGCACAAAATAAAACATTTAAGCTACAAGCTACAGCAGTCGCTTCTTTAGAGCAACTTCGTACTTAGTAGAATAAGCATCAACTAGAGTGAAAGCGCAGAAAGTTTAATCTTAAGAAGGCACTCCAACATTTGACACTTGCGGAGTTTTAAAACTATAGCCTGGATTTATTTTATTTGTCCATTGTGTCACCCTAATTGATTGACTAAACTAATATTTATCTTCTGTCCTTTTCTAAATTAAATAGAAAGATAAAGATGAATTGAACCTAAAGGAGATGTCCGCTTTTTGTATGGACGTTGGTTTTTTATTCCGAGAAAAATGTAACAAGAATCAAACTACATCCAAATAAAAGCTACAGAAATATGGAACTTGGAACCATTGAAATTATATTTTTAGACCCCCCCATTTCAGAGAAAAATTAAAAACTATTTAATGTTAGTACATATAATTTATTCGTTATGGCAGCCCAAATTAAACCTCCCACACACTTTGACAATGTCTATATATGACAGATGACAGTGTTGACTGTCAGGCAGGCCTCATCCGTCTGATACCTCACACTAAAAAAATAATCTGACAAACAAATAAACTTTTCAGCTTTATTATTAGTATAGATTATTACAGGGGTAAATAAATAATCTGATTAGATTCGTTTTGTTCACATTGATAAACTCGCAAATCAAACATTGATTGACAGTAATGACAGTACCATGTGTCAATTTTGACAAGATTATTATTTTTTGGGGTGTGTTCACTTTATTATCCTAGACAATTAGAAAGATTTGTTCGTTTTAGGGGTAAATTCACACTAAAATAAAAATATATTTTTCTCAAAATTGGGGGCCTTTAAAAATATATAATATAGTTAGAACAACTAGTTTTCGGGATGTCTATCCAAATATATTTAATTTATCCTTGTTAGAATTATTAAATAATAAAAAACCATTTTTGGACATGTCCTTTAGTTTAGTTTGTGAACAAGGGGATCGGCGCCAATACCAGATTTTGCCGGAACACTCAATGAAATTCATTTGTTTTGGCATAGCAAACCCATTCGTCTTCATTCGCAGTGGTGTCCAATACTACAATTAGATATGTAGGTACTTCTATTTTTCTAGGCCCTTGACTAAAAAAACGCACCATTAACCGACTTCAAAAAAAGGAGGAGGTTCTCAATTCGGTTGTTTTTTATGTTTGTTACATCAGAACACCGTTATTTATAAGCCGAAAAAAACCCACAAAGTTATTTTTATTAAAGTTATTAGTTATAACCACCCCGCGGTTTCACCCGCATAAGTTTCGATCCCGTGGGAGTATCGAGATGAAAAGTATCCTATATGTTAATCCTGGTTATAAACCATCTGTGTGCTAAATTTAATCCAAATCCGTTCAGTAGTTTTTGGGTGAAAGAGTAACAAACATCCATCCATCCATCCATCCATACAAACTTTCACGTTTATAATATTAGTAGGCTAAGATTTTTCACTTTGTAGTCTTCGTTTTTGGAAATCGGTTGTTTTTTTTTTTCTAAAAATTTTTTTTGGTAATCCTTTGTAAATACCGATATTAACAGCTTCTTTGGTATTAAAATAGCTGCTAATCCAACTTTAGATACATTGCTAATTTGGAAACAACTGAAAAACACTATAAAATGGATAGTTCAGAAGGTTAGGTCGATTTCATACAACACGCGGGAACGCGAAGTACAGAGCGAATGCCTTGAGTGCAAGAACACTCTCGACAACTTTATATTGCACCACTGTTTCCAACATCATCATCATCTGCCTAGCCTTTTCCCAACTATGTTAGGGTCGGCTTCCAGTCTAACCGGATGCAGCTGAATAGCACTTTTTCCAACAATTGTTTGATAAACATTATTAAAGTAGAAAAAAATATAGTCCATATTATGGTGGACTTAAAAAATAGCATCACTCTATTACTAGGACGTACCGGAGAATGGGCAGCAGTGTTCTCTATGCAATTTACCACCATACTGCAATCGCCAACCCTCCTGCCAAGCGTGGTGATCATGGCAAATCCCCACAAGAAATGGCAAGCACAAAAAACACACGGCCACCAGTGTCCGGCGGCGGCGGTGAGGCAAGACCGACGACCTTCTAAAGGCCGCAGGAAACCTGGATGCGGGAGGCACAGAACCGGTGCAAGTGGAGGTGCTTGGGGGAGCCCTATGTCCAGTAACAGTGGACGTCTTTCAGCTGAAATGGTGTATGAATTAATTAAAAAATCATCGACGAAAATTGAGATTTAAAAAAAATAACCTAGAATTAATAATTATATTTAGTCCGTCAGTTAGATTATCAAAAAATAATGGATACGTATTTTTTCTTTTGTCATACTAGTATTTTACCCTAGCCACTAGCCACTATTTTAGGGTCGGCTTCCGACTAAGAAAGAAAATTTGGATCAGACGCGATGGTGGCATCTGTTTCCGTCCGTTTTTAATCGACCTTCTTAACTATTCTGTCCTGCAGAGCAAATAAAATATTTTATACTGCAAAGTGCAGTTCAAAGTCCCGGGATTTTCACGGAAACTTCATGAACGTAAGTAGGGTACATGTGGTTTGCAGTTCGCACTGTACTTACGGGTTTGGGATTAGCGCTACATGTTTTATTATTAGTAAGTTGAATGCAATGTAAAATGCAAATATCTATAGTGGCCTCCAAAAGTTAGTTGACATTTTTTAACTACAGCTGTGAGTGTGCAATTGAAGCTGTGTGTGGCATATTTTACGACAAATTAATATTGTTTAGAGCATGCTGAAAATTCTACGTAAAGCCCTACTTGGTACAAAATAATTGGCCGATAATTTTGTTGAGCACATCATAACTCACGACACCTCGGATGACCCGACCACAACCCGACAAATTAGGCACAATGGCTACGCTTCCGGTGCTCAGTAGATACATTAACAGACGATTATTACGTCATTGTCATATTAATATGTCATTGTTTACAACTATTAAACAATACAAGTGGTAGCCTAATGGCCCCGGGTGACGAGTTGTAGGTCGTGAGTTCGAACCCAGGCAGGCACTTTACTTTGTGTATTTAATTTTATCACCACTGCTCTCAAAATGGTGAAGGAAAACATTGTGAGGATATCGGCATGTCCTACAACTAAGATATGTGACGTCCACCAAGCCGCACTGGGCCCGCTTGGTGGATTATGCGCCACTCCCTCTCACAGAGAACAGGCCTGTGACCCAGCAGTGGGAAGTCACGGAATCAGAGCTTAACTATCGGTTATCGGATGAATCGGTAAAGTTACAACGAGGTCGATTCGAATCAGGCCGAGCGACTATCGAAATGATTGAATTTCGGTATTAATAAACTTCGATGCAAGTATTAAGATAGGTATCGATACCGGGATGAAACGATTTAAATCTGACAGCTTTATCGATAGAATTTTAAATGTGTGTGGAAATGCTACGGGCGAATCGAACGTAGAATTTCGCAATCAATTTTAAAGTGTTGCATTTTTAATTACAAGTTCTGTGCAGATGTGGCGAGTGACGTTGTTTTTTTGCAATTTCATAATTGTTAAATAAACAAGCAAAGCAAAGCAAAGTAATACAAGCTGTTGTTTTGCATCCTCGTATTTCAGGAGGCTGTTATGATAGACATAAGTAATCAAATAAAATTACGATACCTGGTAAATAATGAATACATACTTGCTTTTTTAGTTATTTAAGTTTGACAGTATTACAGAATACACAACTTTCAAAGAACAAAATCGCGTTATGGTATCGTATAAGCGGCCGCGTTTTTATGTGTGTGTAAAAGGGCAGTTACAGTACGGTCTCACACAGGCCGCGTTTTAAAATGCGTGTCCCACACATGCCGAGCTCCGAAAGTTAGAAGTAAAAAACCTACTTATTTTATTATTGATTCGTGTCGAGAATCAGTAGCATAGTTACCTCCATAAATTTGACGAGGATGCAAAACAACACCTTGTATAAAAGCAATGTCGTTTTTTTTTTGGAATATTTTTGATGTTACTTTATGTTTGAACGTTGATATGTCTATATATATAAATGGCACAGAATTTATTTACCGCCCTTTAGGAACAGACGCCAGCACATCAAGCTACTACAATCTGTCAAATTTCTTTAATAGATTTTCAACTTTATCGCCAAAGCATTAAAGTTCAAGGTTGATTGGGAAAATTTTACAGTTTAGGCATACAGATGCCTAAACTGTAAAATTTTGTTCTTAACATTACGAGAATTGCCCCTCAGATGTACAGACATCTGAGGGGCAATTCTCGTAATGTTAACAACGTTCACAGTCTGATCTCAGTCTCAATCTGTCAAAAATACGTATAATTTCCCTACATTTTGACAAGTTTTTGGCATTTGTTTGTCGCCGAGATGAGACTGCGACTAGATTTTGAACGTTTTGAATTACGAGAATTGGCCTTCTGATGGTTGCCAATTTTCACTAGCTTGACGAATACTGGCTACCCTCGTGACGACTGACCTGTTTAATGAGGTACTCATATACGGTGCCATATATTATAATTGCCTGTGAAATATCAAAACTTCAAGCAACATTAAAAGTTCTATCCTCTACAGTGTTTAGTGTTCGAGATTTTGTTATTATAATGTAAGGTTAAGATTAATGAGTACACATACTCCCCCCGGATGAATTCTGATTGATGGTGAAAACCGCATCAAATTCCGTTGTGTCTTTAGAAGACGGACACAAAAAAGCGACTTCAATTTACAAGAATATGTATAGATAATAGATTCAATGTGTCAAATACAGATTTGAAGTTTCTTCGCATCCCAAGATTTTGGGAGGTCAGTTTGGCTCACCCAAATTTTGAAGGGGTATTTTTTTCTTAGACCTGAATTTTGGGGGTATCTTATCTCAGCGTAAGATTTGGGTCCAAATTTTCTAGTAAATTTAACATCTCACACATTATCAGAAATCTAACCATCTATGTGTATAGATGACTCCTTCTGGGACATTTCAGTAAACACGACGATCTCGTCACTAAAGTTTCATAAACTTCTCAACCTTGATTTGAGTTGGTATCATTAAATTAGTGGCGAGCCCAGTTTTACGTCACAGCCCACCATTTTGTTTGTCGACCTACTTCAGAAGTTTGAGGGACGAGGTATCAAAGAGTAATTACCTCTTTACTCTTTAGTACGGGTCGGGGTTGTTAGAAGGGGAGATATTTAACTAAGCCTCTTGAACTTTTTGAGCTTGTAATGATGCACACTTTTTATATTAATGAACCTCTAAAAGGTTTTTGCACTTTTAATAATGCACACTTTTTTGAATAATTGAGCCTCTTTTTAACTTTCTGGTCTTTTATCACAGTATGTCAGAGTAACTAAGCTAGATCACCCAGACCTTACGGGAATGGTAAGGTGGTAACTGCGACCAACCAGGCGCGAGCCGAATTGGTCACAGTAACTAAGCTAGGGTACCCCGACCTAATGGGTTGGGCTGAACAGTGACCGCTGTTATATAAAATCACTAGCTACGCCCTGCGATTTCACCTGCATAAGTTTCGATCCCGTGGGAATATCGAGATAAAAAGTATCCTATGTGTTAATCTTGGTTATAAACTATCTGTGTGCCAAATTTCATTTAAATCCGTTCAGTAGTTTTGGGAAAGAGTAACAAACATTTATTATTTATTTATTTATTATATTTTTTAAAATTTTTATTATTAATATTATTTTTTTAACATCCATCCGTCCATCCATACAAACTTTCGCATTTATAATATTAGTAGAATTACTTTAAGATAGTTCAATCAATAAGTAAGCCATTTAAAGTAACACACACATACACAAACATAGCAGCATGTTTGTTAACTTTTCTACTCTTTTCATTTATTCTGTCTGATATAAGATTATTGTCACTTTATTAAGGGGAACACACTAACACTAGCGTAGGTGCTAGGGAATGCTATAATCCAAACTGTATTCATTATCTCAATAAAGAATTCTTATTATTATTTTTGAAGACGCCGTCTGTCACACCTCTGCGTAATATTATTATCTAAAAAACACTCGGAGGTGAATATTCCAGTTCATCATCGTCACCAACATTTCAGCCGAAAGATGTCTTCTAATAGGCCAATAATAGGCTAATAGGGCAGCACGGCCACTTCGACCGGTTCTGTGCTTCCCGCATCCAGCGGATTCCTGCAGTCTTCACAAGGCTAAAAGTCACCTAAAGCGCAATAGAGAGGGCTATGCATGGAGTTTTCGTAGGTGATTGAATGAGAAATGAAGAAATGCGCAGGAGAACCAAGGTAACTGACATAGTCCAAAGAACTTATTTTATAATAAATATTTCCAACTTCTTCGTATTTAATTTACCTTTACTTTCTAAGCTAAACCAATGTCACGATACATTTTATGCCCAAATTAGCGCTGACACCTTCATAACAGCTGACAAATTGTTAATTTCGTCAATTAAAATTTACTTTGTCAATTATAAGATAATTTAATATTTCAATTCAGAAAATTAATATTAATTTTATTAAATTCAGTGACGTGGCGCTCGATGGCCGAGAATCGAATAATCGGATTTATTTTATTGCTCGCTTTGGTAATTAAGGTGGCCCGCATCCCGGGATTGATCCCGGGAATATATTATGCGGGATCAACAGATTAAATCGTGTGATATAGTGATATTATTGGAACATTTGGATTACGGCTTTTGTGTATTGTGGATTGAGTTGTAAATAATTGCTTGACAATATTTTAATGCCTCGGGGATATAAATAAACTCATATTTTAATTTTTTAATGCAGACATATAGTTTTTCATTGGCTTTGAATAATTAACGTAATTTGGATTCAGGAAACTAAAATACCTTCATACCTCATTAGGTTTGATCATATCAGCTTATAATCATTTATTAATATCCATTATTAGGCGCCGAAGTACTCGTCCGCATCATTGTCATCCAGAAACGTGCCCAGAAGACTGGCAGCATTGCCACGTTGAATGGCATTGGTAATTCTTTGGCCAAAGAATGACTTAGCCCTCTGGTCACGTGAGTGTCGTCCAGTCGGCGAGGAATTTCCTTAAAAATGAGACGCGCACTCAAGCCCCATGAGCGTTTCGACCCAATTTATTTTCATAGGACACATTTCCATATTAATCACGTTTAGCAAATGGAATAAACATAACATAACGTCATGTTTCCCCAAAAGGTTGGGCAGAGGTATACCCATTACAGACGACAGCAGGTCAAGCTACCCGAAACTGTCAAATTTTCCCAATCAACCTTGAACCTTAATGCTTTAGCGATAAAGTTGAAAGTCTATTAAAGAAATTTGACAGATTGTAGTAGCTTGATGTGCTGGCGTCTGTACATGCATATTTCGCCTGATATATTTAAGTCCCATGTAATAGGGGGCGAGCCATCGCGAATTTTATATTTTTATATTAATTATGGTTTTTCATTTTGGAGAGTAATGTTTTATTTTATTTTATTTTTATTTAGGGAAAACAAACAATTGTACATTTTCCATCTAAGTATACAATAAAGTGGGTTAACGTCCAATCAACAACGTGTCTACATATTACAATAAGTATTAATTTTCAGAGCTAAGTTATGCCTTTTTACATAATTTCGGCTACAAAAGAATTACAGCTTTATCACTGTAGGCAATTTCTTGGCAAGTCCGAATCTATGTCTCAGTCATTTTTGATAAAAGGTTAGCTACGGCTTTTTTTTACTACAGGCCAATCTCACTAGCTACCGTCATAGCCAAGGTACTTGACAGCGTGCTCAACTCGCATTTAAATAGGCATGTCAAGATTCATGATGCCCAGTTCGGTTTTCGGTAGGGCTGGCAACAGAGACGGCCATTCTTAGTCTGAAGCACGCTGTTACACACACACGCTGCAAGCACACGGATAGACAGACTCCAGTCTACGCGGTTTTCCTGGATCTATCTAAGGCCTTTCACCTAGTCTCCTACGATTTACTCTGGCAGAAGCTAGGAGATACAACACTGCTGCCGCCTTGAATGCCTTGGTCGAGCGACTCAGCAGCAAGCGCGTCGGCTACTATGTGGATGGTGTTTGTTTTAACAATTTGAGCTACGAATGGTGCTGCTGGCTCTCTCAATCAATGCTCTCCGAAAGTTACTGGCTGTGTGTGAGTCGTACGCGGAGTCTCATGGGTACAATACCAAAAAGACAAAGTATATCGTCTTTAGTTCTGGTGCCAGATGCCCATCTACGGTCCCTCCTCTGTTCCTTAAAGGTCACCCAATAAACAAGGTGTAAAAATATAAATATTTGGGCCATCTGGTAACAGATACCCTGAAAGACGATTCTGATTTGGAGAGGGAGCGCAGAGCGTTGTCAGTCCGGGTGAACATGTTGGCCCGCAGGTTCTCTCGATGTACGGTCGCAGTTAAAATAGCCCTTTTTAATTATTAATTTTTAATTGCATATCACTGTACTCAGGGGCCTTGTGGTTCAGATATACCCAAAGGGCTTACAATGCTCTGCGTATCCAATATAACAATGCGTTCAGGGTGCTTTTGCGACTGCCTCGCTTCTGCGTTGCGTCGGCGATGTTTGCCGACGCGTGCGCTAATAGTTTTGACGCAGTATGATGCAAGAAATCAACCTCGTTACTTCACAGGTTGCGTGACAGTCCCAACATCATTCTGCACTCGATCCCCGGGCGTCAGCGTATCGTACCAGATCTGTTTTAGTTATTAAGTACTAATATAGGCTAAGTAAGGTTGTTACTAACACAATTCCTGGACCTCATTTGTAATCTGAATAAATAAATGATTATTATTATATTATTATTTTCACCGTATGACGGCAGAATTGCGAATATTATATTTTTATCTTGATACTCGTAGTTTGTCAGTTAATTTATTGTAATTGAATGGTGATCATTTTATAAAGCAGTATTTTACGGCACTGACTAGTAAAAGAAGCGTAGTTTTTTATTCTTCGCTAGGAACCATACTGAGTTTATTCCAAAATAGGTCAGTCTAAAACCCTCAGAGTGAAAAATGATCCATTAATAGGTAGACTCAGGCATGACCTTATAACCTAATTTCTAACGAATACGGCCTGAGGCTGAGTTTTTAGTGAAATTAAAAAGCTATTCTAGACATTATTATTATCTCCGGTGTTTCCACTCGGAATAAATAAATGAGATGATTCTAGAACAAAGCACATTATCATGTTTCAAAGAATTTAATTTTAAGTACGCTCTTGAATCCGTGTCAAACGAAATTAGGTTTGAAGTTCTCTATCTCCTCATTCCTAGCTCCTATTATAAAAAAAAACCTGTCCAGTTCGAGTCGGACTGACAAATTTACGGTTTTCGGATTTTTTCTTTACTTGTGCTACATGACATTACCTCTTGCCAAATTTCATGATTCTAGGTCAACGGGAAGTACCCATAGGTTTTGATTCCCTTGCGAGTGTCAAAGTATGTGTCGTATCTTTTGATTGCGTTGACTTAGAAGTTTGATTTTTTCACCGCTTAAAGGAATTGTAACCTTGAGTATTTGATATTAATTTTAACTTGATAACTCAATGCGTACCTGAGAAAAAGGGCCTTGACAGATGGACAGACAGACGAACAACAAAGTGACCTTATCAGGGTACCGTTTTTCCTTTTAACGCACGGAACCCTAAAAAGCAAAAATAACACGAGCTTTTGTCATAATTATTATACAACGTGAATTCATTTTATTCAACTAATTTATCAAGTTCTGTAAAGTAAAATGAAATTACGTCATATTGTTCCTGGAGCACTGGACCCGTATGCACAGCTGCAGGTCTGGTGCAGCGGGAAGGGGGCATAGTTATAGTCATAGTTATAGGTTTATGAATTAGTGTTTTTATATTTTATTTTAGTTTTATTTTACTCAGAATGTTACTAACGTAGTTTTATAAGTGTTACTAACAACAATATGAATCATTTGTGTTCGAAATAAATAATAATAATAATTGCACAAGTGGACACAAGCGCTACTGCTGAGCACGAGGCATTGAGTTCGATTCCCAGGTCGGGCAAAGCATTACTGGGATTTTTCGTTAGGAATTTCTCAGTAACAACCTGGAGTCTGGACGTGTGCCCGATTCTTGCTTGCCTCTTATTACATGGGACGTAAACATAACTGGTGACATCTATCTATCCATCATTCTCAGTTTTTCGCCACCCAGTGCTGAGTGTAGGCATCCTGCAATGCACGCCACTCTTCTCTGTCTCTAGCCTTCCTAAGCCAGGGTCGTCCAGCAATCTTGACCAGCAGTGCGATTCTGTAACCATCTCACCGTGAAAACTCAGGTGAAGTGAGCGTGGAGTGAGCTGTAATGACACTATTGACAGCTCACTCTAAGCTCACTTCACCTAACTCTTTTCACGGTGAGGTTTTTACAGAATCGATCGGCTGGTCGTCGGTCCACCTCATCGGTTGTCTGCCCACACTTCTACTACCAGGTCTCGGTCTCCAGTCCAGCTCTGTTCTAGTCCATCTGACATCTGTTTTGTCGTTGGTGAAATATGGATGCACACTTCTGCCTAACCCTTCGGGGATGACAGGCGTGATTGTTATGTTATGTACATAGTTTAAATTGCTTAACGCCCTTGATCTATCAACCTAAATACTTAAGTAATTAAATCACCATATTATTATCTGCATGAAATAGGAGTGCTTCATCCGACATAACTTCTGCAAGATGTTAATACAGCCACCTTATAAGTTTGAGTCACTCTCCCATTCCCGGAGGCTCACTTGTGTAATTGCTTTGAGCTAACGTCAGCAAACTGGCTTACCCGTATTTCTGTCCCGGGATTAAACCGGGATTTAAAAGCGTGTCCCCGCACATTTATTTCATTTTGAGAATTTAATTTTCATTTTATTTTGAGAATTAATTTTTATGTTTTGTTCTGGTCGTTCGGTTGATTTCAGAAGAAAAGATTTTCAACAATTTTCCGGAGAATAATGTTAGATGGTTACGATCTGGTAGAAAACCCTTCAAAATTAATACTTCAATAAACAAAATTCCGTCAACGTTACACGTGTTTCGGTAACAAAACCACATCTTTGAATCTCATTTTAGCAAACTCGAGGGAAAATTTAATATTTGATAATCGCTTGATCTTATTTGAAAGGCGTTATCATAGTGAGTGACAGAAACCTCTAAATCGAGCGGTTTGTTAATATAGCCTTTAATACTTTATGTTTGTTGAACGTTGTGAAACACTTTGCTTCAATCAGGAATGGAATGGAGCTTTCTCTTACATTTACAGACACCAGCACAATGTGTCAAATTTCTTTAATAGATTTTCAACTTTATCTCTAAAGCATTAAGGTTGATTGGGAAAATTTGACAGTTTTGAGTAGCTTGACCTGCTGGCGTCTGTACGTAAAATCAGTACCACAGAATGGGTAGATACAAAATCAAAACTCGCGAATGCCATTCATTTGACATAGGTATAGGTTGCAAGGCGAGGCTTTGCGAGGCAGTTCAGTTGACAGTTCAGTCACGACCTTTTAATTTTTCCCGTTTCTTTCGAATTGCATGAAATTAGTGTTTCTGTTTCCCTGCGTGTATGGTATACTATATAGCATTTACTCCAAAAGGAATTTTTCAGTCAGTTAATTGTTCAGTCAGATTTCAAAGCAATGTGCAAATACATTGTCCGAGACTACTGCAGATGTGCTGTTAATTATGTACGCATGGATTTTTCGCTTTTTTCAGTCAAACCATCTAGATGCAGTTTGAGAAATTGCGTATTGATGATGCAAAAAAGTATTGAAACTGTTTATTAATTATGGAGATTAATAAACAGTTTCAATTCAGGAGAGTAAATATTCCTGTATCCAACAGGAATATTTACGTTCCTTGTCGATGTGCACAACAAATGCATACTTGCCAGTTAACTTTGGAAAAGAACATTATTTTGCAATGGATTCCAGCACCCCAAAGAGAAGAATAACAATATTATTTCTAATACGTTGCTTTCTAAAACAAGTCTTCTATTTTATTCAGGTGCATTTAGGTGCCTAGAACGTCTTTATATACATTTCTAACACTAGAGCCACTACTCTTGCTGGATATTGTTGCAATTATCCAACAAGTGGTTTGGTAGACAGACGTTGGTACAGTTGGCTATTGTGTGTGTAGGCGCACGCACACAGCGTGCACCTGTGTTCGCTCGTTGTATGGAGCCAACCTTCTGCTACCATCTATTCAGTGGCTAGCGATGGCGAAGCTAATTTGGTTAACATCCCCTTATCGATCACCGCTGCCCCTGCGTTGTTTAGATTTATTAGATGCGGTGCATATTAAGTTTCCTGTATAATGCGATTTTTCCTCCCTGTTCTGGTACGAGTAATATGGGAACATTGGCGGTATTAACTTCTTCAGTAAGGAGTTCGAAAGCAGCAGTTAATTTAAATTTTAGCGTGGAAAATGTTAGAGTTTGACGTGTTATTCTCAAAAATAATTAGCTTTTACTGCCTCGTTGGTGTAGTTGTCGCGAGTGCCACTAGGCATGAGGTCCTCGGTTCGATTCCCAGGTCGGGTAAAATTGTTATTTTTCCATCAGAAACCTCCTTTCATCAAAAGTATCTGAGTGTCTGGTTTCGTGAGCGGTTTATGGTAATAGGTTAATGCATGGGACTTAAACATAACTGGCTAAATGTGGGTGTCATAATTATGAAGATACAACTCTTTTTAATTTTTTTTTTTTGTTATCCAAGCAGTATACGGTATGGAAGACCGGAGTCTCCCAATACAGGCATTACTTGCTTAAAGGGAGGCTCCAATCACTAATCTGTTTACACTAATTTATGTTGGAGACATAAATATATATATTTTTTTTTATCTATGCTTAACCCTTCAGGGATTACAACACCACCGTATTCGTAATTTCCTTCACAAAGGTCAGGTGCGTAGTACTTGCAACCGTCGTGCGTATATAACCAGATAGATATGATTGCCTTATCGGTCTCGTGGTCGCAAGCGTGACTGCTATGCATGGGGTCCTGGATTCGATTCCCAGGTCGGACAAAGTGTAATTGGATAATTTCTCACTAGCAGCCTGGAGTTTGGAAGTTGGTGAAATGATACCCCCGTGCCTCGGAAAGCATGTAAAGCCGTTGATCCTGCGTCTGATCTCTCCCCGCTCGTGTCGGATTGCCGTCCCATCGGATTATGAGGGTAAAGGAACAGAGAGTGCACCTGTGTATGCGCACATACTTGTGCTCTATAATATCTCCTGCGGACCTGGCTAATCTTCGTTGAGAGCGGCCACCGTGACAGAAATCGGTCAGGGGACTCTTTTGTTTTATTTATAACTAGATGTATGCATGTAAACGAGGCAAAAAGAGTATGTAAGGATCGTAGCAGGTGTTTTGTAGTTTCTTCTTACCCCCCTGGGAAGAAGGCGAGAGATTATGAATGTATGGACGTAAGAGGGACAAGCCTTTTATTCATTCAAACTTAGTTTAAGCATCGTTGGTCCCAGCTGTCATTCGTGGATCTTTGGCAGTCGTTAGGGGTCGTCAGAAGCCCGAAAGTCTGATAACCAGTCTTACCGAGGGGTATTTTTTTTCTATTACCCAGTAACTGGGTTGTGGTGATCAGATAGGCAGTCGCTCAATGTAAAATATTGGTATTCAGCTGCATCCGGTTAGACTGGAAGCTGACCCCAACATGGTTGGGAAAAGGCTCAGCAGCAACACTATACACGATGATACTTTACTTTTTACCTTGTCGTATTTCAGTTACCATCTCTGATAGAAAAGCGCGTTTTAATAAATCATGTTTGTGATACGCAGCTGCGAGCTTGAATACAGTAACAATGATTTGTGATTTATTGCACAGCAGTGCAGCGTACGGTCCGGTATATTGTTGCTATATGTCCTGCGGTTACCACGGGGCTACCACTGCTCACAGTCAGTAAAAGTAATTACCAAAGCTAATGAAAATTTCAAGAAGAATAAAATAATTAATAGCGAATCAGAAACCACTATGGAAGTCAATCAAAAACAATCACAGCCGTCCTACACAGATGTTCTCGACAGACCAGGAGATCTAATAAGCTTCTGGAGGGAGGTGGGCTGGTTGGAATAACCACCGACGGCCGCCATGGCCCACGCACAATAGTCCATCTGAAGGACTAAGTGCGGAAACCAAACCCGTAACATAGAACATCACAGCCGTAATAATTGTTGTCCGTATGCAAAGCAATAATTCAAGCAATTTTCAGTCTTTCAGTTAATATATGTAAAATTGATTACCTACGTTGTTCTACTAGTGTATAATCGCGTCACGTTGGTGGTAACTTTTTGACCTTGAGTTGGAGTACAACGACCTAACAGCAACCTTATTGTAACAAAAATAAAGATCACAATGATTTTTTTAGAAGTGTTAGTGTCAGCAGCCCAACAGCAACCTTATTGGAATGAGAATAAAGATCACTGTGATTTGGACAATGATGCAAAATCAGAGGCAAAATAATCGTGGACGGACTGTAGTATGGAGTTTCAATAGAATAAGAGGTTATCTTAAATGTGGCCACCCCACAGATCATATAACCTAAAGACCCCGCTTAGCCAATTTTTTACTAACAAACAAAGCTGCCAAACTTGCGGAGCGCGGGGTACGTCTAGTGCGCTGTGATGGGTGCATTCAAGGCCGCGCGTAACAAGTGCCGTGCTCAGACTGAAGTTAGCAACGGGGGCGTGGCTCAAATATAGAGTGAATTCACCGTATGAGAGGCAGAGGGGTTCGCTCGCATGACGGGGCCCAATAGGGCCGAAGCCTGCCAGGGTAGCGGGATCGTCCGAAAGGGTTACCGCTGCCCTGGAACATAAAGGGCTAAGGAAGGAACACGGGTGGGTTTTAGTCAGTAAGAGTCTGACACTCCCTCCTGCTCCACCCAGAGCGGGAGGAGTCATTTGATGATTTCCCATCGTGAAAAAAAAAAGGGGGTTCGCTCGACTATGCGACTTTTTTAGGATATATGGTCTGTGAGCCACCCCTATTGCGTAACAAATTGCGTTGTGTTTCAATCACTTTCGGAATAATTTTGAAGGATATTGCTAATCCACTACTTCAAATGTTCGAAAAAATAGTCTACTCAACGCAATGAAAGTTGTTGAACTGTCAAAACAAAAGCCGCATTACCCTGCAGGTTTTGCAACAAAAAAACATAGCTGAATTTTTTTGAAATAAAGTTCCGTAGAGTTAGTACGATTAACTTTTTAATTATGTATAGAAGTTTGCCGTCAACCATTTTGTTTGTTGAACGATAAATCCAGAATGGTTTTGTTTGTTGGCAAAAATTGAAATAAAACTTTTATACTTTTTGTTTTCCTTTGTAGGAATAATAATAGGAAAATCCTTCCTTCTCCCTGTTTATTTATTTATTTATTTTACTTTAACATAAAAACGGCCCTTGGCCAATTACATTAGTTAAAGATATAAAAATTTACAATAAAAATATACTATAATAAAGAACAGACGTTTATCATAAATTACTAACAATAAATTAAATACTATTATTTTCACAAAAATGCAGGCACATTACCATTAAGTCAACAAACTTGTCGGCGAATAAATCGCTGTTGTTACTTCCTTCCTTACATGTAGGTCTAATTCGGGGCGATTGAATGAAAGTCTTTAGGTAGGTATTATCATCATTCACAGTCCGAATTTACCCACTGCTGAGCGTAGTCCTGGCCTTTTCAAGTGCCATTCCCCACGCCCCTGTGCCAGCGTCATCCAGGTTCTACCCACGATGGTAACAATGTCGTTCCCCCATCTCGCCGCCGCATGACCAACATTTATGTCTTCCAGTCCATGGACGCCACTCGGTCACTGCCTGACTCCACCTGCCATCACTGCACCTTGCCAGTAGCCTTACTGAACTCCATTTGACTTGCATAACTCGTTTTCCGATGTCAAAAACCTTCGTAAGTCTGCTGATCTCGACGTTTGGGACTTGGTCTATAAGATAGGTGTTATAGCTAGCTTATAATAGGTTCCAAAGCAGTACGTATATATTATTTAAGCACAAGAAGAATGGAGGATTGAGAAACAGGTTTAAAGTATAGTCACAAAGTTCACAGGTGTTGAAAGCGAATGTACAGACGCCAGCACATCAAGCTACTAAAATCTGTTAAATTTCTCTAATAGATTATCAACTTTATCGCAAAAGCATTAACGTTCATGGTTGATTGGGAAAATTTGACAGTTTCGGGAAGCTTGACCTGCCGATCTATTCTGTAAAAAACTCACCGTGAAAATTTAAGTGAAGTGAGCTTAGAGTGAGCTGCCAATAGTGTCAATCCCTAGCAATAAACTGGAATGACAGCTCACTTCACCTAAATTTTCACGGTGATATGGTTACAGAATCGCACTGCTGATGGCGTCTGTATTCGTACATACGTTCAGAAGATCACGGTAAAATTCTCATCAGTTTGAGAAGAGTGAAGGAATTTTCACTCTTCTGGAATGGATATTATGATGAATACAGCACAATATCCATTCCTTTAATTCCCTAAATACAAAGTTAGTCTAAAGGTGTCTACACACCAAAGCCCGGCCACCTAAAGCGGCTTAGCCGCCGGGCTCATTTTAAACTGTTTTTAACAAAAAGCTGTCCGACTTGCAACGTTCTAAAGCCGCCAGGCTAACCAGTCTAATGTGTAGACACCTGAATAATGTTGATTATGATTATAAATACTGTCAGCTGAGTGCCTTAACTGCAACGTAGTTTCATAAACACAAAGTAAAACATAACGCCCGTATCTCCAGACTCCGTGTATCATTTCCATCATAATCCAGTGCAAGCTACATCCAACATAAACTGCTATCACAACACGAGATAATCCCTGTAGTCGCGAAGCTAGTGTGCGGCAAATAATTTTCATCTGTATCGCAAGGTCTAATTGAAAAATGTAAAAAACGAGTGAAATAAATTCCCTGAGCATGATTTGTGATTGACTTACCTACACTTTTAATGTGTTGGGATTAATATTTGTTATTATAAGCCCGTGAACCACTGAAGGGTAAACGCCCGTCCCGCTTTCTACTTTTTCAAGTCTACTGCAAGTGCAATAAATAAATATTAATAATAATTAAAAAAAATCTAAATCATTAAATTCAATTTGCTAGTACACAATATTGTATATACAACTTAAACACCTTCAATCCTAAGTATAATCAGCCTATACTTTCCCACCACTGGGACACAGGCGAGAGAGTGGGCCGTAATTCAAAACCCGTGCGGGTTGATTTTAATCCATTTAAGATTCACGAGCTCCCCAACTATAACTGCACCGTTCCACCGACAATTTGCAGATAACCCGACCAAGTTTAGAAGTCCATGAAACTTCGTTGTGCAAGATAACGTTTTATTAGGCTGGGTTATAATGTCTTTGTAGAATACTAATGAAGATACTCGTAGTAAGGATTCACCTTTTTGTTTTGTTGTGTGTTGAATTAAGATGCTCTGTAAGAAAAACTGGATGACGTTGTAACAAAATGCTGGAAGATTTTCTTAACTACAAAATAAACAAGATAATGTAATAATTGTTTAATAATTGTAATAACTGTAATAATTGTTTATGTATGTTAACGTGACTTTGTCAGCGCACGTAACTACAGAAAAAAAATGTGTATAGAAACCGAGAATTATCTGCTTTCCTTTTCCCAACTATGTTGGGGTGTATTTTACATGGAGCGACTGCCTATCCACACCCCAGCGTCAACCCCGTTACTGGGTAATACGAAACCCCTTGGTACGACTGTTTGCCAGACTTTCGGGAATCTGACGACCGTCATAAGCCCGAAAGTCCGTGCGAACGTTGGCTTACTGGATAATACGATACCCCTTGGTAAGACTGGTTGCCAGACTTTCGGGCTTCTGACGACCCGTAACGACTGTTAAAGATCAAATGAGAGCCGGGACCAACGGCTTAACGTGTTTTCCTAGAAAGGGGTCTTGGTATGTAAAGATAAGGTTACCCATCCACAAACTAACCACGGCAAGCCTAGCTTAGCTGTTCGATTGACCCATGTGGCTGTTATAACTTAGCCACGAGCTACGGAAACCGAGTTTTTTTTTTGTTTAGCCTATATTGTCCCACTGTTGGATTCCCCAAGTCCTTCCAGGAACTCCTTTCCCGCGCCACCTCGAACCAGCCCTCGCGGTACGCGTCCAGATCATCTCGCCACCGCTTTCTGGACCGACCTCGGCAGCGCCGTCCATCTTCATTTGTCCTGTCTTTTTACACCCAGGATGCTGCGCTTCGTCGGCCTTTGGCAAACGCCAAAGTGGAACTATTGCGACTCGGTGAGCGACCAGGTCTGAGCACTATAGGTTAGGACGGGCAGGATACACATGCCGATAAGTTTGCGCTTCAGGGACATCGGCAGATCACCCTTCATTAGTGTCTTCATGGACCAGTAGCTTTTTCAGGCGTTTTCAATTCGGTGATCAATTTCCCTTTCTTGCCTGTTTTCGAAAGAAACTAACTGGCCCAGGTAGATATACTCATCGACATAATGTATTTCCTGCCCATCTACCTCGACCCTATTCTTGGTGCTGTTAGTCATAAGTTGGGTTTTAGACCGATTCATCGCAAGTTCCACCTTAAAGCTAGCCGTGCTCAGCTTTTGGAGCATGGTCTGAAGTTCTAGAGCTGTGGGGGCAAAAAGGAATACAATAGAATAGAATACTCTTTATTGTACACCATACAAATTATAGAACATAAATATAGAAATTTTACAAAGGGTGACACAATGGGCGGTCTTATCGCTAAGAGCGATCTTTTAAAGACAACCTTCTCTCCTTCTCTGTTCTCTTGTTTTAAGGGCTATGTCGTCGGCAAAACGGAGGTTTATCAGCCTCTTCTTGCAGACGTCAATGCCCTTGGTCTTCCATGAGGCTGCCAGTGACTTAAATATCTCCTCAAGTGTGCTTGTAAACAATTTGAGAGAGAGTCACAGTGGGTCACCCTGCTTAACACCTTTTTGTATTTTGAATGAACGTCGAGCAGTATTTAGTTTAATGTTTGTGGAGCTATTGTTGTAAATGTTTTTTAAAAGATCGATGCATTGCTTTTCGAATTCCTGGTGTTCTAGGGATGTGAAAATTTCTGAGTGTTTAATACTATCGAAGGCTTAGTGTAATCTACGAAGGCCAGATATAGTGCTTTATTATATTCTGTGTATTTTTCAAGGGTCTGGTTTAGTGTTTGAAGGTGGTCCGTTGTAGAACAACTTGGGTGAAATCCGGCTTCTTCTGGTGGCTGGTGTTTGTCCAGTTTCCCATCTATACGATTGTGGATACACAATCGTCTGGCATCTCATATATATAAAGCTTTTATTAAGGTGATAACCTTAATAAAAGCTTTATATATATGAGATGCCAGACTTATTGGGCGGTAGCTACCGATACGCTTTTATCACGTGTTTTGTTCAGAAGAACTATATTTGAATGGCACATTGAAATGGGTACTTTTCCTGAGGTCAGTATTGTATTAAATAGGTTGGTAAGGTGAGGTAACAATGTGGAAGAACCAATTTTTAACGATTCGGTAGTGATTCCGTCCTCTCGGGGACTTCAATTGTAGCGCATAGTACCAAGTGCTTGGTGCACCTCATAGCCACTAATTAAAGGAATGGAATCTGGGAGCCTGTACTTTGTGCAGATGGTGAGGAGATTGTGCAGAGGTGGTGAGTCATCTGAATATAATGATTCATAGAATTTGGTCGCTATGTCCATGACTTTTTGTCTACTGTGGTGTTTTATTCCGTCATTATCTTTAAGACTATTTATCCAGGTTTTTGCCTTTGTGTCTCCATGTTTCAAAACCCTTAAAGCTGTGTGTTAGAGCTGTTTTGACTAAATGTATACTAATATTTCTGAGATCTTTCCTAATACTTCTTTGGACTTTTCTATCTGTTGTTTTATATTCTGCTGTCCCTATTTCTTCTTTCGTTAGTTTTTCGATTAAATTTAAACTACGAGCTGTTAATTTGTTTTTATTTATGTTTATGTTCTTTATGGTTTTACTACTTTTAATTATTCCGGTAACTATTGAATTATATTGGTCTTCAGTGTCTGTTTCGTCAAGTTTAAGTTCCTTAAAATAATTTGATATTTCTAGATTAAAATATTCTAAGTTATTGATAAGCATCTCTTTTGAAGGCCACCTAGTTTGTTTTATATTAATATTACGGTTCTTACGCAAAGAACAAGTTAGGTACTTTTATTATGATATTTTAGGAGATAAGAGGCAAGTTTATTGGCAATTGTGATAAGACCTCGGCTGACTGAAGTATTCCTATATTGTAACATATCTCTGCCTTTTTTTTCTCAATTTTTTATTATTTCTATTGTTGAAGGCAATAAGGGTAAACGATTTATATTCGTTTGGTGGATACAAAACTGTAAATGAATACAAACTGTTTTACATCTTTACTCGTAAAACATTTACAGTCTGTTCCCAGTTATTTACCCCTAACGACAGCAATCAAACAGCAACCTTATTGTGACAAGAACAACATAACAGGCAACATTTGGGTGTATTATAGGAAGCTACACCTCTGACTTACCCATCGAAGAATACAGGTGTGATACCCATCACGTCTTCAGAGTTTCGCTAGCTAAATTAATTTAAGCCTGCACTTTTAGAAACATTTTAAAATGTAAAATTATATGTCATAAAATGAATAACGGAAATCCTAACTAATATTATAAATGAGAAAGTAGGTTTGTTTGTTACGCTTTCACGCTAAAACGGCTGAACGGATTTGGATGAAATTTGTCACATGAGTAGACCATGACCTGGAGAAGGACATAGGCTACTTTTCATCCTGGATCGCAGACGAAGTAACGGGCAACAGCTAGGATTTCTATACATCACAGTAAATCCGAAAACTACGATCTAATTCTAATTCAACATAACTCGGCTCCTCGATCACCATTCCTATCCTCCAAACATGTTTCCCTAACCGAGTTACCGTGATTGGAAAGATCCGGTGTATCTCCGTAAAACTAGCTATAAAACGGCTCCCTAATGAAATTGCTCAGGACATCTCTCACTTGAGCAATTTGTGTCGATATTGCTCTTGTTGGGAACCTTTAATAGAAGTAGTTTCGGCTTATGGGTTACGGTTTTTATTTACCCCCGACGCAAAAACGACGGGGTGTTATAATAAGTTTGACGTGTCTGTGTGTTTTTGTCTGTGGCATCGTAGCTCCCAAACGGATGAACCGATTTTGATTTTGTTTCTTTTTTTGGTTGAAAGGTGAATAAGTCGGGATTGTTCTCAGCTATGTTTAATGAAAATCGGTCAAAGATGGCCGCGCCACAAAATGGCGGATTACCTACATGTTTTTTCACAACTCCCTCAATATGGGTGTCAAATGAAAGGGCTTGACTAGTAGAATACTATACACTATGATAAATTACAAATCCAAGATGGCCGCCACCACAAAATGGCGAATCACATTTTTTTTTTGTTCTATTTGTGGATATTTTTTCATAGTTTTTTTTAACTTGTTTTAGGCTTTTTTCATACAATTGTTATTATTTTGTGTCGGGGTTTTTTTTGACTTTTTGCTTTATAAGGCTACTTTAGTTTGGTTAGGTTATTTATAGTTGAAGTCATAGTGATATGTGATTACCTATACCTATACCCAGTGTGCGCGCGAACGCATTAATGAGCGGATGCGTCTCGCTGTCAAAAATGGCCACTAAATTAGTGAAATGTAAAAGTTGTAATATAGTGATAAATGAAGTTCTGACTTTTGTTCAAAACAAAATCAAAGTGATGGACGAGGAAAGCCTAGTGAGAATATGCTCGACTGCGTTTTTGGTGGAAGAAATAGAAAGTGCAAAAAATCTTTTGTTCGAATCCTTACCAACAAAACTGCGTAACGTATCAAGAAAAGGAAGCGGAAAATCTAACCGTGACTTGTATGATATAATATCTGTTCTCAAGCAAGCTGATCCAGAAGTAGTCCCAATATTTGTAGCAAAGGAGCTGCACAGGCTGCCGCCAGTTACTTTCGATCACGTTGACGTCACGAGATTGTTAAAAGACATATTGTTATTGCAGAAGGATCTTGCTGAGATAAAGGATACATACGTAACTTCAACACAGCTAATTGAAGTTAAAAATGAGGTGGAAAACCTAAAACAAGCATCGATTGTAAATAACTTTGATTTAAATATAAATCAAAAAAAGAGGAGGTAGCTGCAAAATAGACAGTTTTTGTCTCGACAGTGGACCGGTTGGGTTACCCCACATTATAGAAAAAACGCACTTAAAAGATAACGGCAATACATCAGCTGTTACACAAAGTGAGACAAAACGTACAAGTACAAGTACCGATGTCTGCGTTGCACCTTCATCGGAACGGCAGCTGCCCAAGGTCAGCGAAAGCAAAATAAATACGATGAATGACAAACAGTTAGCCGCTTGCCCCAATATAAAAACGTTCGCGGAAACCTTGAGCGGCAGCGGGGAGTGGAAAAATGAAAAATCTGACCAAGGATGGATTAAAGTGCAAAATAAGAGATTAGTTAATCGATTCGCTGGGGTAAAAGGAAAAGCGGAACCAAATACCAAGTTCAGAGCCGCTGAAAATCGAATTCCCCTTTTTATTAATTATGTGGATAGGGAGACGAGTGAAAGCGATATTATGGAATATATTGTACAAAAGACGTGCATAGCCGTTACTATGAAGAAAATTAAAATGAAGACACAAAAATCGTATGATGCCTATAAAATTTTTGTACCACAAACTAAGTTATCAGTGTTTCTTGACGATGCACTCTGGCCGGAAGGAATACAGTTTCGCCGGTTTATTTATTTAAATAGAAATAAATCTGACAATAAGGTTGAAAATACAGACAACAGTGACCGGAATGCACTAACTAATCAATCTCATAATGTATAGCTGCGTAAACAGTGGTAATTCCTTAGAAATTGATGCAGTAAACTTGATTAGTTTCAACTGTAAAAATATTATGAGGTCTGTTGACTGTGTGAGAAGACTGTGTGGTACCGCTGACATCATAGCACTCCAGGAGACGTGGCTGCTGCCGCATGACCTCACATACCTCAGCAGTATTCACGACGATTTCGGATGCACGGGTACCTCAGCGGTCGACACCTCGGCGGGCTTACATCGGGGCAGACCGTTTGGTGGCGTAGCCTTGTTGTGGAAAAAGACAAAATTTCCAGTGGTCACCGTTGTGAAATGTGATAGTGTGCGTTTAGCCGCGATTAAAATCGAGTTGTGTAATAGTTCAGCAATCATATTGTCGGTTTACATGCCCACAGACTCAAGGGACAATTTAATTGAGTTTACTGAGTGTTTAGGTGAGATTAACGCAATAATTGAATGTCAAAATGTGGAATCAGTGTACCTTCTAGGTGATTTTAACGCCCACCCCGGTGAGTTATTTGCATCTGAATTGTTAAGTTTTTGTGCCGACCGGTCCTGGTCTTGTATTGATATGCAGTTGCTACCTACTGAAACCTTTACGTTTATTAGTGAAGCGCACGGTAGCCGCCGGTGGTTGGATCATTGTGTGTTGACCGAAGCTGCGTGCCGCTCAGTTGTAAGTAGCTCAGTATTGTATGGCACTTATTGGTCTGACCATCTGCCCATTTTGTTAAAATGTAATTTTAATCATTTTAAATCTAAAACTATTAAGTCTAGCTCCACTCGCGAAAATAAAATAAAATGGGGTGAGCGTAAAATAGATCAGATTGAAATGTATAAAAATAGTTGTCATTCCAAATTAAGGGATATCGATTTTCCTGGTGAGTTAACTTTCTGTGCCGATCAGATGTGTAATGATACTACACACAGAATAATTATAAATAAAATGTATGATAATATTGTGTCCATACTTTCCGAAGCCGCAAAACATAGCTACATTGTAATGAAACGGAAAGGTAAATATGTTACGGGTTGGAATAAATATGTACGCGGCGCTCACGAGAGGGCGCGACTGTATTACCAGGTATGGTTATCAAATAATAAACCTAACTGTGGTACTATCTACAATGACATGTGTGTTTCAAGACGTTATTTTAAGTCAAGATTGAAATGGTGCCAAAATAATCAGCAACAAATTAGAATGAATATTGTTGCTGAACACCATGCAAATAAGAACTTCAATAAGTTTTGGAAATTAAGTAACCAGTTAAATCTTAGACCTAGCCTTCCCGTGAGCGTAGCTGGGACCCATGACCTAGGTGATATAGCTAATGTTTTTCTGCGTCATTTTAATGTGCAGTCACCACTGGGGATAGCCTCACCGACGATGCTCGATGCTGGGGCTCATGCCTCAGAGCTGAGTACTAGATTTACCTCAAGTGAAGTAGCTTCCGTGATAAAGAAAATGGTGAGCGGAAAGTCCCCAGGGCATGACAGCCTCAGCATTGAGCATCTGAGGTACGCTGGAGTTCACCTTCCGAGAGTGCTGGCTTTATTTTTTAATCTGTGTATATCCCATTCTTATTTACCTGAGAAAATGATGCATACCATCGTAGTCCCTGTTATTAAAAATAAAACGGGTGACTCTTCAGATGTCGCAAATTATAGACCGATCTCTCTGGCTACAACTATAGCTAAGGTATTTGACGGCCTGATTGAGCGACATTTAGAGTCACACTTAAAGTTGAGCGATGCGCAGTTTGGTTTTAGATCAGGTCTCTCAACCGAAAGTGCTATTTTGTCGCTCAAGCAGACAGTCCACTACTATACAGCTAGAAAAACTCCTGTCTATGCTTGCTTTTTAGACTTGTCGAAAGCTTTTGACCTAGTGTCTTACGACAAGCTATGGGACAAGTTACAGGATACCAGTGTACCCAGGGAGATCGTTTCTGTACTGAGGCATTGGTATGGTACTCAGAAAAATCAGGTGAGATGGGCTGGCAGGCTATCGGACGAGTACAAGCTGGAGTGCGGGGTGAGGCAAGGGGGACTCTCCTCCCCTCTTCTTTTTAACTTCTATGTGAACGAGCTGATCGAGGAGCTCAGAAGCACTAGAATCGGCTGTCATATAGATAGTGTTTGTGTTAACAATATAAGTTATGCTGACGATATGGTGCTGCTGAGCCCCTCGATCTGTGCGTTGAGGGAGCTCATTAAGATTTGTGAGACTTACGCGAACACTCATGGCCTAAAATACAACTCAACTAAATCTGAGCTTATGATATTTAAATCAGGTACTAAACGCTATGAACATGTACCTGATATAGTCTTGAATGGTACCCCTTTAAAAAGGGTTGATAAATTTAAGTATTTAGGTCATTGGGTCACTGAGGATCTAAAGGACAGTACTGACATTGAGAGAGAGCGCAGGTCATTGTCTGTTCGATGTAATATGCTGGCTCGCAGGTTTGCACGCTGTACAACAGAAGTAAAGGTAACGCTTTTTAAGGCATACTGTCAATCCTTTTACACGTGCAGCCTGTGGGTTGGCTATTTGCAGAGGGCATACAGTGACCTGCGAGTGCAGTATAACAATGCGTTCAGGATGCTGATGGGGCTGCCGCGGTATTGCAGTGCCTCCGGCATGTTTGCCGAGGCCAACGTCGACAGTTTTGCGACAATCATGCGTAAACGTTGCACCTCGACCCTAACTCGCATGCGAGCTAGTTCCAACAGCATCTTGAGCGTATTGACGGACCGGTGGGATTCTCCGATGCTTGAGCGCTGGATACGGCTGCACGCAGTAAAGTAGCATATATGCGTTCTGGTGTCGGATTGTCCTAAAATCTATGTTTCTGTACCTATCTATATTTGTTTTGTTTACTAACATTACCTCTTAAGTATTTTCGTGTTACTAACAATTTGTATGGAGAAATCTGAAATAAATTATTATTATTATTATTATTATTATTGTATATCATAGTCGCTTTTTGTCTCTGTGTGTCCGCGTTGTGCTTGCAATTTGCAAAATCCGTTGCGTAATTTACGAAATTGATTTTGATACGGTTTTTATTATTACATTGAAAGATAAATTTTATTTATCTTTACATTATATAAGCTAACATTTGAAATAATGGATTCAGGATGTTTTATATGTGTAATACACTACATCTATACAAATAAAACAAAGTCGGGTTAGTTGCACGATTTATAACTCAAAAATGGCTGGATCGATTTTTATGATCTTTGATTTGTGTCCGCCCTGAATAGCAGAATGACAACAAAAGGGATAGATAACTCAAAAAGAATACTAATACATAATATTTATTTATTTTATCTTAAAACTTAAGTATGAACACTATCATCACAGGCTTACCTAATACAATACAATACAATATGTAGACATACGTACATATAACGGAAATAAACTTTGTCAGGAGAAATAACGATAGCTAGAGGAGAAAACGGGATGAATCTGCCAACTTCTTACGTACCTATATTCGAGATGAAAAGTATTTTTCCTTACAAAACTGTTTCGAGCATGTTTGTAATTCATTCATTCAATCCGCTTATAAACATGCTCCTCGTTAATTAAAGGAAACTTGAAACTCGAGAACATTGTTATTGTAAGTATAGATTACTCTGTACATGTACCTGCAATTAAACAACTTTCGTTATAGGTAGATATTTACTTACATAATATAAGGTTCAATTAAGAAAAGGAACTATATACGTAATTGCTACGACGTAGCGCAACCTCTACGTTAGCTACGCCGTAGCAGACATGTGAATACTCAAGATAAGATACTCGAGTATCTTATAAGTGCCTGCTACACTGCTTATGCTGCAACGTTATTGTGAACAGACTATAACCCGATGTACGAGTATAACAAGGGGGTTAATTAATAACAGCAGCCCGGGTCGATCAAAGGTTAAGCTATGCTAGCTATATTGGTTCGTCGATGGGTGTCCATAGATTACATATCGAGACCTCTTCGTACCTCGGAAAGCATTTTGCCAGTTATGCTTAAGTCCATGTAATAGGGGGTGAGCCTATTACTATCAACCGGGCATAAATCACGCCGGGCTGCTTGCTACCGAGAAATTAAAAAAAAAAAAAAAACTCAATAACACTGCCTGACCCGGGAATCGAACCCCGAACTTCGGGAGTCTATCTCCAACTTCCCACGACCCTAGCTCTTTCTGCTGAAATTTTAGCTGGCTGGCAATACTCGTATAAATATATAGTGATAGACACCTACTTAATTAGTTAACGATAAGTTAAATTAGTTCTTTAAGGTTCATCGTTTATTACTTTAGTTTTATGTTTGTAAATATACGGTGTTTGAGATAGTTTGTTGTTTCTTTAGGTATTAATACCAAACCATCTGTCCTTTGGGCTTATGTCAGCTTGCCGTAAGAGGCCACAAATTCTTAATTGTAACAGTGGCGACCCCGGGAGTTCAGCCCTTTTATCCTACGATTATTGATTAAAAGGTACAGAAAGATCTAGAATATTCATCATCATCTGCCTAGCCTTTTCTCAACTATGTTAGGGTCGGCTTCTAGTCTAACCGGATGCAGCTGAATACTAGTATTTTACATGAAGCGACTTGCCTATCTGTTCTCCACAACCCAGTTACTGGGTAATACGATACCCCATGTTAAGACTGGTTGTCAGGCTTTCGGGCTACTGACGACCCGTAACGACAGTCAAAGGTCCATGAATGACAGCCGGGACCAACGGCTTAACGTGCTTTCCGAGACACGGAGAGGTCTTGGTATGTGAAAATGGTCACCCATCCACGGACCAACCGCGGCAAGCGTAGCTTAACCTGATCGATCGACCCGTGCGGCTGTTATTACTTAGCCACAAGCCCCTCATCATTCGAGAAAGATCTCGAATGTTCTGTTATTTATATCTTTTGCAGGAAACGTCTGTCAAATGCTATACGGTGTGTAAATAGGATGTATGGTGTCACTCTCCTGCTAAGTGCTTCTATAGTTAGTGTTGACAAAGAAAAATGTATTACTTAATGCTTTTACTCTCTCGTGATTTTCTGTTCCCGTGAGTTTGCAGGGAAATGGTTTTCTTGGAATGTTAATGTTGTACTTAAATTATGTTGAGTTTCTTGTTATTTGTGTTTCTTTATTTATTTATTAATAACCAACTTTTATTTAGTTTGCATCACACATATAACTTATCGGTAATAATTTATTTTGATTTATTTTTTTTACTAGGAATTACAGAACTATATAAAAATTAGACTAAATTAGACAAAATTAGGTAGTGTGTTTGTGTTATTTTCTGTATTACGTTATACGTGCATTTGATGATAGGCTGCATGTTATTCTACGTTCTCTGTAGGCGAATTGAAGCAGTTTTTTTTCAATAAAGTCTGTTTTTTTTGTAGTTCCCTTTTTTAACCTGGGAGTCTTGATGATTTACAGTTGAGAGTATTTCGTACCGAACAACTGGCAATATTTCTGAAATAAGCAGGCGACTGAAAAATCAGCCCTTCAACGTTGTTTTCAAGGACTCTGAGATCTGTTACATAATTTCAGCTGAAAGACGTCCAATGCTGTACATAGGCCCCCAAGCACCTCCACTTCGACCGGTTCTGTGCTTCTCGCATACAACGGGTTCCGGCCTTCACAAGATCTGCATTGCGATTCTGTAACCATCTCACCGTGAAAACTTAGGTGAAGTGAGCGTGGAGTGAACTGTCATGGATCACAATGCTAAGGGATTGACACTATTGACAACTCACTTCACTAACTTTTCACGGAGATTTTTACGGAATCGATTGGCTGTTTGTAATATGTTTGAAAGCACTTTCTCGTCTTGTGTCATGGCACGGAGACGTTGTAGAAACAAAGTAGGTACCTATTTTTACCTTCGATAATAATATGTTTTCATCCAGTGAAGGTATGGAGTACATGCCTACACAGAACTCCTTAAACAAGGGAACAATCATTTCAAAAGTGCATTTCCAACCTTCTTTATAGGACAAGCGTTTTAAAAGTATTTTAAGTGAAAAGTTGCCTTATAAAGGGAACTCTGTGTTTCATCGTTTTTCTAAGCTAAAGTGGATGAAAGAAACATTGCGTTGGCTTTCAGAGGATCGTTGGCTGTGGGACGCATACCATGTGAGCTTTTAGTATTAAGTTGCGATATGTTCTTACTTAATTTTTAGAAAGGGGGTGACTGTACTGATGGCGGATAATAGAGAAATATGGAAGAAAAAGATGTTGCCTCGACCCTAAATAAATTGAGATAAGGGCGGGAGTATGATGAATGATTATGAAGTTCTTACTTAATTTTATAAAGAAGTTAGTAGTTATTTTTACTTGGCCTTGGCCTTGGTTGGGCAACCGAACCCCAATAGGCATTTTCCTAAAAAAATCTAATGAGTCCGTCAGTTAGATTATCAAAAAATATTGAACCCGTATTTTTTCTTTTGTCAATTATATAAAAAATGATGAAGATATCGCCCGTTAAAGTTCCGTGTGACGTCACTTGTTTGCGACCCTTTTGCAAGCAAGTGACGTCACGACCCCCCACTCCCAAATTTTGCTGCGCTTTATCTTTGTCATTTTTTGTTTGATTGACAAATCACATCGATGGTCCTAGTTCATCATCTGTGACTGCAAGTGACAGCTAGGTGACGAACCCAGCAATGCATAAATGTGTAAGCTGTCACGCCCTTTATGCCTGGAGGCTTTTATTTAGGTAGTGAGTTTTTATTTTTATTTTAATTAATTATTTTTTAGCTTGAGTACGTATAGTTTTTATTATATTTGTTGGTATATTGGCGTGGCTAGCTGACATAATATGGCAAATAATTTAAGCTTCTTGTAATGTTCATTACTGAACATAGGTTCCTAGTATTGTATACATGCAACTAACTATATTCTAACTGAACAGACAGCTGTGCTGCTGGGGAGTTTGTTCCGCCACTTCTTCTTCCCAGCGATAGCACTAGGAAGTGGCGAAGGGCGGGCGTTTTTGGGGGACTGTCTTTTGTAATTTTGACGTTCGAAAAGTGCTGATTCTCAGCCTAATTTGAATAAATGACTTTTGATTTTGATTTTGAAAAGAAAAAATACGTGTCCATTATTTTTCGATAATGTAACTGACTGACTAAATATAATTATTAATTTTTTACCCTATTGCCTTCCTATAACAATCAAAAAAGTTTTGAAAAAGATTCTAATCCACTGTTTCATATGTTTGTCTTTTCGAAAACGTCAATAACTCTATGAATGTTGTTGAATTGTCAAATGAGAGGCATTGAAATTATTAGTGTGTTACGAAATCATCCCGCAAATTTATTTCCTTCGAATCATAGGTCCAATTGAGCCATATTCAGCCTTATTTATAAAAATCTAGCTAATCACTCATTAGCTACTGTTTAGCTTACCATTTATTTAGCTCTTCATCAATGCTTAACTTTTCTTTATTCATAAACGCTAGTTAGCAAGTGATTAGTAGCGAAACGAAATAGTGGTGAAATTATGCATTCGGCGCAGATTATAATCAAAATAGTTGACTACAAAACGGAATTTTTAGAATAAACTTGTCAAAACTACGATTTTTTATCTGTCGTGACTTTGGCGGATAAGTCAGAAATTTCATCGGATAATTTGAACATGAATAAAATAATGTATTATGTTTACATCATTGTGTTTGCCATGGTAGCAATGAAAATAATAAGCTCCAATAATTGGAGCAATCAGGAAAAGGTCTCTGAATTTATATCTTCTTACTAATATAAGCTGACCAAATTAATGTTAAAGCAATAGCCGATAAATAGCAATGTATTTTCATGCCCTTTATGCTTGTTTACGTGAATTTACTCCTTTAGGTATGTAAGGTACTTGTGTCTATATTATATTATGGAAATCCAGTAAAAGATTGTCAAATCCATATTTACGCACTACTCGATACTATGAACAAAATAACCTCGAAGTGCAATGATCCGATCAGCTGATTCAAATAAAATCCGCCATGTTGCCTCTTAGCATCCTCTTAATACAGTGGTCCGGTGGTGTTTAATTTTGACAGCTACTAATCAATTACTTAGCATCATCTTAGCGCTAAATTGCTATTAAGAATAAGAATTTTGCTAATCAGTTGCTTAGCAATTGATTAAAGTTTTATAAATAAGACTTGGCAACCATCAGAAGGCCAATTCTCGTACTTAAAAACGTTCAAAATCTAGTCGCAATCCCATCTCAGGTGCAGTCAATGTCAAAAACTTGTCTAAAATATATGGAAATCAGAGTACGTAAAATTACGAGAATTGCGTAGCTGATCAAAAGCCATAAAAAGTATAGTAACTAGAATTGTAAATATAAAATTGCTATAAATCAGCCAACATAAAAAAGGAAGAAGGAATTGCATTTTGCACTATGACAACAAACCAGTGCCAGAAGGTTCAGAATACACTCAGCATTCCAATATTGGATTAAGCCAAGCTCGCTTTTAAATAAAAAAAAACTTATCATAGCACTCCAACTAACTTATGAGTTATGAAATACGGTTGAAATAAATCATAGATACCGCCGCCCGGTCACAGTTCAATTTAAAATACACTGGGGCAGATATTGGTGCAATAATTTTTCAGAAATACTGGATATGCCTCTCATTCGGTGTAGAGGAGATTAGGATTTTAGTTTTAGTCCTTTTGATGTTTTATTCAACTTCTACATTTCAATTCTATTTCTTGATTTTACATGGTAGAAAAAAATAACATATCGTCACGGTTATATTCGCCAAAGGGTTCCTCTTAGGGATATGGTACCTTCACCAAAATGTTGCAATTCCCATTTTGCGATCCTAAATATATTATTGAACATGATTGCGCGTCTCTTTTTTTAATCTCAAACAATTCAAATTTTGGAATATTCCACTTATAGCACTGATTTGAACAGCACTTCCGCTAACCGCACATGAGCACTTCCACTAACCGCACTGAAACAAAATTTCGTAACAGTTTATCGTAATTGGTTTCAGTTCCGGAACAGCATCTACGTAAAATATTGTTTTAGTGATGGGGTGTACTTTTTTGTTGGATAATGAAAACAGTTCCTTACAAAGCAGTAGGTATGATTCCCGGGCTGTTACCAAGCTACAGCATAAACTTTAGCCCAAAATTATGCAGAAGCCTTCTAAGGTAATATTCTAAAACACAGGCTACCTACTAAAATATGTACGTATTCAACCATTTTTTTACGACATTTTGCGTAAGATTTATGTCCTAAATGTTTATGACACTATTTAAAATGGCTAGGTTATCTTGAGACGCGGTAGAAACGAGGAAGTAATTTAAACGTAGGTAAGTGCTTCTTCGCCTTCACACAAATAGGATGAACTATACTGAGAATAGTTCAAGTAGTGGTAAAAAAAAATGCCAGTCAGCAAGTTGGTATCGGACTCACTGAGTGCGAAGGACATAATATGTGCATTTATACATTGCTAGTGGTGACCTAGTGGAAACGGCCGTGACTTACGATTTGTGGTCGTAGTTTTCAACCCTGACAGGCGCTTTACTTTGTGTAAATTATTTCATCAGCACTGCTCTCAAAAACGGCGAAGAAAAATATCGTGAGGAAACCGGCATGTCCTAGAATAAAAAATTTGAAGACATGACATGTGACATCTACCAAACCGCGCTAAGCCAGGTGGATTACGGCCCATTCCCTCTCACAGAGAAGAGGCCTGTGTCCCAGCAGCTCAACGTTCCCACGTTATAGGCTGATTATGCTACTGAGACACTGGCGTATCATTGATCTTCCTCGCCCTACACACACAGAGAATGAAACATGGCGCCGCCGTCACGCACAAATTAATGAATAAACATATCCATCTATTGTTTAGCACTTAAGCTGACTAACTGAAATATACTGCCTTCAAGTGCCTTGCCAATTTTTGTGGACGTTTTCCGACTCATTACCCATACTCCAAGTCCATTACATATACAGGATGTTAGGTTAAACGAGGGACATATGTATTTTATGCTAGTATTATGTAGTAGAGTATATTTATTAAAGCGATGGGCGCTTTACATTTGGTTACCAAGTGTAAAACACGCTGAGAATGTAAAACACACATACATACACATATTTCCGACTTCGCCCGTGTCTCGGACGGAACCAAAAGCTCCTGCGCTTACACACATTCCTAACGTGTGAATGTGTGTGAAAGCAAAATTATGATAAAAGCTTTGAAATATTAAAAAAAAAAAATAACTTTTAGTGATTTCATTTTGACAAGCTATGCTAGGTTTTTTTTCATGATTTCAGAAGGCCAATTCTCGTAATTTACAAAGTTTAAAATCTGGTCGTAATCTCCATGTCAAAATCTTGTCAAAAATGTAGGGAAATTAGAGGTATTTTTGACAGATTGTGACTGAGATCAGACTGTGAACGTTCTTAAAATGACAAGAATTGCCCCTCAGGTCTGGTTCGATTGTACTTAACGGTTCTTCATTTTCATCAATAGGTAGCTACTACACTCCAGTATTCAACCTAACAGCCTGTATATTCGTACGTACTACGAAATATGCTGACAATCTCAAAAGGCCACTTTTTCTGGTAATAAATCTTGTGTTTTGTTACTTTTGTTTCTGTACTACATCAAGATGGCGGCTGCTTTGTGCGTCGTGGTGAACGATGGACCTATGGCTTTAATAGTTCGTCTGTTAAGAAGAATTCAGTATACTTTACCTTGTATTTTTTTTTTGTTATACTTTGTAATGTTATTAACCGAACGGTACTAGTGGCAACGAAGCGTGGCTTCAATAGTCCAGTAGCAACAATGTTACTTAGTGTTTAGCACATCACTAATGCGCACGCGCAACACTAGTCCACTGACATAACTCGGTCATATCACCTGCGACTAGATAAACAAGTGGTTGCTTGTTTAGAACCCTCTGGATTACAACCATGGGCCGGGGGTTCTACGTCCAGGTTGAGGCCAGAACAACTACCTGCTGCACGCTGCTCCGAACTGCACGCGTAGCTGAACCGCGCTCCCCTTGTCCTACGGCTGCAATTACGGCACGCTGAACCTGCAGACTGAGCTGACCTGCACATACGAAGAGTCTGACTGGCCACTTGTTGAGCCTGTGCTGACAGGCCTCACGTCTACCTTGAAAACCTATCCAAAACACAATGAAAGGTTATTTTATTGTCATTGTTACATAAATAAATAGAATTTCAGTCATAAAAACTATAAACAATACCACAAAAGTCCTTGACATCCTAAATAACCTAACATACTGAATCCAGCCAGGAGTTTTACTTTGTGTAAATAATTCCGTCGCCACTGCTCTCAAAACTGTGAAGGAAAAACATCGTGAGGAAACCGGCATATCCTAGAACCAAAAATTCGAAGACATGTGATGCGAATAAAGGATGGGAATGTCATAGGCTGGTTAAACTTATGGTTATGCTACATTTTGATAAATCGATAAAGTTGGTCTTTTTAAAATACTAATATTCAGCTGCATCCGGTCAGACTGGAAGCCGAAAGGCAGATGATGAAAATCGTATAATGAACTTTTTCACTCTCTACACAAAATAAATATTTTTTATTTTGTGTAGGGAGTGAAAAAGTTCATTATACGACCGTTCATTATACCGGACATTGAAACACAAAAATCCCTTTTTAAATATCTCCCAGCTTTACTAATGAACGTAATTCTCTACAAATGGGACCACAGAGAAATCTGTGTTATTTTAGTGCTAGAACTCGGTGTCGGTCGGGCACTAGAGGTGTCACCTCAAACACCGGGACTAACGTTGTTTATGGAACAAACTTGTATCCTGACACTAGCTGCGAATTGTTGCATTTCAGTTTCATGACTGTACCGGTAATGCAGTAGTTTTATAGGTAAGTAATCTTTTAATTTTGCTTACTAAACTCTAAACAGCCGTAGTCTATATCTTCTATACTTATAATAAATCTGTAGAAGTGAAAATTCTGTACATTGAAAATATCAAAAAAATAAATGGCAGGGGGTGTTACTAGACCGACACCGAACCCAAAAATGTGATTAAAAAAATTTTTGTCTGTCTGTCTGTCTGTTTGTTCAGGCATCACGCAAAAACTACCGGTTTGATTACGATGAAACTTGGTATAATTATTCTTTAATATCCTGGGCACCACACTGGGTAATTTTTATCCCGAAAAAGTATATACAATAAAAAACAAACTTAATTTTGCGGTTCGATCCCTAGACCAGATTACTGCACCAACCGCAAATAATAAGTTTGTCGTAGGTTAAATCACCCGCAATGGAGTTCATTTTATTCCTTTTAGATTTTAGAGTTATTTAGGTTTATTTTTATATAAGTCGTAGGTATAGATTTTAATTTTAAAGTATAGGTAGTATATTTGATAGTGTACGTAGTGACCGTAGGTTATTTTATAATACTGTTAGGTAGGATTAGTCATTCGTATAGATATTAGTTTTTAGGGATTTTGCTTATTTATTGAGTTTAGATTAGTTATCATCAGAAATAGGTTTATTTAGGTAGGTAGGTATTTAATTTTCTGTTATTGAGTTTTTTTTTTTAATTAGGTCGGTACTTAGGTAAAGATATCATATAGGTACCCTCTTAATCACCACTAATGAGACACAATTGGTTTTCTATTGTAATTAGCCACAAAGGGCCTGCGAGATAGATGGCATTCTGGGGAAGCACATAGGTACATTTTATCCTGTTAGCACGTTCCCGTGGGATAATTTCCGATATCCACGCGGGCGAAGCCGCGGGCAGAAGCTAGTCGAAAATAAGCCATATCTCAAAAATGAGAAAGTCGGTGTTTTTGGTTTTGTTTAATTTCTTGCTACTGACTACCGAAACTAAAGTCATTTTGTAGTTTGTTATGTTTCGTTTGAAAGTCGGGTAAAAAAAAATAATTAAATCTGTTGTGCCTCACATAAACTCGGGTACCACTGCTTGTTACTTATGTCAATAAAGTAAGCCCTGACTTACCGGCAACATTATTTTATTTTCCGTACGAAAATTCAATCAAAATCATGTATACTACGTCGTTGCGGAATGCCGTAAGATATGAAATCCATGATATGACCAGTGTTAGTGTGTGATCCTATACCTAACCAGCTACCGTAGATATTTCATTGTCCGTACAATTCCCTTTTCTCAATAAAATTTAGTGTTCGTCGATGAGGAGTTCCATGGGTTATCTTCCAAGTCCAAGATCAGTTGACTACGGATTGGTAAATAACCAGCAATTTACTTCGCAAGTGCAATAACCAAATCAGAATACGTGTACTGTTCGATATTGAGAAGATGGATGTCCTGTCAATCTCCAAAGGTCTTCATCAGATCTTCACCTAGTTAATATGGAACCAAAAATATTGAAAGTAAACACGTTTAAATGTACATTACATAGCTAACATTTAAAATAATGATATGTACATACATGTGAAAAAATAAGCAAAATAATCATAGGGCATCAAAAAATTCGTCCGCATCGCTGTCAACAGGAACAGTGCCCAAAAGGCTGGCAGCATTGCCACGTTGTATGGCGACGCTGATTCTTTGGCCAAGAAACAGGCCAGCCCTCTGGTCACGTGAAGAGTCGTCTAACCGCTTGGCGATATCTCGAAAAACCAAGTGGGCACTCGGACCCCATGGCCCTAGTTTTAAAATAAAAAAGATGTGATAGAAGTGAAACTTCTTAAAAAATAAAGAATAAGAGAGATATAGTTTGAGACACACAACACAGAGAGATATCTTTCTTTTACCTGCTGACGCGCCGCGGTCTGTGGCCTACTGAGGCCAGACTGGCTTCCTGAACACGTACTGGCAAGCCTGTTCCCGGGCCTGAATTCCTGCATCCTGGCGAACCAAGGACGGTACCTTTCTGACTTACACGTGCTAGTGCTCAGAATGATAGAGTGTCCTTACTCGCGACCTAGTCTACTATCTACTAATACGTATTTATTGTAAAGCTAAGAAGATTATACCTAAGAACCTAAGTGTTTCTTTACCTAACCTAATTTGTTGACGGTCTGCGCAGCCTACCTGCAAAGCCCTCATGTAACGAAATGTGCCTAAACGTGACGCGTCCTTGAAATTTCACCGTCAATAATTGACGGTGAAATTTCAAGGACGCGTCACGTAAATTCGCGTAAATTCATCAGACGAGAATTATTCTCGTCTGATGAATTTAATTTGTATGTTAGAAATTATTCAAAATTATTTAAAAAAGTTTGTTATATGGCCAAGTCACGTTATTTGGGTTCAAAGATTAAAACCAGCAATAATGTAATTAAAACGACTTGGAATATTATTAATAGTGAAACGGGAAGGTCTAGTAATCGAAATACTGACTACAGCTTGTCGATCAATGACAACATAATAAAATCAGACTCACAAGTCGCAGAGGCGTTTGAAAATTTCTTTTCAGATATTCCCGTTTCTACTACTAAATCCCTAAACTCATCACCTTCTGTTGCTGAGTCTTTGCTTATGGAAAATGTTAATGGTTGCGATTCGGAATTTCATTTTGAACATGTTACCTGTAGAGATATAATTAAAACCTTTCACACATTAAATGTTTTAATTTTAATTAAAAAAAATTACCCCACAGATCTGCAGTCTTTTTAAAGACTGCAGATCTGTGGGGTAATTCTGTAGAAGTTGCTAAGTCTATTATTGACATTGTAGCACCTACTCTAGCTCTTATCTTTAATAGTTGTATTGACAGTGGGGAGTTTCCTGACCTCATGAAAAATAGTAAAATAATACCTTTGTTTAAATCAGGTAGTACATCAGACCCTACAAATTATAGACCTATTTCTGTACTACCTACCTTTAGTAAAATTTTTGAGAAATTAATTTTAGATCAAATGCAAAGATTTTTTAATAAACATAAATTATTACATAGCAAACAGTTTGGTTTTACAAGGGGTCGTTCAACTACTGACGCCGGTGTTGAACTTTTAGGACATATTTATAATGCTTGGGAAGATAAATGCGATGCCTTGGGCATCTTTTGTGATTTGTCCAAGGCATTCGATTGCGTTCTTCACGAAACCTTAATCAGGAAACTCCGCCACTACGGAATCAGGAACACTGCTCTGGATCTTCTTACCTCATACTTGAGTAAGAGGATTCAGAGCGTTGATGTTAATGGAAAAAGATCTCCCGGATCTATAGTAACAATGGGAGTCCCACAGGGCTCAATTCTTGGCCCTTTCTTGTTTCTTATTTATATAAATGACTTGCCGTACCTCATAAAGGATAATCATGATATAGTGCTGTTTGCGGATGACACTTCACTTTTGTTTAAACTTAAACGTCAGCAGCAGGTTACTGACGATGTAAATACCGCGATCTCTAAAGTAGTCCACTGGTTCAATGTTAATAATTTACTTTTAAACGAGAAAAAAACCAAATGCATTAAGTTTACGCTACCTCACGTTAGGCAGGTGAAAACCAATGTGTTGATAAAGGGCGAAGAATTGAATCCTGAAGACAGCACAGTATTCTTGGGCATAACTTTGGATGCTAAGCTTCAGTGGGGTCCACATATAGATAAATTATCAAAAAAGCTAAGCTCCGCAGCATACGCGGTTAGAAAAATTCGTAATTTAACTGATATAGAAACAGCCCGTTTAGTGTACTTTAGCTATTTTCATAGTGTAATGTCGTACGGTATTCTATTGTGGGGAAATGCCGCTGATATTCAGACTATCTTTGTTTTACAGAAGCGAGCTGTTCGATCAATTTATAAATTGAGTCCGAGACACTCGCTCAGAGAAAAATTTAAAGAAATTAATGTTAAGACTGTGCCTTCTCAGTATATTTATGAAAATCTTTTATATGCCCATAAAAATATAAAATTGTTTAAAAAGTACAGTGATATACATGATATAAATACTAGAAACAAACACAAATTTGTTGTACCTACAACAAGGCTCAAGAAAATAGGTGGCTCGTTCAGATGCCAATGTATACGCTTCTACAACAAAGTTCCAAGCCCCGTTCAAGATCTAAGCCTTAATAAATTCAAATCATTCATTAAACGTACGTTGTGCCAGAAAGCCTTTTATACCGTTAAGGCTTATATCGAGGACAAAAAGGCTTGGGATTAAGCTGCTTCCAATTTTTACATATTGAATGTTTTTATTTTGTTTTGTTGTTGTTTTTTTTTTATATACATTTTGACATTAATGAATTTGATATATACTATGACATTTGCTTACTTTGTAAAGTATTCTATTATTTTAAATTTTGTGAATGTGAAGACTATGTGGGTCATTTTATTTTTTATTGTTCTCTCTGTTCTGTTAGTTTTTGTCATGGTCTGGCAGTTTGAGTAATTAATGTGGCCTACCCAAATGTCCTTTCTTTGGTATTGTTCGTCGAACCGTTGAGCTCCTTAAGTTTTGAGTTGAGCTGCACGATTTCTGACATATGCGTGCACTGACTGGACAGGTCCTCTCAATCTGTGTGGTTCTTTCCTCAAAAGACCATCTCAGACATCGACCTACATGGTCTTCATATGATCTGACCAAGATTATGTCTGGACTTTAAAAGAGACTGTGACGTCTGAGTTTGTTTCGGCCTTTCTTCTCAGACTAGTCAGATAGGAAACGCCGACCTCATCTAGTTTTAAAATATGATTGACGTGTAAAAGTGTTTGTACAAACCTACTTACAAAATAAAATCATTTATCATTATCATTTGTCAAATCGCCGTCTAAGAAGTTTTACTTTAAAAGAATCATTGAAGTCAGTTGAAAAATGCCTGCGATATGACGTAATTTAAAGTAACTTAATTTAAAAAATACACGGTTTGAAATGAAAACCTCATTCTTTTTTCATAAACAATGAAACATAAATAGCGCAGATTTTGTTTTCTTGACATGGCACCTATGTCATTTTGATGTAAAATGCTGGAAGGATCTTTTGGCGCCTGAATAACATTGACAGGAGAGCGTTGTTGGTAAAACATAAGTAGAATCGTCCCAGAAATTGTATTGACAAAACAAGATGGCGGTACTAGTTCCGATTTTGACCACGCGCCAAAAGAACCCTGTAGCGTAACTAGTATATTACATACGTACAATTCTATTACAGCAGTCCACCGGTTTTAGTCTGCTCATTGTAGTTCACTACGGAATCCTAATTGCTGTGCTCATAAAAAACTAAGAAAGTAGTTTTGATTGTTGTTGTTGGTCGTGGTTACTTGTCGCTGTTCTTCGTGTTATTGTTTATCGTTGTTGGTGTTGCTGATAGAAAAATAGTTGTATGTTTGATGGTAACATTTTGTTAACTTTCTGCGCCATGGAGACTGAAAATGTGATCGTGAATGGTGTCGCAACACCGCATAACGTCATTTCAATAGTTGGCGATGGAGCTTGCTTGTTCAGGGCAATCTCTTATCTGCTGCATGGCGACGAATCCTCCGCTCAAGAGATACGAGAGCGAATTGTGGAACATGTTGTGAGCAACTGGGACGAATTTGTAATACAAACACACGACAGATATGGAAATAATTATAGTAGTCCGGACGATTACTTTGCAGAAATGTCACTCACCGATACATATGGTAGTGCGTGTGAATTAACCGCGGCGGGACAAATCTACCCGTACGTGTTCGAGGTTTATCGTGAAGGCAAATTATTTGCAAAGTTTGGATTTGATGGCAATCCCGTTGTGAGACTACGGTTTACTCAGGATTTATCTAAAGGTCATTTTGACGTTTATGAACCGGTTTTTGGACTTATAATTAGAAAATGATGTTATCTCTCTATCTAAAGAAGCTTTCTCGCAAATGACGTCGTGCTTTATCAAGGTAAAACAACGACGAAAATGTGAATTTATTGTATCTTTTAAAACACAATGAAGAACTGTTCAAGACAGTCGAAGATATTGGACCAGAAAGAAGAGGTTTACCTTGGAAAGTAAGCCTTCATCCAGAATGATGTATGCGCCAGAGATTGCGTGCAATACTGACAAGATGTGAAGAAATGTAATGCCTGTAGAGCATGGGGTGCCAACCGGTGGGGCGCGCCCCCCTCGGGGAGCGTAGAGTGACCGATGGGGGTGCGGCGGGTCCAAAAATAAACGATATAATTATAAAAAAATATTTTCTTTGTATTAGTAATGAGTAAATTCCAAATCCCAAAACGTTTTACATGTAAAACGTGTATGTGTTTTGTGTGTTGTATATGTTTTGTAAATTGATTCTTAGGTGCTGTAAAATGAGCTTCAGCTTTTTTGCATATGTCGACAAACTAAGTTATCATATTTCTGTATGAATGGTCCTGTCTTTCTGTATGGCTTGAACGAAAACCGAATGTATCTGAGGAGGGTTTTTTATATTTTTGAGCTCGTCTCCCTCGTTCTTGCAACCTACATTCACTTATTTCTTCAGCATTTTTGTATAAGTTGACACAATAACGCCTCTTCTGTATGAATAGTGAAAAGAAAATTGTGCAAAATTACTCGAGCTCACTTCGCTCGCTCTTAAATGTAAGAGCGAGCGAAGTGAGCTCGAGTAATTTTGCACATAAATATGGTTTTGCAATAATTTGAAGTTAAGAATTATGAGAATAATTAATGATGCGATTCTTAAGTTTTTCTGCATAATTAGACAAAATGAATCCTTTTTCTGTTTGAATAACCAAAACAAAACCTAAACTACCCGAGGGGACGTAAAGATTTTCGAGCTCGCTCTTACATTTTTATGGTTTTCTGCAAAACTCGACAAAGTAACACTGTAGGCTTAGTGATTTTAAAAGAAAGTTAGGGGGAAAGTTAGAAAGTTAGGTTATTTTTAAAAGGTTAGGAGCCCCTGCTATATATATAGGGAAATGAGGAAAAGGATGTAATACGAGAGATTTCTTACTGTCTTCCATTTTGGCTGTGCACGTGTCCTCCGAGCTACTACTGAGAAATTCCAGATGGCAAAAGTCAATGTCAAAAAGCTCGGAAAACGTTCCTAATCAATCTTTTATTTATATTCTCCCCTCTTCTCTTAAAAGAAAGGGAAAGTGCACTGGCTGCTCTTCATGTATAGCTGCTACGTTGTTGAAAGTTATTTTGAATACTTGGAAAACAATAAAAGAGAAACAAATACAAACTGAGAAACTGAATTCATTCAAAAGATACCACAAATTCTTAGGCTATCCTTTTCAATTTAAGAGAATACAGTTCTGTTCCCTCTCAGGGTTTGTTTGATCGGGTAACAGCTGCGCTTGATAACTTGTAGGTTATAGGTTCTAACCCAGACAGACGGTTTACTTTGTGTAAATTATATCATCACCACTGCTCTCAAAACGGTGAAGGAAAACATCGTGAGGAAACTGGCATGTTCTAGAACCAAAAATTCGAAGACATGGCGACAACAGACCACGAACCCGCACTTGACTGTGACGGAATATGGGCCCGCTCCCTCTTATAAAGAGGAGGCCGATCTCCTCGCAGTGACAATATTATAGGCTGATGCAGTATAATCTTGTATTCATATTTAAGTAAAGCACATTCCAATGCACCCAAGTATCGATTCGTCACTCCATCCAAACGCAATTTAGTAGGTTAGTCGGTGATTAGCATTGTTATCCAATTTGGCAATGCTGCCAACTCGGAATTGGGCCATCTGACGAAGTTACCGAGCATCCGAAATGTATGGGAATGGAAAGTGGTCAAGGCTTAAAGTGTTGGAACTGTCAATATAGATATTGGATTTCATATTTTAGTTTCGAGCGTCATTTAATTTATTTGGTTTTTGTGGTACTAGAGAGGAATATGTTTGAAGATTTGAAAATGAATTTGATCGCGACGACAGGTCGTGGTGGAGCAAATGAAAGTGTAGCAGACTGTATAACAAGTATAATGCAGAAAAATATGAAATTACAACGGTAGAACATAAACAAGAGCGATATTAAGACGCGCAAGCGCAGCCGTGCACGAAGGAGAGCAACAGCTGACTGTCGTGGCGGTGTGGCGCGGGTGCCCGCGCTCGGCCGTCGGCCGGCTGACTCCCCGCTGTCCCCGCACCCCTCGTTCACTACCGCCAGCGCGCGGCGATGTTGAGTGGAGCGCGAGCTGTCTCAACATACTCCCCCCGTTGAAGAGTCTTCAACACGGGCAGATGGTGTTGAAGGCGCGCCGGATGACACCCTTTCTTATGAGGATGTCGGCGACCCTCGCGATGCCATCTCTGCCTGGGAGAACGTGTGTGATGCGTCCTAAAAGCCACACAAGAGGAGGTAAGGTTTTGTCCTTTATGATGACCAGTGTTCCTTCCTTGAGCTCGCCAGACGACCGGCACCATTTTGTTCTCTCCTGTAGCCACAAAACATATTCATGTGAGAAGCGAGCCCAGAAATGTTGCTTCAAATATTCTATTCGGCGAAATCTTTGGAAGCTGTTGACGTTGACATTCTGGATCTGTGGATCTGTTTTTTTTTGGTTGGGTAATCATCAGATGACTTCTCCCTTTCTGGGCGGAGCGGGAGGGCGTGTCAAACTTTTACTGACTAAAACCCACCCGTGTTCCTTCAGTTGCCTATGCCAGGAGCCACGGTATCTCTTTCGAACAACCCGCGGCCCTGGCGGCATCGGCCCTAGCGGACCGCGTCATTTAGGGCTGACTCTTTGAGGCGCTCGTGGAATACAACGAAATATTCACCACCTAAAAGGGTTATTAAAACATTTATTTTCTAGTTAAACACAACCTTCTGCATTAAACTGCATCACTCCCTAATAAATTCAGTTCATAGAGCAGTGTTGATCAAAATGTACAGCGGTTAGTACCACTTACATTCCCGAACAAACAAACTACACGTAAATAATGTTTATTCTTGTTTTGTTTATACGTGTTTATCTGATTCTATGTTTGTTTTCTACGGAAACAAGTTGCGGTATCTCCGGTGTGTTTGTTTTGATATGTTTCTTTGTTCCGTTGCTCGTTAATTTGTATCCATTTGCGTAATTTTATGTTTGTAGTTTTTTTGGTACCTTTCAGAATATACTGTGAGTATTAGCTTCGGGTTGGAGAGTCAGTTTTTTGTTTTGAGACGGGTATTTGCTGAGATAGATAAAATAAATAGCATAATCAACTTATAACATTCCCACTGCTGGGACACAGGCCTCCTCTCTGTGAGAGGGAGTGGGCCATAATCCACCACGCGGGCCCAGTGCGGGTTGGCGGATGTTACCTACATGTCTTCGATTTTTTGGTTCTACGACACGCCGGTTTCCTCACGATGTTTTTGTTCACCGTTTTGAAAGCAGTGGTGATGAAATTAAATATTTGAAAGTTTGTATATACTTGTTATATTGTGCTGTGACTATTTTGACGTGTTTGTGTGTGCCTGTTATAATCTAGACTATTCTCCTTCTGACTGTTTCTGTGTTGTGTGTGTTGTTCAATACAATCGTCAGTACCTACTATAAGCAGTCTTGACTTTTATTCCTCTGTCTATTACACACCCCTACAACCATCTAAACTGGTGACCACCAGTATCCTCTTCATTTCGGCGATAAGCGCCATAGAATCCCTGTTCCTCATACTTCTATAAATACACAAAGTAAAGTGCCTGCCTAGGTTAAAATGAATATTGACGAATGAATATTTTGACGGCACGGTTGGCGCAGTGGTGCGTGTCGCGGGTTCGATTCCCGCACGGAACAAATATTTGTATGACCTACATGTATTTGTTCCGAGTCTGGGTGTTTTTCTATCTAATATGATATGTATGTATTTTAAAATATAATATTATAATATAATATTTTATAATATAATATGTATGTATTTACAAAAAAAAATGTATATAAGTAGTTTATGAGCCATCTTGTTACCATAACACAAGCATTAGGTTGCTTAGCTTGGAACTAGATGGCGCTGTGTGAAATGTCCAGGGATATTATTAATATGGGGATGTTACTGAGAAATTCCAGATGGTACAGCCCAATATCACTTTGCCCGACGTCAAATCGAACCCAGGACCTGATGCTCAGCGCAGTAGCGCTTGCGACTACTACACCAACGAGGTAGACAGTGGTACACAATGAGCTAATAATACCGCATTTTTAGGGTTCCGTAGCCAAATGGCAACGGAACCCTTATGGATTCGTCATGTCTGTCTGTCTGTCTGTCTGTCCGTCCGTATGTCACAGCCGCTTTTTTCCGAAACTATAAGACCTATACTGTTGAAACTTGGTAAGTAGATGTATTCTGTGAACCGCATTAAGATTTTCACACAAAAATAGAAAAAAAACAATAAATTTTGGGGGTCCCCATACTTAGAACTGAAACTCAAAAATTTTTTTTTCTTCAAACCCTTACGTGTGGGGTATCTATGGATAGGTCTTCAAAATTATATTGAGGTTTCTAATATCATTTTTTTCTAAACTGAATAGTTTGCGCGAGAGACACTTTCAAAGTGGTAAAATGTGTGTCCCCCCCCCTGTAACTTCTAAAATAAGAGAATGATAAAACTAAAAAAAATATATGATGTACATTACCATATAAACTTCCACCGAAAATTGGTTTGAACGAGATCTAGTGAGTATTTTTTTTTAATACGTCATAAATCGTAAATTAACGGAACCCTTCATGGGCGAGTCCGACTCGCACTTGGCCGGTTTTTAATAGTTTTAATACCTTAGGTGATAAGGTGCTTTAAAAGGTTTCCTCATTGCACTACGTTACAAATACTGAAAACCCCCATAAATCGAACATGCCAGTTCCACACGGCTCTTTCTTAGTATTTTTAATTATTTTTCAACCCAACGGAGGTGCATTACGACCATAAATTAAAAAGTTAAGTGGCCCATAAAGACGAGGCAAAGGAAATGGCTGTTAAATCATTTTACTGCCAAAGTTACCCCATAACTTTCAAGGAGGTGAGAGCAAAGAATGTTTACCTAACCATACTTAGAGAGTGTTTTAGTTGAGTGACCAGTGTATTTTGAAACCTGCACTTTCATTTCTATGTTTCCGTCCCCCTCCTTTTTATACATGTACCCTACATATTATTATTATTTAAAGGCTTTTTTTTAATCTGTTTTATTTACGCTTATGCGACGATGTCAGTCCCATCGTGCTTTTACAAATAAGAACTTACTAACTAAACTAAATAAACTAATCTTAATCATACAAAAATTAACTTAATCTAATTTATTACATAATAAAAAGGTATACAATGTTTTTGCTGCTTTAGAAGTAGGCTTGGCTAAAATACCATGGAACATTCCAACATCCATTCTTGACAATTTCAAAGAGTTGAGAAGTGCGTTTCTTTTGTCAGTCTATCGGACACATTCCACCAATACATGCTGTGCATCCTCAACTGTACCACACACCTCACAGTTAGGAGAGTTCGATTTCCGCATGAGAAAAGCAAAGTTGTTTAGTGGAATAATTTAAAGGCTTAATTTTATAAATTTCGTTCAGTATTTTGTTTTATATTAATGGTACCCTAGAGAAAGCAAAAGAAGTAGAGGAAGGTTAGGTTAGGTTCATTTTTTTTTTTTTTTTATTTTTTTTTTTTTTTTTTTTTTTATTAGTTCCCCCCCGGTGGGTTCCCGCATTGTCGAGGCGGGGGGGCTCAGTAGCCGTGGTATGGGGTACCACGGTGAAGCGAAGAGGAACCGCTCGTCAAGGCTTTGCGGCTTAGCCAATGACGTAGCGGCCGTAGGGTAGGTTGCGGTGCCGCTTGGGCGACATCGCAGCCTACCTGAGGCGGGCCGCGGTGTCCCCCGTGAGGGAGACATCGCGGCTGAGGATTGCAGGCCGCGGCGGGAGAGGAGTGTCGGTGTTTCGTTGCCGCTCTCCCTACCTTCCGCGGCCTTGCCGGGGCCGCCACCGTTCGATGGCGGACGCGGTGGGGCCGCAGGGGAAGAGGAGTGTCGGTGTGTCGTTGCCGCTCTCCCTATCCTCTGCGGCCGTAGCTCCCCCAACCTGGGGGGGCTTGCGGGGCCCGCCAACTAGGCGGGCGTGGGGGCCAGCAGGGAACGGGTGCGGGGGCACCGTTGCCTGCATCGCACAGGCCTCCACCTTGTGGGACGGGAATGGCCAGGTGTTCTCGGCCATTCCCGTAGCCCCCCAACCTGGGGGGCATGTGCGCCATACCATCTTGGCGGGCATGCGTCGGGAGGGCTGTGGATGTAAAGGCTATGCCGGATTCCCATGGCCCTCCCATCACGGCGACGCGGGAACACCGCTGAGTTTTAGTGGGTATACTGTCATTCCGACAGGGAGTCCCACATACCCCGTCTCGTCCCCCGGGAGGCGGGGATGCATAAAGCATTTCTCAGCGACAAAAAAAAAAAAAAAGGTTTTTTTATTAGTTGCTAATGTTGCTATCTGATGTATTGTGTGTCTTTTAGTCTGTGCTAAATAAATGTTTTTTCTTTTTTCTTTCTTTAAGATAATTAAAGCGATAAGAAGATAATTTGAGGAAAGTAGCAGGCCCAGAATAGTTACATCCAGCAAGGGACAGAAACAAGTGGAAAGTCTTAGAGGAGGCCTTTGTTGAAAGACAAGTTGTTATGAGGGGAGACCAACCGAATGCCGAGAATATGATTTAGTCTAAGGACACACACGGACTGCTCGAGCAGTTAGCGATTGATCAATATAGACGGACCGCTCTTGCAGTCATAGTCAACAGCTTGAAGCTGTTGATAACTGCTGGAGCAGTTGGTATCAACTGCTCGTCATTCAAATCAGGTAACTGTGCGAGAGCAGTCGATAGCTCGAGCAGTCAGTGTATGCCTGGCGACTGCTTGATCGCACGACCGCCGGAAGCAGTTGCAATTGCTTGAGCGGTTTCGTGTATGTGTGTGCGTAGAAGACTGTAGTTCACTATGCAGTCGCAGCTTGAAGCAGTCCATCCTGACTGCGAAACTAAACTTTTAAATAATCAATAGAGTTATTTAAAAGGTTAAAATAGAGGGTAAGAAATCAAATCAAATAAGTTAAAAACTCAGAACAATAGAGGCTTCTTTTATTTATTTATTGTAGTTTATAAATTGTGTGTGTATATTTCGCTTTAAATTAATGACTTTATTTCACCCCTTAAATAATCTTTATGGCCAGATGTTACCTACCAATCTTTAGGCAAGTAAGCTAGACATCAAAAAGAGACCATTTATATTGCCATCGACACGCTAAGAAGAAGATGGCAATGCCTTTCATTTTGACAGTTCAACACAATTCATTGCGTTATATACGTTGTTGAGCAGATGATTTTTTCTAACAAATGAAGCAATGGATTCGTAACTTCCTTCAAAATCTTTTCGGATTGTGATTGTGTGTTACGGAATAAATTACACAAACATAACAACACGCCCTGTTTCCTCCAAAGGTTGAGCAGAGATGTACCTATAGGACATCGCACCAGTTAAGTTGTTAGCATACTAGTATTAATATATTTCCGGCTGCCAAGACAAACTGGCCATGTTATAACCATACAATGTAAAGTTATTGGACACTGCTGAACTTTATGACGGTAGTCAGAAACTTTATGACTACGACTGTCATTGTTGTTAGGAGTAAATATTGGACCTAATTATTGAAGGAATTGCTCTAGACTATTGAATTACCTATTAAAATTTATGGTGATTAGTTTCAGTTAATGTTTCTAGTATTTGTAGTGTGTAATTCAATAGAATGGGGTCAAAGAATATTTATTTGGCTTGTCGGCCAATCTCAACGAAGATTAGTTAGGTTCGCAGGAGATATTATAGTGCACAAGTGTGTGCGCAAACACAGGTGCACTCTCTGTTCCTTTACTCTCATACTCCGATGGGACGGCAATCCGACACGACCGGGGAGAGATCAGGCGCAGGACCAACGGCTTTACGTGCTTTCCGAGGCACGGGGGTATCACACCACCAACTTCCAAACTCCGGGCTGTTACTAAGAAATTCCTAATAGAAAAACCCAATAACACTTTGCTCGACCTGGGAATCGAACCCCATGCACAGCAGTCGTACTTGCGACCACGAGATCAACGGGGCAGTCGCCGATGACGACTAATAGAGAAGTATGGAAGAAAAAGACATACCGACCGACCAAAATAAATAAGGGATGGGAAGGAGGGGAGGAGGGGGGTGGGCGGTGGGACGTAATAAGGGCAAGAGAATTATGCGTAGAGCTAGCAAGTAAAAACAAATTGGCAAGCAACGAGCAGTGAGTGCACGACGGCGACGACTGATTACTCGATGGTATGCGTATGTACCAGGCGTGGGTCTCTCAGCGAGTGTTCTGCCCGCCAAGCGAGCGACACTGAGCGAGTACTCTCTTTGACAGCTCTTGTTGCTACGACAAACGAGTGCTTGCCAGGTGTGAGGAGTCAGCGATCAACTACGCGGGCCTGCAAAACTAAGTAAGAAACTTTTAAAATTGGAATAACTTTTTAAGTACACAAAATATACTTTCGAAATAAAAAGGACTCGAAAATAGTTTGATTTTATATATATACTTCATAGTCGAGAACCCCAAACTAGAAATTATCCTGTATCGTGGGTGCGTTTACAAACATTTAAACTCACAAACACAAACAGCCAGACCCGGAACAACTACTTAGTCAGGTCATCAGGTCGTCATCGTCAGGTCATACAATTATTTGTTCCGTGCGGGAATCGAACCCGCGACACGCAGGGCCGCAGACAATCGCTTAACCACTGCGCCAACCGTGCCGTCAAATTACAATTTTACCATTCATTTTTTTGTTTCTGTTTTTGTATTCAATTTTTTTCTTGATCGATGAGTCTTGTTCCAAAAGCTAAGTTAGACAACAGCACATACATTTTATTTATCATGCGTCTTTCACCTGAAGAATGTGCTACGATCATGACTTTTCTGGAACTAAGCATCAGTATGCTTCGTATTGCAAGAATGGTGGGTGTGACGTTACAAATGGTCCAGATGGTGTAGCGAAAGTACGAAGAGGCTGGAAAACATCTGAGGAGACCTTGTACTGGCAGACCCAGGTGTACTAGTGCCCGAGAAGACCGTTATATTGTTTCCACTGTGTTGAGAAATCGCTACCTTGATGCAGTTGAAGTCCAGCAACAGCTTCTTGAGACCCGAAGGGACTACATTAGTGACAGTACAGTGAGAAGAAGACTTGCTGAAGCAAATCTGAAACCCCGAAGACCAGCGAGTGGCCCCAAACTCGAGAGAGAGCATCGAGTAGCGAGACTGCGATACGCCCGTGAACACATACAGTGGGATGAAGAAGAGTGGTCAAGAATTTTGTTCACAGATGAGTCTCGATTCTCACTTTACACTTCTGATGGAAGGCGAAGTGTCTACAGGCGGCCTGGTGAGCGAAGACTACTTGTCAGAAAGAGTCCAGTACGGTGGAGGCAGTGTACATGTATGGGCTGGCATATCTTCAGAAGGTTGCACAGAGTTAGTGGCCATAGAAAATGGCACTCTGACTGGGGAAAGATATGCCCAAGAGATTCTCAACGAGTATGCAGGGCTGTATTTAGGCCTGTTTTAATGCACTGAGGGTGGTACCACCACCTACCAACCCAGTACATTAAAACAGGCCCTGATTGAAGAATGGGAGAATATTCCCCAACATCGGCTCCGAAACCTCGTGTTCCGTATGCCAAACTGGCTCGAAGCTGCTGACAGCTACAGCTTCGAGCCCGAGGAGGCAATACCAGTTATTAAAAATTAAATAACATGTAAAACGTACTTATAAATGTTGATTGAGTTTTTTTGACCCTATGGTAAAAATGGCTATTTTTATTGTTTTTTTTTTAAGTTAAAAATGTTACTAATGTATAGTTTACTAGTTTCAAAGAAAGCTGATAAAATTTTCTAGAAAAAGTTTTTTATTTTAAATCTCTAACTTCATTAATCAGCAGGCCAGTGTATTAATATATATACCTCTTTTACTTACACGGGACTTACAATCTTTTGTACGTTTCTTGTGCGAGAAAATCGTTTATAGCTATAAGTCCATTTACAATAGCATTAGAAAGAAGTTAAAAAAGGTTATTTTTAATGCACACTTTGTAACAAAAATACAATAAACATTGTTACATTATGATAGACGCCGAATTTATTATGATCTATTTTTACAGCAGCTGTCACACTTAATTGTAACCATTTTAACTATTTATCTTATGAAATTATGTGGCTTTCATTTATTTATATTATATAACTCCAATTTTAAATTACAGTGTCAATGCTAAAAACCTAAAAGAAGCAGGGATGAACAATACTTGGAACGTTATTCGTTTCACTATAATTCTACCGAATTTTATTTTAATTAAGGCGGATGTGCTGCAGTAGTCCGCGAAATCAGACGAATTCGGAGCAAGTCTAATTTAAAGGGATGTATTGATGATTTTTAAGGTTAAAATTGTATTATTGCCTACATATTTCTTATTGTTGCGCATCATATTATTTTTATTAAGATACAACCTTACACTGACCTGCAAATTGCAAAAAACGCAAGAAAATTAGAATTTAAGCATCTCCCTTAAAATTGTTTTGTCATAACTTTGAAATAAAATGTTTTGCATTCCTGCTTCTACGAGCCTCTTTTTTCTAATGCTATTATTATAAATGGAGTATAGTCGCTACCTCGTTAGCGGTGGGTCAGGGGCCGTATTATGACGTATTAATGCCACCATTTTTCTAGTGTGAGAGAGAGAGACGGAGCTATCGAAGGTCGATACCCATCCCTTTTTACAGTGGAATAATGATGGCATTAATAATTCATATTACTGCTCCAGATGCCTTTAACTGCGCGGTTCATTTGATTACCAGACACGCATCTGCGTAGCGTTGCCGTGGATCACAGACTTACTGTGGTCGATCTTGTCTACATTTTCATACAAAGCGAAGCTACGCTCACCTGCGTAGCATAGCATTTTGCCGCTATGGACCCCGGCCTTAACTGTCAGTTGGACAGAAACTAATTTCATCGGCGCAAGTTAATTACAATATGGAAAGCATTACCGTAACGGATGTGTTTAATGCCTGTTTACCGGTCAATTGAAGTTAAATTCTGTTGTTCAGTTTATGTTTATTAATTATTTGCACTGCACAGGTTTGAACTTAGGCTAAAAGGGTAATTTTTCACACAAGCGGCGGACGGGGGGCCAAGTTATTTTTTAATGGTTACAAGATTTCACTTCCAAAGTTCAGAGACCGGCTACGGACTATCAAATCGATCGTGGGGGAGATGCAGGGCAAGTGGGGGTGCTCTCTGCATATCGCGGGATGCTGCGTCCAGTAGTGCGCCGGCCGCTGGCGGCATCGCAAAACATCAGTGTGCGCTAGCTGATAGCAAATCCATCTTGATGGCATCCGCCGCCATCCGCCGGTGTGCACTGATCTTTATTCTGTTTGTACACCGATGCATGTTCTTGCGACATAGATTTGTTTCATACAATTTTGTCCTGCTGTTACTCACCTAGGTCAATGTGCAACGAACGTTAAAGCGGCTACAATTAAATTAATTAGTAAGAGACAGCAAACCCTAATCGAACACGTTAGTCCAATTCCCCCAGTTTGTACCAAAGTTAATTAAAGTTTAGCTGCAGGGGTGTGCAATTACAGTCTGAAATTATTGTAAGTACAACTCGCCTAAAACAGTTCTACGTTTCTTGTTATGAGATGGAGGGTGCTGTATTACTTGCGGGTTATGTTCATTAAGACTTTGACTAGGGACGCACGGAAACGGGAAGTATGGCAGAAGATAGGTATCTATACCCAGCAGTAGGTGATTCCGAGCGGAAATGATGATGATGAAGACTTTGTCTTACCTACGAAGGACGGTGAGAAAAGAATAGAATAGAATACTCTTTATTTTGTACACCATATAAATTATTATAATAACTGTGATAATCAGTAATCCAGTGAACACTACACAGGTATTTAATGGGTTTAAAATTTCAAAATCCTTCTATCTGTCGCTTTTAAACGTAAGTCAATTAAGATGTGGGTAGGTACTTACCATCTTATTATACGCGCCGCACTATGTAGGTACCAGTTTGTTGAAACTCAGATGTGTCTTCTCGACATCCGGGTGTCACTAACGGGATGCAGCAGAATACCAGCGTCAGGTATTGTACCTGGCACATGCTGAGCTGGACTCCCATTTGGTGCAACAATGAGACACACACCGCCCAGAGTGATCGACCGTTATAGATTTACTTGTACAAGGTGTCTATGGGTCAATTTAGCTTTTTAATCTTTGTTTTTTTTTACGATTCACCTTTTTTTGATGTTTTTTCTTTATTATGTATTGTGTCTTTTGTTGCACTGAATAAACGTATTATCTATCTATCTATCTACAGACATAAATACAACAACAGGACAAGACAAGTTTTTGTTAGTGTACCTTAGGGCCTGATCACACATACCATAACCACACCACATCGCAGCGACAAAATGTGGGCAAGCAGTGGTTACGTGTGACTAGTATCGTTGCAACTTCTTGCAGTTGCGTTGTGGAACTACAAAATCAAATCAAGTGGTTAACGTAACGTTGTTTTTGCGATGTGGCCGGATGGTAGTGCGCGGTCTCGCTGCTTGTGGTTGTGACGTGGCCCTGAAGTGGTCGGTATCGTCCACACAGTTGATTTAGACGGTCAAATATAGTCCGTGTGAATAAACTATTCATTTTCATACAAATTAGCGCCCGTCCACGTTGTGGTTTGGTTTTGGTTGTGGTGTGGTTGTGTTGTGGTTGTGGTGCGTGTGATCGGGCTTTTAGATTGTCAGGTCGGTGTCGGATTTTATACCTAGATTAGGTATCAAGTGCAGCATGCCAGAGAGAAAATAAAAGCACATTGACCACACCACGCAGCGCCATTTTGTTCTTTATTTAATTTTGGTCTTATCAATCAATCAATCAATTCAGCCTATCGCAGTCCACTGCTGGACATAGGCCTCTCCCAGGCTGCGCCACAACACCCTGTCCTCCGCGTTCCGCATCCAGTCTGTCCCAGCCTCCTTCTTTAGGTCGTCCGTCCATCTAGCTGGGAGGCGTCCCACACTACGCTTGCCGTTACGCGGTCTCCACTCCAAGACTCGTCTGCTCCACCGGCCATCGATCCTTCGACATACATGGCCAGCCCACTGCCACTCCAGTTTGCTTACTCTGTAAGCTATGTCGGTAACTGCGGTTCTTTTCCGGATAATTTCATTCCTGATTTTATCCTTCAAAGAGACTCCGAGCATAGCTCATTTTGGTCTTAAGCGAACACCAATTCCACTTAATATCATTACGGGTGAATTAAAGAGAGCCTCTTTCAATTACGATCACGGAAACCCCGAAATTGCTGGACCGGCGTGCTATAAAGGTAGTCATTTTGAGCATTACAACGCAAATGACAGCTCGTGACATTTCGAAATGACACTTGATGAGAAATGGGGCAGATTCGTCAATGACACCTTACGCACCAACTTAAATTGTCCACCGTCCACGGTGATTTCAACCTTAGATGTTGAGTCATAAAGATTGTAAAGATGGAAGTTGTAATTTTGTACAAGCTTAATGACGTCTACTAAGGCGATTGCAATGACGTCATTTGCGTGGCGGTCAAATTTAAGAGGGTGTAGGATGCAACTTAACTTTGTGTCAGCAAAAGTCACCGAGTAATTGTTACGGAATATCAAAATAAATAGACTGTAGAAACAATTATTTGTATCTGAAGAATTTGGCAATTACAAATATTTATTCTTGTAATTTTGATGCCGACGAACGTAGCTTAGTTACCTGAAAATCACTTTAGAACTAAGGTTTTTGACATTATTTTTTAAAATCACTTAACACTTAAAACTCAAAATCTTAATGAGTACAAGTACTTAGGTACTTAAATTACCATAACTAAGTGCACTTCATCAAAATCCATTATGTCCCTAGACTTCTTTCAATTAAGTAATTCAATATTTAAAATTATATTTGATCAACAGTGATCAAATATAATTTTAAATATTGAAGTACTTTATTTATAAGCACATGCTTATAAATATAACTACGCGTGAATTATACACGTATTTAAAACTATTAAAAAATTATTACATTAATAAAAAGATGAGTGGGATCGTGTTCTTCTTGATAAACCCCTTCTGCAGCATCAAAGTGGAATTTTTCATCGACATTTTTTTTCAAACTCTAAAGTTATGCTGCATAGCATCATCATCCCTCTAGCCATTACCCAACCATGCCGGGGTCGGCTTCCAGTCTAACCAAATGCAGTTGAATACCAGTATTTGACATGGAGCGACTGCCTATATGACCACCACAGCCCAGTTACTGGGTAATACGATAGTTTAGTAACACACACTTTTTGGCTTCTGACGACCCGTAACGACTGTCAAAGATGAACGAATGACAGCCGAAACCAGCGGCTTATCGTGCTTTCCGTGTCTCATCCTCTTTGACCACCTTTATAATAATAATAATATCCCTGGACATTTCACACAGCGCCATCTAGTCCCAAGCTAAGCAACCTAATGCTTGTGTTATGGTAACAAGATGGCTGATAAACTACTTATATACATTTTTTTTTTGTAAATACATACATATTATAGATTATTTTATATATTATGGTTACCCATCCACGGACTGACCGCGGCAAGCGTAGCTTAACCTTATCGATCGACCCGTGCGGCTGTTACCTATTTATTTTTTTAAGGTCGCAGCATCATGCTGAGATAGGAGCCTTTTGGCCTCGTATAGGATTTTCTTTTTCATTTTTCTTGTTGTTACTTTTTTGCATATAAGTAGTTTGGTTTTTTATTTTTGACTGTGTCTATTTTAGTTTGTGATCATCCTGTACGAGTCGAAATAATTACTTTTTCTTTCTTTATTACTTGGCCACGAGCTCCATAGCCATAATGAACGAAAATACTTTACCATAATTTCAACAAAAACCCGTTTTCCTCCCTGTTCTTCGTAGTAATCGCGGGAGTAAGATTCCTATGCTAATGTCAGGGGGATAAATTCAAAAAGCCTTCTTTGAGTTATGTCGGTGATTATTCAACGACATTGCACGTGTACCTTTTGCTTCATCTACGTTTTGATGGTTTTTACACTGCGGTATGGAAATTTTAAGGATCAAGAAGGCTTGGTCGGTGTTTGTTTACATAGTAATGACATTGCCTAGAGAAGATAACCGAATTTTAGCTATTTAAGAGGGATGCGCTAAGGTAGACCGCAAAATTCAAATTTACTTACGGTTTTTGCAATTTGCAGGCAGCGTCAGGTTGTATGTTGATTAAAATATGATTACTCGTATATATCTTTACAGAATTATAATCAATGTCATGATTTCATGAAATAGTAATTCAATTGGGTAATATTTGTTACGGCCACGAATCATATTTAGAAACAATATAATTAATATACAATTTTGTTACCCATATCTATGTCTGTACTCTACATATAATTATTACGATGGACTTTGGATTGCGTGGTGAAGGGATTAGCAAATCAGCGTAGAAACTCGCTAATTGCTCAGGGTGCGCCGCAGCCGTAGACGCTCAGTATATATGTACGTCGCTCGATGAGGTTCCTTTCATGCACTTAATGTCCTGCGTGTCCTGTCATCTGCATTTTACAGGCACTAATAGACGCTACTGATGACGTCAAACTCGTAGCTAAATTCTGGGCCGACTCTATTTAGATTGCCATCGACTCGTTAAGAAGAAGAAGATTAAATTGTTACGATTAAAAAGATAGGTATATTAAATGTTAATATATCTATGAATCATAAATAAAGGCTTTGAGTTTGAGAGTAACACTATACCTATCTCGGTAGTGTACTCTTAACCTCAAAACATTTATTTCAATTAAACCATTTACAGGTACTTTTGAACTGACAGTCAGTCAGTTAGTCAGAAAGTTGAAGCTAATTGCCCGTTCCAAAACGTACATCTCTATGGAGAAGAATGGGTAAAATACTCTAAGAACACTCTTTTAAATAATGATATTACAAAATATATTATATACATTACAACTCTTGTTGCGTTTTTATGTGAGAACAATGTAAAAAAAAATGAAGAAATAATTCAAACTATAAGATTACAAAATAGGCCCTGGCAGTTAAGAGATGACCAGTCTCAACCGATGACACCCGTTCACAAACATGACGCGACACTGATATGATACATAGGCAGACGGGGCAGGCCTAGTAATAGGGTCTCATTGCCACGTTAAAAAAACACAATTACAGGGAATTTCACGGAACAAAAGCCTACAAAAAAATCCAATTCAACTTTGGTAAGAGAAACAATTAATTCAATTGTATGTAGGGCAAAATAAGCTATTAAGGGCGCGAAATTTTATTGGCCCATTAAATTTCATTTCCATTGGCAAGCGTATTGTGTTTTGTAAAAAAATGAGGGTGATTGCATTGTAATGTCTAAATAAACAATTCTATTGTGTGTTTTTTGTTGATTGAAAACTGGACTATATTGTGCAAATCATTGTTGTTAGTCCATTCAAGGACTGTTAAGAAGGGCCAAACAGCTTTGAATTTATTTATGATATTGTTTTTCCCTCGTCACTACGGCCCTTTGTACATGGTACGGTTTCTTTACGGTACGGCGTATAAACCGCGCCGTAGAAAAAAATGTGTTTGTCAACCAGGTTTCATAGTGATCCATAACACTGACGACCGTGCCTATACGCGGCGAATAAACCTTAGTTTTTCACGGCAAGAAATACATGTGTGTACAGTCACCAAAGGAGATAAGTAACCAGGGTCGTCGGACATAGTTGAAGTTTAATAAGAAACCCTTGGATGTTTACGAATAAAATGTAAATAAATTAATAGAAAACAAACAGTTCATTTATCAAATTAAATATTCGATAACGGTGGTAACGGCCCCGACTCACGAGTTGTGGGTCGTGGGTTTGAATCCAGGCAGGCTTTACTTTATGTAAATAATTTCATCACCACTGCTCTCAAAACGGTGAAGGAAAACATCGTGAGGAAACAGTGAAGATAAACATGTTCTAGAATGAAAAATTTGAAGACATGTGACATCTACCAATCCGCGTCAGACTAGTGTGGTAGATTATATAGCGCTGTTGACGATAGGTTCGTCCGAAGTCACAGCATTTTTGCTGAGCAACGACCTGTTCTTGCACAGATGTGACGCACGGCTTAATTGTTGTTTGTTTTGTTACAAAAGTAGTTATGCTAGTTATTTCGCCACTCTGCAATTGCCATTTTTGTTTTTGTTGTTTAAGTTAGTAAGTAAGTAAATTTGATTTGATTTGATTTTTTTTTGATTATTTTATTGTTATTGTTTTGTGGCCATCTGCCAATATCGTCTTGTTGTACTGTTAATATCAAATTGACAGTTAATGTGAGTTGTCATTGGTCATCAAGCAATAGACAAAAGTGTCAACATTATTTTTTTTTATGCTTGTCTACGAGTCTTTTAACTATGTGTATCTTATGTTTTTTATTTTTTTATTATTATTATTTGTAACTGTGCGTTTTGTTTGTGCAGAATAAAATATTTTTCTTTCTTTCTTTCTTATTATAGTCCACTCACTCTCAAAGAGAGGAGCCGGTGTCCGAGCAGTAGAAACATTATTGGATGATTATGGTATAAGAGGGGGTATTCTGAAAGTTGGCTACGTTACAAAAAGTTATAAAATATCGACACCGTTATGGTTAATTTATCGACATTACTAAATGAAATAATGAAATATTTCTCTGTCAGTACAGTTTGGCAAGAAAGTCCTGAAACGGAACTAAAATATTTAATAATTGGCAACACTCGCTCTGCCTTGTCGAGTAAGGTACATATTCTGTCATTTCTTGTAATCGGTGACTGTTTCTCGTGTTTATTATTTATTTATTTGCTTTATCGTGGTGATACTGGTGACCCATTGTGTTCATAATGAACAGATTTGTTATTCGCAGCTCCGCAAGAGCGATAATTTATAAAGTATATGTGAGATGTTTGGCGGAGCTTGATGCTGGACAAATGTTATCCTATCTCAACGATGTGTTTAAAAGAACCGCTGAAATCACAGGTAGAATTATATTTTATACGTGTAATTAGATCAAATGTGTGTATTTCAAGGTGCAATATGTGTTATAAACCTTTCATACAATTATTGAAATGTACATTCACGAATTTTTTTTATGTTTACAAAAGACATTCGGAATGCAGCGCGTTCGTATAATTTTGATACTTTTTGTTAATACTGCATAAATCACTGAACAAAAATAACTATAGTACTTTTTAGGTAAGTCCATCAGTACTATAAGGCGAATTGCGATAGAAGGACAAGGTGCCAACTGTTTTACAAGACCCCAGGTTTTGTAAAACATAAAATTGTCTCATATAATAAGGGATTAGTTGAGATCAAAGTATTTTGAAATATCTAATAATTTTATTTTTAATTCATTCAATTAAATAACTGCAAATGTTATCGTTCTAGGCAGTGGCTGAACAAACGTTCCAGAGCTTTTCTTGTTTTCATAAAACCCGCCAATATTCACATTAATTTTCAAAAAAAAAAAACTAAGTATCAAAACAGTTTTAGTCGTACTACATAGGGTTATAACATGCACGATAGTGGCGCCACCATTATTTTCACGACTTTTTGGGCAAGCTGTAAACATTTATTATGAACTAGCTAAGCCTCGCGGTTTCACCCGCATAAGTTTCAATCCCGTGGGAATATCGGCAAAAAAAGTATCCTACATAGGTATGTGTTATTTTTGGTTATAAACTGTGTGCCAAATTTCATCCAAATCCGTTCAGTACTTTTTGCGGGATAGAGTAACAAACATTCATCCATCCATCCATCCTTACAATCTTTCACATTTATATTATTAGTAGGATTGTACTTAACAGCTTATTATTATTATTCGATAAGTACTTTATTAGTACCCGGTCTTAGAAATACAAGAAAAAGCTAAAATAAACCCCTAGGCAAGTTTAACATCTAGAATCAACAGTATGAATGTATTGTTTAGTAATTAATACAATGCAGATGTTGATATACCTTTATTGATGATAATTAATATATATTGTTACAACTAGTTCTTGTTAGATGAAGTGAGTGGTCCTGCATGACCTGTCATGCATCCCATGAGTGGTCGCGTTCCCGCGCTCCCCTCTTGACATCTTATGCATAGAGTGCATTCCATTATGCTTGACATATGTATGTTACATCTATCCCTTTTATATAAACAAAGGAAAAATAAAAAGAAAAAAAGAAAAAAAAAACTTACATATTACCTATAATAAACTAACATATTACCTATGATGTTACATTTTCTTCACTTACATCTCTACTGTATACTATTTCTAAATTTGGCCTATACCTTTACAACCAATTATTTATTTTCTTTACTTATCTATGTTGCTTTACAATAAGATTCTTAATTCAATAAAAAAAAATTATAACCACTGAAACTTCACACCCAGCCCTTGTCAATCAGCAGATTAGTGAGGTCGTACATAATATGAGGTCCTGGTGTACACACATCCCTCTTTAATATCTTTGACATCATACGATCTAAAATTATTATTTTTGACAATTTTTCCTCTTTGCCATTTATTACTATTTGGTTCTTTTTTGAACCATACGTCTTGTCCTATTCTAAAGTTATCTTTGTTTCTTACATTTTCATTATATTTTTTCTCATTTCTTAATTTTACTTTTTTAAATTGGGTCTCTACATTCATATTTAATTTTGATTTCAAGTATTGGTGAGTAACTGGTAATTTAGTCTTTAAATTTCTGTTCATCATCAACTGTGCCGGTGATAAATTTGTTCCTGAGACAGGTGATGCTCTATACTGAAGCAATGCTAATCTAATATCTGTGTTATCCTCACTGCATTTTGTTAGCATTTTCTTTGCAATTTGGACTCCTCTTTCAGCCATCCCATTGGACTGTGGGTATCTTGGACTTGAATGGTTAAATTTAAAACCCCATTGTGATGCAAACTCTTTGCATTCTCTTGAGTCGAACGGTACATGATCAGACACAATCTCTGAAGGTATTCCAAATTGTGAGAAAATTTCTATTAAACTATTTATTACATTACTCGCTGTTTTACTTGATATTAATTTTATTTCTAACCATTTAGTTGTATAATCATACATGACTAAGTAACTCTTCTTTCTGAAATCCATAATATCTATTCCTATTTTTGAAAATGGTAAATCCGGGATATCATGTGACATTAATGGCTCTTTTATGTTGTTATTTTGATAAGTTTGGCAAATGAAGCATTTTCTAACAAATTCTTCAATATGTTCATCTATCTTTGGCCAATAATATAAGTTACGAGCATTTTGTTTCATTTTAGTAATGCCTAAATGTCCTTCATGCAATTTTTTTATTATTGACATTCTTAAATTTTTTGGTATTATCAATCTGCTATTCATGAAAATTAAATTATTATCTACTGTGATGTCCTGTCTGAATTTAAAATAATATTTTATAGCATCTGATACATTGACTACTTTTTCTGGCCACCCGTTTTTTACCTTGTCTGCTAATTGTCCTAATTCCTCATCCTGTAAAGTTTCCGTTATTAATTCTTGTTTTTGTTCCTGTGAACACTGTAAATAGGAAGACAAACCTATACAATGCACTACTTCATACATGTATGAGTCAACATTATCAGTCTCCTCAAGAAAAGATCGCGACAGCAAATCCGCAACGTACATTAGTTTTCCTTTTAAATATTTAAATTCAATATTATATTTTAATAATTTTAACTTCAGTCTCTGTAGTCGTGTTGATGGTATTTCATGTATTCCCTTTTTTAATATAGTCTCTAATGGTTTGTGGTCATTTAAAATGGTACATTTTCTGCCATAGATGTAATAGTGAAATTTTTTCGTTGACCAGACAACACTCAATAACTCCTTTTCTATCTGTGAAAAATTTTTTTCTGCTGAAGTTAAACTTCTGGAAGCATAACTTACTGGCTTGCCACCCTGCATCAAGCAACATCCCAAACCATCCTTGGATGCATCGCACTGAATTGTTATCTCTAAATTACTATTAAAATTTTGTAATACTGGTGCTTGACTTATTTTACTTTTTATACTACTAAATGCATTTTCATGTGCTTGTGTCCACAACCATTCCATATCTTTTTTGAGTAGTGATTGTAATGGTGCTGCCATGTTTGCCAATCCTGGTACAAACCTACGCAAGTAATTAATCATTCCTAATATTATTTGTAATTCTTTTTTATTTTTCGGACTTTTGAGCTCCAGAATGGCTTTTATTCGATCTGAATCTATTTTCATTCCATTTTTTGAAAAAATGTGACCAAAGTATTTTACCTCGTTTAGTTTATACTGAAATTTACTTTTATTGAATTTTACATTACAATTCTTAGCACGCTCAAAAACTTGTGTTAATATTTGATCATGTTCCTTATCACTGTTAGCACATATTAGTAAATCATCGCAATATATTACAACCCCTGGAATATCTCCAAAGGTTTTCTCACTATATTTTTGAAATATTTCCGGAGCTATGGATAGACCAAATGGCAACCGTAGGAATCTATAGCAACCAAATGGACTACTAAATGTACAGAGCTTTTTTGACTTGTCCGTCAATTTAATGTTATAAAAACCATCTGACAGATCAAGTACTGAGAATACTGATTTATTACATAACTTAGTTAATATTTCTTCTAGTGTTGGAATCAAATGATAATTTCTTATTAGTACCTTATTAAGCTCTTTAGGATCAAGACATAACCTCAAACTTTTATCAACTTTCTCTATTATTACAAGATTGCTTACAAAGCTATCAGGGTTTTCTACTTTCTCAATAATCTGCTGATCTTCCAAGTTCCTCAGCTTTGCAGCAAGCCTCTCCCGCAGTGCATGAGGGATTCTTCTCGGAGGTCGCACTACTGGTATGGCTCCGGGCTGAGTGTGTAGCTCCAGCAGAGTTTCAAACTGTCCAACACCCTGAAATAGTTCACCATATTTCTTAATAATCATGTCTTTGCTTTTAATGCTATCAACATTTCTTAAAATTTCCAAATCTCTTAATGAGCTTAAGCCCAGAATAGGTTTAACATTTTCCTTAATTATTACAAACTCTGTGTCAAATATTTTACCACTTTTATTATATGTCTTTAAGACAATTTTACCTACTGGATATAAATGTGTTCCCCCAAATACTTCTAAAACTATATTTGTCTCAGACCATTTAGGTGTGTCATCATCGACAATTTTCTTTAAATCTCTTACTGACAAGACATTCACTTGAGCCCCAGTGTCACATTTAAAATCCACATTCTTATTTTCTACTCTTAATGATAGAATCCACTCATTATTTTTAGCGTTATTATGAGAACCAATGTTATGACACCCTTTTACTAGTCACAAATTGTGCACATTATTATCTGCATCCCCACTATTATCACTATTGGACACCCTTATTTCCTTTAACAGTTTACACCCTTTTTTAAAATGGTTAGGTTTTTGACAATTTGAGCAAATTTTTCCAAATGCCGGACAATTTCTTGCCCCATGCCGTGTTCCACATTTTTTACAATTGTAGATTTCTTTAGAGTCCTTGTTAGAGGCATACTTAACTTTAGTACCCGCTGCCTGTTGTACCTCAGTGGCTGCTGTGTTCTGGACAAAATCCACCATCGTTGTCTGCTGGTGCATCATCTTACTGTGTTTATTTGATAATTCTGAAGCCCTGCACATATCCACTGCTGTTTGTAGGGTAAGTTTGCTTGTTTCTAAAAATTTTCTCTGCAATTTCTGATCTTGTACACCTAACACAATACGGTCTCTAAGCATTCTTTCTTCTTGTTCTTTAAAATTGCAATTTTTCACCAGTTTTCTTATTTCCGTGTAGAACAAATCGAAACTCTCACCTTCTTCCTGATTTCGTTTATGAAAGCTGTACGTACTTATGAGTTCATTCTGTTTTGGCTCGAAATAATCATCCAACTGTTTTATGATTTGTTCATATTTCGTCGATTCCTCCGTCTTTATTACATTGAAGAAAAGCTCCTGCACTTCGTGACCCACGCTATTAAGAAAAATGGCCGCCTTCCTTGTCTCCGAAACTCGATCAAAACCAGCCGCCGTCAAAAATATTTGAAATTGTTGTTTAAATTTTTTCCATTTAGGTAACAAGTCTCCCTGCGATTCTAACCGCATGGGTTCCGGCATTCTGTATTCTACGCCCGCCATTGTCTCTTGTTCTTCAACCAGCGGGGTCTGTGGCGTGTTCATAACCTCCTTCACTAAGTACTTGCCAGTGAAATTTTAGGGTTTTTACTCGTATTTTTCTGTTACGGTTCTTCCGTCGGCTGCGCCATGTATTGTTTAGTAATTAATACAATGCAGATGTTGATATACCTTTATTGATGATAATTAATATATATTGTTACAACTAGTTCTTGTTAGATGAAGTGAGTGGTCCTGCATGACCTGTCATGCATCCCATGAGTGGTCGCGTTCCCGCGCTCCCCTCTTGACATCTTATGCATAGAGTGCATTCCATTATGCTTGACATATGTATGTTACAATGAAATGAATAAATAAATCGTACCGTACCTGTGTTTACCATAATAAATTGTATAGGGCGACAAGCGGCTATATATCTCGGTAAGCCGTGAGTTACCGACGCAATGCAAGCCGCAAGAACACGCTGTAAGACTTAAGGCTTTCATTTTGAAAATTTCTTGTACAGACGCCAGCACATCAAGCTACTACAATCTGTCAAATTTCTTTAATAGATTTTCAACTTTATTTCTAAAGTATTAAGGTTTGAGGTTGATTGGGAAAATTTTACAGTTTCGGGTAGCTTGACCTGCTGCCGTCTGTACTTACCCTTTTTTTTTCAGGATGGGAAATCATCAAATGACCTCTCCCGCTCTGGGTGGAGCGGAAGGGAGTGTCAGACTCTTACTGACTAAAAACCACCCGTGTTCCTTCCTTAGCCCTTTATGTTCCAGGGCAGCGGTAACCCTTTCGGACGATCCCGCTACCCTGGCAGGCTTCGGCCCTATCGGGCCCCGTCAATCGTGCTAACATCTCTTTGAGGCGCACGTGGAACACATACGCGCCGTCCGGCACGGGCCTGGTCCTGATCGGACGGTGAGTTACCCATTACTCTCCGCCCGCAGGCCCGCGCCTACGGTGGCCGGGAGTCGTCACGCGGCTCCCGACGCCCGGAGCGTCTCCCGCGGCCCCGGAGCGTCTCCCGCGGCTTGTACTTACCCTTATCTGGTGATATTTTTGTATCAGTTTTTTATTGTTGTAAGGCAATAAAAACCAATAAATAAAAACCAATCCTCATTTGTTTCCCCTTCGGATTAATAATAAAGGTAGAAATACACGTGAGAAGTACAGACTTTGGGTGCAATCACTCTCCGCCAAAACAGCATTTCTAAGAAAAAGTGTAATATGCATGGCTCCATTAATATACAATAAAATTCCTTCAATAGATAATGAATATGAATATTAATTCATTCAAGAGAGAACTAAAAAAAATGCTAATTAGTAAGGGTTATTATAATGTTACTGAGTTTTTGAATGACTTTTGAACTTAGATAATTTAATTCGTTTTATTCATTTTATTGTTTTAATTATTATTATTTGTTGACTGTATTTTTGTAATGACTGTAATTAGGTATTTGAATTGACTGAATTGTGACTATAATTTAATTATTTTTTATACCAATTAAATATTATAAACTATTTTGTACGCTGAACATGGCAAAACATATTGAACTAGCAGTATTAAACTCGTTTCCTTCCATATGTGCATATCTATGTATCATGTTACATATGTTTATACAAATAAATGCATCTTTATCTATTCAGTTTCCATTACTGCACCCGAATTGCGTTACACACTATGAATCACGAATTTGAATAATTTTGAAGGACATTGCTTCAAATGTTTGAAAACTTTGATAAATGATAAATTATTTTATTTTGTAAGTAGGTTTGTACAAACACTTTTACACGTCAATCATATTTTATAAAACTAGATGAGGTTGGGGATGTCGTCTGCTCAACAACGCAAATAACGCAATTAATGTTGTTGAACTGTCAAAATGAAAGCCATTGCTACTATTATTGTATGTTCCTTAACTCTCGTAGGATACTTGTTGCCTTTGTTGACATTTGGTTACCCAACCCGAAAAATGGTTCTAACTAGATTTTAGACTGTTTTTATTTTAGTCAAGTTCTACATGTTCCAACCCGCGTTGGGCCCGCGTGGTGGATCACGACCCACTTCCTCTCACCGAGAGGAGGCCATATTATAGGCTGAATTCTGAATTATGCTATGTTCTACACAGTCCAGATTGATCCCGCGATCCCACTTAATCTTGCCAGCCGACAGTCGAAAAATATTGCAATTTCCATCGTAAAATTAATTTAGACTGAATAATACACAATCTAACTTTCAAAATACTTCCACTTCCAAATACATAGTATAAAAAAATACCCCAACAAAGGTCTTTCCCACTGTCAGTCCGCGAGTCACGGTCTATGTAAATTGGGCATACTGTATGCACATATGTAAACAAAAGCCGGGTTTATACAAACCCCTCGCGACCACACGGATCTGCATTGGTAATTTATTTTGGCATTGCTATGTTGGTCATATGTTTTGTATATTTGTTATTGTGTGACATTGTCCTCTTTGCATTTCATAGTTCCGTAGGGTAAATGTTTATTCTCATACGTAGAAGGCCGATACAACTTAGTCAGGTCCCCGGTACTCCAATGACTTACAATGCGACTTTGGCACATCACAAACGTTGTTACGTCTTGTCCTGCTCGGTGTGCAATAAGACCTGCAATATATATATATTTTGTTTTTATTTGGCATGTCTTAGTTCAACCTATGAGGTTGACGTCAGTTTAACCGGGCTTGCCTGTAGATGTATCAATAAATTAAGGGCTCTAGCCAGGGCTTAAAAAACTTAAAAACTTATCGACTACACGCTAAGGAGAGGGCAGCAAGAACAGGCTGGATCGGAATTATTTAGGGACGAATTTAGAATTAGGCGCAGCGGTACAACAGTAAATACTTAGATTAGATACTATGAAATACCTTTGCGAGGCCATTGCTAATGTAGTCGACGTGGCCGATTCCTAGTCGAAGCTTATATAAACTATGGAAATAGAATCATCGATACGTCGTCGAAGAATACAGACAGCTCTGCTGCTGGGGAGTTTGTTGCGCCACTTCTTCTTCCCAGCGAAAGCACTAGGAAGTGGTGAAGGGCGGGCGTTTGACTGTCTTTTGTTTATAATTTTGACGATCGAAAAGTGCTGATTCTTAGCCTAATTTGAATAAATGACTTTTGATTTTAGAAGGAATGAGCATAAACTGCAATGCTTGCTCCGTGAAAGTTAGCTATAATTTCTGACCATATTAGGTAAATAATTCCACGTTCCCCCACGATGTTTTCGTTTACCGTCATTGATGTCTAAGGTACACACACAGTAGGCACGTAGGTACATATTTCATAAATGTATGAAATCGAAAACGTCACTTTAGTGACAAAAGACAAATACGTGCTCGAGAAGCGGATCTCTTAACCTTCATAAATGGATCGAAATGGTAAGTACACCATTATTTTCAATGATTGATAGGATATATTTCTCAAGATCTATTGGATGCTGCACAATATATAACAATAGGGTAGTTGCCTGGGTAAAAACATAATAATTATATTTAGTCCGTCAGTTAGATTATCGAAAAATAATGGACACGTATTTTTTCTTTTGTCAATCAAACAAAAAAATGACAAAGAAGCGCGTCAAAATTTGGGAGTGGGGGGTCGTGACGTCACTTGCTTGCAAAAGCGTCGCAAGCAAGTGACGTAACGCGGAACTTTAACAGGCGATATCTTCATAATTTTTTATATAATTGACAAAAGAAAAAATACGGGTTCAATATTTTTTGATAATCTAACTGACGGACTAATTAGAATGTTTTAGGAAAATAGCCTTGGCAAGCTCAATTCTGTACCTTTAGTGAAAAGTGGTATAAGTTACAAATCCTTGTTTTGAGAAATATATATAAAAAGTTTTGCATTTTTAAAACGGCGACAACTTTTTTATTACAGATTTTTTTTTTGACTTTTTGCCTTTAATTTATTTGAAATTGTTATTATTATATCGGGTATGCTTTGATTTGGTTCAAAAATATTTATAATCTGAGATATATAAAAAAAACTAGACTTATATCATTAGCCACATTTAAGTTCCTATGTGTATAATGTTACAATTTCATTTATATCATTTAACATATTCTAAAAGGCACTGGTTTTGAATGTTACAAGTATTTTTGAAACATCTTTTTGATAGCAATAGAGTTGTAAATGATAAAAACACTAGAACTAATTTTGTTTCGTAAACATTGAGATTTCATGGGTACCGTGCCTTTTTAGTGTGCTATGATAAAATCAAACTTATATCAATTTACACACATTAAACACAATAGAAGATGTGGTGTATTTCGATTTACCTTTAATTATATCAAATAAACTTTCGGTGTAAAATAATATAAGTTTAATTTTACTTCTATTGTAGGGGCCTAGTCCTGGCCTAGTACTTATACGGTCGGGGCCTACTTTCATTTACAAAACGGGTGAGTAAAAGTGTAAATATATACTTATATAAATATATATATTTTTTTTGAGGATGGGAAATCATCAAATGGTCATGATCATCTGGGTGGAGCAGGAGGGAGTGTCAGACTCTTACTGACTAAAACCCACCCGTGTTCCTTCCTTAGCCCTTTATGTTCCAGGGCAGCGGTAAACCTTTCGGATGATCCCACTATGCCCTTTGGGGCCCCGTCGCTTATGCTGACATCTCTTTGAGGCGCGCGTGGAACACGTACAGGCGTGTACGTGTTCCACGCGCGCCTCGTCCGGCACGGGCCTAGTCCTGATCGGACGGAGAGCTACCCATTACTCTCCGCCCACAGGCCCGCGCCTATGGTGGCCGGGAGTCGTCACGCGGCTCCCGACGCCCGGAGCGTCTCCCGCGGCGGCTGAGGCGTGAGGTGCGCAAGGTGCGTTCCCTCGCCCACCCCGCCACCTCCTTCGCTAGCATGACTGCTTCGCAGAAGGAGGTGACTGCCTCCCACTCCCTCTCGCCCCGGACCATGGCTTGGACCAGGGCCGGACGCGAGAGGTCGCCGCCGCTGCCGATCGCCTCTACAAGGACACGGCGGTGCTCTGCCCAAGCAGGACAGACCTCCACCGTATGCTCCACCGTGTCCTCTGGGCGACCCTGACAGTGGTGACACCCGGGCGTCTCCTCCCGCCTGATGATGTGCAGGAACCTCCCGAAACATCCGTGTCCGGAGAGGACCTGCGTCAGGCGGTAGGTGAGAACGCCGTGACGTCTCTCTAGCCACTCCTCAAAGAGGGGTCTTACCGCCGCTATCGTGGCGTGCCCTGCGCTGGGTTGCGATAGTCGCTCCTTCCATGCCGCCATGAGATCGCGCCGGAGGTTCGTCCGCTCCGCCGCGGTTTGCCGCGGATGCGGAGTTTCCCCCCGGCGTAGTGCCTCCGCGCGCCAATCATACAGGCGCGCGAGGACTATCGCCTCCAGATCCCATGGCGGCAGTCCGGCAAGGAGGCTTGCTGCCTCGCCCGAGATCGTGCGGTAGCCCCGGATCAGCCTTACGGCTACTACCTTTTGGGGCACGTTCAGATAGTGTGCGGCTCGCAGCCGCAGTGAACGCGCCCATACCGGGGCCCCATATAGAGCCATGGACCGCACGACCCCCGCGTAAAGCCTCCGGTAGGAGGCGTTTGGCCCCCTCAGGTTGGTCAAGAGCCGCTTTAGGGCGGCCCCGGCCCATTCCAGTTGGGGGGCCAAACGTCGGAAATGCTCGACGAAGTTCCATCGGCTGTCGAGGACGAGACCCAGGTACCTCATCGTGGTCTAGACGCCGATGTGAACCCCTCCTACCACTAGTTAGGATCCCGGTGGTGGCCCGTATCGGGGCCTATGAAAGGACATGGCCTCGGACTTGTGCAATGCCACCTGGAGACCCAACCGCCGGATCCTTTCCACGACTATCGCAACCCCGCGTGTCATCGCGTCGGCCGCCGCCTGATGCGACCTCCCCTGCGCCAGGACCAGCGTGTCGTCAGCGTAGCAAACTACGCTGGAACACGAAACTGCATAGATCACTTTACACAGTAATCACTATCGATCGGTTTTTAAAAATCCTATACTACAGCGATATAAATACATTAATATTATTAAGAACTAAATGCGTTACTAAAAATATTTCACGTGTTGTTTGATAGAGGTTTAGTTGTAACACTTAACACGTTGGTGATATTTCATGCTGCACAAACTTATGAGATATAATTTGAGTTATATTATCATTCACAATTGATAATTATAGGGTATTTTTTGTGTCACTTAATATAAATTGTGTTGTATTAACAAGCACAAAGCTCATGTAGTTAATATTAAATGTGTCAAGTGTTATAAATCGAGATAGCCTTACTTACACGTACTTGTCTATTTTTAAGCTTTAGTTCAATTTAATATTAATGAAGACATATCAGTATACACAAAAAGTATCATCAAAATTAACCAAGAATGCAACTTGTATTATTCAACACGAAACTTATTTCCCGTTCTATAATAGATAGAGTTAAACTGATTAGATAGAAAAATCAAATAAAATTCAAGCTTCAAGATTGTATAAAGAACTCAAAACTGCTACAAGTGGAGATATATCACTTTTCACTAAAGGTACAGAATTGGCACCCTAATTGCGTAACACACAATCAATCGCAATCGGTTTCATTTTGACAGGTCAACATTCATTGCGTTTTTTACGTGTTGAGCAGACAAATTTTTCGAACTTATGAAGCAATTTGCTTCAAAATGATTCAGATTACGATTGATTGTGTGTTACGTAATTATAGTGCGGGTGTATATATTTACGTTGTACGTTTACGTTTATGCCGCATATTTTGACAGATATTGTGACGACAAAAGCAAAATCTTTCACAAAGATTCCAAAAATAAATCCAGATATAAATTCGCACGTTCACAATACGTTCACAATCTATTTTAATGTTCTGACCACAACAGCCTACAAAGTATCAATTTCAACAATTGTATTGCTCACAATGGTTCCCGGGGTACACTCGAATGGTGTTCCATAAAGGTTGTGCCATACGAACGGAACTACAGGCGATAGCCATAACAATTTCACAGCGAACGCATCGGTATAGTCCTTTATAATGACTTAGTCGCAGGAATCTTTTTATAGGGGTGTCTAGCTGTGAAAATATTGAAAAGATTACGTTCTAATTCTTTGTTTCTAACTCTTTAGTTCATCTTGACCTCCGAGTTTATTTGATCTCGTTCTTCTCAGAGTTGTCAGATAGGAAATGTTGACCCTTTACACGTCATTCATATTTTTAAAAAATAGATGGTCATCATCTGCCTTGCCTTTTTCCCAACTATATTGGGTTCGGCTTCCAGTCTAACCGGATTCAGCTGAATACCAGTATTTTACATGGAGCGACTGCCTATCTGACCTCCACAACCCAGTTAGATGATTAAATTTTAATTAATAATGAATTTTTTTTTATTGTTTTTTAAAAACTAGATGATAATTTTTAAAAATATGATTGACGTGTAAAAGTTTTTGTACAAACTTACTTGTACAAATAAATCATTTATCATTATTAATGGTCTGCTTCACCACTTATATAGATTTAAAGCCAATTATTTGTCAAATAAATATACAGGTAGCTTCTGCAAGCGGGTTCGCCCATAGAAAAAAAAAGTAAAGTAAAGTTTAAAAAGGAAAGTAAAGAAAGTAAGTAGACGAAGTAGTAAAGTAGTAAGTAGGTTTGGTGGTGGTAGTGTAGTAGTATAAAGTAGTAAGTAAGGTCAGTCGGGGCAAGCGCGTCATACTTTTCACGAAGTTGAGTTGTGTAGTAAATATTTCTATTTTTATTAACTTTCGGCAATCAAATCATGTGGTTTATGGTGGTAAACACTGACAACATATAGCTAGCTGTAGCATAGCTGTACATTTTGAAAATTGGATAGCTTTTGTTGAATAAATTCTTTCTTTAAGTAAACTATAACCTGTAGACGCACTTCCCCGCGAAATGGGGCAAGCGCGGCATACGTTCTTAAACCGTTGTAATTATGATAGTTTTAAGTTTGATACAATTTTGACAATAGCCGTATGTGAGCTAAACAAGACAAAATACATTCAAAACTGTACTGCCATCAATATTAAGTCTAATATCAAGTGGCAAAAATCTTCTATTCTATAGGTCGGAAATTATCCCACGAGAACGTGCTACCCGGGACAAAAAGTACCTTATGTCCTTCCTTGGATGTCATTTATATCCTTGTCAAATTTTATCGAAATTCGTTCAATGGTGACCGGTGGCGTGAAAAGGGAACAGTTTCTTTCGGATTTATACTATTTGTATGGATTTTTGTTGTGGAGCTAAGATAGGCAGTCGCTCCATGTTAAAAAAAGTTAGCAAATCCAAAAAGTTTATTTAAATTACATACAGTTAACTTTCGTTTAATTTGAATGTGCTAATTACTTAATACAAATGTCAATTGTCTGACAATAGTGGTTGAAGTCAGTCAGGAAAATGAACTCGGGGGTTAAAGACTCGTCATCATCATTCTCTAGCTCGCATATCAATTTATTTGGGATCGGCGCAACATGCCTTTGTCTTCAAGAAAAAAAGACAGACGAGACAGAAAGAAAGAAACATATTTTATTTGGGACACGCACAGGAAATAAAAACAGTAAAAACCCCCGACTACGTGAAACCCTATAAAAAGAAAAAAATAACCTTGAAATTATGACCCTACGTAAGTATATTATCCTGTCGGGGGACCGCTACTATTTTAAACTTTAACAGAACGTTAGGCTAATAATTAGAGCGGTCCCCCGACAGGATAATATTTAATCAAAAAATTTCATACGTACTTACGTAGGGTCATAATTTCAAGGTTATTTTTTTCTTTTTATAGGGTTTCACGTAGTCGGGGGTTTTTTAATTTTTTAATTTAATTTTTTATTTCATGCTTTTTGTAGGGACTCCTTATTATTTCTTTTCTTTTATTTTCTTGCGTTTTAAGATTCAGGTAATTTGGTATTTAATCAGGTTTTTGTAATTTGCCATTTTGTGGTGGTGGCCATCCTGGATTTGAAATTTGTCATAGTGTATAGTATTCTACTAGTCAAGCCCTTTTATTTGATACCCATATTGAGGGTGTTGTGAAAAAATATATAATCCGCCATTTTGTAGCGGCGGCCATCTTGGACCGATTTTCTTCAAACATAGCTAAGAACACTCCCGACAAATTCACCTTTCAAAAAAAAAAAAACAAAATTAAAATCGGTTCATCCGTTCGGGAGCTACGATGCCACAGACAGACATACACACACACACACAGACACGTCAAACTTATAACACCCCGTCGTTTTTGCGTCGGGGGTTAAAAAGGAGCATTTAAAACTAGCAAAATTAACATTAAAAATAAAACGAAAAGCATAAACAAAATCCTTTTTGGCCTCGCATAGAGGGAGGCCTGAAAGGCTAACGTGAAAGTTTGTATGGATGGATGGATGGATGTTTGTTACTCTTCCACGAAAAACTACTGAACGGATTTGTATGAAAGGCACACAGATGGTTTATAACCAGGATTAACACATACAATACTTGTTATATTATATTCTCGATATTCCCACGGGATCGAAACTTATGCGGGACAAAACGTGGGGCGCTGCTTGTAACAAACATAGCTAAGAACACTCCCGACAAATTCACCTTTCAAATAAAAAAAAACAAAATTAAAATCGTTTCATCCGTTCGGGAGCTACGATACCACAGACAGACATACACACACACACACACCCACACACATAGACTTCACTTATGTCATTCATCCATCTGTAAACATTACGTTCGTCAAAACAGATACTCTATTTCTTTTAGAATAATATTGTAACTATGTATTACGAATTATTGACGGCACGGTTGGCGCAGTGGTTAAGCGATTGACTGCTGCGCTGCGTGTCGCGGGTTCGATTCCCGCACGGAACAAATATTTGTATGACCTACATGTATTTGTTCCGAGTCTGGGTGTTTTTCTATCTATAATATGTATGTATTTACAAAAAAAAAAAAATGTATATAAGTAGTTTATCAGCCATCTTGTTACCATAACACAAGCATTAGGTTGCTTAGCTTGGGACTAGATGGCGCTGTGTGAAATGTCCAGGGATATTATTATTATGTATTATGGATTTTCCTACAAAAATGACTAAGCGGCTTAGACCAGGAAAAATATTGAGATAGATAGATAGATAGATAAACCATTTATTTGGCGCACACAAAAAAGGACAGCACAACACACAAAAGTACATTATTAGATGATAATCAAACTACCCACATGATTAACAATATAAAACAAGGTGCCGACAAAAAAGACAAAATGAAAAACACACAAATATCGAAATCAAAGTGACACTATGACGAATTAAATTAATAATGAAACATACACAGTGCGGTGTGCGTCTCAAGGTTGCACCAAATGGGAGTCCAGCTCAGCATGTGTCAGGCAAATGTACCTAACGCTGATATTCTGCTGGATCCCTGCTGTGACACACGGACGTTGAGAAGACGAGATAAATTAGTGTTGTGACAGGTGTTAAGTGCAGAGTGAGGCTTTGTAAGTATACCCGACACTATAATTATGTATTCTACATTAAGTTTTGCATTGGGTAACGTTCTTGTTCGTAGGTGTGTTAGTATTGTGCTTTGATTACTTGATTCTCATATTACAAAGTAACATGCAGTGTGTAATGTGTAAATGAATAATATTACAATTATAGTGACGTTGGTGCGAGTAAATTAAAAACAATTTGGCTAGAATTAAATTAGAATTAAATGCGTTCAACAATAAATAAATATAGGTAAATAACATGATCCAACACAAGATCCACAGACTACTCAATTGCCATATCTTTGCTCACAGGTTGTAATCACGTGATACGCTAAATAGACAGATTGAATCGGGAAAGTCACGACAGCCATTTATATAATGGACGTGTTCGAAGCAGTCATCCCTAGATTCTTCTGCGAGGTGATAAGAAACTGCCGTAGTCGAACTCTGAAGGTACCAAGAAATTTAAGATTCCTTATCGGCGGAGGAATATTGTTTATTGTATTACACTAGCTGTGCCCCGTGTGCCCGCGACTTCGTTCGCTTGGATGTCGGGTATCAATAATGTGTCGCTTAGGAAAGGTGTATGTAGCACACCTCCATTGAATAGAAAGTTTTTTACTTTTAATTTTTTCGCGCGGAACCCTAATTACTACAACGGAAGTAAGTCCCGTCAAAATCGGTCCAGCCGTTTCGGAGATTAGCCGGAACAAACACAAAATTTAAAAAATAGTTTTTTGAAAGTACCGTATAGTATATTTTCAAATAAACCTGTTATTTGGATGTAACAACCAAACATTTCAATTCTATATTTATTTGTAATATTGTACTTACTGAAGATAAAATATAACTATGTATTAGGGCAAAAAATTTCCTACGAAAATGACTAAGCGGTTTTTACTAGGAATCATATTATTTTTCATAGGAAAATAAAGAATTTCCGTATCATGACTGGAATAACTATATTTTTAGTGAGTCACTCACAATGGCTGGAGTGTATTGTAAGGGCGTAGTTACATAGTTTATTTAAAAAAAAGGTTAAAGGTAAACCTTCTTTGATGTGACGTCACAATTGAAGGGTTCGATTTTGACATTTCCTAAAATGGCTGTCGTATATCAATAGCTTTAAGGCAACAATAGAATAGAAAACACACAGGCAACAATAGAAGAAACAAACTATTCAACCCCAATGATAGTTTTGAAGTAAATAAATAGGATTGTATTTATTGATCTCCTAGCACAGGGTAGGTATCTTTATTACTTAAAAGGAGGCCTCTATTGTAAGCATTATACAGGGTGAAATTAAATTCATGGGCATCCTTTTAAGGGGTCGTCTACTCATCATTACGAACAACTTTTACTATGGGACCAAACCTGAAATCGCGAAAAAAAAATCAGCTGTTCCCTACATTTATGTTCGCATAACTCGTCAAAATGTAGGGAACAGCTGTTTTTTTTTTCGCGATTTCAGGTTTGGTCCTATAGTAAAAGTTGTTCATAATAATGATTACAATGACCCCTTAAAAGGATGCCCATATATTCAATTTCACCCTGTATTGAAGAAGTTTGTAAAGTTAACTGAAATAAATATTATTATTAATTGTCTTTGACACATCTCGGGACCCTGGGGTCCCGGACCTTCGAAAGGCATAGGTACTAGGGGCCAAAGCCAACTCGCCGAGGTCCTTTACACAATTTTAAATGATGAGGAGGTACCAAGTTATCCCTGCATGCACCATGCAAGTGGACCCAAGGACAACCCTCGGTTGCAGGACAATAGCAGAACTTGGAAACAAAACGTACTGGGCTATGGGTTAGGTTGGCTATAGTGGATTCGGTTACCGATCCACTATAGCCACCCAAACCCAACCTTGAACTATGGAAAGTCTATGACCCCTTTTTTTGGGTCGGAAATCATCAAATGACCTCTCCCGCTCTGGGCTGAGCAGTGTCAGACTTTTACTGACTAAAACCCACCCGTGTTCCTTCAGTTGATTTTATAGATATTATTTTTTATTATAGAGATTATTTCGATAGATAAAGATTTAAAGCCGCTATTTTGTAACTAATTGCTTTGAAAATCGATGAGTATCCGTGGGTTCGGGTGTCAGGGGCACAACAGATCGCTCGCAAAGGAGGAGGTGGAGCGCGTGAGGGAGAGGCATTCTATGCGCCCTCACGGCCCAAGTCGCCGCAGGAGACGCCCTGGACGTCGGGAGTCAACAGTCGACTCCCAGCTACCGTAGGCACGGGCTTGCGGGCAGCGAGCAATGGGCAGCTCGCCGCCCGGTAAGGACCAGGCCCGGGTCAACGGCGCGTTGTGTTCCACGCGCGCCTCAAAGAGATGTCAGCACGAACTGACGGGGTCCCCTAGGGTCGATGCCGCCTGGGCCGCGGGTTGTTCGAAAGAGATACCGTGGCCCCTGGCGCAGGCAACTGAAGGAACACGAGTGGGTTTTAGTCAGTAAAAGTCTGACACGCCCTTCCGCTCAGCCCAGAGCGGAAGAGGTTATTTGATGATTTCGCACCCAAAAACAAAAAAAAAAAAGTTTAAAGCCTCTTCATTTGTTTATCTCCATATTCGTCACAAGTCAGTGTAGCCCCTAATAGTCATATTATCTCGATAAAGACCTCACTCCACGTGACTACCCTAGGTTTACTGGCACAGTTCCAAGCCCCGTTCATGTAGCAACTATGCATTGAGATTACATTACGTAACATGCAGATTTTTTTTGGCACCCCTCGTGCAGCTTAAATTGATTTTTTAGAGGTACTGCCTGCTGTTAGTGGACGTGACTATTGCAGGGTAGGGAATGGGCGTAAAAACAAGGTTTTGGTATATTGGAGCCAATGTTGGTCATACTAATGTTGGAGAGGCTTGTGGCTAAGTAATAACAGCCGCACGGGTCGATCGATCAGGTTAAGCTACGCTTGCGGCGGTTGGTCTGTGGACGGGTGACCATCTTCACATATCAAGACCAGAAATTAGCTCGTTCAAACAAACAAACAAACTCTTTAGCTTTATTATTAGTATAGATACATACCTATACTTTTATAGACAGTTATTTCTTATAAAAACTGTCAAACGTCAATTTTATTCCTCGAATAAAAATTATCTAGCGATGAAAAAATCAGCCCCTTTTTTTTTGAGGATGGGAAATCATCAAATGACCCCTCCCGCTCTGGGCGGAGCGGAGGGAGGGTCAGACTCTTACTGACTAAAACCCACCCGTGTTCCTTCCTTAGCCCTTTATGTTCCAGGGCAGCGGTAACCCTTTCCGACGATCCCGCTACCCTGGCAGGCTTCGGCCCTATCGGGCCCCGTCACTTCTGCTGACATCTCTTTGAGGCGCGCGTGGAACGCGTCCGGCACGGGCCTAGTCCTGATCGGACGGTGAGTTACCCATTACTCTCCGCCCGCAGGCCCGCGCCTACGGTGGCCGGGAGTCTTTACGCGGCTCCCGACGCCCGGAGCGTCTCCCGCGGCGGCTGAGGCGTGAGGTGCGTTCCCTCGCCCACCCCGCCCTTAGTATGTCTTGAGGAAAATGATATTATTATAGTCATAAATCAAATATATTATGCAGTAAGGTCAATATCTGACCTAGTTGCTTCCCTAATCATATTTGATGCTTATCGAACAACAAAAGATGAAAATATTTGGTAGCTTTTTTTTCTAATAAAATCATCATAATAAATAAGATGATGAATATAAAAGCTAGTTATGCTTTTTCCGTGGCTTCGCTTGCCTGTAGGAATTATCCTTTGTTATAACATAGTTTAGTAACTAGAAACCGATGGATGTTTTCGAATGAAATTTAATTTGATACATAAACTGTTTGTTTTGTAGTAATCAAATTAAACATTCGAAAATATGTTTCGGTTTCTTACTAAACTTCAACTATAGTTCAGTATATTTAGTCGCCGTACAATCGGGATAAAAGTATACTCAAACTTATTAGGATTTATAATGTTCTAGCCGTTTGAGGTTGAAACACTAGGGTCATGGGGTCCGAGTGCCCACTTAGTTTTTCGAGACATCGCGAAGCGGTTGGTCAAGCGGATGTGACCAGAGGGCTGACCTATTTTTTGGCCAAAGACTCAGTCTTGTCATACAACGTGGCACTTTTCCTGTTGACAACGATATGGAGGAATTTTTTGATTCCCTATTATTATTTCCCCTTCTTTTTATATTGTTACACATATTATTATTTTTTTTTTTTAACTTTTAGCTTTTCAAATTATGTACAGACGCCAGCACATCAAGCTACTACAATCTGTCAAATTTCTTTAATAGATTTTCAACTTTATCGCTTGATGTGCTGGCATCTGTACATAAATTGAAATAAACTGATACGAGTATTCAGTAATTTATTTGCATTCCACAATATGTGCTTAGGTGTTTAACTTAAAATTATAATGTCATCATTGTGGACCCTGTCGGGTACAGCGGACCCCGCAGACGTCGTCCTGCCCGGAAAAGCAGCGCCACCTACCGGGTCCAATTGTGTTTTCAAACCATCCAGGAACCCGTTAAAATATACACACAAAATTTTATCCAAATCGGCCCAGCCGTTCTCGAGTTTTAGCGAGACAAACGAACAGCAATTGATTTTTATATTTATATATAATAGATAGATTAAGAAGATTTATGGAAGTATTGATTCAGAGGAATTTAATACTCCCACTTTTTCTCTGTTATATGTAAGTCCCATGTAATGGAAAGCGAGCTTATTACCATCTTATGCCTCATCAAATACCGCATACTGAGGTATTCATAGAGAAAATCCAATAATACACGGGAATTCCGTAATTCTTTATAAAAATATTAAAATAAATGGTGGTTGAAAATATTGCCAATAATATTCATGCGGGTAAAATGTACCGCTTTACATTTATAATGAACGAACAATTCCGAATAATTGGCGCCGTTGGAACTTTTTTGTTGCTGCAGAGATACATAGGTACACACGGTATAATTCGGATATGTCGGCACTTCACAGACCATCTGGATATTTATGTATAAACTGGAAAATGTATTTTTATTTTAAAGAATTTACTTATACGAATAAGAATTTACTTCAGCGATAGGAATAGGTAGTGCCTATTTGCCTAAACTTCGAAGAACAGAGACAAGAAACGGAGACTTCTTAACGACTAAATTTTTCACTCACTCACTAACACATTGTGTACGTCATATATATATGCTAACACAATTTTTGATTTTGATTTTACTGAAAATTATTTTATTTAATGTAAAGTTAGTATTGTTTAAATTGATTTTAATATAATTTAATGTATTGTATGGATTATTATTATCTAAAATAAATGAATTATTATTATTATTATTATTAAAAGTGTTGTCCCGAATTTCTGAACAGATGTCCTGGAAAAAATTTAGTCCTAAGGAAGTCTCCGTTTCTTGTCTCTGTTCTTCGAAGTTAAGGCAAATAGGCACTGCCTATTCCTATCACTGATAATAACATAACATCACGCCTGTACCGTATTCTCCGAAGGGTTAGCCAGAGGTGTACCGATTGTAAGTACACCTAAAAGCATCATAGTTGTGTATGTATTTATTTTATTTTAGAAGTATTTATGTATGTTTATTTGTAATTATATTCTCGTAATATTTGTTTAGTTTTTAAGTGAATTGTTTATTTTTGATTCTATGTATTATTGTTTGTCTCCTTTGCTCTATCACACGCTGTCTACATCTCTGTATTTATTGTCCTATCTCAGGTATGCTGGAAGAGATTTCTTATGAAATAAGCAACACCTCTGTACCTATTTTTTCTGTTCTGTTTTTCAATGTCTGTTTATATATGTGTGTACATAAATGGTTATATAAAAAATAAAATAAACTAAAAACCCTAGTAAGAGGCATATGGGGGGGGGGGGGGGCATATAGTGTGGGGGGTATGTTTATGTCCCAAGTAAGAAGGGGCAAGCTTATTGCCATCAACCGAGCACATATCCTGTCTCCGGACTACTACAAATAAAGAATTCATAATAATGTCACAGGAGGGAGAGAGGGACTCTTAACTATGCTTCCTTAGATGGGTGACTATCCATTACCTACCCAGACCTATCGGTGCCTCGCAAAGGATGCCAAGCCCATAGATTATAAACTATATATAGGCCAAGCCCTTGCTCCCAGCTGTCATTCGTAAATCTTTGACAGTCGTTACAGGTAGTCAGATGCCCAAAAGTCTGACGCTATCTATATGCGATACTTTTACCAAGGAGTATCGTGTTAACCAGTACACGATAGTAAAGTCAGAAAGGCAGTTGCTCAATGTAAAATACTAGTATTCAGCTGCATCCGGTTACACTGGAAACCGACCCCAATATAGTTGGGAAAAAGCTTGGCAAACTGATTCGCTTTTGAAGTAATAACATACGAGTACTAACACGCCTAAAGAGTTACATTCTCAGCCTAAGCAGTAAACTTCTTCTTCATTTTATTGGCATTTAAGAAGACAAATAATTGCAACATTGACCTGCACACACGATCAATCGGAATCTGAATCATTTTGAAGCAAATTGCTAATCCATTGCTTCATAAGTTCGAAAAATTTGTCTGCTCAACACGTAAATAACGCAATGAATGTTGTTGAACTGTCAAAATGAAGCCGATTCCGATTGATTGTGTGTTACGCAATTAGGGTGCCGATTGTCGCTTTTTCTTATAGACCTTTTAAAATACTTATGAGTATAAATAGAATCAGCTATTGTTCTCGTTGGTTTCCGCCCCGAACCTTGCTCGAGCCAGCCCGCGCCGCTGAGCCTGTAGTTTTAAATTCGTCCCTAAATAATTCCGATCCAGCCTGTCCATTGATGCCCTCTCCCAGCGACGCCCTAAGCCGTGGTCTGTACCCCACAGGGGGTGCCCTTAACGTGCTGTCCCTTATTTTTTAAGTTTATAGAGGCGTGAGGAACAGGGTGTAAAGTCCACTCATCCTCTATAGAAAAGGGAGGATCCTCTGGCCAGACGGGTGTTGTGTCTGGCGTGCAATTGCCCCAACGACTGATGTCGAGAAGTTTGTATGTATGCTAATTGCGCGGTAAACTCTGCTTGCGAGATGCAGGATTTGCGTGACGTCAGTATGACGCGTTGTTCGCATGTGGCGTTGTAGATACCGCTACTGACAAGTTTTTTAAGGCCTCGCTGGAGGCCTCAACTTATTGAGGCATCCACAGGCAAGCCTGGTTAAACAGACGACAACCTCATAGGTTGAACAGCGCGATGCAATTGACAAAAAAAAAAAACCTGTCTGTTGAAACCGAAATAAACGGCCGGGAATTCTGAGTTGTAGGACGTGAGGAAACCGCGTGTGCTGGAGCCAAAAATTCGGCGACATGTGATATCTACCAACCCGCACTGGTCTCACGTGGTGGATAACGGCCCAGTCCTTCTCACTAAGAGGAGGCCTGTGTCACTGTGTCCCAGCAGTGGGAACGTTATAGGTTGATTATGCATGATTATATTGAATAACTTGTGCACTTATTTATAGTACAGACGCCAGCAGGTCAAGCTACCCGAAACTGTCAAACTTTCCTAATCAACCTTGAACCTTAATGCTTTAGCGATAAAGTTGAAATCTATTAAAGAAATCTGACAGATTGTAGTAGCTTGATGTGCTGGCGTCTGTACAAGTTAAGTATTCAGTGATGTTTCGAGAGACCCGCACATTATGAAAGCATTGATCGTGAGGGGTGACAGCAAGGCGTAACAATCGAAAATATATTTTGAGTGAAGCTAAACGAACTTAGCTTCGTCCGCAGTGTGGCCTGCGCTTTATACAGTTTCGATAGATATGACTCAGTTTATTCTTTTAGTTGTCTATTCATACATATTCATTGGCGCTCTGTATCACTTTCATGCTATAACGGGCCTATACATTGTTTTTCTTACAAAGGAACAAAGAACTTTGCCGAGTCAAAGACGCGCAAACAGTCGTGTAATGACAACTACGTAAGGGTGACGGAATGAGGAAGTAGTTCCAAACAATGCCGATGTTATCATGGTTATGGATAGTTTCTGGTAGGTTTATGACTGGAAATAATTATTTTTGTAGATACTGTTCTGAACTGATTTTTTTTGTTGTTGAAAATAGTGAAGGCTTCTATTTATACAGTACTTATATTAGCTGATGCCGGTGATCCAGGATGACAAGTAGTCTATTTCTCAAAACATATAACGGTCGGTTCAGTGGTTTAGCAGTGTTACTTTAGCTTTTATAATATTACTAGCTTACCTGGCAAACGTTGTATTGCCATATAAATTATTTCTTGCTGCCCGGAGCTATTTCGTTCGCGTGGTGTACTAACCCCTACCCTACCCCTACCCTACTCCTACACTACTTCTACTCTACTCCTACCCTACTCCTACCTTATTCCTACCCTACTCCTACCTTATTCCTACCCTACTCCTTCCCTACTTCTACCCTACTCCTAACCTACTCCTACCCCACTCCTAACCTACTAATCTTAGATAATCTGAGTAATGTGGATATATGTATGTTGTCGATTCAAAACTCTTAATTTAATTCGTGCTTCAATTCGAGTGGACCCGAGTCTACCGTACCGAAGGGACGATCGTCAAATGTTTGACAGGAAAGTAGGTAGAACAGTTTATAAGGGAAAATGAAATTGTTTTTTTTTTGTCAAAAAATTACAATATTTATGAGAATGTACAAATAAATAAGTGGACGACTTTCGGCTGAAATGATGACAATGACAAATAAATAAAATGGAAGTCTCTGTTTGTAATGTCAAAGTAACAACTTCTTACTAAATGCATATGAAAGACCATATATACATATACGGTAGGTGCTTATAACAAAAAACAATTTTTATTTGTCTGTTTGTTCCGACGAATCTCCGACAAGGCTGGACCGATTTTCACGGGACTTCACTAGCCGATAGCTAATATTATAAGGCGTAACAAACGCCACTTTTTTTTTAATAATTAGGGATCCACGCAAAAAAAACCCATGAAATCAAATTTGTTACGAACGAATTCGCGGCCACAGCTAGTATTGAAGATTATCAGCATCATTTAGCCTAGCCTTTCCCAACATGTTGTGGTTGGCTTCCAGTCTAACCAGATGCAGCTGAATTCCAGTATTTTTCATTCAGCGACTACCTATTTAACCTCCACAACCCAGTTACTGGATAGAGGTTTTTTCTGAATATCTTCAGATATTCGGTAAAAACAAAAAAAAAAAAAATCAACGCATTGCACTCCGGGAGTGCCGGCAGAAGTGAAAACTTGAACATTTTTGATATTTTGGAATGCGGTCTACTCTCCCTCCGTCTTACGAATTTTCGATCAGGTCACGTGTCCTGACGCGAGCTCCGTCTTACGAATTTTCGATCAGGTCACGGGTCCTGACGCGAGTTTAACATTTTTTACCCATCACAATAAAAGTGCACAACGCATCTAAAGAAGTTTTCACTTCAAAAAATCTCTCAATCGTGAATCTCGAAAATACCGTCACTTTACCTAACAAGATGATTCTCCATTCGGGCTGACATAAAAGAATTCACATAAGCCCGAAGTGTAATAAAAATGACATAATTGCTTCAGCCCCATCTTTTTCTTTGCACGAACTTGCCTTATGCTGTGTACTTTTAATTAAGGTGACGTGTCTTTAAGGTCATGTGTGCTCATGTCGTTCTACAAGGTAACTAACTTGTAGGGTGATTTGTGATTCGAAAATTTGCGACAACGTGTTTCCAAATATCATCATCTGCCTAGCTTTTTCCCAACTACGAGTATGTCGGGTTCGGCATTCAGTCTCACCGGATGGATTTTACATGAAGCGCTGCCTATCTGACCTCCACAATCCAGTTACTGGGTAACACGATACCCCTTGGTAAGACTGGATTATTATTATTATTTGTTACTCATTCACGCAAAAACTACTGCACGGATTTTGATGAAATTTAGCACACAGGATACTTTTTATCCCGACATTCCATCGGGACCGAGACTTATGCCGCGTAGAGTTGCTTGTAATTATTCTAAATTCGTATAGAAACAACTCGTTTAAAACACACATAGATAGTTTTCAACTAACCTATAAACACGCGTTTTACTAACACACAATCGAACTTTATAATCGAATTTCCCCAGACATTTTATGCAGCAAACATTTTTCGTTCACACTTCGAATTTGTATAAAGGTTGCAAAATGCAAGTCAATTTTTCCAAGCCCGTCCAACAAACTGTGACAGTATTGTACAAAAAGGCCTCAAAATGGACTAGACGCCGTCAGTTGCGGCCTGGCCTGCCAACAGGCCATTAGGCAGAAAGAGCAACATAACAACAACAGATGGTGTTGCCAGATGGTATGGAATTTGGAACATCGCAAATTTTTGACGTGTCAGTATTTCAAAGTGTAAAATTCGGCCATATTGCTCACGGTCGGGATTTTTTTTAGAGGCACCGTCATATTTGACTGCTGTCAATCGTCAGGTAGGTTATAGACATACAACTTTTCTTTTTTCTTTTTCTAAATGTTGGCTTAAGCTTTTCGATTTATTTCGGTAAAAGTCGACTCTTCGAATCGTCGAAGTCGAATCTTATATTTCCACCAAGGTCAAGTATGAAATTGCATGCAAATGATTTGCAATATCAACACTGCTCTCAAAACGGTGAAGGCAAATAGCATCGTGAGGAAATCGGCATGACCTAGAACCAAAAATTGGAAGATCTGTGACATTTACCAACCCGCCCTGGGACCGCGTGGTGGATAACGGCCCACTTCCTCTCACTGAGAGAAGGCCTGTGGCCCAACAGTGGGAATATTAAAGGCTGATTATGATGATGAAAGACCATTCACCATCTTTCATTATCATCGGAACTAGCTATATTGTTGTGTTTCGCACTTACATTATTTATAATATTTGTATTTAAATCATCACGTAATTTTAAAACAGCTGAAATGGCCTTCAATATTTGTCATAAAAATCTAACCTTCTAAGAGCTCATCTTTTTCTGTAACTTCAGCAGAGCCAGAACAAAACCAATACACAATTGAAGGCCTGCAATGAATAGCAACTGGCAACGGTTGCAGCCGCGCCGTAATCTCTTGCCAACACAAATACATGCCAAAAATCGGGCACATACCGCGGGAGTGTCAAAAACTATTACTTGTATGAATACATTGGAAAATGCCGTTTATATAAAGTTTGGCAAGGCCGCAAAATGTAGTGACAGCTTGCTGTATTTTAAAAAGTTGAAAAAGGAAATATTTTTCATGAAAAACGGTATGCTTAAGTGTGATTATTGTCTTAAGGTGTGCAAACAGGCCTACTGAGGGTAGCCTTTAAAGCAATGACCTATATTAAACAACTTTCTACTTTACTATCGAGGAGACTTCATACTATCGATGGCAAAACGAAGACATTTGAGTTTCGCCATTTTGGCGCTGATAACAACGTGAGCGTCTGTGGAACTAATATTTTTGATAGTGAGTTTTACAAATTCCGCTTACTCTCATGATAAAAATGTTCTAAATATCTCGTAATAAACACAAAATACACAAAAAAAGTCTTATTCCACGATTTAGACCTAAATCATCAAAGACGTACCAAAATAACACAAAGGCCATTCGCAACAATGTGTCAATTTAATCCATTGCTACATAAGTTCGAAAAATTTGTCTGCTCAACACGTAAATAGCGCAATGAATGTTGTTGGACTGTCAAATGAAACCGATTCCGATCGATCGTGTGTTACGCAATTAGGGTGCTGAACTGTTAATTAACATACATATAATATGACGCCTGTTTTCACCGAAGGGTTAGCCAGAGTTGTTGTTGTTGTACACCCACATTTCGCCAGCTCTGTTTAGTGTAAACACAAAAATAAAGAAACATCACACAAATATATCCTACTATCTACTAATATTATAAACGTGAAAGTTTGTATGGATGGATGGATGTTTGTTAGTCCTTCACGCAAAAACTACTGAACGGATTTGGGTGAAATTTGGCACACAGATAGTTTATAACTAGGATTAACATATAGGATACTTTTTATCCCGTTATTACCACGGGATCGAAACTTATGCGGGTGAAACCGCGAGGCGCAGTTAGTACACGTATAAGGGTATTTTATTTCTTTCTTTCTATGTAATAGAAGGCCAACCTATTGCCATATAAACCAGCTGTGGTAGCTCAGTAGAGCAGTGGTGGCCCAGGTGGTAACTGCCGTAATTTACGAGCTGTAGGTCTTGGGTTCCATCCAAGTAAGCACTTTAAATTATGTAAATTATTTCATCACCAATTCTTTCAAAACGGTGAAGGAAAATATCGTGAGGAAACCGAAAATACCAAACGTCGAAGACATGTGACATCTGCCAACCCGCACTGAGCCCGCGTGGTAGATTATGCCCTCTCACAGAGAGGAGTTCTGTGTCCCATCAGTGGGAACAATAAACATTTTATTTTTCGGCATATGTAGTTTTAATATAGTTTTACACTATAGACTTTATCAACACCTACATTTTATTTTTAACCACTATTCAAAGTAAATCACTGCTTAGCTACACTAATCACTACTTCGATTTCCTGAAACTACCTGAAACTTCAAAAAGTGTTCAAACTAAGTAATTTATTCTCCGGGTTTTCACACACACCACACCCGAAGTTAATTTGTATAATACAAACGATATCAATTAGGTCAGCCTTCGGGTAGCATTGATTAGGGACCGGTCAATCAGTGTGGGTCTTTAAAACAATAGGGACGATTGACACTTGACACCTAACCATATTATTGTTAGGGACTGTACCGTTAATAAAGCTGACATTACACGGTTCAATTTTTATGAAGTCACTAAATTCAATCACCCATACTCGCTCATGTGAGCTGTTTCTTAGAAAAGTGCGACTACACGGTCAAAATGTATGGAACAGCATATGCATAACATATTTATGGTATTAAACCTCTCCCGTTCCTTGTCTCCGTTTCTTGTCTCTGTTCTTCGAAGTTTAGGCAAATAGGCACTACCTATTCCTATAAGCTATAACCGAGTTGGAAACATAATACGACTATGCTGTAACATAGAACCTCTCGCTTCTGTGTCACTTGTCACCTGTGACATAGATGATATCGAATGTCAATAAACAAAGTATTAAATTATAAAGAGCGTCTTTTACATCCATTCAAGTTTTTAATAAGGTTATAGTATGTACCTATTATTGGATGTCGAGACCGTTTTAAAGTCCATCCACCGTATCTTTGGTCTTTCCCTATTCTTCTCCATCGACATTCATAACCAAAACGTTTCTCACGACATTTTCCTCATTCTTCAACTGCGTCTTTCAACCACAGTGAATCAATTTGGTAGAACCGTGTAACATTGCCTTACATAATGTAAACGACACGTGAATATTTAATCAAGGTATCCGGTAACAGCTTGAGTTAGTGGGCGAGCAGTTGATGTGGTAAAAGGGTTTTGGATGTGGGAAAATCAAGTTACCTTTATTGTAGGCAGAAACCTTGTTGGTAACTCAAACAATTTATGATTTTTTTGTCGGCTCAATTGAATAATATGTTTTATTTAAGTAACAAGTTCAGTTGAGAGAGACTTAGAAACGGTTTCTATGAATTTAAATGATGGTATTATGATGTTTATTTCTGTAAATAGATCTTTTAAGATACTTCTTATACAGTAAACTTTTTAAACTAGGTGGTGCTAGGATTTCCTAGCCTACTAATCCCGGAGAAGAAATGCCGACACAAACTCAGAGGACCATGACCTCTGAGTTTGTTTCTTTTAAAGTTCAATAATTATATTCTTATTATTATGATGATTTTATGTGATTTTAACAATGCAGGTCCATATCGGGAAGGACTGTTTGAAGAAATAGCCATGTTTTGCATACATTTTTCCCTATGCCAATGCAATCCCGCTGTCAACACAAAAAAGTTTAGTTTTTATTAAAGAAAATAATTTTAGTAGTATTTTTTTCCCAAAACTGACTAATTTAGTTTACATCGTTATTTTTGCAAACAGACGATTCGGTAAGATATTGTTTGGCGTACAAAAAAACAAATTTTTAATCATAAATTACAAATCACTGCAGTAAACCAAACGCTTCATTACCCCTACACAAATAAGATTATCAGGTATATTACCACATATTATCCGAAGATCTCATCTCATCTCATGCGGGTAGACACATACATATTACAAAGTTTACCCGTCTAACTGTCTGTATATCCGTAACTATCGAACCAGCAATCTCGATGAACTAACTTCGACAAGATATCGAGTTCGACTTTCATTGTGATTGAGATTGTAGTGCAATATAGAATATTGCTATGTCTCGTGATTCTGTTTCTGGAGATATGAGAATGTATTGGTTTTTGGCTATAAATGTTGTGGGGATCGGAATAGGTAAAGATCTTCTGATAAACTTGGTTTAATTTTAACCAATGATCACCGTCGAAAATATTCTAACCTGATTGGGAGTTATATGTTCGAGCCATTTCGGGTTGAAACACTAGGGCCATGGGGTCCGAGTGCCCACTTGGTTTTTCGAGATATCGCCTAGCCCTTGGTCGATTCTTCACGTGACCAGAGGGGTGGCCTGTTTCTTGGCCAAAGAATTAGCATCGCCATACAACGTGGCAATGCTGCCAGCCTTTTGGGCACTGTTCCTGTTGATAGCGTTGCGGACGAATTTTATGATGCTCTATGATTCTTTTGCTTATTTTTTCACATGTACATAATTTATTTTTAATGATCACCTGAATATCAGCGGAAATAAGATACTACACTGACTGAAGTCTCGCGGTTAAAAAATAAGAACCACACGGGTCGGTCGTAGGTAAAGCTTCGCTTGCCAAGGTCGATTCATGCATGGGTGGGTGGGTGACCATGCATTAGATATCGAGACCCCTCCGAGTCTCGGAAAGCACGTCAGTTCCGGGCGTTCCGGCTGTCATTTAGATCTTTGACAGAAAGAAACTGAACAACTGCATCACTGGGTTGTGGAGGTCAGATAGGCAGTCGCTCCATGTAAAATACTGGTATTCAGCTGCATCCTATTAAACTGGAAACCGACGCCAACATAGTTGGGAAAAGGCAAGGCAGATGATGAGTGTCGTGAAGTCGCAAATAAATTAAGAAAAAACAGAGTTAAACTTAATGAAAAACCGGCTGCCTGTATCCCACACACATCTTTACAGGGACAGAAAAACATAAACATTTGAAAAAAAAATTGAATTGGTTAAGCTCGATAATAATATGTACAGACGCCAGCAGGTCAAGCTACCCGAAACTGACAATTTTTCCCAATCAACTTGGAACCTTAATGCTTCAGCGATAAAGTTGAAAATCTATTAAAGAAATTTGACAGATTGTAGTAGCTTGAGGTGCTGGCGTCTGTACGTTACATTTAATGTAACATACTATTGGACTTGAGCTGATTAGTCAAACCGTGAATGAAACCACAAACACTGAAGTTCATTTTAGTATTATTAGGATAAATTAAAATAACAATGATATTAGTTGGAACCGTTAAATGGGTATTGGTGTTGATCACCGTTGGTCGTACCTAATTACATTGGAAATCTATTTGTTTTAATCTGCACCCTAATTGCGTAACACACGATCAACCGGAATCGGTTTCATTTTGACAGTTCAACAACATTCATTGCGTTATTTACGTGTTGAGCAGACAAATTATTCGAACTTATGAAGCAACGGATTAGCGATTTGCTTCAAAATGATTCTGATTCCGATTGATTGTGTGTTACGCAATTAGGGTGCCGGATGGTCTCATTATTTATACCTTTTAGGGGTGCCACCGTTATTTGACATGACATACCTAATGTTTTTAAAATCTCACTGAAAATGCATTATCATCAACATCATCTGCGTACAGTAGTCCACTGCTGGACATTAGCCTCTCTAATTGCACGCCATTCAGCTCGGTTCCAACTAAAAGATGGCCCAGTCGTGATGGCCCCAACTCGGTCGTGGGTTCGAACCCAGGCAGGCGCTTTACTTTGTGTAAATAATTTATTCATCACTGCTGCATCAAAACGGAGAAGGAAAACATCGTGAGGAAACCGGCATATCTTAGAACCAAACATTCGAAAACTACCAACAAGCACAGGGCCCACGTTGTGGATTACGGCCAACTTCCAGAAGTGGGATCGTTATAGGCTGATTATGCAGCTCGATTCCCGGAAACTCTCGTCCAGCTGCTATCAGCCAGGCTGTGAAAATCGTCGCTCCACCTAGCCTTAGGGCGACCCACCAATCGCGATCGCGGTCTCCACTTAAGAACACGTCAGCCCAATGGTCAATTGAACTGAAAAATACCCGACATAAACCTAGACGAATCGAATATTGCCTTATTATGGTCGAATAAAATTATTCAACCCCGTTTTTCGAAACAAATATGAATATACTTCCACTTGTAGTGACCTTAGCGATGCGATTGCTGAATCGCATTTTTGATATAGTAAAGGAACTCGTGTTCGCCAGTCGCTTACATACCATCGCTCTGCCACGTCCACACATACTATAATAAGCAATCAGAGTTGTATTTAACCTTTATTAAATATATTAACAATTTCAGTATAAAACTGTTTCGCGTTTCATTTATTTGGTCCTTACTCATAACACGCACAACACACTTTTTTCTGCTTCACTGCTTTTTGGCCTTGGAGCTAGCACTCTGCGTTCAAGGATAGGAATATAATCTTCCACGGCGTATTGTATTTCAAACGAAAACACACTGTTGCTAGGTATGTATTTCTATATACAATTTCAAAATCAAGAGGCGCAAGGGATATTAATTCTTTTCCGAGTTCTTTTTCCCAATTAGTGTTATTCATAGTTATTTTTCACAGATCACGTTTTGTTTACCTATTTTATAATTAAATTGTGAACGCGTTATATTGCATCCGTGTTTTAGTCGCCAACTACCTGCGTATTTGTTTGTGAGATATCAGTTTTTTGACATTTATTGGAAACAAGGGGAGGGCTTTGCCCAACAGTGGGACACAATGTAGGTTAAGAAAAAACAAATACTCGTAATTTTAAGAACATTCACAGTCTGATCTCAGTCTCAACCTTTCTAAAATACCTCTAATTTCCCTACATTTTACAGATAGCGACTAGATTTTGAACATTTTTAATTACGGAAATTGGCCTACATGCTACATGTTAGTGGACATAACACTGCACTATTAAGGAAAAGTGTTATATGTATGTGCCCAATTATCTTTAACAAAATACCCGATGGAATAAAAAACGAGTCCATTCCACTGTTTAAAAAGAAATTGTCAGTCTTACTAATTGACAAATGTTATTACTCCATTTGTGAATTTCTAAATGATAAAACTTTATAGTTACATAATTAATCCTGACATCTTTAGTTCTTTATTTTATTTTATTGACTATTGTTAGAATTTTTCATATTGCAAGTGTTTTAGTCTATTATGCACTTATACTAAATGTTTACATAATTTAAGGTAGAATGTACAGGGATTTATACATGCAACCTTGATAATATTTGACATTTCTGTATTAATATGACACATTGTTACTTTATTTTAAGCGATTTGACATCTTTTGTATTATAAATATTTGAGTGTATTTTAAACGATTTGACATCTATTGTAATGTAAACGATTTAACATTTATGAATTATTATGACATTTTTACTGTAGTTCACACGATTGGACATTAATTTGTATTTTGTATTATAATCATTTCTTAATTGTTACTTAAAATTCTAATACGATTTGCATGCCCATGTGACGGTAGAACATGGAGCACTATTATAAAAATAAAACATCTATATGTATATTAATTACCCATGTTTGCAAATGAATAAATGATTTGATTTGATTTGATTCAGTTCTCAAACGTCCACTATTGACTATAGTTAAAAATCGCAATGCATGCTGACTTTCCTCCTGACATTGTCCTTTTTACAACCAAAAAACTACCCTTTACTGCCAACCAACAAAGCTTCTCAAGAATATCTAATAAATAAAAATCAAGCCACTAACTTGTATAGATTGACAGCCCTGACAGTAGGTACAGTCGAGGCGTAAAATTAGATGAGTGGTTTAGTGTTAATAGCGGGGAGTGTGAACCATTTGCCGTTGTATTCAATTACATTATGTGTTTTGTATGTGATAGTACCTACCTTTTTTTGGCTAAATTAAATTAAGCTTTTTTGGTGGTGGTGGGCCTGACAGGACCTGTCCAGTAAAAAGCGTGTGAGGATCTATGTGCACGCTTAGAATAAGGACAGCCGAATGGCGTAAACAAAGTTGATATGTCGAGATTAACTGTCTACAGTTTCTTGATGTCGAGAATGGGTCCTGTTTATCTTACATAATGATTATTAGACCTATGTACTGATTCCCTGTGGGAGAGGTAATTGAAAGTAGGTACTATACTCTTGTCCCCATACTACCGGGTCGGACTAATAAAAGTTTTTTTTAGAGTTAAACTCGTAATTATATTAAAAATGAAATCATTTTTACTTGTTATTTTTCTGCCTTCTAAATTCGTATTAGCGTTTATCTCATAATGTTATACATAAGCAAATAAAATAATGATATATAATAAAATATTTATTTAGCTTTTTGTGCATACGTCATGTGATGGAACATAGTATAGAAGAAAAAACAAAAGAAGATGTAAAATATTTAAAATTAAGAACAATAAAAATAAAATATGAACAGAGGTTTTATAAAAAAAAAAAAACTTTTATTTACAGACTACATAGGCTCACATTGTGGCAGTGTCTAAAATTATCTTATAAACTACCTATAATAATAATATCCCTGGACATTTCACACAGCGCCATCTAGTCTCAAGTTAAGCAACCTAATGCTTGTGTTATGGTAACAAGATGGCTGATAAACTACTTATATTCATTTTTTTTTTTTTTTGTAAATACATACATATTATAGATAGAAAAACACCCAGACTCGGAACAAATACATGTAGGACTTACAAATATTTGTTCTGTGCGACTATGTTAGTACCTATATACTTAAGAAACAAAAAAAAGGTGATAATATAACCACCGCAGATAGTTTCACCACGCCCCATGTAATACATGAAGCTTGATAAACCTACCCATGGTAGGCCCATCCAGCCTTTCAGCAAACACCCTCAGGATACTGTTGGTGCTTCCTCCAACTCTGCGTGTCATCGACGCCACCTTCTTACGCATTATTGCAAAATAGTCGTCAGTGTGCGTATCGGCGAACATACCTGACGCACTACAATAGGGTGGAAGCCTCAACAGCATCCTAAAGGTATTATTATATTGTATTCGCAAAGCATTGTTTGCTTTTTGGGTATGATTAACCCAAAGGCAGCTGGTGTAAAATATTTGACAGTAAGCCTTGAATAGGGTAATTTTTACTGGTACTGAGCAACCAGCAAATCTTTGAGCCACCATTTTTCCCCTCACAGCCAATGCCCTGCGCTCCCTTTCCATTTCTGTGTCATCTTTCAAGTCTTTGGTAACAATATACCCCAGATATTTAAATTGGGTTACTCTCTGTAAAAGTGAACCGCACAGCGTTACCGGAGGGATATATGATGGACTTTTATTTCGACCTCTAAACACTAGCAGCTCACTTTTCTTAGGGTTGTACTTTATTAGCCCATACCGCTCGGCATACCCCTCACAAATAGAAAGCAACTTTCTCATTCCACAGATAGATGGGCTCAGCAACACCATGACGTCTGCGTAGCTCAAGTTATTTAAACTAACTCTATCTATGTGGCATCCGACATGTGTGTTGCTGAGCTCAACCAGTAATTTATTGACATAAATTTTAAAAAGTCTTGGGAATGTAAGACCCCTGTCTAACACCACACTCCAGCTTGTAAGGGTCAGACAGCTCGGCAGCGGCGGCGACCTCTCGCGTCCGGCCCTGGTTCAAGCCATGGTCCGGGGCGAGAGGGAGTGGGAGGCAGTCACCTCCTTCTGCGAAGCAGTCATGCTAGCGAAGGAGGTGGCGGGGTGGGCGAGGGAACGCACCTCACGCCTCAGCCGCCACGGGAGACGCTCCGGGCGTCGAGAGCCGCGTGACGACTCCCGGCCACCGTAGGCGTGGGCCTGCGGGCGGTGAGTAATGGGTAACTCACCGTCCGATCAGGACCAGGCCCATGCCGGACGGCGTGTACGTGTTCCACGCGCGCCTCAAAGAGATGTCAGCATGAGTGACGGGGCCCGATAGGGCCGAAGCCTGCCAGGGTAGCGGGATCGTCCGAAAGGGTTACCGCTGCCCTGGAACATAAAGGGCTAAGGAAGGAACACGGGTGGGTTTTAGTCAGTAAGAGTCTGACACTCCCTTCTGCTCCACCCAGAGCGGGAGGGGTCATTTGATGATATCCCATCCTCAAAAAAAAAAAAAAAAAGGGTCAGACAGCGCATTTGACCATTTTACAAAGTTTCTCTGCTTATCATACCACATAGATAACGTGGACACCAACAAAGCAGGAACCCCGCCTCTCAAAGCTTTCCCCATAAGGCATTATAGGAACCAGGTCGAATGCTTTTGACAGGTCCAGGAAACATGCATACACTGATGTTTTTCTATGTGTATAATACTTGACAGTATGCTTCAACGCAAAAATGGCATTCTCAGTAGACAACCCAGCACGAAAACCAAACTGTGCGTCGTGTAACTGGGTATATAGCACACTGTCAAGTACTTTAGCTATAGAGGTTGCCAATGAAATAAGCCTGTAGTTACCCTTGTCTGATATATCCCCTGTACTGTCCTTCATCCTGGTATGACTACTGTATCCAGTAGCTCTTGTGGTAAGTGAGAATGTCCCAGGCATAGATTGAAGAACATAGTCAACACTCGCGATAGATGTACACCAGCGTTTTGAAGATGCTTGATGCTGAGCGCATTGAGACCAGGAGATTTACCCCTCTTCATACATTTAATAATTGATTTTATGTCTTTACATGAATATCGGAGGGGTGATCCTAAGCGACAGTGCTCAGCATCGTTCCTCCTCGACACTGTCTCGAGAGGTGAACTCATTTTATCTCAATGCAGTCAATCCTTCCCTCCACGCTAGCCGAAACACTTTGGGTATTATTATTTAGTTTTTTAGTACCTTTCCAAAATGACGTGAAACTTTATTTTTTAATGTAGTGCGGCTAGATTGTCCATTTAAATTTTTTCTTGGTTTTTAATACACCATTTTAATTTTGATTTGAATATTTTCCTCGTTAATTTCATATCTTCAAAAATAGGCCCTTTACTGGGTTGATCGTGCCCCATCCAAATTTCAAACTTAATCTTTGCCTGGGTGTGAAGTTTTTTACGTATTTTTTCCAGCCTTTTACACCTTTATATTTTCCTATACTGCCCCTTGAGGTCCTACTACAACTGGCAGCCTCACTTAACACATATACAATTTTGTTATACATTTCATCCAACATAATTCTATGGTCGAGCTTATCACAATATTTATCCGCACAACGTTTAAAGTTTTCAGGAAAGTCCAAGGTCTTTAATTTATTACTACACTGCAACAAGTATTTATTTATTTCTTTTGAGCTTCTTTCACCTCAACGTATGTTATTACATAATTTATGCCTTGTTGGCTCTAACAAATAATAATCTTATAATTACTATAAAAGGTTACATGCAAATAAACAATGCATTTCATAATGTCTAGAGTATCTAGTAAAAACATTACAGTAGTTTACCTAACTACTGGGAAAAAAGAGAGAAAATAAAGTTAGATGGCAGATTACTTTCCTTATTATCAACAGAGTGGTTGATTGCTCTCCACTTGCTCTGCATGCAATGCATGCTTTAAACAAGAAACAAAACCATACAAAATTACATAAGCCAACGAAAAGTACTTCGAAACATGATTTTATTTAACAAGGTATGCAATTTTTGCTTCAAGCCCGACAGAATTGTTTAGCGAACCTCTCTACTACTTAACAAGCACCTTAATAACATTAACAACAAAGTCCAAACTCGCTAGTCAACCGTAAAAGATTTGCGTTCGACGTGACAATACAAATTGTAATAGCGGTACGTTGGCTATGCAAAAAAGGCGTAACTGAAGAACGATGTTACTGTCATTTGAATTGTAGTGTTGTGTGATAGGGTTTATTTTTGTGTGCTTCGTAAAATGTTTAAATTTTTCTACGGTAGCAGTGTGGTAGCTTGATGTAGAAATATGAGAAAATGTTCTTGAATGCACTAGTTTGTTCGGTGGAGGGCTTGACGCTGTTATTGGTTGGCTTATTTTAAATTAACTGAAAATTCTGTTTGGTGAAATGAGGAAAGATGTGAGATGGTAATGTTTCTATTTATTGGTAGACTAGCTGACCCGGCAAACGTTGTTTTGCCATATAAATTATTTCTAGCTGCCCGGCACTACTTCGTTCGCGTGGTGTCCTACTGTGTGACTACTAGTAAAGTCACGTTTGACGTATGGCATGTTGCTCCATCTTGTTGCATCCAGGTCCTGCTGTTGTATCCTTCAAATTCATGTAACTATGGCGTCAAAAATTCTCGCAACATCTTCACGTATTCCACTGAATTCACAGTAATGTTATTTCCATGATTGTTTTCAAAGAAATACGGACCAATTATGCCCTTAGCTGATACGGCAGCCTAGACTGTCGTTTTAGGTGAATGAAGAGGCGGGTTTTCCCTGCTCCAATATCGACAATTGTGCTTATTGACGTGACGTGCCCATTGATGTGAAAGTGGGCCTCGTCCGTAAACAATACATCCTTAAGGCTAGAGAAACGCTCCAGCATAGTGTTAGCAAATAACTTACGTTGAATGTAATCGTTTGGTTTCATCTCCTGCACGATTTGAAGCTTGTATGGGTGCAGTTTAAGGTCCAGATGGAAAATTCGCGTAGAGTAGTTCTTGATACTGCCAGAGTCGCCGAACGCTTACACGTAGATGATTCTGGATCGTTCCTTACGGAAATTTCAACCAGATGAATGTTCTCATCGCTTCTTCTTGAACGTGGCCGTCCTATTTGTTTAATATTGGTTGTGGAACCAGTTGATTTGTAAAATTGTTTAACACAAAAAGCACGCTGTTTTTCCGTGAATCGCTTCACCGTGCGTGAAATTGCATTAAGTGACACATATTTTCCCGCCAACCGCGCGCCCTTCTGTCAAACGGTTTTCGAGATATTCAGTGTTGCTATTTGCAAATAAATTTAGCCCACCCTGTAGTATGTTTTTTTTATGTGATTTGTTTTTATGTATGTATGTATGTCTATTGTTATAATGAATGTAAAACATCAACATACCTACTGACATTGCTCAAAAATCCACTAAATTGAAGTGGGACTAGGCTGGCCACGTCTGCCGTATGCCCAATGAGCTGTGGGCCAAAATTCTATCAAACACACGCAAACAAAACTCAACTGTCACCTTTCATCAACGATAACAAACTAAAGTATCATAATTATGTTACGTTTTCGCTCTAACTGAATCACGGCGTGTCGACAAGCTCTAGTTCGGCTGACTCAGCGAATTGGTCCACAATGATTGATTGGGACCCGTCCTGAAACTGATAAACTTCGGAGCTAGGGCGATTAATAATAGGACAATGTGTTCAATTTTATGTTGTTCTTTTTTTCTTTAAAATTCATAGATGACATCACGTCTCTATTCCCTAATGGGATAGGCAGGCCTAGTTTTTGATATAGTATTATGTTTTAAGGCCCTTGTTAAGGTGTGACCTTATTGCGGTTAACTGGCCACAGCTGAGCTTTTTTTTGTAATCGCCATATTTAGCATTGTATATGTTTCAAATTGACGTTATTTCAACTTAAACAAATACCAACTTTATGTCAATGGCAATTAAGTTGATTTCAGCCCTATTGAAAAACTTATAAAAATGTTTGAAGTTGTAGCGTAAACTGAACTTTATTGTGTAGGAATTAAAGTTATTTTTCCATAAACTCATATTTGTTTACATTTTTAGCGAATATGTCGCAATTTTATTTTAGAGCTTTTAGTTAATTGTTACTGATGGAGGTTGTATACCGATTCGAGTAAAATTGTTTAGAATCCGTTACAAAGGAAAAGTGCCTGTGTAAGTGTATTATATTAATTGTGGTGTTAATAAATATGTTTCATCCAAATGGGCTCTTGATTTCCAAAGTTACTAGCAGACATATTGCTTTTACCAACCCGCACTGGGCCCGCGTGGTGGATTACGGCCCACTCCTACTTACTTAGGAGGCTTGTGTCCCAGCAGTGCGGACATTTTAGGCTGATTATATCTACTGCTTTTCCCCTTTTGTAACTTAAGACAGGAACGAGGATATTTTATAAACCCCAGCACGACATTTTTATGAAACTTGTACGAGTGTACGGTTCCTAGTCCATTCTTAAGAAAAAAAAACGGGTTGCACTCCGGGAGTGCCGGCAGAACTGAAAACTTGAATATTAACATTGTGCATTTTTGATATTTTGGAATGCGGTCTAATCTCCCTCCGTCTTACGAATTTTCGATCAGGCCACGTGTCCTGACGCGAGCTCCGTCTTTCGAATTTTTGATCAGGTCACGTGTCCTGAGACTCCTGACGCGAGTTTATCATTTTTTACCCATCACAAAAAAAATGCACAACGCCGCTAAAGAAGTTTTCACTTCAAAAAAACCGTCAAGTACCACACTGGTTTACTCAAGTCAGCAAATAAAATCCAACCTTATTATCTGCCTAGCCTTTTTCCCAACTATGCTGGGGTTGGCTACCAGTCTAAATGGATGCAGCTGAATACCAAGATTTTACATGGAGCGACAGCCTATCAGACCTTCACAACCCAGTTACTGGGTAATACGATACCCCTTGGTAAGACTGGTTGTCAGCCTTTCGGGCTTCTAATGATCGAAACGACTGTCAAAAATCCACGAATGACAACCGGGACCAAAACGACGGAGGCTTAACGGCTTAACGTGCTTTCCGAGATAAAGATTTGGTGTGGTAAGATATATTATGTAAAGATGACCACCCATCCACAAGCCAACCGCGGCAAGTGTAGCTTAACGTGATTGATCGTCCTGTGCGGCTGTTATTACTTAGCTACAAGCCCCTAATATCCAAACAAAGTCCAACCTGATACCCAGAACATAAACTAGCACGAAATAAAAGGCATTTTCTTTTCTCCAACAAAAGGAACATTCGCTTGCACAGTAAATCTAACAGGGCAGTTTCAACTGATTTTAATCCTTCCGAACGAGCTAAATTGATGTATTTTCAGCCCCTTTGCGCCGTGTTACTCGTATGTAGGGTAACCAACTAAGCGTGTTGTGTTTGATTTTACTGGAAAAAAGAGAAAATGGAAATGGTTACTGTAGTACCCACATTTACTTTGCATTTTTTCTTTGTTTCGATCTAAGTCATTCGTGGCACAATCTCGCTTTGAAGGTAACCGTCGAATCAAAGTGTGCGTGTTCTAAAATCCCAGCTTACCCCTTCGGGGAATACATACTTGATGGTATGCTATGTAGATAATTTTCTCTACAAATATGCTCATAAATTTTAGATTTGCCTCACTTTGTCGGAGTGTTTACCGACGGAGAGAAAAATATTCGAAATGCTTAAATGTTTGTCATAGTCCGAATTGGGATTTTATGGGAACAAGAATATCATAATATCAAATGCAAACATATTTTTTCAAATTCCAGGATTTGAAAAAATATGTTATATGTTGTTTGAACGGTCTATCTGGACGCTGGAACCAGTTCCAGCGTCCAGATTAGAACCTTCAAACAAACAAACAAGCTCGTCAGCTTTATTATTAGTATAGTTATAGTTGAGGTAAATAATTAATACCACTATTAGACTTTAACATATTTTTTATTTTAGATTAACAACGTGCGGACAGCATTACATATAGTAATCCCCAATGACAACCAATATGGCTGCGCTAGTGCTGCCCCTGTTCGATAACTAGTGCTGGGCATATTACCAGTACTATGACAATAACACTTGTAATTTTTTTTCTCCGCCTTATTTCTCATATCTTAGCTGACATTGGCAGAATTGTCGACATCGGCACCATTGTCATAGAGAAAAATAGAAATAGAACGCTTGTAAACATTTATTGTAAGAAACGTTGTAGCTGTGTATAATTTGAGCTCAAAACTAATAAGAAAAAAATATTACATTTTCTTGTTGATCTGATTCATTTTGTTTATACGGTAAGAAAGTTTCATACCAAAAAGTTTTTATAACCGAGTGATAAAAGTTTATCCTTGTTTTAGTTGATAAATGTATAGTTTATTTTATGAACTATCAATATGATGTGATAAATGTTTGATTAGTGCTATAACAATAAGACCGCAATCTGTGTTATAACCTAATAATATTTATTATGGACGAGAAATAAAGCGTATGTTTCTTTTTTTCTTATCCTTTAGGTCAGTTTTATCATAGATAGAAAAGCTAATATATGCGGGGTAGGTATCGTATCAAATGAATATTTATTTATTAAACCATACGATCCAGTGGGTCTCGCTTAATCGCGGCAGGCCCAGGCGGAGATGGCGGGATGAGCGGATTCCATTAATAAACATCGGTCCTTGGAAGGAGAGTAGGAAGGCCTTTGAGCAGCAGTGGGCCATTCAAGTCATTGACTGCCACCGCGGTCACACGGTGCCCGCCAAGAATAGATTTTCTATTTATTTAACCATTTATGTACACACATATATAAACAGACATTGAAAAACAGAACAGAAAAAATAGGTACAGAGGGAGGTGATGCTTATTTCATAAGAAATCTCTTCCAGCATACCTGAGATAGGACAATAAATACAGAGGTGTAGACAGCGTGTGATAGAGCAAAGGAGACAAACAATAATACATAGAATCAAAAATAAACAATTCACTTAAAAACTAAACAAATATTACGAGAATATATACATACAAATAAACATACATAAATACTTCTAAAATAAAATAAATACATACACAACTATGATGAAGTGGACAGATAGTGTTCTTTCACTCTTCTTTTGAAAACTGCAATAGTTTGGCAGTCTCTAATATCAGGCGGTAGTGAATTCCACAATCGCACCGCGTGCACTGTCTTTTCTATTGTGTCTGTTATCTGGCAGTCAACGTGTTGATAGTAAATAAAAAAAAACAATATAAGGAGGTATAACGTCGGATTTAATGCCTTACATCATAGGAATCAGCCCTGTCATTTTCATAGTACAGAAAAGGAATGAGCCTCGATGAAAACAAATTGATAAACAGAACCTAACTGGAAAGTGAATCCTCCACAAGTTTTCATGGACTGCTCAGATCTCCAGTGCATATGCGGCGACTCTCCACAGGTAACGGCTCACCCTCCATCATGCACTGCATGCCCTGTCGCCTGCACACGTGAGGACCTAATGGTGACGTCAGCAAACGGTATTGCGGTAGTTCGACACGCTAAGGAGAATGGAAAGTTAAGTCTGAACATGTTTTTAAGAGCAGTGGTGGCCAACTAGCACAAGTTGTAGATTGTGGGTTCGAACCCAGGAAGGCTCTTTACCTTCTTGGGTTCGAACTCACGGTTCCTAGAACCAAAACTTCGAAGACATGTAACATCTATCAACGCGCACTAGGTCCGCGTGATTTATTAGCCCACTCCCTCTCGAAGGCAGGAAGCCTGTGTCCCAGCAGTGGGATCAACATACAACTACAAGTTTTACCACTATTCAGTAGGCTTATGAAAACTACTTTATGAAATAGAGAAAAAATGGTCAATTATCAACATGATATTGAAGCATTTATCTATCACAATAACTCACTAACGATAAACTCAATATGATGAACGGTGAAATATGGTCTCGAAGGCGAAATAAAACTTATGTTATCGTCATCAAGATAAGAGACTCTGGATGAAAGGCTCATAATCTATACATCTATATACGTACCCACGCGGGTATAATAATACACCGTCCAATTTTGATCGTTTTATTCTTTAAAAGGGGTCATTGAACTCATCATTATGAACAACTTTTACTACGAGACCAACCCTGAAATCGTGAAAAAAAAATCAGTTGATCCATAGATTTATGTTCGCATAAATCGACATAATGTATGGATCAACTGATTTTTTTTTCACGATTTCAGGGTTGGTCCGTCAGTTCCGGTTCCGGTCAGTTTGTTTTAGAGTGGCTAATTATTGGCGTATAATCTACAGTCCAGACATTGAGAGAATGCGTTCCTGTTATCTATCAGTACGACAAGTAGCTAATAAAGATCAAATTCGCAAAACACGGATTCATTTGTAGGAAACTAACAGATGACAAGAACGCATTCCCTCATCGGCCGTACTATAAGGGCCCGATCGAATACTTTATTCTTCCTACACCGCACTCGCTTTAACTTATTTATTTTAAAATATTGCTAAAACGTAATTCCAAGAATTCCTAGTAAGTGCATCTGAAAGAAAGAAAGAAAGAAAAAACGTTTATTTGCGGTAAACATGACGCAAAAAGAACATAAAAACAAATTAAAGAAAAAAAACAATAAGAAATGGTTGACATGCGTCACATTCACGCAAAACAGCTATCGCTCAGCATTATGCTGCGACCCTATGCAAGCCCCAGCGCTGGTTTTCAGCGACAGCCGGCGCCGACGTAATGACGTCGTCCGGTGCAGCAAACAATGATTCATCAACAAGTATAAAACGATTATTTTTATTTTTAAAGTAAACAGTTATTAGGACGCTGTACTGGTACAGCGTACATAAAGCAAAATAATACAATCCAATTTATCCATCTCTGCATTGAGTATCGATCTACTACAGTATTCTCTTCCTCGTCTATCGAAAACTTTTCTAGACTCATTGCCGGAACCCGCTTTGCATATCGAAACGTCTACCTTATGCAATCTCTTGGGAAACGAGCTACAAATTCTTGTTAAAAATCGGTCGGTGAGCAGCTGAAGTCTTCGAACCACATAATTTTGTCGAATTTCTCGTTCAAAATGAAACAACTTTTGTATTACATGCCATGTCAAACTTTTTGTTCAAAATTCAACCAGCACCCTAATTGCGTAACACACGATCAATCGTAATCTGAATCATTTTGAAGCAAATTGCTAATCCATTGCTTTATAAGTTCGAAAAATTTGTCTGATCAACACGTAAATAACGCAATGAATTTTGTCAAACTGTCAAAATGAAACCGATTCCGATTGATTGTGTGTTACGCAATTAGGGTGCAGTTCTGTATTACATGTCATGTCATAATAATATATAATATTATAAAATAATCCGTAGACTGTTATGGCAAGAAAAACGTGTGTGTACAAAGGCCATCCGTTTGCCTTGTGCTAAAGTAACTATGACTATGTAGCAATGAACACGCACAAGAGGTAGAATACAATACCCTGGTTTTTTGTTTTAATAGAAATGGTACATTTATTTATCACTTTCACTGTGAACTTTGACCTCGCTTTTTGGCTTTAACACCCTCGAAAACCGTATAAACTATACTTATGTCTTTCTGTCTCTCTTAGTCAGAGAGAGAGAGAGAGAGAGAAAGTCACATAATGCTTTTTCATTACGTGACGATTTCTACCAATTTACTCCTACCACAAGCCGCATTACAGATCTTCGTTCCAAATGTTATGAAATCGGATCTTGAATCTAACTGAAAATACGATGTCTATTCAATAGTATATTATCCTCAAATCCATCTTGGAAGATCCCTAGAGTAACATATCTAAATATTATTTCAGCCCACATTTTCCCAACCCTATTGTGCCGCGTTTCACCTCCCTAGGACTCTGGAGATAATAATTTATTTAATTTAGTACGCTACAATTGACAGTTTTAGAGGTACGAATGCTGGTGTTAAGGGATTTATATTAGGGTGGAAATATATTTTTGTATCATTTTAGTTTAAAATAAATTATGAAATGCACGAATGTGAAATTTGAATTTACTAGTACACCTCGGCCAAACTTTTCAATACCTATTACGGTTCATGGGATAAGGCCCGCTGATAGACAGACAGATAGACGGACGGACGGATGTACGGATGGACGGACAGACGGCAGCGGATGCTTACTAATAGGTTCCCGTTGGAACCCTTTGGGTACGGAACCTAAAAAAATTTTTTTCTTTAAATTCATAGTTCCAATAACGACTAAGTATGTTCATTCTGATTTTTTTGACTTGTTTTTTGTAGGATTGAGTAAACATTCAAATAAAATAAACATGTCACCTCGCCAGTATTCTGGAAGGGCTAGGCAGCGGCGTACCTAACTAACTATAGTAAACCCACATTTTATTTTTTAGGGTTCTATACCCAAAGGGTATTGGTACCCCTATTACTTAGCCTTCGCTGTCCGTCCATCCGTATGGAACCCTTTGTGTGCGGATCTGACTCACACTTGACCGGTTTTCATAGTTTAATTCGCAAAATAATAGATCAACAAAGCCTCAAAATGGTCGTTACTAATTCACTAATGTAGCGGACTAGCTACAATTTAAATTAGACTAAATTCAGCTCGTTGTCACACGGCTTAAATTCCTTTAATTATGTTTATTACTGAAAGTACATTGTCATAATTCTGTTATGTTAATACATATTAGGTACCTAGTAAAGGTAAATGTTATGGAAAATAACACGAACCGCGGACGGAGGCATAATTTGATGAATAAATGCGTAGCGTGAGGATCGTCGCGGACAAAATTGTTTTAAAATATTTTTTGCGAGGCTCCATAACGTGGCTTGGTACTGGTAACAGTTTATTTTTGGATAGGCAGTTATTTTAGACGGTGGAATTTAATATTATATAAATATAAATAATAAAAACGAAATGGTGTTCGTTGCTAAGCGAGAGACTTAATAACAGCTGGGCAGGTTTGGCTATTTTTCGTATTAAAACGTTTGTAATAGTCCGACTGAGGTTTTTATGGAAGAAAATTGGAAAAGAATTAAAATTCTAAAAATTCTGATCGTCCTTTTTCTATGAATTTTTTTCAAGACAGGACATTGTCTGACGGGTAAGTTAGTAATAAGATATTGTGTTGAAAGTTGAAATGTGGGTAAACAAAAGAAAAATGAGGGTATGGTTTGATAATGTTTGACAGCACATCTGGGGGTTACCATGCACTCTTAATACCAGCCTAATTGTTGACAAAAATACATTTTTTTATTTGCCATGTTGAGAGATCCCATAGTTCCACGTTGTTGTACACCGTTGACAACAACGGTGTTGTGTTGTTATCGTTCCCTTAATTTTTAGTTACAGGTCATGCCGGTTTCCTCACAATGTTTTCCTTCGCCGTTTTGTCGTGAATTACCTCACTATTATTATTGTACAATAGTGGCTGTAAACACAATAAAATAAAATGAAATATTTTGTCCTATTCCCTAATGACTAAAACTAATTTAAGGTAAACAGTTCTGTCCCCGATTACACGTGGCCATTACAAAATTAACCGGAGACTTTAACAAATATTATTCTTCTGTCGCACTGCCAGCCATTTGTGATGTCATTTGACATTGGATGATATATATTGCGGTAATAGTTTATTGTTGAGTTCACCTGTAAATAGGGTACTTATTTTCTACGAGAAACAATTTCATAAGTAGTTTTTTAATAGTTTTTTTCACCCTAGGCCTAGGACATTCCCCTGTAAAATAATGTTTATTAACTCAGTCTATCGTAGTCCACTGCTGAACATAGGCCTCTCCAAGGCTGCGTCACAACGCCCTCCGCCTTCCGCATCCAGTCGGTTCTAGCCACCTTCTTAAGGTCGTCGGTCCATCTAGCTGGAGGGCGTCTTACACTAAGCTTGTCGATACGTGGTCTCTAACTCTAAGACTGGTCTGCTTTAGCAGCCAACCATCTTTGTACCTACCATATCCGACGAATAAATGTCTTTGTCTTTGTCTTTAAATTGGTGGTGGGAGTGGGCTGTAATCTACCACATGCGCCCAGTGCGGTTTCCTCACAATGTTTTCCTTAACAATAGTATATTACTTAATGGCTTAGTTTGATTCTGAGTTGAAAAACTCCAGACAATCGTTTACTCTTTGGCATTTATTCACGAACTTGATTTTCTTTATTGCGTTTATTTTTTGTGCTGGCATCCGTTATGACATTACTTGTCGTCATTTCGCGGTAGTCAGTCTTCTTTATTCGACAGCCCATGGCTCCAGTTCATATTTTTGCGTGCGGTTTCCTCACAATGTTTTCCTTAATATCACTATATTACTTATTGACTTAGTTCGATTCCGAATTGAAAAACTGCAGACAATCGTTTACTCTTTGGCATTTATTCACGAACTTGATTTTCCTTATTGCGTTTATTTTTTGTGCTGGCGTCCATTATGACATTACTTGTCTCCATTTCGCGGCAGTCAGTTTTCTTTATGCGGCAGCCCATGGCTCCAGTTCATATTTTTGGGCAATCTAGTATGGATTAGAATTATATGTATGTGCCTTTATGTACCTTTTAGGCGCAGCCGTGAGGCACACACTATTGTTGTCTGAAACATTATTATTTATTTTTATTAATTTTGTATTTTGTGTTTCACGAACTGTGTCCAAATAAACTTTTTTTCTTTCTTTTTTTCTTTCTTTCTTTCTTTCTATGTAGTTATGTTGGTTGAGTGTCTGTGGCGTGTTGAGTAATACTTACTTTTTTCCACTTTTCGTACAAATGATCATCATCTGCCTAGCCTTTTCCCAACTATGTTGGGGTCGGCTTCCAGTCTAACCGGATGCAGCTGAATACCAGTATTTTACATGGAGCGACTGCCTATCTGACCTCCACAACCCAGTTACTGGGGAATACGATACGCCTTGGTAAGACTGGTTGTCAGACTTTCGGGCTTCTGACTACCCGTAACGACTGTCAAAGATCCACGAATGACAGCCGGGACCAACGGCTTAACGTGCTTTCCGAGGCACGGAGGGGTCTCGGTATGTAAAGATGGTCACCCATCCACAGACCAACCGCGGCAAGCGTAGCTTAACCTGACCGATCGACCTGTGCGGCTGTTATTATTTAGCCACGGGCCCCTCCTTCGTACAAATGATATATCATTTTATTGACTGCTTCGTAGGTCTAGTGGTGGCAAGCACTACTGCTGAGCGTGAGGTTCTTGGATCGATTCCCGGGTGACGAAAAGTGTTATAGGGTTTTGCTATCTGGAATTTCTCAATACCAGCTCGGAGTCTGGATTTTTGCCCGGTTGAAGGCAATAGGCTCGCCCTCTATTATGTGGGAATTTAATATAATTGGTGAAATATGAATGAATAGGGACACCTCTGCTTTACCCTTAGGTGATTACGTCAGATAGATAGCTTTTTAAATCCTACTAATATTATAAACGTGAAAGTTTGTATGGATGGATGGATGGATGTTTGTTACTCTTTCACGCAAAAACTACTGAACGGATTTGGATGAAATTTGGCACACAGATGGTTTATAACCAGAATTAACATATAGGATATCCCAATGTTCCCACGGGATCGAAACTTATGCGAGTGAAACCGCGGGGCGCAACTAGTAAATAAATAATAATTACAGGCGTGATGTTATGATATTTTATTTCTGTAAATTGGTTGTAAATGCTTATTTATAACCAATTTATATTAAGTAAGAGTGAGGAGTAGTTTACTGACCGACTACTCTGAGAAGAAACACCGAAGGGATATGAACATTTATATACTCATGAACAATCCCTACTAATACTAGTAATGCGAAAGTAGTGTGGTACAGTCAACAGCAAAAGTAGATGATCAAAATCAGAAATTCAATACTAATGAACTGAGTTCGCTTCAGAACTGTGTGGCGTCGAAGTGATTCAAAAGTATGTGATTGTAAATTATACCAAACATTTACTTCTAGTGCAGCTGCCATATAGCTGCGAACTCCGTTCATGCTCCGCTGCCGACAAACTGTCCTGCAGTTTGGCAGAAGATCTGTGTATACCCATCTGTGTACTCTTTTGTTGAAATAAATAAATAAAAAAAAAAGTATTGAATTTCTGATTTTCATCATCTACTTTTGCTGTTGACTGTACAAACATACAGTTTGTCCTTTCTTTACGCAGAAATGGAGTAACGGATCAACGTGACATTTTGTATAGAGATAAGGCGGGAGAGTGACACAGGCTACCTATTATGCCATCAAAATTCACGTATTCGGTGGGATAGATGACGATAAGTAAACCCGTGGGTAAAGCTATTGCTAGTCCGGAACTATTTCTGAACGTACGTTCACCAAAGGAGATAAATATCCAGGGTCGTCGGATATAGTTGAAGTTTAGTAAGAAACGGATTGATATTTTCGGATAAACTTTTATTTAGGGTTGATTGTTCCATCGCCAGATAACTTTTATTCCAGGAATGAAATTGACGTTTGACAGTTTTTGTATGAAATAACTGTCAAAATTTCAAACTTATTCCTCGAATAAAGTTTTCTGACGATGAAAAAATCAGCTCTTAATTAATAAAAAACAAACATTTAATTTATCAAACTAAATTTCATTTTAAAAAAATTATCGGTTTCATACTAAATATCAACTATATCCGACGACCCTGGTTACTTATCTCCATTGGTGACTGTACTTTACGTATCCTTGGCAATAATAAAAATCAGCCTACATAGCGTTCCCAATGCACACAGGCCTCCTCTCGATGAGAGTGAGTGGGCCAGAATCTACCACGCGGGCCTAGTGCAGAGGCCTTACCACGAGCTCTTAACGCGATTCAATTTACGCTCAGGGATCGAGATGGCGCTAGACGACTTGTATAGCTCTGTCTCTTTCCAACAGCCTAAACTGGATCGCGTTAAGAGCTCGTAGTAAGGCCTCAGGTTCGTAGATGTCACATATCTTCAAATTTTTGATTCTAGGATGCCCGTTTTTACACGATGTTTTCCTTCACCGTGTTGAGAGCACCCACGAGACAGGAGTAATTCCTAGTGAGGGACAACTTTAAAAAAGAAAAAAAAAAGAAAAGCAGTGGTGATGAAATTATTTACACAAATTAAACGCCTGTCTGGGTTCAAACCCACGACCCGACTCTAACCTCTAAACTCTAATACCCTACCCTTTCCCCAACTGTAATACATTATCAAATAGCAAGGCGGCCGCCAGTAACAGTCACAATACGGGGGTATTGTAATGTAATGTATATTGTAATGTCAACAGTATACCTAAGGTAATAAATTGTGCAGATATATAAATAAAATAAATACCACTGGGCCGCCTCACAGCTCAATCCTTAGTATGATAGATATAAATTACCTACATCCAGAAATAGTTCATGGAATTACTTACAGCTTTGATCAAATAGGAATTTATATGTATCGAATTCGATATAAATAACTGTGGCAGATGTTTCATCATTTTGTTTCATCAGCTAGACACTAGTACACGATAAACCAATTTACACTTTAAGGCGCGATTCCGCACGCGTGACGAAAATAATCGCAAATCTTTGAACAATACTAATATACTACAGTACGCACACTGCGGTAAATAATCCATTGAAAAATTATATTAGTGTTAACGATTTTATTTCGCATGAACATGTGATTAAAAAAATCGCATCCCAGTGCGTGTTTAGTATAAAGCTCATTTTTATTGGTCGAAAGGGCTCGTATGCGGAGTGCGGGAGATTTCCGTAACGCATTCCATAGGGCCCGCAATCGTTTTCAATAGTCTATAGGGCCCGTATGCGGGGTGCTGGAGATTTCTGTAAAATACTAAAGGGCCCGTATTTGGGAAACCATTTTCAATAGTCGATAGGGAATGATTGCGGTATACAGAGAACCGGCACCGCACGATTGGCAGGGCTCATTTTCATTGGGTGTGAGTCTTCGAACGCTTTTTACCGACCGATGAATTTTATTGGCCGTTACGTCCGATACGGGGATTCCCCGCAGACTTTGTACCGACCACGTTATCGACTAAGAGCTGGTTCACATTAGGTCGGACCGACAGTTTGCCGTTCACCGACTGCCGGGTGTTGCTGTTCACATTAGACGCCGCCGACCCGACCTAATGTGAATATAACTGTCGGTACGGTCGTTTTACTGCCCGGCCTGGGTCGTCACAAAACAGTTGTGAGTTGGCTTTCGTATAGGATGGACGACGACGACGTTTTCATTGCAATGTGGTATTTAAATAAAAGGCAGAAAAAAAGAAAAAGGAAATATTGGGTGCATCCAATAATTGGATGCACCCAATATTTTTGGCAGGCGGGTGTCGCCGCCGCTTCGCGCCGACAAATGTGAACGGCACCATACTTGCTAGTACGCCAATATTATGTCCGATCCGACAGAAATCGTGGCTGGACGTACGGTAAATGTGTCGGCTCCGACAGTTTGGTCGGGTCGCCCTAATGTGAACGGCGCTATTGACATACATACGCCAATATGGATCCGACACGTTTGTCGGGCCGGTAAAACTGTCGGTCCGACCTAATGTGAACCAGCTCTTATGACTTTCATTAGTCTTTACCCCGCCTACGGGGAGTCCCCGCATGCTGTATATCGACCGAGTTATCGACTGGTGAACATGTGCCAATAGGGATTCATAAATCTATATCGCTTTAATATTACGTTTCTAACTATTGAGTATCTACCGTATGTAATACTAGCAGCGCCCCGCGGTTTCATCCGCATTAGTTTCGATCCCGTGCGAATATCGGGATAGAAAGTATTTTATGTGTTAATCCTGGTTATAAACTGTCTGAGTGCCGAATGTACTCCAAATCCGTTCGGTAGTTTTTGCATGAAAGAGGGTAACATACATCCATCCATCCATCCTCACAAACTTTCGCGTAGTAGAATTATAACAGCATGCATGTGATTATTCTGCCATAATAATGTTATTCACCGCAGTTAGCTGTAAGCTCAGGAAGGTACCCATAATGTTTAGCTTTCTCGTCTAAGAGATGCGCACTGTGTGTGTTGGTTCGTTAACAAGGTCAGCAGGTACAGATACAGTAGTTATGATTCAGGTGTCTAAACTAAAGCAAGCTACGTTGCACTATTTGTATGAATATACAGCCTTTTGTTGGGAGATTAAATGAGATAAAAAAATACTAATTTAGAATCAGCCTATAACGTTGCCACTGCTGATACACCGGCCTCCTCTCTGTGAGAGGGAATGGGCCGTAATCCACCACGCGGGCCCAGTGCGGGTTGGTAGATGTCACGTCTTCGAATTCTTGGTGCTAGGACAGGTTTCCTCACGATGTTTTCCTTCACCGTTTTTGTGAGCAGTGGTGATGAAATAAATTCGACAAAGTAAAGCGCCTACCTAGGTTTGAACCCACGACCTACATCTCGTAAGTCGGGGTCATTACCACTGGGCCATCACTGCTCTCCTACTCTAATAATAATAATAAAAAACTTTAAATAAATAAGGTAATTCCATATTTTATTTGTAGATACTAAAATGAGTTGGTCCGCCATCTTTGGGAGTTAAGTGAGTGCTAAGTCAAATAAGATGTCACTTAGCTAACCTTGCATTGTCATCCAAACCAAACGTGCGTGCAAAATTTCAGCTCAATCGATTGGGGATAACTGCTATAAAATTCAGTTGCAAGATTTGATTCATACATACTAACTACATAACAAGCCAAGTTAACAAAATCTTGTAAAAAGTCATCATCATTGGGTCGGCTTCCAGTCTTTCCTGCTGTTGATCATTATTTTACATGAACCGTATGCCTATCTGATCTCCACAACCCAATAACTTACCCAGTTACTGGGTTGTGGAGATCAAAATATACCTAGTAAGTCTGGTTATCACACTTTCTAGGTACTCACTATTCGTAACGACTATATAAATGCGCATGGTAGTCAGTAATATTGTAAATAAAATATTTCGATAAGGTTTCCGACTTAGTAACAGATACCTATCCGCGGATATTTTCAGTAATCCCCTCGGCCCATCCCTACTTGTAAATGTACATAACTGGTATAGCTTACAGTGGTAAAACTTCGTCACTTTACATTTTTAATCTTAAAGCTTTTCTTCTCAGAATTACAGTTTAAAATAACTCGCTGGATACTGGCTTTGAAAATTCGCTTAAGAGGAACTTCTGACTAGTGGGTTTATTTTTAGTTTGTAACTTCAAGTTTGTTATTGAAAAGTTGTATGATACATGTATACTGTATCAATATAAAGTTTTGTTCAATCGAGCGTGTTAGTTATAGAATCCTACTTTCCTACTATAATAATATTATAAACGTGAAAGTTTGTATGGATGGATGGATGGATGTTTGTTACTCTTTCACGCAAAAACTACTAAACGGAGTTGGATGAAATTTGGCAAACAGATACTTTATAACCAGGATTAATATATAGGATGCTTTTTATCCCGATATTCTCACGAGATCGAAATTTATGCGGGTGAATCCACGGGGCGCGGGTTATAAATTGTAGAGCAGCTATTTTATTTGATTCAAATTGAAATAAAACAGGTAAAAAAATGTTCGGGAACAAATTGGTACTTTATGGTATGGTGGTTGTAAGTGTAGAAATCTTTAAGTCTAACCAAATGCAGCTAAATCTACTTAATAATATGCTTAAATTCGCTCATCAAAAAACTAGCATACATAGAAAGAAGAAAGAAAATGCATTTATTTGCGGCAAACATGACGCATAAAAAGGAACCTAAAAACACAAAAAAAAAATAACAAGTTGGTGGATAAACATGCGTCACATTCACGCGAAACATCATTTCTTCATTTGAATAAAACCTTTATTTAGTAGATACATCATTTAATATTTGTATAATACTTATGTATATAATATTATGCACTTGAGTGACATACCTGAGATACCAGTTTATTCCTAGTTCACGTAGAATCCAATTATGATATACCTACCTCTAGTTGAAGGCACCAGGGCCTTCGAGATTAAATGAGATAAAAAATACTAATATATAATCAGCCTATAACATTGCCATTGCTGACACACCGGCCTCCTCTCTGTGAGAGGGAATATATATATACACTTGAGTGACATACCTGAGATACAAGTTCATTCCTAGTTGACGTAGAATCCAATTATGATATACCTACCTCTAGTTGAAGCCCCTCTTTTGTAAATACTTATGTAAATCAATTATTTCAATAAGCAATTTCAAATTAATTTACTCACTGACAAACTACGCTCGGCCTAAATCGCTGGGTCCACTAACATACAACCTGACACTAATTGCAAAAAAAACATTAGAAAATTTGGACTTCGCAGGCGACCTAGCGCATTCCTCTTAAGAGAATTTTTATAAGTCTTTAAAACCCAAGTTCCAGGGGAACCCTTTCAGGACCGCCCGTAATGACTGCTATTAAACGTCCAAAAAAACCTACAAAGAGTAATGATTATAAAAACACCGCCACAGCATTAAAAGCCCGGAAAAATCTTGTATTTTTTTGCCAAAAATAAAACAGTTTATCACCAAATAATGACAAAGATGTTCCCCCACAACATTGAGGTAGCCATAATTAGACGTTCCTCACGGAAGGATTAAGCCGCCTTCAATATTAAATATTTCAATGGAAATTCTCAACGTTACTGTGGTTATTAAAATAGCGCATAAATATTGGCAAATAAATTAAATGATAAATATTTTATGCCCCACTAATATTAAGGCTGGAAACAGATAGGCGACGCACGTTTTTGTGGTTGGAATTTCAGATGTTAGGCTGGTGACACACACGTACAGCCACGAGCAGTTACGGAAAACTCAAAAGCGTATTTCTCGTGAAATAAAAATTTTACAACTGTGAGAAAGTACCTATTTCATATTAGTATGGTTGAGATGACATGATGTGAGCAGTAGTGGCCTAATGGTAACGGCTGTGACTTACGAGTATAGGTCACAGGTTCGAACCCAGACAGGCGCTTTACTTTGTGTAAATTATTTCATCGCCACTGCTCTCAAAACGGTGGAGGAAAACATCGTGAGGAAACCGGCATGTTTTAGAAAAAAAATTCGATGACATGTGACATCTCTGGTAGACGTCACATGTCATCGATTCGCACTGGGCCCGCATGGTGGATTGCGGCCCACTCCCTCTCACCAAGAGGAGGCCTGTGTCACTGTATCCCAACAGTGGGAACGTTGTAGGCTGATTATGCTACGGTTGAGATACTTAACACTATGCTCGTAACACCATAAAATATCTATCAATACCGCTTTAGGGGGAAATCGCTTTTGAATCTTGCGTATACACATACATACATAAACCCATGCCTTCTTCCCATAGGGGTAGACGGAAACTACAGAACGCGACCTGCTACGATGCTTACATCCTCCTAGTGCCTCGTTTACGTTCACACATAAGAGGGACAATTCTCGTAATTTTAAGAAAGTTCACAGTCTGATCTCAGTCTCAATCTGTCAATAATTCCTCTAATTTCCCTACATTTTGACAAGTTTTTGACATTTGCTTGTCGCCAAGATGAGACAGTGACTAGATTTTGAACGTTTTAAATTACGAGAATTAGCCTTCTGGTCATACACGCACGCCGGTTGTGAGTAACCTGACCTTTCTGAATAACATCCCCAATAAGGTCATTATATTATTTTCTCCTAGTGTGTCCCTCCCGACATTCTTTGTGAAGTGTAAGGTATTTCTACTTATGGTCATGACCGTACCCAAATATGTATTGTACAGTTTTCGCGGGAAATTATTGTAAAGTACCTAATTGTTTTCATATTTATAAAATGTCAAAATCTTTGTTTGAAAAGAAATTACTGTCGCGTTAATTAATCTCCTTTGTTGCCAAACTGTCAAAGTTCTTCTAAAAGAGGATTTATCGTATATTGCGGGCGGATTTACGAACATAAGTAAGTAAAATAACTAACATCATTACGGCTGTAACCCCCGTAGGGTTAGGCAAAGGCATACCTTAGTACATCCATACTTCGCCAGTTAAGTTTAAATCCCATGAAATGCGGGGGTTGGTCTATTGCCGTCAACCGGACACAAATTCAGACTCCGTGCTGTGCAATAGGGCCATGTATGTTATAGCCTACTAGCGGCGCCCCGCGGTTTCACCCGCATAAGTTTTGATCACGTGGGAATAACGAGATAAAAAGTATTCTATGTGGTAATCCTGGTCATAAACTATCTGTGTACGAAATTTCATCTAAATCCGTTCAGTAGTTTTTGCGTGAAAGAGTAACAAACATCCATCCATCCATACAAACTTTCGCATTTATAATATTAGTAGGATTGCCATCAACTCTTCCCGACTATGGGCTGCTAATAAATTCCAGATGGAAAAACTAAATAATACTTTGCCCAACCTGGATATCAAACCCAAGACATAATTCTCAGCAGTGGTGCTGGCGACCGCTAGACCAGTCAGGCAGTCTATCTAAACTAATATTTTATAGGAAACAGATTTGATTTTGTTGTTTGTTACGTTTTCGCGCTAAAACGGCTGAACGGATTTGGATGAGATTTGGCACATAGGTAGACCATAACCAAGATATAGGATAGTTTTTATCCCGATACTCCCACGGGATCGAGTCTTATGCGGGTGAAACCGAAGGGCGCAGTTAGTGTACAATAAGTATGGAGCAATAATATTTCCATAGGCTTTTCACAGTATGAAATGAATAGTATACATAAATAATATAGTCGTCAGCCGAAAGCATTATCGATGCATACATACTTAGGTAATATCTATATATTTCTGTACAGACGTATCAATACTCCAACACCATTTTATTCAGTTCAATACAAAAAAATGTTTCATTGAAACTGTTCGACCTTCGGGTTAAAAATAAAGTATTAGCACGGGAATAGTCGTATATCATTCACGGTCTTCAGCTGAGTTTTTAGAATGAGTGTAATCCCCCATTATATGCTCTATACTCACAGTTTCAATATGCAAGAACTGTCTTTGAAGAAAGAAAGAAAATACATTTATTTGGCACAAACTAAAAGACACAATACACCAGATACATACTCGTACATCAGACAAAACAAACAATAAAAAAAAATAAATAATAAAAGATTAAATAAAAAGTGTGAAGTCTGATGTAAGAAATTCGCAGGAAAGTGTGCCTCACGGCTGCGCCAAAAAGGCCCAGTTCAGCAAAAATGCCAGACAATAGTGCCTGACGCTGGTTTTCAACTGGACCTGATGTGTGAGGTGACAGATGTAAATCAGTTTTATACTGCAACGTAACGTGTGTGTGCATCCTTAAATATATAAATAAAATAAATTTGTGTTAGATATGAAACAGTAACGAATATGTGAATAGGTATGTCTAAATAGTGTGATATTGAGTAACATTGCAAAAATAAACAAAAAAATACTGATAAATAAATAAGTGAGACCGCCGCATGACAACCTTCCAATGTAAATAAAGAGATTCCTGGAAACGAGTTAGAACAAAAACCTGTTTTAAACGCTGCCTGTCACGATTTATTAATCCGTGCACTGTAGTGTCATCGCACAATACGCTGCAAGCAGCCGAGCGTGACGGACTATTTTCGGACAGTTTTCAACTTGTGTCCGTTCTGAAACTTGTCTTAGCTGTTGTTTGGATTGGGATTAACCAAATACGATGGACATCACATCTATAAATAAATAAGTCAGCTAAAAAGCTTTTTTATGTGGGTTGCATTGGTAACCGTACGTTTTAAACATTCTGCGGTTTATGTATAAATGACTAGCTGCGCCCCGCGGTTTCATCCGCATAAGTTTAGATCCCGTGTGAATATCAGGATAAAAAGTATCCTATATATTAATCCTGGTTATAAACAATCTGTGTGCCAAATTTAATCGAAATCCGTTCAGTAGTTTTTGCGTGAAAGAGTAACAACCATGCATCAATCCATCCAAACTTTCACGTTTATAATATTACTAGCAGTGCCCCGCGGTTTCACCCGCATAAGTTTCGATCCCGTGGGAATATCGGGATAAAAAGTATCCTATGTGTTAATCCTGGTTACATCTATGTTATCTATGTGCCAAATTTCATCCAAATCCGTTCAGTAGTTTTTGCGTGAAAGAGTAACAAACATCCATCCATCCATACAAACTTTCACGTTTATAACCACAATAGATGGAGTTAGTAGGATTATTAATTAGTAGTAGGACAGGATAATAATTTTGAAACAAAAAAATATTCAACCGAGTTGAGAACCTCCTTCTTTTTTTGAAGTCGGTTAAAAATAAGAAGTATATATGTATTATTATTATTATGTATTATGTAGTATATATATACTGATGTATATATGATCTTTTACCAACAGTAACAACGAAACAGGAAATATTTAACCAATACTATGCAGCAGTACAATCAGTGATATTATGGCTTTAAGTATTATTTTTTTCAAAGCATTAATGCTTCTACTAAGTATTAATAAAAAACATTAATCTAATAAATTATACTATCAGTAACTCACTAAAGCCGTTAGCAAGTAACTCAGATTTTATCAGATAGTTACACGAAGTCAATTTGATGAAATCTTGATAATCACTAACAACTGGTCATTTGTAGAGGACGTAATGAAGATGAAGTAATTTTATTGTCACGCGAGCTAATAGTCTTGGTTGGACGAATTTGCGATTAAAAATCTAATTCACCAATCATATTATTTTTTTTAAATACTCACTAGCAATAAATTTAGCCTGTGACGCAATATATATATTTTTTTAAACATTGCCCCACACTAGGAATTTCTCGTGTATCGTGGGTGCGTTTAAAAACATTTAAACTCACATACACAAACAGCCAGACCCAGAACAAATATTTATAACAACTTTTTTTTTTTTATATAAATCATCATCTGCCTAGCCTTTTCCCAACTATGTTGGGGTCGGCTTCCAATCTAACCGGATGCAGCTGAATACCAGTATTTTACATGGAGCGACTACCTATCTATCTATCTTTTTTTTAATATAAATAAATAATAAAAATAAGAATAGTCAGGGAAATGAATGATTTATGAAATTGACACTCTACGCCAATTTGCCGTGTTTTAGCCATTTCATACAACTGCTACAAAATGTCAGTTATGATATTATGATGAATCTACGGTCAATTTAAATTGTTAGTCAATTTACATAATCAGCCTATAATGTTCCCATTGCTGATATATAGGCCTCCTCTCTTCGACAGGGAGTGGGCTCTAATTGACGTTCAAAAGTGCCTTTTATGTGCCTATTTGACTTGACTTGAATCTGCCCAGTGCAGAAATGTCTTCGAATTTTTGGTTCTAGGTCAAGCCGGTTTCTTCAAGAAATCCCTAGTATGGGGCAACGTTTAAAAAAAAATATATATACTCGTATATTTCAGACCACAAGATCTATTTTGTAAGTTATAAAAAAGCTTAAAACTATGTTAGTTCACACATAAACGCATACAATTTTTGAAGAACGGACTCTGATTAGGCCAATCTAAATACCGGTTTAAAAGTGTATCGACTGTACGAGAAGCTGTCTGAAAGTAAAGACTATATTTTAGTTTTTATATCTGAAATTCTTCAAAATATTCATCTATTATTCTACAACATCACGAATATATTTATTACAAATCCTTGAAGGTGCCAAGAACAGCTTCTATAAAAGTACTTTTTTATCACAAGCCAGCTTATATCAACAAATTGAAACGCCTAAAAAGATTACCCGTTTTCACAAAACTCCCGACATACGAGAAACCGCGCGGCTCAAACCTAATCGCACCATCTGTAGCGAGCCTAAGCGTGCGCACTTCGTGTGTAGGTAGGTACAGTCCGCCGTAGCAGCAGTGCCGCGTAGACCCTTGCTACGGACGCTACGTCTAATCGGCTACGAATCGCCCGTTCGCGTACCAATTTTAAATATTTATATCTGTGTAAATATCTACGTGTAGTGTGTATATTATAATATAATTTTAATTATATTTATTTTTGAAAAATTAGTGTTGTGTTTTAGGTGACTATTGTTTTGTTTTTTTTTTTTTTTTAATTTGATGTGGCTTCACAAAGTTGCTGATCAGGTTCGTACCTAGTTTTAAATTGGATTAATTATTTACTTTCCTTCCGAGGTTTTCTGAAAGTTACTTCGTTGCCAAGTTTATTAAATTTTTGGGTTAGGGTGTTGAATACTTGATTTTTAAGTGTTGGATTAATCTTTATTTTGCGAGATTCGAGTTACAATTTTTTAGTTTATTAAATAAACAATAATAAAAATGCTTGTTGATAAGACAGTGACTGTAACTGCTTTCCTATTGTTAGCACAATTGTTCTAAAAACCTTACAACGTTTTAATTAGAACCAATAATTAATTTAAGATTAATTTTAGAAAAAATACAATACATAACCTTTTCATATCGGTTTGAGCGTTGCCAAAGTTGTTGTATGTGTTATGTTGTGTGCTTATTTTTGATTGCTTATGTCTGTTCTTAGCAGAATTATACTTTCAGTCGTCTTATAATTTTTTTGGACCACAAATTTTTTTTTCCTTGTCTAACGATTATGTCCACATGATGTTCCGTTTTTATTCTTAAAGAAACACTTGTTTTAGATTATAATAATATTTATAGCGATCAAAATCTTTACTCATAGATATTTCATAAATTCTTTCTTGCATCTTCTCTGTCTTCTAAATAAATAACAAAATAAAAATATATTTCAGTAGAAACTCGATCTACAATGCAAGCATACTTTTACATGCCTGAAAAATGGTTGCAGTGAAAATAAAACCTAAGTTTTGCACGTCTTAAGTGCAACAAAAAAAAAAAAAAGTATCTTACACATTGCAACGATTTGTTTTTATAGTACCTTCGGAAGAAGCAAATGAAGAAAGCTTGTAACATTTTGAATTAATATAATGTAGTATATTTTGGAAATTCCAAATCCAGATCAAATCACAAGTCATTTATTCAAATTAGGCTGAAAATCAGCACTTTTCGGCATTTTTGTTTCGGTTTTGTAAAATTGCTGTAAAATTTTAGGCCTGTTTTATATTTAGCTGAGCAGTTCTAGCGTCGCTCCGCCTAGGAATAATAGTTACCTAGAGGTCTGATGGTAATAATGCCTTCCACTAAGACTTCTGGGACTGATTTTTCAATCGTCAGATAACTTTTATCTAAGGTTCAACATGGCGGTTTGACAGCTTTTGTAAAGGAAGATTCCTTTTCGAATATGTACAAAAAGAGAGATGGTATATTCCTTGGTAAATGACACTTGGAGGAATAAGGAAAACTAAATAACAACAATTAATACTGTTTTAATTGGTCGTTTGAAAAAACAACAACTCATTAAATCTCTTGATACGACAATATGTATTGTCAGTAGATATAATTAAAATCTGACAACCAGTCTTACAAAGGAATATCTTGTCACCCAGTAACTGGGCTGTAGAGGCCAGATAGGCAGTTGCTCCATGTAAAATACTGGTAAGCTTGGAAGCCGACCCCGACATAGTTGGAAAAAGGTGATGACATTTAGTTGAATAGGCTGTAGCGGTGTAAGATGGTTTCCGACTCGACAATTATGAAGAAGTCTGGAGGAAGTCTTAAATTCATTTAACACTTTGAATGTTTGAAAGTTCTTATAGTATCTTAAAAAAAGCCGTTTTTCGTATCTGCCCGTGTGATCGCGCCATTCTTATAAACTACACAATGGATTTTGATCCGGTTTTCACCATCATTTAGAGAATTTATTCTGGCAGGTTAAGGAAAGTTATGGGAATTGCTCTTCAGAATAATATCAATTTCCTGTTTTTCTTGTCTACTGATCAAAAGCGTAGTCACAAAAAAATATTCAGACAATTTTGTTCGTTTTTTATGCCCCAGATTTCCCGACATTTTCTTTCTAGCTCGTAATAGTTCCACTTTCAGTTTTTCCCTAACAAATCTCACAAGAATCTTTGTAACGTCGTCCGATTTACCGCTGTCGAGAATTCTCGAGAATTTTCCTGCATTGTTCATGTGATCAATTCAATTTGTTCCTTTTCTTGAACGATTTCTTGTAAGTACAAATGAAGCGTAGCAATTTTATCTAATAATAGAATATCTTTGTTCTATAAAATATGATAGGTAAGAAAAATTCCCAAATATAAAAGTTACACACATTTTACTTAATTATTTCGGCAAAAAAACACAAAGAAATCATCCTTATATTATGATAATGGTTTTTGAGTACTACTGAGTAAACTATATTGCTTTTAAGGAGCTTATGTGTCTTTAAAACTAATAATGGTTGTCCATATATCCATTTCTAGATAAAAATAAGGGCTTCAGCCTTACTATAAAAGGGTCGCCATATGCTTTTCTGTAATCCATTTGTAATGTATCTTTATTTATACCGTATAAGGTCTTAATAATAATCAGTCTACAATATTTCCACTGCTGGGACACAGACCTCGTCTCTGGGTAGGGAGGGGGCCATAATCCACCACGCGGGCACAATGCAGGTCGCTAGATGTCACATTTCTTCGATTTTTTTGGTTCTAGGACATTTCAGGTTATCTCACGATGTTTTCTTTTACTGTTTTGAGAGCATTGGTGATGAAATCATTTATACTAAGTAAAGCGCCAGTCTAAGTTCGAACCTAATACCTCCATCTCGAAAGTCACGGCCGTTTCCACAGGGCAACCACTGCTCTCCTACGTATTACTTCCTACCATATTAAGTAATACCAACCAATTTAGTTCCAATTAATGCGTAGTTCTTAAGTATACGTGGCAGGTCATAGAACGAAAGTATCCTACAAACCCGGATACCTAACCGGAAGGCACACACTTTTTTTACCGCGTTCGAAAACGGCTCTGTATTATTTTTTTATTATTGCCTGCTCTTGACCTCGATCACGCTTGATGGAAAGCGATGGATGAGGTCTATGATGGAATGAGCGTGCCCAGAAGATCCACTCTTACTTTGAAGGCATATGTTAAATTTTTGCGTTAAGGAAAAAGGAGAACGAGACACAGATGCAGGAAGAGAGTTCTGCACTTTGGCTGGGCGGATAATAAATGTGGATGATTCGGTCCGTTTATCGCCAATATGACTACGATTTTCAAAAACACTACGTCAATACCATAGTAAACATTTATAAACGGTCAATAATGAATTAGAGTTGTTATAGGTACACACGATGACACATCAAGCAGGTACAGGGTTATTGGTAAAACATTAACAACCTCTCAGGACAATATTAGTAACATCATAAATAACAACTTTTGTTCTATGAGTTTTATGAATTCATAAGATATTAATTCATCAGACTTTCATACAAAATCAACTTTACCGGTGTCACCTTATTAAAGCTCATATTTACAGCGTGTGAGGAGGCCCAAGATGCCATAGGAATCTTTTGTGACCTCTCCAAGGCATTTGACTGCGTCCATCACGAAACCTTACTTTTAAACTTGAGCATTACGGACTAGGTCAACTTGCGCTCAGTTTAATAAAATCTTATTTAGATGATAGACAACAAAAAGTTCAAATAAATGGTGTCAATTCTCTTGCTTTAAAAGTAAAAATGGGTGCTCCACAAGGCTTAATTTTAGGTATAATTCAGCGGAGGGGAGCGGGGGTTAGATAGAAGAACAATTTTGTTCTTCAAAAAAATGGACAATGAGAAGTCAGCTTATATTGGAAAGTATAGTTTGATATGTCATCGTGCGTACATTACATTTTAATACTTTATTGAGTCCCAAAAACTTCGCAAAGACTGTGTGCGTGTTCCATCACCCCCCGTTCGATATCCACCGCGCACATGACGGATGGAAATCAGTACGTGAAGTAATATTTTGATCCGTTGATGTGATTTATTTTTTATTTTTTCATCCTTTAATGTCATTTCTTTCTAACTTTCTCTATCCAGAGCTGCTAAGGACCAATCTTTATCAAAGGAGTCCAGCTCATCGCCGTTGGTGTAATTGCTGTTCGGTAGTCCAGCAGGAGGATAAATAAATAAATACTGGATAAACCTATCACAGTTTACAATACAATAGCATCAAGTAAGAAAGGATACAATATAAGACTATTACCAAGTTCAGTCAGTTATGAAGCAAGCCAAGTACCTACAATCTACATTCTAAGTTAGGTCAAGGCAAATCTTGAAGCGATATCTCTCAGACTTGGCTGCACTTCAAATGTCATTCGGTTACTAATGTGTTCCTATTTGGAAACTATAACTTTAACTGATATACTGAACTAAACGAGGGAAATGAAACGTTGTATATGAATGGGTTCTCAAGTTCTGGATTGAGCTATACGATTACTGACAAATACTTGCACTGATTGGACAGGTCCATTAATTCCAGGTCATTGTGTGGTACTTTCCTCAATAGACCATTTCAGACATCAGTCTACATGGTCTTCACATGTTTTGACTAATATTTTCTCTGGACTTGAAAAGAGACTTTTTTTTAACCTTTCTTCTCAGAGTAGTCCTAGAAAACGCCGATCTCCGAAATCCCATTTAAAGAATAAATCATTTCATTTCATTGTAAGGTGGATGGCCAGAAGAGTAGGGGAAGACTAAGAAATGATAGATGGTGTGTGGAGTGTGAAAGCTGATATGGCTAGTAAGTAGACTACCAAGATGACGACTAATAGAGAAGTATGGAAGAAAAAGACATGTTGCTGACTCCAAATAAATAGGCATAAAGGCTGGGGAGTGATGAACGGATACTTCAATATAATAGAGGATTAGCGAAAGGCTTTAACAAATGGACTTTGAAATAATAAAAAACGAAACAAAAAACATACGATAAGAAAAACTAGCTACGTACTAATGGACTGGTCCACTCAAATCTGGGTGGTTTTTGCTTCAAAAAGCTATTTCAGATACTAATCTAGATCGTCGTACATGATTTGGTAAGGATAATCTGGACTTTAAAAGAAACTGTGACCTCTGAGTTTGTTCCGACCTTTCTTCTCAGTACTAGGATAAGCTGAATTCATCTACTTTCGAAAACGAAATTAATCACGTGTAAAAGTGTTTTTATAAACCTACTTATAGAAATAAAATCATTTATTAATATCTTTTCTAATCTCAATCGCATAGAAAAAATATTATCCATTGTCTTAAATCTTTTTTGATTTGTTATGGGTAAATGTACCATTCATCCCACGGAATATAAAATTAGAACAACTAAACAATAAAACATTTATCTACATAACAACAAAGACCTCTTCTCAAACGGAGAAGGCACGAGCATTGATCACCACGCTTGCTCACGAGCATTGATCACCACGCTTGCTCACGAGCATTGATCAGTACGCTTGCTCACGAGCATTGATCAGCACGCTTGCTCACGAGCATTGATCACCACGCTTATTCACGAGCATTGATCACCACGCTTGCTCACGAGCATTGATCACCACGCTTGCTCACGAGCATTGATCACCACGCTTGCTCACGAGCATTGATCAGCACGCTTGCTCACGAGCATTGATCACCATGATTGCTCAAGAGCATTGATCATCACGCTTGCTCACGAGTATTGATCACCACGCTTGCTCACGAGTATTGAACACCACGCTTGTTCACGAGCATTGATCACCACGCTTGCTCACGAGTATTGATCACCACGCTTGTTCACGAGCATTGATCACCACGCTTGCTCACGAGCATTGATCACCACGCTTGCTCACGAGCATTGATCACCACGCTTGCTCAAGACGGGCTGGCGATTTCAGACTTATATTATTAACAGTTTGTCTAGGTTTCCTCACGATGTTATTACTTCACCTATGACAGTAATGCCAGAGATAAACTCGGAAAGTACATTTAGAGGTATGAGGCAGGGTGTACAGTTCACTCATCCTCCATAGAAAAGGGAGGATCCTCCGACCAGACGGGTGTTGTCTGGCGGGCAATTGCCCCAACGACTGATGTCGGAAAGTTTGTATGTACGCTAATTGCGCGGTAAACTCTGCTTGCGAGATGCAGGATTTGCGTGACGTCAGTATGACGCGTTGTTCGCATGTGGCGTTGTAGATACCGCTACATACATAATATTATGAATTGATAAAGTCTTTTTTTATTTTTATTGACAATGGGCTCACTCTTGACCTCAATCCAGCCCAGAGGCAGGGATGAGATCTACCGTGGAACGAGCTTGCCCAGAAGAAGCCTGTTCACTCTCGCCTTGAAGAGATTCGGGTTGTATGAACTCGGGAATGCACACGCAGGCAGACGATTCCACTCCTTAGCTGTGCGCATCAGAAAAGATGACGTCACATTGGTATTTACCCAGTATCTACAATTAAAAACCTGTGATGTTCCACTGCAATGCAAAGCCTTTACTCTCTTTCCACTTCTCGCTGTTTAAAGCTGCTAAGGACCAGAAGGCTCATACCCGTAATTAAAAACTTTCAAAATCTAGTCGCCATCTCATCTCAGCGACAATCAATGTCAAAAATGTATGTACGAGTAAACTGATTGTATTTTTCGGTCGAGATTAAGATAAGAATGCGAGCGTTCTAAAAAAAACGAGAATTGCCCCTCTGTTCTTGTTGAAGGAGTATCTACATACGACATAATAATTCGGAATTCGAAAACATAAATAAAGCAAATACGTAATATGTGGCCTAACCACATTTTCGTACTTCGAACGCCAAAGTTGTTTATGGTAATTTATGTTTCCTGAAGTCTCTGATTTTGTTTATGGTTTGCAATAAAAGTTATAAATGGATGATTTCAGCACTCGTTTATTAATCTTCATAAGTCAATAATGTATTTATAGGATGTTGTTATTAAAAGTATTGTTGGGTTTTTCCATCTAGATATTTCCAGGAGCAGCCCGGGACTTCTAGGTATGCTATGAATAAATTTCCATTCTTCTGAATATACCTACAGCTTGGGATCTAATATCATTAGGTACTATTTACAAGTAGCGATGCGGTCTTGGGAAGGGTGAAGTAAAAAAGACTTTGTTTTATACGGAGAAACAACTGAACTTTGTTTTTGTTTTGTGTTTCTTTGTTTTAGCTGTAACAACCATGTAAAAGGCGAAGAATTAGACCTTAAGCTGGGTAGACTATGCTAGATCATCTGCTTTGTTGTGGCGGCCATTTTTATGCAAACAGGTGCGCGCAGGACAGAGGGCTAATTCTTGTAGTTTTACGAACGGTCATATTCTAATCAGTCTCAATCTGCCAATAACCCCATTATTTACAAGTTTTTGACATTGACTATAGACCTTTTTTTTTCGCAATCGTATTGGATACCCAACTCTATAGAAATAGAAATAATATTTATTTGCATAAAACATGGTATATAAAGTGGTTTTAAAAGTACATTATAGAACATATGTACATGTTATGTTTTGCTTATTTCATAGCATGCAATTAATATAGGTCACATCACAAAATCTTTCCCGTCAACAAATTCTTTTGCTGTAAAAATTATTAGTATTCAACCATTAATGTACTTTTTTCTAAACAATCTAAGATCTAAAGTTTTTAAATCACTTGGAATTTTATTATAGTTATATCAGAACACACATGGCTAAAAATCTTTTACTATATTTAGCCAGTCTTGGCAAGTATATTCTATGTATTTTAGCAAAGTGCATCAAAAATTGCATTTTACAGCAATGCTTTTAGAAATTACATTAGGTTCGTGTTACTTCAGATAACAAACCATCAAGAGATGTTTGAGTTATGCATTTCATGCGTTTGCTGCTAAAATATCATTCACATTTCAGTTGAAGGCTCCCCTGTGTGGTAATGAGTGCATATCCAAATAATTATAATAAGCAGTCCTGGAAGCGCAGTTTGGAATAGCAATGGAATTGTTGGTTTAGCGTAAGAGCATAATTATTATTCGTTTATTTTAGACGAAATACTGGTATTCAGCTGCATCCAGTTAGTCTGGAAGCCGACCATAGTTGGGAAAAGGCTAGGCAGATACAGGGTGGTGATTTAGTCACGTGCATCCGCCAAGAGGGTGATTTTACCCATCATTTTAAACAACTTTCGCTACGGAACTGTTACCCGACACGTAAACAAAAAAAAAACAAATTTCTATACAGTAGACAGACTATTTCGATTCATGTATGTTTTCTTTTTATTTTATTAATTTTGTATTTTGTGTTTCACGAACTGTGTCCAAATAAACTTTTTTCTTTCTTTCTTTTACAATTTGGTTATGAGTTTCATAGCGTAGGCTGTTTAGAATGACGTGTAGGATCACCACCTTGAACGATGCAGATAGATTCATGCATCCATCTATCCATCCATCCATCCATATAAATTACTTTCGCATTTATAATATTATTAGTAGGAAGCCTGCGTTGTCCCACTGCGGGGCAAGCCTACCTTCCCTCTTTCCAAGAAGGAATCCAGCTCATCCCACCATCTCTTTCTGGCCTAGTCGTTTCCTGAAATATGGGATCCACTGAGTGGTAGTTTTTGCGTATTGCTGCTCCGACATGCGACAGAAGTGGCCAGCCCAGTTTCACTTTAGGCCAGCGTTCGCTATTGTGTTTTGAAACGAAGTATAGAGTTCTTAATGCGGTCTGTGTGTTTGACACCTAGTGTACTTCGTTCCATAGCCCGTTGGCAGACTCAAGTGCGGATTTTGCCGCTTACACAGTACCTACACTCCTAAAAATATAGTTTTGTTTATATTCTTGTAACTTCTACCATTTGATTCGCAAACAATAAATTAGAGCAACAAACACTTATATATTTAAGGGCTGATTTTTCCATCGCCAGATAACTTTTATTCGAGGAATAAAATTGACGTTTGACAATTTTTGTATGAAATAACTGTCAAAATTTCAAAATTATTCCTCGAATAAAAATATCTAGTGTTGGAAAAATCAGCCATCAGCAGTCAGCCGTCTTATGTGCTGTCAATTTTGTTTACATTTTGTTAATAATATTTCCTGCGATACCTTTTCTTGCGATGTGTTTCTTTTAACAAACAAAAAATTAGTTTTTATAAAAATAATATATATATTATATAGGATGATTGGAAAATCGGTGCAAAGCTTTAAGGCGAAGATAGTACAGACAATTTAGAACCATTTAAGCCATGGTTGTCTTAGACGAAGTCTTACCAATTTTTTTTTTACCAAATATTTATAATTTTTTTCGATAATTTCCAAAATTTTAAGTAAACTGCTTATTTATGGAAATTGAATGATAAATGAATTCATTTTCTTGTTATTGAATTAAAATAATGTGTAAGCAATCTAGAAAAACATATTTTAGGCCTCTGGGTCATTAGACATTTTTTTACAGACATATAAAATTAATAAAAATTTTGAAAAAATTATAATACATTTTATAAACCTTATTAAAAAAAACCGGAGGGTGCTTTTTTGTTCAAACTTTTTTTAAAACATGCTTGCAGCTCTTTCTTTTGAGTTATCATTTACGCAGGTATCTTACAAATTATTGAAATTAGGACCTACAAACCAATTTGAGGGAGAAATTTTAAGTTTTAGGCAGACTAGATGAGGGAGAAAGTGATTTAGGCTCTCATCAAAATTCCTGGAATTTTCTGAGAAAATTGTTTATTTTCTTTTGAGAATTACGTTGTAGGTTCGAGTCGGTAACAAGTTTCAATATTTTTTTATTAAAAGAGCTACGAAGTTATTTAACTTGTGTTCAAAGAAGTACTTGAAGACAGCTTCATAATATATATCCTCTAGATAATTTAGATTTTGTTTTTTTTCTTCATCTGTTTTGTTATAGAGAACGAGCTGTTCTCCGTGAAGAAATAGATCTATTTGTCACAGAAACACGTGCATACAATAAGATAACTCGAATTAAAAAAAAAACATAAAAACAAAACAGATTCTGCGTGTATGCAAAATAACAGCTTTTTACTAAATGCAAAAAAAAACATTTTTAAATTTTTTGGTTGTCCATTTGTTCCGGCTAATCTCCAAAACTGCTGTAAAAAAATACTGTACAAAGGTGGACTCATTGCCTGAGGCATTCCCTACCAGTCAACCTTAACCCATTCCCTGTCCCATGAATCACATATGATTCAGGTTGATTGTTTAACTATTGTGTCTACTTTGTGGACAGTAAACCTGTTAAGGTGATGCAGAGACAAAACATGGCAGGTGCTACATACGGGATAAATTGCTAGGAAACGACTATAAAACACAAGAATACTAATACATAGATAGATAGATACATCTATTCAAAATGAACTGTCAGGAGAAAATAATATCGGTAGAGGAGGGATTTCTTATTGTCAAAATCCTGTAAGATTTGAACATTAATTAAAATAATTTGTCCGGCTGTTTTTATTTCTGTCAACTAATTACAAAGGCTTTCTTAACAGAGCTAAAACTGTCTAAAACTTAAATTCTTCTTTATTAAAACGTTAAATAATTCTTCATTATGAATACCTATACAATATGGAGACCACAAATTCAAATTCATTTATTGTTTGTCACAGGTGAAATATCAGTTCATATGGTTATTTTTATAATAACCATATGAACTGATATTTCACCTGTATGGATCGCGATCGTAACATACTAAGGTGTACAATATTTAATGCAGGTTCCATATTTATTCAACATTAAAACATTATTCGTCCTAAGTCAACGTCCATCATTGGTCATGCAAATAAAACAAAAAAAAAAAGTCGGAAAGAAAAAAATTAAGTAATAGGTTCACTGGTTTCATGTTAATTAAAATATTCATTGATTTTATTCAAATAAATGACTCATTGATGTCATGACAATCATCATCATCATCTGCCTAGCCTTTTCCCAACTATGTTGGGGTCGGCTTCCAGTCTAACCGGATGCAGCTGAATACCAGAATATGGAGACGACAATATACAGCAATAAATGAAAACTTATGCATAAGAGTAGCATGATCAGCCTATACCGTTCCCACTGTTGGGACACAGGTCTCCTCTCAGTGAGATGAAGTGGACAATAATCCACCACGTGGGCCCAGTGTGGGTTGCTGATATCACATGTCTTCGAATTTTTGGTTCTAGGACTGGTAACCGGTATAGGAAAACATCGTGAGGAAACATTCACTATGTTTTCCTTTACCGTTTTGAGAGCAGTGGTGATGAAACAATTTGCACAGAGTTTTACTCTGTGTAAGTTATTTTATTAATTATTATTTATTTTTTTACGTCTGTCTGAGTTCAAACCTATGACCGTATCGGTCGCGGACATTTCCACTGAACTATCAAATAAATCCTAACATCATAATTAATTTAAAAAAAAAGTGTTATTTTCAAACAAACTAAATAGTAGTGATGGACCCACTATGGGTTCTGCTAATTTCTGACTAGCTATAGACACGAAAATATTGGATATAATTTGATCGGATTTTTGTATACAGACTGGAAATGTCATCTTCTATACTTATTATAAACCCTTTAGCTTTAGGCTTTAGTTTGATTGTTTTTTTTTTTTTATTGAACGCGCTTATATCTGATACCTTCAGTCGGATTTGAAAAAAATCTTTTTGCATTTTTTTTAGTCCAATTCTTGAGAAAGGCTATATAAGCTACTTAACATCACTCTAAGATCCTTAGGAGCCGAGCAAAAATAAAAAAAGACAGGAAGAACGCTAAATTAAAACGAAGTAATGGCGCGGGCAGGCGATGCGATGCGATGTGAGAAATTTCACGCAGACGAAGTCGCGGGCAGATGCTAGTTAGATATACCAACGCAGTTTAATTTACTGTCGTATTGTCGTCTCCACTCTGTATACGCAAATCTTTCTCACTAGCTGCGCCCCGCGGTTTCACCCGTATAAGTTTCGATCCCGTGGGAATATCAGGATAAAAACTATCCTATGTGTTAATCTTGATTATAAACTATTTGTGTGCCAAATTTAATTCAAATCCGTTCGGAAGTTTTGGCCTGAAAGAGTAACAAACATCCATCCATCCATACAAATATTCGCATTTATAATATTATAATATAATATATATAATAATATAATATAATATATATAGTAGGATAGGGTTTACCTCTCAAGAGACCTACATGGGCAGAAAGGCTACCTTATTACGTACAAGTATGCCCCTCGTATATTCCCCTTCCTATCGTTATTAGAACTCCGAGCCACTCAAATCAGGGAGTGTCGATATCGAAACGGGTCAAGCAGTAACGTATTGGAGGGTTATTGCAATACCTCGGTATTGACAGTTTAATTACCTATTGCGTACGCGAATTTTAGCTTTATTGCTATAGCGTTATGGACGTAAGTACTAGAGCGGTTCTTTTGAAAGTTAGCTGGTATTGTACAAAAATAAAATAAAATTTTAAAAATTTGCACGGTTTTCACGACCTGACAATACATCGATATTGCTTTATGAGATGTAAGTTTCATTCAACGATTTATAAATATAAACCTGTCGGAATAGATTGCCTAAACAATGGTAAAAACCGCATCAAAATCCGTTGCGTAGTTTAGATGAAAAACTCGGTCACACAGACAGACATAGACTCGAAAAGCAACTTTAATTTACAATATGCCTAGATTATAATTTCTTGGAAAAAAATACATGTTTTTCCAGAAATATATTATTATTATGCGATACCTTTGTGAAGGGATCGGACCGAAATAACAAACAAACGTAAATCCGCCTAAGGGACTAGTTAGTTTGGGTATTAAGACCTAAATAAAATTACCATTCTGGTCAACCCTGATGTTTGCATAAAAAGTACTCGTAATCTTTGAGGTTTAAAGAACTTTATTTCTCACTAGCTGCGCCCCGTGGTTTCATCTGCATAAGTTTCAATCCCGTGGAAATATCGGAATAAAAAGTATCCTATATGTTAATCCTGGTTATATACCATCTGTGTGCTAAATTTCATCCAAATCCGTTCAGTAGTTTTTGCGTGAAAGAGTAACAAACATCCATCCATCCATCCATCCATACAAACTTTCACGTTTATAATATTAGTAGGATAAGAACTTAAAAATAACAGTTTGCTTATAAATGAGATACTGAAGTGATTGCAACTAGTACACACGGCTACACATCAAGCTATACATAACCAGTATAAGCTGACTTCTGATTGTTAGAAAAACTTATACAATGCGAGGTCAGCTAAAACTGGAAATATATTGCTTGATGTGTAGTCATTAGTCTGTTACCTCTAGGGTGCCGGAGACATTATACAACGTGTTTTTTTTTATGTCCCATAACTCTAGAGAGTCATTGTACTCATCATTATGAACAACTGTTACTATAGGACCAAACCCGAAATCGCGAAAAAAAAAATCTGGTTTTCCCTACATTATGACGAGTTATACGAACATAAATTTGGGAACAGCTGATTTTTTTTTCGCGCTTTTTTTTAATATCATTATCTACAGCCCAACTCCTGTCCAGCGGGCTAATCACAGTTTTGACAGTTCAACAACATACATTGCGTTGTTTACGTTGTTGACACATTTTTCAAACATATGAAGTAATGGATTAGCAATATCCTTCAAAATGTGGAGATAAATAAAGATTTTTATTATTAAAAAAAAAATATATCTTTCAAAATGATTCAGATTAATAGTGTGTTACGCAATTAGGGTGCAGGTACAGTCACCGTCAAAAATATCGAAACGAACAGACTGGTCAAAATGATCTCAACAACTAAGAAAATTAAACTTTATGTCAACTGGATAAAGTTGTTGTCAGAATGACAGTTGTCGTGTACTGTATTAATTCTGAAACATTCCTTGTGTCATTGAGTTAATATTTCATTTTCACAGTTGTTTAGATCATTTTGAACAGTCTGTTCATCTCGATATTATTGACGCTGACTGTACTACTTGCGATGGTAACAATGTCCTCAATGTGATTTGACACACACACATACATAAACACACCCCTTCTTCCCATGGGGTAGACCGAAACTCCAGTGCTTCGTTAACGTTCATACATCAGAGGGGCAATTTTCGTAATTTTTAGAACTTTCTCTTTGACAAGTTTTTGACCTTGATTATCGCTGAGATGAGATTGAGACTAGAACGTGTTTAATTACGAAAATTGGTCTTCTTGTCATGCACGCACGTGGTGCGAGCCACGGCTTCATTCGTATATAAAATTCAAATCACGCTCGGGAGTGAAAACATATGAAATAACCTATATTTAATTTCATGCATCTCCATTTGTAGCTGTTTTTTATATGCGTTGTTTGTCACGGAACTCGTATAAAAATAAACTCTTAAAACAAAACACAAAGATATCAATAACAATTTTTTATATATAAATACCAAAATTTTACATACCAAAATCAGCTAAAAAAGGGAAGGAACTTCGTTTAATTAGTGAAGGAATTGTAATAAAATTTTATTTGTTTTAAGTTATAATAATATTTTTTTTTTATTATTAACAAATAAAAAAACACAGACAAAAAAAAACTGGCTTGCTTTCTATAAGAGAGAGAGAGAGACAGACAGAGAAACACGCGCACGCCGCACGGCTTACAACTATAGCAAAAAGTGTCGTTCCAACTTTTGGTCTTAATTTTTTCCGTCTAGCCCTTTAGCAACGCGCGATAAGGAACTTCGTTCCAATATTCAGAAAGCGACTTCTATAAAGATCGTTCCCGTAAAATTGAGCGTAACATTACGAAAAGCTCTTACGTAAACGCGTATGTTCAAGTAACGGACCGTAATACACTAACCATTATTCATCAAGAAGACGTTAAGAAAACATTGTATATTATGGTTGCTTCTAATTTTAGGTAATCTGTAGGGATTACCTATAAGTGGATATTTGAGTGATGAAATATTTTGTAAACAAAGCTTATGGATAAGTGTTCAATCGATCAATCAATATGAACCGTTTATTTCGGTTCATTGCTGGACAATGGCCTTTACACAATGGCGCCACATATAGTCCATCTTTTGTTGTAGAACCTAGAGCAGATAAGCAAGATATCCTTGGTGTTACTGACAGTCTGATCCAGGCTTTGTAACGGACCTACAAACTCAAACTCAAACTCAAATCATTTATTTCAATTAAACCATTTACAGGCACTTTTGAATTGTCAAAATTAAATAGTCGGTCAGTTAGTCAGAAAGTTGAAGCTAGTTGCCCATTCCAAAGCGTAGATCTCTATGGAGAAGAACGGGCAAGAAACTCCATGGACACTCTTTTAAATCAAGACATTTTTACAAAATCCTGGTTACATTATTCTTATTGCTTCTATATGTGAGAACAATGTAAAAAAACAAATTAAAATATAAAATTTAAAATTTAAAATAAGCCTTGGCAGTTAAGAGATGACCAGTCTCAACTGATGGCGCCCGTTCACGAACATGACGCGTGGATCAGCACCACCCAGCTCAACCATTTCGTAGGGAACCGAATGATCCAACACACGCGCCACCACCAGTGAGACATTTAAATGAGCATGACATATTCTCAACTGCCATGCTCTTTCAAGTCAACATCAAAATATCATAAAAAACGGATCCATGGTTCTTACATTTACAAAAATTTTCAAAAATGCTTCTAAATTATACAAAACTATAGTTTGCAATATAATTAAGATGAGAGAAAAAAAAAATAACTACCAATCATGAAGAGGTATTTAATACTGAAGTATTAAAAGTTAATCCTGATTAAATAAAATAAACACTAAAAAAAAAAAAAACAAAAAGGGGAAGCATCTCTTCCAAATATTGAAATTGTGATCAACTTGTAAGCCCAACTGCCTGTGGAGCAGGACCAGCATTAAGCCAAGCATTTTTATCTACTATATACTCGTCCAACTTATAATATGCTTGTCTACATAGTGTGCGTTTAATGCATGTTTTAAATTTCTTCTCATTTAGTTGAAGAATATCGAGTGGTATTTTATTATAACATTTTACACAGTACCCCATAAAAGAAGTTTTTACTTTAGACAATCTGAAGCGCGGTTGATCTAGTTTGTTCCTATTCTTAGTGTTAAAGTTATGCCTGTCACTTATCTTACTAAAAAGATGTAGATGTTTTCGAACGTACATAGTGTTTTCGTATATATATTGACAAGGAACCGTCATGATGTTAATTTTTTTAAACAGTTGCCTTAGAGATTGGCGTCTGCTGATATTGTAGATGGCTCTGACAGCCCTCTTTTGCAGAATGAAGATAGAATCAATATCTGCAGCCCGTCCCCACAGCAAAATACCGTAAGACATGATGCTATGGAAGTAACTAAAATAGACCAGTCTTGCGGTTTCCACGTCTGTTAATTGACGGATTTTCCAGACAGCGTAAGCGGCTGAACTTAGCCGCCCTGCAAGTGATGTTAGGTGAGGACCCCACTGCAGCTTTGAGTCAAGCGTGATACCCAAGAAAACCGTACTTTCGACGAATTCAAGTATTTCCCTATTCAATACAACGTGACATTCACTACTTCTAACATTCGGTAAAGCGAATCTAATGCATTTAGTTTTTTTCTCATTTAATACTAAATTATTTACAGTAAACCAATTATGGACCATAATCATAGCATTATTTACGTCGTCAAGCTGCTGTGCACGTCTGTCTACTTTAAAAATCAGTGATGTGTCATCAGCAAATAACACCATTTGTGGTCGGGTTTTTAGTAAATGAGGTAAATCATTTATATATACTAAAAATAGGAACGGCCCCAATATTGAGCCCTGCGGCACACCCATTTTGACTTTTAAACCCAATGAATTCACACCGTTTATTTGAACTTGCTGAAATCTATCATTTAAATATGATTTTATTAAGCTAACAGCTCGTTTACCCAGTCCGTAATGCTCAAGTTTCAAGAGCAGTGTTTCGTAATTCACGCATTCAAATGCCTTGGATAGATCGCAAAAGATGCTTATTGCATCTTGTGCCTCTTCCCATGCGTTAAAGATGTGCTTTAATAAGGTGACACCGGCGTCAGTTGTACAACGTCCTTTGGTGAAACCATACTGTTGATCGTGTAGGATGTTGTTACGATTAAAATGATTGAGCATTTGATTTAACATTACTTTTTCAAACACTTTGCTGAAAACCGGCAAAACCGATACGGGTCTATAATTATTTGTGTCTTTGCTGTCCCCAGATTTGAAAAGTGGAATAACTTTACTGAACTTCATTAAATCCGGGAATACCCCTTGATCTACACACAAATTAAATATTAAAGCTAAGTAGGGTGCAATTGTCTCAATAATGGATTGACAAACTTTAGTAGACATGCCCCACAGATCTTCGGTAATTTTGATCTTAAGTTGCCTGAATGCTTTTATAATATCTATAGGGTTAATATGTTTAAATTTAAATTCCACAGTACAGGCTGAGACATTCGCTCTCAATAATTCTATAGCTAGTGCGGGCGAGGAATTTAACGTTTCTGTAGTTTTAATTGGGATATTGGTAAAGAAAGTTGTAAATTCCTGAGCAACATCGATGTTATCGCTAATGAGACCGCGGGGAGTGTTAAGTGTGAAATCAGTATTACGTGTTTTGTTCCTGTTCGTTTCATTGTTAATAATCTTCCAAGCTGTCTTTATTTTATTGTCTGCTGATTTAACCTTGTTACTAATGAAAGATGCTTTAGCTGCTTTGCATATATTTTTAAAAGTTTTAGAATAAGTAGCAACATACTTAGTAAAAGTATCCGTGTTAATATACGGCTTAAGGCCATACAGTTCAAATAATCTATCCCTACTTTTTCTGATTCCTTTAGTTGCCCAGTCACTGAATAAAAACTTAGGGCAAATGGTTTTAGAGTTCTTCTTAAAATAATTATTGAACTCTGTTTGTACCAATGAAAATAATTCTTTATACAAAATATTACCATTAGTCATACTTAGGCCCTGAACACTTAACTTGCTATTTAAAGTTATATTAAACTTATTCAAATTACTCGATGTTATTGGCCTAGTTTGAATCTGCACTTTTTGGATTGGTGTGTTGGACTTAAAATAAACGGTTTGACCGCTGTGATCAGAAGGGAGATAATTTACAATGCCCTTCTCTAGATATTCGCAGCAACAGAAAACATTATCAATACATGTAGCAGTAGCCGTAGTTATTCGTGTTGGTTCCAAAAACACATTTGACAGATTGAATGATTTAAAGAGGCTTAATAATCTATTGCTATTTGAATTGATTTCCAAAATATTAATATTAAAGTCGCCACAAATAATTACTGATTTATTACCAGTTGCAAGTTTTGCCAAGACATCTTCCATTACTGACTCAAAAATAGAGTAGTTTTGATAGTTTGGAGGTCTGTAAACGCACACTATAAAATGCTTATCCAGCTCAACACAGGACAGTTCGATGCTATGTTCCATCGATAGTTTAACTATGTCTTTACGAGTCTTATATTTTATAGAATTTTTAATTAAAATTAATGACCCTCCACGCAGCATGGATTTTCGGCTAAAGCAACTGCCCACATTGTAGTTCTCAAAATTAATTAGCATTTCATAATCTTTCAACCAGTGTTCAGTTATACAAATAATATCAAACATTGTTTTTTCTAAAAACAATTCAATTTCTAATAATTTCGAAGAAATACCTTGAATATTTTGATGAAACAATTTCAAGGACAGTCTGTCAGTGCGAATATTTTATTCTAGAACGAAACTATCTGCCCTAAATAGGTTACCAAATTGTATGAAAGGAGCCGGGAATAATCCGCCATTGAAACAAAAAACGTCTGCACAAAGCATGTGTAGTTGTATTCGTGAATGTTTTAGCGGCATTTTGCGTTTTAGTAATTTTCTATTATCTCCGAAACTATGTGACCAATTGACATACTGTATAGGGCAAATCTTACCTCTATAATTTCCTTGTGATCATAAAATAATTTATTTTGATAAGGATTCATAATTAAAAATTATAATTATTTTCATCCAAACGTAAGCATGTGAAAAAATACTTTTTTAAAACACAAAAGTGATATTAAAAGACAAAATATAAAAGAAATATTGGTGTAGCGGACTTTTTTGTAGAACTATTTAAGGCGGACCAGATTGCACTACATCGTTTTTAGTTATAGCTATACAACTGTTGAGACAGCGCATGCAAATAATTCTGTTTTAAGAGGTATTTCTTTCCGACTTGCTAAACAAAAGTTGTGATAGCTCAGCTAAAATGCATGATGTAAACCTAATTTATAGCCTATAGCACTCACACATAATGTAGCTTTCTACGAGTGAAAACCTTTTTAGAATTGGATCATTAACTCCGGAGATTACCCCCTACATACAAACAAACAAACAAATACCTGTTTATTATATTAGTATAGATTCGTGTCGAGAAATAGTAGCATAGTTATCTCCTAGAATTTGACGAGGATGCAAAACGACCCCTTGTATATCGCAACCAACTGGTTAAATTAGCCGTTTAGACAACCGCCTGGTCTTTGGAAGTAGTGTTCACCTCGCTTCGGTCTCTTGGCTCGCATGCGGTTGATCACACTTCTAACCTAACCCATTTGGCCGGAGTGCCCTAGCTTAGTTACTGCGACCAATTCGGCTCGAACGTTGCTGGTTACAGTTCCAACTTAAACTATAATTTATTGAATATCATTCAGGCCGTTAGTTAAACGGCCGCCATATAGTTAAAGAGCAAGGCGGTTAACTAAACGGCTAATTAAACCAGTTGGCTGCGACATATGTATATATATAAATTATGTGTTGTTTTTGCTATCAACACGCGAAGAAGACCTACTTACATTACTGAGTAGTCTGTAAATTAGTTTCTAAACACGTTCTAAAATTTAGAATTGGGACAGCCACGACAAAGGTAATGTGCTCCAAGGAAGCCGCAAAACTTTAAGTTCAAGCTACCATATTGTTATATTATTCAGCTTAAGTTTTACCTTGAGGATTACTTAACTGCTAAAGTAGGTAACAAGTTTAGTGTCGTGCATGCAATCACTTTAACGCTTTTGATATAAGTAAAGAAAAAACAAGGGTACCTTTCTGTTTACTTACGTTGAGTGTTAGTTTATTTTTGCGGTAGGTTAGTATAAACATGAGTTGTATTGTGCTAAGTTACATTAGCACTTATATCTAGCTAAAACTCTGCCCGCCCGAACTCTTTCCGGTCGTATTGGATTGCCCTGCCCGTCACATCGGATTATGAGAGTGAGGGAAGAGAAAATGCACCTGTGTCTACAAGTGTGTGCACATAGCATTGTGTATACTACACATATACAGAATTTCTGTCTCACGAAGCCACGCGCGCTTAACTTATGGTAACCAAGTGTATAAACACGTTGTGAAAGTGTGCGTGAAGACGAGTAGCGTCCCAACAAAACAGACACACGCACACACACTCTTCCAACTTTGTCATTATCTCGGATGGTACCAAGAGCACCCTGCGCTTAGACACACACTGCGTGTTTGAACACTTTGATACGACAAGTAAAGCGCGCGTCGCTTCGTGAGATAAAAGTACTGCACACGCTCACCTCATACGCTCACTTTTAGTGATAAGACCGCCCTATGTAAAATTTCTACATTTAGGTATATCTTGAATCCATGTGGTGTACAGACGCCAGCACATCAAGCTACTACAATCTGTCAGATTTCTTTAATAGATTTTCAACTTTATCGCTAAAGCATTAAGGTTCAGGGTTGATTGGGAGAATTTGACAGTTTCGGGTAGCTTGACCTGCTGGCGTCTGTACATAAATAAAAAATATTCTATTGCAATTTATTCTGTTCTATATCTCCCGCGTTGATAGCTGTCTCCGGTGAGATTGGCCGCCTATGGCCGAAATTCGGTCTAGAAAATATATCTAAAGAAAGTAAAACAAAGTACAGAATTAAAGATTAATTGTCATTAAACTATGCATAAGATCTTACATTTTTCGCCAGAAATTGGCAAAAAAAGTACATAATTATTATTTCAAATAATATTTTATTGATACCTTCTAACTCGCTACATTCAAACGGCCTATTTCGACCAAATTCGAGGCCAAAGACACATATGTAATAAGCTAATAACCTTTTTTCACTGGAACACTCAAGTGATATGTAAATATAGCAATTAATATATGAAGTTTCAAGGCCATAGTTTTAATTTTAATTAAAAATATTTCATTTTTGTTTCAGTATAACGTGATAAATTAGAAAAATATGTAGCGTGACTAAATCGCGTGTTGCAAACCGCCGTTATTTATACTTTTATTAAAAGTAGAAACACTGTTTATGTGTAGTTTGTAATTATTTTGCACTACATGAAGATAAAGTTAGGAAAATTACTGCATGTTTGTTCTACATAGGTTTGCTCCGTCTCCGTAATTTCTGAAGGACGAAATTTGATATGGTTCATGTAGGAGTAAGTGAGTTGGTTTCGCAATTCATCATAGTGTTCCAATTAGTTCTGAAATTATGTTTCTGATGTAAGACTGTGAACACTTGACTTTTAAAATCACTGTTTTATTTTCGTAGCTACCTATTATATCCAATCAGCCAACCCGCACTGGACCCGCGAGGTGGATTATGGCCTGCTCTCTCTCATAGAGAAGAGAAATATGTCCCAGCAGTGGGAACATTATAGGTTGATTATGCTTAATACCTACATAAGCTTTTGTTTTCTAAGAAAATGGTGAACGGTCACATAATAACGGCTGTTCAAGCGATTTTTTATTTATCTCAAAAAACTTTTTTGACAAAAGCGTGATTAGCATGTCAAATGCTGGTGAAAATGACGAATTTTCAAGACGGCCGTTATTCTAGTTATTGCCGCTTTCTTAGGGAAACAAAATCATGTTAAAACAATTCCGTGCAGGTAACCAACATACAAAAACTTAATAAGATAAATGAGTGCTCAAATTATTTTAAAATTCTATTTCAAGTACCGGTGTATTCTGCAAAATACTTACTCACCGTGAAAATTTAGGTAAAGTGAGCTGACATTCCACCTGACGTGCGATTCTGTAACCATCTCACCGTGAAAACTTAGGTGAAGTGAGCGTGGAGTGAGCTGTCATTCCAAATAATGCTAGGAATTGACACTACTGACAACTCACATCAAGCTAGCTCACTTCACTTGAGTTTTCACTGTGAGATTTTTGCAGAATCGGCCGGCTGATACTAAGGATTGAAACTATTGACAGCTTACTTTACCTAAGCTTTCACGGTGCGATTTTAACTAACGAAAAAAGCTTTATAATATGGGCCCTTTTTTTACTTACAGGGGTTGTTTAAAAAAAAATACACATTACTTAAATATCTTTACTGTACTGTTTTATTCAGCCGATCTATTCTGATCGGCTGAATAAAACAGTACAAGATATTTAAGTAATGTGTATTTTTTTTTCTAATATAAAACACGTCCGAATTAAAGTCTTCAATATTGATCTGTTCCGTTATAGTCAACCCAATTTCACGCTATTATTGACTTCTCACCCTAGGCCTTGGACTAGAAATGTTGGGCCTGGCGCACAGAAATGGCCTCGCGAGATTGCATTCCCTCTGGTTCGATAGTGGCGTGAGACGAATAACATTAGTATGTGAAGCTAACATTATTATTTAGTACGTGATGGTGGGTAGTTTCCTGACAAAAATATTAATGTGTAGGTGTAATGAATCCTAACTAAATTGCGAAAGTAAGTTTGTTTGCTTAATTGTTACGCTTTCATGCTAAAACGGCTGAGTGGATTTGGATGAAATTTGGTACACAGATAGACCATGGTCTAGGTAAGCTAGTTTTACATAGGCTAGTTTTTATCCTGGATCGTAGACGAAGTCGCGGGCAACAGCTAGTGTTACAATAATTTAGTGTGAAACATTTTATTTACGCAGTAAATGAGGTCTTTAAAGTCTTACCAAGCGGTATCGTGCTACCCAGTCATTTGGTTGTGGAGGTTAGATTGCCTATCTATCCTCAGGCAGTCGCTTCGTCCAAAAGTACTGGTATTCAACTGCAACCAGATAAACTGGAAACTGACTCCAATATAGTAAGGAAAAGGCTTGGAAGATGATGAAATAAGGTATTTTATGGACAAATTATGATATTCCTATTTTTGAAGCTTTTCTCCCGCTTTCAGGAAAGCCAATCTTGGCTATCTTTTATTTATAGTAAGTAACCGGCGTTCAAAAATCGCCGTTCGTTCAAAAATTGTTTGGCATAAACTGTTACTGTTAGCCTTCATTATCCCACTGCTGGGCAAAGCCCTCTCCCCATGCCTTGAGGTCTTTCGATCCAGGGCTAAAGTAGAACACAGGTCGTTTGTTTTGTCCAGCTCGTTCCGCCATCTTCTACGGCATAAACAGCAGCCTAAAATAATATAGATGTCAGGTCCAAAATTCCACTATGTAAAGGCCAAACCTTTATCAAGCCTTATCATAGAACACAAAAAAACCCAGAACGTTTACTTCTCCGTTCAGTTTCCCCTATTTTTAACCGACTTCTAAAAAAGGAGGAGGTTCTCTATTCGGATGTTTGTATTTTTTTTTTTTTTTTTTATGTTTGTTTGCGCAAAACTCCGTCGCTTGCCAACCGATTTGAAAAATTCTTTTTTTGTTGGAAAGGGTATACTTCCCAAATGGTCCCATAGAAATTTCATCAAAAACGGTTCAGTAGTTTGGTTTTTAAACCAAAATTACTGGTAAAAATTACAACTAAAAAGTGAAAAATAAAAACTTTTTTGCAAAAAAATACAACCGACTTCCAAAAACGACACTACAAAGTGAAAAATAACTTTAATTTCGGAAGTCGGTGGCAAACAACGAATATGCGAACTCAACGACACCGACTTCCGAAATTAAAGTTATTTTTCACTTTGTAGTGTCGTTTTTGGAAGTCGGTTGTATTTTTTATCCTTTACAGTCCCATTTTATCTGGTTGTGTCATTGAACAAATTCCGACTTTATTGAGTTTTTAGTCGAGTATGTAGGTATGAGACATTCTATAATAATGTTACATTGTCTTTATTTGCAATAATTGCTTGGCATAAACAATGCCAAAAATACCGTAAAAACAGACCCAATTTTTATCAGTCCTTGACACTAAACATCATGCTGTAAAACCTCAGTTTCTCTTCCGCTCAATTCCTATTAACAACAGTCCTACATTTTATCTAGTTATGTCATTGAACAAATTGCATTTTTATTGAGTTTTTAGTCGTGTACCTACGTCGGTAATAGGCATTCAATATTAATATTTGTTCGACTGCTGCGCTGCGTGTCGCGGATTCGATTCCCGCACGGAACAAATATTTGTATGGCCTATAAGTAGTTGTTCCGGGTCTGGCTGTTTGTGTATGTGAGTTTAAATGTTTGTAAACGCACCGACGATACAGGAGAAATTCCTAGTGTAGGACAACGTTAAAAAAAAAAAAAATTGGGCATAGTCTTTTTTTTCTAGTGGTTGCAAGCGTTACGACTGAGCTTGAGGTCCTGGGATCGATTCCCGGTTCGGGCAAAGTGTTATTGGGTTTTTCCACCTGGAATTTCTCAGTCCCGTTTTTTATATCCATTTTTCAAATCCCGGAGCCTAGATTTGTGCCTGGTAGAAGGTGATGGACTCGCCCCTGTTACATGGGACATAAGCTTAACTGGCGAAATGTGGGTATACTATAGATGCCTCTGCCTAACCTTTCGGGGTATACAGGCATGGTGTTAGATTGTTTGGCTTAAATAAACACCAACCAAAAAAAAGGGGTTTAACATAAAATTCTGCGTGCTGTGAACCCTAGAAGGTCTACTTCTCCCCATAACTTCCCCTTATTTTAAATCCTCCACATTTTATCCGGTTGTGTCATTGAACAAATTCCGTCTTTATTGTGTTTTTCGTTGAGGCCTTGGACTCGGCTCGTTGGCGGCGCGTCGGTGGCCTCGGGGAAACTGCATCTCCGTAGTTTAACGGTGACGTGACACGAATTCTATGAGAGCGTGATCGTATTCTGCATGCAGAGGACGTTGTAATGTTTAATCGTTGCGTATTCGGTACGTCATATTTTATTTTTTGGGATCTTAGTACATATTCTAGTCTCTTTGAAGTTTCGTTACCTATAAATTACGTATTTGAATAAATACACTTTAATTAATTTTGACATTTTTATACGGTTTAGTGAAAGTCCCGTCAAAAATGGTCCAGCCGTTTCGTAGATTACCTGAAACAAACAGACAGACCACCAAAAAAAAAAACGATTTTTTGTTATAAGTGCCGTATATAATAATAGCTTTTAGTAAAAAGCTGTTATTTTAACATTACAAATGGACACTTCAATTTTATTTATTTGTGTGTGTATGTATTGTATAGATTTAAAGAACATTCGTTGCATTTAGGCTTCAACATTGTTAAAGTAACATGTGTAGTAATTCTCTTATAAATAACAATAATCAAATTGTGAACTATGTTGTGAGCAATGGTAGCCCAGTGGCAACGGCCGCGACTTACGAGTTGTAGGTTCGAACCCAGACAGGCGCTTTACTTTGTAAATTATGTCATTACCATTGCTCTCAAAACGGTGAAGGAAAACATCGTGAGGAAACCGGAACGAAAAATTCTAAGAAATGTAACATCTACCAACCCCCACGGGACCGCGTGGTGGATTACGGCCCACTCCCTCTCACAGAGAGGAGGCCTGTGTCCCAGCAGTGGGAACGCTATAGGCTGAGTATGAACAATGTTATCGAATGTTTTCTATAAGCATTGTATTTACTTCGTTGGCACGACATTTAATCAGCAATGAGGATGTATTCTCGCTAGTGACGTGGCATGAATGTTAATCAAACGTGATCTTTTAGCGTAGCTCTGTTCAACATTGTGATGCTCAGCAATTTGTATGTCCTTCTCTTGATTGTGGGTTAATTTGTCCAATTAAGGAAATCAAGCAAACTATAATGCATTGATTACAAATGTACATCGTTGGCCCGTATACTGATTGTTTCTGTTCGATGATGATTTGCGACAATTCAGGCGTTATATTGTTCATAATTTCCATTCGTAGCTGATGATTTGATAGCATAAAAATAAGCATAATCACCCTATAATGTTTCTGCTGATGGGACACAGGCCAACGCTCTTCGAGATGGAGGATGTAATGCGACGCGGGCCCAGTGCGGGTTGACGGATGTCATATGTTTTAGAATTTTTGGTTCTACGACACGCCGGTTTCCTCACGATGTTTTTCTTTATCGTTTTGAGAGCAGTGGTGATGAAATTGTTTACACAAAGTAAAGCGCCTGCCTGGGTTCGAACCCACGACGTAGAACTCGTAAGTCAGGGCCGATGCCACTAGGCCACCATTGCTCTCTCTCTGTGATAGGTTGTATTTTAAATGTGTAATCAAAATTTAGGTATATACGCTCTAGTTAACGGATGCTATGAAACAAAAGCCAACTGATGCAATTATTTTTGCCGCATGGAGATAAAGAAACCCGCCGCCAGCGGCTTCAGCTGCATTCGGTTAGACTGGAAGCCGACCCCAATATAGTTGGGAAAAGGCTAGGCAGATGATGATGATGGAGATAAAGACACTGGCTTCTGTAACACAGGTGTTTGTACAGACGCCAGCACATCAAGCTACTACAATCTGTCAAATTTCTTTAATAGATTTTCAACTTTATGGCTAAAGCATTAGGTTCAAAGTTGATTGGGAAAATTTGACAGCTTCGGGTAGCTTGATGTGCTGGCGTCTGTACCAAGCGCTGAATTCAACACGCGTAGCATGACCACCATAGAGACGGGTTTTGCCGGTGGAAGAATAGACAAAATGACAGACTGACAGAAAGATTTCTACCGTCTTAAGCATGGCGATGAGGAGAAGAAATGTTTCTATTCTTCAGTCGACAAAGGTCTACGATGTCAAGCATGACGACCAATGTTTCTCTACTTTTGACACTTGACAAGCTGGATAAGTTCCGACAAAACTGGAACTGGAGTGGAGGGAGGCCTTTGCCCAGGAGTGGGACAGCGTAAGCTAGTAAAAAAAAAAAAATAGGGAACTATAAAAAGTTTATTTATTTATTATTTATATCGTCACGAATAGCTCACGCCGTGGTAAAAGAGTAGGTATTATCCCCATTACCACTTAGCTTACTGAGAATTATCCACTCAGCGTTGGTAACGAAGCTCACTGCCCACTCGTAAAGGCTATTCAATGAAATAGAAAAAAAAAACTCTATCAAAGAGTTTTTTGAAATTGCAATCATTACAGAACTTTCCATTCTAAATGGAAACCACTTCAAACTTGAAGCACCACTTCATATCATACAAAAAGTGAGTTGGAATATTTACTCAGAGTGACTGCATCGTAAATAATCGTGTATTTTCGCCGTTTCTCGGAAAAATGTTCGGTTTATTAGAGAGAATTATTTGTTAGTAGCTTCAAAGAACGACGTTCGTGAATTTGTATTGCGACTTTGAAGTGATATGTTTTTATTTATTTTTTCTTTAAACAAGCTATGATGATGATGTGCAGTTGGATTGAGTGCCTTGAAGAAATAGAAATTATTTTGGTTGTATTCACGATGTAGTAGTAAATAGACATTTGTTTTCAAATGACGTCATATTGGGACTTCACATTCATTCACCGTCCATATATTTTTGAGCTAAATTTGAAAGTAAACTAATAAAAACACCATATTCCGAAAGAATACGTTTTCTCTCCATTTTCTACTACGGGATCAAACATCGAATAATACGGCTATTTTAACTGCGTGTAACTAATCTCAATAATCGGGCATATCTGATAAACGATTTTACTTTGTAAGTAGGTTTGTACAAACACTTTTACATGTCAATCATATTTTAAAACTAGATGAGGTCGGCGTTTCCTATCTGACTAGTCGGAGAAGAAAGGCCGAAACAAACTCAGAGGTCACAGTCTCTTTTAAAGTCCAGACATAATCTTGGTCAGGTCATATGAAGAATATGTAGATCGATGTCTGAGATGGTCTTTTGAGGAAAGAACTACACAGATTGAGAGGACCTGTACAGCCAGTGCACGCATTTGTCAGCAATCGTGCAGCTCAACTCAAAACTTAAGGAGCTCAACGATTCGACGAATAATACCAAAGAAAAGACTTTGGTTAGGCCACATTAAATTACTCAAAGGAGTAGAAATAATCAAAGGGCATCAAAAAATTCGTCCGCATCGCTGTCAATAGAAAACGTGCCCAAAAGACTGGCAGCTGATTCTTCGGCTAAAAAGGCCAGCCCGCTGGTCACGTGAAGAGTCGACCAACAGCTTGGCAATGTCTTGAAATACTAAGTGGGCACTCGGACCCCATGCCCCTAGTGTGTCAACCCCAGTTCTTTATAGAGCTGATGTCAGTTATAAAAAACTTTGTTATTAAGTATTGCGTATGTACAGACGCCAGCAGGTCAAGCTACCCGAAACTGTCAAATTTTCCCAATCAACTTTGAACCTTAACGCTATAGCGATAAAGTTGAAAATCTATTAAAGTTTGACAGATTGTAGTAGCTTGATGTGCTGGCGTCTGTACATTATTCGATGCAGTGAAGTAGTGATAACGAGTTTGCACGAGCAGAAATTTATTCTTAGAAACTCTCTAAAGAATCTTAGCATTCTTGTACGCATTATTAACAAGTTTGTTGTGTAGGTGTGTGAACAAAGAAATCAAGGAAATACTCAAAAATCTAATGGAATTTTCAACTTTACAACTAGAGTGCGCGCAAAATAATCGTAATAATAATTGAAATAATCGTTTGCCAATGGTCGTTTATGTCAGGTATCAAGAGAGTGTGCTATGTTCCGTATTTTCCAAAGTTAATAATCGCCATCATTATACCGGAAGTAATTAAAAGTGCTGGCAGGGATATAATCTTGAAGTCAAACGTCGCGCGCAGACTTATCTTGCGCGCACTCGATCTATTAAATGGTCATATTTAAATCGTCTACCCAACTTTAACTGCTATCTGCTTATCTACCTATTACTACCTACAAAACACATTGAGATCAAATTGCACTGTATCTTTCAGTGCTCCATCTTCCAAAGATATTGGAATTTAGTACGGCACAGCCACAAAATATATAAGTACAGAAGCTCTGCTTCCTACAACGAGCGAAAATAGGCGCACTCATGGACGTGTATGAATGGGCAATCTTAAATGGAAATGGTCAGCTAAATTCTGAGGTTTTGGCCAGCTTCAAAATGTATTCTGTCAGCAATTAAAGTCAATCGAGATGCTAATGGCCAGCAAGAATAAAAAAAAATTACCAGCAAATAATGTCATATTAGGTAGTTCTTTCTATAAGCGGTCGCTGGCCGCTCCGGCAACACCGCTCGCTTCGCTCGCTCGGCTCGACGGTGTTGGCCACAGTTCTAACCTAACCCATTTGGTCAGGGTGCCCTGATCTCTTTACTGTACTTTGCGCCTGTTCTTTTTTTACCTACTGCATAATAGTAGATTTTTCTTGTGAACCTAATGTTTAACTTGCGAATCATTTAATTACTTCTCGAATTCTAGACGAACACCTTCGCAAGTGCGCTAGCACTCGCTTTACGTGAAGCGTGTCTATGTGTGCATGCGTTCTGACTTTTTACAGGGAGTCAACCTTCTGTACCTAGCTATTCTATGGCACAACTTTAAACTACACCTATTAATATATTTAGGAACTCTACATCGTCGCATAAGAGCTTTTGAATGTAGAAACTGGGAAACAGTATTGCAGAAACACATTTAAGCGATTGTTAGTAGAAGACAATGGGAATTTAACTTAGTTTGTCTGCATTTTTAATGCTCTGTTCTAGATCTTGAATTTACAATTGTTTTTCTACTGTAAATGTCTTTTCTTTGCTGACTCTAACTTAGTTTCCTTAAAGTTGTTTATACAAAGTGAATCTTAAATGCATTTGTGATGGAGCTACTTACTACCTTTGAATGCAATGCTGTAATGTGTTCTTAAACTTTTTTAATCTGGTTCAAATATACAATGTTTTTATCGTCATCAATATTACAAATTTCTGGTCCACAAGAGCGTTGATTCGACTCAGATTTTTGCCACAGGAACCGGTAATTGACAAAAATAAAAAAAAAATCTCTCTACCCCATGTAACTGCTGACTACCACATGTTTTGACAATTTTATATTGTTTCAAGGCTAAGTACCAAAATGGCCTAAGTCTACCCTCAAAACTTGATACCAAAATTGAAGCAATAAAATAGCAACATCGATTCTGGCAAACGTCAGCGATGCGGCCTACATTGCAGTCTAAGTTTTGGGCCTGTGGAGGCACCTAGGCACGGCTATTTTTGGAAATAGGTCGTACGGCCAGACAATATGAAGTCAGTGAGTTATACTTTCATCGTGGACGCGTCGCTCATGCTTTATCTCTCAGTAAATGGGAACTGAGTAACGAGGTGCTGAAAAGTTCTGCAAGGTTAGTTTTTATTGGAGTTAAAGGCTTTAAGAGCAATTAGGTTTAATATAGGCTGACTGGGTAAAAGTCATGGGTAGGATCGCTTGTGGTTAAGTACCATCTATTGTCATAATATTTATCATATGTTATTGATTATTTGTAGTAAAATTTACTGTTTGAAATTCATAATTTATTATTTTTAGCTGTAATAAATTAACTACATAATTCAAACACAATGCGAATTGTTATATCCTACTAATATTATAAACGTGAAAGTTTGTATGGATGGATGGATGGATGTTTGTTACTCTTTTACGCAAAAACTACTGAACGGATTTGGATGAAATTTAGCGCACACATGGTTTTTAACCATGGTTTATAACCAGATTAACAGGATACTTTTTATCCCGATATTCCTACGGGATAGAAACTTATGTGGGTGAAACCGCGGGGTGCAGCTAGTGAATAAATAAATAAATCAAATCTTAAAAATGACTCTTATGTTTTGAAGCATTTTCCTAATTTAAACAGAACCACTGTTTAAATTAGGAAAATGCTTATATCCTGTTAAATTTAATTGATTATAAAGTTACTTACACATTCTATTAAATTATACTTGTACAACACGATTATCGTTGTGTGAAGCAAATGAGACCCAAATTACATTGTCAACACCAATTTACCATATACGCACCTACCGTTAAATTCGTTTACTCTAAAATATTTCACATACCTACAAACCAAAACCATCTTTATCTTAAGTAAAATAACGTATAAAATTGTGTGATGGAAAATGAGAAGAATTATCAATGAACCACGAAATTTGTTTGCGAGCTGATTCCATCACGAATATCGCGTCGTCTTAATAATCCATTGTCAAAATATCTGGGAAAATTCGTCAGATTTTTTTTTCAATTTTGACATGTATTGGTATAAGCAATGATATTACAAGTAAAACGAGGTAGGCAAGTTACCTACCGACACTTGATCTTCAAAAATAGAATACAATAGAATAATCTTTATTATGTACAGATACCAGCACATCAAGCTACTACAATCTGTCTTTCTTTAATAGATTTTCAACTTTATCGCTAAAGCATTAAGGTTCAAGGTTGATTGGGAAAATTTGACAGTTTCGGGTAGCTTGATCTGCTGGCGTCTGTACACCATATAAACTACAGACATAAATATAGAAATATTACAAATGATGATAAAATAGGTGGTCAAAAACGGCATGATGTCATTCTTTAAGATAATACACTGAAGTAGGACGGCATTTCATAATTATCGGGGGCGAAAAAGGGACAAAACGATACGAACAAAGCTAAGTAGCCAAATGTTGACATGGCAGTCGCGGAGCATGCATAACCAAAATCAAAATATTTTATTTCATATAAACCTACATGGGCACTTATGTTAAACGTCAGAAGCTAGGTGCACGGTTCTAATTGGTCGTTTCGTATTGAGAAGAGCCGGCAAGACACTTTTGGCGCGTAACAGTGTTTGTAGAAAACTATTTACAGAAATAAAACCATTTATTTATCGTTCCACCTTTTTGGTTTTGGACTCCAGTGTTATAGAAAATTACTGGCACGCGAAATTCTTTTCTAATGGTAGGAAACCTCCTTGTGTGCCTCGTGACTTCTATGGCAATAACAATATTCTCTCAAGGAGACGTTTGCCTACTCACCAAAATAAAGAACACTCAAACATTCCAAACTATTTCTCATCGAATTACTTCAGCAAAAACTTCCTAACTTTACCAATAAAACTTCACAAAAACAAGAACAAATCTAACATCAATCACGAACGTAACACGTTGCAAACTACCCTTTTTATTGCCTACAAAAACATCCCAATAGAACCAATCGGTCTCAGCATTTAATCAGTGGAGGTACTGGGGAACATTTAACTCCCCACTGATTAAATACCAATCGTATAGTGACAATCGCTGGCAGTAAATATTACCTCATCGGCAATAAAAATATATTAGTACGATTGAATAGGCCGTCACACAGTATTGCCTCTTAAAATTATAGCGTTATGGTCACACTAATGGAGAATCAATGGACTGGTTTTGGGGTTCCGTAAGTGACAGGTCACTGTCAACCACGATGTTATGTTTTAGGACTCCTTATTTCAAAGGGTCGGTTAACGTAACACAAGTAGGTATGTCAAATACGGTTACGTACCTACTCGTTATTAAGATATGTGAGGTAGGTTTATTTTTTAGGTTTTATTGTGTAGGTTTAATTAGATTAGTGTTATTTGTTTTTTTTTTTTATTTAACGTGTTTTATGAGCGTATGTTATTTTATGGATCTATGGTCTGGAAATAAAGATTTATTATTATTATCTGACATACGACAAGGTCATAATTTTGTGATTGAAATTTGAAACAATGCATTTTTTTTTGGTTTGACGATAGTTAGTGGCATTTTTCACGTTAACGCGTGCGGCAAGTGGACGTAATTTAGATACGCGACTATAACTGTTCATGTGCAGTTTAAAAGGATCGGTAAAAACAAAACAAAGTGACCCGTAAAGCAGTAAAATGTTTCAGAAAGTAAAGTTTATAATCGATTCTAACGTTAATTGTTCTCGATTCCAGATACAATATTTTGGGTTAGAACTTTCTTATAATACTTCTTTTACGTACTTTTTTGTACGTTTATAAAATGACAAACGTTGTCCTACCCGAACGTAACTAAAATGCGCACAAACTAAGTCTGCGCGTGTGTTTAAACTTCAAGACTATATTCCCTGCCAGCACATGTAATCACATTTGGCATAACAGTGAAGAAAAACATCGTAAGGAAACCGGCATGTCCTAGAACCAAAAATTCGAAGACATGTGACATCTACCAACTCGCACTGGGCCCGCGTGGTAGATTATAGCCCAATCCCTCTCGAAGAGAGGAGGCCTGTGTCCCAGCAATGGGAACAACTTAAAGGCTGATTATGATGCAATGATGGCGAATATTTACTTGTCTCTTGACCATAGATAGAATTTCTATGCTCTTGATACTTGATATAAGCATCAAAATGGCGGCAAACCATTATTTTCGATTTTGACAGCGCGCAGACTTAGTTTGCGCGGACTCTACTACTAAGTTACCTACTTCCAAGTTGGTCCCAGTTACTTGGCTTTTGAGTATTAGCGCAAGGTGCGATCCGTCGCATGCAAGTTTGATACAATTTGTCGCTTTGTTCTGGACACATTATAAACTATCGATAAATAATTTGCTAAATTGTAAATGGTTTGTTCACAATTTTTCGATCATTTATTATCGCGCGACATAGATTATAAACTAACGATATTCATAAATGAAACGGTGACATAAAATCTATAGGTACTAAGATGGTACGCTAACAATCATGATAAGTAACTACAGAACCATAATACGACAAATCTAACACACGCTTGGTAGATTTTTATGAGATGACTTACAAATAGGCGAAAATATAGCCCTTAATGGGGGAACAATAGTCGTAGACTGTTGCGGTGTTCCGTATGTCCCACATACGGAACTAACCTAACCTAACCTAACACACGCTTGGCGGATTTTTATGAGATGACTTACAAATAGGCGAAAATATAGCCCTTAATGGGGGAACAATAGTCGTAGACTGTTGCGGTGTTCCGTATGTCCCACATACGGAACTAACCTAACCTAACCTAACACACGCTTGGAAGATTTTTATGAGATGACTTACAAATAGGCGAAAATATAGCCCTGAATGGGGGAACAATAGTCGTAGACTGTTGCGGTGTTCCGTATGCGGGGTAATGGTGCGTAACGGTATAACGAGGAAGGGGGGGGGGGGGGGGGGGGGTAAAAAGCCATTGATGTTTAGTAGTCTGTTTTTATTGAGCATCAAGGCATTCGTACGTAATATTTATTTATTTGTTATTGTAGTATATATTTTTAGACTGGGATAGTTATTAACACTTCTCCCAGTCTGCTCCGACTTTCGGTATCTCGGTTCACTCGTGCAAAGCGATGGCGAAGTAGATCAGACGGTTAAGGACAGAATTAACATTGGGTGGATGAAATGGCGACAGGTCACGGGAACAATCTGCGACTCCCACATTCCCCTTAAACTTAAGGGGAAGATATATGAAACCATGATTAGACCTGCTCTCTTGTATGGATCAGAATGTTGGGCCACAAAAGGGATAAATGAAAGGCAATTGCATGCAGCTGAGATGAGAATGCTAAGAGGGATGTGTTACACGAATGGATTTAATAAGAAATGAGTACATAAGAGGAAGTCTGAAAGTGGCACAAGTAACTGAAAAGTTGTGTGGAAATCGGTTGTCATGGTATGGGCATGTGTTACGGAAAAATGAGGAAAATGTCGTGAGGAGAGTTTTGAGTATGAATGTCGATGGCTATAAGAGTAGGGGAAGACCAAAGAAACGATGGATGGAATGTGTGAATGATGATATGGTTAGAAAGGAGGTGACTACCGAGATGAAGACTAATACAACATGTCTTTTTCTTCCATACTCCTCGTATGGAAGAAAAGGACACGTTGCGCCGACCCCAAATAAATTGGGATAAGGGCAGGAGAATGATGATGATAGTTATTATAACGGGTGTAAAAATACTCGTAAAGTCGAGAGTCACTTGTTCTTCCTGTTATCTAGGAACCTTTACTGTCCATTCCAAGGTTGTCTGGAAGAGATCGCAGAAAGCGCTAAGGCCGCCCATTGTATGTTTTGTAGTGTTAAATGTACTTTTTGTTACCTCTTTTATTTCTGGTGTACAATAAAGTATACAGGGTGGCAGGGACATCGACGTGCAAAGTGTAACCATGGATTCAGCACATGATACTAGACCCCATAGCGTCGAAATTTTTCGTCGGTTATAAAAAAAAAATCTTCTGTTTCATAGAAAAGTGCAATACCTACGCGGTAAAAATGTATGGAACAGCAATATTTTTTTTAATAACCGACGAAAAATTTCGACGCTGTGGGGTCTAAACTCATGTGCTGAATCCATGGTTACAGTTTGTGCGTCGATGTCCCTGCCAGCCTGTATATACAACCGGAATGTCCCGGAATTAACGCACACCACCAGACACCCCAATTAGAATATTATGTTATAATCATAATATATACACTGAATTTTCATTATTATGTATAAAACACTGTTTTTTTTTATAAATTAGTTGTACAGATTGTAGGAGAAAATTATAGTCACATTACAAATCTACGCATGCACACAGTCGCACTTGTATAAGGGTCTAGCGTAGTAGGTATTTCATCCATTTTGGTTTGTTTTGACTGTACAGCGGAAGTGTGACAGCAGTTTACGTAGTTTTAATTATTTTTGGGATAAAATATTACCCATATTAAAAATTGCAAAAATCGATTCAGTAAACGATTCTGGTCAAACTATTTTCATAATGTGCATTAATTCAGTTACACATTGTATAAATATAAATAAATAAAACCTTCTGATTACGAAAATGTTGAAGGTCCAAGTTCCAACTTTTTGTCCCACCCCTGGGCAAAGGCCCCTCTACTTCTTCCATCTTTCCCGAGCCTGCGCTTCCTCCTTCCAATTTTGACGAAAATATATATGTTTTAAATATTTTAACTAAACTTTAAATACTCCCATATCTGCATGCGCCCATAAGCACGACGGTTTTCTTGCGTTATTTTTCGGACTACCGCGAATACTATAGTTTGACCGAAACTGCTGTACCGCACCTTACGAATGCCCGGTGAGGTGGGAGGAATGCGCGGCGAGGCGGGGGGCGGGACGCCGTGAGCGATGACGAATGAGCGGCCTGCACTGCCCCCCCGTCTCGCCGCGCACATACTGAAGGCGCGGTACAGCGGTTTTGGTCAAACTATAACACCAAAAACAAAAGTCATTTCCCAGCAATTATTTTTGCTCAAAGTTACTTAGTTTGATCTTAGTTAGTTTTACAACCTGTACACTAGTTTGTCTATGATAAGACACACAAGAAGAAGCTGTTGGCTTATAATTATCTACCCGGACACTCAACAGTTCTTAATGACACTTTACTGGCACAACATTGGTTTGGCTCAGTCATAACAGTCAGGGTCGGTTCGTGGATGGGTCATAATCAGCTTATAATGTTCCCACTGCTGGGACACAAGTCACCACTCTTTGACAGGAACTGGGCCATAATCCACCACGCGGGCCCAGTGCAGGTTGATGGATGTCACATGTGTTCGAATTTTTTGATTCTAGGTCATGCCGGTTTTCTCACTAGGATGGGTGATCCACTATTGGGTATCGTTACCCAGTAACTGGGATGTAGAGGTCAGATAGGCAGCCACACCTTGTAAAATACTGGCATTCAGCTGCATCCGGTTAGGCTAGAAGCCGACCCCAACATAGTTGGGAAAAGGCTAGGCAGCTTGATGGCCATAAATGTGTGAACGCTTGCAATATACAAAACAATTGCATAACGGTATCAAGGCCAGTGATGACGTCATCTAACATCCACTTATGAAGGAGTTCATAGTAACAAGTGACGTCATGCAAGGACGTCTGCTAATTAACTTTAGGGATTATAATTAGGAACAGTGCTTTTCGTGACCGCTAGTAATTACAAATCAGCATATTTACTTGACCTACATACGTAGTGTTTGTTTTAATAAATGTTGACATTGGTGAATAACTGGAAATATGTATGCAATTATTTTATGAAGGATTTAGAATGTAGCCTATACATGATGTAGAAAAAGCAATTAAAATAAAGAAGGTAGACTTAGAACGAAGTTACTAAATAAGATAAATTGGGTTCGTATGACAATATGGGTGTTGGGTCCACTGCTGGACATAGGCCTCTCCCAGACTGCGCCGCAACATCTTGTCCTCCGCCTTCCACATCCAGTCTACACCAGCTACCTTCTTTAGGTAGTCTGTCCATCTAGCTGGGGAGCTTCCCACATGACGTGTGTAGTGAACCAGTCAAATAAAAAAACCGACTAATTGCGAAACGTTTTATGCTACCGTACAATATTTAACACTACACATTAAAAAAAAAAAACACGTTTCTTGTGTATGGACCCACTTTATTTTTTAACTTAATTTAATTTTTATGATTTGTTGTTATAGCGGTCATGTACTGTTACAGACAGATGGACGAACACCGGAGCCTTAGTAATAGGCCCGTTGGCACCTTTGGGTATGGAAACCTAGTAAAAATGAACTTAACGATAGTAAGTAAAATTGTTATTAAGCATTATCGGGTTGTCAGTTCAATATACAAATTATATGGATGCTGTCATAGAAAGGCACATTATAATCGGACTTTGATATTCCCACTGCTGGGGCACAGGCCTCCTCTCAGTGAGAGGAAGAAAGATTAAATCAAACATGCCAATTCCATAACCTATCGAACGAGTGCAAATCCCTTATGTAGAATGCCAAAAACGACGAAAATCGTCGCCATTTCGCCTAAAATTGTGGTCGTTATCCAGAAATGGGGCACTTAATACTTTTCGCTTCCATTCCATCCATTTTTTCATTTCATTCCATTTTTCCATTTTTGTCGCAATTACCGTTTGAAATCTGATAATAATGGAATTTATCAATACGATTTTTTGCATAAAATATTCAGAAAAGGCATGAAGAGATGCAAGATAGGCCCCCTTGTTGGGAGGAGACAAAAGGTAAATCTGATTGGTGGCGTTTGGTGAAGCGAAATTTTTATATCTTTGAAGACAACAGGCGAAGAGTGATCTCGACAGTAGGCGAGACCACCTCAAGAGTAAGCCACCCTCAAACATACAATACCATTAACAAAAAAAAAAACTTTTTACAAAAAACCAAACGACTTCCAGAAAAAACTATAAAGTAAAAAATAACTTTAAATCGGTGTCTTTGGATTTTTTTGTATTTTTGCTACCGAGTTAAAGTTATTTTTCACTTTGGAGATAGTTTTTTTTTATTTTTCATATTTTAGTTATGGCACAGTACTCGTACCTACCCCACTACACTACACCAATTCGTGTACTATTTCTTGCTATATCAACACCAGTGACAGGAAGTATTATAACACAATAAAGATACACAATGTGGATTAAATACACGCGAATAGTAATCCTTCTTTTTTCAAAGTCGTATAAAAATGGTATTGTAACATGTCCGCACTGTGCACGTAACTTCTCAGCCAAGATAAGCTATATCAGTCATATAAGATCCATAGCCGTTAAAAACAGGAAGCCAATTAAAAACGTTCAAAATCTACTCGGAATCTCATCTCAGCGACAATCAATGTCAAAAACTTGTCAAAATGTAGGGAAATTAGAGGTATTTTTGACAGACTGAGATTGATATCAGACTGTGAATGTTCTTAAAATGGCGAGAATTACCTATCTGAAATGGTCACCGTAGCCGAAATCGGCATGGGAATATATCCTTAATACTCGTACGAGTATGTTTATAGGCAAGTCACCTTCGTTGTGAATTATATTCCACATAAGGCTCGGTGCAAACGGGCCACCAACCACAGCCACCGGTGGCGCGCGCTACTGCCACTTTTGTAAGTGTCAGAAGCAAGCGATAGCCACCGGTGTTCAGAAGCCGCCACATTTTATAACTCGCTCTCAGCTGCGCAGTCTTACGATGGACTCCGACGCGGAAAGTTTCCACGCGTTATTGTTAATACGCAGACGACGTAGACAACGCCGTCGCCGTCTATAAGTATTGGGTACATCCAATTTTAACGTCGTGTGTGGCCCGCAGCGACCACAAGTGGCGAGTCACCGACACTGCTGTAGCGAGTGGCCACCACCGGCCACGCGTGTGCGGCGAGTTTCAATAAAATGTATTGAAAAGCGCGTGAACTGCTTGTCGCTGGCTACCGGTGGCTGTGGTTGGTGGCCCGTTTGCGCCGAGCCTAAAGAATCCAAGTATGAATTTAATATGCCGTATTTTATCTTCGCAATTGGCACTTTCTCTGGGGATGAGGAAAATTAGAATTCTTTATTCTGATACTTTTGTATTTATGTCGAATTAATGAGAATTTATTAGAGTCCGTTGTGGGTAATGAATTAGCTTTGATTTTTAATGAAATATAAGGTAAGAAATTGGGCGAATAATATTAATTATATATTATTTTTATATTGATAATTAATGAATTTATACTTTACTTCAATGGTAGGTGCGAGTGATATTTTTAAATGCTAAAAAGAATAAAAAAATTCACGGCGACTGTCCTCGAAGCTGTTTTTTTTTCGACAGTTAAAAATGTATGGTCATTCATGTATAAATTCTGTCCTACCATTTATACAAGAAAATTAAATGGGTCCAAAGACTCAACATGCAAAAATAGAAAGAAAATTCGTTTTTCAATAAATCTACTTTCAAATACAGAAATAAACCTTCTAAGGATCAAAAGAAACCCAAAAATCAGACACTTTATCATCTCTGCTGCCGCCATTGAATTCTCGATCCAGAAAAATAAAGATTAAATAGCCAATGAATAGCAAAAACCCTCCAAGTAGGAAAGTACACAAGCGTTTTTTCAATACGAACATTTCTTATATAAAATGGCCGCCATTTTACGAATTTATTGGACACTTTTTACACCCACAATACCACGAGGAAGTTGCCTTATTCGAATGATAAATACACCATAAACTCGGAAAACTCGTCGCGAGTATTGGCAAACAATTTATTGATGATACATTACGTACTACATTAGTGTCCGTGTTTACCAATTTCGACTTTATCTCTTTGAGGTAAGGGTCATTTAGGAATATAGGAATGTTTATCATAATCATGCTGTATTGAATAACGAGCTATGTTCGGGAAAGCCGTAAACCAAATGTCAACTTTGGCCATACAACACGCATTTGGTTTGGTTATGCATACTTACGTGGTTTTGTTGTGGTACGTAAATGCTTCGATATTTGCTATTATTCTAGTAAATGTTACGTATTATGAGAGGTTTTAAATATAATAAAAGTTACGTATTATTTATGTCATGATTGCCCAGTGTTTAATGCCTCACCCTTTCATGCTCGAACGACGTTGTGGGTTCTAATCCGAGCAAGTACCAATGTGACACTTTCAATTTATATGTAATTTTATACTTTCTGAATTTGGATATTAGGCTCAATTTACATTGTCGCGGAACGGAGTGGAAGCGAGTTTTTGTATAATGAACTTTATGTCAAAAGTGTAACGCACAAATTGGATACACACATACGCACAGGTCGTGCAACTTCTGGAGAATTATCGCGCATTCTCGGAAATTCCGGCAGTAACAAGCTCGTATCTCGTTTATACGTTAGACAATCGACATAAAGTTCATTTTGCTATGTATAATAACGCTACGAAAACTCGCTTCCACTCCGTTCCGCGGTAATGTAAATTGAGCCTTATTGCCATTGGTGAAGGAAAAACATCGTTAGGAAACCTGGACTTTATAGTTAATACTAGCTGCTGCCCGCGACGTCGTCTGCGTGAAGGCTCTACAGCACCAAAAATACGTAAGATGCCAGTGTCGCTATAGCATTATAAGTAAACAACTTTTAAAATAGCATTAAAATATAAGTTTTTCTTGCAAGCGAAGCAAGTGAAGAGAGTTATATGGGAATCCTGCTGAGTTCAGTCATAAGATGTGACTGAAGGAAATATAGAAAATAATAGTTAATGTAAGTCTGAAATCACCAACCCGTCTTGAGCAAGCGTGGTGACCAATGCTCGTGCCTTCTCTGTATGAGAGGAGGTTTTTATTCTGTAGTGGGACAGTCAATCAATAAACTCAGCCTATTACAGTCCACTGCTGCACATAGACCTCTCCCAGGCTGCGCCACAACCCTCTGTCCTTCGGCTTCCGCATTCAGACTGTCCCAGCCACCTTCTTTAGGTCGTCCATCCATTTAGGGGGGGGGGGTGTCCCACACTATACTTGCCGATACGCGGTCTCTACTCCAGGACTCGTGGGACAGTAAGAGGCTGGTTTTATTATTTATTATTTTAGTATTTAATCGGTATTATGTCAAGGGCCATGTTCACCAATCTCTGTGCTTTAGTATGTTCCATTAAACATTTTGACGCAACGTCTCACTACGCAGAACAGTCCTAATGTCAAAACGTTTCCGGGGACATTAAATAACTAACGCTTGCCAAACTTGGCCACAATTGGTATAAACACGGACCTCTTTTGGACAAACTACTCCGGCATTTTATGAAAACGCTAAAATATACCGTTACTTTTTAAAAAAGGCCAGTGAACACTGGTGGCCTAGTGGTAACCAACGCGCCTTACGAGCTGTCGTAGGTTCGAACCCAGGCAGACGCTTCACTTTGTGTAAATATTTCATCACCACTGCACTCAAAGCGGTGAAGGAAAACATCGTGAGGAAACGGCATGTCCTACGATCAAAAATTCGAAGGCATGTGCCAACCCGCACTCGGCTCGTGCGGTGCATTACGGCTCACTCCCTCTAATCAAGAGGAGGCCTGTGTCCCAGCAGTGGGAACATTGTAGGCTGATACGTATGTTATGTGTGTTTGATGCACTGTCTCACTATGCAGAACAGTCCTAATGACAACCGTCAAAATATTTCATGAGACATTAAATATTAGCGTTTGTCAAACTTGGGCCTTAGTACAGTTGGTATCAACACTGAAATTGATTATAAACATCGCAGTTAAAGACCTCTTTTGAAAAACCTACATACTCTGTCATTTGGCTCTGGGAAACGCTAAAATACACAATACCTATTTAAAAAAATAATAAACTCAAGAAGGTACACCTAGCTGCCAAGTATTTTCATTACTATTCTTTGTGCGATACCCTTAATTTAGGAAGCATAAAAGTCAACGGGTACTTCCAAATTCAGGTTAGGTTCTGTTAATGACCTGAACTGGTCGCCTAATGGCCTATGCAATGGCCTCCCATTTTCTTTATTTGGTAAGTGGTTTGAAGAGAAACTATAGGTATACCTACCATTTTATATTTGTATGCTAAGATTCGTGGCAAACCATAGTTCTGGTAGCCTTCCACAGGTCTTTTATGACATACAAATGTCAAAATCTAGCAATTTATAATGATATAGCTATTCAAACTGTACCTATTTAATCATGAGATTACATAATAACACGATATAACAATACACTTCTATTCTAAGGAAAAAGATCTATGGTCTATCCACATTTCGCCAGCCGTGGTTCGGCCTATTTGACCAGGCCCAAATCCAGGCTTTAAAGTCAAATCATTTATTTCAAATAGACACATAAAAAGCACTTTTGAACGTCAAAAATTAAATTAAAATAAAATTGATTCTAGTCGCCCCTTCCAAAAGATAGTTTTCGTATGGAGAAGAATGGGCAAGAAACTCCACCGTTACACTTTTAAACTGTTTTACAATATTTTGCATACATTAATTATATAATTATACGTGAAGACGATGCACCTAAAAATAAAATTACTATACCACGATAGGTATTAGAAGGTATTATATAGAACTAAAATGGATTAATGAAACCATGACATATAAATTAACTACACATGATAGATACATGGTGCTCACATATTTACAAACATTTTAAAAGTTGGATAGGATTTTTATAAATAAACTAGCTTCTGCCTGCGGCTTCGCCCGCGTGGATGTCGGAAATTATCCCACGGGAACGTGCTAACAGGATAAAATGTAGGTGCACCAGGACGCCATCTATCTCGCGGGCCCTTTGTGGCTAATTACAATAGAAAACAATTGTGTCTCATTAATGGTGATTAAGAGGGTACCTATATGATATCTTTACCTAAGTACCTACCTAATTAAAAAAATAAATAAACTCAATAACAGAAAATAAAATACCTACCTACCTAAATAAACCTATTTATGACGATAACTAATCTAAACTCAATCATCATCTGCCTAGCCTTTTCCCAACTATGTTCAGGGCCGGCTTCCAGTCTAACCGGATGCAGCTGAATACCAGTATTTTACACGGAGCGACTGCCTATCTGACCTCCACAACCCAGTTATTGGGTAATACGATACCCTTGGTACGACTGGTTGTCAGACTTTCGGGCTTCTGACTACCCGTAACGACTGTCAAAGATCCACGAATGACAGCCGGGACCAACGGCTTAACGTGCTTTCCGAGGCACGGAGGTGTCTCGGTATGTAAAGATGGTCACCCATCCACAGACCGACCGCGGCAAGCGTAGCTTAACCTGACCGATCGACCTGTGCGGCTGTTATTATTTAGCCACGGGCCCCTCAATCTAAACTCAATAAATAAGCAGAATCTCTAAAAACTAATATCTATACGAATGACTATCCTACCTAACAGTATTATAAAATAACCTACGGTCACTACGTACACTATCAAATATACTACCTATACTTTAAAATTAAAATCTATACCTACGACTTATATAAAAATAAACCTAAATAACTCTAAAAAGTAAAAGGAATAAAAATGAACTCCACTGCGTGTGACCTAACCTACGACAAACTTATTATTTGCGGTTGGTACAGTAATCGGATCTAGGGATCGAACCGCAAAATTAAGTTTGTTTTTTATTGTATATACTTTTCCGGGATAAAAAGTACCCAGTGTGGTGCCCAGGATATTAAAGAATAATTATACCAAGTTTCATCGTAATCGAACCGGTAGTTTTTGCGTGATGCCTGAACAAACAGATAGACAGACAGACAGACAGACAGACAAAAATTTTTTTAATCACATTTTTGGGTTCGGTGTCGGTCTAGTAACACCCCCTGCCATTTATTTTTTTGATATTTTCAATGTACAGAATTTTCACTTCTACAGATTTATTATAAGTATAGATAAAGAGTAACAAGTCCAGGTGTGACTTTAAGTAATCACAGAATGTAAATCAATGTCAAAAAAAAAAGAATAAATTATGCATTACATTAGCAACCAGTTTGATTTTGTCTAGACTCTAGAGATTGTCCTACGGAGCAGAACCAGCATGTTTCCAAGCATTCTTATCTTGGATATAATCCTCTAATTTATAATAACTTCAGGCTGCTATTGAGAAATAGCATAGGTATGTAATAGTAATACCTGTATCTAAACATTTTATAGAATAGAAACGAATTCAAAATCGTATATTGAATATTTTTGAAGAACAGTAATTGCTGTGAGCGTATATGAACGAGTTCGATGCCGTAACTATAGTTTTTAGTCTGTATGTATGTTCCGGATCGGCACAAAAACGGCTGAACGGATTTAGATAAAATTTGGCATACAAGTAGTCTATAACCTGGACTGATACATAGGGTACTTTAAATCCCGGTAGTAACTTCCCATGGGATATTTTCTAATATTTACGCGAGCAAAGCTGCGGGCAAACGCTAGTAATGCCTATAAAGATTTCACTGCTGGGACACCGGTCCCCTCTCTATGAGAGTGAGTGGGCCATAATCTACCACGTGGTCCCAGTGCGGGTTGCTAGATGTCACATGGCTTTGATTTACCGAATATCTTCGGTAGGTCTGTGTAACATCATAATGTAGGTAGGTAGTTGTCGGTTGCATGCGTTTAACGACTCTGTGGGAATATATATCAAAATTTTATTGGAGAACGGTCTATCAAGTTGTAAATGCCAACTGAGGGCTATTACTGCGCTCATGGCACGATAACCAAGTATATTCCCTCATGCAGTGTTATATTTTATTGCTTTGTAGCGGTATCTACAACGCCACATGCGAACAACGCGTCATACTAACATCACGCAAATCCTGCATCTCGCAAGCAGAGTTTACCGCGCACTTAGCATAGATACAATTTCCCAACATCAATCGTTGGGCAATTGCCCGCCAGACACAATACCCGTCTGGTCGGAGGATCCTCTCTTTTCTATGGAGGTTGAGTGAATTTTACACCCTGTTCCTCATGCCTCCAAACTGGTGACCCCGAGTATGAACGTCGGCGCAGCCTTCGTGCAAACACTTCAGCGTGACGTCATCATCATCACTCCCGCAAGCTTCAGCGGCGAGTCACCCAGCCAGCCAGCATCCACGGCTTCAACGGGTATCCTGACCACCAGCATGCAGCGTCCGCGCATACCTGGTCATCACCCTCAGCTTCATCAGCAACCTTGGCACAGCACACTGCACTTTCGGCCGGTCAACAAGCAGAGCACCCTCTCCTGGTCGACGCAGCAGCCAGCCTCAACCCGGCGCTGTACGACATCCGACGCACTGGAGTATAACGCAGCGCCACCCCGACTCACTGGGGACATCTCCGCAGACAGTTCCGACTCACCGTGAACTATGCGGCAACCGGTTCCGACTCACTGGAACCTCAGCTGGCCTGGCAAGCATCGCAAGATACAAGACTCAACCCACTATCGACCTCCGGTCTCCGGAGGGGAGTGATGTAGCGGTATCTACAACGCCACATGCGAACAACGCGTCAAACTGACGTCACGCAAATCCTGCATCTCGCAAGCAGAGTTTACCGCGCAATTAGCATATCCACAACTTTCCAACATCAAACGGTGGGCAGTTGCCCGCCAGACACAACACCCGACTGGTCGGAGGATCCTCCCTTTTCTATGGAGGTTGAGTGAATTTTACACCCTGTTCCTCATGCCTCCAAAGCTTCATAGAGGTAGCTCTATTATGTGTATTAGTTTCAATTATGTGGCCTTATATAATTCAAATAGGATGCAGAAACCTTGTGTAGACAAGGTTTGTGTATCTGAAAAACCGGACACGTGTGAGTTGGGCTTGTGCACTTATGGGATCACCAAAATATCATAGTTTACTTTTATGGTTTGCTAGCTGCGCCCCGCGGTTTCACCCGCATAAGTTTCGATCCCGTGGGAATAATGGGATAAAAAATATTCTATATGTTAATCCCGTTTATAAACCATCTGTGTGCCAAATTTCATCCAAATCTGTTCAGTAGTTTTTGCGTGAAAGAGTAACAAACATCACGTTTATAATATTAGTAGGATTTAATTATTCGCCATCTTCTATTTTGTGTCTCTGGCATGACTGAATTTTATATCTTGTTGGTCCAAAACTTGGCCACTTCGGTACTGCGGCGTCGTTAGTGGCAATGCAAAGGCCACTTTGACTGCATTTATTTTTTTGGATTTTTACTTTGGAGCATGGTTTGCGACATAGCTCTACTATCACATCCTAATGCCGTTCCATCAAGGTAGCCCCACTTTACCAGGTTGGACTTACATCTTCCCACTTATGTCCAGAGACGGTTCGGAGAAGTTGTACTTAAGCGCAGTGGAGAAACTCAAAAGGATTCTGATACCAGAGTCTGGCGCACAGCTACAAACGCAACGGCTAAAAAGCAGGCATAGCTGCTTAAAATCGCGTCTCTGTCAGGAAACCCAGCGAATACCCGTTGCAAATTGTGGCAGGATACTCTTCCCCCTTCTACTTACTATCTACCACCAAAGGAGCATCTCTCTGCAGGGTTTAACCTTCCGTGATCCACTTGGAAGTTCCTGGTCGCCATAGAGTCCCAGATGACCCTGGAGTGTAAATCTGGTGCTGTTCCACAAACAATGGCACACGTAATATCGTGTCCAGCGTGTCCTGTAGTGTGCGTTACAGCAACTGATGGACGCTACTGAATATGCCAAATTCCTAGTCAAAATCTAGGCTGACTCTATTTAGATTCCCATCGAGACGCTAAGAAGGAAATTGAAGCTATGGTTACACTTATGCTGTACCTGTAACTGGTAACTGTGACTAGCTATCCATTGCAGTTAAAAAGATTTAGCAATTATGGTCCCACTTTCTCTCGTTCGGAACGAACCCTGCAAATGTAAACGAATAACATATTCTGTCTTCCACGTAACATGTTTCAGATTTGAACATAATATTAAAAAAGGTATCACAACCAACAATAAGCCTTTCTGACAAGTGGTTATATTATCTTGTCATAAAATTACCTACCTCTTTGCCTCCATTCCATAAAAAGATGTCAATTTTATCAAACGCGGGGCTCAGAATAATAAATTCTACACTGAGAATTTATTCTAGAATTTTGATGAAACAGGGTAAATTTTCACTCGTTTGTCTTGGCATAAAATGGCGGACAAAGAATTTGATGACGCGGCTTGATCGCATCGTTTGGCCAGGCCCCGGAGGAATTCATTTAGACGGTTGAATAACAAACAATATTTGAAGTTCTTGGCTTTGCAATTATCATTCTTGTGTTATGAAAAGAGGCAGATATTATTGTAGCTTAGATCTGTACTAATGTTTTAAAAAGGTAATTACATAGGTATTTATAGTTTTAATAGGTTTATGCGTGTCTTTATATTTAAAATATTTATTCCTCAATTTTCATGATTACACCTGTTTGTCTCTGCATCAGCCAAAGGTTGACTGGTAGAAAATTCCTATGGCATTAAGTGCATTATGTACATTTATGTGCTTGAAGTATTAAATAAATACATCTCTAGAACTACCAGTCGGATTTGAAAAATTCTAAAGCCTAAGAGGCTATAGGCTATTTAATATCACGCTACGACACAATGGACGCGAGCAAAAAAAAAAGAAGTCAGTCACGCGAACGATATCGCGGTCAGAGGCTAATTTAAACATATAAATATGAGAAAAAAAATCTCCCATACATTGATACGTCACGGCAAAAAAAATATTTTTATGTAATAAAACTACAAATTAACAATTTTATTTTCTGGCATGTCTTTTACTTCTGCTGTGAGATCTTTTTTTCTCTCTCTTTATTTAATTAGAAACTTTTGTACAGAAATACATGGCAGTCCCATTGTACCTTATATCTTAAACGTATACATTAAATGTAACAAATATAATCTTAATATCCATTTAACAAAACGAAGACCTGCAAAGCTATGGATCTTTTTGGCCTCATCATAAAGGAGCAGATAAAATTTAACTAAATAAACCTATTTTGTTTTTGATTAAACCTAATTCATTAATTAATATATCTCTCTCAGCCTGAAACCGCCCACATTCCGTTAAGAGATGAACAACATCATTCTTCCACCTTATCACATTCCTCACAGTTAGGGGAGGCACATTGAAAATTGTTAAGCGACATGTGTCCGGATCTCAGTCTGAGAGCTTATTACCAACAATTTTCTACTCATTTTACAATTTGAAAACCATGATATACGAGGAGGCTCACAGACTACCGTTTTATACCAGATCTTACTTCATGCCAAACATGATTCCAGGTAAACGGGAACTACCCTATAGGTTTTTTTTTATTTGCGAGTATCAAAATATGTCACATAAATGGATGTATTTTTTATGGCAATGACTTAGAAGCTTGATTTTTTTAGAGCTCCAAGGGACCGTAGATCGTATTTGATATTAATTTCACAAAAAGGGTCTTGACAGACGGACGGACCGACAGCGAAATGATCCTATAAGGGGTCCGCTTCTTCTTTTTGCGGTACGGATTCTTAAAAAGTACCGCACTACTACGTGCAATCAAACAAGTTCAGTTCGGAAACTGGATACTGTTGTATTGGGAGCAAAAGCTTCCTGTAAAGTAGCAGAGGTATCACTTCCCTATAAAATTCAACGTCTAAGATTCCCCGGCTGTGGTTAGAAAGTATTTCAACTAAATAAGTTTAGTATTTAAACTCCATTTACATCATAAACTTTACCACAGCTTAGCCTCGAGGCTTCCGTCCAAGAAATTGTAACGCACAAGTTTTTAGGCACATAAAGATTCTGTTTTTATGGGTGTACAATTTATTGGTAGCGGTCGCACTGTAGTTACAGTGCCAAAAATAGTTATAAGTTGAGATAGAAATTAATTTAAAAGTACTTCTTGAAGTCTTGCACTTAGCATAAGCATAATCAGTCTGTCATATTCCAACTGCTGGGACACAAGCCTCCTCTCTGTGAGAAGAAATGGGCCATAATCCACAACGCGGGCTCAGTGCGGGTTCATGGATGTCACGCGTCTTCGAATTTTTTGGGTCTAGGACATGCCGGTTTCCTCACGATGTTTTCCTACACCCCGTTTTGAGAACAGTCGTGGTGAAATTAAATACACAAAGTGAAGTGCTTGCCAACCTGCAACTCGTAAATCGGGGCCGATACCACTGGCCCACGACTGAGTCCCCTGAGTCTTTTTTTTTGGGTGGTAAATCATCACATGACCTCTCCCGCTCTGGGCTGAGCGGAAGGGCGTGTCAGACTTTTACTGACTTAAACCCACCCGTGTTCCTTCAGTTGCCTATGCCACAGTGTCTCTTTCGAACAACCCGCGGCCCTGGCGACATCGGCCCTAGCGGACCCCGTCAGTTCGTGCTGACATCTCGTGCAACACAACGCGCCGTCGACTCGGGCCTGGCCCTTACCGGGGGGCGAGCTGCCCATTGCTCGCCGCCCGCAAGCCCGCGCCTACGGTGGCCAGGAGTCGGCTGTAGACTCCCATCCAGGGCGTCTCCTGCGGCGACTAGGGGCGTGAGGGCGCAGTGATTGCCTCTCTCTCACGCGCTCCGCCGCCTCCTTCGCGAGCATTACTGCTTCGCAGAAGGAGGTGACTGCCTCCCATGCACTCTTGCTCCGTACCATGGCCTAGTCCAGGGCCGGATGCGAGAAATCGCCGCCGCAGATCGCCGCCACGAGGACACGGTGGTGCTCCGCCCAAGCCGGACAGACCTCCACCGTATGCTCTACCGTGTCCACCGGGCGATCCACACAGTGGTGACATCCTGGCGTTTCCTCCCGCTTTATCCTGAACAAGAACCTCCCCTGAGTCCCCTGAGTCCCTGAGTTAAGTATCCCCTGAGTCTGGTACTTCCGTAATCATATTTCCTCCTACGACGTCAGTGTGATACGTAGTTTGCATGTGGCGATGCAGATGCCGCCACAATTCAACTGCCTTGGAACTGATAACATACGTCCCCAAAAGCCAAAAGCGTAAGCTAAGATATGAAAACATCACAGGAAGAATAGGATCCGTCAATGTGACACTTTGGGAAGGTCTACGTCCAGCCGTGGACGCAGACCTCTCTCTCGTAGTCTTTTGGCTGGAATTATGATGATTATGAAAATAGCGAATATCTCGTAACTATATTCACCTGAACACCTACTTAGTACAGTCATCATTCAACTGAAATCTACGTGATGTTTCTAAGAACTTGTTCTGTGATATCATTAATTTTCAGTGGTTTCCTGTTGAATGGCTCTCGATGTGTATACGGGGTTCAAGCGTTTGAACTAAGTTCTTAGAAATTGTATTGCCATTTGACATAGGTAACTCGCGTGAATTTCAAGAATATACAAACACTATTCGTTTTACTTTACAAGATAATTTGCTTTGTACACATATTTTTAAGCATGCAATACTTAGTTACAGACGCCAGCAGATCAAGCTACCGAAACCGACAAAGTTTCCCAATCAACCTTGAATCTTGTGCTTAACGATAAAGTTGAAAATCTATTAAAGAAATTTGACAGATTGTAGTAGCTTGATGTGCTGGCGTATATACATAAAATAAAGTATAAAAATTAAGGAATAACTATTAAAAATAAATCTATATCCCTGCCGCTTCACTTGAGAAATCCTCTAATAATACATATACAGAAAACAAGAATACTTTTTACAGAAGAACCTAATAGAAGAAAACCAATTTCGTGCACCAAAATAAAAGGTTCCGTTGACGAGAAAACAGCCATAACTTTTAATAATGGCGGCGCGTCCAATTTTCTACGAAGCCTTAAAACACTTTAACAAGTAAAGGAAAAGGCAACGTCTGCGCTCTGCAGCATTGCAGTGCAATGTAAACTATATTATGATTCAACAATTTTCGAAACTAAATTTTTCTTTATTTAAACATTGGGCAGAGGTGTACCTATTCAGGACCAGGCCCGTGCCGGACGGCGTGTATGTGTTCCACGCGCGCCTCAAAGAGATGTCAGCATGTGTGACGGGGCCCGATAGGGCCGAAGCCTGCCAGGGTAGCGGGATTGTCCGAAAGGGTTACCGCTGCCCTGGAACATAAAGGGCTAAGGAAGGAACACGGGTGGGTTTTAGTCAGTAAGAGTCTGACACTCCCTTCTGCTCCACCCAGTGATTTCCATGTTCTCCCCCATCCTCAAAAAAAAAGAGGTGTACCTATAGCAGGTACACCTACATTTCATCAGTTATGTTAGAGGGCGAAAATAACAGAGTAGAAATTCCCATTAACGGGGCGAATTCAGAGTCCGGGCTGTTACTGAATTCCAAATGTGAGACCCAATAACACATTGCCCGACCCGGAAATCGAAGCCAGGACCTCATGCTCAACAATGCTCAATGTGCTCGCTTGCGACCACTAGACTAACGACGCAGCCAGTTTATTTTCTGGGACAAATACCAACATTTGATCGCCTTTCTAGGTCTCTGCTCTGTCAATCCTTTAGGAAAATATCCTAATTATGACGGAATGGACCAAACTTGAGTAAGTGTTATCCTTCGAATAAAAACTTTTTCAAACTTTTTAACCGACAAAAAAGAAGGAGGTTCTCGATTTGACGGGTATATTTCTTATTCAATAATGTATCTAGAATCTAGACTCTAGAGGGTAAAAAGTGATTGTCAAGTTTGGTTGAATCCGCCCTTAATAATATAAGTGTACTAGCTTCCGCCCGCGGCTTCACCCACGTGATATGTCAATAAAAAGTAACATTTGTCCTTCCCCAGGTTTCAAAGTATTCCTATACGAAATTTTATCAAAATAGGTCCTGTCGTTTCGGAGATTAGCCGGAACACACAAACAGACAGACTGGCAAAAATTTATAAGATTGTTTCATTTATATGTACAGACGCCAGCACATCAAGGTACTACAATCTGTCAAATTTCTTTAATAGATTTTTAACTTTATTGCTGAAGCATTAAGGTTCAAGGTTGATTGCGAAAATTTGACAGTTTCGGGTAGCTTGTTGTGCTGGCGTCTGTACCATACCTATATACTTTCATATGCATCATCTACCTAGCCTTTTCCCAACTATTTTGGGGCCAGCTTCCAGTCTAACCAGATGCAGCTGAATACCTGTATTTACACCTACCTATCTGGCCTCCACAACCCATTTACGGGTTTATAAGATTGGTAAGACCGGTTCTCAGACCTTTGAGCTTCTAATGACCGGAACGACAGCCGGGACCAACGGCTTGCTTGGATGGGTGACCATCTTTACATACCAAGACCCCTTCCTGCCGTGTACCGTGTGCCGTGCACGGTTGCAAGCGTAGCTTAACCTGATCAATCGAACAGTGCGTCTGTTATTACTTAGCCACAAGCCCTTCTTATAAACTTACATATGTATTTAGTAGAACACTAAACTAAACTTAACAACAAATTATTTGTGTGTATGTAGGTCTATTACATTATACATATAGAGATGTATAGATATGTAAATAAAACACATTTAAAAAAAATACTACTAAACTCAGTAGGGTGTCATCCTTACACTGTTAGTATTTTTGGCCAATACCCAGAACAATGAATGTGAAAGCTGTTTCAGTTACAATACCTACTGTATTTCCGCTTTAATGTTTTAGTGAGCTTGCAGTGTCAATATTTCATAGCTATTTTATTGTTTTTACGCTTTTTGGATATTCTGAATGTCTGTTGGAAATATGACTTTTACCACACTGAAATCTAAAAAATACAAATAAAACTATTTGAATTTAAACGATTTATTTGTCATGTCAAGGACGATGATCCGCGTTATAGTTCATTGAATCAACTCAGCCTGTTGCAGTCCACAGCTGGACATAGACCTCTCCCAGACTGCGCCAAACCACCCTGTCCTCCGCCTTCCGCATCCAGTCTACCTCAGCCACCTTCTATAAGTCGTCCGTCCATCTAGCTGGGGGGCGTCTTACACTACGTTTGCCGATACGCGGTATCCACTCCAGGACTTGTCTGCCCCAGCGGCCATCGGTCCTTCGACAGACATGGCCAGCCTACTGCCACTTGAGTTCTAGTTCATTCAGCAATTGGATTAGACATCTTGTCATTGTTCATAAAGACATTCATTTACTTTCAACTCCGCGCCGGCAAACCCACGCAATATGACAAGATCTCTTCTGATAAAAATGATCTATTGCCTTTACATTTATAAAAACAAAACTTGGACAAACAGCAGCTCCCATCTGATAAATAATTCCAATATCCTTTTTCTTATACTTAATAAATTCAACCTGGCTCAAAATGGCGACCCTACCTGAAATACGCAAGGAAAGGTCAAGATTGAATGGGGATCCCCAAGGCCGCATGTGGGCTGAATTGGGCAAAATCGAGACCCTTAGACGAAACGTAATCCTAAAGGCTGACAATAATGTCAGGCGAAAATGGTCCTAATTGACAGGAAATTGGCTATCTGATCCAGATATTGAGGCGAGGAAATAAGTTGAATCAAACTGTTTTGCTGTTGTGAAAAATGATACATATTTCTGTTTTTTTATTGAGATTGCAATCAACGTTTTCCTTTGAGGCATAATAATGTTGTCTACGTTTCTTCGACCGGTTTTGTAAAAATAGAAGTGTTCTTTCATAAATTAACTTTGGTTAGCTGCCCATCTAATCAATTTGTAAAGGAGATTGAAGATTTTTATATGAAGCTTGACAAACCTTCTGTTGCGATGTCAGTTCATCATCTGCCTAGCCTTTTCCAAACTATGTTGGGGCCAGCTTCCAGTCTAACCGGATGCAGCTGAATTTTACATGGAGCGATTGCCTATCTGACCTCCGCAACCCAGATACTGGGTAATACGATACCCCTTGTGGTTGTCAGATTTTCGGGCTACCCATATCGCGATTCGAAAAAAAAAAAATGGCGGACAAGTAGGTAGGCCACGAACCTTCAGAACCCTTTAATAGAAAACTAGTATAATTTAAAAGCCATTAAACTCATTCATTTATAGAAAAAAAAACAAGGTAGCAATCAAATTAAGAACATCAATTTAAAAATGTGAGCGAAAAATATTAGCCCCTTTAGCATAGCCGGCGTCGGCATCGCACATTCGATGGCAAAACGTATTGAGTATGTTTAAAAAGCTTTTTGCACGACTTTCCCATTCATACATTTTCCACCGGGCTGACTAGATATCCGGCAGCCGGGGATGTAAAGGCACTTAGTGTACACAAAAATGATACGACATAATACAACGTTCCTAAAATATTTTTGTAGGGCGAAGATATTTTTTCCGCTTTCTGGATGTTGGATGTTTGTGTATGTAATTGCATGTGTGACATAGAATGGTGAGGACGGATAAAAGTGTTTATATATTGTATTATTCTTTATTTCTATTTGTGACCTCTATTTTGGGAGTATCTCCTGTTGTACTATGCGGGGTTCAAACAGTTCCTACTTGCAGGAGAACCAGCGTAAATGGTTAAGGAAGAGATTTTAATTAAAATATTTTCTTTAAATTCGCTTAAAATTGCAATATTTGTAAGATAGAATACTGGGAGTTTCAATGATAATATCCTTAAAATACCTTTTTGGTATTTTTGATCGGCTAGGTAATTTCACAAGTAGTTATATGTACATAAGCAAAGGGAAATAAAATAGTGTGATTTTGAGAGCGGTGGTGGCCTGGTGGTATCGCCCATGACTTACGAGTTATAGGTCATATGTTCAAGCCCAGGCGCTTTACTTTGTGCAAATTATTTAATCACGATTTCCGCACAATAAAGCCTTCATGAAGTTTTACAAAATAAAAACAGTGTTTTATATCTGGGTCATCATTGTGGGCACAGTCAATTTAAGCAGAGTACAACAATATTGCGTCTCGATGCCTTTTTGCGCTGCAGCCCATTCAGCGGCTGAAAGCAACCGTAACTTTTTAATTAGCTGTCGGTAAATACGTAATAACTTTTTTATAGCTGATGAGTATGAAAATCAAGGAGGGGCTCGGGGATAAATAATAACAGCCGTATGGGTCGGTCAAAGGTTCAGCATCGCTTGCCGCGGTCGGTTCATGGATGGGTGACCAAGACCATTCATTACATATCGCGATCTCTCCGGCAATCACTGTCCATTCTAAGATCGCAAGAAGCGATAAGGCCGCCCATTGTATGTTTTGTAGTGATAAGGGTATTTTTAGTTATATATTTTCTGGTGTACGATAAAGTACCTATATATAAATATAAATAAATAAATATAAATATATTTTTCAACTACAATGTTATAAATTCATCCCAACAACGGAAACCTTCATTGCGCATCGTCCGACACGCCCTCGGCCAGTTTTTTTTTAATAAAATTCTGAAACCATTTGGGAACCCCTAAACCGGAGGACAGCCAACTTCAAAATAACAAGACATTTAAATTCCCAATTCGCTTGAAACTGGGAAATTGTAGAATACAACTTTGCTAAGGCCATTGTAAGATTCCTGTTTAGTTACAATCAAACTAAGTCAATTATTATTATAGGTAAAGTTATAACAAGGCTGTCTATTTGGGTGCCCAAGTAATTTATAATAGGGCCGTACAGTTACGAGCCAAAGTATGTATACACTCGACTTTATTCAAAAGCGATTTACTCCTTTATTTTTTAATGAAATTTTATGTTGTTACGAACATAGCATTTTCGAACCCATAGGTTTATGTAGGGGTCTGAATGCTGGGCTGTGAAGAAGACGGATGAAAAAAGATTGCATGCAGCGGAGATGAGAATGTTGAGATGGATGTGTGGAGTGACGAGAATAAAGTAAGAAATGAGTACACATATAAGAGGAAGTTTATAAGTGGCGCCAGTGACAGAAAAGTTGAAAGGAAATCGTTTGGCTTGGTATGGGCATGTGATGAGAAGGGACGAAACGCATGTGACTAAAAGAGTGATGAATATACATGTTGATGGATGGAGAGGGAGAGGAAGGCCGAAGAAAAGATGGATGGATTGTGTGAGGAATGATATGAAAGAGAAGGGAGTGAATGATAGTGTGACGGTTGACAGAGGAGAATGGAAGAAGAAAACGTGTTGCGCCGACCCCAAGTAACATGGGATAAGGGCAGGAAGATGATGAGGTTTATGTAATGTGTCGTATTTCAACTTTGCATTCGTTATTTCACGAAAAAAGTTGCCGGGTATTGACATATTGGTGCTCGTGACTGTACACTTTCGTTTGTTTCTGGGGTCGCTTCAACTTCAAGAAGATTTAGATTCGATTTCAGATAGGGATTTTATTTGGTTTGTCTTCAGATTGGTTTTGACTTATTTTTATGGGCGCAGAAACTTTTCACCAAAATAACTTAGATTGTTTTCGTTCTAAAGGTTTCTGTAGCCCGCTTACCTTATCTAATTATCCTTACCTGTTGTGACTGTGAAATTTGGGTGAAGTGATTTTATTGGCTGTTGTTATTCCATTAAACGTATTATAAAATCGAAAATGAGATTGAATTAGGCATTCAAAAACTGTGGAGAAGACCTGCAGGGTTAATTGAAAAAATAATGGAAAAATAGGTTTATTTGGCACAAAAAAATGTGCATACAAAAAGATAATCAACTCTAATAATAAAGAAAAACAAATTAGATCTATAATCACGAGCACAAACCAGAAATAGTCAACAGCGTAACACACTTACAGTAGCAATGTCTTTAATTTTGACAGTTCAACAACATTCATTGCGTTATTTGCGTTGTTGAGCAGACACAGTTTTCGAACATATGAAGCAATGGATTAGCAATATGATTCAGATTGTAATTGAAAGTGTGTTACGCAATTAGGGTGCTGCTCACTTACATAACCTGTACCCTAATTATTGCGTAAGAAAGAAAGAAAGAAAATGTATTTATTTGCGGCAAACATGACGACTAAAAAAGGACATACACACACAAAAAAAAACAAATTGGGGTAAACATGCGTCACATTCACGCAAAACGGCCATCGCTCAGCATAATGCTAAGACCCTATACAAGACAGAGCCCCAGTGCTGGTTTTCAGCGGCAGCCGGCGTTGACGTGATGACGTGTTGATGTAACACACTATATTAATCACAATTTGAATCATTTTATACTTTATTTAAATGTTTTACAATATTTTGTATACATCATTAGGTATGTAATTTATAATTATCTGAAGACCATGCACTTAGACTAAATTTACTATAACACAGTTAGGTAATTCAAAAATACGAAACCACAATATCGGAATTATGTGTATTAATACACCGTTAAATTTGGATCGTTTTAATCCTTAAAAGGGGTGATTGTACTCATTATTATGAACAATTTTTACTACGGGATCAACCCTGAAATCGTGAAAAAAAAAATCAGTTGATCCATACATAATGTCGAGTTATGCGAACATAAATCTATGGATCAACTGATTTTTTTTTAAACGAACACAATTTAACGGTGTATAATCCTTTTTAAAAGTCTTTGTGAAAACTGTATGAAAATCAGCGCTGGGCTCTGTCTCGTATAGCGTCTAAGCATTATGCTAAACGATGGCCGTTTTGCGTGGATGTGACGCATGTTTACCCCTAACTTGTTATTTTTTATGTGTTTGTGTTCTTTTTTATGCGTCATGTTTGCCGCAAATAAATGTATTTTCTATCGTTTTTCTTTCTTTAGAATTACAGTATCCTATAGCTTATTCTATCCATCACACTGAATACGTTTGATAGATATTCATAAAAACGGCGATGTCCTCGAAGAAAATTGCCAATAAAATGATGGCCTCCCACGTACCTAATAAGGATTAATAAAACTATTTGCACGATACAACACGACCATCAAGTATATATTGACAAATTGGATTTCTTGCAAGAGATTGAGATTAATATCTCTTTGTGTCGTTTATAGGCAATTTATTGACTAATATTATTTGTTGGGTTTTTCCATATAGAATTTCTCAGAAGTAGCCCGAGTCTGGGTTTGTGTTTGGTTTATGACATCGCCCCTATTAAAAAACCTAACGTAACGTAGGTGTACTATATATAGGTGCACCCCAACCTTTTGGGGAATAAAGACGAGCGAAATTCCTAAAAAAAAAAAAAATATTAGGTTTTTTCACTTCTTCGGTACACAGGTTCGGTTACAAAATCTCAATAAGTTCGAGTTTTAAAGTTTTAACTATAAAATAACCTACAGTGTGCAGTAACAAGCAGTCGCGCGACCAATATGACTAACTGATATCTATTCCAAACCATAAATTATTTTAGCTTATTTTGTTACGTTGTGTGTAGGCTAAGAAGTCAAAATCAATCTGGCGAGCCTTTTCCCAACTATGTTGCGGTCGGTTTCTAGTCTAATTGGATGCAGCCAGTATTTTACATGGAGCGACTGCCTATCCGACCTCCACAACCCAGTTACTGACTGGTGTCCATTCTAACTACCCGTAACGACTGTCTGAAAGATTTACGAATAACAGCCGGGACCGATAGCTTAACGTGCTTTCCTAGGCATGGAAGGGTCTCGGTATGTAAAGATGGTCACCCATCCAAGGACCGACCGCGGCAAGGGTAGCTTAACCTGACCGTTCGATACGCTCAGCTGTTATTACCTAGTCACGAGCTAAAGTAGACTTAGGGCCGGTTTTTTGATCCGTAGTAACTAATGGTTAATTTTTTTACCAAAAATTTTTTGGTTACTATTTTTAAGCCATTGGTTGAGTTAATTAATTAACACCAACTATTAGTTGTTTACTGACCTACTTCAAATATTTGCAGTACCTTAGTCCTCGACTATTATGTTATTTGCTTATGTAAAGGACCCTTTGTTCGCTTTGGGCGCTGAACTATTTACAACTTTCTGTTTATTTCGACTAAACGTTTTAGGATTAGTAGTTTAGTACGGAGTTTGGAGCTAGATGTGATGCTTAAATTATTTCATGTTTCAGATTAACTTAAAATAAAGAAATCTCGATGTTATCTCCATTCGTAAAAACTGTGCGAGGAAATCGCTGAGGCGTTCCTAGCGAACGCCTCGGCGACCGCCACGCACAGTTTTTACTCTATCTAATCTATATTAATCTATATACTTCTTTTATCTGTTCTGTGATCTACATATACAGGATAATTTTTTATGCAGTGCGTAAATTTTCACAGGGTGTTCTACCCATGAATATGAACAACTTTCACTATGGGACCATCTCTGAAATCACAAAAAAAAAATCAGCTGTTTCTTATAAAAGTTCAATACCTACTCGACCAAAATGTATGAATCTGCTGATTTTTTTTTCGTGATTTCAGAGATGGTCCCATAGTGAATGTTGTTCATATTCATGGGTAGAACACCCTGTAAAAATTTACGCACTGAATAAAAAATTATCCTGTATATACTAACTAGCTGCGCCCCGCGGTTTCACCCACATAAGTTTCGATTCCGTGGGAATATCGGGATAAAAAGTATCCTATATGTTAATCCTGGTTATAAACCACAAAAAACCATCGTGTGCCAAATTTTATCCAAATCAGTTCAGTAGTTTTTGCGTGAAAGAGTTACAAACATCCATCCATCCATCTATCCATCCATCCATCCATACATACCAACTTTCACGTTTATAATATTAGTAGGATTATAAAGCTGAAGCGATTTTTAGTTGGTTTGTTTGAACGCGCTGATCTCTAGAACTACGGTCGGATAAAAAAAGAACTTTTTGCCTTTGATAGCCACATTTTTGAGGAAGTTTATATTAAACATCACGCTAAGACCATTAGGAGCCCAGCACAAAGAAAAAATGTCAGAAAGAACGCTAAGCGGGAACGAAGTAATAGATCGAGCGGGTTACGGGATGTGACGTAATGGGTCGGGGGCCAAAATTTATATACATAAACCTTCCGGAATAAATGTTCTAAGTAATGGTGAAACCCGCATCAAAATTCATTATGTAGTTAAAAAGATCTAAGCGATCACACAAACAGACACGAAAAGCGACTTTGTTTTCATACTACGTATACATTTGTATAATTTGCTTACATACTTTGTTGAATTGCGATTCCGTTCTGGATATATAGTCGACACAAGTTAATCATCTTTACTTTCTTCAAGTATTTAACTGGTTTCAACTTTATCTGTAGCGACTGAACTGCTATCAATTTAGTGCAGTCATCGTGATCAGTTAGCCAAGCACAGTTATTAAGAACTGCGCCTCGTGGTTTCACCCGCATAAGTCTCGATCCCGTGGGAATATCGGAATAAAAATTCCTATGTCCTAATCCAGGTCATGGTCGACCCATGTGCCAAATATCATCCAAATCCGTTCAGCCGTTTTAGCGTGAAAGTGAAACAAACAACCATACAAAAAATCAAATCATTTCTCTTTATAATATTGTTTTAGATTAACCACAAGTTTTTATTAATTGGCTATTGAGAAATTCATTAACAAAATATTTTTCTTCTTTCCAGATAACATCTACAACGTGCCAGTGCTAACTCAGTGTTCGACCCTCTCCTTCAAAACAAATGACTTGAAATCAGAACCATTTCTTAACCACCATGACGTGTCCATTCCGCCGAGCGTCCTCCCAACACCAGTTCGCCAATGGGAGTGGTTCCAGTGCTAAGAAGCCGGAGTTCCGCTCTCGACAGTCCTCAGTCCACCTCCCAGGCCCTGAAGAGGAAGATGGGGAACGAAACACATTAACACTCAAAAACTTGAGCGAAGCACTCCAACTTCTGACGGCACCTTCGGTAAGTTTTTCCAATGTATTTTCAACTGTACGTGAGGGACATAAGGTTAGTTTTCGACTGGGGGTTCGGTGAGGAAATTGTTGGATTTATCTATTTTGTCTTGCATAGGATGAAACGTGAAAAGTAAGCTTAACGCCTCTTAGGCCCGCTGAGGCATATAACTGCGTATCTGAGCCCTGCTGTACGAATCTGAACTTTAAAATAATAGTATAAAGTTTTATTTAGAGGCTCTATGCGCAAATCATCGGTGCATAATTTTAGAGGAAGGCAAGTTGTGGCTGCTGACTGTGGATCTAGTTCATCGTTCCGTTCTAGTTTGAATTTTATCACTCCATCTTAAGGTTCGCTGTCGAAACTTAGTCTGAAAGTTATCTTTGAGGAACGCTGAAACATATTGACGCTCAAGCGCTTAAGTGAAGCATTGCAGCTGCTGGCTGCGGCTTATTCCAATCTTCACCGCTCAAATTTAAGTCTTATCACATCGGTATAAGACTTTTTTTAATGAAGTGGCAGTGCCTAAGACGATTACGCGAACTTCTACCATTAATATTCTAACGTACGTTCGGCGTGAGTTCCGTAGAGGCGCAGACTGCTTTAATATTTTATTGCCAGTTAGCAGTTGTTAAATCACCTGAAAAGTTTGGCATATTGACACGGGTGACATTAAGTACCTACGTCGTCAACGTTGGTTCCAAAGTCAACTCAATCTTATGCAGATATCAGAAGGCCAATTCTCGTAATTTAAAACGTTCAAAATCTAGTCGCAGTCTCATCTCGGCGACAAACAAATGTCAAAAACTTGTCAAAATGTAGGGAAATTAGAAGTATTTTTTGACAGATTGAGATTGAGATCAGACTGTGAACGTTCTTAAAATTACGAGAATTGCCCCTCTGGTTAGGGTCAGATCTAAAATATTTTATTTCACATAAACCTGCATGGGCACTTATGAAACGTCAGAAGCTAGGTGCACGGGTCCAATTGCTCGTTTCCTATGGAGAAGAGTCGGCAAGAAACTCCACGGTTACTCTTTTATAAATAATTGGCTTTAACTAGGTTTTCAAATTCCAGTAGGTCCCATACCTACTGGAATTTGAAAACCTTATTTACCCTTAGGACAGCGTAAGCCTGTCAACAAATACCAGATACTTTATAAAATAAAAAATGGTCTACAGATCTAAAGTCTACAAGGCCTACAAAGTCCTTACATTTACAAAATATAAAAAAAGTCTATCAAGGGATAAACAAAAAATTAAAAAACTATTAAAACCGAGTGACATGACTGCCATTACAACCACTAATAAAGAGTGGAAATTAGGATTGTCTGTATAAAATGTCAAATATTAAAAATATTATGTCAGAGCAAAATGTAAAAAATAAATAAAAAATAAACATCGTAATTTGAGAGCAAATACCAACGAATACACTCTTAGAATGATTCTAGCTAATTAAACAACGACTATTTGGTAAGAATAATTAATTACCAATTTTTATAATGGCACTAATTTAACGGTAACCCACTAATAAAGAACGACTAATTAACTTTTACAATAATTTAATTGATTATGTTTTATACGTATCATTGAACGAGATAAGAGACGCTTATTCCGTTCCTAGTTAATTTCATTACGTTACTTACAAAGAAAGAAAGAAAGAAAGAAAAAATATTAATGGCGACTTGTACAGGAGGATCACAAACTAAACACAGTTATAAAAAAAGTAACAAAAAGAAAAATGAAACAGAAAGTCCTATATGAGGTCAAAAGGCTTCTATCTCAGCGTCAGCCAGCATGCATATCAGCTTACATATCATATAAAAAAAATAATCGCTTCACTCGAGTAACATTAATGATTTTAGACACAACTTTTTATTTGTCGTCAGGAGTCGTGTGAAAATCAAATTAAATTCACACAGACATCCACAACAGTTTGTATACTCTAATCTAATTGATCTAAGAGTATACAAACGTCCATTAATCGCATTTCAATTTATAATCATGATCTGATTTACAAGGTTGTGGATGTCTGTGTGAATTTAATTTGCTTTTGAGATGACTGGGTTTTCTTAAGTGCCAATGAATTTTTTGGTACTTAAGAAAACCCAGTGATTTCATAATTATAATGATCTCTTTTTCAATCACCCTTGTATGGCCTCTATGTCCCTCTCTCTATGCCCCTCCCTATCAATCTTCAATCATCCTATATATATCCTATCAACAAATCTTGTGAAATCAATCACGGTATTTTATTATGTTCGAACTATAAATGTATAGTTCGAACATAATAAAATACCACACCAACATATATAATAACATCTTATAAACATTTTTGTGAAGGGTTTAATGAAACCCTTCAAAAAAATTTTTATAAGATGTTTGATAAAAACCTTTCAATCCATGTTACAAGTAAGAGTTTTACTCTTCCATCGCAATGCATTGCATCGCACCTGGACATGAGTTACCTTAGGTAACCTGGAAGTCTTTAAACAGACTCCGGTCCCAGGTTGGCCGAAGCAAGGAAAACCTGTTCAGGTGGAGATTTATAGACTACTCTGCCTTGGAGTGTAAATGTACACCACATTTACACTCCAAGGCAGAGTAGTTCCACAAACGATGGGACACTTAATATCGTGTCTTGCGTGTTCTGTCAGCTGCACGTTACAGGAACTGATAGACGTTGGTGACGGCGCCAAACAAGTAGCCGAATTCCGAGCCGAGTCCATTTATATTACTATAGACACGCTAAGAAAAAGAAGATCGCAATGATCTGCAGCAGTGGTGGTCGATTTTTTGTAGGAGCTAAATGAAACAATGGAGGTCAAATGTATCAACGCTCACGTCCTCCAAAAAGAAGATCCTCCAAAGAAATCTGACTGATTGTAAGACCTACAAAAAGTATATCTTGTGTGAGCGCGCTATGTTAGGCAAAAGTTTTGCTGAGTCAGAATTCCTGTTTTGGGTTGGTTCCAATATAACTTTAATGCCCGGGTTACACGAGGTTAGTTTAGCAAGATTGTGTTAGTAAGCTAGCAAGGTACTGTCCGGTCGTCGAGGGAATGCGGTCCTGACACATATCAGTGCGAAAATTCTAGTAGCTAATAAAGATCAAATTCGCAAGACTCGGATTATTTTGTATAAAACTGAAAGATGTCAAGAACGCAACCTCCTGTCGACCGCACTGTAGTCACTTTTTCCTTGTGTATACAGACCTATACTTATTTATAAGAAATTCTCTTTTTTATTTTTTTATTTATTCTTTCCGCGATCCATCGCACTCGTTCGATGTCCACCGCGCACAGGATGGATGGAAAGTAGCATGTGAAGTGATTTTTTGCTCCGTTGGTGTAATTGCCGTATGGCGTTCCAGTGTGAGGATAAATAAATAAATAAATAGGTTAGACATTTAGGATTTAGGGAAATATAGTAAGCTAGTGTGATAGTTTAATAGGATGGGATTCCAATTTTGAGCTAGTAGCATCCCCCACCACCTATCTTACTATCATGTCTTGTGTACTAGCCTCTTTTGGCTGGCGAAGATAAATCTAATCGGATGAATTTACTCTACGGACTATGTATGTCACCGCAATGCTTTTGGCTTAAAAGGAAGTCAACAAAAGCCCATACAGCCTTGCCCAAATATGTACCTCAAGGTACACGTGCACCAAATCGTAGAGAAAAAATAGAGGAATTAGATAATTTTTTTTTTAAATTATTTTAATAACCTGTAACACAATTAAAACATGTGGTAACATTGCATGTACAATTGAGTTACATTTGGTTGACACTAGGGTTGACATTATTTCGTATGTCATTCACATCGTGTCATTTGTTTCTGCGTTATATACATCTATACAATATAATAATTATATGTATATTTCAGATTGAATTATTTATAAATTAATATTCGAAAGGAAACAAAAGTGAAGCAACAGTGGCTGCAGGCGACAGCAGACAGCTGTCAACTTGACAGTTTTTTTTTTATCATTAAATGCTTGTTCCGATGATAGAGTGCCAAAATTGCGTGCTTTTTATCATGCTAAAAGTTATTTTACTCTCTTCCCCGCATAACCATAAGAAAAACATATAAATGTAATATTATTTAGTCTAATCTAGTGTATCTTATGCAAGTAATTATACATCGCTACTTCGTTTGGGCAGATTTTGGTGGTAGTAAAGGACTAGCATCGTGTAAACAGTTCTAGCTCAGTGCCAATCAGGGATAGTTAGCCAGGATATTACTTGCTTGGTATCCTAGCTTTACCGGTAGAATACCGTTATTACAGAAACAATTAAAAAGCAATTGTGACGCGCGTGGATCCACGTTCATACCACGTTAAAAAACTAGCCGTCTTGTAACCATAGTGGCATAACTGCTCACGTCAATGATAAGGAAATGCAGGATGTCTGATGACAATATCAGCATTGTTAAATATATTACCGATCGTTATTCGGAAATACATATATTCAATGAATATGATGACATCATTCAATTTTACAACGTGATTTGTATTCATTCTGCGCTTGCAAATGATGACGCACACATATATACATAATTATTGCTTTTGCTTTTCCTAAGACGTTGGTTATATTTTATTATATTACTAGCTTTTGCTCGAGAGTTCGTCCGCGTGAAATTTCTTTGTTTTAACATAAAAAACATATCCTATAGCTTTATACCGTTACTTCATTTTCGCTTAGCGATCTGTTAAATAACCTTACAACCTTCAAATGTAAAAATAATTTTTCAAATCCGAGTAGCAGTAGTTCCAAAGATTTAGCGCGTTCAAACAAAGTCTTCAGCATTATTAGTACAGATTACTAGCTGCGCTTCACGGTTTCACCTGCATAAGTGCGTGGGAATAGCAGAATAAAAAGTATTCTATGTCCTAATCCAAGTCATGGTTTACCCATGTGCCAAATTTCCCGATTAGCCGTTTTAGTGTGAAACATTAGAAAATACTTGATAGTATTATATACAATCAAGTATTTTCTAACTGAACAGACTGCTGTGCTTCTGGGGAGTTTATTGCGCCACTTCTTCTTCCCAGCGAAAGCACTAGGAAGTGGTGAAGGGCGGGCGTTTTTGGGGGACTGTCTTTTGTAATTTTACGTTCAAAAAGTGCTGATTCTCAGCCTAATTTGAATGAATGACTTTTGATTAACAAAAAAATATACCAACATACAAAAAATCAAATCTTTTTTCCTTATAATATATTACTTTAAATGACTGAAAATACCTATAGATCCCACATAATCACTCCCAAGATACAAATCAATCCTATAAGAAATCCTGACATATTACGAGGCAACCTGATAATATTATATATTATATACAACGATCAATCATAGCATAATTAGCCTATAATAGTCCCACTGCTGGGACAGAAGCCTCTCTGTGAATCAATCAATCATTAGTAATACATCATTGTTTTGCTTATTCATTACTTAAGAGATTTTCGCATTTGCGCACCTGAGCTTGCTGCCAACAATTTTGTTACATCATATGAAGTCCCGCAGTCCTATTCAAATAGATAGATAGATTAACCATTTATTTGACACACACAAAAGACAGCACAACACACAAAAGTACATGAATCTAATATAAAAACAAGGTGCCGATATAAAAACAAAAAATCTTGAGAGGTGTCAAGGGACACCCGGATGGAACGAAGTTCAAAGAGAGAGAGAGAGACAGACAGAGAAATACGAGCACGCCGCACGGCTTACAACTATAGCAAAAAGTGTCGTTCCAACTTTTGGTCTTAATTTTTTCCGTCTTGCCCCCTTTCGCAACGCGCGATAAGGAACTTCGTTCCAAAAACAAACGTATCGAAGTAAAAGTGACACAATGCGGTTTGCGTCTCAAGGTTGCACCAAATGGGGGTCCAGCTCAGCATGTATCAAGCAAATATACCTAATGCTAATATTCTGCTGGATCCCTGCAGTGACACACGCACGTTGAGCAGACGAGATAATCTGGTGTTGTGACAGTGTTATGCAGAGTGAGGTTTTGTAACTATGTATTCTACAGTAAAGTTTTGCATTGGGATACATTCTTATTCAAATAAAATTAGAATAGCATTATGTGCTCACTCTGTGGTACAATAGGTCTATAACACCATTATATCCACGCGTAATAGTGCGCGTAAAAATGTTACGATTGTAATTTTCCAGTGAATGTAACTCGATTTTTTGTTACGATTGTATTGTCAGTTCTTCCCACGATGTGCATATTTTTTCCACGAATACTACAAATACCTACAATACCACGTGTAGTGTAATGATTGAATAATAAGGAGCAATTGCCGTATTTTGAAGGACGTTCTCATTATCTATATCTATCACATAGGTAGTTAATTTATATGTCATGGTTGTGGCTAAATAATAACAGCCGCACAGGTTGATCGGTCAGGTTAAGCTACGCTTGCCGCGGTTGGTCTGTGGATGGGTGACCATCTTTACATACAGAGACCCCTCCGTGCCTCGGAAAACACGTTAAGCCGTTGGTCCCGGCTGTCATTCGTGGATCTTTGACAGTCGTTACAGGTAGTCTGAAGCCCGAAAGTCTGACAACCAGTCTCACCAAGGGGTATCGTATTACCCAGTAACTGGGTTGTGGAGGTCAGATAGGCAGTCGCTCCATGTAAAATACTGGTATTCAGCTGCATCCGGTTAGACTGGAAGCCGACCCCAACATAGTTGGGAAAAGGCTAGGCAGATAATGATGATGATGATGGTTTCATTAATCCATTTTAATTCTTTTACCTATTGTGGTAAAGTAATTTTATTTTTAGGTGCATCGTCTTCACATATAATTAATGTATGCAAAATATTGTAAAACATTTTATAAGAGTAACGGTGGAGTTTCTTGCCCATTCTTCTCCATACGAAAACTACCTTCTGGAATTGACTAGAATCAATTTTATTTTAATTTTATTTTTGACGTTCAAAAGTGCCTATTTGAAATAAATGATTTGACTTTGACATTAAAAAATACCTCCAATTTACCTATTTTTTAGGGTTGTGCCATACCCAAGGGGTGCCAAGGGGTGCTATTACTAAGCCTCCATTGTTCGTCCGTCCATGCGTTGGTCTGTCTGTCTCATGAACCATAATAGGTTTTTAACGAAGTGTGTTTTCTATTGCTGCTATAACAACGAATAATAACAGTTAAAAATTAAAACAAGAAACGTGTTTTTTCCGTGCCTTGTGGTTCGTGTTATTTTTTCTTTGTGATTCACCAATTTTGATTAATGTTTAATGTTGTACGTCAATAGATGTCGCTAGTAATTGTAGATATAGTTAAAACCTGGTCGAATAACGATGTCATATTTCTTTCGCATGCCTAGTAATTTTGAAATAGTTCCTAGTGAACCTTAGTCTGATTATGTTGATGATGATGATATACGTTTAATAAATATGATCAACACGTGTAATATGGTATAGGTAAAAAACAATAATTCTACAAGCTTTTAAAGTTTTCACACGGTATTACAATTTTTTTTTTTAAACTATCTGCTCACGTCTTCGCGTGGATGTCGGAAATTATCCCACGGGAATGTGCTACCGTAACAAAAAGTAAAAGTAGCCTATGTTACTTCGTATAGTATCAGCTATCTGCCATGGAAGCCCTGTCAAAATCGGTTCAGCCGTTCAGGAGATTAGCCAGAACAAACAAACAGACAGACAAAAATTTCTGTTTTGTTACCGTACAATCATATGCGTTTAATAAAACACTGTAATTTGGATAATAATATTATGTACAGCACTGTATTTGTAATATTATTATGAGTACCTCCTTTATTTCAATATAAACATATAAATTATATTTTTAAATATTAGAATATAAAAAAACCTGTCAAGCGCGTGTCGGGCCACGCGCAGTGTAGAGTTTCGTAGTTTTTATAACAGCCAAGTGCGGGTCGTATTCGCTGACTGATAGTTTCGTACCATGCTCTAACTAAAAGCCAAACAGACTACCTATCTTATTTGACTTCCTATACAAATCCTCACCTGATGCGACAATTTTGCACGGAAAGTATTAATTTTTTTTTGAGATTTGGATAAGACTTGTCATAGCCGGTTTTTCTATAAAACTAATTTAGGAATGAAACAATAGCGCGATAAAACAGACGCTTAGCGCCATCTATCGACATTTCTATGGAGTTGTTCGAAATTTTCGAGTCTAACACGTCAATTGGTCGACTATTACTCGTAAACTTGTAAAGCCCACTTAAGTGTGATAGTTTTCCTTTAAACTTCGTTATTATATAGGTACTAGTGCCGTGCCATTTGAATTTCTAACTACAACCGTTTAGTTGGTAGAGGGGGGGGGGGACACTTGACTCTAACGAAAATTGGTATTTTAAAGCTTAATAAGTCACGAACGGTTTACTTAATCAAAGAACAGTCTTTCCGAACCCCTAATATTTTTGAAAGACCTATTCAACGATATCCCACACTAAGGGAAGGACGAAAAAAAAAATGTCATCCCCACTTTAGATGAAGGGGAGGTACCCTAAATAATAATTTTTTCAAAGTTTTATTTTACCACTTTTTCGGCGTCATTAACGTGTATACTCATGCCAAATTACAACTTTCTAGTACCAATAGTTTTTGAGATAAACCGCGGACAGACAGACAGACAGACGACATGGCGAAACTATAAAGGTTCCTTGTTGACTACGGAACCCTAAAAAGATAAAAAACATTTAAAATATAAAAAATAGTAGCCCACCGGTATCGGGAACAGAGTTCAAGCTACCGGTGGTCAGGGCTTCAAGCCCATGATCCAGCTGCCCAACGAGAGTCTCCTCAGGTGTTGGTCGAGGCTCTTGGCTATTAACCCATTGGCTGTCACGACTATCGACACAATGATTGCTGAGTCTACATGCCACATGTCGACAACCTGGTGAGCCAAGTCAAGATACTTGTAATTAATATTATTATTAAAATCCTGTGATGTCCCACTGCTGGGCAATGGCCTCCTACTCTCTTTCCACTTCTCTCTGTTTAATGCTACTAAGGACCAGTTCTTGTTGAAGGAGTCCAGCTCATCCCGCCATCTCCATTTGGGCCTGCCACGATGTCGCTTGCCATTAAGAGGGGCCTACGGTCCATTTCTGTTATCATCATCATCATCATCTTCCTGCCCTTATCCCATGTTACTTGGGGTTGGCGCAACACGTTTTGGCCCATTTCTGTTATATTTATTTGTAAATAAATAAATAATAACAGAAATGGTATTGCAGCTTCCCGAAAACCTGGCAGAGGGCTTTATCGAATATTGATTTGTTGGATGTAAAATATTGGCATTTCAAAGTGCTGTTGAGTTTTAATTTAATTAAAAACTGGGCACTTAGTAACCATCATGTCGATTGATATTATTATTTTATTAAAGAGTTTGTTTGTTAATGGAAAATAACCCGAAAATAAAAATATTGGGTTACTAGCTGACCCGGCAAACGTTGTTTTGCCATTTAAATTATTTTAAGCTGCCCTGGGATTCTTCGTTCGCGTGATGTCCTTCCCCTACCCTACTCCTACACTACTCCTACCCTACTTCTAGCCTACTCCTAATCTACTCCTACCTTACTCCTACCCTACTACTACCCTACTCCTACCCTACTCCTACCCTACTCCTACCCTACTCCTAACCTACTTCTATACTACTCTTTTATATATATATATATATAGATATATAGATTTGCATGTAAGCTTATGGATGGCATAATTTGATATTATGACAGCTTACTGTTGATGTTATCAACCTAAAAGGTAAAATGTGGATATGTCTTTTAATAAATAATAATAGCCTCCCGATCTATTTGGTCAAGGTGGCCAATCTCAATGGAGATTAGCCAGGTACGCAGGATATATTATAGTGCACAAGTGTGCGCGTAAACACAGGTGCACTCCCTCTTTCTTTACTCTCATAGTCCGATGGGATGGCAATCCGACATATAATATATGTCATAATCTCTTAAAGGCTAGTAAGTAAAGCCAGGGAAAATTGTTAAGCAATTTTTTTTTACTGGGAATGGCATCTCGCAGTTCAATCTATGAGGTGGTCGTCTACTTAACCGGCCTGCCTGTGGATGCCTCAATAAATTAAAGCCTCCAGGCAGGGCTTAAATCTTAAAAACCAAGCTTACACGTTCAGGGGACCCCCTATGGGGTACGGACCTCGGCTTAGGGCGTTGCTGGGAGAGGGCAGCAAGTGACAGGCTGGATCGGAATGTTAAGCAAATTGACTAGGTACTAACTTATCACATCTGTAATTCTTAGACAGTTTTATGAAATGAATAAAACACGGTCAATTGACGTTACGGTGTAAATTCGCTAAACAATTGTCAATTCTCTGCCGTCGTCTGTATTCTCTTCCACATTTAACCTGTCTGCCTTCAAAGCAAGACTGAACAGGCGACGCAGACATTTGATATTAATTTAAACTTGAAAACTCTACGCGTTCCTGAGAAAAAGGGTCTTGACTGACAGACAGACAGACGGACGACGAAGTGATCTTATAAGGGTTCCGTTTTTCCTTTTGAGGTACGGAACCCAAAAATAAAAATTAGGTTCCCGCAACTGTACAGACGCCAGCAGGTCAAGCTACCCGAAACTGTCAAATTTTCCCAATCAACCTTGAACCTTAATGCTTTAGAGATAAAGTTGAAAATCTATTAAAGAAATTTGACAGATTGTAGTAGCTTGATGTGCTGGCGTCTGTACATCAACACCCATGCACACGTACTCTTCTAACTCAGACATAGTTACAAGAGACAAAAATGTTATGGCCGTAGTAAGTACTACGTCGGACACTCTTTTTTAAAGGATTCTTCACTAGACCCTATAATAACCACTTTATAAATTAACAGAATATTCCTTAATTTAGATAATAATTTTACCTAGATACGGATTCTTGTTTTCTCGACCACTTTTCCAGAAAATAAGTCTTAGAAACTTTATCTTAAGAATGATTATCTAGTTTCAGGTCTGAAGTATGATAAAGTAATTAGGCAAAAAAAAAAAATACTAGGGCCTACACCTTTGAGAATAAATTCTTGAGGAAAGTATTTAAAGATTATCGTAAAGTATATCGTTCGGGAAGTAGTTATTATCTTTCAATAGTATTAGCATAAAAAACATGTAAATTCTTTTCCAAGTCATCTTTTGAGGAAAGATTGTATGAGAAAAACTCAATGATTAGAAGTATATAATTTGAGGAAAAAATGAAGCTTTAATTGAATTTTTTATCACTTGTCAACTTTTTATATGCTTGAATACGAGGCTTTTGACTACGTTGTATGTGTATATTTTATGGCTCTTTTTATTCGTAATGTGCGTTTTGTTTGTGCTGAATAAACATTATTTCTCTCTTTTCTTTTTTCTTTTAATGTTTTTTTTTTTATAATCAGGAAGGAGAATTTAAGATTTGGTTCATCATCATTTTAGCCGTAAACCGTCCACTGTTGGACTAGGCTTCACCCAAGCACCGCCATCTTGGATTTTAATTTCGTTACGTGACGATTTCTTCAGTGTACGCCTACCGCAAGTCGAGTTAAAGAACTTCGTTACAAAAAACTATTAATAAAACTATTAATTATGATCGCAAGAGGAGAACTAGCCATTCAAAAGTTACCGGGTGCGGGCCAGCCCCTTGCATGCACTGCACTGCGGTGTATCGCAAGCAGACTGGACTGCGTGTGTATGAAAGAAAGAAAAGAAAGAACACACAAAAATAAAATAGCAAGTTGGGGGTAAACATGCATCACATTCACGCAAAACGGCCATCGCTCAGCATAATGCTAAGACCCCATACCAGACAGAGCCCCAGTGCTGGTTTTCAGCGGCAGCCGGCGTTGACGTGATCACGTTAACCAGTGCAGCATGCAATTATACATAAATAAATAAAAACAACGATCAAAAGAAGAAACAAAATAAACCATTAACAACTGCTGCAAGCTTTCCACATCCGTGTTGAGCTTGTCGCGGGGTTTCACATAACTATATGGCAGTGTTAGCTTAAGTATACTAACATAATAGTTAAGAAATATAGTTTCTATACCCCGTCCGTTAAGTAAAGCGTTTTTTGACATATGGAACTAGTGATTGCAGCAACACACAATACATACATTGATTGATACAAGTACGTTATTATAATGTCTGTAAGAAGTCATAAATAAGATGAGTCAGGATAAGGCAGTTTATATATTTATTTTATTACGCATTTTAAGAGGGTGCACACAGGTCCACTAGCGCCACTCCTTTAAAAAAATATTATCTCGTGACTGAGAAGGAATTATGAAAATCTGTTCAATCAGCGACCTCGGTAAATGTGTCTAGAATTTTCTAATACCTTTTATAATATTTCATATTGAGACACGAAGCAACAAAATTCGATCCAACGAAAAGCGGCCAGATTCCTATATGTCGTATTTAGTTGCTTCGTGTCTCAATATGAAACCTATTAAAAGGTATTAGAAAATTCTAGACACACTTACCGAGGTCGCTGATTGAGCAGATTTTCATAATTCCTTCTCAGTCACGAGATAATATTTTTTTAAAGGAGTGGCGCTAGTGGACCGTTGTACACGCTCTTAATGTTAACTTTTACGTAATCTGGAATTATGTACGTTCTAAGACAGCTGTCAAAAAACGGTTAATCTAATGGACATGGTATAACATATTTGAGTCCATTGTTACTTGTATATTAAATATAAATAAACACCACGTAATTTACAAACCTGACATAATATTAACCCACTCTGACGCCATAACATATTTGAGTCCATTGTTACTTGTATATTAAATATAAATAAACACCACGTAATTTACAAACCTGACATAATATTAACCCACTCTGACGCCAATTTTCGGTCCAATTTGACGCCGTAACGACGGTCTACTTAGGCCATACAATTAATATTTGAGATTCATGTGACTGGGTCAGGACATACATCACATTGCTGTATCTTGTACACGATACTGTATCTCTAGGGCATCGTTATCTTTTATTGGCAATTTACGCGGAACTATGGTGCTTGTTTTAAATTAAGTGATGATTGAAGCTTCTATGCATATTATAAACAAAGCCCGCGTCAAATTTCTTGCTGACCCGACCCACTCCATCGCATCGCATCGCCAGCCCGCGCTGTTACTTTGTTTTAGCTTAGCGTTCTTTCTAACTTTTTTTGTTTTTGCTCGGCTCCTGAGGACCATGTGATGTTAAGTAACCTTCCTTAAGAATTAGGCTATCAAACGCAAAGAGAATTCTTCATATCCGACTGGTAGTTCCAGAGATTACTGCGTTCAAACAAACAAACAAGCTCTTCAGCTTTATTAGGTACCCATTAGTATAGATTAAAGTCCTTTCGTGTCTGTCTGTGTGACTGCGTTGTACTTACTTGTAAACTTTGCAAATCCATTTTCATGCGGCTTTCACCATCATTTAGAGAATTTATTCCAGAGGGTTTATGTGTTAATATTATTTTTTATTTAATTTTTACCACAAATAAACTCTTCACAAATTATTGTAACGCAAACCTAATGTATGGTAAGTCAGCGTTTAAATAATAACTTGCTTACCAACTACTTTTACCAATTTTAATGTAGTCAAATATTTCAGTTACTATAACATATACGTACATATTTTACGCAAAATAAAATAAGCCAAATATTTAGTATCGTCAGTTTTCAATTTACCATCTCTATTCAGTCAATTACTTAGTCAATGATAAAATATTTGCATCTTTATGTGAGTTGCACAAAATATACAAATTAAATTACAATGTGTTTTGTTGGTTTGGTTTTACATTCAAAAATATATTTCTGGCACTCGCCGGCCGCTGCCGTGGCACGCTCGCTTCGGTCGCTCGGCTCGTGCGTTGTAGTCAAATTACTTTCTGTGGTGTTTATTTAACTGTTTCGATTTCAAAAATATATATAAGCGTGTTACGTTGCAAATTTCACTAAATTCTGAGAAAATTATAGAATATACATGACAATTAAGTAATATTATATAATATTAAAATGGATTCTAACCTAATCTACAGTTCTGGTAGCAGTTCGTTTTTCGTTCGTCGTTCGTAACCATAAATTTGACTTGTTTCAAACAAATTCAGGTATATAAACTTACAAAGAAGTACGCAAATGACATCAAATAAAAGTGCATTTTTATTTATAACATTCCCAAAAAATCTTATTTTGTCTTTATATTTTTTTTCATAACAAATCATTTGACTAAATGTTTATTGCCTAAAGATTGTTTGCTGTAGTAAGTCATTTGATTAAAGACCAAATGCCTTACTGACATTATCCTTGGTTGCTTTCTGCCGAGTAAAAATTTGACCAAATGAAAATGTGCGTACTAAAATCATTCAAAATATTGCACCGGTATAAAAAAAGGTTGCTAAAATTTGTTTGATAGTTGTTTGTTTGTTTGTTTTGCTAATTTTTTTTTTTGGCAAAACTGCAGGATCCCAGTGTAAAATCTTTCAGTACTCCAAGACGATGTTATACGCACCTATTAAACTATCTATAAAATATACTTAAACATAAAATTCAACAATAAAAATTATTTTTTAATTATTATAACCCTTAGTTTGTACTCCTGATACAAATTTCGGCAGGCTATCGAACACATCTTCCGTAGGCATATTATTTATAATACGCGCGGCCCTTGATAAAGGGGCAAACTTGAGTAAAATCGTCCTAGCCCATGGCACATCTAGCAAAGCCCGGCGGCGCGCCCCCATAAACTCGTCCGGGACACGCATTCCCAGCGCCTCCAAGACATGTGGGTGGTGCACTAACCAGCGCAGCACCCTCGCCACGTACTTTACTAACGCGATGTCCCTCCTAACCGCATTACCATTAATCTATGTATCTAAGCTATAAAACATCGAGATTTCCATATTATATAGAAATCTCGATGTTTCATCAAGTCGAAAAAACCGTGCAAAGCAGGGGCGGGTCTTCATAACTCAATACAAAGCACAAACCCTCCCCATCTGTCTCTCCGTTATTCAGATGTAAAATTGAAATAGTGGGTGCCTTTATTGACGTGTGAAACCGAAAGCGGCTAATTTCATAAAACATTAGGCAAACTAACTACGTTACATAATGAGTTTGTCAAACTAATGAACTTTAAAGTAAACCCATTTCGATAAACACAAGCATTCAACTAACCTCATTTCAATTTCACATTATTGTTCAGTCGAATCTGACATATGTCAGTTTCAATCATTTAGCAAAATGTTCTATCTTTTCTCAAACGCACATTATTAAACCAAATAATTCGATTGTCAGTCATACCCGTATTTTGGAATACCCACTTCCTCTGCCACAGAATGTGATAGTTCGCAGTAGTTTCACGTAAAGTTGCCGCAGTTCGCAAATATTCTAAAGTTGTGGTCGACCCAACTTTTCATTATATAAGACTCATTCTCGCATTTAAATGGAGTTTCACAAACTTTTGCATAGGTGTACACTGAAGGGGGTTCGATTCCCGCATGGAACAAATATTTGTATGGCCTATAAGTAGTTGTTCCGGGCTTGGCTGTTTGTGTATGTGAGTTTAAATGTTTGTAAACGTACCCACGATACAGGAGAAATTCCTAGTGTGGGGCAAAGTTTAAAAAAAAAAAAAAGTTACGGACAATTTATTCCCTGAATGTTAATTGATTTTTTGGTATTTTTGCCCTCGTGTTTAGATTTGAACGTGGTCCTTTTATCTAATTGAAATATTCTCAACTCTTACTAGGATTCAAAGAGCAGTGGTGGTCGCGACTTACGCGTCGAACACAAGCAGATACTTTTTCATCACCACTGCTCTCAAAAACGGTGAAAGAACACATAGTGAGGAAACCGGCATGTCCTAGAACCAAAAATTCGAAGAAGTGACATCCGCCAACCCGCACTTAGCACGCTTGGTGGATCATCGTCCACTCCCTCTCGACAGATTATGCTATGCTTTTATCCTGCAGAGTAGAATGCTAAAATTAATTTCAAGAATGAAGAATAAAGTTTTAGCCAAGATCACAATATTCTCTTAGAAAGCACATTCTAAAGCCATTTATTCTTTTGTGCCCATAAATTCATATTTCAATTCTAAAGACCATATTCTTTGTGTGACACGTGCTCCAACCCGTTCGTGGCGAGAGTATGGTACATAGCACTCTTATGAATTTTCCAAACGTTGTCCCTTTGTGACACTGATTGAGTTGCACTCACGCGAGGTGAGCAACGAATTTCTATAAGTTCCTTCGTCAAGATCCTTTTGATGTTTATCAAAGGACATTTTTGCGACATTTTGATTATATTCCCTTTCAGGAGTTGACTTTGAAGTAATTTGGGGAAGAATTTGGTTTTAAATCAAATGCCGTGAAATGAAATCTTCATGAACGGTCTCAGTGGACTTCTGTTTGATCATTACAGATAAGGGGAAAGTTCTTTGCCTCGAAAAGGAATGGTAGTTCTGGAGTGGATGATTATTTATATGATCAAAATCTACGTTAAGGTACACTTATAAATTTCAGTCAATTTTACTCTGTAAGCGTAATATACTGAAGTTAATTTGAATTGTAGCCTAATAACGCGTTATGCTGTAACGGATCCATCCATCTTCTAACACTCACTTATTACACTGTGAAGTAAATTAATTCGAAAAGTTCCAGAAGGATTGTTAATTAAGCAAGTTCGGCGTCGCAAAGACCAACGATATAAATGTCTTTAATACTCCTAGTTCATCTGAAACTCGATGATAAATCTCGAAAAACCACGAATCGAGAAAAATAAATCGATTACCGAGGCTTACACACTTCATTACTTAGCTTAGCGAGATTAGAGAAGCTCTGTTCAAATTAAATCTATTTTTGGGTATTAATTAGAACTGGTCTTAAGATCCGCGGTTTAATTTCGTTAAATCTGTGTCACCCGGCAGCCGGCGGGTTAGAGTCAGGCTGAGTTATCTGTCTTTGTCTGTCAGTTCTATACTAATGAAACGTCCTGGTTTCTAGCGTACTTGGTAGTGATGTATGGTATGAACATTGTTCTTTGTCTCAACGTGTCTTTGTAAGTCTAGGATTGGATTTTCTTTAGCAGCTCGCTCTGTTTAATCTGTGGTACTTTAAATGTTTGTCATCCACATTTACCTATTGATTTTCTAATTAATTTATTTCTTTCTAATAATGAGTCTGTTTCCCTTAGGTATGACACGGCTATACAGGCTTGCAAACATATTGACGCGCAAACTGTAACCATAAAAGCTTTAGAAATTTTTCGTCGGTTATCAAAAATAAATCTGCTTTTTCATTGAAAAGTGCAACACCTACGCGGTGAAAATGTATGGAACAGCAATATTTTTTTTTAATAGCTGTCATAAAATTTCAACGCCGGGAGTCAGAATAATTTATTGAATCAATGGTAACAGGCTGCGCGTCGATGTCCCTGCCACCCTGTATTGCTTTGGCAATTTGTGCAAAGACGATTAATTTGAGCAAGATTAATTTAAAGAGAATTAATTTGAGCAAGATTTGATTTTAAATGAATGATATCAAAGTAGCTTTTACATTGATTTACATCTCCATCATACTCCTGTCATTTCATCCCAATTAATTTGGAGTCGGTACAGCATGTCTTCAGTTTATTAAAACTACGGCTGTAAGATTCTGGCGTAGCGACCGCGTACTAGAAGACGAAGAAAAGAAGGCCTCCCACTTCTTCTTAACGTGTCGATAGCTATCTAAATAGACTCGGCCCAGAAATCGGCCTCCCACAAGTTGGACCGATGACCTTTTGAAGGCCGCAAGAACCTGCTGGAAGCAGGGAGCACAGAACTGGTCGAACTGGCGGTGTTGAACAGCAGTATACCTTGCGATTGAAATGAATTAATGAATGTATTTTAATAAAAACACAATTCAACATAATAATAATATTTTTATTATCCTATATCGTTGAAAATACCATTTACAGAGAATGCAAGGAACATCATAAAAAAAAATCATTAATTAATGACAATAAAAAATACGACACCTACATTCAACGTTGTGTTATAGTGCCATAAAAACAATACAATGAACTATAAGTTAGGCTAAGCATTGCCATACAACGTGGCAATGCCGCCAGTGTCTTGGGTACTTTACCAGTCGACAGCGATGGCGATGAATTTTTCGTCGCTATATTTTAGTTTGTAAATAGTTTTATTTAATTTAGGGTATTATTTTGTTATTTTAGTGTTATCTTGTATATAATAAATATTATAACTTATATAATTAATTACTATAAGTACCTTAATAGACAAGCACAAAATTGCCACACAGCCACGAAATCGTATCGGATGACTGATGTAGGGATCGCATCGCTTCGGTGTTTCCATCACAAAGTAATTTTGTTTTTAGCCGTTAATGTCCCACTGCTGGGCAAAACTCTCCCTACTCTATTTCCACCTCTCTCTGTCCAGAGCTGCCAAGGACTAATGTTTATCAAATCAGTCCAGCTCATCCCGCCATCTCCGTCTGGGTCTGCCGCGATGTCCTTTCCCATTAAGCGGGACCCACTGGGTCGAAAGTTTGTAATCTATTAATTATCATTTATTGAAACACAAGAAAAACCACCGCAAAACCTCTCATTAATGAAAAGCAATGATGAGCGTTGTATTAAGCCGAGATAAAAACAAAACATTAAACTATTTGTGCTTTAATAAACGAGTACAAAATCACCGCACAGCCACGGAAACGTATCGGATGTTTAATGCAGCGATTGCATCGATTTAAAGCGAACTGGAAATGTGCTAAAGCCGTGAGCGCTTTAGCGTTAATTTGGTCAGAGTATGGGAGTAAATAATTCGTTGGTATTTTCATCACGAAAAAAGCTGTAATCTATTGATCATTATCATTTATGCAACCACTTACCAACCACCACCACCACCACACCACCATCACTACCAACCACCACACCAAACCACCACCACCAACCACCACACCAAATCACCGCCACAACCACTTTTTTTTAAAGGACATCCACTACAAAACCTCTCTTTTATAAAAAGCTACGATGAGTGTTTTAAAAGCGAGATTAAAACAAAACTGAACTATTATTGCCTGTAAAGACGAGCGAAATTCGTTGATATTTTCATCCCAACATAACCTATAATCTATTAACGATAATTTATTGCAACACAAGGAAAACCACGACATTATCATTCATTGATATTATCTAGATTTATCGTTGTGCTAAAATGCAATTAAAAAAAAAAAACAATGAACTATTAGTGCCTTAATAGATGTGCGAGGACTCGCCGCACAGCCACCGAAATCGTATCAGGCAACTAATGTAGCGATCGCATCGATTGAAAGCGAACTGGAAATGTGCTAATGCCATGATTGGGACTCGCTTAATTGGGACTTTGGGAGATTGCACTCCGGTATTCCGGATTTTGTGTGCAGATTTGAGTACAACGTTTAGTGTTTTAGTGAAGTGATGCGGCTCTGTTATATAGGTGGAAAGGTTCCTTTATGTGTTCAAGTTTACTTGTAATTTTGCTAGTGTTTTGCTGTAACCAGTTTACTATAGTATTAGGTACGTAGAGACTAAAATAAATTAAAATAATATTCAGAAAATATTTATTATTTCATAATACTTAACATCACGCTTGCAATCCCCGAAGAGTAAGGCAGAGCTATACCTATGGTACGCCTATATTTTGCCAGTAATATTTAAGTCCCATGTAATCGACAAAAAAACCTTGAAAACTCGACTGCTACTGAGGAATTGCTGACAGAAAAACCCAATGACACTTAGCTTGACATGGGAATTAAACCCAAGACTACATGCTCAGTAATAGCGCCTGCGACCACCAGACCAACGAGTCAGTCATATGCATTAAAACAAAGTTCGCAAATCGCAGATTCACCGCAAACGACATGTCGTTTTGTTTACTACAGATATCGTTCGCTTAATATAAATGTAGTTAATAAAGTAATATATTCATAAAAAAAATTTAAACAGACTTACATACATCACAACAAGTTTCCACCATATTTATCTCCCCCCTTTTTTTTTTTCAAGATGTGAAATCATCAGTCAGGGAGGGGGAGTGTCAGACTCTTACTGACTAAAACCCACCCGTGTTTCTTCCAGCCCTTTATGTTCCAGGGCAGCGGTAACCCTTTCGGATGATCCCGCTAACACACAAATCGCATGCTTAATGGAACATTGACCCATTATTAGATAGGTCAGAAAAAATTATTTCAGTTTTTTTTACTCAGATCTCATCAATATAATCATAGACGTTCAAAATACAAGCATTCATGATTAATATAAATCAGTTTTATTTTTATGCATCAACAAGTAGGATAAGTCCTCATAGCAAGATCTTCTTTTGCGATTGCCCAAAAATCGTCTTTTTTGAGTTAAGTCAGTATTCCATTAAGTGTGCGAAATATACATACATAGCTACATAAATAGGACACAAAATTAGCTTATAATTTATTGATGACGTACCGTGCTTGTTTTACAACTACTGCTACATGTTCAAATCTTAAGCGAAGACGCTGGCACCTCAAACACAAGTTAAATCTTACATTGGGTGCCAGCCCCAGCAGTCTCGACATTCATAGCGATCGCTTTACGACCCAATTCGGTCGCAAAGTCCTGTCACTCCATACATTACACCTGTCAATTCGGGACAATGCTGAGCTCATCGAAAACACTCTTTGTCCCTAGTTTTAAAACTGCATAGTGTTGAGATAAGTGTTTTTTGTACTGACGCCAGCACATCAAGCTACTACAATCTGTCAAATTTCTTTAATAGATTTTTAACTTTATCGCTAAAGTATTAAGGTTCAAAGTTGATTGGGAAAATTTGTCAGTTTCGGGTAGCTTGACCTGCTGGCGTCTGTACAAGTGAAGATAGTGAAACTTATTTATTTTTTATTTCTTTTTTAATCTCTCGTGGTCAGCAAACGTATTTCGCAAAAACATAAGCCATTTTGCTCAGTAGTTAAAAAGTTATTTTCTTTGCAAACACACATTCTATCTTTCACGGTAATTACAAAATAAAGGAGGAAAATACCGTTTCCGGACGAAAGCAAACGGTAGCGTTGTGTTATTGGCTTGATTGGCTCGCCTTCGAATTAGGTGAGTGAGTTGAAGAGATTGGCGATTAGTGTGTCATGGAATTGTGCCTTTATAGCGATACAATCAGCACCCTAATTGCGTAACACCTGTGTTGAGGCATTTCGTTCGTCTGGTGATCTTTTAGGGAGGTATCTCCCTGTTGGTTATCTTGACGAGGCGGGGTGTCTCAGCACAGGTGCATTTGTGATTTGTGATGTTTATGTGAGTGTTGTCCTTTGTTATTGTATTTAAGTAGGTACTAACAATAGTTTTTATAAGTTTTTGTACACTAACCGGTGGATCTAGTTGTCCCAAAATAAATAATTTTGAATCCATTGCTACTGATAGTGGGTTACGCAGCTACCCCGTTGATTTACTCGGTTATTGGTGTACCGTTTTTAGGCAATGAAATGGATGCGTTCGATTTTTTTTTCGGAATAGGTATTATCTAGTTCTTAGATACATATCGGACAATCAATCACAAGGTCAGTCGATGTGGCGACGTTTGCGGGAGGCTTATGTGTAGCAGCGGACGCCTTTAGACCTTAATTATGATGATACAGTCCGTTAGCATGTTATTTAATGAAATTTCAAGCTTCCTTTATTATTCAACTCAGCCTATTGCAGTCCACTGCTGGACATAGGCCTCTCCCAGGCTGCACCACAACACCCTGTCGTCCGCCTTCCGCATCCAGTCTGTCCCAGCCACCTTCTTTAGTCACGACAAAATGGCTTAGACACGACAAATAAACTTCCTGTGTCAATTTGATAAACAATTAATTTCCCGGTCTTTGCATAGATTGTCTTTATTATATACTTACCTGTTCAATACCAATAACAATCCCAACGAATATAAAGTGTAACTTCCTTAGTTGAAAACAACAGCAATCGTAACTTCTCAGTTTGACGGCGACCGGGTTGCTGTCACTGTCAAACTGACAAATTGCTCTAACACTGGTATTATATTCCGCTCTTTTCCGGTAATACTGATTTGATGAATCGGAGCCGACAAAAACACCCGCGTTTTCCGGAAACTGATCCGTTATCCGGTCTCCACTCCAGGAATCGTCTGCTCCACCGGCCATCAGTCCCTCGACAAAGATTGCCATTATTATTGCTAAAACCAAACCACCACCACCAACCAACCATCTATGGGCCTTAGTTGCCTGAAATAAATTGATTATTATTATTATTAAAACCTTATGCAAAACCACTTATTTTAAAAAATTATCATAAAATCTGTAACCTATTTTGCTGGACTAATATCCAAAAAAGAAAAAGTTCCTGGAAGGATTTGGGGGAGGCTTTTGCCCAGTTGTGGGACAGTAAAGGCTTACCAAGAAAAAAAAAAAATGTAAAAGGAAATTCATTTATCAAACGTAAGTCAGTTGGTGGGTGTGCATTATTCAGGTGCCAGTCAATCTGTTAGAAAAGGTACTTGACATTTGTGACAAAACGTTTCATGTCGCCTGTCTGACTCTGAATTGTTTGATCTTACCCTGAATGGGAAATAGAACATTTTTTCATGATATTTGTGAAGACAATTTGGTAAAAACATAACTTCTTGTCGTATTTTTTTAAATAATTCACTCGAAAGGTTTCTCGTGGAAACGAAAATGGTTTTACCAAAATTGGGTATTACGATACACCACTGGCTTAAACATTTTCATGTAACTAAATCCAGTTCTTTTAATAAATAAATAAAAGAAAAACTAGTTTATGGGCTGATTTTTCAATAGACAGATAATTTTTATTCGTAGAATAAAATTGACGTCTGACAGATTTTGTATGGAAGAACTGTCAAAAATTCAAAATTATTCCGCCGACAAAATTATCTGGAGTTGGAACAGTCAGTCCTAATTCAAGTAACAAGAGTCATATACAAACAGACACATAAAAGGATACAAACAGGATAACAAGCACAGACAAAAACGAACACTCACAAGATAACAATATGTCTGCTGCAGCATTGCCGGATATAAGGGCAATCCAGTCTGTTGGCGATCATCGCCAGGACGGTGTTGGCGCTGCCCCGCACTCTGCTCACCACAGACGCGCACCGCTTGCGCATCGCCGCGTAAAAGCAGTTGCAAGCCAACGTTCCACGGAAGTAAAAATATTGCGGCGGGTTTTCTTCGCGCACTGGATTTTCAACTTACTACTTAGCGTCGAGAGTTGAAAGTCCAACAATGTTGATTTCTGACGCACTGGGAGGCGCTCTGTTGGATTCTCAATGCTCGGTTCAACACCGAGAGTTGAATATTCAGTGCGCGATAAAATTCCGCCGCGATATTTTTACAGGCTTAAGGAACTGGATTTACAAGAAAATGTTTAAGCTAGAAATAATAATAATAATAATAATGTTTTTTTATATTTTTAAATGTTTTTTTTTTATAATAATATTTAAAAATGTAATAAAATAAGAAAATTAAATAAATAAACGACATAATAATAATAATAATAATATAGTATACTAATACCTAATGTATCGTAAAGTTCAATATTTTCACTCTTTTCTTATCCTGCGGAAAAAACGTGGTCCTAACTTCCACAATATTAAAAAAAGTTTTTTCGCACTTTTTTTCTCTATTAGCACCAAAAAATTATATCACGACAAAGTGGAAATGTCAACTGACTATGAACAACAGGCTTCACATTTCACCGATTTGGGTTACATGACTCTGATATAACGTTATGGCTTCCCGCCAAGATGTAACGACAAAATCCTAAATAGAGCACGCTGTACATAATAGAGATACAAAGTGTGATTTGAGTGCTGTGACCATGTGGGATAGTCATCTGTTTTGTAGCGCGAGTGCAGGCAGCAAGCGGCACGTCAGTGGTAAAACGTGCATTACGAAAATCACCCTTACCGCTACGACATAAAGGCGCTAGGATTTTGAGGTTACAACCATGGAACGATTATTCTTTATCAATCAAACAATCTGCCTAGCCTTTTAACAACTATGTTGGGGTCGGCTTCTAGTCTAAACGAATGCAGCTGATCTGACCTTCGCAACCCAGTTACTGGGTAACACGATAACCCTTAGTAAGACTGGTTGTGAGACTTTCCCGTAACGATTTTCAAAGATGTACAAAATGACAGCCGAGACCAAAGGCTTAACATGCTTTCCATTGCTTTCCATTGTGACCGTCCATTGTCTTTCCATTGTTTCCATTACGAAACGTTACGTAATGAATGGTCACCCATCCACGGATTACGTACCGAGGTAAGTAATGGATGGTCACCCATTCAGGGACTACGGCAAGAATGCTTAACCTTAAAGATCTGCTGGTGCGGCTGTTATGACGAGCTAAAATAATCCGCCTGCTGTTTCTATAACATAAACACTACTAATACAAAAAGTGTAAATAAAATAATCAATTAACTCAATAAACTTGTTTAACAACATGTCATCTGTAACAATTATACTTTTTGTATTAGAAATGGATACAAATAGAAAATCACAATACGATTGCACAGCTCTAGGAACAGCGTAATGAGACTAATTAGATTGCGTCTAATTACAAGCGCATGCTCATACTCCAGGAAAAATAGCAGCCAATTGCGAGTAAGATTCGCACACACGGCTATACACCAAGCTATAGACTTCCAGTTTAAGCTGACCTCACATTGTACAGGTTTTTTGTACAGTCAGAAGTCAGCTTATACTGGTTATGTATAGCTTGATATGTAGCTGTGCGTACAAAGATACACTCATTCCGTACCACAAGATATAAAAACGCCGAAAAAACACGTTTCTTGTATGGAGACCCCCTTAAATATTTTACTTTATTTTATTTTTATTATTTGGTGTTATAGCGGCAATAATACGGTGGCAGTAATTTTTTTGACGGAATGACCATATTGCCCTGGAGGTTAGGCAGACCTTTGGTGTGGGATGCAACATGTGTCGACAACCTTGCGCCATCCCATCTTCCTAGCACGGTGGGCCGTGCTGGAGCGGCTGCTGCTGGTGCAGAAAACCTAAAACGGCGAAAATATTCCAACCTGATTGGGACTTATATGTTTGAGCCGTTTAGGGTTGAAACACCAGGGCCATGGAGTCAGAGTTCCCACTTGGTTTTCCGAGATATCGCCAAGCGGTTAGTCGACTCTTCACGTGACCAGAGGGCTGGCCTGTTTCTTGGCCAAAGAATGAGCATCGCCATACAACGTGGCAATGCTGCCAGCCTTTTGGGCACTGTTCCTGTTGACAGCGTTGTGGACGAAATTTTTAATGCCCTATGATTTTTTGCTTATTTTTTCACATGTAAATATTATTATTTTAAATGTTAGCTTAAGTATATAATATGTTAATGTAAAGATAAATACATACTTAATTACATATCAATGTTACATATTATTAAGCCATTTAAAGGAAGTAAAATAGATAACTATCTTCTTACGGAATAAGGAAAACTCTTACGAGAAAATGATTTTTTTTTAAGTGACAAACAACGAAAATGCGAACCCAACGACACCGACTTCCGAAATTAAAGTTATTTTTCACTTTGTAGTGTCGTTTTTGGAAGTCGGTTGTTTTTTTTTTGCAAAAAAGTTTTTTTATCAAAAAAGTAAAACCTCAAAAATGATTTCCTGCTGTTTTTAAATATTGCGGTCAAATAAGTGTCTAAACAGTAAACAGACAATTTCAGAAGGCCAATTCTCGTAATTTAAAACGTTCAAAGCTAGTCGCAGTCTCATCTCGGCGACAAACAAATGTCAAAAACTTGTCAAAATGTAGGGAAATTAGAGGGATTTTTGACAGATTGAGACTGAGATCAGACTGTGAACGTTCTTAAAATTACGCCCCTCTGGCATATTTAAAATATTTTCGTAAATAAAAAACCTTTTAACGGATCAGTTTCCCGAAAACGCGGGTGTTGTTGTCGGCTCCGATTCATCAAATCAGTATTACCGGAAGAGAGCGGAATATAATACCAGTGTTAGAGCAATTTGTCAGTTTGACAGTGACAGCAACCCGGTCGCTGTCAGAGTGAGAAGTTACGATTGCTGTTGTTTTCAACTAAGCGAGTTACAGTTTATGTTCGTTGGGATTGTTATTGATATTGAACGGATAAGTATATAATAAAGGCAATCTATGCAAAGACCGGGAAATTAATTGTTTATAAAATTGACACAAAAAGTCTATTTGTAGTGTCTAAGCCATTTTGTCGTGACTAAAGAAGGTGGCTGGGACAGACTGGATGCGGACGGTGGAGGACTTGTGGTGCAGCCTGGGAGAGGTCTATGTCCAGCAGTGGACTGCAATAGACTGGGTTAGCTGAGGCCAGTCTGTACAACTATCTAAAAAAATTAAAATGCGGGGAAAAGACGGTACAGAAAGCGATGCTTGGGTTCCAGACCAGCGGGTATCATAAGCAGTAGCGGTTAGGATACTTGTGTAGATATAAGTATATTACTATGAATGATTATTCGATATTATAATAATGCATGTGAAGGTAGGCAGGCGAAATAGATGAACGAAGTACAAACGCCAGCACATCAAGCTACTACAATCTGTCAAATTTCTTTAATAGATTTTCAACTTTATCACTAAAGCATTAAGGTTCAAGGTTGATTGGGAAAATTTGACAGTTTCGGGTAGCTTGACCTGCTGGCGTCTGTACAATAAACTAGTTACTTTTTCAACCACCGAGTTTCAATGCTGTGTCCCTGCCGATCCATTCTGTAAAAATCTCACCGTGAATAGTTAGGTGAAGTTAGCTTAGAGTGAGCTGTCAATAGTATCAATCCCTAGTATTAGTTAGAATGACAGCTCCCTCCATGCTCACTTCACCTTAGTTTTCACGGTGAGATGGTTACAGAATCGCACGACGTCCCCAACCTACCAAATGAATGAGGATCATTGAGACCAAAATAATAAGGTAACTTTTTACGTTAACATAAAGCTAAAATTAGATTCAGAAATTAGAAACATGAAATGTCATAATATTTTAGGTCGAATTTTTCGTTGGTAACCATGGTACACGCGGGCGATCGACGGCGTTCCCGATACGGGGTCCCGCCGCCCGCAAACTTTTAAAAAAAAAAACACTTTTGAAAAATTTATATCACTAATTTTGTTATGTAATTTATAACTTTTGAAAAACTACAAACCATATAATATTGATACTACGAAGTCAAACAGTCTTTGTTATTCATGACGCTAAATTATCATAAATTAACATGCGAAATCTTTCTGAAAAGTTTGACTAGGAAGACTGTGATCAATGGAATTAATAAATCATAATCACCTTTTAATGCTCCCCCCACTGCTGGAACACAGGAAACCTCTCGGTAAAATTAAGTGGGCTGAAATCCACCACGCGGGACCGTGTGGGTGTGTAGATGTCATGAGTATTCGAATTTTTCGTTTAATAAATGAATATACCTAAATTTGATTCATAGTCTCGAAATTCAGGTTGCAAAAGTTTAGTAAGTTGAGTAAGTTGTTTAATTTAAACAAATGCTTTAACTTTGAATAATTTGACGACTAGGTACTTAGCGTAGTAAAAAAATAAACTACAGATTATTGAATAAGCTGCTAAAGAAACTAATAGGATTTTCTTATCATAAAAATAACTTAGCATAATATCACACGCAGAATCAGTCTCTAAAAAATATTTTCCCTTATACTTACGTATTGGAGTGGAAGCAGTAGCTTTGAAGGATTTATTGTACTGTAATAAAACGCTAATTCCTTATCTCCATAACAAAGCATTATAAGTTCTTAGAAACATTTGAACATGAAGGGCGAACTTATATTTTTCAATTTAACACTGTTTTCTTGGTAGTTTTTAATTTACAGCTTCCGGCATCTACAGCAGCCGGGATTCCGAGTTTGAATATTATCCTAGTTTTTTAAAAATAATGATCTTGCATCATAACAACTAATGAGACAATTTTTATACACCGTTAAATTTTGATCGTTTTAATCCTTAAAAGGGGTCATTGTACTTATCATTATGAACAAGTTTTACTACGGGATCAAACCTGAAATCGTGAAAAAAAAAAAATCTGTTGATCCATAGATTGATGTTCGCATATCTCGACATAATGTCCTACCTATGGATCAACAGATTTTTTTTTCACGATTTCAGGGTTGGTCCCGTAGTAAAACTTGTTCATAATGATGAGTACAATGACCCCTTTTAAGGATTACAACGATCAAAATTTAACGATGTAGATCCTACTGCGTATTTATTTATTGAAACTTTATGCAACACTTCTGCCCGCCATTTCGTCCTCATGAAATTTCTTGCTCCCCGACCCACCTCGTTACATCGCATCGCTTTTTGGTTTTTTCTCGGCACCTAAGGGTCCTAGCGTGATGATAAGTAAGACCTCAAGAATTGGGCTAACGAATTTAAAGATTAGCGTGTTCTAACAAACAAGCTCTTTAGCTTTATTATTAGTATAGAAGCTAGTATATATAGTACAGATAAAGGGTATATAAGCGGCCTATTAAATACATATTACTACATCAAACTCAAAACTCAAACTCAAATCATTTATTTCAATTAAACCATTTCAGGCACTTTTGAATTGTCAAAATTAAATTGTCGGTCAGTTAGTCAGAAAGTTGAAGCTAGTTGCCCATTCCAAAACGTAGATCTCTGTGGAGAAGAACGAGCAAAAAACTCCACGGACACTCTTTCAAATCAAGATATTATTACAAAATCCTGGGTACATTATTCTTATTGCTTCTATATGTGAGAACAATGTAAAAAACTAAACAATTTAAAATATAAAATTCAAAATAAGCCCTGGCAGTTAAGAGATGACCAGTCTCAACCGACGGCACCCGTTCACGAACATGACGCGTGGATCAGCACCATCCAGCTCAACCATTTCGTAGGGAACCGAATGATCCAACACACGCGCCACCACCAGTGAGACATTTAAGTGTGCATGACATATTCTTAACTGCCATGCTCTTTCAAGTCAACATCAAAATATCGTAAAAAAAAACGAATCCATGGTTCTTACATTTACAAAATTTAAAAAATGCTTCTAAATTATACAAAACTATAGTTTGCAATTTATTTAAAAGGTAAGATAATTAAATGATACATCCTGGAAATAGACTCGTCTCCTATTACTTACATGGGGCTTAAACGCAACTTAAAAATACCTCTACCCAACCCTTCGGGGAAACAAGGCGTAGTGTTATAGAATAGAAAACTTTTATTTCAGACAGGAGTCCATAGGGTTAGTCACAATTTTACTTAACTTCTAGTGTTAGTAGGTTACAGACAAAGGTGTACAGACGCCAGCAGGTCAAGCTACCCGAAACTGTTAAATTTTCCCAATCAACCTTGAACCTACTGCTTTAGCAATAAAGTTGAAAATCTATTAAAGAAATTTGACAGATTGTAGTAGGTTGATGTGCTGGTGTCTGTACATACAATTAAAACTCAGCGTGGAGGAGCAGTGCGATTCTGTAACCATCTATCTCACCGTGAACATTTAGGTGAAGTGAGCGTGGAGTGAGCTGTCATTCCAACTAATGCTAGGGATTGACATTATTGACAGCTCACTCTAAGCTCACTTCACCTAACTTTTCACGGTGAGATTTTTACAGAATCGATCTGCTGCATCCACCTCCGCAACATCGGGGAATCCCACCGATCTGCGAACACACTGAGAATACTGTTGGTGCCGTCGCGAACACGCGTCATCACGGATGCGCATCTACTCCTAATAATGGCGGCAAAACCATTAACATTATTATCCGCAAACATTCCTGACGCACTACAACGCCACGACAGCTGCAACAGTACTCTCAGTGAATTATTATATTGAACGCGTAGGTCGCTGTATGCCCGCTGAGTAAAGTGCCATGTGTGTGCCATGTTATTACATACGAAAACTAACTAGTACTGCACTTACCAAAACTGCAAGTCAGCATTATGCTGCAAGATGCTCATAACAATTTGTAATATAATATGCAACTTGATTTAAAAGAGTTTTTATGGAGCTTCTTGCCCCTTCTTCTCGTTGGAGAACGTTTTGGCACGGGCAACTAGCTTTAACTTTCTGACAAACTCTGACACCCTGACAATGCAAAAGTGCCTGTAAATGGTTAATTTAAATAAATGCTTTGACTTTGTACACTTTTACGACTACTCAGCGTAGTTAAAAACTACAGATTTTTTAATGAAACTAACAAGGTTTAAGTAGGGCTGATTTTTCCAACGCCAGATAATTTTATCTGAGGAATAATTAGCATATAACAAAAGCATCCTATACACAGACCTCCTCTCGGTGAGCGGGAGTGTGCCGTGATCCGCCACGTGGGCCCTGTGCGGAGTGGTGGAAGTCACATGTCTTCGAGTTTACGGTTCTAGGACAAAATAATTACTAATCATGAAAGTTATTTAGGTATTTACACAAATTGACCAATCAATCAGAGGGAGGAGTTTCAGAACTTAAATTGATGTCCTCAAGGGGAAGCTTAATGGTGTTAATAAAGCAACAGGTTTGTTACTAAGCCATTGTTTCAATTCACGTTTAATAGTAATTGTTTGGTTAAAAATTTAATGTCCTGCTACTAGTTAAGCATTAGTGGTTGGTGATATGGTTGTGGATGATAGTTAGTCGAACTTTTTCTTACAGGGGAAAGGAGTGAATGTATTGAATCCATGATAACAGGATGTGCGTCGATGTCCTTGCCACCCTGTATTTTACGATGCAAATGAAGACGTCAAAAGTGTGACGTTTTACGTCAATGAAGAAGTATAGAGCCAACATCTTTTGGCGATTGACTGACATTAACAGGGGTGCGTTGGGTTGTCGGTAAACATTTGCTTTTTTTTTTTTTTTTCAAACACCAACGTGGCGGCATTGCTTCCAATCTAGACCACGCGCCAAAATATCGAAGAAATGTGACCAACCCGCACTGCCGGGCCCGCGTGGTGAAATACGACCAAGTCCCTCTCACAGGAGGCCAGTGTCCCAGCCGTGGGACCGTTAAGACTGATTATGTGTTTTGTGTGCCCAAAGATCCTTGTTTACTTATACTTAACTACCTTAAAGACGAGACAAATCCAAATATTATCACCGATTTCATGAAGTGATTGTAATTGCGCTTTATACTTTTTTACGACTTAAAGCTGCAACGTAATGGATGTTGTCGCATTGTCAACATGTAGACTGTAGGCTGCAAATGTTCCACTTCCTGGAAAGTGGTTACGGCCGCCAACAAAAGGGGTTTGCCGAAATGTTGCCCAAGGGGTTTGCCGACATGTTGCCCAAGATTGTTTTGCCGCCTAGCAGACAATGTTCCTAAAATAGGTAGGAATAGCCACAGTGCTTTCCGGAACAAAGGGGTTTATTTATAAACGATGATGAAAGTTAAGTGACTTTCAAACATCAAAAAGCTATGGTTAAACAGTCGCTAATCACTACTTAATTTTAAGCAACGTTTGTGAATAAAGGGGTTTATTAGGAACTATTTTATTTTACTACTAAAAGATCCAGGTGTGTGTAAAAACAAGGTTTTTATTTTATTGTCATAAACATAACATGAGGAAAGACATCGCCGTCGAGGTAGATCGAGGAAGACGGTGAAGGTGGTGTGACGATGTGACAGCATTTGACGGTTGACGGCACGGTTGGCGCAGTGGTTAAGCGATTGACTGCTGCGCTGCGTGTCGCGGGCTCGATTCCCGCACGGAACAAATATTTGTATGACCTACATGTATTTGTTCCGAGTCTGGGTGTTTTTCTATCTATAATATGTATGTATTTACAAAAAAAAAAAAATGTATATAAGTAGTTTATCAGCCATCTTGTTACCATAACACAAGCATTAGGTTGCTTAGCTTGGGACTAGATGGCGCTGTGTGAAATGTCCAGGGATATTATTATTATTATTTACAGAGCCAACATGGCCAGAGATAGCACAAGACAGGGAGGTTTGGAAGAAAACAGGGGAGGCTTTTGCCCAGCAGTGGGACACAAATACAGGCTGACAAAAAAAAAAAAACATGACGTATTATTATGATCACACTTGTATTCCCTGAAGTCACATACATTCGCAAGTTATATTTAAATCCCATGCAATAGGGAGTAAACCTATTGCCGTCAACAGGGCACAAATCCTACTAATATTATAAACGTGAAAGTTTGTAAGGATGGATGGATGGATGTATGTTACTCTTTCACGCAAAAACTACTAAACGGATTTGGATGAAATTTGGCACACAGATGGTTTATAAGCAGGATTAACATATAGGATACTTTTTATCTCGATATTCACATGGGATCAAAACTTATGCGGGTGAAACCGCGGGGCGCAGCTAGTACATACATACTCCGGGCTGCTACTGAGAAATTCCAGATGGAAAAACTCACTAACACTTTGGCTGACTAAGAATGGAACTCAGGACCATATGCTCAGCGGTAGCGCTTCCGACAACTAACTGTTTAGCTTTGTTATTAGTGTAGATTTAGATAGATAGCTACAACACGGCAAATTGAAAAACAAATTGATTAACAATTAATTTCCTTGACCGTAACTAGGTGGTAATATCGCAAACAGTAATCTCTAATCTATTTATTTTGCCGCTTCATTCAAAATTAAAATCAAAAGTCATTTATTCAAATTAGGCTGAGAATCAGCACTTTTCGAACGTCAAAATTACAAAAGACAGTCCCCTAAAAACGTCCGCCCTTCACCACTTCCTACTGCTATCGCTGGGAAGAAGAAGTGGCGCAACAAACTCCCCAGCAGCACAGCTGTCTGTTCAGTTAGAAAATACTTGATTGTATATAATACTAGGTACCTTTGTTCAGTAATTAACATTACAAGACCAGAACATAAAATAAAATAATTTGCCATATGTCACCTAGCCACGCCAATATACCAACAAATATTTAATAATAAAAACTAAACGTGCTCAAGCTAAAAATAATTAATTAAAATGTAAATAAAAACTTACTACCTAAATAAAAGCCTCCAGGCATAAAGGGCGTGACAGCTTACATATTTATGCATTGCTGGGTTTTGTTCACATAGTTATCACTTGAAGTCACAAATGATAAACTAAGACCATCGAAGTAAAATAAATAAATAAGTTAATAACAATTACCTGTCAGTAAGCTAATTCTGGACTATAAAACAGTGACTGCGAACCTCCAATTAAAAAAAAAAAACAAATCCAAAAAGAAACTATAAATAAAAAAACAAAACAAATAAATACAATCACCATAGTTTCTCTTATTCATTAATTAATACCCCAATTCTATCACGAGATAGCCCAAAATGTACTCGTGATTAATGAACCTCTTTGATTCCATTCAAGGTTCCGTATCATTCACACTTACCATCCTTTTTGTGCTATCAATGGCGGCCTTTGATAGAAATATAAGGATATATGGCGATGTAAATAATAGCCTGAGAGCATGAAAAGGCTTTGTGTTTGCTGAGATGATAGTGTAAGGATGTTATAAGAGTAATTAATAGATGAAAAGAAACTGGAAATATTTAACGGCGCAGGATATCTTTCTCCAGAAGTGTTCATCATAATAGTGGTTCAATCAAATCAATCAACTCAGCCTATTGCAGGCCACTGCTGAACATAGGCCTCTCCCAGGATGCGTCACAACACCCTGTCCTCCAGTCAGTCGCATCCAGTCTGTCCCAGTCACCTTCTTTAGGTCGTCCGTCCATCCAGCTGGGGGGCATCCTACACTATGCTTGCCGATACGCGGTCCGGTGCCGGCTATCGGTCCTTCGACAAATAAGGACAGCCCACTGCCACTTCAGTTTGCTTGCTTACTCTGCAAGCTATGTCGGTAACTTCTGATCTTTTCTTTTGTGTATTAGTGGTTCAGCAGCTTTTATATCATCAGGATTGTGCCGGAATATATAGCAGTTTGTCGTTGATGTGGTACGATGGCGGCTGCCCTGACATCATCTCTGTCATCAGAAGAGTGCATGTCACCAGCCTGTGTCACTTTTAGAGCACTAACACACTGGGACGCCATGGTGACGTCGCCGGCTACGTAGCAATGGCTATCCCTGGCTACCTACCGTAGATAAATAAGGTTGCCAAATAAGTTGCCAGTCGGTACTGACTCTCTGTCCTGGCATCAGTTGGCCACTGAGTAAACGCCACACAGGCGTAACTTACTTGTATACAAAAATACTGGCGACTTGGCTACGCGTCACCAGGTCACCAGAGTGTCTAGTCTCCACGTAGGGGCCAGTCGATCACGGCTAAGCTTCTAAATTGGCGACATTGCTAGAACATAGCTAAGTGAGTTTACTGTCATACATTTCATTACGAATTGTTTGGATACGTAACCGGCGACGTCGCCATGGCTTCCCAGTGTGTTAGCGCTTTAATCCGACCTTTTCGGTGATTCCAGTAACTTTACAACAAAACGAGATGGCGCCACTAGCTGCGCCGTCATATTTAATTGATTCGCTAAAAACTTTTTGGTCTTATAATGATAATAATTTTTTTAATATAAATTAGTCTCTAATAACTTTATTGTCTTCTAATCTTGATCGCTGGTTTTAAAATAAGTATCTTTATAGTTTCTAGCTTTTTCTCAAAGTTGGCGGCAGTAATTAAGCTACACCCCGACGATATGGATCCTCGAAAAAAAAAACCTTCACATAGACTCGCTCAATTACTGATTGAATCATCAACACCCAGCCCAAACCCTTATTTATTTATTTTATTAAGGGCTGATTTTTTAATCATCTTATAACTTTATTCGACGAATAATTTTAAAATTTTGACAGTTATTTCATACAAAAACTGTCAAACGTCAATTTTATTCCTTGAATAAAAGTTATCTGGCGATGGAAAAATCAGCCCTTAGGAAAACAAACAATTGAACATGATATATTACATCTAAGATTACAAAATAATTGGAAGTGGCTAAATGTTCACGACGTTTCTACAGATTATCTAGGTTAAGGATACAGTGAATATTCAAGTTAAAAAAACACTAGGAAGAAGACAGAAAAGAGGGAGGTATTCCACTCAGAGCACTGATTTCAACAGCACTTTGCCGAACCGCACCTGAGCACTTTCACTAACCGCAGTGAAACAAAATTTTGTAACGTGCGGTTCAGTGGAACAGTTTATCAATGTTATTTTCAGTTCCCGAAAGGCACCTGCATACAATTTGTAGTGATGGGACGTAGGACATATTTCTCTTAAACTAAAACAAATAGTACCCTTGGCTCTAAAACGCTGAAATTTTACACAGAGCTCTATTTATGATGGAGGTACCGATTTTTTGAAATTCTCACGGGATAGGGAACATATAGGACGCTCGAAGTCGATGGCAAAATGCTAGTTAATTTATAGATTAAATTGCAACTCGCCTTCAAGGAAATTATTATCTACTTACTGTTATAGCGTATATTACTTGGCATCGCTGAAAGTTGCGTCAACTAATTACGAGTAGTTTCGCTCATTAAACGGTGTATGCAATATATTTTTCGCTATCAAAGGAAATTTTTTATCCTTTTTGAAGTGAAACTTCTTAGACAGTGATTCGATAATTGAACGAGAATTAAGAATTAAATTTCAAAGACGCGTCACGTTTAGGCACATTTATTACATGAGAGAGAATAAAGATATAGCTCTCTCATTCTCTCGCTCTAAATCTCTCTTATTTTAATTTTTTTTAAGAAGTTTTACTTCCATCACGTGGACAGTGCTGCACGCGTTTTTTGCAAGTCGGTGCCGTCCCACACCTGGGCAATAAAAAAAATACAGACATGAAAGAATAAACACATCTTTGTTTATTTCGCACTGCTTGAGGAAAACAAAGCAACGACATGTACAGACGCCAGCACATCAAGCTACTACAATCTGTCAAATTTCTTTAATAGATTTTCAACTTTATCGCTAAAGCATTAAGGTTCAAGGTTGATTGGGAAAATTTTACAGTTTCGGGTAGCTTGACCTGCTGGCGTCTGTACATCAATCAATGTGTGTTTGGCAAACGTTTAATTTCATCACACCCTTTACGAGTTGTTTTATCTTTTGGATTTTATTAGTCCTTCTACGTTGTAGTTTATACAAGCTGTTGCTTTGCATCTTCGTCAAATTTCAGGAGACTATTATGAGACATAAAAAAAATTATGAATACATACTTATTTTTTTAGTTACCTATTTAAATTTGACAGTATTGCAAAATACACCACTTTCAAAGAACAGAATCGCGTTATGGTATCATATAAGCGGCCGCGTTTTTATGTGTGTGTAAAAGGGCAGTTACAGTGCGATCCCACACAGGCCGCGTTTTAAAATGCGTGTCCCACACATGCCGATTTCCGAAAATTTGAAAAAAAAACCTACTTATTTTATTATTGATTCGTGTCAAGAATCAGAAGCATAGTTACCGAGTTGAATTTGAAGAGGATGCAAAACGACACCTTGTAGAAAAAAGATGTCCTAATTAAAGGGTTTTGATCTTTATGTAGGTATGTATCAATATGCTATACACATTAAGCCAGGAACACACATGACAGTAACCATTTCTGATTAGTGATAACACCATAGTCACAAAGTAGGTATGCAAGTAGCTATTTGCATACATTTTTGCAATTTACGAGTACTATCTATTTCCATATTTATCCTGTTTCCTATTCCTACTAATATTATAATTGTGAAAGTTTACATGGATGGATGGATGGATATTTGTTACTCTTTCACGTAAAAACTACTGAACGGATTTGGATGAAATTTGGCACACAGATGTTTTATAACAAGGATTAACATATAGGATACTTTTTATCCCGATATTCCCACGGGATCGAAACTTATGCGGTTGAAACCGCGGGGCGCAGCTAGTTTGTTTTATAAAATTTGGCCTGCAAACTCAGTAGACAAGCACTCTGATTGCGGAACACATTACCAATTTCAATCTGAATAATTTTGAAGGGATATTGCTAATCCATTGCTTCATAATGTTCTACAAAGCCTGGAGCACAGGCGTAGGGTAGCCAACCTTTCGGTTTTCTATAGGATGCATTCTGGAGAGCGTGCGCGGGAATTACATGACTTAATTCCGGCATCACCGTTCCATCATCGGACAACCCGTCGTACGGCGAGTGTTCACCCTTACGTTGTTGACACCGCCGCGATCCGGACGAGGCGTTTTGTCTCGTCGTTTATACCGCGTACGTTGAAGGACTGGAACAATTTGCCTGCAGCGGTCTTCCCGTCCGATTATAATTTGAGTTTCTTCAAGGCTAGAGTGAATAGGCTCATAATAAATTAATGCGCTTTACCATTAATGATTGAATCACTGCTTTCCATCAGGCGGGATCGCAGTCAAGCACTAGTATATATCATAAAAAAATATATATATGTTCGAAAAATGTGTCTGCTCAATAACGTAAATAACGCAATGAATAACGCACACGCAACAACATTGCTACTGATAGTGTGATACGGAATTACCCCGCGGGAAAAGTAGAAAGAGTGAAGAAAAGGTCTTTGTCCAGTAGTGGGACAACACAGGCTTATAATAAAAAAAAAAAAAACTCAAGTTACAAAGATTAAAACTTATTGTATTTTTTAACCGACTTCTAAAAAAGGCGGAGGTTCTCAATTCGGATGTTTGTTTGTTCGGTTGTTTTATTGTTTGTGTTTGTATTATTTTGTCTTTACTGTTTGTTTGTTTGTGTTTGTTTTTATTACTTTTTAGTTGTAATTGTGCGTTTTGTTTGTGCAGAATAAAATATTTTTCTTTCTTTATATTATTTTTTTTTATGTTTGTTCGCGCATAACTCCGTCACTTGCCAACCAATTTGAAAAGTTCTTTTTTTGTTGGAAAGGGTATACTTTCCAAATGGTCCCATAAAAAAATCATCAGAAACGGTTCAGTAGTTTGGTTTTTAAAGCAAACTTACTGGTAAAAATTACAACTTAAAAGTGAAAAATAAATACTTTTTTGAAAAAAAATACAACCGACTTCCAAAAACGACACTACAAAGTGAAAAATAACTTTTCGGAAGTCAGTGGCAAACAACGAAAATGCGAACCCAACGACACCGACTTCCGAAAAGTTATTTTTCAGTTTGTAGTGTCGGTTTTGGAAGTCGGTTGTTTTTTTTTTCAAAAAAGTTTTTGTATGCACGCGTTACTCTGATAAATTGAAATAGTTTTCTGTCTTTCTTTCATGCTTTCATAACCGAATTTTCTTCTATTCTAATCTTCAGTTTAATACGATTAATACCCCCGTTTATATACCAGAGGTGCACTTTAATTATAACTGTGATTAATGACACCAATTCCTTTCCTATATGGTTCGACTAAAACTTTCTCCATCCCTTCAGGAATTTCGATTGAAGTAGCTGAAGTTTCAGATTGTGAACGAAATGGATGTCGCTGAACACGTTATACCTGTGGCCGGAAAGTTCTGGAAACTATTTGACGTGTAGTGATTTATTTCGCTACTAGTTTCGTGGATTTTTTGTTGTGGTAGAAAAGTTTAGAAATATTTTTCGGTCGTTTGGCATAAAAATGTTTTAGTTTCATCGAACCATTGGGTAGGTGATGTATTTTTTACCGTCGATGCTTTGATAATATTTGGAGGCAGACTATGATGAAAGATGGTCACCTGTCCACGGACCAACCAGTCTTACCAAGGGGTATCGTATTACCCAGTAACTGGGTAATACGATACCCCTGGGTTATGGAGGTCAGACAGGCAGTCACTCCATGTAAAATACTGGTATTCAGCTGCATCCGGTTAGACTGGAAGCCGACCCCAACATAGTTGGGAAGAGGCGAGGCAGACAATGAGCCGGATGATGAGACTATGAATCTATTTATCCTGTGTCAAATACATTTACAGGAATGATGGAATATTACTTCCGCCTTTGTAAATTGATGTGTTTATTTTGACCTAGAGAGACATAAAATCAGCCTATCATGTTCCCACTGGTGGGAAACAGACAGAACTCTGTAAGACGGAGTGGGCCGTAATATATTTTCGACATTTTGGTTTCCTCACGATGTTTTCCTTCACCGCTTTGAGAGCAGTGGTGATGAAATAATTCACACATAGTAATGACTGGGTTTAAACCTAAGACCTACAATTCGTAAGTCGCGGCCGTTACTACTGGACCACCACTACAATATTATAGCAACTATAAGTACCAAAAATAGTACCTACCAGTGTCTCGATACAATCTCAGAAGATTACAGGAATTGTTTCCAAGAACAGAAGACTATATTCTCTTGCCAAGTAAGAAAACAAATCTTTATTCATAAACGTTATTAATGCATTTAAAATGAAGCTCGTTAAGTATTCCATGACTGTGTGTATTACCAGTGATAGCACCGCAAGTCGGAAATTAGGTGCCACCCTAATACCAGAAGCACGTACTTAATGTTTACATTAACAGGAGTCAGCAAATATTTACATCTTAAGGCTCTCCCCCACAGGCGTGGTATTATCAGTCGATAATATTGGATGCGTTATTGCGAAAATGCGTCCCGATTCTTTGCCACACGGCTGCGTTTTTATCGACCGATATTTTTAACATGTGCTTGTAACCTACACTACAGCCCCCCCCCCCCCGCCCGCTATAAACGTTAATAACGCAGGTGTGTATAATTTCGTATGCGTCCTAATACAAAATGTTCTAAGAACTCATATCGGAACATCACAGGACGGAAGAACGAAAGCGTTCTACTACTATTGTGTCGTGCAGTGTTTAACTTCGTGGCCGTCATAATACAAAATAAATAGATATCGCAATAATGCATCCGATAATAACATGCCTGTGGGGGAGAGCCTTTACTTCATTTCTTGAGATACGGAGAAGTATATTAAAATTGATGGTTGTAAGTGACAGAATGATTATATACTCGTACTGTCTGAAAATTAATTGTAGTACATTTTTATCATTAAAATTTTAAATGCTCTTTACAATCGTGAAGGAAAACGAATCGGAAAACCGGCATATTCTAGAACCAATAATTCGAGGACTTGTGATATGCACCAACCTGCACTGGGCCCGCAGTTTAAAGACAGATAAAAAAGCAAAGGCAGATTAAAGACCAGTTCCCCTCAAAGAGAGGAGGCCTGTGTCCCAGTAGTGGGAACATTACAGGCTGATTATGCTATTTTATGGGTACTTAGGTAAGTAGTTAAATTAACAACGTGTGTTTCATTAGTAGGCATAAAAAGAGATTACTGTTTGAGGAACAAACAGAGGCCCAGTACTGAACCAATCTGAAAATATAATCAAGTCTATAAATAGAGGTTCATCGATTGCTTGTAAGCAAACAGATGTCAGGCAGTTACCAGCAATACAGAACTATGTCGAACACGTCCACTGTAAAGAAAGTAAACAACTTGGCTCGAGAGACAAGCGTGAGGATTTAAAAAAATAAAATTTAAACATCAGAAGTAAGATCCTCTCCTTTTCTGAAGTCGGTTAAAAACTTGGCGTGTTTTGTTTCTAGAGATCTTTTGAAAGTAGAACATTCTTCTTCAAACAGGTACAACTATCGCCCATTTTCATCTTCTTCTAGCTTTTTCCCAACTATGTTGGGGTCAGCTTCCAGTCTAACCGGATGCAGCTAAATACCAGTATTTTACATGGAGCGACTGCCTATCTGACCTTCACAACCCAGTAACTGGTTAATATATACCCCTTAGTAAGACTGGTTGTCAGATTTTCAGGCTACTGGCGACTGGCCGTAACGACTGTCAAAGATCCACGAATGACAGCGGGGACCAACGGCTTACCTTCCGAGACACGGAAGGATCTTGGTATCTGAAGATGGTCACCCATCCACGGACTAACCGCGGCACGTGTAGCTTAACCTGATCGATCGACCCGTGCGGCTGTTATTACTTACTTAGCCACGAGCCCCAGCTATCGCCCATTTTCTGGAACGAAGATCAACACAATTATTAGCTAACACATTGTCAACTGCTATGATTGGGTGTCTGAATTGTCAACAGCCAATCAAGCCAAATCTCAAATCGTTTATTGCAATCCATAATGTACAGACGCCAGCAGGTCAAGCTACCCGAAACTGTCAAATTTTCCACATCAATCTTGAACCTTAATGCTTTAGCGATAAAGTTGAAAATCTATTAAAGAAATTTGACAGATTGTAGTAGCTTGATGCGCTGGCGTCTGTACAATTACAGGTGGTAAGTAAAAGAAAAATAATAGAAACAATTATTTACCCTGTCGGGCACAGCTAAATAAATAAGTAGAGAGAGGAAAAGCAGTTTATTAATTTTCTTTGTTAATAAGTTAAAATTATTTTATATCCTATTAATCATTTTATACCTATACATTTATATTTCCATTAATTCACCTAGCCACTTGACATGCCTTTAAATTTGACACGTTGTTTGTTTATCAATACAGCCGGTCTGTTCTGCAAAAATCTCACCGTGAATACTTAGGTGAAGTGAGCTTAAAGTAAGCTGTCATTCCATCTGATGTTAGCGATTGACACTTGACAGAGCTCACCTCATCTAAGTTTTCACGGTGAGATTTTTACAGAATAGCACCGCAAAAACCAGTTGTACTTATTTTATATACTACGTCATGGTCTAACTGTGCACCAAAGTTCATAGAAATCCGTATAGCGCTATGGCGTGACCTACAGACAAACAAAGTTACTTCCGCTTTTATAGCATTAGTATGGATGACAATGGAAAATTGGTCTTACCGAGGAAAACATGGTAGGTTTTGAAATTCCACAGTTTACTTTCCACTCTTTTAATACGCTTTTAACGAACTATAATGATGCTTATACAGGGTTATTTTTCAAAGACCAGCCTTTAAGGATGTGGTACAGACCATCAAACTGAACAACTTTCTCCATGAGACAAATAGCGTACCTAATCGCGAAAATTTTATCAACTGTCCCATAGAAAACTTCAATACCTACTCGACCTAAATGTATGGGACGGCTGAATTTTTATTCGCGATTACGATGTTGGTTCCATGGAGAAAGTTGTTCAGTTTGATGGTCTGTACCACATCCTTAAAATTGGCTGGTCTTTGAAAAATAACCCTGTATATAACTATACCTTGTGCCGCAGTCGCTCCATTTAAAATACTGGTATTCAGCTGCATCCCGTTAACTGGAAGCCGACCCTAAGATAGTTGGGAAAAGGCTCGGCAGATGGTGGCCTTGTGGCTCAGTCTTCTATTTAGTAGCCATTTATAATGCGTCCTCTATAAGTTTACAACTTGTACCAGCTCCCGTCTCTTCACGTCCTTTAAATTCCACGAAGTAATTACTACTCAACGTATACAAGCTTTTATATACATACGTAAGACGTGCGTAAACAAATTGTTCTTCTTTATCTCAGAGGAGTTTCATTTACGAGGCATAAATAAGTACTGTGTGATTTTCAGTATAAAATACTTGTTCCAATTTCATGCTACTTGTGTTGTGATTTATTAATCGTGAATTCGTGATAATGTTATACAATCCAATATTATTCATTAGATATTTTTTTACTTATTTTCCTTGTAGATTTGAAGATCATTTTCTACTTTTAATACTTGTTGACAGGCCTAAACTGTCTTCCCATATCTGTTCTATTCTATTTTTCTCTATGGCAATGGTGCCGATGTCGACAATTCTGCCAATGTCAGATGTGATAACACTGTAATTTGAATACATTGTAAATGTAAATTATTTTTTAAAGAGTAACCGTGGAGTTTTTTACCAATTGAAACTGTACACTTAGCCTCTGACGTTTCATAAGTGCCCATGCAGGTTGGTATGTGAAATAAAATATTTTGATTTTTATTTCGTTTTACCTCTTGATTTTGTTGAATGGTGGTTTCTTTTTCAGGTCTTTTTTTTATTCAACCTATATTGTCCCACTGCTGGGCAAAGGTCTCCCCTATAGCTTTCCATTGCTCTTTGCGCATGACCTTCTCCGACCAATCTTCCGTAATCGAGGTCGTCACGCCAACGTTTCCTAGGCGTCTCTCCGTGGCGACGAAGTCGATTTTCTGGCACCCACTGCGTGACGACTTATGCATTATACTGCTACTGCAAAATAAGTTACTGCTGCAATCAATAATTATCTGTGGCAAAATATAGGCCCAATAAGCTGTGGGCCAAAGTAACCACCACGGTGAGCCCCGACACAGCTAGAAGGCGTCGCGGCAGACCCCTCAGAAGATGGCGGGACGAGCTGGACAAAACAAACGACCAGTGGTCTACTTTAGCCCTGGATCGAAAGAGCTGGAAGTCATGGAGAGAAGGCTTTGCCCAGCAGGGGGATGATGCAAGCTAACAGTAACAGTAACAGTAAATCATGTAGGCCATTATAAAAAACTTAAGACTACCTCACAAACTCCAATTTTTAGTGCATATGCTACCTGCACATGGTTTTAAGGCATTGACTGCCACCGCGGTTACCAGTGACCGCCAGCTATAGATTTCTGTTATGTCTGTGGTCTTACAGTCAACGTGTTAAAAAATTAATTATATTTTATCATCAATAAATTTTAGAGCCAAGTCAAACATTAGAGTGATTTACGAGTTGCAGGTCGTGACCTCGAACCCAGACAGACCTTTTTAATAATTTCTTGTACAGACGCCAGCACATCAAGCTACTACAATCTGTCAAATTTCTTTAATAGATTTTCAACTTTATAGCTATAGCATTAAGGTTTAAGGTTGATTGAAAAAATTTGACAGTTTCGGGTAGCTTGACCTGCTGGCGTCTGTACGTATTTAGTCTGTTGTTTTTTTTTTTTTTTTGCAGTAGCAACAAGGCAATGCAAGCATTATGCTTTATGCTACGTATTTAATTTTATCGCCGCTGCTCTCAAAACGGTGAAGGAAAACATCGTGAGCAAACCAGCAGGTCCTAGAACCAAAAAAATCATCCACCAACCCGCATTGGCCCGCGTGGTGAATTAGGGCCACTCCGTCTCAGAGAGAGGAGGCTTGTGTCCCAGCAGTGGGAACATTATAGGCTGAATATTGAAGAATGAATAAAGATATATACTGAATATACTTAGATAACATTTAAAATTACTCCTGCGACAGATGGCATCAAATGGTCGGTTTTCAATAAAATATCTGAGCGCTTTATTAAATTTCTTACATACATACCTCATCTCAGATCTCATCTGGAGCACTTGTCATGTTAAGCTATCACTTATGAGGGTTCCTCAAATAGCTATCGTATCGTAGCTATCGTTGTATCGTATCGTAATTTCCTTAAAATGTGTTTTGTTACACTTTCTGGATCCTCACGAGACTCAATCTTTATTACATTTTTAATAGCTTTTCCCGCGGCTTCGCTCACGTGTATGTCGGAAAATATCCCTAGGGAACGTACAGATGCCAGCATATCAAGCTACTACAATCTGTCAAATTTCTTTAATAGATTTTCAACTTTATCGCTAAAGCATTAAGGTTCAATGTTAATTGGGAAAATTTGACAGTTTCGGGTAGCTTGACAGGTTGGCGTCTGTACAGATGCCAGTACATCAAGCTAGTACAATCTGTCAAATTTCTTTGATCGATTTTCAACTTTATCGCTAAAGCATTAAGGTTCAAGGTTGATTGGGAAAAATTGACAGTTTCGGGTAGCTTGACCGGTTGGCGTCTGTACTACTAGGATAAAAAGTATTCTATGTGTTAATCCAGGTTATAAACTCTATGTGTGCCAACTTTCATACAAATCGGCACCCTAATTGCGTAACACACAATTAATCGGAATCGGTTTCATTTTGACAGTTCAACAACCGTAATTGCGTTGTTTAAGGTTGAGCAGACAAATTTTTCGAACTTATGAAGCAATGGATTAGAAATTTGCTTCAAAATGATTCAGATTACGATTGATTGTGTGTTACGCAATTAGGGTGCGGTTCAGTCGCTTTGGCGTGATTGAGTAACTAAACATACAAACGTTTACGTTTATAACATTAGTAAGATAACAAACAGTCTTAGCAACCATTTTCGAGGCTCTTGAATGGTAGTCTATTGTTCGTCCGAACCCATTATTCATCGTCACACACATCGTACATGACCACTGAGTTCACATCCAACATCCATCAAAAACCAGCCGATGTATTTTGTGAAAATGTCACTGTGAAACTTCGGTGACGTGGACTTGAAGTGAGCTGTCGATAGTGTTAACTCCTTGCAGGTAGCGTTAACCCTTAGAGATATAATGACAGCTCCCGTTAAACTCACAGAATAGACAGCCGAGTCGGCAGCTGAGTGTATTGTGTAAAATCAATATAACATTAGGTATGTTTAGTATTTACATCATCCCTTATTCATTTTGTTTCATTCTATTCGAGAAACTGACAGCTAATTTATACAGTGTTCTGAAACAATATGAAATTAAAGACCATTTATAAGTTTTTAACCGACTTCTAAAAAAGGAGGAGGTTCTCAATTCGGATGTTTGTATTTTTTTTTTTTTTTTTTTTTTTTATGTTTGTTCGCGCATAACTTCGTCGCTTGCGAACCGATTTGAAAAATTCTTTTTTTGTTGGAAAGGGCATACTTCCCAAATGGTCCCATAGAAATTTCATCAAAAACGGTTCAGTAGTTTGGTTTTTAGACCAAAATTACTGGTAAAAATTACAACTAAAAAGTGAAAAATAAAAACTTTTTTGCAAAAAAATACAACCGACTTCCAAAAACAACACTACAAAGTGAAAAATAACTTTAATTTCGGAAGTCGGTGGCAAACAACGAAAATGCGCACCCAACGACACCGACTTCCGAAATTAAAGTTATTTTTCACTTTGTAGTGTTGTTTTTGGAAGTCGGTTGTCACTGATAAACACTAAAATTAAAAATAAAAAAATAGTTCGGTACAAAATACTTATAACATAAATTAGGAAATAAGTAGTACACGATCGACTAATACAAACTAAAAATCATTTAGATGCAATTCCGTTACTTTTACCAAGCCGTACTGGGCCCGCGTGGTGGATTATCGCCCACTCCCTCTCACAGAGAGGAGGCCTGTGTCCCAGCAGTTGGAACATTGTAGGCTGATCAAGCTACTTTTCTGTAAAGAAGCTAACCTAACCAGCTAACATAACCCAACTTACCTCCAGCTGCACTTTCAATTAATATATAAAGACGTCATAGCATCATTATGGTTAGCAGTTTATGGATTCATTACTTGGGTATGAGTCATTGACTCATACCCAAGTAATGAATCCATAAACTGCTAACCTAAATGGGTTACCACGAGAAATCAAAACAAACTTAGCACCCTATCCATTAGAAATCTGATACGACGAGAGCGGCCATTTTTCTTCCATTTTCCACCATTCATCTATCCGTGACGTCACTTCACTTAAAGTGTAGTATTACATGTTGAGGTCTAAGTGAGGTTGTGTTTGACCCTTGATAATTATAGTCTTGTGTTGGTTTTGGATGATTCGTGTTATTAACCTGTGGAAATGGATCTCTCAAAGATTGCAACAATATTTTATCTTTTCGATTCACAGAATCAGCTGTTCCCTACATTTATGTTCGCTTAGCTAGTCAAAATGTAGGAAACAGCTGATACTTTTTTCGCGACTTCAGGTTTGGTCCCATAGTAATAGTTGTTCTTAATGATGGGTACAATGACCCCCTTAAGGGGTTTTCCATTAATTACCGGACACCCTCTATATATGTGTATGTGTAATTGTAAAATTTTCTGTGAATCGAAAAGGTAAAAAACATTTTTGCGAAAAAAACAAAAATCAACCGACTTCCAAAAACGACACTACAAAGAAAAAAATACTTAACTTTAATTTCGGAAGTCGGTGTCGTTGGGTTCACATTTTCGTTGTTTGCCACCGACTTCCGAAATTAAAGTTATTTTTTTCTTTGTAGTGTCGTTTTTGGAAGTCGGTTGATTTTTTTTTTTTGCAAACGTTTTTATTTTTCACTTTTAAGTTGTAATTTTTACCAGTAATTTTGGTTTAAAAACCAAACTACTGAACCGTTTTGATGAAATTTCTATGGGACCATTTGGGAAGTATATACATATACCCTTTCCAACAGAAAAATAATTTTTCAAATCGGTTGGCAAGCGATGGAGTTATGCGCGAACAAACATAAAAAAAAATACAAACATCCGAATTGAGAACCTCCTCCTTTTTTAGAAGTCGGTTAAAAATGACCCGTGAGGTTCTCCACTAACTACCGGACGCCTGTATATACAAGAAGATAACAACAACATAAAGAACATGTGTCAATACTTGATAAGAGTATGCTTAGATGGTTTGGTCATGTTGAGAGGATGACTGGAAGGCGACTTACAAAAGGTATTCTTCTTTTTCTTTCTTTCTTTACATATTATGGTGACTTTATTAGTAATTTTCTTCAGAAAGGTCAGGGGCGTAGTATTCGCAACCCGCGTGCGTGTACGACCTAAGTGGCCATTCTCGTAATTTTAAGAACGTTTATAGTCTGATCTCAGTCTCAATCTGTCAAAAATACCGGTAATTTCCTTACATTTTTGACAAGTTATTGACATTGGTTGCCGCTAAGATGAGATTGCGAATAGATTTTGAACGTTTTTAATTACGGGAATCGGCTTTCAAATTATGTAAGTGAGGCATGTAAGGATCGTAGCAGGCGGCGTTCTGAAGTTTCTGCCTACCCCCATGGGAAGAAGGAGTGAATTTATCTATGTGGTAGATTATTAATTAAAACGAAATATTCTAAATTCTAAAACCATTTTTAAAGGAAGTTTCTTAGCATTTCCTCTCTACACGAAACTACCTTTGGGAGGGGCAACTAGAATCAGTTCGTCTTTTATTTTGTAATTTGTTCCGTTTAAAATTTCCTTTCAATGGTCTAATTGGAATAATTATACGATTTCGACTTCGATAATTGGCTTGATGATATCGCTTTTTACACGCAGGTTAGCAATTGCAGTACACTTCTGGAATATTCATGACCATGGAATATTATACGTAACGTTTCGATCCCGTGGGAATACCGTGATAAAAAGTATTCTATATGTTAATTCTGGTTATAAACCACCTGTGTGCCAAACTTCATCCAAATCCGTTCAGTAGTTTTTGCGTGAAAGAGTAACAAATTTCCATCCATCCATCTATCCATCCATACAATTTCGCTTGGAACTCTTATTTTAGCTTCGATGATAATGTGACTCAATTCCCTGCCTGTTCGTAATGGTAGCATTGGGAACGTCTGAAATACGGACGTGGCTCGTTGTTAATGGGCACCCTAATATGGATTGACCACGCCAGCGTTCGCCGAATGATAAATTTATTGTTCTCCAGCTACGAGGCTCTTTGAAAAACTTGGGACGATTTTGTAAAGATGATAACGAAATGCTCTAAAGGACAATTTTACATAGTAAAGGTTTCCACTTCGTCCATTAACACTAAACTCCAATATTATCACCCTGCCATTGTTTCGTACCCTTCATTTTAATTAGAGGGACCCTTTAACTGTTTATGAATAGATTCAACCTAACACCGACGATTCACCAATTAATTTGGTTGGACAACTCATTTTGATTGATTCATTTTCGCAGAATGATAAAACTGTCAAAAGTTTTCGTTTAATTGATTTAGGCGGGTCCGGGATTCAATTGATCGTTCAGTTGATTTATTTGTTACGGTACTGGTTGGAATCTTTCGATGATTTTATTTGAAAACTGTTTTTTTTTTTCAATGAAATGTGAAGGACCAATTGATATTCTGGGATTGATTTGGGTAAAAGCCAGGCCAGAAGCCCAATTCATGTTATGAAAATCGACCAAAATCTAGTCTCAATCTCATCTCAGCGATAGACAATGTCAAAAACGTGTCAAAAATGTAGGGAAATTATTGGTATTTTTGACAGATTGAGGCTGCGAATGTTCTAGAAACATGAGAATGGCCCTCTCTGGCTTTACCTTCTCGTAACAACCATACCTTTTTTATGAATAGCATTTTTTTATTTTTTATTTAATATTTCTTCCTAGGTTGTCGGCTGCTTCACCGGGCTCTTGAGGATCTATGAATAAATAAAGGCCTCCAGCAAGGCATGACACTTACAAACTAAGCGACTACACGCTAAAGGCGCCCCCTGTGGCATACGGATCTGTCTTAGGGCGTACAACCATAGGTACCAGTTATCTGAGTTGCTTTAATGTATAGTTAGTTGATAACTTTATTGTGTATGCTGTGGTCTCCTATAAGTGATGGAGTGCACTTACTTAATACCTAACGTAGCCCATTACTTATGTGTCTTGTCTTGTGTTTATATTTGGTTGGAAACCCTAAATAAATAAGTATCAAAATATTTTGAGGAATTATTTCGAGCTCACAACAAGGTCTACAAAAAATATTTATGTCTTAGGTAAGGCAAACACTTTTAAGGTTCTTTGTAAACAGATACTTACCCAGAAGGTCTGAGTAACCAAGTATGACATTACATGAAAGTGTCGGGTAATTTTCCATTATGTGAGAAAATATTTTTTCAGATAAAATTACATTGTTTTTCTTCGAGTTTGTTTGACAAGAATTATTGCAATTGTAGACACCAGCAATTTGTAGCTTTATAACAGACTAGCTGCGCCACGCGGTTTTTCCCGCATAATTCTCGATCCTGTGGGAATATCGAGATAAAGAGTATGCTATGTCCTAATCCAGTTTATGATCTACCTATACACCAAAGGACATTGCTCTGCGCCCACACATTGTTCGCCCTGGAACCAAGAGCATCGGAAAATTATGTGTTGTATTGTCAATTATTAGTAAACTCCTATAAGATCTTATTTGTATAGCGGACTAGCTGTAGAATAGATATATTTCAAAAAAAGTTGATATTTTTTTGAAATATATCTATTCTACTAAAAAACTATACATAATATTCGTTGTTATGGTTCGATTATAACCTCAAAATCATCAGATTTTGAGGTTATACATTAAATTTTCCTAGGCTTTCGCAATTCGCTGGTCAGTTTTTTTAAACTCGGGTACTTTTGACAGGTGTAATGTCAAATTTCTATACTAAAAAAACGCAAACACAAAACACTTAAATGTCAGATTATTATCTGGGATTAAAAAAACGAACTTTAGTATCGTCATGGAATATTTTCTTTCCTTCGAGTATATTTGAATTCCGAATCTTCACTCAAACCGGCCAAGGAGAGATGAGGTTTTAACTGGGATGGTTTCCTTATCTAACCTCCACAATTAATGAATTAAGCCTGCCTGCCTGTCTGGGTTCGAGACTAAGACCTAAATACGTAAGTCACGATCATTACCACTGGGCCATTACTAGATAAAGATGTAGCAAGCTAAAGATATTCTAAACCCGAACAAAAATAGCTACTCCACGTACACGCATACTACATATATTGATAAAACTGACGACTTGCAGCCCTGCACTATGGCTTCTTGTCCTTACTAGTCGGCTTACCGTACCCGGTGATCCGGTTAACACCTGATCTAATTCTAGGTTGGAACGGATATTTTGACGTGTATGATGTCGTTGGTGGAGGATTTTTAAAGGTAATTTTTGTATGTAGATGTTAAGAGGGTCTTTGAATGGTAGTACCACGGGTTTGACTGTGAATATGAGCCTGGTAAGCGATATATTGCTACACAGCTATGAAGAGAGAGGCTTTCTCCTGCTAGTCCTTAACCCGGCGCCAATGACCGAGTCTGGGCCGGGCGACCGGGTCTGACGAAGAAGGGTTAAATGCTGCTTCGACAGTTGCGTGAAAGAATCGCAGGTTTTACGAGTGATCCCACCTAAAAACCTTCGGGGGAGGTCCCCCGAAGGTTCCAGGACCTCACAGAAGATGTCAAATATGACCGTCTCAAAGGAATAAGAAGACATCTAATACTTGTAATGCATGCCAGATTTACATGTGCCCAGATCATTTGATTCCGTACTGCAATAATAGCAGTAGTTCTATGTCTCTGAAAGAGGAAGTAGAAGACTGATTTGTTACTTTTGTTTGTTCTCTATATTATTATGTACGATTATTAATTCGCTATTAAGAAAGCTTGTAAAAGTTTGAATTATAAAATATTTGGATTTATTTCTTTTTAACTAATGCAAAAAACTCTTGTATAATAAATAATTATTAAAATTTAGACAACTTCTTAAAGGATTCCCTTGTTCACAAACTAAACTACATTTAAGTTCTGTGCATCTTTTTCTTTCTATTTCATTAAGAAAAGGACAGAAGATAAAATATTAGTTTACTCCTGTCAAATTAAAATACTCCATAGACAGATTAGACGTGATTAAAAACAAGGCTGCTAAAAATACGTCAATTTACGTCAGGCGCCGACTAGTTTGACAGGACTAAACTAATATTTATCTTCTGTCCTTTTCTAAATTAAATAGAAAGAAAAAGATGCATTGAACTTAAATTTAGTTTAGTTTGTGAACAAGGGAATCGGCGCCATTGTCTGAAATCGCCCTGTGTACAAGAAATATCGGACATACACGATAATTAATTGTCTATTTTATTATATTAGATGCAAATACTTTCGTAACACGGACTAGCTGTATGCCAAAATGAACATTTTAAAGTAGTTTACGCGACTAATAACATTAATCGCCGCCATCTTCGCCAAACGTCATGTCGTATTGAAAAAGATTAGGGATGCCCAATCGATTGCAATCGATCGATCGAATTTTTAATGAATTATTGCATGTTTTTGAATCTGAATCACTAGAACGTTCACTCAAAAGCGCTCAGCCATTTATCAATGCACACTAAAGCCATCTATCTACCGCGCTACATCACCACTATCATCTAAGGATACAGCATTATTTTTACATTAATACACACAAACATTTTATCTCATTCCAAAACCAATGCTAAGAATACAGGTACCTATGTTAATTAGATTCTATTCATTTAAACGATGCAATTACATACACCTAGGTAAGTGTAAGGCCTAAGCTCTAGAAAAAAAAACTGCATAGATACTAATTATCTAGGAGGTACAAAAAATAGCTAAGTGTATTATGTGATTGTTTTTTAGTTTCTTAAAAATCACTTGGAGCTTTAAAAAACTATACATAATATTCGTTGTTATGGTTCGAATATAACCTCAAAATCTGATGATTTTGAGGTTATACATTTTTTACCCATCACAAAAGCTCTCCCTCGGTCTTACGACTTTTCGATCAGGTCACGTGTCCTGACGCGAGCTCCGTTTTACGACTTTTCAATCAGGTCACGTGTCCTGACGCGAGTTTAATATTTTTTACCCATCACAAAAAAATGCACAACGCCGCTAAAGAAGTTTTCACTTCAATAACACTAAAATATTGATACACAAAAATAAACACAAATATTGATAAATTATTATTGATATTATCATACTTAAATATTGATCGTCAGTAAACGTAAACCAACCAAGTCGGTATGAAAACTAGACATAACTTCAGTAAACAAGGTTCTAACGTAAACAAATCACTAACAAAACGTTGTAGGCTTATAGTCGTCTATTGTTTTACCGAGGCCAATTCATCAAGCCACCGCATTTAAAGCGTTCAGGGTACGCGCAACGCCTCGCAAAGAAAATGTAGGGAAATTGGTCCTTTCGCGCTTCGTAGCGTAGGACAAAAGAGATGGCTATGTATTATGGAAGCTTCGTGTCTCTGTCTGGTCTTTAAGATTTCTGTAATAATCTAAAGTGATGCTTTACAAACGTAAACGAGACTGATTTGTGACCGGATTTTAATGAGCGTATTGAATTCGGTCAAAGGTCACCGGGAAAGATTTATTTTCCGGTGAATATGAGGAACAGGAACAGGGTAAACTTCACTCATCCTTCATAGAAAAGAGAGGATCCTCGAGTGTAGTGTGTGGTGGATAACTACCCAATGATTGATGTCGGGACGTTGTATATATGCTAGTCGTGCGGTAAAATCTGCTGCTGATGTGTAGTTCACATGTGGCGATGAAGATTTCATCATCTTATCGGAATAGAGCCGCAGTCACAGCACGCCTTATTTACATGATGTAAGCAAGTTATTCTATAAATAAAACAATCTTATCCATTCAGACGCTTTCTAAGATTTTGCATCAAATTAACCATTCGGTTGTACGTAAAACAGCGGGATATAGATGATGACCACTTTTTATACTTATAACTAAGGCATAAGGGTGAAGTGAACCATCTTTGTCCGAAGTCGTTCTTACTTCAAAAAGATGAAATTATGCATAACTGACTTCATCATCTGCCTAGCGTTTACCCATCTATGTTGGGGTCAGCTTCCAGTCTAACCGGATATAGCTGAATACTAGTATTTTACAAGGAGCGACTGCCTATCTGACCACCACATCCCGGTTACTGGGTAATACGATACCCCTTGGTAAGACTGGTTGTCAGACTTTAGGGCTTCTGACTACCCGTAACGACTGTCAAAGATCCATGACAGCTGGGACCAACGGCTTAATGTGCTTTCCGAAGCACGGAAGGTTCTGGTCACATCACTAATTTATCTGGTACTAAAGTTTTTTTTTTTTAACAAAGCCTGTTTGTTCCAGAACGAATGCCTTCACACAGCGGTGGCAGCTCTCACAAAGAACCAAGCAGAACACTACGACAAATACAACTGTTTGTAAGTACACAACCACCTTATAATTAGCACTATACTGCCTGCGCCTGTTTCATCTACTCTTTATAGGCGCTATCTACTCGTAACAGAAAAATTAAAAAAAAAACAGAAGAATAAGTATAAAAATATCTCTCAGGTGAAGTTATAAGAAATCATCTGATAGATAAGTTATCCGAAACTTATCTAGAGGTGGTGAAACAGGCCCTTAGAATATCACACCATCACCTTAACACACTCACGATCAGAATTTATTCTGTAAAAGTCACATAAAAAATTAATTGAACTTCGCAAAACCGAACTGACTAAAACCTCGTTCTGGTCCTACATCAGGGTCGACCACCAGCCTAAACCGATATGGATAACTATATCCAAGTATATTATGAGGATCTACAGCAGTAGAACAACTGTAAATCGTGAGTGAGTAATATTGTGATTCCATAATTTTATTTTATGTATTTTTTTGTAACTTTATATGCATAATTGGTGTCAGCTTTCGAATCACCATATTTGTCACAAATACTGCTTTAGCACAAAATATTACAGCCCTAAAGATTGGCAACACATCACCAACTTAGCAAATGTTGCGAGCGGCGTATTTTCGAAAACCATCAGGCGACCAGCATACGAATTTTCGAATCCATTATTTTCCATTGATGCGTTGCAACGTATAAAACGCAGTAATTTGTGTAGTTGCGTTGCACATACACACACTGTAAAGTAAGTGCAAAATAAACTGTATATACGGTCACTGTCTCTCTACAACCCACCGCGCCACATTTGATGCGGTCCGGTGTCACAGCCGCTATCCGGTAACGTTTAACGGAGTCTATTCGGCTCCGCAACGAAATTGAGGAGCAATTTTCGTAGTTTTAAAAACGTTTCCCGTCTAATCTGTCTTTGTCAGAAATACTTCTAATTTACCTACCTACATTTTTGACATTTGTTTTTCGTTGAGATGAGACAGCGACGAGATTTTGAACGTTTTAAATTACGACAGTTGGCCTTCATGTCTTTCAAATAAAGTGCGACCATACACACCGCAAACTATAGGGATGTGCCGCGGAACGCACTGCATTTATGGTTGCATTCACTGTCTCAATACGACACCATTGCGGTAAAAAATGCGGGTGACATCAAACGCACTAAATTGCGAAACCGCAACGCACCGCTCAACATTTCACCCTAAATCTAATCTCAGAAGCTTTATTCCATAATAAGTGTATGTACTCGTAAATACAAACCGTTTAAATTAAAAACCACCCCAGTCGTGAATCAGCATCTTTGCTAATTAACTTCCCCTCGTAAGATTAAATTTAATTATGGGGACTACTTAAATTGGTCGTGTAACATGCTCAAGAGATGTTTCCAGATGAGATGTTGATGATGCGAAATTATGTATGTATGTTTGTTTTGAGAGGTTCATAGTGGCTTTAAATAAAATTGTGGAGGATTAAAGAGGAATGTGTATTTTGAACTTTTTGCGATAGTATATACCTAAATGATTTTATTTCTGTAAGTAGGTTTATACAAACACTTTTACACGTCAATCATATTTTAAAAACTAGATGAGGTCGCGTTTCCTAACTGACTTCTCTGGGAAGAAAGACCGAAACAAACTCAGAGGTCACAGTTTATATTAAAGTCCAGACAAAATCTTGGTCAGATCAGTGAAGACCATGTAGATTGATGTCTGAAATTGTCTTTTGAGGAATGAACCACACAGATTGAGTGGACCTGTCCAGACAGAACACGCGTTTGTCAGTAATCGTGCAACTCAACTCAAAACTTAAGGAGCTCAACGATTGGCACGACATTCATTAAGATCTTTAACAACCGAGCCTATCACAATCTATAGTAGAGAATCTGAGACTGTACTTAAGAAAACCCTAAGAACCAAATAAGGTTTTACTAGAAGATAATCTTAAGAAAGCCGAACCAGAATAGACTTAGCCCTCGTTCGCACGGACGTAAAAATATCGCGCGCTGGATTTTCAACTCTCGGCCTTGAGCCGAGCATTGAAAATCCAACAGAGCGCATCCCAGCGCGTTAAGAAACACAATGTTGGATTTTCAACTTTCGGCGCTAAGCAGTGGGTTGAAAATCCAGGGCGCCAAAAAAATCCCCCCCAAAAAAACCTGCCTAGGATAAAGGACTATCCTTAAACCATAATCAGGCTGTAATGTAGTAGCGATAAGAATGTAATTGAAAAATAAGTATTTAGATATTGTAACTTAGTATGTAGACAGTATTCAGTTCAAATAAGAACAGACACGTCATATCATTATTTAATCATCAAATTATATAAAGGCTAATAACTCAAAGTGTAATTTGTAACAAACAAAACATAAAACAAAATAGAAACATTCTCATTTCATTGTTATTACCTACCCATTCCATTCTTAATGAATCCAAAAATATAAAAGCACCCATTTTGTTCGCAGACGAAGACTACCCGACGATGTTAAAACTTGTAGGAATTACGCGTATTTACAAGAAATTTACGATGCGGTACGAGCTACGGACAGTAAGTATCCATCCATCACCATCTTAAATAATGTAGACATTAATTCTGTACACAGACAACGTTTGAACTAGATATTTGAGGCAGGCTGTATAAGCACTGAAAATGTATAATATCATTAAAATAATATATAGCTTTGATAACGGCTGATAGTTAAAATATGTCTTCACAACAATTATTATAACTTTGGCGTCTGCTAAGCATAAAGACAAAGGACTTCTACTGTCTTCAATTTCCCTTCCGTGTGCCACACAATTTGATGTCGCATAGAAAGTTGTTTTCTTTAACTTTCCAGAATTGATCGGCCAACATTTCCCCTTTTCAACCTATCCCGTCAGAATGGTGGAGTATTTCGCTGGTGTTTTTGAAGTCTCTCTCATAGCCTTCTACACTTTTCCATGTGTTACTTTTATAACCGTTATTAATCTTTTTAAAGACAATGATCTAGTATTCTTAACAATTTTTTTGTCTTATTTTGATCTAAGTATATTGTAAGTGAAACATATCCTTTTACGCAATCACCCTGACAATATGAGTTTCTAAAACCGTTGACATTAATTCCATTCCCTTTCGTTTGTAACTTTTCCGTCTGTCACGGAGTTGGATAACTTCTGGCAGCTTGTCATAATTCAATTTTGTATGAAAGTTATATTAATAAGAGGGTTGTACGATGTCACATGGACGTGTATTTATAACAATGCTGTTTGGTAGAAGTTTTCTGAAGTGTTAAAAGGGTATCATTACGGAGAGTTTTGTTATGACACTGTTTTTTTTTACAAGTTACTTTTTTAGTATTTTGTAGAAAGAAAAGGTTCTTCATACAAAGATTTCTTTCGGCTTTCCTAAAAAATGGTAATAAGAATCTTCAAATGGTCTTCCCCAATTCTTGAACCCAATTTTCAACCGACTTCACCTACAAAGTTTCCTCCATCACCCCTTTCAAACCAGAACAATAACGCCCACATGGAAATAAAACCTCGCTTCGAATCTCAAATACTCTGACGTCACACGTTCATTCCGTGTTAGCACATACAAAAGTTTGCTTTGTAACAAAGCCAACATAGGCGTCATGGCCCCGTCGCTTTGAAGTAACATTGTGTCAACATGAAGCCGAGATTCACAGTCAGACATAAATTACTGACATCTGACGACTGGCAAACATGGAGTTTCAAATAGTATTTTTCTGAAATGGTTGAATTTTTCAACACGTGCAGATAACAGTGGAACTGCTTGTCCAGCTTTAATCATGATCATTATCATTCTCTTGTCCTTATCTCAAACTATTCAATGTTGGCGAAGCATGTCTTCTTCTTCCATATTTAGTCGTCATCTTTGTAGACACCCCCTGTATAAGCTCATCATCTCTCAAACAGTCCATCCGTTTCTTTGGTCTTTTCCTAATCTTATAGCCAACGACATTCCACGTGTATCTTTGAATGTTATATAGAAAAATATGAATGAACTTGGTGACGGTAATCTTAATTTTGTAGATAGATGCAGAATATTCTTAATAACATATAATGCAGTTTTTATTAGAACTGCTAATCCGTCAAATGAGAATATAAATGTAAAATAATATAGACTAATTAAGCATGTGTAACAATTCACGCTAATTAAGCCGCCTACATATGTACCATATAGATTGTAACTACATAACTCGCGTAAATTGATCAATTACAGTTTCATATTACGGCTGTGGTTAATGCCTGCTATCTATGCGTTTAATGACATAGCTATTATAGTGAGGGAGTAGATTTGTTTATGGGTAAAAACTATCATTGTTACACTTTAATTGTTACCTTTATTTTGACTAATTTCTGATAGCAATTTCATGAGGGTACGTATCTACCACTTAGTGGATTATACGTAGGGACCGTCGGTATAATGAACATTTTCATTTAACGTTAGAGGTTATAGAAGTTTATAGAATATTCTTTACACAACAACGTCTCAAAAAAAAATTTGGTACTCATAACATTATTCCAGAAATCAGAATGCCATTATCAATATTGCAGTAAGTAATATGTACATTGACAATGAATGTATATCTAAAACAGAAGATGATAAGACGCCACTGATTTGTTAAACCAGCAACATTTTGTCGAAACCCGTAGATAAGGAAACCAATATTGTTAATTTATCGTTGGTTGAACAATAGTAATATCCGCTGTACTGTCGAAACGCTGTGTATATTTGTAAAGTACCAGAGGAAGTTCATTTAGAATATTTACAATTCAGTTGCTCGATCGAACCCCTTACCAAGAAGTGTTGTGTAAATGCTAAATTAAGTTTTTTCTGAAGATTGTACTGAGTTATAATAATAAAAAATTATGAGTGTCATTTATACATAATTTGATGAATTTTCACAATTTCTTTCGTTATGTCATAATATCTTTCTTCATTGCATAATTCATAATCAGCCTATAATTTTCCCGCTGCAGGCCTTCTTTCTGGGCCATAATGGAATGCAGGCTCAGTGCGGGATGGTAGATGTCGCATGTCCCCGAATTTTTGGTTCTCGGATATTTTCGTTTCCTCACGATGTGTTCCTTCGCCGTTTTGAGAGCAGTGGTGATGATGAATTTTCTATGAAACAGCCGCCTTTTTCATCAGAATCATGTACAAAATCCATGTTCTCATTTCGCGCGTCGATGTCCCTGCCACCCTGTATATGCTTTTTTGTTTCAACACCAAACTCCTTGAACATTCTATAACCCAGACAATTACTTTCATTCAGACAGCTTTAATGGGAACATCGCCATCCTCAAGCACTTTGAGAAGTGCTATAAAATTCTAAATTCCATTTCGTCTAGGTAATAATAAAAATGTATTAAGAGCATACGTCACCCATAACATGAGTTTTATTATAGTACTATAATATATTAACGTACTAAATTTTCTATTGCTTGTTGCAGGTGTTAGCACTAAGGATTTTATGGCAAAATTAGGAGAATATTTAATTTTAACGGCGTTCTCACATAACTGTCGACTTGAGAGAGCTTTTAAATGTTTAGGCACCAATTTGACTGAATTTCTCACTACTTTAGACAGCGTTCACGATGTGTTACATGACCAAGTAAGTGCATTCTTATGTATTCTGTCTATACGCAATATTTTGCCATTTCTTATGAAAAAGTACCTTATTCATCGCAAAATTGTCACGAAACACCGAAGAAAGTGTGAAACTTAGTACGAACACAGTAGTTTCAATTCAAACGCTTAATAAGTATTCGTTACAAATAATGCAAAGTGAAACTATTGTAATGTTTTAAATTGCTCTTCATTGTGATTTATAATATAATTCTCATTAATATTTTTATTAAAACATTCACCAAAAACGTTAATGAAGAAACCAACATGATTAATGACACCATTATACTTCCACAGGATGATATTCAGAAAGATGAAACAATGGAATATGAAGCTAATTTCGTTTGTACGACATCGCAAGATGGAAAAATCCAGCTTCATTTGACCACAGAGAGCGAGCCTGTCGCATATATTCTAGTTGGCAGCTTGAAATCAATAGCAAGGTTGTTATATGATACACAGACGGATATAAGACTGACGAGTTATACTAACGACCCTAGGAGATTTAAGTAAGTATAAAAGTTGTCGATAATATTGATGACGGTAAAAAGTTTGTAGACAATTTTTTTTACACGATAAAGTCTGACAGACGTGGATACGTTACAGATATTTCAACGATTATTTTCAACCTGTTTTGTTTTAATACCTCTGTATATATTTCTCTGTGTAGTATTAGTGCCACCAATAGTCACAGTAATTCTGTTATGAAAAATACTACTTATTGCCCACTATAATCTGTGATGTGCATTTAATTAAAATCATTTAACAAAAGTGTCAGTAGCACATTTCACGGAAAGTGACTTCCAAATTAATCATTCACTCATGCCAGATAATAAATTCGGAAACGACTGTAACAATAATTATATCAGTTTTAATTAAAATTTAAACCACCTCAATTTGAGCCTTAAAACTTTTGCGACGTGGAATTAACAGATGTCGATTGCACAAGTCTGATTATTATTAAAATTATAATTATTTAACGGGTATCCGCATTTTAAAAGTAACGTTATTAAAATCGGAATGTATAATGAAATCAGCATCTGCATTCAAAAATGGAAAACATATTATTTTATTCTCGCTATATCCATTAGGTTAACCGTTTTTTGACAGCTGTCATAGAACGTAAATATTTCAGATTACGTAAAAGTTAACTTTAAAATGCGTAATAAAATAAATATATAAACTGCCTTTTCTTATTGAATTATCCTTATTTATGGCTTCTTACAGATATTATAATACCGTATCAATCAATGTATTGTGTGTTGCAGCTATCGCTAGTTCCATCTGTCAAAAAACGGTTTACCTTTTTTTGTATAATGCGGTTATATTCAAAGAGTTTTAAAATAGCCGGTATTTGAGCTGAATTTTGAGTTTTAAATAGGTTGTTCTGGTTAATTTTTGTGGGCGTTTTAAAGGTTACGCTATTTTTACACTCCTAGTAATGTTCCCGTAGTTTATGATTACACAACGTTGAAATCATTCTTGGCCACCAGACACACCAGCCAGGCATAGGTACCTGCTTTTTCTAGTATCATATTGATGATGTTATTTATCTAAACACAAAAATTAAGAAAACAAAATATGATTTGAGACTAGCAAGAGCGGGCGGATTATGAGTCATCCCTTCCCAACTTGAAAATTAGTTATTATTGGAGTTTCCTCCTTCCATCAACTTCCATTAGGAAAGCGATCCCTTTTTAATTGGTTGGAAAGTTTTCTATGGAAATAAGGTGTAACTGACCTTCTAACGTAGTGCCCCATCACCCTAAAATCCAGATTTTATAACAAGTCTTTAGTGTTTTTTATAAACAGTGAGTGTTTTATACTAGTCTGACGTGTTATGTTACTTGTTTGTTTTGGATTTTGATCGTTTCGTGTTTTCAAGTGTGATCAGAAATACAATTTTTTCTTTAATGGAAACATTTCAATGAAAATGTATTTGTGTATTTTTATTTTCTGATAAATCATCTCAAAAGTTTTCTCTCTTAATGCTCATACACACGAGCGGCACGTTGTCGCCGGCTGCTGTTGCCTCTGACGTTGGCGCGTGTCGTTCGTGTATGATCACCAAGTCTAAAATGTAATTTGCATTCTTTCGTTTCATAAATTTTATTATGTTCTAGGTACGAAATAAACGCAGTCCCATTACATCAGAAGTCAAAAGACAGTGACTGCGAACAATCAGAAGCATCTTGCATTGCCACTTCAACAAAAGTGACAGATTTGAGGATCGGAGTGGCAAGCTTCTGCAAGGCGTTCCCGTGGCATTTTGTTACTGATAAGAGATTGGAGCTGGTGCAATTGGGTATGTATTATTTTATTGTTTTTCATGTTCAGATACTTCTTCGTCTTCTACAGCTAATTTAAATTACTATTGATACTTTGATTGAATTGAAATAAACAAAACATTTAGATCATGAAGTTGATCATAATAGGGAAGGTTGGAGTGTAAGAACGGAAAAATGTGCTATAACAAAAATGTACCACCAAGCTAAATCATGTCGAACATGTGTGCCGCATGTCAGATGACAATTGGACTAAAAGAACCACCAATTGGGTCCCACGGCGCCACGACGGGACGAGCTTGACTCCTACCGTAAGGACTGGCTCTGGCTCGCAAAAGACAGAATTGTGTGGAAAAGGGAGAGGGAAGCCGTTGCCTTGTAGTGGGATACAGGCTAGTTAGATTAGAAGCTAAAACCAAACTAAAATATTATATTTCACTAAAATAGCTGCCGAGGCAGCGCGATGCTACAACGTTCAGAGATGCATTTCACATTTACTGCCACCTCTTTTCTAAAAGAAGTTATTCGTGTCGGTACAACTTACCCCCGGCACTTTGAACCCCGGCCTCCCATACTTTTTCTGGAACGTGACCGACTTAAGTGACTGTAATTACGTTATTATTTTTATATATGAATATCTAGTACCTGCTTAACGTTTTCTTTTTGTTATATACAATACATGTTGATAAATGTAGCCCGGTAAAGTAATCGAAGTTCTATGTGCCGCCATTGTCTAATATTAAAAATTCTTCCAAGAGCGTATTCGTCTGGAATTCATTCAACCGAATGAAATTATATTAAAGAAGATACGATTAGTAGAAGCGATAAAAGTAATAAAACTAATGAAAAAATGACAGACAAATATAATATAATATCTGATTCTCTTTTTCGTAAAGAAAGCGTCAAAGAATATGTGAGAAATGGGTGAGGTAATAGGACCATACTTCTTTATAATACCATGATAGTGGTTTCATGGACGATACTAAGTACCTAATAAAGTAGCCTTTAGAACAATATTTTATTGCTCTGTAAATCAGTGGAGGCCATTCAAGGCTAAATAGAAAGATTCACGGAAAGGAAAAAGAATATTCAGAACTTAGTTAGTAAAAAACGATTTAGGTAAAAAAAATAATCGAAATTGAAGATGAGAAAGTATAGGATGGTAATAGAACTATGCATTATATTTTTATCTCTATCTATGAGATCTTATCGTAAGTTTCTGAATTTATGAATAACTAATACGAATTTGAAAAACCTCTTTTTGATAGTGATACTAAAAGAAACATTTTCATTTCTAACTATGAAATTACTCTCTTTAATTAAAGTGGTATATGATGTTAAGAAATTACTCATAATCAATCCTACCAATCAGGATTTAAAAGTTATTTATATACAAGGCTAAGGATAAATATTAATTGCTATTTCATTGATAAGTAAAGATTTTCTTTTAACTGAATTGCTATTTTAGATGTCCTTGAAGATCGTTCTTTCAATGATATGAAGAAAGTTGAAACTGGGCAAAAGTCGGAGGAACGCCAACTCGAGACAACATAAACAAACACAGCAACAACAATAAATTTTATTATTAACAAAATATCTACTGTGTTTTTAAGAAACCCCTTAGTCTGATATTGTAATAGAATAAGAAACTATTTCAAAGATTGAATATGAACACAAAGCCACAGAAGATGATATTTCCATGCCCGAGGAAGTAGTGTAAAATACAATATGAACCAACTCATGAATAGCTCGGTACAATTTTTCATATGAACCGTTTGTCCGTGAATAGAATTCTATAGCGGTATTTCTAAAAATATCTGCGTCTGACCTAGAGCCGGAAATATTATTTACATTTTATTGATTTATGATCTTCGGACGCTGTATTTATTACATAGCTAGATTACGTACGCCTACAAATGAAATGTTTGTAACTGGAATAATATTACACAATGAAATTCAAAATTAGATTGATTATAGCTTTATGCTTGGTCAGTATAAACCAAAATTCTAAATGATGATGCTTATATGCCTCATTCGTATGAACCATCTATTTTGGATTCTGATTTAGCATTCAAATTGGATTTGCATTCGCTGAAAATGTCAAATGTCACAGATTGGATTGTCTATTATTTTTGATCTAGATTTGGTTGTGAAACATTGTTCTTTGTTCGTTCATTTACAGTATCATCATCAATCATATTGACAACCACCATCCAATGATGTATTGCCATTATTACAAACTTTGAAACTTGCAACTACCTCTTTTGAAAAAAAAAAATTTAAAAGTGCTCCAAGAGATTTATTATAATCAGTATTAGCTTAACTAATAAAACGTCCATTAACAGTATTCATCTCTTTTCTTTAACACTTTGTTGGCACCGTCGTGCTAACAAGTCCCCGTTGAATCGAGATTTGCCTCGGTAAAGTCATTAATTATTTATTTTCCTACAGGATGTCTGCTTCCATATTCTTGAATAAGGTTTATTTTGTAAAAATCCAGCTGGGAATTGGAATGAATAATGTCCACTGCCCGGATGCCTATAAATGGTCTAAGTAAAAGCATTCCATAAAAACTCGGTAATTAATTTAAAAAGGGTTGGAGGAAAAAAGTTCGTTTGAAATCGTTTATCTGCTTAATCTTATTGAATACTTAAAGGTCATGAATATTTAGCTTTAGATTCTTAGATTCTCAAAAATCTGTGTTCAAAGGGTTTTTAATAAATTTTGAGTCGTGAAGTAAAGGCGTATGAATAATTTAGAATTAAATGGATATTAATCTAAGTACTTATAAGAGGGTTTTTTCTGTAGACTAGTTTTTTAAAAAGAAATCCTATACCAAACCTTGTTGTGATTATCTTTATGGCATTTTCGCCAATAAAGGCCCGAAGGAAATAAATGGAAAAGTTGACCAGTTACTGTGAATTACTGTCTTGTTTCTACCCAACACTTGATAGGGTTCTCAAAATGGAGTCGTTAAATAAACGGCAACTCAAAGTGATTATCGGCAAAAGGTCTTTCACTATGGTACCTTCATTTCCTTGCCTTTGTTGGTGCCCATAATAGTTAACGAGGGTACAAGTACCCACTTTTGAAGATTATGTTGTCAGTAGTTTTTGTTAGATCTTGGAAACTTTGAGTAGTCTAGAAACTTGGACAGAATTTGAAAAATAAATAACAACAAGCAAATTATTGTACATTGGAATGCTGTCTGTTAATGATTGCAATGATTTAACAAAAGTTAATTCGTGATAGAATAATATCCATTCAGCTATATGTAAAAATAGAATCTATAGCTAACTAACCTGTATTGTCCCACTGATGCCTCTCTCTCTCTCTTTTCCACACATACATACATACATAAACTCATCCCTTTCTTCTATGGGGTAGACAGAAACTACTTCTTCTTCCCAGTGAAAGCATTAGGAATTGGTGAAAGGCGGGCATTTTGGGGGACTGTCTTATATAATTTTAACGTTCGAAGAGTGCTGACTCTAAGCCTAATTTGACTATATGACTTTTGAGTTTGATTTTGTTTTGACGGAACGCCGCCTGTTACGATCTAATCTGAACATTAAAATAGATCATATTCATACATTATGTGAAGTCATTCCTGATAGTACCTACCTTCTTTACAACAATGTAATGTTGTGCCATATTGATGACTAGCTTCTGCCCGCGGCTTCGCCCGCGTGGATGTCGGCAATTATCCCACGGGAACGTGCTAACAGGATAAAATGTACCTATGTGCTTCCCCAGAATGCCATCTATCTCGCGGGCCCTTTGTGGCTAATTACAATAGAAAACCAATTGTGTCTCATTAGTGGTGATGAAGAGGGTACCTATATGATATCCTTACCTAAGTACCTACCTAATAAAAAAAAAATAAACTCAATAACAGAAAATAAAATACCTACCTACCTAAATAAACCTATTTCTGATGATAACTAAACTCAATAATATAGGTGGTATATCAAATATACCACCTATACTTTAAAATTAAAATCTATACCTACGACTTATAAAAATGAACCTAAATAACTCTAAAAACTAATAGGAATAAAAAGGTCGCACTGAAAAACACGGTTTAGAATTGCAAGTAGCAATTAAAATAAGAACGAACGCTCGCCACTCAACACGTCCGTTCAAATCAAAGTTCAAAAAATGTCCTTATATACGGTAGCGATCCGTGGCGACCGCGCGCCACGCGTGTGCTGCGAACGGTGCAAGCCAAATTCAACCTTCAGCACTACATTTAGAGCATAACCTTAGTAAACTCTACTGCGAGTGACGTAAACTACGACAAACTTATTATTTGCGGTTGGTACACTAATCGTGTCTAGGGATCGAACCGCAAAATTAAGTTTGTTTTTTATTGTATATACTTTTCTGGGATAAAAAGTACCCAGTGTGGTGCCCAGGATATTAAAGAATAATTATACCCAGTTTCATCGTAATCGAACCGGTAGTTTTTGCGTGATGTCTGAACAAACAGACAGACAGACAGACAAAAATTTTTTTAATCACATTTTTGAGTTCGGTGTCGGTCTAGTAACACCCCCTGCCATTTATTTTTCTGATATTTTCAATGTACAGAATTTTCACTTCTACAGATTTATTATAAGTATAGATATAGATAAAAACGAATCTATAAAAAAACAGATGGATGATATTCATAATGCTAATAAGTATTCATAAATTATAAGAAGATACTCAACTGAATTGAAAATTATTAATATTATTAATTAAAGAGAAGAAGCCTGAACTTAGCGCACAAAATTGAATTTATAGAATTAATCAGACTATCTGAATTATTTATAGGAACGTTTCAAAGCAAGCTCTTTATGTACTGAAAAACAATCTATACATATTATAGTAAAATAGTAACGAAGTCAAAACTGTACATTGAATATTTTTGAAAAATGAAATTGCTACGAGGGTGGCAACAAGTCTGATGCCGAAACTATAGTTTTTAACCGACTTCAAAAAGAAGGAGGAGTTGGTGTCAAAAAACGAAAATGCGATGTCAAAATATGAAATTAAAGTTATTTTTCACTTTGTGTTTTTTTTATTTGGAAGCCGGTTGTTATATTTTTTGTAAAAAAGTTCTCTAAAGGTATCTATTTTTCGGATTGCCGCTAAAACGGCTGGACAGATTTGGATGTAATTTAGCACACAGTTGATTCATAACCGGGATTAACACATAGAGTAGGGATCCTGGTAGTACATTTCCGCGAGAAATATTCCGTCATGGAAAAAACACGTAGGAGATGGCGGGCCGAGCTGGATAGGTTCCGTCAAACCTGGAAGGACGCGCGGGCTTGCGAACGATGGAAGGGGAGTGGAGGGAGGCCTTTGCCCAGGAGAAAAAACATTTTGGAGTAAAAAACAAAAATTATAATAAGGTTTTAAAATTAAAACTGTGTCAACTCCAGGATAAAGGAGCTAAAAAGTACAGTAAAAGTAATAAATTCTACAACTAGATAATTTTTCCAAGGAACTACGTTGTAGACTACAGTAGATATGGGTTAAGTAGTAGTAAAACTAAATTTTTATTCACCTCTAAACGTTTTAGCGTCCTTGGTAGTTGCTGCTAAAATTTTTATGAGCATTTTGTTATGTTACCCACAAAATATTGTCTGCAGAAATACCTACTCGCAACTTTTGCTCTGTAAACTAGAAGTTTTGAACAACGTGCTATGATACATTTTTAAACTCTTAAGGTACTCAAAAAACAAGGTTTAATTTTATGACTTTGATTGAGCAGTGGTGGCCCAGTGGTATAATTTGTAGGTCGGAGTTCAAATCCGGGCAGGCACTTTACTTAGTGTATTTAAATTCATTCACCACTGTTCTCAAAACGGTGAAGGAAAACATCGTGAGGAAGCATCGTGAGGAGCATCATAATAGATGTCCTAGAAACAACAAATTCGAAGATATAGTGACATTCATCAACCCGCACTGGGCCCGCGTGGTTAATTTTTGCCCACTCCCTCTCACAGAGATGACGACTGTGTCCCAACAGTGAGAACATTTTATGATGACCAGCCTGTAACTGCAGGATAAAGGCTGCTTTTCACATAGAGGAGGCACGAGCATTGATCACCATGCCAGCTTATTACGTTTTGGCGATTTGATATACAGAGTGTAAGGGACATCGACGTATCATCTGTTACCATTAATTCAACACACGATTCTAGATCCCTTAGCGTTGAAATCATGGTTACAGTTTGCGTGCCGATGTCCCTTACACCTTGTAGAAGTCCCCCCAATATAGCTGGGAAATGGCTAGGTATATGAGGATATACCTAGCCATTTCCCAACTATATTGGGGTCGGCGTCTAGTCTAACCGAATGCAGCTAAACACCAGCATTTTCCTTGGAGCGACTGCCTATCTAGCCTCCACAACCCGGTTACTGGGTAATACGATATCCCTTGGTAAGACTAATTTCACCTTACACCCTGTAGAAGTACAGGTTTACATTTTCCTTTTTCCATCGTATGTCAGTGATGTTCCAAATAAACTTAAACGTACAATAGTTTTGAAAAAGTCTATTTAGTATTAACCGTGTTTCAAACCTGCATTTCGTGCTTAAAAAGAAGGCCTCATAACTTTAGTACCAACGTGATTAATCACAAAATATGAATGATTGTCAAAACAAGGGAGACTTATTCGGGAACGCAATTTGACGAATTGCCTCAGATGAGGACACTGAACAAATACTTAATAAATGAGTGTACTCGTATAACGTTACAAATGTGCGTTACATTTACCAAAATAATCGTCCGAAAAAGAAACAGTTCAAAATGTAACGCTTCCATTCATCATTTTAGTTAGATTTTCTTCCTGTCTGCGTAGATTGTACTCAATACATTTGTCAACGGTCATTGTGGACCCTGGACCCACAGCAAATTACAGAAGAGGAATCATACATTTGTTAAGTGTAATCAGTTCTTAACACTATACAAGTCACATTTAAGTTTAAAGATTATTTATTAATTTTCACTTAAAATGAAATACAAAGTGGTTACATCTGAATAATACTATCGTATTTGCCTCTGGGGTGTTGGCGAAGTTACAGAGTGCATACATACAAATACAAAATACAAAAGTATTTATTACTTCTCAAACATTGTGTCATACATAAACTGAGGCAGCCTCAGTATGTTACAATAGTACTTGTGTCGAAGCTGTCTCGCTCTTTCCTTAAGTGGTATCCTAACAATGAAAATGAAGTCAAAGAACAAAATAAAAATACAATTAAAAAACCGGCCAAGTGCGAGTCGGACTCGCCCATGAAGGGTTCCGTTACGTTACGATTTATGACGTATTAAAAAAAACTACTCACTAGATCTCGTTCAAACCAATTTTCGGTGGAAGTTTATATGGTAATGTACATCATATATTTTTTTTAGTTTTATCATTCTCTTATTTTAGAAGTTACAGGGGGGGGGGGGACACATTTTACCACTTTGGAAGTGTCTCTCGCGCAAACTATTCAGTTTAGAAAAAAATGATATTAGAAACCTCAATATCATTTTTGAAGACCTATCCATAGATACCCCACACGTATGGGTTTGATGAAAAAAAAAATTTGAGTTTCAGTTCTAAGTATGGGGACCCCCAAAATTTATTGTTTTTTTTCTATTTTTGTGTGAAAATCTTAATGCGGTTCACAGAATACATCTACTTACCAAGTTTCAACAGTATAGCTCTTATAGTTTCGGAAAAAAGCGGCTGTGACATACGGACGGACAGACAGACAGACAGACAGACAGACAGACAGACATGACGAATCCATAAGGGTTCCGTTGCCATTTGGCTACGGAACCCTAAAAAGAAATGAAATTAAATAAATGATAGTTAATTAATTAATTAAGCACCTCTCGATATGTGAGGAGTGCACGTATTTGTATGTGAATAGGTGTGTGTTTTGTGCGTACATCTATCTTAAGTTTTATTTTAAATAATATGTTTGTACTATCACACTTCGCATTTCATATTATTTCTCTTTTTAGTGCAATTGCTTACAGGCATAGTCATTTCGTGCGCCAGGCTAACACGCCGCGCGCCGGCAGGCATTTTGAGGAGCAATTTTTGTGTAAACAAATTCAACCAACAAAAAACTAATATTCATTTTCCCTTGACTGTTACGCTCCAGTTTAGTTTTTCGGTATTCTAACTAATGTATTAGTAACGTTAGCTTGACAAACAATATTAGACTTGATGTTCCCTTTGGTGGTAGCAAAAACTAATTTATTCGAGGTTAACTATTTCAAGGCTGTGGAAAATTTATTGTCTGAAATTGTCACGATGTACTTAATGTAATTGTTGCTATGTTCAAATAATGAAAGTGGTGACGTAACAATGGTGAAAGCATTAAAAGACGTCCTTTTGACCTAGCTAGGTATTTAATCCCGATTTGTTTTAGTTGTACAATGGCGCCGATTCCTTTGTTCACAAACTAAACTAAAGGACAATGCTCATGGATGTATGGAGTCCCGTACCATGCTGCATCAAAGTCAAACTTTGATTTTTATAGACTACACTTATCATGTTAACTCCTACAAACGTTCTTTTTGTAAAAAAAAAACCAGGTTTCGGAGCTTTAAAAAAAAAACAAAATTAACTAAAACCTAGGTACTTTATTTTGTTTGACGTGTCATACACGAACAGCCATTATTGCTCTAAAAAAATGATAATGGTTTATATAAAAATTATATTCTATTTTATTCCAGTTATTTTTAATTGTTGGCAAAGTATATATTTTTTTTACATGTTTTTTAAAAGACGTGATCATGACACTTTCAAAATTTAAGGTTATGTTAATCATATCGTTTGAAACGGAACGTCATGTAGAGGGAATAAAACAATATCAACACTTTTTTACTTTAAATTAAATTCCCTGTTCAAAACTCAAATCCCCGGCGCGTAATGTCGTAGAACAATATGAAAATATTTACTATAATATTTTGATCTTGATGCATGAGACTTTTTGGTATGACTTTTGGTTATTGTTCTTTAAGTTCACTGCATTTTTTTCTTTTTATTCATTAAGAAAAGGACAGAAGATAAATATTAGTTTAGTCCTGTCAAATTAGTCAGCGCCTGGCGTGAATTGACGTATTTTTAGTTGCCACTTTTTTAATCACGTCTAATTTGTCTATAGAGTATCTTAATTTGACAGGACTAAACAAATATTTGTCTTCTGTCCTTTTCTTAATGAAATAGAAAGAAAAAGATGCACTGAACTTAAATTTAGCTAATTTTGTGAACAAGGGAATCGGCGCAATTGTTTAGTTGTGCAATGTAAAAATGTTTGACTCACAGAAATTTTATATACGTTTAGGTAACGTCTGCTCCTATTGGTGTGTCAGTTTGATTTGTGGCTTGGTTTGTTCATTCAATTGATGACGGTTGCGATTGTGTATTAAATTGAAGGAGAGTGCGTTCTCTCCTTTATTTTTTACCTACATAAATCATCATCGGTCCAGCCTTTTCCTAACGACATGGCACGACATGGCACGACACGGCACGGTTGGCGAATAGGCTGAGCGATCGACTGCTGCTGTGATGCGTGTCGTGGGTTCGATTACCGCACGGAACAAATATTTGTATTGCCTACAGGTAGTTGTTCCGGGTCTGGCTGTTTGTGTATGTGAGTTTAAATGTCTGTAAACACATCCACGATACAGGAGTAATTCCAAGTGTGGGGCAAAGTTTAAAAAAAAAACCTATGTTAGGCTCGACTTCCAATCTAACAGGATGCAGCTGAATACCAATATTTTACAAGGTGCGATTGCCTATCTGACCTGTTCACCCAGTTACTGAGTTATATGATACCGTTGATTGACCAGACCAGACCAGACGTAACGAATCTCAAAGATCTACCAATACTTAATTACAAATCAAAATAATTAACGGTCTAACGTACTTTCCGAGGTGCAGAGGGGTCCTGTTATGTAATGGATGGTCACCCATCCACGGACTGACCTCAGCAACTGTAGCTTAACCTTCGATAGACCAGGGCAGCTGTATTTTATTTAGTCACGAGCCTTGTTTACTTACATGAATAATTCTTTATTGATTGCCCTATTTAACGGTCTTTATTCTGTTTATCAGGTGCCGGTTTTATGCGTCTCTTTGGAACCTACCTCGCATCCCACGGTTCCTCACTCGGCACTTACTTCAGGTTGCTGCGCCCAAGAGGAGTTCCTCTCGACTTTCGCGATATCCTGAAGAGAGTTAATACTCCTTTCATGTTCTGCTTGAAGGTGCCTGGGTCTTCGTCTCCGGCTGAGGTAAGTGAATCAATTGATTTTTAGACTACCTTTTAACAGTGTTTAGTAAAATCCTACTAATATTATAAACGCGAAAGTTTGTATGGATGGATGGATGTTTGTTACTCTTTCACGCCAAAATTGCTGAACGGATTTGGATGAAATTTGGCACACAGATGTTTTATAACCTGATTCAACACATAGGATAATTTTTATCCCGATATATCCCCACGGGATCGAAACTTATGCGGGTGAAACCGCGGGGTGCAGCTAGTTTCCCATAAAATTAGATGTAGGCACAATTGCACATTCTACCCGCAAACTACAATTTTTTTTTTGGAAACGATCACCGAAAAAATATCAAGAAAAGAATACTTTTATTCTTGTACTGGTCTGTTTCGTTTGATCGAAGCCCACGTTAATACATCATTCAAGCTGATAGGTAATGGCACAAAGGTAAACCACGACTAATTTTTGACTGGAGACATGTAGGTATGTACAGACGCCAGCAGGTCAAACTATCCGAAACTGTAAAATTATCCCAATCAATTTTGAACCTTAATGCTTTAACGATAAAATTGAAAATCTATTAAAGGATTTGAATTTTTTGTTTTTTTTTTACTAAACGAAGGTCAAAACATATATATGGATACATAGATGAAATTATCATTTGATTTAGAGGGCTAAGACCTACAGGAGCGCTAGATTACTTAATTTATATTCATCATTTGCCTAGCCTTTTCCCAACTATGTTGGGGTCAGCTTCCAGTCTAACCGGATGCAGCTGAGTACCAGTATTTTCAATGGATCGACTGCCTATCTGACTCAACAACCTAGTTACTGGGTAATACGAAACCCCTTGGTGAGACTGGCTGTCAGACTTTCGGGCTTCTGACGACCCTTAACGAATGTCAAATATCCACGAATGACAGCCGGGACCAACGGCTTAACGTGCTTTCCAAGGCACGGACGGGTCTTGTTATCTGAAGATGGTCACCCATCCACGGACCAACCGCGGCAAACGTAGCTTAACCTGATCGATCGACCGTGTGGCTGTTATTACTTAGCCACAGGCCCCTCTTACTTACTTATTAGATACTAACCGTTCAGATCGAACGCTAAGCCACTTAGATGGAGTTACGAACTCGTACGTCGAGATGAAAATCCAGCCAGCAAAACCACCATTAAATCAAGCTAGCCTTATAACGAAGAAAAAAACTGAACACACTTTGAAAGTAATAAACGAAGAAAGTTTCTATTTAATTTGAGGATTTTTTAATTAGAATTCGCTTGCCTCGTGGAAGGATAAAATATTAGGAATATAATGAACATTTGCTATGCTAATCTTAGAGAGATGAAGCTTAATTTGTTGCTTGTACAGAAGAAAACAGATTATTATGAATAATGAGTTTCATTTCGTTATCGTGCCTAAGTAGGTACTGTAAAGTACCGAGTCTTTTTGGTGGTTAAATGCAACCTCCGTGAGTCTGTTAAAAGTTATTGGCATGAAATACGAGACAAACATTAACTTAGTTTAAGATTAGAAGACTTTCAGGTGTTAGATTTGGCTGATAAGCCAAAGGAAAAAGATGTAAAATACGTCAAATGATTTGAAGGAATAATTATTGAACATACGTAATAAACCGTGGTTTAAGTGATTCCTCCCGGTACACTGACAGCTCGTAAAGAGTACTGTGGAAGAGGTACAGTCAGCAACAAAAGTCAATTAACACTGTTACTTTTACAAATCATCTAAGTTGATACAAAATGATGCGATACATTGGTTTTCTCTATTTCATGTTATAGCAAAGAGTTAATTATTCTTAAATATTCTATTACTACATGTTTTTTAAGAATATTTTGCTCAATAATTAAGATTTAAACAACTGAAGTGTTAACTGACTTTTGTTGCTGACCGTACTTCAATAAATAAAAGACTACCTATTTACTTTCAAAGCCTAATTATTTAAATAATCAAACCATTTTATATGATGATATACTTGTCAGCTCACAAACATACATAAACATAATCACCCACTGCTGGGACACACGCTTCCTGTCTTCGAGAGGGAGTGGGCTGTAATCTCACTAAGCAAACTCCTGTTTTCTGCCTTCTAAATTCGTAATCGCGTTTATCTCATAATTTTGAAGCCAAACTAATCCTTACTATGTAAATACAAGTATGTAAACATACTTAATATTACTATATGTAAACGCGAAAGTGAATTTGTTACATTTTCACGCTAAAACGGCTTAATTTGGATTGAATGAAAGGAGACTGAAACGATTACATATAATCTTGCCCTGGGTGTAAAAAGATGAAAGAGGTGTCAATTAACAGCTTATATATTATGAATCTTTCACTGAAAATTCCGCTAATTTAATCAATCTGAGAACAGAGATATAAGAGATTAATTAATAATAATAATGACCCTATTCCCGATACCGGTGGGCTACTACCTTTTATATTTTTAAATGTTTTTTTTATCCTTTTGTTTATAAAAATATTTATAAATGTAATTTGTAAGTATTTAAGTGAAATAAAGGAGATAATAATAATAATATCCCTGGATATTTCACACAGCGCCATCTAGTCCCAAGCTAAGCAACCTAATGCTTGTGTTATGGCAATAATTAAAAGTGAGGTTATGTTACAATCTCTAACTAACAGCTGATTCCTGAAGAGCAAAACATATTTTATTATCTTTTTCAGTAACAGTTATTATATTTAGTAGAAAATGTTTGAAAAATCATATGAATGAACGTCAATGACTTCGAGTTATAAGTAGGAAAAAGGTATGGAGTTATAGAAAGGATGGTTAAAATAAAAGTCATTAAAATAGTGTTTTATTTGTCTTCTATTATAATTAAAATGTCGTCTAGGAATTGTGCAGGTGGTACAATATAATCTTGGTACTCAGCCCAGCTAAAGTACTATATAATGCACATTATCGCAGCAGCCTACAGTTCGTCTCCCTATAGTACAATTACAATAATGTATTATTATAGCCTTTTCTCTACGAGGGCCGTCGACTAAAATATAAATAAAATAAGTTTTTCGACTTATATGTTGGGATTGTATGCGACCCCCTAAGTAACCAGGAGGTATTGGATCATCGTGTAAGGGTCGTCGGCCCAGTGTATTGCAGTGATTATTCCACAATTCACACAGCAATCCATTAGTTTGAACAATATCCAATCCACAAGCCGGCGGTAAAATCCAAAATAACAATTCCAAGTCAAACGTGTGGGCGATCTTCGGTGTCCAGTGTGAAAGCACGGGTCGTACAAGGTAGGCGTGGTCGGAATCCGTAAAATACGAAGCAGTAGTCGTGAAAAATTAAGAATAATCGGGAAAGCACTCAAAACGCATCGGAAAACACGAAACGAGTGAGCAAACAAGAGCAGTCGGCAACTGTCTAGGTGTCAATGCCAGTCAGCTGTCATGCCAGTGATATAAATAGGCTAAAAATAGAAGACAATTTTTTTTTTTTTTATCGACATCAAATTGATAATCGTTAATATTGGTTTTTCAGTAGGTAACGAATTGATATTTTATTTATTAATATGACTAATTATATGCACTATTGCATATTAGTATATATTATAGTGCATTTAATTACTTTGAGTTAATTATTCAGTGCAGAGGTTTTATTTTCGTAACTGTGTAATCGATTACTCAATCGATAATCTCACGAAAACTATCTTTTTCATATTTCTCTGCTTCCAGATTGAGAATTCAGGTGATTTTTCATATTCTAAGATAAAAAATATGAAAAATTTTTTAGATCTTTTATATCTCAACTTATTACATTTGGGCCCACCGTTTTCCATCTCCTTTGGCACATACATACGTAGACTACCCGGAGAAGCTTCCCGGAGGCTTCTTTTTGTCCTGGATCACAGACGAAGTCGCGGGCAACAACTAGCTATCTTATAATTACTCAAAAAGGTTGCATGGATAGATTGTTGATGGTGGATGGTTCTTTTATCGACAGTCTTAGCACTTAGCCAAGAAAAAGAGGTAAGTTTGTCATAAAAAAATAATACAAACCTTTCTATTTAGTTGTGTTTCTATCTAATAGTGTTCACTAGTTTGAATGGTTACCCCATTCAAACTATTGAACACTATTCAAGTCCTATACTTACCAAGTTATAAGTAAATTATGTTCATAATAGCATTTATGTTTTATTTCTTCAGCCCATTTAAATAATAAACAAGTAATCTTTGAAACGACAAAATGTTATCCGGAATAATCTCTTCTTCATCGTTTTTAACAACATTTTGTCGGCGAGGAAACGGAAGTGTCGCCAACTTCTAATTTATTATTCTCGATTTTCCAACGTTCTACAAAGTTTCAACAAAATTATTATTCTTTGAAGTTCTTTTTTTCCTGTTTGTGATTTGAAAAAGGTTAATAACACATGATAAGGTATATTAAAGAACAATTTCAAAATAAGGCTTCCTGAACTTTTGACGGACCAAGTAGGTAGTATAGATAAAAATAGAGACAGTAAGAAAACACTAAACTAAGAGGATGTTGCTGCACCCACATACAAGCAGAGAGCTGGTGGACCTCGTCACCGGGCTGCAGGCAGTCCAAGGAAGCTATGCTATCATTAGATGGCAAGCTAACCCGGCGTTTACTATGCCTGGACAGGTAACGGGTCATTACTAGACGACGGGACACTGCTCGCTAAACAAACACTGCCACACAATAGGCATAACGGACAGTCCCCTGTGCAGGGAGCCTGAGGAAAGCTTTGCGTGTGTGCTCTTTGAATGCATAGGCGTCAACCAGATTGGGTCAGAAACTCTCGAGACACCCAGATCTTACACAGATGTTCTCAACAGGCCAGCAGAAGTAACCAACAGTGTTGTTGGATCAATAATGTTGGAATAACCACCATAGCCCACGCACAAAGGTCCACTTGAAGGACTAAGTGCGGAAACCAAACCCATAACATAGAACATGATGAGTATTGCTGGTGAAACACTCGAGGCGATTCAAACTGCAGCGGTTGCTGGCAATAATGACTACGTTTTATATAGAACCGTTTTGAAATCCCGCTTATATTCAGATACTTATGTCAGGGATACATATTATGTCCAGGGATATTATTATTATTTACTAGCTTCTGCCCGCGACTTCGTACGCGGATCTGTTGCTTATGCCAACGACAACGAGGTCGTCAAAATCGAAGATCTGAAACGTCTGATGTCGAATTCTAAGAGCCCGGGAACGGGAACACAGCGTGATGCGCGAGACGATTCGAGACGTTCCAGATCTTTCATTTTTGTAAAAAGTCGGCATGAATCCAGATTTAGTGACTTGATGAGCTCCAGATGAAGTCATCTGAAAAGCACTGTTGTAGGCTCGAATATTGCTTAAGAAATGGTTGGACTTGGGATGCTCGCCATTCAAAAGAACTCGTAAGACCTCCGGTAGCTCTTGCATAGAGTTTAGTCGTAACTTTCCAGACGCACAACACATTCCCTTGGTCTCTCCCTTCCACTTACGCGCGTGACAGTGTGCACACACCTCAGACATGGTGCCAATGTCTCCGTGTTCGATGTAATTAATAAATGGGTTATAGGAAAACGCGCTCCTTTCTTTATTGTTCCACGGTTGCTCTTCAGGATCATAAACCATAGACTCAGTATCAGATGAGGATGATTTGCGAAGATTGCGACGTATACGGTCTAGATCAATTTGGGCCACACGCAGTTCGACTGACTTGCCCGAATTTCCTGACGTCTTTTCTCACGTTCTTGCGTGGAATGAACAGACACTTCAACACGCATGTCGTGATTTCTTTGCCGAGCAAGTGCGTTGCGTTGCTCGCGGTACCCGTCTGTTTCCAAAGACTGAGCTAGAGCATGCTGTGAGCGGTCTGCACTAAGGCGCGTCTCATGCTCTTCAGGATTCTCAAGTGATCGAGATGTGGCAGTGCGAATACGCTGGGAGCTTAAACGCGAGTCACTCTGCATGTAAGTCTCCGAAGCGCGAGATACTGCGTGGCGCTCGCGATCGCTTGCTTGGCGTGTATCGTGCCCCTGACTGTTCTCAAGCGACCGAGCAGTCTCAGTGCGGAAAAGCTGAAGACTTAATCTCTGCTCTCTCTCTGTATCCGTTTCGGAAGCGCGAGATAAAGAATGACGCTTTCGGTCACGCGCAAGTCTTTTCTCACGCTCCTGACTGCTCTCAAGTGATCGAGCAGTCTCAGAGCGGATATTCTGAAGACTCAACCTCTGATCCCTCTGTGTAATCGTTTCGGATGCGTGAGACAAAGAATGACGATCTCGGTCGATAGCTAAACGAATTTCTCGTTGTTCCACACTTTCCTGAGATCGAGAAGCAGTAGTGCGGACTCGTTTAAATTCTAGTCGAAATGGGCGCTGCGTGCTAGTTTCTGCGGACAAACTTAGTGCATTACGCTCACGGTTAGCATCTAGCCGTTGTTCACGCTCTGCGTCGGTTTCGAGAGATCGAACTAACCTGCGCATCTTAGGAACCCTTGAGTTTAGAGACAGATTTGATATTTTTTTAAAAGGCATAGCTAAAATTCCTTCTTCATCCGATACTAACGATATTCAAATCAATGAAAAATAATCGAATAAGTACGTAAGAATGGCTAGTTAGTAGAAAAATAATAATCATTCGCAGGAAAATTAAACACATCAACCAACAGAGGCAACAAAGGTAACCCCCGTTTCTATAGGATGAGAGCGGCACATTGGCACCTATAACATCACGTTTTGGGAACGAAACCATAGCGCGATCTAATTCGACACCAACGCCATACAGTTAGAAAACGGAAACTACCATAATATCATTTACCCAAATTAATTAAGTTATGAATAAAACTAAATTGTGGTTAATTTAACAGACAACTACATTATTTTTGCATTAAAAAAAATATGGTAACAGCAGTAAGGAACAAAACTAAGAATTACATACTTAAATCAATTACCTACAATAACTTAGAACCAAAAGTTTGACTTGACTTCATGATAGTGTAGCTAGTTGTACCACCAATCAATCTGTTTAGTATTATTGGTGTGATACTCTCCATACAATTAGATAGGACATGTAAAGTTCTCAGATTTCATAACAGTATCGTTCCCAATGCACATAAAAAATGAAAAAACTAAAAAAAAAGAATTTTACGTTTTTTCAATACATGATGGCAAAATAAAAAAAATAAAAATAGTATGGGATTTGAACTCGCACCATATAGTGCGGTAAATGGTCGCCTGACCTTACCGCTAAATTCCCCGTTGACATATTGTTGAAATAGCTGTTCCCTGGCAATGTATAATATTACTGCCCCGCTCCTTTATAAAAATAGCGTGATTATTATGTTCCCAGAGTTAAATTATTATTAACTAAAAACTAAATAAATAACATGTCATTTTGTGCATTAAATTATTTTGTGCATTCAATTACGAACAAAAATTTTTAAAAATCAATATTGCTTACCTCCTGTAACATACGGCGTGATAATATGTAGCCTAAAGCCTTCCTTGGTTTACAAAGAACATTTTTGCTGAATTTCAATTCAATCTATCCAGTAGTTTTGGCGTGAAGCCGTACCATACACACAGACAAACAGATAAACAGACAAAAATTCTAAAAACTCACTTTCTGTCATCAGTTACGTTTTTCTAACAAAAGCCACTTATTTTTTCTCGAAAATTCTCAATGTACAGTTTTTCTTTCGTTACTGTTTTATTATATGTATAGATTACATTTAGGCCCGTATTACAGAACCTCATTCAAGCTCCTCACTCGCCATTTGATTGGTTGAAACTAGTTTTAATTAATACTTGAGTCTTGAGTGAGGTTCTGTAATACGGGAGACTTAGTAATGTCAAATTAATGTTTAATTTACGAAGCCCTAAAAGTAGTAGTTCCTTAGGTACTTTTAAAAACTTTATAACATAATCAGCCTATAACGTTCCAACTATAACTGGGACATAGGCCTCCACTCTCTGAGATGGAGTGGGCCGTAAACCACCACGCGGGCCCGGTGCGGGTTGGTAGATGTCACATGTCTTCGTATTTTTGGTTGTAGGACATGTCGGTTTCCTTACGATGTGTTCCTTCACCGTTTTGAGAAACTTGATAAATTCCAATAAAATAAGATTTTTTTTATGGAATCTATGATCGTCATCTTATTTTACTCCTACATAAACATGAATAAACAACACAACCATGTAAACTATCATCACAGTAGAATTGATGTTTGGATGTTCCCACACCCTATCCATAGCACAATGGATCCCAGAACACATGTAACCAATCCTACAGTAACTATGTTTATCCGCTTTTCTTTGTCCCCCACCATTCAAAACACTTCGAATTCAAGAGCAGCCCTTTGTAGGGAGGCACTTTACCAAGTTTGCACACAATATAACGTTCCGAATGGACACCGTCGAATTATTTGCTCACTGACCAAATTTGTTTAGGTGTTTCGTAGATAAGATCAATACAAATACACTTACAAAGGCCGTGATTAAACCCTGTTCCAATATTGATGGTTCATCCGTGTTAAGATGATTACAAAGGCCTACGATAGAAGTGGGATTATGGAAATAATTGGGGGTTTGTTTGTATTCGAAATTGTTTTATGATGGAGTCTTGGGTGGTTTTGTTTTTTTTTTTTTAGTGGCAAAGAAAACAGTTTGGCTCAAGATGGACAAAGAAAAGGAGAAAATTGAAAATAAAATTTCCAAATTTCGTAATCACATTTTTCGAAACTCTCGTGCGGTAGATTACATTTAAATCTGACAGTAAAAAGTTTTTCTTTCAACCTCGAATCTCTTATGGGATTCTTTCGATTCCATTTGTGGAATTCTCGAAACACACTCAAAAATAAAGATTATGATAATTTGTGTATGAATTTATTGTATAATTATATGTAAATAGTACACCACAGTACCATCAGTATTGTCTCTCCTTCTGCCTTAATCCACCAAAGGTTATCTTGAAAAGATTGCTTTAGCGATAAGACCGCCCATTGTGTCACCCATTGTAAAATTTTACATTTATATATGTAATTTTTATGGTGTATGGTCACCAAAGGAGATAAGTAACCAGGGTCGTCGGATATATTTGAAGTTTAGTAAGAAACCAATGGATCATTTCGAGTAAAATTTAATGTAATTAATAGAAAACAAACAGTACATTTATCAAATTAAATTTCATTCGAAAACGTTTATCGGTTTCTTAGTAAACTTCAACTATATCCGACGACCCTGGTTACTTATCTCTTTTGGTGACTGTACATAATAAAGAATATTCTATATAAATATCTATAATTTTGTCATTAAACCTGTAAACAAAAGTTTACGTTATCAAAACAAGAACATACAAAGCCAATACTGTACATAATGCTACTCCAGCATATTTTCTGTTGTTTCTCCAACATGCATTATAACAGACCCTCTCAAACTTGGCGTTCGCCCCCTCGCTCTGATTACGTATCAACAAAGGAAAGCGCTGGCTAGACAAAAGCTTGCGACAACAGTTTTTCCAGTGACCCACCTTCGAAGTGTGTCACACAAAACCTGTGCCCGACTAAACGCGTAGTAACATAACAATAATAACATTTATTTATTATTTTGAGTATAATATTATTATTCTAGTAATATTTATTTTAGAAGTGTTTATGTATGTTTGTATATTTTCGAAACTTTTGTTTAGTTTTTAAGTGAATTGTTTTTTGTTTCTATGTATTATGTTTTCTCCTTTGCTCTATCACACGCTGTCTACATCTCTGTATGGGTTCCCTCTATCTGGCAGAATCTTGATGCTCCGAAATTTATTTGGCATAACACACTTGGCATAATGTTCTTTAAACGAATATTTTTAAGGCATAAAAATGATTTAATATAATTATTGTTTGGCCGAATGTTTATATGTCAGAATTTACAATGGCATAGTTTTAAGATAGCAGAATTTTATTTGGCATAATTACCTTTGGCAAAGTTAAAATTTCGCATAATTTCGTTTAGCATAACGTTCACTTCTCATACTTATGAAAATGGCAGAATTTCGTTTGGAATAATTTTATTAGGCATATTGACATTTCTATATAATAGCATTTTTAACCTTAAATTAAAACATTGTCGTGAAAAGTCAATAATATGTCGTGCTACAAAAATTAGTGACAGAAACGAATCGCTGCAAAACCGACTCTACGTAGTCTTGTCTGCCCTACCCCTAGAGTGTAATTTAAGCCCGCGTAGGCGCGGAGGGGCGAGGCGGCCCGCGAGCTGAGGAGCAGGTGGTATTAATGCTCGCCGCCGCAGCTGAGGCTGCGGCTGCAGCCGAAGCTGCGGTGGTGAGCCTTAAAACCATCTGCGACTATAAGCTCGCGTGGGACCGCCGGAGCCCTGCAGCGCCGGAGCCGTGACAGAAACCATTCCTGCTGCATGTTGCATGCTTGCATGCTTGCTTGCATGCTGCATGCTTGCTGCATGCATGGTGTATGCTTGCTTGCATGTTTGCATGCTCGCTTGCATGCTGCATGCTTGCTTGCATGCATGGTGTATGCTTGTTTGCATGTTTGCATGCTCGCTTGCATGCTGCATGCTTGCTTGCATGCTGCATGATTGCTGCATGCATGGTGTATGCTTGTTTGCATGCTGCATGCATGGTGAATGAATGAATGAATTTTCTGTAATGATTATGAATATGAAATGTATGCCAAAAGATGGTTCTAACTCTAAACTTTCTGAGATATGATAGTTCTGCCTTTTAATGACTATCGATATGAAATGTATGCCAAAAGACGATTCTGACTGTGAACTTTCTGCGATATGATGGTTCTACTTTTTAATTATTATGGATATGAAATTTATGCCTAAAGATGATTCTGACTTACAAAATTATGAATTTTGAATGTATGATAAATGACTGTCTGCCTAACGATTTTCTGCGAAATGAAGTTTATGCTATCCGCTGTTATGCAAAACAATATTATGACATAAAAAGTTCTGCTATAAAGGGTAGACCCCTCTGTATCTATTGTCCTATCTCAGGTGTGCTTGAAGAGATTTCTTATTAAATAAGCATCACCTCTGTACCTATTTTTTTCTGTTCTGTTTTCATTGTCTGTTTATATATGTGTGTACATAAATGGTAAAATAAATAAATAAACAATAGACTAAATGTCTTTGGATGGACAATGGACTGTGAAAATTGTGTTGGGGTGCATATATTCATATCAACAGTTATGTTTGTTGATTTGAGGAAATGTATATTGATTATATTCCCCGTAGTACACATATTATATACATAACATCACGTCTGTGATCCCCGAAGGGGTAGGCAGATAGGCTAGTTATGTTTAAGTCGCATGTACCTAATAGGGGGCGAGCCTATTGCCACCAACTGGACACAAATCTAGACTCCGAGTAATTTCCGATGGAAAAACCCACTAACACTTTGTCCAACCTGAGAATCGATCCAGGACCTCATGCTCAACGGTAGCACTTGCTACTGCTGGGCTAACGAGGCAGTCTCCCTGTAGCGAATTGAAGAAATCTATATTGATTATCTTTCCCGTAGTAGTTTGAAACGTTTGTGTTCTTTTGTTTTTGCTATTGTTTTTTTTGTTTTCCGTTTTTCTTTGAAAGAAGATGCAGTGCGATTCTGTAACCATCTCACTGTGAAAACTTAGGTGAAGTAAGAGTGGAGTGAGCTGTCATTCCAACTAATGCTAGGGATTGACACTATTGACAACTCACTCAAAGCTCACTTCCCCTAAGTTTTCACGTTGAGATTATTACAGAATCCTATCCTCCTAAGTCCTACCCTCTACCCTACTCCTACACTACACCTACCCTACACCTACACTACTCCTACCCTACTCCTACCCTACTTCTATCCTACTCCTAACCTACTCCTACGCTACTCCTATCCTACTCCTAACCTACTCCTACACTACTCCTACCCTACTTCTACCCTACTCCTAACCTACTTCTACCCTACCCTGCTCCTACCCTATTCCTACCCTACTCCTAACCTAACCTAACCTACTCCTACACTACTCCTACCCTACTTCTATAAGTAAAACGCTGATTGATTGATAAACCTAGCGGACCCGGCAGACGTCATCCCACCCGAAAAATCAGCGCCACCTACCGGGTCCAATTATGTATACAAACCTTGTCTTGACAATAACAAACACAAAAAAAAAGTATCCATTTTGGTACAGTCGTTCTTGAGTTATAAAATTACAACGAAAAGTGGCACTGATTTTTATATAATATAGATATATATTACACATATACTCAAATTAGTCATAATTATTTACTCTCAATCTCAAAAAGATCTGCTTCCCTATTAAAAAGAGGAGAACAGTATCGATAAGTATCCCATAAAATAAATGCACCTCGTTTATCGGAACTCCGTTCACTAAATCGATTACTTGCAATCGGACAAGAAAATAAAACCCGTATCGAGATGTGCTCGTTACTTTAGATTTATTAGGTAATGTAAATAGCAGATCCGTCTGTTTGTCCGTTCCTTAACTATGTTTGGTAACGGAATTGAGTTGTTCGCCCAAAAGGTTTGTACAAAGATTGCGTTCGTCTGAAAGTGGCATTGGATCTGTTGTAAAAGAATGGGACGGTTTTACGTTTCTAGATATTTTAAGGAATTTACGCTTGTCTTTTGTAGGTATCTTTATCTCATTATCTTTGTTCCTAAAGTCTTAATGCTGGTTCTACTAAATTCTTTATTTTCTTTTGTATATTTGTTTGGAATTAGAATAATTTTTAGGCCTCCCACAAGGTAGATGTACGACCTTGTGAAAGGCGCAGGAACCCGTTGGATGCGAGAAGCACAGAACCGGTTGAAGTGGAGGTGCTTGGGAGAGGCCCATGTCCAACAGTGGACGTCTTTCGGCTTAAATGATGATGAGCGATGAGAATAATTTTCTCTCCATCGTCCAAGAAATCAATATTACCATGTCTCCGCAAAATATAGGCATATTTAAATTTATATCGAAACTAGTTTCTGATCGCGACTTCGTCTGTGTTAAATTTCTTGTTCCCCCATCGCATCGCATCGCATTACGTGCCCGCGCTATAACTTGATTATCACTTAGCGTTCTTTCTGACTTTTTTTTATTTTTGGTCGGCTTTTTTATCATTAGACACCGTTAAATTTTGATCAAAAAAATCAGTTAATCCATACATTATGTTGAGTTATGCGAACATAAATCTATGAATCAACTGATTTTTTTTCACGATTTCAGTGTTGGTCCTGTAGTAAAAGTTGTTCATAATGATGAGTACAATGACCCCTTTTAAGGATTAAAACGATCAAAATTTAACGGTGTACAGCCTTCCTTAAGAATTATGCTATCAAATACAAAATTTGTTCATATTAGACCGGTAGTTCCAGAGATAACGCGTTCAAACAAACACTTTAAGTTTATTATTAGTATAGATAGATAGATATTCAATGTCATAGATTCCTTTGCTAGTGAATGTCAAAATACTACTTAATATTTATGGCTTTATGTCGTTTATCGTACATAATGAAATGTATTCAGTACATCATGTGACAGTGTTTAAACAGCAGCTACAGTAAATGGTTTCATATCGTCACGTTTCCAGCACTTTATCAATGTCACGTCGACGTACTCAATATCATGAATACCTCTCTAGCATTTATTTGTTTATAATTCCACATCGTTGAAGTTTTCAGATGATGTCGATTAAACTATGGTATTACAACAGTGATTGTTTTGAAGTTTTTAAAGACGTTTAATTTGACTTTATCGAATTGTTTCTGACAATTTTCAATTTTTATAATGCCCTTGTAAGCCACTTGAGAACTCGATAAAAAGCAAATGACCAATCAATAATTTGTAAGAACTTAACAATTAATTCATATTTGGGAAAGTTTGAGGAATCTTAAATTTTTACTCAAAATTAAACCTCATAAAATTGCTAATCCAATTTAATACATTAAAATACAACACACATATTAACACACACATACAACACAGATATTAATACATACATAGGTACATATAATATATACTTTTCACATTCAGCTAACCTAATTATTTGTGATTACGTAAAATCAATCAGGTAAATAGAGGTCAGTTTAATCAATTTATATAATATATGTTGAAGGTATTTACTTTTATTATATATCAATCAGGTGAATCTAATCTATATCTTCAATACTAATAATAAAGCAGAAGAGTTTGTTTGAAAGCTCTAATCTCTGGAACTACCAGTTAGATTTGAAAAACTAGTTATGCATGAGATAACTATATTTTTAAGGAATGCTATAGGCTACTCTCGTTATTACTCTTAAAGAACCGAGCAAAAAGTAAGAAAGAAAAAATCGAACATAATATTATGTGATATCTACCAACCCGCACTTGGCCCGCGTGGTGGATTACGGCCCACTTCCTCTCACCGAGACGAGGCCCAGCAGCGGGAACATTATTCGCTGATTATGCAAGTCGGGTTGTGTATGAACCGCCATTGAAATACTAGTGCTGTGACTTTCTGAAGGCCAATTCTCATAATTTAAAACGTTCAAAATCTAGTCGCAATCTCATCTCAGCGACAAACAAATGTCAAAAACTTGTCAAAATATAGGGAAATTAGAGGTATTTTTGACAGATTGAGACTAAGATCAGACTGCGAACGATCTTAAAATTACGAGAATTACTCCTCTGGTCTCACACATCACATTGGAGATTTGTTTTTGTAACAAGTTACATTTGAGAAGCGTCATGTCGTGGCTTAAATTAATTACATATAATCAACCAATAATGTTGTTTGTTAATCCACCGCGCGGGCCCAGTGCGGGTTGGTAGATATCACATATCTTCGAATTTTTGGTTCTAGGACTTGCCGGTTTCCTCACGATGGTTTCCTTCACCGTTTTGATAGCAGTGGTGATTAAATCATTTATACAAATTAAAGCGCCTATCTGCATTCAAACCTATGACCTACAACTCGTAAGTCGCGGCCGTAACCACTGAGCCACCACTGCTCTGTCATCGGTGATTAAATTTTGTTAAAAGTTACTTTCGAGTTGCGTCATGAACGATGGGCTTAAATAAATGATTAGATTATTTTATCCTTCAAACAGTTTCCTGTTTCTTCTTCAAAAAGCAACCAAACCATAAACCGAAACTAATTCCTCTATCTAATTAGTAGTAGACATAGATCCCAGCGGCAATCTGCACAGCATTGTCGAATTCCTTTGTTTTACACCGCACAACTTTTGGCGCATTCATTTGCGTTTGCTCCCGAAAGTTGCTAGTACAAGTTTGTTCCAAAACTGCGGGTAGACGGAAGTTTGTTTGGTTATTTACTAAATGAGCCATTGTTTGGAATCAAACGGTTGGAAGCTCGTAAATTTGTTATGAATACTAATAGGTTGTATTTATTTGATGGATTAAGAATTTTGTTTATTTTTTATTCACATGGGACACAGTATAGTAAATTAGTAAAAAAAATTGGCCGTCACGGGATGCCCGGTAGATGTTTTTAGGAAACATCTAAATTTATCCTGTGACGGTATAAAAATAAATGATCTTGATCCATAGGATGTTAGTAACACACCTTATAAACTATGTTAGTAAGCTCACTTCACACACGACCTTCAGAATGCCGTTGATGCTCCCACGTGCGCATCATGGACGCCATCCTTTTTCGCAGGATGGTATTCGACCCATCAATATGTGCTTCGGCAAACATTCCTGATGCACTGCAGTAACGTGGAATCCCCAACAACATTCTGAAGGCATTATTATATTGAACTCTGAGGGCGTCTTATGCCCTTTGCGCATATCGAACCCACAGAATGCACGTGTATAAGAGAGCGTCCTGTCGTTTGCCGTCACAGCAAACCAGTAGGTCTTATCTCCGAGGCGCGCCAATAGATGTTTCACTATAAATATATTTAGAAGATACGAAAAAAGTGTTTATTCACAGAAATATTTTTGTAACCAAATATCTATATTACCTCTGCTAACCTGCCAAGCAGTTTGTTGGCATGCAGCGTCTTTTTCTAACTTCTAGTACCACGCTATAATCAATCAATCCACTTATCTGCCAGTACCTAACCTTTTCAGTAAAAGGTTAGGTACTGGCAGATAAGTGGATATGAAATTGTTAATAACAATTCCAGTGAATTGTTATTAACAATTTTGTACAGACGCCAGCACATCAAGCTACTACATCTGTCAAATTTCTTTAATCGATTTTCAACTTTATTGCTAAATCTTAAAGTTCAAAGTTGATTGGGAAAATTTGACAGTTTCGGATAGCTTGACCTGCTGGTGTCTGTACGAACTATGTTTCTAAATACGAAATTTTTGGTCGATATAATGACAAACTACCAATAAACGAATTCCTAGCGTTCCAAATAGAATACAAAAACAAAATATCACCTCACAAATAAAGCTAATACTATAAAATATCTAGCCTAGCATATTTTATGCCGTAGTTACAGAGTTTTTTTTACTAAACCGTTAATAGCTACAATATTTTATACAAGCGATACGAAAAAATCGGGAGGTTTATAAAACAAGTGTTAAGCGAAAAGCATTAAATCTAAACCAATGTCGCGTAAATTCACAAAGTTTTTTTTCTACAAAGTCCTCTTTTGTTCAGTAGGTACTAAACCTAGTAAATTAATAAAAAAAACGTACTAAGAGGTAAATAAGTATAAAAGGTAAAATACTTACTATTTTTTCTTATTTTGTTTCCTTTGTTTAGCTAAACTTCGAATAAAAATTGCGTCACTCCACCTTTTCCCAGAGTTATTGTCAGAGATAACTAAAGGTACTAATTATCAGGAGGCAGCAACAAATTCGTTTGTTTCCTGAATAAACCGATTACTTTAAACTTCCACAATCCTTTTTCCTTATCCCTGACCGTAAAGCCACAACTAATGGAAATTGCTTAATCCTAGTTTTGTACCTACCGGATTCACTTTATCTGTCACAAGTCCTAGGCAGTCTGTTTAAACCGACCCACGCTTAATCCCCTTTCTTAATTGCTAAACGCTCTCCTAAAATGCTACCTACCGCTGAGCATTTTCCTTACGTATTTTTAGAAGCGCTTGTAAGTGTTTCCAATTAGCAGGCTTAATTTGTAATTAACGTAACCAGCGCCATTTTGACTTGCCTGACAATAAAGAAAACATTTGTTGAGATAATAATTATTGCTTCTATGGTTGAACTTGATGTCAGTAAAACTCGTCTTTATGCTATAAAACATAATGCGGGCTTTACACGGGTGACTATAGTCAAAGCCTTAGTTATAGGTAACTGTTTAAATGGCAATTCGGATTGGCCGCAGGTGACTAAAATCACCAGTTCCAAAGTATGTACATTGAGTTGGTTTCGACTTTTGTCGTTCGGCGACAATGTGTTGGTGAAAATGCTCAGTCATAATGGCCGCCTCACGAAACAGGTTCTCCGTCTAAACAAACTAAAGCTGCGCACAGTGACTGCAGCCTTAACTGGCCACGGGTCATTTAACAAACACCTCTATGTCATAGGAGTAACAGACAGTCCGCTGTGCAGGGCCTGCATGAAGGATGACGAGACAGCGGCGCATGTGCTGCTAAACTGCCCAGTGGTCGCCACGTACAGGGCAAAGTACTTCGGTAACCCAGGTACCCTACGTGAAACGGTCAGTAACATCAAGGCGTTGCTGGCCTTCCTTGAGGAGCTGGGGTGGATCGAATGATCGATTTTCCCACCCGTACGCAAAATACGCGCATTGTCGTGGAGTTGCGGATACCAGCCCGCTGTACCTATTATCTATCTATTACCTAAATGCTCAGTCACAGCGGATCACCCGTCGCATGAAGGTCGACATTTTGATGCAAAATGTCATCTGCGATTTTTATCGACCTGTGTACAATGGGGTGGCGATTTGGCTTGTGAGGCTATTTGGTAAGCGACCAGCAGTACGCTGAAAGTTGACCTAGTGTGGGATAAGACTCCTCTTTTTTCTTCGAAAGTAAATCAAAACCAATGAACCACAATGTAACAAATGAATCATCGTTAAATGATTTCGATTCCGATTTTACTTTTAAATAAAGCCGCTTGAAAAGAGCAAACATTTCGATTCAGTCTCATGGGATTTAAAAGGCACAGTGAATAAATTGTTATATCGTATTTGGTGAATAACGATGGAAGATCAGTTATCATTAAAATAAATAAATGTAATTTTTCCTTACTTTGTGCAGCTTCCTGAAAGCTTTTAAAAGCACACATTGATACAAAACCAGGAAATATCGAAAGCATTTAATTCGGGACAGAAATCCCCAAAACGCTTTTGTTCGGTAAGTGGCTTTTATAAAGTGGATTGCGAAAAGCAGTAACGGAAATGAAATTGATATGTAAAAGATTTTTTTCACATGTTTTTTAATATCAATCGGATCTTAAAAAAAATCAATGTTATTTGGGTCCATACCATTCAGAATTAAGAACTGATACACAAATTATACCCTGTACATTAGGTAAACCGTTTTTTGACAGATAGAACTAGTGATTGCAGCAACACACAATACATTGATTGATACACGTACGTAATAGTTGTAAGAAGCCATAAATAATATAGTTCAATAAGATCAGTCAGTTTATATATTCATTGTTTTACGCATTTTAAGGCTAACTTTTACGTAATCTGGAATATGTACGTTCTAAGACAGCTGTAAAACGGTTAATCTAATGTTTAGAGTATAAGTAGTTTTAAGTGTAATCGAAATTAATGTTTTATATAGAACATCACTTTCCACGGTATTCCGTAACAATGTAATCTTTGCCCTAACTGTTAAGCACAATATATTATTTGGTCCACGAAATACATATGGACCCAACCTTTGTTTGCATTGTAAATAAGTGGACTGACCCGGAATCGTACCCGGAATCTGGTCACACCTCGCAATCCCATCTGGAATACTGTTTTATTTTTGTCAAAAATAAAAAGGAAAATAGTGTGTTAAATTAAAATGTGAGGATTTCGTTGCTCTTTTTTATTTTAAATTTGATGAAAATGTCGTCCAAAATACTAATTTGTTATTCCGGATTTTTTCATCTAACATTAAGACTAAGCTTATATTTTATTTTTTATTTTAAGTACAGTCGTCAGCACATCAAGCTACTACAATCTGTCAAATTTCTTTAATAGACTTTCAACTTTATCACTAAAGCATTAGGTTCAAAGTTGACTGGGAAGATTTTACAGTTTCGGGTAGCTTGATGTGCTGGTATCTGTACATACACTTCGGTTTATTTAAAATTAAAATCACTCACCTACTTACACAACGACGATAAATAAAAAAACAGAATTCTAAACTACACTGCAAACTGATGTTATCCGCAGCTCACTCCATTTTCTTCTTTACGGTATTACGGACAAACTTTTATCTTTTACTTACAAAAACAAAAGCTAGTGTTGCACTAACCGCGTTTTACGCAACGCGCTCTAAATTGTCTGCTACTACCGCATCGCTGGAACTTTTGAATGGACTACCCGGACCAGAACGTGTTCAGAGGTAGAAAAGGTCTTAAGTACGGTATTACGTTTTTGTTCTAAAAGTTTTGCAGGCGCTATTTTTCCTAAACACTGTTATGTCCGTCCGAAAGTTCGCATCTCCTAAATGTAACTTAAAAGTTACTGATCTTGCAAATTTTTTAAAACTAATGTGGTAACTAAAATACCATATTATATTTTTTGTTAATCAAAGCAAAAACTAACTACTAAGCATATAACATTAATACTTGTGTAGTACTTAATTACTCTCTAAGTGCAGTGGTGGCCAAGTAGGCCGCGAAAGTAGTAATGGCCGTGACTTACGAGTTGTTGGTCGTGGATTCTAACCCAGACAGGCACATTGCTTTGTGTAAATTATTTCATCATGACTGCTTTCAAAACGGTGAAGGACAACATTGTGAGGAAACCGGCATATCCTAGACCCAAAAATTCGAGGATATGTGACATCCACCAACTCGCACTGGGCCCGCGTGGTAGATTACGACCCACTCCCTGTCACCGAGTGGAGGCCTGTGTCTCAGTAGTGGAAACATTATAGGCTGAATATGGTTATGGCAAAAAAATAAATAAAGAGGAAGATCTGATGATAAGATGAACATGATAATTATCTGAAGTGTCTTAACGAATTTTCGCCCGACTCCATATCAACACCACAATCAGATTCCAATTTTATTCGCCGAATGATTAAGTTCTAGCCTTTAGCGTGAAACAAAACAAGTTCTAGATAGTTCTAAAGAGCTGGTCTATGTATTTATCTCTACCTTGTAACTACGCCACTTTTGTTCTTTAGATTAAGGATTTCATAATAGCTGTCTATTCTGTTGAAAAAGCTTTATTAAATACTAGCTGCGCCACACAGTTTCACCCGCATAAGTTTCGATCCCGTGGGAGTATTGGGATAAAAATTATATTAATCCTGGTTATAAACAATCTGTGTGCCAAATTTCATCCAAATCTGTTCAGTAGTTTTTGCGTGAAAGAGTAACAAACATCCATCCATCCATCCATCCATACAAACTTTCACATTTATAATATTAATATTTTGTTTTGTCTTGTTTAGATACACCTCCCATACATCTCCCGCATCAGTGCCTCTGTACATTTGTGTGCCTGAAGTTTCAAATCAATTATTTTGTTGTCCGCAGGGTCTGGAGATCAAAGGACAGATGGTGTTCTGTTCTGAATCTGATTCTCTTCTCTTCGTCGGCTCCCCGTTCCTCGACGGACTTGAGGGTCTCACTGGCAGAGGTCTCTTCATTTCTGATATACCGCTTCATGACGCCACGAGAGATGTTATCTTGGTTGGGGAACAGGCGAGAGCTCAGGTAAAAATAGTTGTTATACTTTGATTGGTAATTTTGAAAACTTTGCGAAGGTTACAAAGCCATTATTTAAATCAGGGTTGTTCAAACCCATACAAACCGGGCCAATGAAAATTTCTAAATATATTGGAGTGCCGCAGAAACAACTTTAATAATGGTGACAGAAAACTTGTTGGCATCTGAATAAATATTTCATTATTTGGGATACCATAAAAATACAATAATGCTCTACCAAATTTTGTTAAAGGAATATTTTCGTATTTGTGGTAGATAAACTCGATTTTTACCTACCTAAATTAAAGTTTGGAGAACTGTTTTAAATGAAACTTTTTGTTAATCAATGTTTTGGCTATAATGGTCGATGCACTTTTACTATTTAAAGTCAGGCCGTGTTTTGGATGGACCTGATTTAAAGTATAAACCCATTTTTCCAAGTTACAAAAGTTGACTGATAGTAATAATTACACCTATGAACTTTCGACGCAAATCATATACTTTTTTTGTGAAAATAGTATTGCCATAAATCAAGATTTTGTACATGATAGTGAACTGAATTTATGGATGGTATATTCTTTATTTATAAAGGCACATACTCGTATAGTCAATGAAATATAACACAATATTATACCGAAGTGTGACTCCAGAAAAAGATCATCATCTGCCTAGCCTTTTCCAAACTATGTTGGGGTCAGCTTCCAGTCTAACAGAATGCAGCTGAATACCGGTATTTTACTTGTAGCGACTGCCTATCTGACCTCCACAACCCAATTACTGGGTAATACGATACTCCTTGGTAAGACTTATTAGACTTTCGGACTTCTGACTACCCGTAACGACTGTCAAAGATCTACGAATGACAGCCGGGACCAACGGCTTAACGTGCTTGGGGTCTCGGTATGTAAATATGGTCACCCATCCACAGACCAACCGCGGCAAGCGTAGCTTAACCTGACCGATCGGCCTGGCGGCTGTTTTTATTTAACCACAAGCTCTCTAGACTACAGAAAAAGTTGTACCTGCCAAAATCGGAACTGAATACTGAAAGATGATTCATTGTATGAACACAACAATCTTTCACGACACAGTCGTTCAAGAATTACCAAAGAAGTATCAAAAGCTTCAGTAGCATCAGTTTGGAAGTCGTTTTAAAAGTTGAAGTTTCGCACTTGTTGATCGTCTTCAAGTGCAATGTCTTCAGCAGTGCTTGAAACTTGCTTTTATGGAGCCAGGGGCTCGAGTTCAAGATGACGATGAATTTTATATATTTTTCCTACTTAGTAGTGCAGTTGATTGGAATTAATTAGAAAAACTAAAACTCAGGGCTGATTTCTCCATCGGCAGATAATTTCGTGGAATAAATTTGACGTCTGACAGTTTTGTATGGAAGAACTGTCTGGCTGAACTGTGTGGCTGAGCGATCGGACTGCTGCGCTGCGTGTCGCGGGTTCGATTCCCGCACAGAACAAATATTTGTAAGACCTACATGTATTTGTTCCGAGTCTGGGTGTTTTTCTATCTATAATATGTATGTATTTACAAAAAAAAAAAATGTATATAAGTAGTTTATCAGCCATCTTGTTACCATAACACAAGCATTAGGTTGCTTAGCTTGGGACTAGATGGCGCTTTGTGAAATGTCCAGGGATATTATCATTATTATTACTGTCAAAAATTCAAAATTATTCCTCCGACAAAATTATCTGGGGTTGGAAAATCCGCCCTTAGACAAGCAAAACATGGATTCGTCGATTAATTACTAGGAAAAACCGAAGAGTCTCGTGAAAATGATTCTGGATTAAGATTTTTTTTTTTAATGTTGCCCCACACTAGGAGTTTCTCCTGTATCGTGGGTGCGTTTACAAACATTTAAACTCACATACACAAACAGCCAGACCCGGAACAACTATTTGTAGGCAATACAAATATTTGTTCCGGAATCGAACCCGCGACACGCAGCGCAGTAGTCAATCGCATAACCACTGCGCCAACCGTGCCGTCAGATAGATAGATAATAATGTAGATAGACTATTCTTTATTTATATATTTTTTTTCTTTAAGCTTAGCTGAAATGTAGGTGAGGAAGCAAGCGTGGTGCTGTGTTAGGTAAACTAAACACGTTTGCCAAATCCTTCAGGAAAAACAAACATGATGTTATTTACATAAAGAAATGGAAAAAGTATCAACAAACTAGACAACACTTAATCACATGAGAGCTTTGATGAAGCAATCTCTTTACAAAAAAAAAAGCCAACGTCACGCGGTATTCCCAGGCGGTCACCCATCCAAGTACTAACCACGCCCGATGTTGCTTAACTTCGGTGATCGGAACGAGAACCGGTGTTCTCAACATGGTATGGACGTTGGCGACAGTGTAACTGAAATTGCTCTTTACTATCAATGCATTTGGCAGCTTTCCAACTACGATGTATTTTTGCAACTATTCATCGAACATCAGTGCAACTATGTATATTTACGTAACTACAATAAAACTTGTATAATATACAAGCTGTTGTTTTGCATCCTCGTCAAATTTCAGGACGCTGTTATGAAAGACATAAAAAATCAAATAAAATTACGATCCCTGGTAAATACTGAATACATACATACTTGTTTTATTACTTATTTAAGTTTGACAGTATACAGAATACACCACTTTCAAAGAACAGAATCGCGTTATGGCGGGGTTTTTATGTGTGTGTAAAAGGGCAGTTACAGTGCGGTCTCACACAAGCCGCGTTTTAAAATGCGTGTCCCACATATGCCGATTTCCGAAAATTAGAAAAAAAAAGTTACTTATTTTATTATTGATTCATGTCGAGTATCAGTAGCATAGTTAGGTACCTCCTTGAATTTGATGAGGATGCAAAACGACACCTTGTATATTACGAGTATATTATTTTGCTCTGTACCAGTAGTGTCCTAATAATTGTTTGCTTTAATAATAAAAATAATTGTTTTAATAATTGTTGATGAATAATTGTTTGCTGTACCGGACGACGGCATTACGTCGGCGCCGGCTGGCGCTGAAAACCAGCGCTGGGGCTCAATGCTGAGCGATAGCCATTTTGCGTGGATGTGACGCATGATTCCCCCAACAATTCCTTATTGTTTTTTTTTGTGTTTAATGCTCTTCTTTCTATAACAGCACACCTGTTTTTCTCGCAGGATCAGGCAGATAATTATGTACAAAAGAGATAAGTATGCAGGGTCGTCGGATATAGTTGAAGTTTAGTAAGAAACGGATTGATGTTTTCGGATAAAATATTATTTAATTAATAGAAAACAAACAGTTTATTTATCATACTAAATTTCATTCAAAACATCTATCGGCTTCTTACTAAACTTCAACTTAATACCGGGTGGCAAGGACATCGACGCGCAATCTGTAACTATGAATACAGCACATGGTTTTAGACCCCCTATTGTAGTAATTTTCTGTCGGTTAACAAAAAAAAATCTGCTGTTTCATAGGAAAATGCAATACCCACACGGTAAAAATGTATAGAACAGGTAACTTTTTTAAAATAATCGATTAAATCTATCGACGTGAGGGTGTTGAGAATCATGTGATGAATCCATGGTAACAGGTTGCGCGTCGATGTCCCTGCCACCCTGTATATCCGACGACCCTGCATACTTTTCTCTTTTATTGACTGTACTTACATAGGTGCAGGTATCTCTGTAAGTACACAAAGCAAAGGAGTTAAGTAACCAATCACGCACACTACAAAACTATATCGCTACTGTACGTACTGCTTACAACCACGCCACGCACACATCGCATTCGTTGAGTGAGTGAGCTAACGTCTTCTAAATGATAGTACAACATTATTTGGCAATATAGGATAATTGCTCTCGTGGCGCAACAGGTAAGCATTCAACCTGCAGTGGTAAATGATTTGAGTTCGAGTCGCGAGTTTACTACAATATTATTTTTGAGATTTTGTAATTTAGAGTTAATATACTAACTGAATAAAGTGATATTCTGACCGGTTTGAGAAACTACCACAAGTTTCTCGATTACTTAAAATTATTTGCCGGTTTAGAAGCTAACTACCTGCTTTAAAACTATATTCCTGCCTTTAATTGTGAACTTGTGTATGAGTCAGTCTGCATTAGCAACTACACACCTCTAATACTCCATCTTTTGCACTTTTACGAAGTTTGTTATTGTGATAAATTGAATAACCATGCATCATTTGACAATATTCCAAAAAGCTCAGATTATTGTTTTGTCTGAGCAGAATATTTCTGTTAGTGAAATCGCAAGGCGCATAATGATATTGGTGAGTAAAATTATTATTAATAATAATGTATTAATTTATTATGTCACCGTGACCCAGTAATTCCAATGAGATTTTCTGTGGATATGAATAGTTGAAAATAATATGAAATAACACCAGAGTATTTATTTATTAACTGCAAAGCCACTCACTATAGGTATCGATATTTAATAATTACCATTATCTTTTACACAGTATTATGATAATAGTTTTTTTATCTGTATTTTTAAATGAAATATTCAAAAATATAATGAATAATGTTTGTAAATGATTAGGAGATAATAATAAAATAACAACTCTAAATAATGTATACATATTGATTAATACTTATTAGAAAAAAGTAAAAAACATTATATGTGCAAATAAAGTAAATAATAAGTGTTATAATAATCATATTATATAAATATTACATTTTTTTATATATGTATTACATAATTTGTATAAACTATATATACCTATATGTGTATAAGTATATGAATTGTGTTTATATAAATAATATATAAAAAAAATATTCTCCGCATTGTATTTATATTGTGTCATTTTTATTTTTTAATTATTAATGCTAATATTTTCCCTTTTTTGTAGAGAAAAACCGTTCGACTGTGGGTGCATCGTCACGCTGACACAGGTGAAATAAACCGTCGCCAGTCTAGACCGAAACCATTAGCTTACACAAATGCTTCGCCTCGGCACCGTGAGATTGTTGCCACTCATACATCTGATCCATTTGCTAAGACCAGTATAACAGCAGCAGCATACAACATCACTAAGCAAACTGTACGGAACCACCTGCGAGCGGACGGTTTGGCATGTTGCAGACCGGCATTATTAAAATAACGACAAAAATGAATAATTATTGTAATAATAACAATAATTATTACTATATAAAATATCCACTAATATTATTAATTACGGATCATCTTGAGAAAGTGTAATATTGAAAATCATCGCCGACTTATCGTAACATTTATAACCTTAAAATTTCAGTCATTTTAACATATTTAAATCTATAATTATCCTAGAAACTGTGTTGGTAATACTGTTCCCGATACCGGATGGTTGATAACTGAATAAACGAAATACTTAATACTATTACATCTTCAATACTTTCACAGCATATTTAGCCATAGTAAAATAAGTCGGCGGTACTGGAGTGTGAGTGATGTTATTGTTACTGGATCAGGATTATATTTTTCATCTATGTGACATGTTTATTCACTCCGCCCATTGTTTATTATATAATTGTATAAACTTCCAAAGAATGCAAAAGAATTGACTTCACTCAACATATTTAAAAAGAAATATTTACTTTTATTTACAACGACGAAACACTATATTAATTGTGTTGTGTTTATTTTTGTCCAAAACAGCAACATCTTTTAACTTGCGCCACCGCCTTATCTTAGGAATGCGGTAAACTCGCTTCCAATTTTGTTGACAATGATCATACTTTTTATTTTTTTTTGTTTTCTTCTACCCGCACTGATATAATATAATTAGCAATAAGATTTATTGTTCTGATGTAAGTGAGTCTTAATAAGAAATAAAGTTATGACCGAACTTGTGATGTTCTTTTATTTTTTAAATAAAGATTTTTATTGAAAATGGTTTTACTTATTTAAGCTATTTTAAATAAATAAAACCATTCCTTAACAAAAAAAAATATTATTAGCTTAAAATTTTAAATCACAAAAGATTCACCATTTCCGAGATTCGAACTCACGCCGTTGGATTCAGAAGTATATGGATTTTGCGCTGGGCTACGAACGCTTTAAACTTAGATGCGAAATTATGTTATACTATCATTTAGAAGACGTTAGCTCACTCACTCTACGAATGCGATGTGTGCGTGGCTGACATTGTGAGCAGTACGTACAGTAGCGATATAGTTTTGTAGTGTCACGCACACTACAAAACACTACAAAACTGGTTACTTAACTCCTTTGCAGACTGTACAGTCAACACAATTATATGCCTAATCCTACGCCCATATTTCGCAGTTATGTTTTGATCCCATGTAATAGGGGTGAGTCTATTGCTATTAACCGGGCACAAATCCAGACTTCAGGCTACTTCTGAGAAATTCCTGATCAAACAAAATCAAACAACAATTTACCTAGCTTGGGGATCGAACCCTTCAAACTGAAACTTAAACCATTTACAGGTAGTTTTGAAGTGTCAAAGAGTCGGTCAATTAATCAGAAAGTTGAAGCTAGTTGCCCATTCCAAAACGTAGATCTCTATGTAGAAGAACGGGCAAGAAACTCCAAGGGCACTCTTTTAAAATATCAAGGTATACAAAATCCTGCGGCACATTATTCGTGGTGCTTCTATTGGTATGTGAATTATTTTTGGGATAAAAAATTACCTATACAGGATGCCAGGGACATCGATGCGCAAACTGGAGGGAGAGGCAATCTTTGCGCCCTCACGCCCCTAGTCCCCGCAGGAGACGCCCTGGACGGGAGTCAACGGCCGCCGGCGTGGGCTTGCGAGCGGCGAGCAATGGGCAGCTCGCCGCCCGGTAAGGACCAGGCCCGGGTCGACGGCGCGTTGTGTTCCACGCGCGCCTCAAAGAGATGTCAGCACGAACTGACGGGGTCCACTAGGGCCGATGCCGCCAGGGCCGCGGGTTGTTCGAAAGAGATACCGTGGTCCCTGGAACTGAAGGAACACGGGTGGGTTTTAGTCAGTAAAAGTCTGACACGCCCTTCCGCTCAGCCTAGAGCGGGAGAGGTCATTTGATGATTTCCCACCAAAAAAAAAAGATATTATAAAATCCTGGGTGCATACTCGTATACCCACATTCAGCAGTCGAGCTTGCGATCAGTAAGACCAATGAGGCAGTCGAAGTTTAACTATTATAGGAATGATGTGTCCCCATTAGAGTATAAATACTTATATAGAGGTATGAGGAACAGGGTGTAAAGTTCACTCAGCCTCCATAGAAAAGGGAAGATCCTTCGACCAGTCGGGTGTTGTGTCTGGCGGGCAACTGCCCACCGTTTGATGTTGGGAAGTTGTGTATATGCTAATTGCGCGGTAAACTCTGCTTGCGAGATGCAGGATTTGCGTAACGTCAGTATGACGCGTTTTTCGCATGTGGCGTTGTAGATACCGCTACACTTATTTATAAAATAATCTGGAAGCTAATAATTAATTTGTTTCAATCAGGATGGACTCCGAAGACGCATGGACAAGCTAAAGAACTCGATAGAAGAAGCCAGCAAAGCAGTTGACAAGGAAAGACAAAAGAATGTCAGCCTTCTACACTTAATATTTCCCCCCCACATAGCCAAGAGACTGTGGTTAGGTAAGTTTGTAAGTCAATTATCTGTTCCTACACTTTGAAATTGATTTATGTACGGTTTAATTTAAGTACGTACTACGTTTGATTAAAGTTTCCTTCTTGGGAATTGAAGTGGGAATTTAGCGAGTCAATCTTGTTTCGAAATGGCGTCCTGTGGCGTAGTTTACTAGTGTTTTAAAGGTTATTTAGTAAGTTCTGGTACTGGAGTTTCTTTTTTGTCATTGTTTGATGTTTTTTTGTCTCTTATCACATATACAGGGTTATTGGTAAAATACTAAAAACCTTGCAGGACTGGCTAACTAACGTCATAAGTAACAACTTTTGTTCTACGACTTTTTACAAAACATAATACATTTACCAAAAACAACCCTTTAAGATTTCGTTGTTCTATCTAACCCCCGCTCCCCTCCGCTGAATTTTGTAATAGACAGCAGTTCGTTTGCCTAACTAGCGGTTTCTTTTGCTTCGCGTATAGTTCGTAACAGAAAATTGAATATTCCAATTCGTTGAATAGAAATATTTTTATTTTTGTACGAAAGTCTGATGAATTAATGAAAGAAAAGAATTAGAAAAGTCATAGAACAAAAGTTGTTGTTTATGATGTTAGTAATATATTCCTGCGAGGTTGTTAATGTTTTCCCAATAACCCTGTATAACCTCCTTGTCTTTTATGCGATTAACTAAATAAATGATACCACCCAAAAACATATAATTTAAAAAAAATTCACATAAACATAATTATTATAAACTTCGATTGGTCAGTTATACGTGAACTATACAGCAATGCTTATGGTTCAGGTGACAGCTTCAGACAAAGGAAGTTCTGCGCGAATGCCCTCAGGATGTCGCTGGAGTTATTAATTTTGTTAAGATATAGTTATTAATTTTGTCAAAAAATATGTGTAGGCTTTACAATGAGATGGAAAAAGAAGTCTCAACATGTTTTGCCTAGAAAGGCGTACAAATACAATCGAAATAAATTATTCGTATTAAAAAGAAGTAGACAATATTAACAAATTCATAACAAGCGATACAATTGATAGTTAAATAGAGTTGTTAAAATACAGATAATTCGTTAATGTCCAATAGCAAATATGTTAAAAAGTAAAATGTCAATAAGCTTTAAAATAATGTCAAGAGTGTTAATAATGTCGTTGTCAATTATTTCCTGTTTTATGCCAATACTCAAGGAGGTCAATTACTAAATTCATTCTAAACAGTATTTTTTTCATTCTGGGCTCTAAAACATTCAACAATGGAAGTTGACCTACATAACATTGTTCAAATGCCTAAATACAGATCCCAATCTCGTTCCACACGTAAGTACTTAAGATTGGAGCCCTTAGTTCCACGAACCCTTATTACAGTCATAAACCAAAACTGAGGCGTCCCATTCACTCAGCGACATTTATTTTGACACGACGAATTGTGTGACGCACCCAGTTATCACGCAATATCACGCAATTTTATCATGTAAACTGACTGATGTTGATGTCAAAATGCTTACAAAACCTTATTTCGAGTAATATTTTCTGTTGAGAATTTTACTCGGAATAATTTGTCCAACTTTTCTGCGTGGGCTTGAGTTTAAGTGTCGTATAAAAGCGAATTATTATGATGCTGAATAAGTAAAAGTTTTGCCGGTATTATGACTTTTATTGCTTAGTTGTGACTTGGTGTAATAAAATGGAGCTATGGTGGCCCAGTGATAACGACCGCGATGTACAGACGCCAGCAGGTCAACCTACCCGAAACTGTCAAATTTTCCCAATCAACTATGAACCTAATGCTTTAGCAATAAAGTTGAAAATCTATTAAAGAAATTTGACAGATTGTAGTAGGTTGATGTGCTGGCGTCTGTACAATTTGTAGGTGGCGTTTTACTTTGTGTAAATAATACTCTCAAAACTGTGAAAGAAAACTTCGTGAGAAAACCGACATGTCCTAGAACCAAAAATTCGAAGACATGTGACATCTACCGACCTGCACTGGGCCCGCGTGGTGGATTATAGCCAACTCCCTCTAGAAAAGACGAGGCCTGTGTCCCAGCAGTGGGAACATTCATTATAGGTTGATTATGCTAAATAAAATACTCAAACGTCCTTATTTTGATTCTGATTTAAGGCTCTGTATTAAAACAGTCACTCTTTGAAATTTTATTTAATGCAATTCGACAATGAATTTAAGAAAATGTCATCTATACCCTGTCCATTCGGTAAACCGTTTTTTGACAGATGGAACTAGTGACTGCAGCAACACACAATACATTGATTGATACACGTACGGTATTATAATGTCTGTAAGAAGCCATAAATAAGATAATTCAATAAGATAAGGCAGTTTATACATTTTATTACGCATTTTAAAGTTAACTTTTACGTAATCTGGAATAGTTCGTTCTAAGACAGCTGTCAAAAATCGGTTAACTTAAGGGACAGGGTATAGTAGAATTTTCTTGCGTGTATCTTAAAGCCAAGCTACATATATTATTTCTACGTTGATTTCAACCCTATATAATACAATGAGGACGATGACGTCACAACGACATAATAAAGTCAGTCATCACCACAACGTTACACTTACTATATCGTATATAGTTTATTATATGTATGTAGGTACTTCTATTATATTATCCTCCTTTATACCATGTCACACGCCCTTCACCACCACACCAGGGTCGTAAACCATTGTTAGTTGGCGCACATATTAATTACTAACTTTAATCGAAGTTTGAGTGTGCACTTCGCAAGGCAGGTGCGCTCAACTTTTATAATGTCATTAGGTTATAGGTTATAATAGCGAGGATGAATAATAAAGGAGGATTAATTGTGATGAATCACATTGTGTAATAGGTTGCGTGTTATACGAGGCTCAGGTGTCAAAAATCTTCTACATATTAAAATTAGTAGGTATAACTAATCTGTTGAATGAATTGTCTTGTTTTAAACAGAAGGCCAATTCTGGTAATTTAAAACGTTCAAAATCTAGTCGCGTAGATCAGAGGGGCAATTCTCGTAATTTTAAAAACGTTCACAGTCTGAAGGCCAATTCTCGTAATTTAAAACATTCAAAATCTAGTCGCAGCCTCATCTCAGCGACAAACAAATGCCCAAAACTTTTCAAAATGTAGGGAAATTAGACGTATTTTTGACAGATTGACACTGAGATCAGACTGCGAACGTTCTTAAAATTACGAGAATTGCCCCTTAGATCTGTCTCAATCTGTCAAAAAATAATTTTCCTACATTTTGAAAAGTTTTTGACATTTGTTTGTCGCCGAGATGAGACTGCGACTAGATTTTGAACGTTTTAAATTACAAGAATTGGCCTTCTGACTGTTCACAGTGTTGCTGTCTTAATCTACATGTGGAGATCTAAGTACATAAAGTACAACTAAACAACATCAATCAACTCAGCCTATCGCAGTATACTGCTGGACATAGGCCTTTCCCAAGCTGCGCCACAACGCCCTGTCCTCCACTTCTGCATCCAGTCCGTCCCAGCCACCTTTTTAAGGTTATCGATCTAGGGGACGTCCCACACTACGCTTACCAATACGCGGTTTCCATTCAAGAACTCGTCTGCTCCACCGGCCATCGGTCCTTCGACAAACATGGCCAGCCCACTGCCACTTCAGTTTACTTTCCCTGCAAGCTATGTCGGTTACTCTGGTTCTTTATTTTCGAATTCAAGGTGTAAACTATGAAGTTGCTCGATCTTAACGAAAACGAACCAGAGCACACTAAGCAGATTTAACTCCTAACGACTATTTTCTCAATAAAACAATTATTTTCAAAGGTGAGAAGATCGAAGCCAAAAGCCACGATGACGTCACGATGCTGTTCAGCGATATAGTGGGCTTCACGTCGATATGTGCGACAGCCACGCCGATGATGGTCATCGCCATGCTTGAAGACCTGTACAGCGTGTTTGATATCTTCTGTGAGGAGCTGGATGTTTATAAGGTAAGCGAACTAAGTAAAAATGCAGATTTTTTGCAAGGCAATTTTGCAGATTTTAGAAAGAGAACGACATTGACAATGGATTGTTTAAATGACATTGACAAAGGTTCATTGCTTGTAAACATTTGTGAAAATGTCAAGAAATTGTATTGACAAAACAATATGGTGTTATGATTTTGGCAAAATGCCAAAAGAGCCTTGTGGCATTGTATATTCGTGGAAGTGAAGTCAAGTAACAAATCTAAGTGGATAAAGATACAAATAGATGAAGGTGAGGAATAACTGGACGTCAACTTTGAAGGCTGCATGTAAAATGAACTGAATGCAAAACGAATTAACAAAAATTAATTAATTGCCATTCCGTCGGTGTCTTGTGTTGGAAATTCTTCAAAATGTTGAGTGTAAAATAAAAAAATAAAAAGTAGTTAAGTAAAAAGGTGGAATAAAAGGCATGCCAATACCAACATATGACTATATTACTACAGTAAACAATTCTGCCTCAAAGTTGATAGAAACCCTAGATTCCCATGTTACATGCTGAAGAAAATTGCTCTCTTTAGAAATTCAAATTAACCTAAACAGCTCCGTAATTTGAAACAAGGAGCATTCAATTACGGCTAGTAATTAGAATGAAATTCTGCCTTTTGGAAACAAAATACTTCAATGCCCGCCAGTTGCTGGTCTGTTCGTTTTGAAGGATTTTCGTGCAATTGAAGCGTTCATTAAATAATAACAGCCGAACTCCATTAAAGGTTCAGCTATGCTTGTTGCCTCTTGAGACCTCTCCGTGCTTCAAGAATCAAGTTAAGCCGTTCATCCCGGCTGTCATTTGTAGATCTTTGACAGTCGTTATTGGTTGTCAGAGGCCCAAAAATCTGACAACCAGTCTTAAGCAAGAGGTTGTCGAGGTTACATATAGGCTAAGGACTGATTTTTCATAGTCAAATATCTCTTAACTGACGAGTTAATATTGCCGTTTGACAACTTTTGTATAGAAAATATGTAATATATAAACTGTCATATTTATTCTTCAGATAAAAGTTAGGGGTCTTACCACAAAACTTAAACACTTGTTGAACGAGTGTTTAATGTCAGTGTTATGTCAAAGTCCATATAATTATGTCGTGTTTAAAAGATATTTAGCCTAAACAACTGATAAACACTGTTTTGTGGTAGTCAGGTAAATGTTTATCAGAAGTATCAAAATCACCCTTTAATGTAATAAAAATCATTAGGAACAATTAGTTAAACGAAGCTCCAAATTAACAAATTGTTTAAAAATACATCAAACGTAAATTAGAATTGCTTCTATTAAATTACTTAACCTTTAAAACCGTTCAACCCCTGATCTGAAATGTTGATTTTACTGACGAGCTGATGATGTAAATATTAATCCGCCTTTCATCTATTTTGATGAAACTTAAGCTTCAACGGGTTAATTTAATTATAAAGTAATTATTATTTCTTATCGTTTCCCTTATACATGGATTTTAACATATTTAGGGCTGATTTTTCGATCCACAGATAATATTTATCCGTGGAACAAAATTGACGTCTGACAGTTTTTGTATGGAAGAATTGTCAAAAATTCTAAATTATTCTACCGAGAAAATTATCTGGCGTTAGAAAAATCAGCTCTTAGTTAAACATTGAGGGCACACGACGTTTTTTTTTTTACAAACGAGTATTGGTTGTATTGCGTTTTTGTGACATTTTGCACGTTGAAGTCGCATAAAAAAAACGCAGTGTGCATAAAGCTCTAAAAATCAGTCAAGAAATGTTGATATTTTTTTTTCCTTTATACAAAAATGTTGTATCACATGATAATTTCGTTCAAATTTCTGCGCGGAACCCTAATGCTTTTTATTTTTCGAAAATAAAAGCAGCCTAAGTTACTTCATATAACGTCAGAAGGCCAATTCCCGTCATTAAAAACGTTCAAAATCTAGTCGCAATCTCAGGTGAGATTGCGATTGATGTCAAAAATGTAAGGAAATTAAAGGTATTTTTGATAGATGGAGACAGAAATCACACTATGAACGTTCTTAAAATTACGAGAATTGCCCCTCTGACATCTGCCAGTGAAAATTCCGCCAAGATCGGTCCAGCGGTATGGAGATTAGCCGGAACAAATAGACAGACAAAAGACAGGCATTTTTTTTTGCTATTCCTATTCTTTTATATGCATTTAGTAAAAAGCTGTTGAAAGCTTTACTTTGCTTGTGCTGAGGAAAGCTTTGTAGTAGATCAAATAATACAAACAAAATGGCTGTCTGTGATCCGTACTCGAATCTAATAATAATTAAGACATAATTATAATTACTGTTCTACGTAACTAATAGTTGTTTACTGAGGATAATTTACTCTTGTTATTAATCTCTTTGAAGGATGTTGGATAATAAAGACGCTTTGTATTAATGAAAACGTGTTAATGAATCTTTGGAGATTCTGTGTAGGAAATTGGCTCCAAATTTTACCTTAACACGTTGACTGCTAGATAACAGACACAATAGAAAATCTATGGTTGGCAGTCAATGCCTTAAATACTGATTGTGGTAATTTTATTAAAGTTTGTCAAAGACTCAGGCCCCCTTATTACAAAAAAAAGGTTTTTCTTTAGATCTGAGGGGCAATTCTCGTAATTTTAAGAACGTCTACAGTTTGAGGGGCAATTCTAGTAAATTTAAGAACGTCCACAGTCTGATCTCAGTCTCTATCTGTGAAAAATACGTCAAATTTCCCTACATTTTGACATTTTTTGTTTGTCGCCGAGATGAGACTGCGACTAGATTTTGATCGTTTTAAATTACGAGAATTGGCCTGCTGATCTCAGTCTCAATCGGTCAAAACGTCTAATTTCCCTACATTTTTGACAAGTTTTTGACATTGGCCCTGATTCCCTTATTCACAAACTAAACTAAATTTAAGTTCTGTGCATCTTTTTCTTTCTATTTCATTAAGAAAAGGACAGAAGATAAAATATTAGTTTACTCCTGTCAAATTAAGATACTCCATAGACAGATTAGACGTGATTAAAAACATGGCTGCTAAAAATACGTCAATTGAAGTCAGGCGCTGACTAGTTTGTTAGGACTAAACTAATATTTATCTTCTGTCCTTTTCTAAATTAAATAGAAAGAAAAAGATGCACAGAACTTAAATTTAGTTTAGTTTGTGAACAAGGGAATCAGGGCCATTGATTGTGGCTGAGATGATATTGCGACTAAATTTTCAACGTTTTTAATTAATATATATAGTAATAGTAATTTAATTCTCTCAAAAAGATACAGTTTTGATTGATAGGATCGAGTTACATTTTAAATTACGAGAATAGGCCTTCAGGTTTAAAACACGTTCAGTTTATTCTTGGGATAAATCCATCCCAAATACGCAACCCTTTATTGTGCGTGGTCCGACACGCACTTGGCCGGTTTTTTTCATTGTAACATTTTAAAATATACTGTGTAGGTGGAAACTATAGGCGATGCATACTGCGTGGCGAGCGGGCTACATCGCAAGATCGACACGCACGCGCCGCAGATAGCGTGGATGGCACTGCGCATGGTGGAAACATGTGCGCAACATTTGACGCACGAGGGGAACCCTATAAAGGTATGTACATATTTCTATATTCATAACACTTTGGTATTATGACGTATTGTGTTAACTTTGACTTTATTGACTTCGATACTACTACCTACTCTGAAAGTCTTTAAATCATGAAAAAAAAAATAACAAAAAACCGGCCAAGTGCGAGTCGGACTCGCCCATGAAGGGTTCCGTTACGTTACGATTTATGACGTATTAAAAAAAAACTACTCACTAGATCTCGTTCAAACCAATTTTCGATGGAAGTTTATATGGTAATGTACATCATATATTTTTTTTAGTTTTATCATTCTCTTATTTTAGAAGTTACAGGGGGGGGGGGGGCACACATTTTACCACTTTGGGAGTGTCTCTCGCGCAAACTATTCAGTTTAGAAAAAAATTATATTTGAAACCTCAATATCATTTTTGAAGACCTATCCATAGATACCTCACACGTATGGGTTTGATGAAAAAAAAAAAAATTGAGTTTCAGTTCTAAGTATGGGGTTCTATTTTTGTGTGAAAATCTTAATGCGGTTCACAGAATACATCTACTTACCAAGTTTCAACAGTATAGCTCTTATAGTTTCGGAAAAAAGCGGCTGTGACATACGGACGGACAGACAGACAGACAGACATGACGAATCCATAAGGGTTCCGTTGCCATTTGGCTACGGAACCCTAAAAAGAGTAACTATAGTTCGGCCGACGAGAGAATACGCTCTTGACACCTGTCAGTTTCATACAAATGAATACGTGCTTCGCGAGTTTGATTTTTATTAGCTGCTAGAATTGTCGGACTGCCAGGTGTCTGGAACGCATTTTCTCGACGATGGCCGGACAGTGAGTCATTATATTTTGGGTTATCCTACAATTCTTTAGTAATTCTTGTGCCAAGCCCTAAGAATTATACTTTATACCCCTAAATATTAATACCCACTGCAAGCAATCGTTTAACTACAACTATGAATGCAAATATTTGAGCTAACTACTTACATATAATATTTTGGAGGCATGAGGAACAGGGTGTAAAGTTCACTCAACCTCCATAGAAAAGGGAGATGCAGGATTTGCGTGACGTCAGTATGACGCGTTGTTCGCATGTGGGCAACTAGCTTCAACTTTCTGACTAACTGACCGACAATTTAATTTTGACAATTCAAAAGTGCCTTGAATGGTTTAATTGAAATAAATGATTTGAGTTTGAGTTTGAGTTGTAGATGCCGCTACAAAATGAATACTTGTGTAGTAATTACTCTCTAAGAGCTGTGGTGGCCCAGTGGTAACAGCCGCGACTTACGAGTTGTAGGTCGTGGGTTCTAACCCAGACAGGCGCTTTACTTTATGCGAATTATTTCAATACCACTGCTCTAAAAACTGTGAAGGAAAACATCGTGAGGAAACCGGCATGTCCTAGAACCAAAAATTCGAAGACGTGACATCTACCAACCCGCACTGGGCCCGCTTGCGGCAGACTCGTTCTCACCGAAAGGAAACCTGTGTCCCAGCAGTGGAAAGATGGGGCTGACCAAGATTATGATGACACTCTATGCTCATTAAGCAGTAAGTGACAATGATGAAGGTAAATATCAGCATAAAAAATATGTTTGCTGTACAGTGTTTTTAACCGACTTCTAAAAAAGGAGGAGGTTCTCAATTCGGATGTTTGTATTTTTTTTTTTTTATGTTTGTTCGCGCATAACTCCGTCGCTTGCCAACCGATTTGAAAAATTCTTTTTTTTTGGAAAGGGTATACTTTTCAAATGGTCCCATAGAAATTTCATCAAAAACGGTTCAGTAGTTTGGTTTTTAAACCAAAATTACTGGTAAAAATGACAACTAAAAAGTGAAAAATAAAAACTTTTTTGCAAAAAAATACAACCGACTTCCAAAAACGACAGTACAAAGTGAAAAATAACTTTAACTTCGGAAGTCGGTGGCAAACAACGAAAATGCGAACCCAACGACACCGACTTCCGAAATTAAAGTTATTTTTCACTTTGTAGTGTCGTTTTTGGAAGTCGGTTGTATTTTTTTGCAAAAAAGTTTTTTAGCTGTCAACATGAGTCAACAGTTCATTTTCATACTAATGAAAGCACGGCGTGAAACTATAAAGATGGCGGTTGTATACCCACGTAAGCTATTTCCCTCAGAGAATCAACAGTTTGCGTTAGAACGTAAACATCTACGTTTACCCTCACCTCACACATTAACGATCACGGAAAGCTTAATCAATGTTTTATACACTTTCCGTGAAAGAAATGAGTCTTACAGGATTTATGTTTCGATATTCTTTTTGAATTTGATTAGGTTTTCATTTCAGGCTGTAAATAGACTTTCATAGACTTTATTTTGGGCAATGGAGGATCAATTTTAAAAACACGTTTTCAGACAGTTATTAATTATCTTCTACAAAAACGCTATTATAGGCACTGTCTAACACTAACATAACATAACTACAGGCCTAAATTCCCCGAAGGGTAGGCAGAGTTGTACATCGTCGACCGTAGGTTCAATTGAGGTAAGGGACAAAATACGATTTTTCAGGAGAGGCCGACAAAGTTTTTTTTCGGACTAAATCGCCTATAACTTTTTTTCTTATTAACCTTTTTCGGGTCTGATTTCACACATAATCTTGTATTTTAGTGCTCTATCTACACGTGTAACATTTATTTAAATAAATTAGCTATTTAAGAAAATAGTTGTCCCTTACAACAACGTATTTTGTTAGTAATGTCCCTTACTGACCAAGTATCTTGTAGTCTCGTCCCTTACATTAAATTGACCTCTGCGTTGGATTCAATTTAATGGTAATTCGTTGATTGGGAAGACCCTTACCTTATTTCAAGTGGATTGGCGGCAATAATTACATCATTTCAAGTTCCTATATTGCATAGTTTTTCAGATACATTGTTATTATGGGGCTGATTCGAAATTTGGATCCAAAAATCATTAGAGTAAGGGACATTTTTCTTAAGCTAGAATTTTTTTCAAATACACCATTCGATAGAGCGAAAAATTCTGAACAAAACTGTATACTTAACTCATTTTGGGTATTTTGTCCCTTACCTCAATTGAACCTACGGTCGACGACATATAGGTACGTGTAGGTACTAACAAGGTATACCAGCAAGGTGTGGTTAAATTAAAGGGTTTGGTTACACAGACCATCAAACTGAACAAGTTTCTCCATGGGACCAACATCGTAATCGCGAAAAAATATTCAGCCATTCCATACGGTTGAGTGGAGTAGTTATTGAAGTTTTGAATGGGACAGTTGCTAATCTTTTCGCGGTCACGATGTTAGTCCCATGGAGAAACTTGTTCAGTTTGATGGTCGTACCACACCCTTAAATTTGACCACACGTTTCTGATACACCCTGCAGCTTCTATCTATTAGTTCACCCACAACACAAGTCTTCTCTGCAAGCTGCCGATCGATTCTGTAAAAATCTCACCGTGAAAAGTTAGGTGAAGTGAGCTTACAGTGAGCTGACAAAAGTGTCAATCCCTAGCATTAGTCGGAATGACAGCTCACTCCACGCTCACTTCACCTAAGTTTTCACGGTGAGATGGTTACAGAATCGCACTGCAGGTGTATTTGTAAAAGAGCATTCAACATTTTTTATAGCATGCGACTTGCATTCGAAATATAATCGTCGAGACCCAACACGGTTAAAAATTCCGTCACATCAAAGCAAACTGTGCCATAAAATAGCTTTATCACAGCAATTAAAATATTTAACAATAATCAAAAAAAACTTTTTATTTTTCACTTTTAAGTTGTAATTTTTACCAGTAATTTTGGTTTAAAAACCAAACTACTGAACCGTTTTTGATGAAATTTCTATGGGACCACTTGAGAAGTATCTCCTTTCGAACAAAAAAAGAATTTTGAAAATTGGTCCACAATTGGCGGAGTAATCGTGTAACAAACACACAAAAAAAACATACCGTCGAATTGAGAACCTCCTCCTTTTTTGAAGTCGGTTAAAAAATAAGGGGACTCCCTCTTAAATACTTCAAATCCAAACTACATAAACGGCTTATTGGTAATTGTTTTTATAGTATGAAAGAATTTATTGATAAAAAAGTAACAGATAAATAGGGTAACCAATTTTCATTATAATTATTACCTACTTTTTGTAAATACCTATTATTGTTAAGAATTCACTAAAGTTCCTTTTAATTTTTTACATGTAATGTGTTTAAATATTTGTATGCCAGTCCTTGGCGAAACATGTAAGATCATAATTCTATGTATAAGACCTTAATGTACCATGTTTTAAAGCAAATAAATATAGTCTATTCTATTCACATTTCGCCAGTTATGGTTAAGTCTTATTTAATAAAGGGCGAACTTATTACCATCCACAGGGTACCGTCTATATGAGCACAATTATTGTTTCTAAATAGTTTAAAAAAACACATAATACCTACACGCATACATACATGCATAGGTACATTTAAGCAAAATCTATAAAAAGTTATCTCAATACTTGAAAATAGTATTAAAATGTTTTAACGTCAGTTTTATGGATTATTTCATATTTTTATTGTTGCCATAAAATATTTATTATTTTTATATTAGTTTCACTTCAAGCTATTTATGCGTAAGAGAATAAAATTTTATACTTTTGATAGTGTTTGAGTTCCAATTTTAACGATACCTGCTCTGAACTAAAATCCATATTTACTCACCAAAATTGTGTTGCCATACCTGAAAATAAAAAGATATTGTAGTACAGACGCCAGCACATCAAGCTACTACAATCTGTCAGATTTCTTTAATAGATTTTCGACTTTATTGCTAAAGCATTAGGTTCAAGGTTGATTGGGAAAATCTGACAGTTTCGGGTAGGTTGACCTGCTGGCGTATGTACCTTAGCATAATCAGCCTATAATATTCCCACTGCTGCGACACAGGCCTCTTTTCTAAAGAGCAGCCCTTAAATACGCAAAATAATAATGAAATATCTTAGATAGACATAACAGTACATAATCTCGTGTAGGTACAGTGTGGAATTTTATAGTCACAAAAATTGTTGGAAAATATTGACAACAAAACCACCTTATGTCGCTAAAATGTTCTACCCTTTTGGTACAACGTAAAACCATTAGTACCTAAATCATTGCAAACTAACTCTTATCTCCGTAAGTTAAAGTATAAATTGGAATCCGAGCCGAAATTTCTTTCGATTTTAATAACACTTTATGACAGTGTTTTTCAACGTGTGGATTGCGACCCCCTAGGGGTCGCCGAGCCCCCTTAATGGGGCCGCCGTTTCTTTAAAATTATAGGAGGTTCCAAATGGAATCAAAGACTTCGAAGCTTCAGTGGTTGATTGTGAGAATTATATTTTTCTGTTTAACCAAAAAGGTACCCAATGTGACAGACTTGAATTCCAAGTTAGAAGCAGCGGAGGGAAGGGGGTCACGAAATATTTTCCGTACTAAAGGGGCCACGCCATGAAAAAGGTTGAAAAATACTGCTTTATACCAATGAGACAAGAGTTACATTGCATTATACATATATAAGGGCTCACGCCTCTTTAACGTAGGGGTAAAATCTACAGAACGTCTTTGACGAATTTTAACATACTCCTTTTACCCCGCTTACGTTCATAAATCTGGTCATACACGCCCGCCGGTTGCGAGTACTATGCACCTGAATTTTGTGAAGAACATACTAATAAACGGGGTAATTATGTAATGCACTATCAGTAGCAATGGCTTTCATTTTGACAGTTCAACACCATTCATTGCGTTATTTACGCTGTTGAACACATGATTTTTTCGAACATATGAAGCAATGGATTAGCAGTAGCCTTCAAAATGATTCAAATTGTGGTTGATAGTGTGTTACGCAATTAGGGAGAAGGTCACTATACAGGATCCAATTAGGGTGAATGTCACTATACAGGGTCCAATTAGGGTGAAGGTCACTATACAGGGTCCAATTAGGGTGAAGGTCACTATACAGGGTCCAATTAAAATAGATGGACAAATTTTACCACAGCGCTCAGGACAGTACGTCTAACCAAAGATATCCAAGCAAAAAAAAAACACTGATTAAAATGTTTTTATTGGAACGAAGTTCCTTATCGCGCGTTGCGAAAGGGGCTAGACGGAAAAAATTAAGACCAAAAGTTGTAACGACACTTTTTGCTATAGTTGTGAGCCGTGCGGCGTGCGCGTGTTTCTCTGTCTGTCTCTCTCTCTCTCTCTCTCTCTCTCTTTGAACTTCGTTCCATCCGGGTGTCCCTTGACACCTCTAAAGTTTTTTTCACCTAAAACTACCTGGCACTCTAGAATAAACACATCCATCCATTATGGGTAGGTACTTGCACTCGCGCCCGGCTGCGTGCATGCTCGTAAGTAGGTACACAGTCAGTTCTGTTACATCCTTACATCATTCTGTATTTAACAAAGTGTTTATGCATTGGGTAACCAACATTTAAAAGTGTAGTTTTGTTAGCTGATTATTTTAGTTGTAAGTATCTAATGGTCTGAATGATTTCTAAAAGTTTGTCCACCTATTTTAATGGGACCTTATATACATACAGGCTTTTAGGGAAACTCGACGAATTGCTTGAAAGGGGTTATACTAGAGATCATTAGTAACAAATTAAGTCCAGTGAACTAGAGGTCAAAAATGGATGGTTAAAAAATAAAAATTTTGGTATTAAACTTTTTATTTCTGAGATTATGTAAGTTTTGCAAGCATTTTTTTTAAATGATCATTCATTTTTCAACTTTTAGAAAAATATCAATTAAATGTTTGAAGTGGAGTAGTTTTTTCTCATAATTAATTGTTTTTGGTAACAAGTCAGAATATTTCTAAAAAATCGAAGAACCGACACAGCTCGGTAACCATCCAGTCAGACAGAGCCCCAGCGCCACATACCTAACCACAAAATTAAGAATTTAAATTTAATTCCTTACGATAATATTGATAATCAATAATTCTTGCTCCAAATACATACATAGCTCCCACGTTCCCATGGGAGTAGGCCCGGGTACGCACACCACCCGCTACGATTCTTACATACTCCTTTGCTTCGTTTACCCTCCAAATAATTTTCTCGTATTCACATTGTAAGTATAAAAACGTGCTCTAACAGTTCTGTGTCTCTTCCTAGATGCGCATAGGCCTGCACACCGGGACCGTTCTCGCCGGAGTGGTCGGCAAGACGATGTTGAAGTACTGTCTGTTCGGGCACAACGTCACACTTGCCAACAAGTTTGAATCCGGCTCTGAACCCTTGAAGATCAACGTCAGTCCTACTACTTATGAGTAAGTTAATTATTAACTACATTACTTAGCTGACCTTAATTTTTAATATACCAATAATTATTTTTAGGTACACATTATTCGCAGATATTTCTGTTGCCAGTGGGATGTCACATATATTTTTGCAATATAAGCTGTACTCATGGCTAAATTGAAGAAAAACTTGAAATAGACTATCAGGTTTTTATGCTGCCAAAGTGATGTCACATATTTTAATCACAATTCATATCACATTCTTCTGAATTTATCTGCGTAGGCAGATATTTATAACACACGACATGTCCGATATTATTGCATTCTATGATGTGAAACATCTTTTTTAAGCCGTTGCAGCAGCCTATATTTTGGCGGCGTTTATCTTGCCAGATAGTTTTGGTGTTTCTTCGATGTCACATATTTGTGTTGCCACTTGTAAATGTCTTTCACAAATGATCGCATATATTTGCTGTCATCTTGAAGACAGATATTAATGGATGAATCATAAAATCAGACATTATTGCCGAGCTGTCCTTAGAAATATATTTATGCTAGTGACTGCACACATCGCATCATTCAATCATACTTTTGTTCGATCGAAATCTCGATAACGTCATTTTAATATCAAAATCATTAAATGTCTATTTATACATTCGTCAAAATGCCACAACCGTGCTGTTTTCCGCATTTCATCAACTTGATATTTTAATTTCGAACAAATTCACAATCATTTTTATTAAATATGTATGAAATTCATTTAATAAATCGCTGTTCAGTGGTTTTCACATTATGAACGAACTTATGAAATTAATTTTAAATGTTGCTGAATTTAAATAGTAGAGTTAAATCATAAAATGAATGAATGCTACGATTTATTCCTTTTAAAATCGTGATTCCTACAAAATAGCACAACAGTACTTGGATGCTGATAAGACACCAGTTTTAGAAAGAGACTGTCAGACAACTATGCGTGATATTGACGACGCTCTACAAACCCAAACTTTTTCTAAAAATGAATCAACAATCAATCAACTCTCCTATCGCAGTCCACTGCTGGACATAGGCTTCTCACAGGCTGCGCCATTATACCATGTCCTCGGTCTTCCGCATCTAGTTTGTCCCAGTAATTTTTTTGAGGCCGGCGGTCCATCTAGCTGGGGGTCGTCCCACACTACGCTTTCCGATACACAGTCCCTACTGTAGGACTCGTTTGCTCCACAGGCAATCGGTCCTTCGACAAACATTGCTCCTTTAGCTTGCTTATTTTGCAAGCTATATCGGTAACTCCGGTTCTTTTCCGGATAATTTCATTTCTGATTTTATCTTTCAAAGAAACTCCAAGCATAGCCCGCTTCTCGAATTTTTGGACCAGCCTGTATGTCAGTGTTCACATTTCGGCACCGTATATATCATAACGGGACCATAAATTCTCAAAAACTCAGTGTTCTACATATAATTTACGGCTGGGTTATACAGTACTCTGCATAAAATCGATTGGCCAATTTGTAACAATGATGGCCGCAAACCCGGCTTGAATTCGAAATGCTCGACCACTACCCAGATAAGGTGGAATTCTATTCACGGTTCAAAGACAGATTGGCATCTTAATGTTGTGCAATATTCCATCATGGAAATTGGCCTAATTCCTAAACATGGGCGATTTTTCAGCAATCTAAGTAGGTTTTGGCAAAAGTTTTCGTCACGGTGGTAGTGGATAGTGGGGCATATAATTATCGAATCAATATAGTTGTTAATCATTCTTAACAATTACTCCAGTAGTTTCTGCTATAACAGGTACTTCTCATTTCTTTGTCCAAAATAATAATAAAATTAAAAAGAAGTAAAAGCTTTCTACGAAAAAGAAAACTACATGGGGGACATTGACGCACATACTGTAACCATGAATTCAGCACTACGAAAAATTTCAATGCAGCGGAGTTCAGAATCATGTACTGAGTTCATGGTTACAGTTTACGCGTCGATATCCCTGCCACCCTGTATTTTGTGTACAAGAAATTTCACGTGGACGAAGTGGCGGATGTTTTTTTTTCAGTGTTACTAATGAATTACCCAGTTTATAAAGTGCTCTATTTAGCTCAATATGGGTGGTGCTAATAGCTCAATAGCTTGGTGCATTTCGGCATCACAGTGAACCGATTCATGTAGTGACTTTATTGGTTCTTATTTGGCCAATATCTAGTCTCCAGAATTAGAAAGGCAAGAAAGTAAAATAGGTTTATTTGTCATAGAAAAACGTTCATACAAAAAGGTAATTGAGCAATTTATGTTGCCCACGTAACCGCGTCTTAAGTGATGCTATTATGAATGTACTCTGAAGATAGATGCTAATCCAGGAGAGTGCTTGGTAGATCCTTCGATGAGCTAGAATAATTCTCTTTATCAGGTATTGAGCTGGACTGATTCCAATGCCTATGATCGATGTGCACAATGCGTTTGGAGAGAAAATGGAATCTATAGAATGAATAGTGATTAATGTGATTATACAGTAGGTACTTGCTATTCTTTTGTCGAAAATAGATATTGTGAATAATTAAGATATTTAATTTTTACAAGCTGCGTAAGGGATGACCTCACTGAGCAAAAATGACGACTTTCCGTACGAAGTTTCATTCTCTATTTAACTCCTTTAGGGACTGGATTTTACACAATCATCCATTAGATAATTTTCGTTATATACAGAACTTTGATGCCAAATTTTATGCTTTTAGACATAGAAAATGAACGAATTAAACATGTTTACTAAGTAGATTTCGACAGTATGTTCACAAAAAAACTAAGATTGGTAAAGTCTTAGAATAAGACGGTTAAGTAACTTTATCGAATTTAATTCCGCTGCCATAAGAAATCCTTTCCTTTTAATGATTTTAGTTAGAAAAGCGATTTCCTCGAACTAAAACCAGGAATTCTACGCTACATAAAAATAAAGTATTAGGTGCTGTCAAAAAGGGCACTTTTTCATCAAAATTCATTGCAGACTTTCTCTTATGATCCATTAGTTTTTGGCGTGAAAGGGGTGTCTATTTTATGACCTCACTGGCATACATTTTTTAGGAGTGCTATATGGGCGTTGAAAAATTTATGATATGACGTGCATACATAACCCACTTGAATTTATGTTGGGGTGGAGGTTCCGGTTAGGCCTATCTATACATACATACTGTGGCTTTTCATGTCTGACTGTGTGACGGCGTTGTTCTTTTAAACGGATTTTGATGCGGTGTTCACCATCTTTCGAAAACTGATTCTTGAAAGTTTATGTGTATATACAATATGTCCCGGAATTAACGCACACCACCAGACACCCCAATTAGAATATTATGTTATAATCATAATACATACGCTGAATTTTCATTATTACGTATAAAACACTGTTTTTTTTTATAAATTACTTGTACAGATTTTAGGAGAAAATTATAGTCACATTACAAATCTACACATGCACACAGTCGCACTTGTACAAGGGTCTAGCGTAGTAGGTATTTCATCCATTTTGGTTTGTTTTGACTGTACAGCGGAAGTGTAACAGCAGTTTACGTAGTTTTAATTATTTTTGGGATAAAATACACTCGAGAGCAATGAATCCGGGTCACTTAAAGAATGTTAAAAATCTCGGAAACTAAAAATGATAGGTTAATGCAATAAATTGTATTTAATAGACAATGTAATACTCCTTAAATGAAAGTAAAAAAAATATGAGTCACCATACATTTTATTAACACAAAATTACATAAAGAAAAAAACTGCTGATCTCTCCTTAAAACAAAAATAGGAAACATGAAATTTTTGAACTTTATTACGATTTTCTTGAATTTTAATACTTCGTATTGCCTCCTCGTGCTTCCATTACTGCGTTTACGCGGTTTGGCATGCTGTACACCAAGTTCCTTATACGATTTTGGGGAATATTCTCCCATTCCTCTGTGAGAGCAATTTTGAGCTCACGAAGCGTGATTGGGGGAGGGTTTCGTTGTTTTACGCATCTGCCTAGCTCGTCCCAAGTATGCTCGATCGGGTTGATATCCGGGCTGCGCGCTGGCCACTCCATACGAGTAATGTTCATCTCTTGAAGGTAGTCATTCACAATCCTACCTGTATGAGGTCGGGCATTGTCATGCATAAATATAGCATCCTCACCTAAATTGACCATAAATGGACCAACGTGATCATTGAGGATTTCTTCCACATATCTTACGCTAGTTAAAGAGCCGTTTTCTATGATCACCAGCTCTGTGCGACTTTCAGAAGAAATTCCGGCCCACACAAGTACAGACCCACCACCGTAGGCTACTTTTTCTTCGATGCATGCTTGCTTGAATCTTTCCCCTGGTCTTCGATACACTCTGTGTCTTCCATCGTGCTTGTAGAGCATAAATTTTGATTCGTCGGAGAACATAACTTTTGACCAATCTTCAATACTCCAATTTACGTGGCTCTGGGCATATCTTAGTCTTGAAATACGATGCCTACGCTCCAGTTTAGGGCCGTTTGCAGGTCTAAGGGGTTTTAAGTGAGATTCAGCAAGCCGACGTCTTACTGTCCATGCACTTGGGTTACTTCCTCCGAGGCGTCGAAACTGATTTGTGAGTTCAGTTCCTGTGAGAAAGCGATTTCGAAGCATGGTGTTCACCAAGTATCGGTCTTCTCGTGCTGTGGTACACCTGGTTCTGCCCGTTCCTGGTCTGCGTAGGTTAGAACCAGTTTCTTCGTAACGTCGGAGAACTCTTTGTACTGTTGACAGCGACACACCGACAGTCCTGGCTGTATCGCGTTGACTCCGGCCGGTTTCCAGCATTGTAAGTATTCTGGTGCATTCTTCAGGCGTAAGCGACATAATTTCAGCTTGAATAATGAATATAGAGCACTATCAACATGGTTTATGTACCCACATAAATGACAGATTACAAACAAAAGCAAAACCAAATGCTGTAATTTCGTAGTTCCATCTTCGAAAGTGGCCCTTTTTCAAATTTGATTTTTTTATGATATAACTTTACAATAACTAAGAAGTTTTAATACCTTCATTTAAGGAATATTACATTGTCTATTAAATACAATTTATTGCATTAACCTAGCATTTTTAGTTTCCGAGATTTTTAGGATTCTTCAAGTGACCCGGATTCATTGCTCTCGAGTGTATTACCTATATCAAAAATTACAAAAATCGATTCAGTAAAAGATTCTGAACAAACTATTTTCATAATGTACATTAATTCTGTTACACATTGTATATAATATGAACATTAATACTTGCATATACCCAATAAAAAAATCTCGATATTTTGTCAAGTGAGAAACAGGCGCAGGTAGCCCTACAGTCAGCACTACCAACATTTTGCCAGTAATGTTTTAGTCCCATGTAAGCTACCATGGGGGCGCCATATGAATACGTATTACCCAGTAACTGGGTTGTGGAGGTCAGATAAGTAGTCGCTTCATGTAAACTACTGATGTTCAGCTGCATCCGGTTAGACTGGAATCTGACCCCAACATAGCTAGGCAGATGATGATATGAATCCGTGATGTCTATGCACGATGCACGACGCACAGTGATAGTTAGTGGGGGTACAGGAAAGAACGTAAACTCTTCATTCTTCATTAAAATCGTTTTGATTTATTTACGTTTTGTTCTTGAATTAAAATAGTGTGTGATCCGTTGAAACTTATTGCGAAATGTCAAGAAGGAGTTTTGGTTAAAATAATTTACTTAACACAAGCATTTCGTGAATAAATGATCCAATAGACACTTCAAATCTCTCCATTGCGAACGTCGAAAATGAAAGCTGACTGGGCCAAGCCGTGCACGACTGTCTGGTATCCTAATGTCCTTCAAGATGAATAATGCGTAGAGGGCAAATCGACGCACCTACTTACTCTTGGTACTTTCAAGGTTTGAATCACCAGACAAAAACCAAACAAACTGACTCAGATTATTGTCTTAAATCGGAGCAATTTGTCACTGATTCGGATTCAAGAGTCTATTCATACTCCAAAGTTTTTTTTTGGAAGAAAACTTTTATATATTACTATTGATGTTGTGCAAGCAAGCATGTTATACATATAAGCTTAGCAAGTTTTCCATCCATCAAATTTTATTAATCTCAAGGATGACTAAAATTCATTTCGAAACTTGATTTAATATAAAACTTTACCGATGCTTCATCAAAGAAAACATCCCCGTCATCCCACGCTTCTACTTTCAATACAAAGGCACAACTCTGGAATACCGCAATTACTCTTTAAAGTAGCTCTTCAGTGAATAGCGAGTACAGTCAAGTAAAGAAATACAAGCGCAACTACTTTTTTCTGATGTTTTCCGCATTGTCTGTCCGTCTGTGCATGATTTTTGACGTAAAAAGGCTAGTGAACTTATGAGGACAGCAAACAATGCACAATGAATTTCTTATTCAGTCCTTCAGAATAGAACATTCATAGAGCGTTTTAGACATCGTACGTTCAGAGTAACGAGTACGTTTAAGTATGCTGATCCTTGGCGCTGTGCGAGCTTCACGAGTGCGATAATAGGCATATTCGATGACCTGTATCCGAATGCGTCATGCTGACGTGTGTACACAAACTCCTCAGCTAGGCTGTGTATGAATGTGGAGGGTTATAAAAGTAGGGGAAGACCGAAGAAACGATGGATGGACTATGTGAAAGATGATATTGCTAGAAAGGCAGTGACTACCGAGATGACGACTAATAACGAAGTAGGTATGGAAGAAAACGACACGTTGTGTCGACCCCAAAAAAATGGGATAGGGGCAGGGAGAATGATGACTATGACGTTAGAGTGGGTTATTTTTTAAAGCTATGACACACTTAATTAAGCGTTTAATACAATGGTATGCAAGCTAAGTAACTTGCATACCACTGTGCCAGAACAATTTGCACAAAAGTATGTGCTTTATACTGTACTTTTGTATATTTGTATTTGCAGTAGCTTCATTCATATTACTTTGTCTACTCTCTGCAAAGATTTTTATTGTTACTCAAAACAAACTCTTTTGTGAACTGTACAAGAACACAGAACTACTTTACCGCGGAAGGCACAGACAATTTCTTAACTCAACTTTTTTTGACAGGTGGCTAATAAAATTCCCGGGATTTGAGATGGAGCCTCGTGACCGTTCCTGTCTCCCAAATTCGTTCCCCAAGGACATCCCGGGAACGTGTTATTTCCTTCATACGTACAGGCACCCTGGTACCGACACTGCGGCCTCTCAGGTGAGTTTTTTTTTAAAGTAGTCGTCGGAATTTTTTTTTTTGGAGATTTCAGGTTTGGATAAGGTAAAGCTTAATATAATTTTGGAAAAATAATTATATTATAACATTTCGAAAAACATTGTCGAATCTAAGAATTGTTTTGCAAGGTTTTATAGTAGCTTTTTCAATTAATTAGTTTACTAAATCTGATGATAGATAAAAATAATCAGATTGAGTTGATTCTAGAATAAAAATAAATACCTACAAACTACGCTAAAACAATGTATCCCAAGATAAAAAAAATAACTTCGCTTGAATTTTGGTAACATCATAAGAAAATTCTCCCGCTGCATACCAAACGAGCATGGATATAATTAAGTAGATCTACACTCATTTTATAATAAAGGCCTAAGCAAGGTCTTGAATATTCATTAAGTACTTAAAACTAATTACTGTTCTAGCCTTAGTTCATGTTCTTGTAGATATTTCTAAAGTTACGAAGACCTTGGCGTGAATTAAATAAAGGTCAGGGGAATACAAAGGATTTCGCAACGCAAAAAATAAAAATATGGTGAAGGCTGAAATAGGGGAAACACGAAAAATTAAATAGAAGAGGTTTTTTTAATTATGAGCTCTGCGGTACCTGGTAGTGTCATTATGACATGCCATTAGTGTAGACGAGACTTTTTTATTATATGCCTTGTATCCTATTATAAGGGCTTTGAAGGGTTGTGGCATAACTACACGACCGCCATTTGTTTTCAAAATTGCAGCCACGCATTAAACCTATATAAATCGATGGCTGCCATCAATGCAAACAGAAAACATAATAAGATCAAAACCCATACCGTCTTATTACAAAACGAAACCTAACTTTAGTTCTAGCCTAAACTATTGAGCCAGTACTTGTATTTCGAACTTTATTTCGATTTAGGCAAAGTTCTTAATACTAAAGTGACAACTTAGCACCGAACTAAGCTGTCATTTTTGTATAAAGAACTCCATTTCTATAACAGCTGGGTTCTTAATTCAATAACTGGGTCAGTGGCTTAAACCTGATCGAAAGAAAAACCTTGTTTTGTAATAAGGGGGATAGTGTTACGTTTCCGAGATATTAAAGTTCAAAGTTGTTCGCGGGACATCGATATTTTTTGAACTTGAAACTAAAATCTTGATGCATAGATGTATGATTACTTAGGCTTCATGCGAGGCTGCCATTTTGAAAAAAAAAAAATGGCGCGAGAGTAGATATTTATTTACTATTTATTTAAATACCTTAAAACTATCATTTGAGGTTTTACTTAACCTAATGCGATAGCCAAGTCACACACACAAAATTAAAAACAAGTCACAAACTACATCTCAAGATCCTAAAGATCATTGTTTGTAACAAAGTGTAAACAATAGTACTTTTGTGAATATATGCCCGTCAGAAAAAAAAAAAAATAGAAGGGTATATGCCATGCTCCGTATAAAAATCTTGAATCCCCTTTGTGAGTTTGTATGTAGCGAGTAATCTTCGGAACTCATTTAACTCTTGTTTTCAAGCCCACAAATTTCGTAGTGTTTTTCAATGCAATACTCTTTTACTACTTGTTCTGTTCTTCGGAACTTCTGATCCGATTCCGAAAATTCGTTCACTAATAGGAAGCTACAGTATTGCCGAGTTTCATATGCCGAGAATATATTTGATGTTAAAACAAGATATGTCACATACACGAAGTTTCATTTATAAAAAAAACATATGTGCTACAACCACGCAAAACTAAGAGCAAATAAAAAAAAATATAGTGCCATCTAGAATCGCATCTAACTTTCTTTTTGCTTTGGAATAAAGTTAAATAAATCTGGAGGTTTTATTACTTTTGATATCAAACAAACACAACTTTTCAATTCTATCAAAGTCAGAGATACGACCGTTCCTATTTCGTTAACTTTCTTACTTCTTATAGATATCGGATAAACTTTATGATTTTCCTATGAATGTTTGATACTGCCAGAAACTATATGCTTTTTTTCTTTGGCAACTTCATGTTAGGAACACTCTTCTTTTAAGTAACATCTCTAAGGGGAAAAGTTTTCGTAATCAAATTTTCTTTGACAGGTCAAACATATACAGGATGCATTGAAAGATTTCAACATTGGACAGAAACCGGATGATATCGAAAACGATGAATCCAGTGGAGCAACCGAGTCACAGAATTAAAATCAGACCAGAATCGTTTCAAGTTTCAAATTGGAGCAAACTGTTGACATTGTAAATACTTATCTTGTAATTGCTTTGTAAAGCGTTGATTAAAAACTTTGTTCATCAGCTGTTTTGTGTAAAAATGTCACTTGGAAGTTTTAATACTCTTTATATTTAAGCTGTTTTTTTGTCGTTTTTAATGCTAAGGATTCTATGGCTGTTGTGGTTGACACTGAATGCTTTTCTATTAGATGTAATTATAGTGCAAATGGTGAAGCTGATGTTCTGCGTATTTATAGTTAATCGTATGTTCTCACTGACGATAGCTATGTAATATTGATGCTAAATTTTTACCTGTGAACGATAGCATTTTGAGCTCAGCTCTGCTCTCTGTAAAACCAAATATAACAATAGTAATTTCAGCGATAGACATTCTCATTGCCTATCGATAGCTAAGTGAAGTTTCCTTTGTGTAAGTTAAAGCTAATATCGCAAATAAAATAAATTAAGCTGAGGATAGAAAAATTTCGGTCCGAAGAGGATCCTAGCCTTTAAAACTCATGTAATACGTAGTTCATGTAACTCTTCTATCGTGTTTGTATCAACACATTTTCATATAGATGTAACTAATAGTGATCTGTGTGAAGCTTTACTATATAATCGTAAGGAATATGTACATAAAGTTGAACCTGGGATAATTACGACTTACATAGGGTTAAAGCGACGCTGTAGATAAACTAATATAAGGCAAATATGTTTGCTTCTAGAGATAATTCATTCAGATGATATTAGGATATTAATATAATTATATTTGAAGTCATTAACATTAAAACTATATAGCATATTAGTTAGAATGAACATTAATATAGATTTTATTTTCAGAATCATAGATTTTTTTAAAGCAAAAGATTTGTTTTGCTTAATTTGAGCTTTGTAAAATAATTCGGCTTATTTTAGAAATGCAAAATGTTTAATGAAATAAAACAAAAAAAAAATATAGAAAAAAAATTGTCTTCTACTTGATCAACAGCTGTTTTTTTATGTCTGTAGTCTTTAACAATGCTATAATATATTTATATGTGGCGGATAACTTCATACATTAACATTTCATATTCTATATCTTTTTTATTTTTATTATACTTCTCAATGGAACCAAAAAATTTAATAGCTAACTCGACGTTAGGGTTTTCAAAGCAAGAAACTTTTGTACTATTTTTTTATTTATGATATTTATTAATAGTCTTAAGCATTGTATATAATAGGACTTCTGAACAATATACATACTTACAAAAAAGCGTATGTTCTAAAATAGTTAATGTGCTTACTGCGATACCTTGAATACTATTAGATATTGTAATTTAAAAATGTTAAATGTTACTATTTTTTCTTATAAAGAGCTGCTTTTTAAGACACTGCCTTCGCATACGGGTACATTTACCTCATTAATGAACCAAGTACCTACCGACGATACTGGTTCACGTGTACCTCTGTATAAAGGTATACGTGAACCAGTATCGTCGGTGTGGAAAAACGAACATGCTGCAAAAAGATACGGATTTACCGTGCTTTAAACTCTAAAAAGTTAAAGAGTGTTTCTTTTGAGATACATTTTTAACATCAATATTTATGGAAGGTACTTCTTCCAAGTTCAGTTTATTCTTTCCACCCTGTAAATCCTCGATCGAAAAATATTTCAGTCAACTTTATTTCATAGGATCTACCAAATGTCTACCCAAATAAATATTGGCTTACTTTGATAAATTTAGAACGGTAAAGTCCTATCTTACACGGCCATTTCTGCCTCAATTTTCTTTTAAATCGACCCTATAAAGTCCATAATGGCTTTCCCCCAATTCAATATATTCTAGGAAATGTTCTACGTGTACTTACGGGTTTAATTTATTTATTTATTCAGCGATAAGTACTTTCATAGCCTTAAATACATTCCACTTCTAACCGTGTTTACATTTTGCAGTGTTGTGATTTAGCGTACTAGATTTAATTATAAACCGTATGTTTATTAGAATAAGGCTCATTATGCTATGCTTTAAAGCGTTTGCGTCACATATCGCATAGGTTACTTTTAACATTGTCATCTAGTCACTAATTTTAAGTAATTAGTGATCTGTTATTTAATATAACTCTGCAGTTCTATTAAAAAGCGTTTATTTTAGATTATCCAGTAGAAAAAAAAAATTGAATCTCACAATAGAAAAGAAATATATGCCTGTATTGGTGGTAAAAAAAAAACGTATTTAGTTAAAAATCGCAACGAATATGCAGAGTTGTTTAAAATAAACAGATTTTTTTACTAGTCCTCAACATAAGTACTTAACATTTAGAGAATAATTAAAAAATAAATAGCATCTGTATCTACTTTAATAGACAATAAAGAAAAAATGTAATTAGCTCCGAAGAAAATACGAACTATTTAGTTATCAATAGCTATTAATGCAATATTTCATCCTGAGAGAAAAACAATACTCATGTAGAACATTTTTAAAAGTAATATGTAGGTAACAATTAATAATAAAAAATGACATTTCATTAATAAAATATAGTGATAATTCTTACTTAGAAATATAATTAATTTCTATTTCAACATAATTTCTTCATCCTTTATAATTGGAACACAGTTTATGTAGCAATCCAATTTTATATATTGTGTATTGTATTAGTATATTGTATACATATTATATTAAAGTAACAACAGGATGAAACTAGTACACCCTAAGGTTTATCGAAATATATATAATTATTACTCACAATGCTAGAGAATATTTCATGACTTGTACATAAGTACGTAGATATACCTTCATAAATATGTATATCTAACTTCATATACATTTTATATAGGCTTAATATGTATGTATATTAACGTGAACTTAACATTTTACTCTGTCCTTAAAAAAAAAATGTAAATCTTGTAGGATACTTCTGTGCATCGTTAAGTAACGCGTAATCTTTATTGTTTTATATATTATTAATTATTATTATTAACGCCTAAGAACACGGCCTTCTGTAGAAAATAATAATAATAGTCACGAATCTTTAAGTCTAATAAAATTAGAAAAATATATATATTTCACTATCAATGTAAGCTATTTGTATTTCACGCTGTTTCGAAAATGTATATCTATTGTTTTACTATTAATTTTTAATTAAAAATAGTTTCTTGCCGTAAGAAACTTTAAATGTGAATGCACTGTTAGTGAAAAACTATAAAAAAATAAAATGTTTCTTTCATAATGTGAATGTTTTATTTAACTACTAAAGTGCCGCCGACGAGAGAATGCATTCTTGAGACATGTCAGTCTCATACAAACGAAATTCGTGTTTTGCGAATTTTATCTTTTTTAGCTACTAGAATTGTCGTACTGACAGGTGTCAGGAACATATTCTCTCGAAGGCCGGATTGTAACTAACCCGACGGACGTTGTCCTGTTAAAATTTTAATAATACAAAGTCATCCAAAAATCCTATAGAAAAAGGAAGATTTACAATTTTTCTTTTTTAAAAACCCAATTCAGACAGTGACAAATATTTTGAAACAAACCAAAAATATAGCCATGTCTTGCTGTTCTCAAGAGATACGCTCAAACCCACCCCAGATATACATAATATAATACTTTATCTTATCTCTAACACTACTGAATTTACTAATTTGTTATTAGTTATTTACTATGAGAAGTAATACCAAGACAAACTCAGAGGTCACAGTCTCTTTTAAAGTCAAGACAACCAGGTCAGGCTACTTTCTTTGACTTACATACCAACACTGAACAAAACTAATTTATTTAAACTAATATTAAAAACTGGTAACATGTTTTGTTAGATTTTATGTAGGGGGCAACCTTTGGAACTGCTGATTTGAGTCCGAAATTTCTTTCATGCAGGCGAAATCGTGGCTTGGCGTATGGTGGCATGTAATTTATATCGGCAAAATATGTAACAGAAAACTAATTTGGTAAGTACATTTTGTGTTATTACTCCGGGAATGACATAATACATGGATACCATAGATTCTTCTTCTTAGCGTGTGGATGACAATCTAAATGGCCTCGACCCAGAACTTGCCTACGTGTTTGGCGCCATCACTAGGGTCCATCAGTTCCTGTAACGGGCAGCTGACAGGACACGTAGGGCATGATAACAAGTGTCCCATCGTTTGCTGCTCGGCGTAAGCACACTATCCACCAAGTGCTCATTCACTAACGGCATATAAATTATCACCGTTGACGTTAGTAACTGCACCATCACCTCCAATACCATAGATTAAAAATACAGATTTTACAAATACATCCACATACACACCTTTTTCACTACAATACATAAATCCTTTTCTGAAAACAGAATTGTTTTATGAGATTGCTAAAAAAAAAACGAGAAGTTGTGTTCAAAAATAAAACATCTGAATGCAGCCAATATTGACAGTAAAAAAACAATAGAAAAATAAAAAACACCATACAGTCACGTCGCATCTAAATCGAGTAACAAAATGCCGGAAAAACACGCACGCTGTACGGATCAAAATTTTTTCTTCCTTGTTTGGGAAAATGTAGGGACAACGCTCAGTTTTGTTTGAATAGAACGTGGGTAAATAAAATTGTTACTATTGTCCAAAGTTTTAGCAGGATTAGTCACAATAGGCAGGAAAAAGCTGCTCCATACATTTATGATCGCAAAATTAGATTTACATTTTAGTTATTTCAAGTAAATCTCACGTCTTCTTTTTTTTATTTATTTAAACATAATAGTCTTAATACAGGTTAATGTTTGTTTTGTACCATTAACCAAAGATGAAACCAGAGATGGTTTGTATTGGTACTCACATTCGCTAAAACAACACTGCTTAATCACTACTAAACCATTAATATAAGTAAAAATGTAGTACATGAAAAATATTTTGCACATAACTATTTTAGCCGTAAACATCTATCAGTAAGTACGCGAGTCACAAGTAATGTTTTGAATCTAAGCTGCTTGGTATTGGGCCGCTCATTAGGAAGCCTCTATTCGATGTATATACAGGCTGCTACTTTTTTTTTTGTATTAGTGTTTTGCACAGTATTTCCTTAAACTAAGTTGTTTATGTTGTTGTAATAGTATTGTTTGTATTTTTGGTTAAAGTTTTTCACATTTATTTCTTTTTTTATAGATTTTGGTATTTCGTTCATTATTGTGGGAATAAGAAATTTTACTGTTCGCCTGCCATAATAATTTCTAGTCTGAGGTACTATTAATTTATTCTTGGTTATCCTTGTTGTTTATTGGGTATTTTATGTGAAATGGGAATTTGAGTGTTTTTGTTATTAAATTGCTCAATTAAGAGGGCCATTTTGAGTCTAGTCTGCACTGGCAAAATTTTACAATATTAAAATAATTATATAACATTATCTTTACATTGGTGCTTTAGTTTTCTGGGTACGATGAGTTTTAAAAGTCTAACTTGCAGTTTGGAAATTCTTTCAGTGTATGTTTTAAAAATTCACCCATAGCTCGGTATTCCATAAGCTATAATTGATTCCGCTAAGCAATGTACAGTCACGAACAAAATTATATATAGGTACACTCGGCTTTATTCAAAAGCAATTTACTCCTTTATTTTTTAATGAAATTTTATGTTGTTACGAATATAGCATTTACGAACCCATAGGTTTATGTAACGAGTCGTATTTCAACGTTGCATTCGTTATTTCACGAAAAAATCACAATTGAAAGTTGCCAAGTGTTGACATATTGGTGCTCGTGACTGTACATATTGAGCAGTATTTTGAACGGAACTTTCGGTTATAAAATGTACCTAGAACTTTGTGGGTATAGCCCGCAACTTCCCATGGGGGTAGGCAGAACTACAGAACGTCACCTGCTACGATCCTTACATGTCATACTCCTTTTGCCTCGTTTACGTTCATACATCTGGGCATACACGCACACCGGTTACGAGTACTACGCTCCTGACCTTTCTGAAGAACATCACAAATAAAGTCACTATAATTATATCCTCCTGGGGCTTCACATTTGCCTTGTAAATATCTGACGTTAATCGCCTTTCATTCAACCTCTCAACTTTCAAGAGTGATTGAAAAATTGAAAATATTAGCATTAAAACCGTTAGCGGTTTTTCATTTGGGTCAAATATTTATGATAGTGGTATCTGATTCTATACACCCGAATTATTTGGTATTTGAGGGTGAAGCTGAACAGCCATAAAATTATAAAACCAATTTCACAGGGCTGCTACGGAGACAATACTAATCGTAAAACCAAATAAAAATGAAATCTCAGCACCTTATCTTTCATAAATTTAAAATGATTAGCCATAACGTTCATAAAACTGTCAAATTCTTAAATTTTAGGTGCAAATTGATTACATCTTTCAATGTATTTTAGTTATCAGCACAAAGTTGCCATTAAGTACTCTGTGAGCAAGCGTGGTGATTAGTGTTCATTCTTTTTCTGAAAATGTAGAGGGCCTATACATTTTGGGCTGATTTTATACGTAGAGCTGGTAGACCCCCCTACTATGTCGATTGATGACTTTGGTGAAGGGTGCACGAATCCACTAGAAGCGAAATGAACGGAATAGTTCGTAGTGACGATGCTTCGAGGAGGGGTGCGTCGCATATCATATAAAGTTATTTGGTATATTTTCATTTCAATAACGTTCACAAGATATAATAAACGTGAGTTATACCAACTGTTGATATAATTTCTTTAGATATAACATTTATATACTCTAAAACTTATTTCGTATAATGTTATTGGTCATGGCCAAAATCATTAAGGCCTATCGTTTAAAATATATAATATTGATACCATTTTTATGGTTAACACCCCGATTCAAAGAAATCCGACTCGGATGGGTTATATTAGGTTAAAAGGTTAAGGCGGGAGCGCAGCGGAGTGCCAGGTCCCCTCTAAGTTGGTGAATTATTTGGGTTCGGTTTGGTTAGAACAGTGACTATTAACGCGCGAAGGCGAACGAGTGAATCGAGCGTGCTGCGGGAGCGGCGTGACAGAAACGAATCGCTGCAAAACCGACTCCACATAGTCTTGTCTGCCCTACCCCTAGAGTGTTATTTAAAATCGCGTAGGCGCGGAGGGGCGAAGCGGCCCGCATGGTACCGTAGGAGCCCCGCAGCGCCGGAGCCGTGACAGAAACCATGCCTGCTGCATGTTGCATGCTTAATTGCATGCTGCATGCCTGCTTACATTCTGTATGATTGCTTGTATTCTGCATGTATGGTGTATGCTTGTTTGCATTTCTGCTGCATGCATGGTGTATGCTTGCTTGCATGTCTTTTACAGATAAATAAAAACCACATACACAATCACAATCAGTTCACAATCTTTGTGTTTTTTACTAAGCGTTTTATCATATTAGACTAAATAGGTTTTATGTCTTTTGAGTGCTATATCAAACGATTTTATATTCAATGTATGTTATGCTTATAAAAATTAGTTACTTTTAAATTATATCAATCGTTTATCATATTAACTGATCATTATATCAAATAAAATTAAATATTCAGTTGTTATATCTTGTAAATATTGGAGATTTTGTAATTATATTATATATTACTTACCCTTCGAGGACACCTAAGGCAGCAGTGGGTGAGGATGATCTTGGATTACTGCCCATTCTTCTCTATAGGTAATTGGTTTATTGGTGGTGCTATCAGTGTATTTATCAAACACAAGATCGAAATAAAATCATTGATTTCAACTAGGCCATTAAAAATTACTTTTGAAGTTCGAAACGCGACCAAAAAATAGTTTTGTACGGAGAAGAATGGGCAGGAAACTCCACACACAAGTGCCGAAGCATCTGTAAAATTAATCTTAATATCCTATTATACTTAATAATATTATAAATGCGAAAGTTTATATGGATGGATGGATAGATGGATGTTTGTTACTCTTTCACGCAAAAACTTATAAACGGATTTAGATAAAATTTGGCACTCAAATAGTTTATAACCAGGATTAACGCATAGGATACTTTTTATCCCGATATTCCCATGGGATCGAAACTTGTATCGGCGAAACCGCGGGGCGCAGCTAGTCTGTAAAATTAATAAAACAATAGACACACGTTCGATAGCAAGTTCTAACTTTCATGTAGTAATTAGTTTGTCGTGGACTGAACGTGCTCTATCCACGAGGAACATTAACTAGCTAGCTTAAGAAATATGGCCAAAGGTTTGCGATACCTACTTAGAATGTCTGTTTCAAAAGTAACTCATGAAAGTGTAAACATAACCTGTTTTGGTTAAATTCTTACGCAATCATTCTCTATAGGGAATTAGAAACATGTTATTGTTCATTGCACAATAACTGTTTGAAAAAGGGTTGAGATATGAGTTCGCACCTACTCGTTATAGGAGGTTTCAACTTATATCTCAACACTTTTTGAAACATTTATTGTTTGAATAACATGATTAAGTTGTGATTGAAAAATCATTGATCAAAATTAGGTTATAAAATTATAAACTAAACTGTCAATTGAAAAACATATTTAAGATGATTTATGTACGCAATGATAAAATTAGCATTTCAGGGTTAAGTATTCAAATAATTAAATCAAAGCACTCAATTTGTAAGTGGCACTACAAATTGGCATCCCCAGGTACCTTTTCTGTTCCATATGTTTACATTTTCTTCAGATACTTTTGGAACGGATCATACTGTATTTTATTCAGCAGCTTCCTATCTTCACTGACCAGGCACTTTATTAGCAGCATTTTTTTGTTTTATTTTGTATTTACAAAGGCGAGGATATTTTTATATTCTGAAGCGAGGATCTGTTTTTGAACGTTTGAGGTTGTTAGTTAGATGATTTAGCAAAAATGTTGGAGTATTCTCGTTGTAAATAGAGCTTATCAGAGTAAAAAGCTTTTTAGCCGTTATTATTTATAAGATTGCAAGCCTTTCTTCATCTGTCAGGTTTGAAATAATAGATTTACATCATCATCTGCCTCGCTTTTTCCCAACTATGTTGAGGTCGGCTTCCTGCCTAATTGGATGCAGCTGAATACCATATTATTATACTTTACATGGAACTAATGCCTATCTGATCTCCACATCCAAGTTACTGGATAATACGATATCCTTTGGTCAGACTGGTTGTCAGACTTACGGACTTCTGATGACTCGACTGTCAAAGATCCACAAATGACAGCTGGGCCCAACGGCTTAACGTTTTTTTCGAGACACGGAGGGGGCTTATTTCACAAAAAAAGAAATTAAAAACGTTCAAAATCTAGTCGCAATCTCATGTCAACGACAGTCAGTGCCAAATGAAAATTAACACAACTACTACTAGAGGTATTTCTGACAGATTGAGACTGAAATCAGACTGTGAACGTTCTTAAAATTACGAGAATTGCCTCTTTGTTTGATATCTGACGATCAGTTATGACAATGGTTATTAAATAACCATTCCTTGATTAAAAACCTTTCTCTTGATTATAAAACAAAAACCCAACACCTTTAATTAGAACTGAAACATAATATTGCCGAAACAATTACACAAGTTTGTAAACAAAGCAAATTATCAAGAGTGTCTCAGAATCTTTGTGTTTATGTAAGATCGAGATAATGATACCTAAAGGGAAAGACGAAGTTACAATTAAATGTGTGGAAGTGTTAATTAAAACCAAGTTCCACTAAGTACCTAGGTGGGGAAGTTAAGTTGAAAGTAGATTTAATGGCGGTTGTTATTCCGGACTTTATAATCAGACTCCTACCCTAAGTGTGTATACAGAGGAGTGGAGTCAACGGCAGAGACAACTGCAGTCGTTGACACCCGCCGTCGAAGTGTTGGCGACTGCCGTCGACAACGTGCCGCTCGTGTATTTGAGTACGGTGCTCAAATACACGAGCCGCACATTGTCGACGACAGCCGTAGACGTGTTGAAGGCTGCAGTTGGTTCTGCCGTTGATGCGTGCCAGCTTGTTCATATGTACACTTAAGGCACTTAAATAATAGAATGATATAATAATTGCAAAATGAGGTACCGATTCCTTACTCTTGCTTTACCCAGAACGTCTGATCCAAGAATGATTAATACACTGACAGCTTTACTCAATGGAACTCAGCCCGAATCTACAGAACGCCACGTGCTACAAATCTTTTAACCTCGTTCACATCTTGTCAAACACGGATTTTGGTGGTGAATACAACGAAGCAGTGGAGTGAGACTCTCGTGTAAAGTAGATATTGAAGATAGTGCCGATATTACCCAATGGGGCACATCATGTTTCCTCAAAGAGATTTAAGATATCTATTGTCAAGTAAATAATTTAATGTCCTCTGTGTTTCCTAGTTTATTATAATATGGTGGTTTATACCTTTAGATTTCTAACGGTCCAGGATAGCCTTTACCAGAACTTTGTATCTGAATCTCTGTATCTGATCTCTGTGTCAGAATCTTAGTAGTGGTTCAGTAGCTTCGACATCATTAGGATTTTGCCAGTTTATCGTGGACGTGGACGACAGCGGTTCTCCTGACAATGATGTTAGTTGAGCCGCTGAACTGACAGAGATGACTCTGTCATCAGAACACAGTCGCCATGCAACCATCGATGCGACTCTCTACTAGTGGCTGTCACCAGCCAGCGTCACTTTTATTCAACCTTTTCGGTGATTCCAGTAACTTCGTAAAAAAATGAGGCGGTGCAATTTGTTGCGCCGTCATATCTATAGCAGCCAGCAGGCCAATTCTCGTAATTTTAAGAAGGTTCACAGTCTGATCTCAGTCTCAATCTGTCAAAAATACGTCTAATTTCCCTACATTTTGACAAGTTTTTGACATTTGTTTGTCGCTGAGATGAGACTGCGACTAGATTTTGAACGTTTTAAATTACGAAAATTGGCCTTCAGACTGTGAACGTTCTTAAATTTACCAGAATTTCCCCTCTGGTCTAACTGCAGGGTAAAGACACTTCTCACGCAGAGAAGGAACGAGCGTTGATCGGTAACTTTCGAACTGCGTGCTGACGATTTTAAAACTCATTACAAATCTAGATTTTCTCACGACATCGTGAGGAAAACATCTAAGAAGAACTGATGGGGAAGGAAGACATCTTCCTTCACCACCAGTGTTAATGATAAGTTATATTACTTAGAGAAGAAAATAAAAGACATTAAAAAAAAAATGCGAATGGGCCGAACACTTTTGCAACATGTGCATTGTGGGCTAAGACCACCACAGCATGGGTTCCTGAAAACGTCAAACGGCATCATGGAATACCCAGGCGTAGATGGCGGGACGAACTTGACGCTTATATGAGGGATTGAACCATATTGGCGCCGATTCCCTTGTTCACAAACTAAACTAAATTCAGGTAGTCCTGTCAAATTAAGATACTCCATAGGCAGTTTAGACCTGAAAGCCAATTCTCGTAATTTAAAACGTTCAAAATCTAGTCGCAGTCTCATCTCGGCGACAAACAAATGTCAAACACTTGTCAAAATGTAGGGAAATTAAAAGTGTTTTTTGACAGATTGAGACTGAGATCAGACTGTGAACGTTCTTAAAATTACGAGAATTGCCTCTCTGATTTAAATCATGGCCACTAAAATACGTCAATTTACGTCAGGCGCTGACTAATTTGACAGGACTAAACTAATATTTATCTTCTGTCCTTTTCTTTGTGAATTAGAAAGAAAAAGATGCACTGAACTTAAATTTAGTTTAGTTTGTGAACAAGAGAATCGGCGCAATCGGCTCAGTATTGAGTTGAATGGAAAAAGGAAAGGGAGACCTCTGCCCTTCAGTGAGATATTACAGGCTGATTATTTATTTATTCATCGGTAACTGTCCGGAAGATTCTCGGTTACTTTGGTCACATCGCCCGTCGGGAACCAGATAATCTAGAAAAGTTGGTAGTGATAGGCAAGGTAGATGGGAAAAGACCTCGCGGCCGGTCAACAAACTGCTGGTCAGACCAAGTAACCGCCCTGACTGGGGGCGGTTACGACCGCCCTGAGAGAAGCTGAGAACCGAATGAAGTGGTAGAACATCGTACTTAAAGCCACGAAGGCTTTTCAGGGACACGACCGAATATGAAGTTCGCGACCAAGAAGAGAACTGTCCGTACTTGCAACTTTTAGTAGGAGAAACTGATACTTTTATTCAGATTCATCACAGTAACGACGCCATTTAGGAAAACCATAAATGAATGTTATGTCATGATCACAGAACATTAATACCCGTACTACCCAAGACGTCCCTTTGATCTTTATTAATTACTATAAGTGCATCAACACATTAGGAATGGTACTCGTACGTCCCTTATTTCGGCTAATGTTTCGGTCCCTTAGTTAATGTAATGCCGTGTAAGACCGACGTTGTTGTCATTGATTCTGTTATCGTAACTTTTGCTTTTAGACAGTTTTGCTTTTTGGGTCTTCTCCTTCGTGTCGCTGACACGACTGAATTTTAAATATTGTTGGCCCAAAACTTGCTTTTTGGGTTATTAAGCTCTTTTTGATTTGATGAGTACTTTTTGAGCAGTAGAAGTTCTTAATGGGAAAGCGCCGGGGTGGCCCGCGAAATTCGTATTTTCTTACGGTTTTTGCAATTTAAAGGTCTGTGTGAGGTTGTATTTTGTACAAAATATTATTATGATTCGAGACCGTAACAAGTATGTATTCACAGAATTAAAATCATAAATACAATTTACTAAGTTCATATAACCCAATTGAATTGTTTGTTAATTTTCATGCAAACTAAATACCTTTACGTAAATCACCCGATATGCATGCCTCTTTATCTCTTTATCCAAAGCATTTGATAGATTTAGCATTTTAATTGCTCTAAGCGGCAACATAGGCCAAATTAAGACCTTTTCTAACTGCATAGCTCAATTAAATTTCATTAAATGAAATTACAAATATCTTTGAATGAAGTCTTTTTAAGTACTACTTCCTCTGTTAGATTTGATTTGTAAAAGCTATAGAAGCGTTTGCCAAAGTGTATGGATGGCGTGAAGAACACGGTGTATAGGAATATGAATTCCTAATTGTTATATTTAGGCTAATTCCAGTTCCTGTATAACAAAGCATGGTTACAATATCATTGGGCCCTTTTGTTATGTACACACATCAAAAGTGTCTAGGGATTAAGTACATTTTTAACTATAAAAAATTACCCAATTAATATTTACCAAATCTAGTCTTCCAGACTGGCTTCTTACTTTAATTCCTATGTTTAAGTTAACAACTTATCCCTACATTTTGATAAAAATTTATAAAAATTGCAAATTGTGGGAAATTAACCTAAGTTAATATCGTCAATTAAATGGAAAAAAGGCATTAATGAGGATTTTAAATTTTTTATTGTGGACATAAAAAAATAATAATCTGTGTTTCCACCATTGACACTAATCACACAATCACAGAGATTTGGCATGCTTAAAATCAGTTCATCAAAATCACTTTGAAGAATGGCCGACCACGTTCTTTCTAACAAGTCAAAAAGTTTTTGTGGGGTATGCATGGCATCCATACTCGGCAGAGCTCATCTTTGGAGCATATCCCATATTGAGTTGCAATAACGTGCATTAATCGAAACTAATCACCCAACCGGCTTCACAAAGGGATGATCACGTTTAAAACAATTCTCTCCGCATAAATCTAAACATTGAGGTTGCCCCTGATTCAAATGAGATCGGTTCTTCCACCGATCCAAATACCGGCCCAAACCATTATCGTTATGAATAAACTTCCTGACAAAATTTCAAACGTTCTAGATGTCCAGAGGTCTTCCAAACTCGAGTACATCTTGTATCCGGCTTCACACCGAGATTCATCGGAAAAGCAAACACAACACTCAGTGGCCTTCGGGAACGCAGACCCACTTCACGTAAACGATTTCGGACGGTTTGGTCGCTTATTAGCAGTGATAGGAATAGGTAGTGCCTATTTGCCTAAACTTCGAAGAACAGAGACAAGAAACGGAGACTTCCTTAGGACTAAATTTTTTCCGGGACACTTGTCCCGAAAAAAATACATAGAATATTGTTGTAACTTACAATAATATTCCTAATATAATATATATTCTTAATATAATATAGTTATTTTTCCTTTAGAGCCCATAGAGGATAAGTTATTATTATGGAGTTATAAATTATAAATGTTATGTCTAGTCGCAAACTTTAGGTAAATATAGACGAATTACTTATTCCAAATAACATATTTTTTAAATGTATTTAAAAGTGTTGTCCGTTTCTTGTCTCTGTTCTTCGAAGTTTAGGCAAATAGGCACTACCTATTCCTATCACTGCTAATAAGCGACCAAACCGTCCGAAATCGTTTACGTGAAGTGGGTCTGCGTTCCAGAAGGCCACTGAGTGTTGTGTTTGCTTTTCCGATGAATCTCGGTGTGAAGCCGGATACAAGATGTACTCGAGTTTGGAAGACCTCAGGACCACAATGCCACTTTTTCAGTTCCGATGCAAAAAATGTAATGATTCTGTAAAAACGCTGTTACACTCTTTTATAGGAATCCTGATTGACAGTTGATTTTCTATTTTTAATCAAAAATTAAGGAAATTCTTTCAAATAGTGAAATTAACTTAGTAATTAATTAAAAGTAAATTAACTTAGTAAATTAAATTAGTAAAGTTAAAACAATAATCCTCAAAGTCAAAATAATAATCCTCGCGGCGATACTCTAGAACGTACTTGATCCCTAGACACTTTTGATGTGTGTAGATCACTTTGCTAAACACAAATACCTACCCACATAAAGCTCACGTAAACTGAAATACAATTATTTATGTAGGGATAGAAGATGAAATTAGGTTACAAGACAAATAGCTACTTCAGTAACATAAACGAAATGGTTTTCTAATTGGTCCCTAAAATACGTTTAATGTCTGAATCAAAAAAGAAACGTGCCACAAGAACAGGAAAATTACGAATCCTTAATTGCCCAATTGAATAGATGATTCTAAGGCACAAAATGAAGACACCTCGCAATGAATTTAAATAGTCTTATTATAAAAGTTTTAGGCAAAATGGCTCGCTCTACTGGATCCAAACTTGGGAACTTAAATTCAAAAGTTGCTTGGTTTTAGAGTTTGACTTTATTTTTGTAAATTATTGGATTCTTGGGCATTCATCGTCTCTGAGGAGAACTGGTAATAAGCTACCATTTTTAAGACATTCGAATCTTATTTTTACGATTAATGACTTGATTTTGATTTTCGACAAAGAATTTTAATGTGTGCAAACAATAACTGTGTAGACATTAAAAACAACTACAGGTTACGTTTTCCACACAAGAAATTGTATGATTTTCGTATTGTTTTTTTATTTGTTTTATTATTTTTACCTTGTCAAACTAGACAATTAGAAGAAAATGAAGATTATTAAATGAAGATTATATTAGAAGTAAATGATGTGGTCTACTATAATTGGAAGCGCACACTTATATGTATCATCATCATTTCGGGCTAAAGACTTCCCCTGCTGGACATAGGCCTCCCCTAAGCAGCTCCACTTCGACTGGTTCTGTGCTTGTCGCATACAACTGATTCCTGCGGCCTTTACAAGGCCTACCTTGTGGGAGGCCTTCCAACGCAGTTAATCAGTTATGTATACTTGCATCTAATTGTGTAGCCTCTGTTGGAGATCCAATAAATAAGAAAAAATACAGATAATGGAAAAAGGGTTTGTTTGAGAATGTACCTACTGACCTAAAAGTTGTATAACATGAGCATACTGAATGTACAACGAAATGGCAAAATTTAGGTTCCTAATAAAATTCTCCCAGTACTGTTGAAGGGTAACACACAAAAACTCATAAATATTACGAGATTTATTACAGCTTAGCTCATCTTGCTAACTGGCACGAGAAGTAACGTACGTTGTCGTACAGTCGCGTGCGAAAATACAAAAATTATCTTACTGTACTCGCACAATGCTCGAAAAATTCAGAATAATGTTATAGCACCAGAGTGTTAACACAATATGTCGAGCTTTACAAGGAGACTGAAAGGTATGAGGTAGGTACAGATAGAGACGAGCCGCTACAAAACCGAGGTTTTTCTCAAACTTTGTGTGCCTTATACTGCTAGTATAAGTATATATCATAATCAATCTATGATGTTCCCACTGCTGGGACCCAGGCCTCCTCTTCTTGAGCGCTCTGTAATCTACCACGCGGGCCCAGTGCGTGTTGGTAGATGTCACATGTTTTCGAATTTTTGGTTCTAGGACATACCTGTTTCCTCACGATGTTTTCCTTCACTGTTTTGAGAGCAGTGATGAAATAAGTTATACATAGTAAAGCACCTACCTGGGTGTATACTCACGACCTACAGCTCTTAAATCGTGGCCGTAATATGTGATAAACACTAGGTCGGCCGCCGTGCGGATGGTCGCTTACCAAATCGTCTCACAAGCCGAATCGCCACCCCATTTACACAGGTCGATAAAATCGCTAGGGTTCATTTTGCATCAAAATGTCGACCTTCATGCAGCGGGCGATAGTCTGTGACTGAGCATTTTCACGGTCGATTGTAGTCACCCGCCGCATGCGACCTGCCGCCGTACGACAAAAGTCGAAACCTATTCTACTTTGGAACTTGCGATTTTATCCACCAGCGGCCTAGCCGAATTGCCATTTAGACTCAACTGTGTAAAGCCCGCATTGTCATTGGGCCACCATTGCTCTCTATTTACGGCAAGGTACCTACTCTACTTTTTTATTTATTTTTTACTTTAGTTTTGTAAACTTGACTAAACTAAAATAATTTTACCGTACCTCTCTGACTTCATTGAATTAAACATGAGAGGAATTAGTAGCACATAAAAATGATGGAGTTGGGCAAAAGACTTGGCAAGGCGGAGTGATGGTATTTGGTGTAAGGCAGTGACCGAGTGGCACCCAAGGGCTGGAAGACGAAGTTTCGATCGTCTAGCGGCGAGATGAGACCTGGATGTCACTGGTACAGAAGCGTGGAGATTGGCACATGAAAGAGAGCTATGCTCGGCCGTGGGTGAAGTCGGGCTATGGACGATGATGACGATGAAAAAGGATTTTACATGTAAAAGGAAAAAAAAGAAAAATTCTAATGAAACTTTTTCCACGAAGCATCTATATTTACATAACCCACTAACATTGTTCCGAAACGAACGCAATAAATGCCACATCCAGCCATCCAAACACAAACACATCGTCCCGACAGAAACTTCTAATAACTCTAAAACGAGGTATAATATCGTAAATTCTATGCGTAAAGCACTTAAATTTATGGTACTCTCTAGACGTTTATGAGGCATTCTGGTTAATGCGCACACGATATTGGTTTCAAACTGTACTATAATTGAATATAAAGGACGGCTTTTAAAAATTATTTCCAGTGGGTAATGCATATATGTGTGACGAAACGAAATTGGTAGTCGTAAAATCAAAACAAATATCATAAACAGTCATAAACAGTCTGTAAACGTTGTATTAGAACTGTGTTTCAGTAATCCATACTACTGTACTAATATTAATATTTGTTTGCATATATGCGAGCCATGGAGTGCAGTATCCTGGGGGTTCGAATTACAGACCGTGTAAGGAACACAACACTCCGCGCCAAAACCAAGATCACAGAGGTTACCCATAAAGCCGCTAAGTTTAAGAGGGACAGGGCTGGACATGTGCGCTGCAGGTCAGATGTCAAAAATGGGCTAAGAGAACTACTGATTAGGTCCCAATAAACGCACGATGCCATCGCGATAGGCCGAGATCAAGATCGGCGCGACGAGCTTGACTCCTACCGAAACGACTGGCTGCCTGGCTGACTAGCAAAAGACAGAATTATGTGGAAAAGGGAGAGTAGGGTGCAGTGGGATAATACAGGCTAGTTAGATTAGATTATTTGTATGTAAAAGGTTATCTCTAGAAATACTTCGATCCGATTACAAAGATTCTTTCGCTGATAAAAAGTTATTCTATTCCCGAGAGGCATAAGATACTTTTTATGCAATCTCCCTGGTACGAACCGCGGGCGTACGTAGTATGAAATAATCCTGACGGACGAGTTATTTTTACATGGTAAGGAATACATGTTTCCTGGTTAAAAACATAATAACATAACATCACGCCTGTAGCTTCCGAAGAAGTAGATCGAGAAGTTTAAAATAACGTAATATAATCAGCCTACAATGTTCCCACTGCTGGGACACAGGCCTCCTCTCTGTGAGAGGGAGTGGGCCATAATCCAACATGCGAGCCCAGTGCGGGTTGATAGATGTCACATCTCTTCGACTTTTTGGTTTTAGGACATGCTCCTTGCGATGTTTTCCTTCACCGTTTTGAGAGCAGTGATGATGAAGTAATTTACACAAAATAAAGTGCCTGTCAGGGTTTGAACCTACAACTCGTAAGTCGCGGTCTTTATCACTGGGCCACCACTGCTCATCCGACCATGAAAGAAAGAAAGAAAGAAAAAGTATTTATTGCGACTCGCACAGAAAGATTATAAAACTAAACTAAACACAATCAAAAATAAAAAAAACAAATTATATAAAAAAAAGTAACAAAACCAAGTTATATAAAAAAAAGTAACAAAAAGAAAAATGAAACAAAAAGTCCTATACGAGGCCAAAAGGCTCCTATCTCAGCATGATGCTACGACATGTAAAACATAAATGTCGCAGCGCTGGTATTCTGATAGGGCCCGCTGTGATGTCACGCAATTACAGTAATAAATTAATAAATAATCTATTTTATTATTTAAATATATATAATTATGTAAAATATTATTATATAAAATAAATAATTCATTCTTAATTCGCGCCAGACGTAACCTCAATACTTGTCTATGCCCTAAATGTCACCATGATACAACCATGACGTTTAGTACACCCAAATTTCGCTTGTTGTGTTTATGTCACCTCGTCAAGCGGTCGCCAACTCGACTATACCGACTTGGTTTAACCTCAGATCGGACAAAGGGTTTTTAATTAGAAATTTTTCACAGACTTTTACTAGTCTTGTTCTCAAATTCCGAGCTCTTATTCTAAAGAGAAGCGACTGCCAGACATCTACAGACTGACACTTGAAACTCAATCAAGCAGATATATTGATATACCCTTACATAACAACTATTAATATGAATCAGAGGATCACACCTACGTTCGAAACACCTCGGTTCTTCCACGTGATATGATTACAACTAGTTGATTAGCTTTAGTCTAGACCCTAACTTAATTACTTTCATGCGATATGAACTATGAATGTGGTGCCCTCTTGAGAGTCAAGTAGTTATTATAACTATTATTGTCATTGATCCGACCTTTTCGGAGATATACCTACGTACGGTGTATCTTGAGAGTTGTTTGGACTTGTTTGGAGTTCTACAGATGGGCTACATTTGCTTATGGAATGGAAAAATAAATAATAGTTCGTTTGGAGCAATATTGGTGGTTTCCAACGACCTTAAGCTTAGCAACAAATCTGCGGAAAGCGACGAAAATCGGCATGCGAATTGTGTAGGCGGCGCAGGTAGTTTTCATACTTTTTACCAAATCAGATAGGAACTTGTCGACGCTTATTGGCGACGGTTGTCGCTGATTGCCTCTGACAAGCGCTGGGGGATTGGCACCGCTTACCAGCATTAGAAAGCAGCAGAAAAAGCACGCGCGATAGCCCAATTTTCACTACGACATTTTTGGCACAAAGAGAAAAAAATACATGTTAATTCTGCACAAACAAGGCGCACATAACAAAACAAAAATAATCAAATAGGACATTAATTTATACAAAGTAGCTAAAAAGCCAGTCAGGCGTGTCGTTACGCTAAGCTGTGGCTAAAAGCGCGATATAGAACCCGTTTCAACTAAACGAAACGTTCAGCCAACCAAGATTGTAATGAAATTAAATTGTTTATTCTGTAAATAGGATTATGGTATTACTTTTACACGTCATATTAAAATAAAAACGTGTACGGTCGGGAGACTTCCGTTAGAAACGAAGTTACGCGATACTCGTTTATAATAGAAGAATACATTGAGAGGGAGAAAGTGTCTCTCTATCATTCTAGGGAGAGAGAAAGTCGCAAGAAGGGGGGCATAATACTTTTTCGTTACGTAACTATTTCTACCAGTTTACTCCTATTGCAAGCCGCGTGAGAGAACTTCGTACCAAAAATAAGATGGAGTCGACATTTCCTATCTGACTACCGTCGAGAAGAAAAAAACTTGAGAGGTGTCAAGGGACACCCGGATGGAACGAAGTTCAAAGAGAGAGAGAGAGAGAGAGAGAGAGACAGAGAGAGAGAGAGAGACAGAGAAAGACGCGCACGCCGCACGGCTTACAACTATAGCAAAAAGTGTCGTTCCAAATTTTGGTCTTAATTTTTTCCGTCTTTCGAAAAGTAGTAATCAGCTGATGATAGCCCCCTTTCGAAAAGTAGTAATCAGCTGATGAAATCCGAAGTTTCGTCTATACGGATGATTATTTTTTATCCGTCCGTGGTCCATGGCTAAATAATAACAGCCGCACAGGTCAATCGATCAGGTTAAGCTACGCGCGGTTTATGATCCTGTACGAGTCAGAATAAATACTTTTTCTTTCTTTCTTTCTACGCTTGCCGCGGTTGATTTCTGGATGGATGACCATCTTTACATACCGAGATCCCTCCGTGCGTCGGAAAACACGTTAAGCCATTGGTCCCGGCTGTCATTCGTGGATTTTTTACTGTCGTTACGGGTAGTCAGTCAGAAGCCCGAAAGTCTGACAATCAGTCTTACCAAGGGGTATCGTATTACCCAGTAACTGGGTTGTGGAGGTCAGATAGGCAGTCGCTCCATGTAAAATACTGGTATTCAGCTGCATCCTATTAGACTGGAAGCTGAGTTGGGAAAAGTCTAGGCAGACGATGATGTAGTATTAATTTTTATCTCTGCAATCCACATTCGCACAGCATCGTAGAACAAATTCAAAAGATGTATTCAGCAATTTCACAATTCACAACAAATTCAGTTCAGTTTAAATTCTCTAAAGTGTACGAAATAATTCTTGTGGTTTCCGAGTCTATAGAACAAGGCTGCTTTATGAGTCTCGAGGGTATTGCAGAGAAGTTACTTTTAATCCTGCATGAACTTGTGAGTAAATGATGAAAGTGATGTAAATGTAAAAGTGTATGGGAATTTTGGAACGATGTTAGGAGAGTTTAGAAGTTGGTCTGATCTGTTATGACGTGTGTTTGTGTTTTGTTATGTACTTATGTTGGTTATTTCTTGTTAGTGCGTGTATTTATTTATTTAATACTTCAAGCACATACATGTACTTGTACAGTCACGAGCACCAATATGTCAACACTTGGCAACTTTCAGTTGCGATTTTTTCGAGAAATAACGAATGCAACGTTGAAATACGACTCATTACATAAACCTGTGGGTTCGAAAGTGTTATGTTCATAACAACATAAAATTTCATTAAAAAATAAAGGAGTAAATCGCTTTTGCTTTTGCTTTTTTTAAAGCTGAGTGTATACATACTTTTGCTCGTGACTGTACAGGGTGGACTTAATGCCATAGGCATTTTCTACCAGTTAACCTTTGGGTGATGCAGAGACAAACAGTGATAGGTTCAATCATGAAAATTGAGGAATCAATATTTTATATATAAAGATACGCATAAACCTAATAAACTATAAATATAATATATACCTAATTACATATAAATACAAATACATAAATAATGAATATACTAAAAAGAAATAAAACAAACAAAGAGAAAATATTACCGATGAGATGATACTGCCAGCTTCTTGCGAATTCTTCTTGTGTATTTCTGTTCTATGTAACATAAACGCAGGCCCAATGCCTTCGTAATTGGGTCCTCACGATGTTTTCCTACACTGTTTTGAGAGCAGTGCTGATGAAATAATTTACACAAAGTTCTGCTTGCATTCGAACCCACGCCCTACAACGCGTAAGTGGCGGCTTTTACCACAAGGCTAGTTCTAGTCTCAAGAATGGTAAATAGGTAGGTTTATCGGGATCTGGTGTTATAAAACTAAGTAGTTATGATAGCTTCTTTTCTCTTAAATTCTGTTTGCACAAATTAAGTCCGAAGTATCATCTCCATTTTTAACCTCCGACGCAAAAACGACGGGGTGTTATAAGTTTGACGTGTCTGTGTGTATGTGTGTATGCCTGTCTGTGGCATCGTAGCTCCCGAACGGATGAACCGATTTTGTTTTTTGTTTGTTTGTTATACAGTAGCTATCGTGATTACTTTAGTGATCCATGTATTATTAATATAGGAGTAGATAGGCAACAAGCTGCTAAATAAACAGAAAATGTATTATTTTATTATAATCTTTGCACACTATACAATAAACACACTGATAAAATTTCAGTTTATTTTATTTATGTTTACATAATTTCCTTAGCAACACAGCAATATAAGAAAAATGTCCAGATTTCCCTAAATCAAATAAATAATTCCTACCACAGACTAAAAATAATGCAAGTTATGATTTACAGCGCCACATACTATAAATATAAAGCGCTATATCCGCTGACATATTATGCCAATACTAACATATGGTTACCGTCACAGTGCTTTTAATGTAAATATTTTTATTTGATACGGTACTAAACTAAAAATGTAGCGATGGAATTAAATAAATAATTAATTACATGACTGATATTTTTACACCGACCAACTAATATTTCCCTAACCTTCGCTGGTTTCCAATTATGGTATTGATAACGAGTACCTACCCGTAACGACTGTCAAAAAACTTTATATGACTTAACGTACTTTCTGAGACACGGTTTCGATATATAATGGACGGTCGCCCATCCATGGACCGATTTCGGCAAGCATAGTTTAAACTTCGATTTACCCGGGTGGCTATTTTTATTTAGCCGCGACATGCATGATGTTACATATGCTGTATTTTGCATGAAACGACTGCCATCTGACAACCGATACCCTACGATGACCAACAGTTGTCTGACTTTGAGGTTCCGACTACTAGTAAGGATTGTCACAATAATTTTTAATAATTTTAAAAGTTCCTTATGGAACTGTAAACACCAATATATAACATAATCTAACCCTAGACACCAAGAAGTATATCCCATCTGTCATCATTCAATGTATCTCCCGTGGAAATTAATATTCCTGCCTATCACGATCTTTACTACTCCAAAATAAATTCTCAGTAAAGAAAGATTATCCCATTTTTCAGACCTTTATGAAATTCCGTCCTAAATATTTCACCTACAAAAATACCTGAGGGGCTGAGATTGAGTACTGACGATGAAAAATTCATCTTTATTCTCAACGTGTTAACTGACAAGGTATGAACCACGACATTTTGATAAGTGTATTGTATATAGAGACTTGCGTAGTTACATGAGTGCTTGGAGACAAGGCTTTTTTTTTTTTGAGGATGGGAATTCATCAAATGACTCCTCCCGCTCTGGGTGGAGCAGGAGGGAGTGTCAGACTCTTACTGACTAAAACCCACCCGTGTTCCTTCCTTAGCCCTTTATGTTCCAGGGCAGCGGTAACCCTTTCGGACAATCCCGCTACCCTGGAGACAAGGCTTATTTATTATTAAAGTAATTTACACAGTATTCTATGATTAAAGCAATCTTATGTCGTGTTTAAGTAGGTGGATTCCGTACCAAAGTGGTAAAAAGGAACCCTTAGGCCCTTTGCCTTCAGCACGTCATATGCTATGCAGTTAAAAAAAAGCATTGACTGCTGTGTTATTAATATGTATGTATTTACAAAAAAAAATGTATATATGTAGTTTATCAGCCATCTTGTTACCATAACACAAGCATTAGGTTGCTTAGCTTGGGACTAGATGGCGCTGTGTGAAATGTCCAGGGATATTATTATTATTATTATTATTAATTAAAGATTTAACGGGTAAAACCTGCACGATTACGATAATATGTTGAAGATTTTATGAGTAAAACGGGTTATGTAAAGTCGGCACTAATTTTGCAAGGGATCTTGACCTATTCTTTTAAGCTCCACATAAAATTAGGCTCACCGAAACTTCAGCAGAAGTTTCGGTGGAATGTCAATCCTGCTATGACTGCGGTCGCGGCGTCAAGTGGGGCGAGTGGCGAGAGGTGAATTTGTTCAGTCCTCCTTTCTACATCTCCACTGAGGCTTCGCAACTAGGCATAAGCATAATCAGCCTTTAATGTTCCCACTGCTGGGACTTAGGCTTCATTTCGGTGAGAAGGAGTGAGCCGTAATCCACCACGCGGGCCCAGTGCGTGTTGGCAGATATTGGAATTTTTGGTTCTAGGCCATGCCGGTTTCCTGAAGATGTTTACCTTCACCGTTTTGAGACTGTCAAATAGAGCCACGGCATATTTTTTTTTTTTAATAATTCATTGCCCCACACTAGGAATTACTAATGTATCGTGGGTGCGCTTACAAATATTTAAACTCACATACACAAACAACCAGACCGCACAGGTCGATCGGTCGGGTTAAGCTACGCTTGCCGCGGTTGGTCTGTGGATGGGTAACCATCCTTGCATACCGAGACCCCTCCGTGCTTCGGAAAGCACGTTAAGCCGTTGGTCCCGGCTGTCATTCGTGGACAGTCGTTACGGGTAGTCAGAAGCCCGAAAGTCTGACAACCAGTCTTACCAAGGGGTATCGTATTACCCAGTAACTGGATTGTGGAGGTCAGATAGGCAGTTACTCCATGTAAAATACTGGTATTCAGCTGCATCGCGTTAGACTGGAAGCCGACCCCAACATAGTTGGGAAAAGGCTAGGCAGATGATGATACACAAACAGCCAGACCCGGAACAACTACCTGTAGGCAATACGCAGCAGTCGATTGCTCAGCCACTGCGCCAATCGTGTCGTCTTTCCCACGAAAAGCCGATTATTTACAAAGTTTTCAGTATTCATTACGGAGGCCAGCGGTTGGTGCTGTGCGCAGCCGCTTTTTGTGCAAACTTGTTCTTGTGTAACAAGGCCAGCTCAAGGCCTATTTTCCAATCTTCAATACAGAAAATGAACACTTGAAAAACACTTCCGACCTCTTTAAAAGGATATATCCAAACATAGGATAAAAGCAAACAATAAACAAATGAAACTCGGCATCCCTTCCCGAAAGCCACGGGCTACGAAATATTTTACGACAAAATTGTGTAAAGCCGAAAGTACCACCAAACTCACTTTAAAATCAATTACGCTATTACCATAATCTTTTGACGCAGTATAATACGTTAGGTAAATACCGAAACAAAATTCTGATAATCTTTTATTGACGCCTGAGGTAACCAAAACAGTCCAGGACAATTTACATGAGGAAACGTTCTCGCATGGAATAGGCGATTATCGAAAGATGACTTGTATGAACTGATACTTGCTTGTCAAAAGGCAAGAATTGTGTCGCCATTAAAGATTGAAGCCATCCGTGTAAACAAAGTCGTATTTAATTTCGAGTATTCTGATTACTTGATTTTCTCGATTCTCTCTAGAATGATATATGTGTACGATAATCGCCTGGCGAGTCTTGACTATTAAACTCGCCATGAAATTTTCGCAGTTCAAGTGAAAGATTTTATTTGTTAAACATAGGTGTTGTAAATAAATAGGTACAAAGATCAGTATGTTTTGCCGTTAAAACGCGTAAAGATATTAAAATATTAATTATGTATGTTTATTAACAGATTACAAAAAAAAAAAAAAACACGATTTTGTTAGTTTTATGTTCTTCTTTTATTGTTTGTCTTTCCTGTGCCTGTCCCAAATAAAATATTTTTCTTTCTTTCTTTTCGACAGCCTAGAAACTCGCCTCGAGTAAATAGGCCTATAAAGGAAAAAAATGTTCATGCAAACATTACTCGCGTATGATAGGAATCGCGCTGGAAAAATATTGTATAAATCTGACTCTATATGGAAGGTAAACAATTTGATATGGAGTAGATACATTTGGTATTACGTCGGATTTAGATTTTGCGAAATGGGATAATATTTCGGAGGTGTTTTGTTTCGTTTAATGACTGTGTGCGCTGTTAAGTGACTTTGGGTACACTGAGCTGAAACATTTTGGAAAAGTTTTAACAGTAAACGAGTAAGATTCTGTTGAAAATAATATAACATAAGGGTTAGGCAGGGACGTGGGCAACAAAAGGGATGAATGAAAGGCTGAGATGAGAATGCTAAGAGGGATGTGTGGTGTTACACGAATGGATAGAATAAGAAATGAGTACATTAGAGAAATCGGTTGTCATGGTATGGTCCTGTGATACGAAGGAATGAAGAAAATGTCAGAGCAGCTCATTAGTGCAGTCATGTTACAGCTGATAGAAAAGGATAGCGTCGCATCGTGAGGCAAATCTCGGCTGTTCAAAATCTCACTGCAACGCGTACCACGGTACCACCCACAAAGAAGAAGAGGGGTACCAGCACACCCACATTTTGCCATTTATGTTTAAGTCCCATGTAATACCTAGGGGGTGAAGCAATTGCCATCAACCAGCCACAAATCCAAAATCTGGGCTGCTTCTGAGAAATTCCTGATGAAAAAATCCAATACAGTATCGACCAGAAAGATTCTATTGAAAATAATAATATTACAAATAACGTAACGCCTCTAATCCCTGAAGAGTTACGCAGATGTGGTACATGTACAGACATATTTCGTCAGTTATAATAAAAAAATAAAATAAAAATAAAAACTTTTTAATTCAGACTTTTTGAAATTCATAGAATGTTAGTACAGTAAAACTTATGAAAAAGTAGTGTTAGTAGGAAAAAATTAAAAAAAAAACAAAAAAAAAATTTGGAGGCATGAGGGAGGAAAAAAGGGAGGGTCCTCCGACCAAACGGGTGTTCTGTCTGGCGGGCAATTGCCCCACGATTGATGTTGGGAAATTGTATCTATACTAATTGCGCGGTAAACTCGGCATGCGAGATGCAGGATTTGCGTGACGTCAGTATGATGCGTTGTTCGCATGTAGATACCGCTACATCACTTGCCTTAACAAGGTCAATAGTTGAGAACACCTTGCAACCAGCTATGCTGCAAAAAAATAAAAAAAAACAAAATAAAAAAAAAACAACATTAAAAAATAAAACAAAATTAAATAAAAAAAAAGTAACAAAATTAGTGTAAGTAGGAAAAAAAAAAGTTATGCTCTTGTCCCATCTAATAGGAAGCGAGCTTATTGCCATTTACCGGAAACGAATCCAGACTCCGGACTACTACTGAGAAATTCCCGATGAAACAACCCACTGACACTATGCCCGACCCGAGAATTAAACCCAGGACTTTAACCTCAGCAGTAGCGCTTGCGACCACTAGACTTTTTGGCAGTCTGTTAAAAAAAACTAGGCTTTATATAGAACACCACACGTAGAAACTATTTAGTCTTCTTCTTTGCCTCGCCCTTTCCCGTTTTCATCTCCAGGTAGCTCGGTCCTGGGTCGTCTCTTTATTGACTTGGGCTGCTTTGAGGTTCTTATTTACTACGGACATCCATGTAATTGGGGCTCTTCCTCGTCCTCGTAGAACTATTTATTAGGATAAATAAAACGGGTAGTCGCGTATCATGACGAAAATTCCCATTATTTTTATCCACAACATTTGGTAAAGGGATTGCTAATAACGCAACGGATTGTTGTTATTTCTTGCCCCCAGATTGCTATCAGCTCAGCCCTTCCATACTTTAATTAATTAATAGAGTATAATGACACTCAGACGGCGACGCGGGCCAGAATCCCTCGGGACACCCAGATCTAACACAGATGTTCTCAACAGGCCAGGAGACGTAGTCAACTTCTGGATGGTCAGCTGGTTGGAATAACCACCGATGGCCGCCATGGCCCACGCAGAATGGTCCACTTGAAGGACTTAGTGCGGAAACCAAACCCATATCATAGAACATAAATAGATGACACTCAAAATACAGAAGTGAACCAAAGTCAAATAAGTAATAAGTCAATCAATCAACTCAGAATATCGCAGTCCACTGCTGGACATAGGCCTCTCCCAGACTGCGCCACAACACACTGTCCTCTGCCTTCCGCCCATCCATCTAGCTGGGGAGCGTCCCACACTACACTAGCCGATACGCGGTCTTCACTCCAGGACTCGTCTGCTCCACCGGCTATCGGTCCTTCGACAGACATGACCAGCCCGCTGCTACTTCAGTTTGCTTGCTCTACAAGCTATGTCGGTAACTCCGGTTCTTTTCCGAATAATAAGTCAATAACTTATTTTAAATATGCTATTAAAAGGCACTTTTGAATCTCAAGATTTACAAGAACATAGAACTGAATGTAGGCGCCCTTTCAGAAAGTAGTTTCGTTAACCACATATAAATACCAACCATATTACCCCGGAAACCACTAACATACAGCAGTGCGATTCTGTAACCATCTCACCGTGAAAACTTAGGTGAAGTGAGCGTGGAGTGAGCTGTCATCACTCCACGCTCACTTCACCTAAGTTTTCACGGTGAGCTGTCAATAGTGTCCATCCTTAGCATTAGTTGGAAGCTGTCATTCCAACTAATGCTAAGGATTGACACTATTGACAGCTCACTCTAAGCTCACTTCACGTAATTTTTCACGGTGAGATTTTTACAGAATCGATCGGCAGCTGTAAATTGGTCACAAACAATACCTTGCCTGCCTTTCCTATCTTTATCAAACATCTCATAACATTATCCCATTCTATTTAAATACTGTCCCAAAGTATGCAAAAGGGTTAAAGCCCACCTTCGCAATACAAACTCAATTTATAACCCAAAAATTTCACGTCTGGTCACGCTGACATCGCAAAATCGGACCTAAATATTTTACCTTTATCACCTGTCTATAAAGTGCCAGTTTGCTCATCGGGTCAAAGGCTTTAGATCCAAAAGAGGCTTTATCGTAAATCTTAGTTCGGATAGCCCGTTGTTTTGGATGACGTCTTTTGTCTGTGTTATGAAATTGAAAAACACTATAATAGGTATATAGAGAATGTTTGACAAGATTTACCTATGGTTCTTCTGGTCACAGAGGTCATAGGTTATATTGAAGGTCATACAGAGGTTATTTTACGAAAACAACTTTTAATGTTATTCAAAAGGGAGACGTGAGCGATGCGACGATACTGAAGTGGACCCTAAAAAGGTTGCATCATCAGTCCAGCCCAAAAACATCCTCTCCAGGCATTAGGTCTCCTTTCTTCTCTGCCATAGGTATTTTCCGTACTAGTTGTCACTCATCTTCTTAACACAAAATCCAAAAGGAAAACATATTGATATATTTTTTTATAATAATAAGTTAATTAGTACATAAAAACAATAACACAGTACGTAGCATATGTAACAGTGGGTTGTACTAACAAGTTTAAAACTATTGTCAGCTTTCCGGGCTCCGCACTAGGTACGCAGACCCGTATCTTAGACTGGAACAGTCCATGTGTCCAATGCATTTACAGTTATAAAAATCTGTGTATTGTATATAAAACATCGGTCAGGAAGGGACCATAATCTTTCCATGGTTCTAGGTAACCAGTCCACTTTAGCCACCCAACCCACAGATCAGTTTTTTTTAACCACTTTCTGCATTCTTGCACCAACCGGAGGTTGTCCTTGGGTACATTTGCAATAGTGCGTGTAACGAGCCTCTGTGAGTTGGCTTTGGCCCCTCGTACGCCTTCCAAAGGTCCAGGATCCCAGGGTCCCGAGATATGTCAAAGCTAAATCATAATTTAAAAAACGATGAACTTCATGACAGTATTTAAGTATTTAAAATAATACATACTAATTGCAGGCCCGTGGCTAAATAATAACAGACGCACAGGTCGATCGGTCAGGTTAAGCTACGCTTGCCGCGGTTTGGTCTGTGGATGGGTGACCATCTTTACATACCGAGACCCCTCCGTGCCTCGGAAAGCACGTTAAGCCGTTGGTCCCGGCTGTCATTCGTGGATCTTTGACAGTCGTTACGGGTAGTCGGGAGCCCGAAAGACTGACAACCAGTCTTATCAAGGGGTATCGTATTACCCAGTAACTGGGTTGTGGAGGTCAGATAGGCAGTCGCTCCATGTAAAATACTGGTATTCAGCTGCATCCGGTTAGACTGGAAGCCGACCCCAACATAGTTGGGAAAAAGGCTAGGCAGAGGATGATGATGACATACTAATTGCATTACTATAATTACCTAAAACTATAGTACACCTTTCTCTACTGTTGCATTTACAACTCATCTCCTACTTAGTAAAGTTAAATCCAAAATTCTGGCATCACGCCATACGACTAACAATATTCACACCCTAATTCTGTCCAACTAAAAATATTAGATACAAGCAAAAACTCTCAGCATAACGAAGCTCCAACACAAAGTAATCTGTAGAATTACATCAACTCTTTGCAAGACTACAAACGCTATTACTAAGACTTCAACAGTGTGTACTTTTACTTGCTTCTCCATTTCAATAGCTACGACAATCGTATCTCGCGTTCTGCTGTTTGTTTAAGTAATCTGTGAGCGACAAGGCAATCGAAATTGTGCGCTTACGTACTTGAAGTACTTTGTGTGTTTTGATTTATAATTATGTTAGGGCTGTGTTCTTATGCAATGAAAGTACAGAATTTTTATCTCACGAAGTAACGCGCGGTTTACTTATGGTAACCAAGTATAGAAACATGCTGTAAATACAGTATTTAACTTTATATAGGTAGTTTTGAAATCCAAGAGGATTGTATGCCTAACCATTCATGAATGCGACTCATTTATCTATCGATACGAAATCATGTCTCGTCGATTTTATCATCTTATAACAAACAATTTCATCTATAATTTACCTATTATACCGTGCCTCGGAAAGCACGTTAAGCCGTTGGTCCCGGCTGTCTTTCGAGGATCTATGATAGTCGGTACGGGTCGTCAGAATCCCGAGAGTCTGACAACCAGTCTTACCAAGAGGTAAAGCCATAACTGGGTCGTCAGATAGGCAGTGGCTCCATATAAAATACCGGTATCCACCTGCAACCGGTCAGACTGGAGGCCGACCTCTATATAGCTGGGAAAAGGCTAGGCAAATGATGTTTTACTTATCATGAGGTTTGAAATCAAAGACGACTGTATTTCTAACCTAATGATTTTGACTCGTTTATCGATCGATACGAAATGACGTCTCAGATCATCATCATGTAATAAACAATTTCCTAAATCACCTGTTGTAAAACCACAGTACTTATTGAACCCGCTAGTAAACAAGGGTTCTAAATATCGCCAGGGACAATTAGCCCTTAATTCAGTAACAAAATGTAATTAAAGGAGCCATTAGTGGGTCTATTTGGCGCTAATTTGCAGTATACTGGTTTGTCGGGTATTATAGATTTTTGGCACAGTTTATTCAGTCAGTAGGGAAGTATTCTTGATACAGGCGAAAACGTTTTTAAATGTTTAAACACAACTAAACAGTTAAGGGTCTTACTACAAAAACTTAAACACTTGTTGAACGAGTGTTTGTCAGTGTTATGTCAAAGTCCATATAATTATGTCGTGTTTAAAAGGTGTTTACACAAAACACTGTTTTGTTGTAGTCAGGTAAAGGGTTAGTGAAGTAGCATAACCGTTTTCGGCCATGGCGGCCAATGCCAGCGGAGACTAGCCTTCGGTGCAGGAGACACAGGTGCACTCTCCCTTCCTTAATTCTCAAAGTCCGATGGGATGGCACGCAATCCGACACGACCGGCAAGAGATCAGGCGCAGGACGGCTTAAAGATTAAACTCATCAACACAACTCTCTAAGATCAAGTGATCCTACTGAATGATTATTTCATGAAATCTTGACATTTTAGGATTATGCTAACTTAACAAATTGTATTACTGATTCTAATGATTATAATTCTGTAAATACTTATTTATTACGGCCGCGAATCATATTTTAATCAACGTACAACTTAGTACTGACCAGCAAATTTGAATTTCGCGGGTTACCTTGGAGCATCCACCTTAACGTGCTTTCCGAGGCACGGGGGTAACATACCGCCAACTGCCAAACTCCGGGCTGTTATGAGAAATTTCTAATGGAAAAATCCAATAACAATTTACCGGACCTGGGAATCGAATTTAGAACCCCACGCTCAGCCGTCGCGCTTACAACCACGAGACCAACGGTGCAGTTAATACCCAAATACATAGGTTACTTTGTTTTTGTTCAATCTGCAAAACAAATGAATAAACAATATCACAATTACGAAAATGTTTACACTTTGAATGCAATGAAACGAACTGTGAAAGTTCAGTGTTATTTTACACTGAATATATTTACGGGAAAATAAACGGACAGTGGCAAAGATTCCCTTGTTCACAAACTAAACTAAATTTAAGTTCAGTGCATCTTTTTCGGTCTATTTCATTTGTTATTTATTGATATCGAAATTATGTATATTGATACTAGTGTCAACAGGTGGCAACATCTGAAACTAATTTTTTATATTACTATCTGTGGTCATGTCTATGTTTTTTACTCTGTGTGTGCTCTGCTAACGTAAAATTAAAGTCACAAGTCACTAGCGCTTTCTTTTACTTATTAAATAATAATAGGTTATGGGCCCAGCAAAGCCAAGTTTTAGCTAGGGACAGTTCACAGTCGTAATTTCCAGTTTAGCTCAGTTTTTTAGCGTAGGTAGGTCGCGAGTGATAGCGTGAGCTACAAAAAGCATGTCGGCGAACTATTTGGTGAATGTACCGAAGCTAAGAGGGCGGGAAAATTACACGGAGTGGTGCTTCGCCGCGGAGAATTTTCTGATCCTGGAAAACATGGAGCATTGTATAAAACCTGTTGCCGGGAAGAATACAGAAGCCGCTGATGATGCGAGGACCAAGGCCAAGTTGATTCTCACAATCGACTCGAGCTTGTACGTGCACATAAAGGATGTAAAAACGTCGTTGGAGCTGTGGAATAAGCTGAGGGCCTTATTCGATGATTCCGGTTTCACCAGACGCATCAGTTTATTGAGAAATCTTATCTCGATTCGTCTGGAAAATAGCAGTTCTATGACAAGTTATGTAACACAGCTAGTGGAGACTGGACAAAAGTTAAGCGGAACAGGTTTTCAAATCAGTGATGAGTGGATCGGCTGTTTATTGTTAGTTGGTTTAACGGAGAAATATTCGCCGATGATAATGGCGATCGAGCATTCGGGGATCGCCATCACAACCGACGCCATTAAGTCAAAGTTGATGGATCTGGAAGAAAACAATGGCGGCGACGCTAGCGGGGCATTTGCAAGCTTTAGAAAAAACAAGGTTGGTAGCACTGGTCATGGCGGAACCAAAGACAACGGAAATTCGCAAACGTCAAAGTCAAAGAAAGTACCGCGGTGTTATAGATGTAAACAAACCGGGCACTATCGCAATCAATGTACTGTTGATAAGGATTCTTCAAATACCAAATCGAGTGAACGTAAACAAACAAACGCGTTCAATGCCGTCTTTCTAAATGGCAGTTTTTCGAAAAATGATTGGTATGTTGACTCGGGAGCGAGCGCCCACTTAACCTCAAACGAAGATTGGATTAAAAACGTTTCGAACAGACATCCCATTAAAGAAATTGTTATTGCGAATGAAGAAAAGCTTAGCGTGAAGTGCTCGGGTGAGGTGCAAATTGCGACGGTTACTGATGACAGTGAATATGACGTGATTGTCGAAGGAGTGTTGTGTGTGCCGAAGTTAACCACAAACTTATTGTCTGTAAGTCAGTTGGTCAGAAATGGTAACCGAGTGGTGTTTACCATCAATGGATGCAGCATCTACAACAGAAATGAGCAGTTGGTCGCCGTAGCGTCATTGACAAATGGTGTTTATAGGTTGAGAACTCTTGAGAGCACACTGGCTACAATGTTTATATCTGTAGACACATGGCATCGCAGATTAGGCCACGTAAACAGCATGTACTTAAACAAGATGCCTGATGCAGTGAGTGGCATGGAACTTGAGAAGAAAAGTGACATTTCGCAATCGTCATGTATTGTCTGTTGTAAAGGCAAACAGTCACGTCTCCCTTTTGGAAATGCTGGTTCGAGAAGTGGTGAATTATTGGGGATAGTTCACACTGATGTATGTGGTCCAATGGAAAATTCTTCAATTGGTGGGTCCAGATACTTTATTTTATTCATTGATGATTACAGTCGGATGACTCACATATATTTCATGAAGCAGAAAAGTGAAGCATTTCAACACTTCCAGAATTATAAGGCCAAAGTAGAGAACCAGTTGAACAGGAAAATTAAAATACTCCGCAGTGATAATGGTAAGGAATTTTGCAACAGAAACTTTGATGATCATTTAAAAGAAAGTGGCATTTTGCACCAGAAGTCAAATCCTTACACGCCGGAGCAAAATGGCCTGGCGGAGCGTTTTAATCGCACAATAGTTGAGAAGGCGAAGTGTTTATTATTTGATGCCAAGCTAGGCAAAGAATTTTGGGCTGAGGCATCAAATACAGCGGTCTACCTGCATAACCGTACTGTCCTTCCAGCATTAAATGATAAAACACCCTATGAAGTTTGGACAGGATGTAAGCCAGACATAAGTCACTTGCGAATTTTTGGCAGCCGTGTCATGGTGCATGTGGCAAAGGAAAAGCGCCAAAAATGGGACAAGAAGTCAGAGGAGCAAATACTTGTGGGCTATCCAGAAGACATAAAAGGGTATAGAGTTTATTGTCCCACCACTAAGAAGGTCAGCACCAGTAGAGATGTCATTATAATGGAAAATGTGTCTGTACCTATAACAGAAAGCAAAGCATGCAATGAAGAGAGCCTAGATTCAGTGGGGGACATATCTTCAGGTGATTCAGAAGATACTATGATTGAGAGTTACATTGACGAGTCTGATGTAACATATATTCCGAGTGAGTATGAAGATGCTGAATCGACTGAATTAGGTGAATCAGAGCATGATAAAAGAGCTGTTAGGTTGCGGAAGAAACCAGAGCGGTTTGGATATTCGAACATGTCTGCTGATTCTACTGTGGAAGCGTGGGACGATACTGGGGATCTGACTCTGCAGGAAGCATTGGCAGGGCCAGAGAAGAAGCAGTGGTTGAGTGCAATTAGGGAAGAACTGGACTGTTTTAGTGAAAATGATGCATGGGAGTTGGTAGATGCTCCAAGTGCAGGTACAATAGTGAAGTGCAAGTGGGTTCTTAAGAAGAAATACTGTGACAAACAAGTGAGATATCGTGCACGGTTAGTTGCGAAGGGATTTAACCAAAGACCTGGAGTAGACTATAACGAGACATTCTCTCCTGTTATAAGACATTCAACTTTGCGTTATCTATTTGCATTGAGTGCACAGTTAGACATGGACATAACTCATCTGGATGTCACTACGGCATTTCTCAATGGTCTTTTGAAAGAAACTATATTTATGCAGTTACCCGAATGTTTCCTTATTGTTGATTGTAACAAGGTTCTTAGATTAAAAAGGGCTATTTATGGCCTAAAACAGGCTTCTCTAGCCTGGTATGATAGAGTCGATGAAACTTTATGTAATTTAGGTTATGTCAAGAGTAAAATAGAGCCTTGTGTTTTTATAAAAGATTGTCATAATGGTAAAAAGGTGATAGTTGGTCTTTATGTAGACGATTTCCTTATTTTTTCAAATGTAAAGTCTGAAACTGATAGTTTAATTGAAGCTCTAAGTGCTAAATTTAAAATTAAAAATCTTGGTAAAGTCAAACAGTATCTGGGCATGAGAGTTAATGTTGACAGGGAGAATTGTGTTGTAACTCTTGATCAGGAGCATTATATAGAGCAGTTGATGCAAAAGTTTAGCATGTCAGATTGTCACTCAGCGGAAACACCTATTGAATGCAAATTAAATGTTGAAAAATCAAGTGTGTGTAAAGATAATATTCCATACCAAAGGTTAATAGGATGTTTGATGTATCTTGCAGTGTTGACTAGGCCAGACATAGCATACTCTGTCAGTTACTTATCACAGTTTAATAATTCTTATTCAGATGTTCATTTTTCTTATGTTAAAAGGGTTCTAAGATACTTGTATAAGACTAAACATTACTGTTTGAAGTACTCCCAAGGAACAGCAGATTTAGTAGGTTATGTAGACGCCGATTGGGCGAGTGACGCGTTAGATAGACGGTCATATACTGGTTTTTGTTTTCTGAAAGGTGGGTCTGCTATTTCTTGGGAAAGCAGAAAAAAACGCACAGTGGCATTGAGTAGTTGTGAAGCGGAATATATGGCTTTGTCGGAAGCGTGTCGAGAGGCCATGTATTTGCGTAGATTGGAAACAGAAATAGTTGGGTTTTGTAATAGAATAATTTTATTTAATGATAGCCAGAGTGCGTTGAAACTTGCCAATAGTCATCAGTCACACAAGAGGTCCAAACACATAGATGTGCGTTACAATTTTATAAAGGAAGTTATTGGTAATGAGATTGTTGAAACTAAATATGTAGAGACCTCTCAGATGCCTGCTGATTTATTGACGAAAGGTTTGACCAAGGCAAAACATTATAAATTCATGGAGACTTTGGGACTCGTTAAAATTTAGTTTTTTCTTTTTGTTTTATATACAGTTGGGTTGTAATGTTTTGAAACTCATTATTTATTTTTCGATATAGTGGGGGTGTTATTTATTGATATCGAAATTATGTATATTGATACTAGTGTCAACAGGTGGCAACATCTGAAACTAATTTTTTATATTACTATCTGTGGTCATGTCTATGTTTTTTACTCTGTGTGTGCTCTGCTAACGTAAAATTAAAGTCACAAGTCACTAGCGCTTTCTTTTACTTATTAAAATAATAATATCATTAAGAAAAGGACAGAAGATAAATATTAGTTTAGTCCTGTCAAATTGACATATTTTTAGTCGCCATGTTTTTAATCACGTCTAAACATGTCTATGGAGTATCTTAATTTGACAGACCTAAACTAATATTTATCTTCTGTCCTTTTCTTAATTAAATAGAAAGAAAAAGATGCACTGAACTTAAATTTAGTTTAGTTTGTGAACAAGAGAATCGCTGCCAGTGTAGAAAAAACATTTACACTTATTTTTACAAGGCGCTGAAGAAAATAAAATGAATATTTTTATGTTAAAGTGTTATCAAAATGATTTTCACAGAAACGTTCTTTTTTTTCATTATCCGCTTTCAATTTACTACAGTGAAAAGGTTTTCGCTGAATATAAAAATTATTTCATTTCATATTTCAGGTACTGAAAAAGCGTTATTATATATTTAAAATCAATTTTCAGTTATGTATTTTCCAAATATTTATGTAGTAAGTGTTATAGGTACCTTGAAAACGTTTTTCAACAATAAATTTACATAACGTAACATCACGCATTTAAACCCCAAACGGTTAAGCAGAGGACTACACATATAGTACAACCATATTTTGCCAGTTCTATGCAATAGGGGGGGAGGGGGGCGAGCCTATTGCCATCAGCCAGACACAAATCCAGACTCCAGGCTGTTACTGAGAAATTCCTGATGGGAAAACCTAATAACGCTTTGCCCGACCTGGGGATCGAACCCAGGACCTCATGCGCAGTGGCTGCAGTCTCGACATTCATAGCGATCGCTTTACGACCGAATTCGGTTGCAAAGTCCTGTCACTCCATACATTACTCATGTCAATCCGGGAGTTTGCGACCGAATTCGGTCGTAAAGCGACGGCTATGAATGTCGAGACTGTAGCCCCTGAAGTGTAGCGCTTGCGACTACCAGGTCAATGAAGCAGGCGTAGGCCACTGTGGCTCTCATGGCCTCAATTGGCGACTTTGTAAGACCGAGGCTACAGTGATCTATAGTACTTAAGATATTATTATTTATAGATGCTGTTGGTGTACCTTTTTTCCATTAACCTACACTGTCCCACTGCTGGGCAAATGCCTCCTCCATGTTCTTCCACCTTTCCTTGTGCTGTGCCTTCTCCGTCCAATCGGTCAGGAACGAGTCCAAATCGTCACGTTAGCGTTTCTTTTTTTTTTTTTTTGAGGATGGGAAATCAGCAAATGACTCCTCCCGCTCTGGGTGGAGCAGGAGGGAGTGTCAGACTCTTACTGGCTAAAACCCACCCGTGTTCCTTCCTTAGCTCTTTATGTTCCAGGGCAGCGGTAACCCTTTCGGACAATCCCGCTACCCTGGCAGGCTTCGGCCCTATGGGGCCCCGTCACTCATGCTGACATCTCTTTGAGGCGCGCGTGGAACACAACACGCTGGCCGGCACGGGCCTGGTCCTGATCGGACGGTGAGTTACCCATTGCTCACCGCCCGCAGGCCCGCGCCTACGGTCGCCGGGAGTCGTCACGCGGCTCCCGACGCCCGGAGCGTCTCCCGCGGCGGCTGAGGCGTGAGGTGCGCAAGGCGCGTTCTCTCGCCCACCCCGCCACCTCCTTCGCTAGCATGACTGCTTCGCAGAAGGAGGCGACTGCCTCCCACTCCCTCTCGCTCCGGACCATGGCTTGAACCAGGGCCGGACGCGAGAGGTTGCCGCCGCTGCCGATCGCCTCTACGAGGACACGGCGGTGCTCTGCCCAAGCAGGGCAGACCTCCACCGTATGCTCCACCGTGTCCTCTGGGCAATCCTGACAGTGGTGACACCCGGGCGTCTCCTCTCGCCTGATTATGTGCAGGAACCTCCCGAAACATCCGTGTCCGGAGAGGACCTGCGTCAGGCGGTAGGTGAGAACGTTAGCGTTTCTTAGGCCTGCTTCGGTGACGACGTCCAACTTCAGGCACGCACTGGGTGACGACTTTGGCCCATTTGTCGGGATGCATCCTACAAGTGTGTAAAAAATAAACTCACCGACCAAATTCGCAACACCACAATACGTTCCAAGACAAGTATCGCTGACGTTGACGCCAAGTCTGCGAGGCAAAAGTGGGACGACTTAATAAATAAATAAATTTAAACAACAACTTTTTTATACTTATGTGTAACTGAATTAACGCACATTATGAAAGTAGTTTGTTTAGAATCATTTACTAGATCGATTTCTGTCATTTTTAGTATAGGTAATTGAAATCCCAACAATAATAAAAACTGCGTAAAGTACAGTCACGCTCAGCGTTCCGCTGTTCAGTCAAAACAAACCAAAATGGACGAGGTACCTACTATGCTACATCCTTATACGTGTGCGACTTTGTGCGTGCGTAGATTTGTAATATGACCACAAAGTTCTCCCACAATCAGAATAACGAATTTAATAAATAAACAATGTTTTATACATAGTAGTGAAAATTCAGTGTATGTTTTATGATTACAACATAATATTTTAATTGGGGTGTCTGGTGGTATGCGTTAATTCCGGGGCATGTTGTACTATATCTCTCTACCATCTCACGAACCTACTTTAAGTTAAAAAAAATCGGCCAACAAGGTATATGAATTTAATTACCTTACCATAATGTTATAGTTCAATCTGCATAAGAATAGCTTGTCTGTGTACTGCCAAGTGTCATGTCAGTTGTTATTTCAAATCTCTTTGTGAAGGCTTTGTCCAGTTTGAGTTAAATGTCCTCGGTCATAATCATGTCTGGGTTGGCTTTTAATAAGATTACTTTTGGTTGTAGTTCTTTTGTGATTTCCTTTGTGAGATGAAAGGTACCTAATGTAAATAAAATTAGGTATTGTTAAGTTGAACCTTTGTGATATGGAACCAAAGAGTTCAATTATTTCGTTCATCGACTTCGAAAAATTTCGACATTTTCTTTAAACTATTTTTTACTATTGACTTGTTTGCTCTTCAAAATAAAATATTATTACACTCGTAAATAAATAGTTTTAGAACAACCAGCGTGCGCCATATGAATTAGGTATGAGTTTATACAATACCAATGCCTTACAATGACTAGATTAACAGCGAGGAACACCTCTCGACAGCCCATTATGACACCCAAAACACCAGGCAAGCCAAAACGTCTGACAATGGTAAACGCATTCATGAAAACATCACCATAATAGATTTAATTACGATTACATTGTATCACCTATTTAGTCACGAAAACTGCTAATTAACGACTTTTAAGGCATCAAAAAACATTTAGTATTATCACAATAGACGATTACGTATTGGGGCGTGACAGCTTGGAATTCTAATCGGCTCTTTAGTGAAATAGAGCGTGAACATATCGGAGTTAGTGATAACCGGATAACGTATGATCAGTATTGATGTTGTTAGAGTTGGTGGCAGATACGGAAAACCCTAGCATAAGTTAAATAAAATTGCTACTAACCCTATGGACGCTTGTCTGAAATAAAAGTTTTATATTCTATTCTTTAAGTATAATCAGCCTAAAATGTTCCCACTGCTGGGACACAGTGAGAGTGACGTAATCTACCACGCGGGCCCAGTGCGGGTTGGAAAAGATGAAAAGCCTGCTGAATTTGATTTAAGGTTTTTAAGGTCAAACTTAAATATAACGTCACACCTTTATTGGGCAGACGGCAGAAATCCAAATTACACTATTTTTATTTAATTTGCGTGTACCTTATATGTGGCTAGTGGAAATAATAGTGCTCCAGTGGTAAAGGCCTCGACTTTCGAGTTGTAGGTCGTCGGTTCGAATCAAGGCAGGCGATTTATAATAATAATAATAATCTCTTTATTTCAGAATAAAATTCCATAATTACAAAAGGTACCAAGATGTTAGTAACATAAAAACATAAAATCTATGTTAGTAGACATTATCAATATTTACAGGAGCATGTAGCTGACTTAAGTACCAGATGAGGACAATTCAGTTTGTTGGCAATGACACTCAGAAGACTGTTCTTACTGGCACGCTGTGCAACAAGGACGCTGCTCGCTTGCGCCTGATTGCAGCGAAGCTGACAATCCGGGCATCCATGAACATCGTTGAGGTACTACAGAAGCGTGGTAGCCCCAACAGCATCCTAAATGCATTATTGTACTGGACTCGAAGATCATTTAGAGTGAAGCTAGACCAAAGGCTACACGTGTAAAATATTTGACAGCAAGCAAAAAAAATTTATCACCACTGTTAAATAAAACGTATCGTAACGTGTCGTGAGGAAACCGGTATGAACCAAAAAATCGAAGACATGTGACGTCAAACAACCCACTAGGAGGAGGAACAGCAGTGAGAGCATTATTGGCTGATTATGCTAAAAGGTGGCGTTTCTATTAATCGGGCACCAAATCCTGACCTTGGGCAACAACTAAATTCCCTAATAGAAATTCCAACAACACTTTGTCGGTTACGGGGGTCGAACTTGGGAACATTTACAATCAGTAGAGCAGCGGTAGCGAGGCAAACAAAACTAAATAACGAATTAGTTAAAACATATTTTTACTGGCTAATAACACTTAAACAGGTGGAAAATAATCGAAATGTCGTGTCAAAACCTTCCAAACATCTTTTGATGACTCGCCAAAAGAACTTATTAAAATATAAGAGCTCTTATTTTCGTTGAGTTTTGGCACTGAGAAATGGCCAATTTACCTTATAGCTTATTACTCAAATTAAGAAAAAGCGAATGGTGTCACAACATTATTTGTAATCCAAAGCAATTTGTGTCTGTTCCAAATTAGTGCTTTGGATTCAATAATGTATAGGTACACTTATATATATTTTTTTTTTTTCTTGATTAATTAATGGATTTTTGTACGCTTGTGACGATGTCAATCTCATCGTATTTTTACAAATGATAACTTAACTAAATAAACTAATCTTAATCACGCAAAACTTTACTTAATCTAATATATTATCTAATAAAAAATTATATAATATATTTACTGCTTCAGAAGTACGTTTACCTAAATTACCATGGAATATTCCATCATCCATTTTAACGAGTTGAGAAGTGCGTTTTTTTTGTTATTCTATCGGACACATTCCACCAAGACAGAAAGAAAGAAAGAAAAAAGAAAAAAAAAACCACCCACCATCCTCTATTTTACCACATACCTCATAGTTAGGAGAGTACTATTTTCGCATGAGAAATGCAATATATTCTATGAAGTTATCAAATAACAATAATTTAGTAAAAGACCCATTTCACTTTTCAAACTGGCACAATTATTATAAAAAAGCTAATTTTATTGTTTGAATTTTAGATGGCAGTGAAGAAAACCATAGCCTGTTGACAAAAAAAGATCAACCGCTGTCATTTTTAACCGACTTCTAAAAAAGGAGGAGGTTTTCAATACGGATGTTTGTATTTTTTTTTTTTTTTTGGTTGTTTAAACAACCAATATTATATAATTTGAAAAACTATTTTTTTGTTGGAAAGGGTATACTTCCCAAATGGTCCCATAGAACTTTCATCAAAAATGGTTCAGTAGTTTGGTTTTCAACCAAAATTAATGGCAAAAAAATTACAACTTAAAAGTGAAAAATAAAAACTTTTTTGAAAAAAAAAACAACCGACTTCCAAAAACGACACTAAAAAGTGAAACATAACTTTAATTTCGGAAATCGGTGGCAAATAACGAAAATGCGAACCCAACGACGCCGACTTCCGAAATTAAAGTTATTTTTCACTTTGTAGTGTCGTCTTTGGAAGTCGGTTGTTTTTTTTTTTTTTTTTCAAAAAAGTTTTATTCTAGCAAATAAAAAATCTGTATTTTTCTTTTACTAAACTCACAGTATAACAAGGGCTTTTTCTCACACAGAGAAGGAACAAGATAATTTCAAACCATTAAAGCCTTTCCTCACAATGTTTTCCTTCACGGTAATTTTTATTTTCTCAACGTATATTTAATGTGTAAGCGACTGTATAAGCTTTTGTCATAGTAAAAGCAAACAAGTACGCCAACTCAAGCCCCGAGCGAGCGATAATAGCCTAAACTCGTAGGGCTGTCACTTATACTTTATTCAATCGTCAAAAATGCATAGTCAATCTCTATACAAAACAATGTTCTCCTGTAGGGTAAGCATCAGGGACCTTTAATACAAAGTTTTTTTAAATTATTTTTTCTACACACGGCTACACATCAAGCTATGCAAAACCAGTAGTATTAGCTGACCGTTCACTGTGAGAAAATATCATGCAAAGTGAGGCCAAGACAAACTGGTTTTGTATAGCTTGACGTGTAGCCGTGTGTGAGTACATAGACCAGAGCCGACTACATTTTTTTCATTGCCTACGGCATGTTATCTGTTTAGTTATTTGAAAAATTACGATCGAAATATATGACTAATAAAAACGTGGTTTTACTGAATCATGTATTTATTCAAATAAAATTAAATGATTATGAAGTCTTTGTAGTTAAAGGAGGTAGGTAGGTACACGTACAAATTATTTATTACGAGCAGCAGGGCAGCGGCGAAGCGTGCGCGGGCGCGGGCGATATTACCGGCGTCACAGCCAGGACTGGCGCACCTTTAGCAGCGATAAATTTTGTCAGTGTGTGCGTGCGACGACGCATACGTACGAGCGCGCTCACATACAAACCGCGCGCGGTGCGAATGTATGAAGATGTCGTACTTGTTTGCTTTTACTATGCTTTTGTATACCTCCAGGCGTTTTGAGGTTATCCCTTTGTACCTTTCTTATACTCGAGAGGAGTTTTGTACGTTCAGTTTTGTAGGTTCAGGTTTATTACAAGTTATAAGCCTTGTCAACGTCATGGTAGATGCTTTGTGTATGTTTACTAAATATTGCAATTGATTATACCTACTACTGCTTATATTGATTTTTATTTTTCTTTTTTATCTGCTGTATATTATTATTGTGTGCCTATCTGCTGTACATATTGTAGTATGTGTAGGCAAAAATGTGGACTGCAGATATAATGGATCAATTAAATTACGAATCGCTGACACAACTGACATTTATTTTTACAAAATGTAAAAAGAGTAAAAAACCATAAATATGTATAAAAAGGTCGCAACAGTCTGTGCTCTGTAAATACTCGTAAATGTATTTTTTATTTTTCTAATATTTACTTTTACCATCTCCAACTTTCTACAAATAATCTATGAAAGCGTTAGTTTACAAAAACCTGTTATCGCTTCTGGGTTCTGATGTAATCTCAGGACAGATCAAGAAAAGAAGAAAAAACAGTCACTTCTTCAGTCTGAAGAAAGTGATGTCATCAATATTGCGCATAACCCTCGACCTTTCGTCGATATTGCTCTATTTTCTTTAATATAGTAACTCTGTCTGTCTGCCCAATTGTTTGTTACCTTTTCACGCTGAAAGCAATAAACTGATGGTTATGAAATTTAACAGATGGCCTCGCATTCTGGATGTATAAATAATTATGAAATACCGAAATACACGCAGAGGTTGTCCCAGGCAACAACTAGTAACTAAAACATCAATTAATAATAATAACAAAAAACTAACCCCTCCTCCTCTCCTCCTTAATAACTTTAATAATAATAAAAACTTTATTGCTCAAAAAATTACAGAGATTAGCCCCAAACTAGGCAAGCCTGGGTCTTGGGCACCAATATGGAGGGTTTACCATTTAAACATTTATTTTAAAAACATGTTCGAATCAATAAAAGTAAAATATGTTTGCATCAAATTACAAAAAAAAACTACATAAAATATAAAAATCAAAATTAAACAAAACATAACAATCAAATCGAGAATTAAAAGAAAATACTGGTAATAATAATAAAACTAGAAAAAGAAAAACGCTATTATTATGTGAATGAGTGTGAGTATAAGTGTGTGATCATATGTGTAGTGAATGAGTGTGAGTATGTGTGATCATGTGTTGTGAATGAGTGTGAGAGTGTGTGATCGTGTGATGGTAAGTTTGAGGGTGTTTAAGCGTGAGTAGGTGTATGTGAGATAAACAAATGAGGTTGGACGTGCGCCTGCGCTCGGGGCTGGCTGTAGCGGTGAGCCAGTGTGACACGTACACTATACATATAGTTAGTTAGTGTTGTGATAGTGATCACTACAAGTGTATGTGTGCAAGAACTATTTAACCACTGTAATAATCTGTTCTGCTTCGTCATATGACATGTTTAGTAACCAGGATGTTAGTGTATTTTTTATTTGTTTGCGAGTGCAGTTTCTTATATTGCACGGTTTGATCACCGCGTTATATAGACGTGTACATGTTGATAATGTGGGAGTCTTTGTGTGCGACTGCCTATCTGAAGGCCAATTCTCGTAATTTAAAACGTTCAAAATCTAGTCGCAGTCTCATCTCGGCGATGAACAAATGTCAAAAACTTGTCAAAATGTAGGGAAATTAGACGTATTATTGACAGATTGAGACAGATCAGAGGGGAAATTCTCGTAATTTTAAGAACGTTCACAGTCTGATCTCAGTCTCAACCTACCAAAAAATACTTCTAATTTCCCTACATTTTAACATTTGTTTGTCGCCAAGATGAGACTGCGACTAGATTTTGAACGTTTTAATCGTTAAATGTAAATCGTAAACGTTCAATATCCCTGCCAGCACTTCTAATCACATTCAGCATAATGATGGCAAGAATTTACTTTAGAAAACACGGAATACAGCACACTCTCTTGACACTTGATCGTCGAGATGGCAGCAACCCGTAACTACCCGTAACTACTAACAAATATCTACAAATGACAGTCGGAAGCAACGGCTTAACGTGCTTTCCGATACATAAACATACAGTCTCTAAATAATTGGAATCCGTACCGATCGATAAGCAAACACGAACGGAACTAAAGCTGCAGACTTCAGATTTTCATTAAAATTTAATCCGCATGTATCAGTGTGTTGGAGCCGCGATAGTTTGTTTTTTATCGAATGACTGAACGAAATGTGATTTTTGCCGATTCACAACTGTGGCTTTGGTCTGATATATACTTTTAGACAATGCGATGGAGGCACATTTGTAACCCGTACCTACACAATTTGTGGTAAAACCTCCCGGTACCTCAATCTGAATAGCTTTTTCACACTATGTTGGGGGTGGCTTCCAGTTTAACCGTATGCAGCTGAATACCAGTATTTAAACCCCAAACGACGACGTTGTATATTATCTGTGTGTCTATTTGTGGCATTGTAGCTCTCGAACGGTTAAACCAATTTAGTTTTCTTTTTCTTTGTAAGGTGACTTGATCGAGTGTGTTCTAAAGGGCCAATATATATTATGTTTTTACTTTTTAGAGGTTGAATATGGAGCAACTGCCTAAAACCTCTCAGTACCTACCTACATAACTCACCGTCCGATCAGGACCAGGACCGTGCCGGACGGCGCGTATGTGTTCCACGTGCGCCTCAAAGAGATGTCAGCAGAAGTGACGGGGCCCGATAGGGCCGAAGCCTGCCAGGGTAGCGGGATCGTCCGAAAGGGTTACCGCTGCCCTGGAACATAAAGAGCTAAGGAAGGAACACGGGTGGGTTTTATTCAGTAAGAGTCTGACACTCCCTTCTGCTCCACCCAGAGCAGGAGGACTCATTTGATGATTTCCCATCCTGAAAAAAAAAAAAAGTACCTACCTACATACCTACCTAGAATGGTATTGCGATAGTATTGAGATACGTATCAATAAATGCATACTATACGTTGAAGAAGACCAAACAAATTGAAAACATTTTTTTGGCTCATTAAAATGTGCGCTGCCTGGAACTGGTTCCTTGCAGACTCATGAATACTGTTTCTATGGATGTAAACAACGTGAGGCCCTGTATAGACTTCTTACTTCATTTTCAGGGTATGAGTTAGGATATATTAATGTTCCCCCAGCTAGGACACAGGCCTCCTCTCGTTGAGAGGGAGTGGGCCGTATCCACCGCGCGGGCCCAGTGCTGGTTGGTAGATGTCACATTGCCTTCGAACTTTTGGTTCTAGGACGTGCCGATTTCTTCACCGAACTGTAAATTGTTATTTTCTTCTGTAGCGGTATCTACAACGCCACATGCGAACAACGCGTCATACTGACGTCACGCAAATCCTGCATCTCGCAAGCAGAGTTTACCGCGCAAATAGTATGGATACAATTTCCCAACATCAATCGTTGGGCAATTGCCCGCCAGACACAACACCCGTCTGGTCGGAGGATCCTCCCTTTTCTATGGAGGTTGAGTGAACTTTACACCCTGTTCCTCATGCCTCCAAACTTCTATAACTAGAGCCAGACCTGCCATAGTTTTTTTGCCGTTTTTTTAGTTAACAAAAGTGCTAATATTACTAGGTAATGTGGAATTATTATTGTTGTCAAATTGGGTTTTCTTACGAGAATGTTATAAATATCACTGGCAAATCTTCAATTCCTCATAAATTCCATACACGTTTTGCTACAAAATATTCGAGTTTCAACTAAAAAGCGTTGAAGCGCGGACGTTATATCTCCAAGGAATCTGTTGACGCGAAACGAATGTGTCTGACAGATACGCGGGGTCGTATCAAAGTTACAGATTCTGAACGTTACCTTTTAATAGAAGACGGACATTGACAGACAAGGAATGATGATTTTTTGAGGGTTAATTTGACCATAATGTCAACTTTTTTTTCTTCGTGTCGCTGAATTTCTCAGATCTTCAATCAATCAACTCGGCTTATCGCAGTCCACTGCTGGACATAGGACTGTCCCAGGCTGCGCCACAAAACCCTGTCCTCCGCCTTCCGTATCCAGTTTATCTCAGCCACCTTCTTTAGGTCGTCTTCCTAAATCTTGTTGGCCCAAAACTTTGCCAATTCCATGGCGTTGTCGGTGGCAGCACAGAAGTTACGTTGCCTGCATGTTTTGGGGCACAGAGGTATAGGAAGTGGAGCATAGTTTGTGACATAGCTCCATATTTACACCCTACTGCCGTTCCGTCGAGGTAGCCCCACTTTACCAGGTTGGAGGTACATCTTCCATTTTGTCAGGTGATAATGAGGTACGGAACCTTCAAAATGAAATAAAACATTCAATGTTGACGAACTTCAGTTTTATCTAGTACAGAAAATAAGCCCTCAAAAGGTATTTCTCCGATATAAGATACTTAAAGATTGAGAAAACTTATCTCAGTTTACTTATTATTTAGACAGTTCGGACTCAGCTTACGAAGAAACAATTAGAACTTGAATTATAAATAACTTACTTTACTTTGTCTGTCGTATTCTTGAACTTAAGATTGTAATCTGAAGCCAAATTCACGTTCAACGATTCCGCCTATACAGTCAGCGACTAAAAGATGTAAGCTACAAGATCTCACTTAACTGTCTAGACATTGTGTATCAATGTTATAATCCACCATGAGTTTGCAGAGAAAGCAAAGTCTGTATAGCTTTATAAACAATTTAATAACAATACTACACTTTGACAAGATAATACTATTTCTAAATACACAAAATATTGAGAGTGTTCAAGCTCGACTGCCATGTTCCCAAGTGAGATTGTATACAGCTGGTTGCTGTCAACTGGCAAAGTCAGCTTAACAACTAATAATCAATGTTGTTACTCCGGCACATGTCTACAATTTTACAAAATCATCTTAAGGCTACCCTTTTCCCAACTATATTGGGGTCGGCTTCCAGCCTAACCGGATGCAGCTGAATACCAGTATTTTACATGGAGCGACTGCCTATCAGACCTCCACAATCCAGTTACTGGATAATACGATACCTCTAGGTAAGACTGGTTGTCAGACTTTCGGGCTTCTGACTACCGAAACGACTGTCAACGATCCACGAATACCAGCCGGCACCAACGGCTTAACGTGTTTTCCGTGGCACGGAGGGGTCTGGGTATGTAAAGATGGCTACCCATCCACTGACCAACCGCGGCAAGTGTAACTTAACCTGATTGATCGACCTATGCGGCTGTTATTACTTAGCCACGGGCCCCTCGTATACAAATAGAGATGCAAGAGAACAATACACAGTAGTGTATTTATATCAGCACGTACTTTACAAGGACTTGTATTGTTTGTCCTCGACACGTGCCTGCCCTACACTGAGGGAATCAAATGGTTCCGATAATATTGGCAGTATTGAACAAACTTTCGACTACGTTATTAGAACTGCGCTATGCGTTCAATTTTATTTATTTTTTACTAACCTGCGCTGGGCAAAGGCCTCCCACCATTCGTTCCATTTTCCGCAAGCCTGTGCGCCCTCCTTCCAGTTTTGTCGGAACCTATCCAGCTCGTCCCACCATCTCCTACGTGGTCTCCCGCGACCCCGCCTCGCTCTCTCAGGGCACCAATTCTGTGCTATTTGGGCCCACAGTTTGTTTGACATGCGGCAGACATATCCTGCGTAGTCCCATTTAAGTTGGGCAGCTTTATGAGCCACGTCAGCTATCTTTGCTTTGGAGCGCAATATTGCGTTTCAAACATGATCCGTTAATTTAATGCCTAGTATACTGCGCTCCGTTGCTCGTTGGCAGACCTTGTTCAATTAATTGAAGTTATATGAGAGGTAAGGTCAGTAATTAAAAAAATAGCCGTGGTTGTGTGTGAATGAAAGGTTTCGGCTTCTAAAAGGAAATTGCGATAGACTTAGAGAGAATGTATTTCTGTGGCATTAAGGCCATCCGACTTACGAGTTAGTAGGTCGTGGGTTCGAACCCAGGCAGGCGCTTTACTTTGTTATTTATTTCAAGTGCCACTGCTCTCAAAAACGGTGAAGGATAACATAGTGAGGAAACGACTTGTTCGTCCGGCATTTCCTAGAAACATTCGAAAACATGTGACATCTAGCAACTTGCATTGGGCCTGTGTAGTGGATTACGGGTCGTTTCCTGTCACAGAGAAAGAGGACTGTGTCGCAGCAGTGGGACCGTTATAAGCTGATTATGTTATCAAGACCGTCATAGAACAATATTTTTTTCATTGAATAAATACTAAATACATGAGAATATAGTGATTGTAATGATCCCGAGATTGAATCAAAAACCTCCAAAGAAACCTATCTAGTTCATCATAGTCGTCATCAGCCATGATATAGCACTACACTGCTGAACAGAGGTCTCTCCAATGGAACATTTTCAAATTCAATCACTACTGTTAGTAGTTAGTTTACCTATTCATTAAAAACCAGTTGCACCCGCGGTTTCACCCACATAAATCTCGACCTCGGGGGAATATCGGGATAATAGATATCTTATGTCCTCATCCAGGTCATGTTTCACTCATGTGCCAAATTTCATCCAAAACCGGTCAACCGTTAAGCGTGAAAGCGTAACAACAAAAAATCAATTATAATAAATTAAAATCAATTAAATCAATTATAATCGGTCTTCCCGTCCGATTATAATTTGGGTGTTTTCAAGGCTAGAGTGAATAGGCTCTTAATAAATTAGTGCGCTTACCATCAACGATTGCATCTCTGCTTTCCATCAGGCGGGATCGCAGTCAAGCGCTAGTTTATAAAATTAAAAAAAAAAAAAACAAATATTTTCTCTTCTAAAATATCAGTTTAGATACTCAGCAAATACATTTTTTATTGCAAAAACATTCAGCGTTATAATACTGAAGTAATGGAAATCGTTTTACAATAAAAACTAAAAAGCTTTTTATTACTTTTCCAGCCTATTGTTTGAGGAAAAACTTAGTGCCAACTAAGCCATGGCCTTGTTAGAAAATGTATAGGAAATTTAATTACCGTTGTCATTAGTGTGTTTGAAAGGCACAGGAAAATGTTATTAAATCACAATATTGATAGAATTTTATAACAACGTTGAATCCTGAGGGCGAAGACAAAGTGGCATTCTATCAGCAATAAGTACTACCATTATCAGCCTATAATATTCCCACTGCTGGGACACAGGCCTCCTATCTGTGAGAGGGAGTGGGCTGTAATCCACCACGCGGGCCCAGTGCGGGTTGACTGAAGGCACATGTTTTCGAATATTTGGCCCTAGGACATGCTGATTTCCATACGATGTTTTCCTTCACCGTTTTTGAAAGCAGTGGTGATGAAATAGTTTACAAAAATTAAATTGCTGCTTGGGTTCGAACCTACGACCTACAAGTGGTAAGTCACGGACTAGGAAAACTTACTGCTCTCAAGCAGTAAGTAACAGTAGTAGGAAGAATTAGTAATACATATTGGGAATGACTTAATCTACCGAAAAGCTTATTGCAGATATACAAATTGCTTTAAAAGCGTTTATTATCACTTGTTTAAGCGCTTTGGTGGAATTAGAAGGTTTGTGTCAAGTCAAAACAGTAAAATTATTTTAGCCGAAAGACAGGGCCACAAAAATAACACGACTTAAAAGTCACATGGTTAGATTTCATAACTTAAATTTAATCCACGAGCATACTTGATTTTGATAAAATATGTGTTCGTAAATGAATGTTTTATTCAGTCACAATTTTTCAGTAGACGGGCGTCGATGTCTCTTTGAAGAAAATCGATAGAAAGATATTTCGTGAACGAGCGAAAGGGTTGGCGCTGCATCCGTTTTGATTCGTCGCTTTTGGCTTATTTCTTACTAGATTTTGTCCGTGGCTTCGCCTTCGTGGATGTCGGAAAATATCCCATGGAAACGTACTTAAAAACGGGATTAAAATACCCTAAGGACTGATTTTTCAATCGACAGGTAATTTTTATTCGTGGAATAAAATTGACTTCTGATTTTGTAAAATATTCCTGCGATAAAATTATGTGGTTTTGGAAAAATCAGCCCTAGGTATTACGCCTTAAAGGATTCCTTCATCGAAAGACAAGCTGTTATGAACGGAGCCGAATGCCGAGAATTATGATTTAGTCTAAGTTAATTAGTCTTCTTTTCTTTTATAATAATAATAATAATAATACAGTTTATTTCTCTCATAAAGGTACATTGTTATAGAAGTGTGTATATAAGTATACAAATTTTGCCTTATGTTAGAACCTTTGTGAGAGCTGGAGTCTGAACTAGGTTCGGGACCTGTATGACAGATCTCCAGGCTCACACCCCTTTGAACATTTATCATAATTAACGGCATCTAGATTCAGTATAAACATATCACTATTAGCTAACAGTTTCGATTAGAGAGGTAAGTCTATAAGAAAAAACAAAGCAACAAATATTTGTGAAGTGTTATGTATGGTGGTGTTATTGTAGGATTGTGTGTGTAGTGTGTGAATGTGTGAGGATGTTATGTGTATGTGCATGTAAGGTAATGAGAGTTTGTGCTAATTAGTAAATATGAGTGGGAAGTAGGTTCAAAATTATTTAATGGTTTGGATGATACTTTCTGTACTTTCATAGTCCATGTCCAGCAGCCAGTTCCTTACAGTAATTTTGCATTTATATTTGTTCGATCGCGAGTTTTCCCTTAAGCTCGATAGATGGCGTTGTACCATTTGGGTATTTTTCTGAATCGCGGTGTCGAGATTCTCCGCGTATATGGTATAAGGTCTAGAAGAAAATAAATTTTTTGTACTCGCTTTGGAAAGACGTTGTTTTATTTGACTTATCGTCCTCGGCAGTTGTCAAGTACCGAACATTTTGGTCCTAACGAGTCGGATCGCGAAAAGTGGAATCGCGTCGACAAGTGAAGTGACAGTTTTGTGACGTCTGGTGAGGCATAGAAACCAGTGGTGGATCGCCCTGAAGTGCCTGTAAAATCCCCGGTGTGTGGGTGATCAGCGGTGTCCAGCAGTGCAGCAACGAGGTTTGCGGCCGGCTCCGCCAGGGGGCGCCACCAGCATCAAGACTGACTTCATGCGGCAACGGTGACAACAGCAGAGCGACGAGACGTGAGCAAGTGACGTCACGGACAGTGACGACACTCAGCGGTACCAGCAGTGACATCAAGAGTGACGACGACTCACGCAGCAGCGACGTGCTTGGAGAGGTTTGGCTGACAAAACTGTGAGTTCCAGTGTTTTATTATGTTGTAGACTTGTGAAGTTTGAAGATCAACTTGGTTGACTTAAAGTGCAATTACAAGTGTTCGAGTTTTAAGATTTAGTAGTAGTTTAGACTTTTTATTATTGTGTGTATTGTTGTGACGGAAAATCTATGTTCGATTTTCCTAACTTCAAACGTGTTCTAAACACTTGTAAGAAATTTACCGGTTTTATTTATTGACTTGTTTATTCTTTGTCTGTTGCGTTTTAAGATTAGTGAATTTGATAATATTACTTAGAAAATTCTGTACACAATGGAATCCTTAGGTAAATTGCAATTAAATAATAAATCAATTATAGAAAAAGGTAGAATTAACTTTAAAAAATCACCTAAGGATCGTCTCACACAAAGTTACATTGAAACGAGACTAGAATCATTAGAGGTACAGTGGAAACAATTTGTTGAAACGCATAAGCGCATCATAGAAAAAGCAACCGACGAGGAATTAAAAAAGAATGTTTATTTTACGGCAGAAACATATGATATAACCGAAGAATTGTATATAACATATAAGTCTGAATTAAAAGAGCACTTACTTCAAGCTAGTCCGTGTAAAGATACTAAGCCAAGTAATAATAATAAACATATCAGTTCAAATGTGAAATTGCCTCAAATTAGTTTGCCTACGTTCACGGGTCTCTATTCCGAATGGGTTACGTTCCGCGATTTGTTTACGTCACTAATTCATAAAAATGATACACTGGATGACGTTCAAAAACTCCATTATTTAAAGAGTCATCTCTCTGGCGAAGCAGAACAGCTGCTCCGACACATTCCTGTGACTGCGTCTAACTATAATGAGTGTTGGTCGATTCTAAACAAACGATTTGATAACAAAAGGTTTTTAGTTAACTGCATGCTCAAACGGCTTGTCCATCAATCATCGATTACTAAAGAATCATCGTCAAACGTTAAAACGCTGTTAGATACAACTGTTGACTGCTTGCATGGTTTACGCAGTCTAGGTATTGACGTCAGCTCATGGGATGCAATTGTTGTTTACTTAGGCACCGAAAAGTTAGATACAGAGTCCCGTAAATTGTGGGAACTAAGAATTAATAGTACAAGTCCTAATGATGACTTACCTACTTTTGATGAGTTCAAAAGTTTTATGGAGTCTAGGTTTAGAGCCTTAGAATATTTAGATCCTAAAGTAAATAAACAAAATAGTGCTCGTGATAATAATGCCAAATCTTTTCATGTCGCTTCTCAAAGTTGTGTATTATGTTCTGGAGACCATAAATTGTGTCACTGCAAAACATTTGCTAAGAAAGATTGTGACGAGCGTCGGGATTTTGCACGAGTCAGTAAGCTTTGTTATAACTGTCTAGGAACAAACCATTCCGTCTATTCTTGTCGTCAAAATACTAAATGTCACGTTTGTAAGAAGAAGCACCACACACTGCTTCACCCAAAATCAACTGCCAATTCTGCTGAAATTGTTGATAGTTCAGCAGAAACGAAGGTGGTGGCGGCGAATGCAGCCACCTCTTCCAGTCAAAGCGATACCAAACCCACTTGTTGTTTTGCGGATGTTCACAACCACGGTCTGTTAGCCACAGCCTTGGTCAACGTTGAGTCGAGAACTGGTACTGCTGTTGTTTTAAGAGCTCTGATGGACCAGGGCTCTCAAGTCTCTTTCATCACAGAGGCTGTAGTACAGTTGCTAGGACTAAAGAAAACACCTGCTCACACTGACATATTTCGACTAGGCGATGACGAGGGAAACTCAATGCCATCTAAGTGGATGGTTCGATTTAAATTGCAATCACGTCTAGATCCCACCTTTAGTTTATATGTCGATGCTTATGTATTGAATAAACTCACATCTCATCTTCCCGAGAAGAAGATCACTCAGGTATCGGCTTCGTTCTCGTCCTTAAAATTAGCTGATCCGACCTTTAATACGCCAGGGAAAATTGATTTACTGTTGAGTACGCGTGTGGTCGGAGAAGTTTTATTAGATGGTTTAGTCAAGGGTCCGCCGGGATCTCCAGTCGCTCAGAAGACTAAGTTGGGCTGGATCTTGTCTGGTGAGATCCCATTGTCAGCAATCTCTAAGTCAGTATGTTATCATACTGTAGTACAATCAGCGGGTGTCAATGACCTTTTGCGTAAGTTTTGGGAGTTGGAGTCGGAGCCCTCAGTTCGTAGTGTGATCTTGACTGAAGAAGAACAAAAATGCGAGGATTTCTACTCTAAAACCACCAAACGCGACGCAACCGGGAGGTATGTTGTAAAACTACCATTCAAAACAAATTCGCCCAGTTGCACGTCTGGGGGTTCAGAGGTCATTGCCCGTAGGCGCTTCATCAACTTAGAGAATAGATTATTAAAAGAACCGGAATTTAGGACACAGTATAGTGCAGTCATTAATGAATACATTCAACTGGGACATGCTGAAGTCGTCCCTCAAATAGAATTAGGTAAGGATGCGTTCTACCTACCACATCACGCGGTGGTGCGTGAGGATAAAATCACCACTAAGGTTAGGGTCGTCTTTGACGCTTCATGTTCAGGCCACAACGGTGTAGCATTAAATACAGAATTAATGGTTGGCCCAACCCTACAACCTGATTTGCGTCAAACTATTATGCGGTGGCGCTGTCACCCCATAAGTTTGGTCGCAGACATAGTGAAAATGTACCGTCAGGTCAAGGTTGCAGATGAGGACGTTAATTATCAGCGCATTTTTTGGCGTGACAACCCAAACGCTGAACTGAAGCATATTCGGTTGTTGCGGGTTACTTTTGGAATGTCCTCTGCGCCATACCTAGCGGTTCGGTCTCTGCAGCAACTAGCTCGGGACGAAGGAAGCGACTTTCCTCTAGTGGCAGACAGAGTCTTTACATCGTTCTATGTAGACGACCTGTTGACGGGTTGTCAATCTGTCGCTGAAGGGGAACTTATTTATCACCAGCTTAATCAATTGTTAGGTCGTGGGGGCTTCAAGCTTCAAAAATGGTCTAGCAGCAGTGACGAATTGTTAACCAAAATAAACGAGGATACTGCTAGGCAGGACAATCTGGAGCTTAAGATGGATACGCTCACTAAAATTTTAGGATTAACTTATCAAAGAAAGTCAGATGAGTTTAGATACACTGTGCAACTTCCCCCGCCCGTAACCCCCATAACCAAGCGAAAGGTGATCTCTGATATCGCTCGCTTATTTGACCCTCTTGGCTGGCTTGCGCCGGTGATAATAACAGCCAAGGTGTTTATTCAACGCCTGTGGTTAGCAGGCTCGGAATGGGACGATGTACTTCCAGATCACCTGTTAAAGGAATGGCTTAGTTTTAGAAACAACCTTAATCATCTTAGGGACTTCCGTTTGCCACGTTGGATCAACACGAGTCAACTTGACGTCCTGCTTGAGTTGCACGGATTCTCTGACGCCTCAAATGTTGCTTACGCAGCCGTTGTCTATGTTCGTTGTATTGATGTCAATGGTCACGTTCATGTTAGTCTAGTTGCAGCTAAAACCAAGGTGGCCCCTGTCAAACAGGTATCAATACCTCGTTTGGAGTTATGTGGCGCTGTGCTGCTTTCAAAACTTCTGCGTGAAGTTTCCGATACCTTGGGTATCTGTAAAGAAAACATACATGCCTGGACTGACTCAACAGTGGTGCTCGCCTGGTTGAGCAGCCACCCCAGCCGCTGGAAGACCTTTGTCGGTAACAGAGTATCTGAAATACTTACCGTTATGGAGATTAGTCAGTGGTCGCACGTCCAGTCCAGTGATAATCCCGCAGATAGCGCATCGCGCGGAGTTAATCCCTCCGAGTGCGCTAACCTAGAGTTGTGGACACAGGGACCTAATTGGCTGAAAAATAAAGAAATTAATTATAGTAGAAGAGAAATTAAAGAAACTAACCTCGAGGAAAGAAAATCATTAGTAGCATGCAACGCAATAGTAAAGGAATCAAGTGAGGATTGTATAATTTTAAAATATTCATCTCTTAGAAAACTTACTAGAGTAGTAGCTTATTGTAAAAGGTTCTTAAAGTTTAAAAATAATAATTATACTACTAAATTCGATAATTTTCTAACACATTCTGAAATTCAAGGGGCATTACTTACCTGCATTAAATTATGTCAAAGGGAATATTTTGGATCAGAGATGGATAGTTTAAAGATAAAGGGAGAAATAAATAAAAAAGGGGTACTTACCTCGCTCAATCCTTACCTGGATCGGGAACAGATTTTGAGAGTTGGTGGTAGGTTACACAGGGCCAACCTTCACGAAGACTCGAAGCATCCTATAATTCTTCCTCGTAAGTCACATTTAACTCACCTCCTGATAGCTGACGCTCATGAGAGAACGTTGCACGGTGGGCCTCAGTTAGTTCTTAATTATTTACGATCCAAATATTGGATAATAAACGCAAAAAGTATCGTTAGACACTACGTGCGCAAATGTGTTACTTGCATCCGTCATTCCGCTCGGTCTGTACATCCTTTAATGGGGTCATTGCCCTCTGCTAGGGTCAATGCTAGCCGACCTTTCTTTAGAAGTGGCGTGGACTATGCAGGTCCTATTAGCGTCCGTCCTAGCAAAGGTCGCGGTTATCACTCCACCAAAGGCTACATATGTTTGTTCGTGTGTATGGCCACTCGAGCCATACATTTAGAAGTCGTCAGTGACATGACATCTCAAGCCTTTTTAGCAGCCTTTAAGCGCTTTACAGCGAGGAGAGGCTATTGTGGTGAGATGTGGAGTGATAACGGAACTACCTTTGTTGGAGCCAACAAGGAGTTGAAGGCATTGTTCAACCACGAAAGGTCCGGCATAGCAACTGATATTGCCGATTGGTTGGCAACCAACGGAACAACCTGGAGCTTCATTCCACCTCACTCTCCGAACTTTGGGGGGCTGTGGGAGGCTGGAGTGAAGTCGACCAAACACCATCTCAAAAGAGTTATTGGTACAAGTACACTCACTTTTGAGGAACTGACAACAGTTCTTGCCCAAATAGAAGCCTGTCTGAACTCCAGGCCTATTTCCACCATCAGCAATAACCCAGAAGATCCATGCCCATTAACACCGGGTCATTTTCTAGTAGGCGAGCCCTTGCTTCTCGTACCCGAAATGAATTTCGAGAATTCTAATATTGGTACATTGAGAAGATGGCAGTTGACTCAACGCATGGTTCAGGACTTCTGGCGCAGGTGGTCGCGTGAGTATCTGGTTCAATTCCACCAAAGGAACAAATGGGCGCACCAAACCGTGGAACCGAACTTGGGTGACGTGGTGTTGGTTATGGAAGATGATCTTCCACCTGCAAGATGGCTCTACGGTATCATTACCGAAAAGCATACTGGCTCGGACAAAATCACTAGAGTGGTTACACTGAGCTGTAAAGGTTCTACTATTAAAAGATCAGTGTCAAAGCTAATTGTGCTTCCTATCACTTCATAAATTATTAGTATGTTCTTGTTCATTAATTGTTGTATTCATGTGTGTTATTTGTATTAATTAATTGTTGGTTAAGTTACAATTTAAGTTTAGAATTAAGATTATTAAGATATTATATGGGTTTAGATTTAGTAAAGATTATGTTTGTTGTTCACATACAGTCCACTATTGTTTACACTTCCCACCAATTCTTGTTTTGTTTCATGGTGGGCGGTCATTTAGTTTTGTTATTAGATTTAAACTAAGTTCTGGACATTCTGTCCATGGTGGGCGGGATGTTCGATCGCGAGTTTTCCCTTAAGCTCGATAGATGGCGTTGTACCATTTGGGTATTTTTCTGAATCGCGGTGTCGAGATTCTCCGCGTATATGGTATAAGGTCTAGAAGAAAATAATTTTTTTGTACTCGCTTTGGAAAGACGTTGTTTTATTTGACTTATCGTCCTCGGCAGTTGTCAAGTACCGAACAATATTTAACCATAGAATACATATGTAAGATTGTATTAGCTTTGTTATATACATAAGGACCAAGGAAGTAGAAGAATCGTTGAGCTAGCTTTGAATGGACAGCAATGGACGAACACACTGTATGCTTTCGTCTCAAGGCTTCGAACCTTTCAGGATTATAGGAATTGCGGGAGTGGACTGTTAGTATTAAATTTAGAATGAACAATTTACGGATAGAGAGGACCTTACAGGTTTCATAAAGTTCGGTAGTAGGAAATTGATAAGGAAGGGACCAACCTACTTTAAGGATCGCTCTTTGTGCACGTTCCAATTTCAACAAATGCGTTTTTGCTGCCCCACCCCAGACAACCACACAGTACTGTGCAATTGACTGGCAGAGAGCTAGATATATTTGTCTAAGCACCTGTGTGTCAGCTACATGGCGGAGATTCTTAAAAACAAAAATCAATTTGCGTAGTCGGGAGGTAAGTAAGTCTATGTGGTTATAAAATGATAATGAGTCATCTATCTGAACACCCAAATATCTTACACTATCTATGCGATTCAGAAGAGGACAGCTGCATGGTGTTTGAGGTGATGCATTACAAGAATGTGCAATCAATGAAAAATGGGATGTTGAAGGTTTTCCAGCCTTTGACAGAGAAAAGGTAAGATACTTGGATTTGTCTACATTTAGAGTGAGTAGGTTATGAGACAGCCAGTCAGTAACAATGTCGAGTCCTAGTTGTGCGTAATTATATGTCGACTCCCAGGAATACCCGTGGAATATTAAGGCAGTATCATCTGCGTAGGTAAAGATGGATCCATTAGAGAGTTCGTGACAACAAAGGTCATTAATATAGATGAGAAACAAGGTTGGTCCAATGATACTACCCTGGGGTACACCGTAGGTTATAGGGAGTTCGTCGCTCATCCAGTCACCTATTTTGACACATTGGCGTCTTCCTGTAAGATAACTCGCGAAGAGTGAGAGCTGATCACCTCTGATACCAATCTTCTCAAGCTTAGCAATGAGAGCAGGAATTGAGATTGTATCAAAGGCTTTTGCCAGATCTAGGAAGACGCCAATAACATACTGTTTATCATCTAGATGAGACACAATGTTATTCGTGAGATCTAAAACCGCATTACTGGTGGACACTCCCGAACGAAAACCATATTGGCTAGAAGACAAAAGATGATTTTGCTCTAGGTATTTGACGAGCCTATTATTCATGAGCCTTTCTAGCAGTTTAGATAGAGTAGGTAAGATTGATATAGGTCTGTAGTTATGAGGTTTATCTCTGTCACCGCTCTTATGCACAGGGTGAACGATTGCCAGCTTGAATGCATCAGGAAAGACTCCTGTACTGAATGCAAGGTTGTATAAATATGTGAGGTGGGGAATAAGTAAGTGCTTAAATTTTTTAAGAAATGTACCCGACACGTTATCAGAGCCTACCGCACAATCAGTCCTAAGCGCGTCAATTAAAAGTTCCAACTCAGAATTGTCAGTTTGTAAAAGGACAAAGGTTTTGTGATTCTGGATATTATCCTGTTGTAACGGTGTAGCTGGTACGATTATGTTTTCAGCAAGTGTGCGTCCAATATTTGCGAAATAAGTGTTGACCTCATTAACAGAACATTTGGGTTCAGATGATGACAAAAGATCGGTTGCAAGTGTTTTTTGTTTAGCTGTATTGGTAATTATCTTTATAGCTTCCCATATTTTTTTATTATTGTTTTGTGCGTCATTGATAAGCTTTTTATCGTAGTTACGTTTAGCAGTTTTGAGCAACATGGAACAGTAATTCCTGTACCTTTTAAATGTAATTTTAAAAACCTCGTTTTCTGGGGATTTCTTTAATTTTAGATGCAGGTTATCACGGTTTCGGAGACATCTTAAGAGCCCTGGGGTCATCCATGGCTTTTTCAGCCGTTTTCGATATGGCACAACTTTAAGGATCATGTTTTGTAGTATGATTACATTTAGCGTATTTATAAAGTAGTTAGTAGCATCATTAACATTATGGTGAAATTGAAATTGTCAAGCATTAGTTCAATTTTAACGTAGTCGAGCACTTTTGACGTTTAACGGAAGGGCATTGGCAGGTTTAGAAAGTTGAACGAACAACAGAACAGTATCATGGTCAGTGACTGAGGTGCTAGCGACATAAGAGAAAGCCGGGAGTTTTGATTTTAGCATTACATGATCAAGGCATGAGCTATTGTAACGAGTGGGAAGCGTATGTGCCGGCAACATACCGTGAAATGCAAACATAGTGAGATACTCAGTAGCACGAGAGTCGTTACTACTGTCAGAGATGTCAATATTGATGTCACCCGTGACAATAATATTACTATATACTTTTATAAACAATTTATGTGCCAAATTTCATCCAAATCCGTTCAGGCAGACAGACAAACGGACAAAAATTCTTAGTTACTATTTTATTATATGTATAGATCATACTACCTACTGTTCATGGCATACCGGCTTGTTTGTGATTTATGACGAGAACGTATCGTGTTTGTGTTTATGATTTTTATGTTGATTTTTTTCTGTGATATTTTTTGTGGTTTGTGGCTAGAGATTGATTCTGGTTGGCTTCATGTACAAACACGCTTTTAAGACGGTATAGTAGGAATAAGTTTAAAATCTTTCAAGAATGTTTTAAGAAATAAATTACGTATCAGAAGTTTGACTCTTAGGTATGTTTTGGTTTGGTTTATGTATATTATATTATCAAAATCAATTGCCGTGCGTTGCATAATGCAAAATCAGCTTATAACGTTCCCAAAACTACTAGTCTCGCCAAAACCCTAAAATAGCTTGACCGATTGTGATGAAACTTTAGTAAGTTGTTGTGTGCGAGCCGGAGAAGGTTCCTTACAAAACAAAATTTGAAAAGCATTGCAATGGATTGCAGACGGACCGTAGCTAGTACAGTCACGAGCACTAATATGTCAACACTTGGCCACTTTCAATTGCGATTTTTTCGTGTGATAACGAATGCAACGTCGAAATACGACATATTACATAAACCCATGGGTTCAAAAATGCCATGTTCGTAACTACATAAAATTTCATTAAAAAATAAAGGTGTAAATCGCTATTGAATAAAGCCGAGTGTATACATACTTTTGCTCGTGACTGTACAGAATAAAAATTGACAATAGGCTCGCCCGCTACTACATACATGGGACTAAGCCCCGTGTTCCATCGTCTCTTGTCGATGACTCGTATTCTATCCGACCTGCGTACCCCTTCGAAGATTATAGGATGTTATACCGTGTTCATTAGGTTAACCGTTTTTTGACAGCTGTCTTAGAACGTACTTATTCCAGATTACATAAAAGTTCATTTTAAATTGCGTAATAAAATAAATATATAAACTGTCTTATCTTATTGAATTATCTTATGGCTTCTTACAGACATTATAATACCGTAGTTACGTGTATCAATCAATTTATTGTGTGTTGCTGCAATCACTAGTTCCATCTGTCTAAAAACGTTTATCTAATGGACAGGAAATAAGTAATCATGAAAAAATTAACGAACACAACACAACAACGAACAGCCCACATGAATGATCTGTTGTTACAACAAACAAATGAGTCAACATTTGTGTATGCAAATACGAAACTATTGCTTACATAAGCGCCTTATACATTACATTACACACACACATTACATTATATTATTGGCTCCATATAACTAGTATACAGTACCTATATTGTAGTCCGTGTTTATTTGAGTCCAGTAAGCGCTATGAGCAACGTATCACAAACATGCGATCGCCAATATTGGAATTTCAGCTGTTTTTGATATGAAATAATGAGAGTTTTGGATATTTTAAAAGTGTATTTTAGTCGAAGATTTCAGTCGATAATTACTAGAGACCAAACAAATAATAATTAATTAACTAGCTGACCCGGCAAACGTTGTTTTGCCATATAAATTATTTCTAGCTGCCCGGCGCTACTTCGTTCGCGTGGTGTCCTACCCCCTACCCTACTGCTACCCTACTCCTACCCTACTCCTACCCTACCCTACTCCTACCCTACTCCTACCCTACTCCTACCCTACTCCTACCCTATTCCCACCCTACTCCTACACTACTCCTACCCTACTCCTACCCTACTCTTACCCTACTCCTAACCTACTCCTACATTACTCCTACCCTACTCCTATAAGTAAAACGCTGATTGAGTGATAGAACCTAGCGGACCCGGCAGACGTCATCCCACCCGAAAAAGCAGCGCCACCTACCGGGTCCAATTATGTATACAAACCTTGTCCTGACAATAACGAACACAAAAAGAAAGAATTATCCAATTTGGTGCAATCGGAAGTTATGCGCGTACATACATTTCGGTGATTAATTTTTATTTATATAGATTAATCATTAAATTAATTATTTAATATAAACTAATATTACAAAGAGAAAAGATTTGAGTTTTTGTATACATATATTATGTAATCAATCAAATCAATCTACAATGTTCCCACTGCTGGGACACAGGCCTCCTCTCGAAAAGAGGGAATAGGTAGCCATCACGTGGATCCAGTAGGGATTGGTAGATTTTTTGTGTGTTAGTTTGTAATGGATAAGCTCAAAAAATACAACTGAATTTAAGAATTCATTCACCAATATAATCTATTTTATTAGCTCTATTTTTTTTTGTATTGTGGTGTTTTATGACTTCCGCACAAACGAAGTTGAGGTTAAAAGCTAGTAATACATCATTATAGTTTCCGCTTATAAATTATTTCATGTTCCGATAGTTCTAACAACAATATCTATAGGTAACCATTATTTTTTTTTTCAGGATGGGAAATCATCAAATGACTCCTCCCGCTCTGGGTGGAGCAGAAGGGAGTGTCAGACTCTTACTGACTAAAACCCACCCGTGTTCCTTCCTTAGCCCTTTATGTTCCAGGGCAGCGGTAACCCTTTCGGACGATCCCGCTACCCTGGCAGGCTTCGGCCCTATCGGGCCCCGTCACTTCTGCTGACATCTCTTTGAGGCGCACGCGGAACACATACGCGCCATCCGGCACGGGCCTGATCGGACGGTGAGTTACCCATTACTCACCGCCCGCAGGCCCGCGCCTACGGTGGCCGGGAGTCGTCACGCGGCTCCCTCCCGACGCCCGGAGCGTCTCCCGTGGCGGCTGAGGCGTGAGGTGCGTTCCCTCGCCCACCCCACCACCTCCTTCGCTAGCATGACTGCTTCATCTATAGGTAACCTTCATGAAGAAAAGAAAAAGTACCAACTGATTCTGATCCACCGAGTCCGAGACCGAGAAACAAAACGATTCGCCTTATATTCAACGTTCGTGATGGTATATAAAGCCTAAGGTCATATCGTTGGCGGAGGTTTTTCGCACAGTGAATTTTCAACGCACTGCTCATCGCCGAGAGTTGACAATGCAACTTACAGTGTGCTTTTTTGACGCACTGGGATGCGGTCTGTTGGATTTTCAAAGCTCGGCTCGGTTAAAAATTCAGTGCGCGATAAAATCCCGCTGCGATATTTTTACGTCTGTGCGATCGTGGGCTTATGCAAACATTTGTCTTAGTTCGAGTAATTAACGGGAACAGTAATGAGCAAATCCTAGCTGTTAGGAATATTTTTCGAATGAAATACTTGACCTGGAGGACATTAGGTGCGTAGTATTCGTAACCGGCGGATTTTGTTACGAGCATAGTTTTACGTAAAAGCGAAAAAATAAAAAATAAACAGAATTATCAGCAAATTTGAGAATCTGAAAGCACTTCAAAACAGTCAACAATCTAATCAAATCGAAATACATTCTAACTAACCCAAGATCAAAAAATCTACTTGCGATGTTTAAATTTTCCGCTGTATTCATGACATGACATGCTTTGATTTCCCTTGAGACCGGAGTCCCTGATGTCGAAGGTCCTTGTAAATGGATAATAGCTTAGATTTCTGATAATATAAATATGCTAATAGATGTACTTTGGGATTTAAATAATGATAAACGAGGCAACTATAATTTTGTGAGTTGTTTGGAATAATTGGCGCCCAAATGGGACTGACAAGCTGAACTCGTAAATCAAAAAGAATGCCGTAATACATATTTTTGATATGGAAATTGTAGAGGGTATAAAAATGAAAGATATTTTTTGTCAGATGATGATGAGGCTTTCATTTTTGGGTTCTGTATGAGGGAAATTCAGGGAGAGATTGAGATTGTCAGTATGACAGAAATATTTCAGTCTATTGTCGTCTTTAATAAACCACATTATTTTGAGAGAGAAAAGAAGGGGGGCAGTAGTGAATATCTAGGTACCTATTTATTAACACATAAAGCACTTACTTAATACAAAAATATAGAAGAGCAAAATATAAATAAGACACCGAACTGAGAGAGGTGTACTGAACCCTGTTTATCTTAACCGGAGCTTAAATTTCAGTTCTGACTTCACGATCTTCAAATAAACAAAACCAAATATTTCTACCTAGGTAAATCAAACATCAAACACTTTGAATTTCTTTACGCGTAAAAATGTCGCGAAAACACACTTAAAGAGTATCCTTATAACACAGTACAGAAACATTTTCCTGTCAACAGATTTTCGCACTTGGTACTGGGTAAAGACCCACGCAAGCTTATTCCACGTGTCCCCTTTGTAAATATCAATCGCTCTGAAACAAGAAAGAACTTTGTTGAAAATAATTTCTACCAAAGTTTGTATATTTGTAAGGTTTCAAACCCACATGGTGGTTTATAAGTCCTTTGATGATATTACTTCTTGTTAGGGCCAATCCGTGAATGTCAAGGAAAGGGGCCAAGGCGGTGCCGGCTTATAATTAGCATAATATTTTAGATATGTTGTGACCTTTTGTTTAAGGTAATATTATGAGCTTCGGTGATCTTAAAATCATGATATTTCAGAAGGAACAGTGGAAATCTGAAGTTTGTGTTTTTGAATATGCTTAAGTGATTTTCCTTTCTTCTTTATAAATTACTAGCCAGCGACTTCGTTTGAGATCTAGGATGTAAAGTAGCCTATGTCGTTCGTTACCTATGTCATGGTCTATCCGTGTGCCAAACTCTATTTGATCTAAATCTATTACGCCGTTCAAGTATGAAAGTTAAACACTTTCATATTTTTAATATTAGGATAGTTTGCTTTACAGCTGTAACTTTAAAGACCTTATAAAGTGGGTTTTCATTATTTTGCGTTTTTTTTGACTATCTGTTAATAATTAACGTATTGATTTGCACGCCGTACGGTAAAATGCAGCTGATATCATTTATTTATGTTATTAATCTTATACTGTACCTATATTTAGAGCAAATAAAATTCTGATTCTGATTCTGAAATTGCCAATTTATTACATTAAAGAAACATTACGTTGATATCATTTGATGGTTGATATATGTCAACTACCCAAAATATTTGCTGTCATTCCGGATGAAGCTAATGATTAACAGAGAGACTAATAATGATGTTTTGTTTTTGATTTTTTGAGTATTGACTAACATAGTTTTAAGTTATATTTATAGGGGGAAACCGGGACCGCGGTCCCGGTTCCGAAAGCCCCCCGACCCGTTTTAAGACCTTTGTTACTAACAAATATGGACGTGTAATTTGGTCTGCAATAAATGGAATTGTGATTCTAATCATGAATATTTTAATCATATTTTAACCACAATCATAATAATTTCCAAATTCAAGAATATAGACTTAAAAAGGGTTACCACCAGATTCCTCTCGAATTGAAATCGGATGCTGTCCCCGATCTCATTTGAGCACGTTTAATGAACACATCCTGCTCTCATGTCTATCGGGAATTTTAATATCGGCACTCACTCATTGTTAATATACATAGACAAGTTTCTAATGGATAGACGAATTGGAAATTCTATTGAGAGGAAACTAAGAGTTCTTGAAACGGAATTTAAATCGATAATATTTTGATTTTTCGTTACTATTTTGTATCATAATTGAAGAGTGCAAGATGAATGGAAAACGTTTGTAGTTATTACGTTAAGGTTATTTGAAAAAAAAAATATGATACACACTATGTGTTAGACATACTTAAGCAAACAAAATAATAATAATATTTATTTTATTTTCAGGACAACAAAGATCCCATGGGTTAGTAACAATAGCCTTAACCTATGTAATGAAATATTATAAATATTTATTTAGCTTTTTTGCATACATAACATGACAAAACAAACGAAATTACATATAGAAAAAAAAAAACAAAAGAAAATCCTACTAATATTATAAATGTGAAAGTTTGTATGGATGGATGGATGGATGTTTGTTACTCTTATACGCAAAAACTATTGGACGGATTTGGATGAAATTTCGCACACAGATGGTTTTATAATCAGGATTAACATAAGGAGGATACTTTTTATCCCGATATTCCCACGGGATCGAAACCTATGCGGGTGAAACCGCGGGTGCAGCTAGTGTAAAATATTTTAAACTAAAGACAATAAAAATAAATTATAAAAAGAGGTTTTATACCTTCTTGTAGGCTCTAACACCATGAGACTAGAGTTAACTCCATTTTTTCTGGTGTTACTGATGTTGACGACAGAGTTTGCAAAATAAGAAAAAAAAAACACAAAAAAATATGATTATTATTTATTTATAATAATAAGCATACCAACAGCACAGTCACTGAAAACTCAAATTAAATATCATCTAAAATTAGCATTACAGTAACCATGCAAAGAACAGGTATGCATGACATTTTACTTAAAAATATTAGAGAAAAAGGAGAACAATAGAAAGTGTCTCTAGTAGATCTTAATTTCTACATTAAGATCAAAACAGAACAAACCAGTTTGAGATACATAGACGTGCTCTTCACACTGTCTAAATAGGGAACGTCTGTATGAAGCAAAACTCATGGAGAAAATATCAAAAGGAAAATCTGTCAAGTTGGATCTTTCATTATATTGCCTTGCCATACGCTTTCGTGGGCTATTAAATGTGGTATTTAAGGTGGATGTAGGCAATTCAAAAATACGATGATGACGTTTACTACGCTAGTCCCAAAGTTAAAATAACCTGCCAATTGTGCATGGATGGAACCCTTTATAATTTTATGGAGTATTGGTAAGTCAGAATGGCTACGTCTTTCTTTTAAGCTAATCATTTTAAAGTGCCTTAACCTGTCATTGTAATCAGGTATGGCTTTACGGATCCTATTCTTTATACATAAATACCTAAGAAAACGGGCCTGAACAGATTCAACACTATTACAATAAGTTGAATAATAGAGAGACCAAAATAGAGGAACAATATTCCAAGGAACTCCTTACTAGTGCGTTGTAAAGTAAAATAATGCTACTATAATTACGAAAAGGTTGACGTACGGATTATAAAGCCAAGCATTCTATTAGCCTTACTTACTATACCATCTATATGATCGCGGAAAGATAGTGATGAATCGACGAGTACCCCTAGGTCACGGATCACCGACACTCTGCTTAGTACTGATCCATCAATATGATAATTAAATTTAATGTAAGTCACTTTATTCGTGAATGTAATTGTCTGGCATTTCTTAACATTGAGCGTCATTCTGTTGTTCAAACACCATTCTTGAAGGACATCAAGATCTCTTTGAAGCTTTATACAATCACTCAGGTTCGATATCCTATAGTATATCTTTAAATCGTCAGCGCAGACTAAACAATTGCAATTTATTAAATACAAAAGATCATTAAAAAATCCAAAAAAAGCAAAGGGCCCAACTTAGTGCCCTGTGGAACACTAGAAGCTGGAAAAAAAGGTACAGATTCATAGCCCGCCAAGGCTACTATTTGAGAACGATTAATTAAATAACTCTCGCACCACCGCAACAGAGAGCCATGAATACCAGCGTAATTCAATTTCATAGAAAGAATTGAGTGATCAACGCGATCAAAGGCTTTTGCAAAATCTGTGTAAACAGCGTCAGCCTGACCCCTAGATTCTAAGGTGTTAGTAATGAAAGTAGAGTAATTATGTAAGTTAGACATAGTCAAACGGTTACGTGCAAAACCATGTTGCTTCAAACTAATAATATGACGGAGGTGGGAATAAACAATACATTATATATGAAACCCTCGAACATCTTAGCAAATTGTGACGTAACAGAAATTGGTCTATAGTTAGTTACGTCATTCATACTACCAGACTTATGTATTGTTATTATGTAAATGGGGAACTGTACCTTCCTTAAGGAATTTATTGTATACTAGCTTTTGCCCGCGACTTCGTTCGCGTGAAGCAACTTTCTTAATTTATTTTCCAGTAAGAACCTTCTACTAAGTATTAGAAAACTTAAAAGAAAAGATGGATGAAATCGGTAAAGTCGTTCTCAAGTTATGGCGTGACCAAAGGAAATAGGGATTCATTTTTATATATATAGATTATCTGCAGTGGTATAATAAGAGCAACAATGCAAAGACAAATAAAAATAGAAGGAAGTCCATCCGGACTAGTTCATCATCAAGAACGTGCCAATACTTCGCCTTAAAACCTGATGCACTTAAATTAATTCCTGTAATTAATCGAGTTGGAGTACAAATTCGCGTTTACATTTGCTTGGAAAAGTGTTTATTGTAATTATTTTTCGTCGGATATCAATATAATCAGCGTAGGTATTTCATTTCATCAGCAGATTTACATAAATTCGTATGGCTGGCAAATAGTGATTGAATTTTTTATATGAGAATTCGGAATTTTTAATCATATTATGCCTCGTTGGCCTGGTTTCGATTCCCAGCTCGGGCAGTGTTATTGGGTTTTTTCATCAGAAACTTCTCAGTCCTCAGCCCAGAGTCTGGATTTGTACTCGGTTGATGTAAATAAGCTCGCCCTCTATTACATGGGATATAAACATGACTAGCAGGATGTGGGTACACTATAGGTAGTAGTTCTATGGGTGACACTATCATGTCCTGAAGGGATTTTTTTTGGGTGTGTCTCATATCATATAAAGTTATTTGGTATTATTTTCATTTCAATAACGTTCACAAGATATAATAAACGTGAGATATACCTACCAACTATTGATATAATTTCTTAAGATATAACATTTTATATACTCTAAAACTTATTTCGTATGATATAACGTTTATTTAATCGAAAATCATTAGGCCTATCGTTTAAAATATATAACATTGATACCATATTTATGGTTAACACCCCGACTCAGATGGGTTAAACGAGTATTAGGTTAGAAGGTTAAGGCGGGAGCAAAGCAGAGTGCCAGGTCCCCTCTATGTTGATGAATCATTTAGGTTAGGTTTGGTTAGAACAGTGACCATTAACGTGAGAAGGCGAACGAGTGAAGCGAGCGTGCTGTGGGGACGGCGTGACAAAAACGAATCGCTGCAAAACTGACTCCAGGTAGTCTTGTCTGCCCTACCCATAAAGTGTTATTTAAAATCGCGTAGGCGCGGAGGAGCGAGGCGGCCCGCGAGCTGAGGAGCAGGTGGTTCTAACACCCACCGCCGCGGCTGATGCTGGCCGGCCATCAAACGATTTTATATTCAATGTATGTTATGCTTATAAAAATTAGTTACTTTAACGTTATATCAATCGTTTATTATATTAAGTGAGCATTATATCAAATAAAATTATAGATTCAGTTGATATATCTTGTAAATATTAGAGATTTTGTAATTATATCATATATTACTAACCCGATTTTTTCCTTATATTTTACTTCCTTGTGTTTTCGTGATACCGTGTGCCTGATTTGTTGGTTGACTGGTAGCGAATGCATAAGCCATTAAGTCCGCCTTTGTACCTTTTTGTGCGAAAAGTTTAAATAAATATATTATAATAACGTTAAATTAGAAATTAAAAAAGTGCACATTTGCGGAATTAAAATGACTGCCATATGCAAAAACAACAACAGTGAACAGATTCTAATGAAACGTAATAACAGTTTCAAAACAATGAGTGTCGAGTGTGGACTTCCGATCGAAAAGCCCCGAGTTCGATTCCGGTTTCAAACTATTGTTGCAAACTCGACGTAACGAGACCACATATAACTTCTGTTGCGATAACAGCAAAAACCGGACGTATGTTATAATGTAAGACTTTATGAAATGGGTTTACCATTTTTATTGTCCTGTGTTATTGTAAAATGGAAAATGTATGCGGTTTTACAGAGACGGAGCAAAAAGTAATAGTATGCAATGCAAAATACGCTATAGTAAAAACTGACGTTACGTGACGGTAGTTTATTTACCTCCTGGTTTTTTTTAACTCTCATAAAGTAAACTACGGGGTCAAGTCTTCCTTTTTTAGCGTGTCGAGCAATCTAAATGGACTCTGCCCAGAATTTGGCTACTTATTTGGCGCCATCACCAGCCTCCATCAGTTCCTTTAACGTGCAGCTGACTGGGCACGCAGGATACGATATTAAGTGTCCCATCGTTTGTGGAACAGCATCACATTTGCACTCCAAGGAGGAGTCGTCTATGATTCTCCACCTGAACAGATTTTCCTTGCTTCGGCCAACCTGGGTCCGGAATAAAACCTGGAACCTGGGTCTGGTATTAAAGACGTCCAGGTTACCCAAGGTATCTCATGTCCAGGTGGGAGGTCTTCAGCGGCTGGAACGAATGGTTTGGGTAAGCACTGTCTCGCCACAGCTTCAGTCTTTCTTGTGATCGTTCACCAGTGAGCGGGACGACACACTTTAAAAAACTGTTTCGGCTTTTCAGCCTTTGTGGCACAAGGTTGTGCTATTGGGTCAAGTTAAAATAGCTATCGAAAGTTGACCGACGTGATGGGTTTCAATAGCTAAACATAATAAAACAAAACAAAAAATGATTCCATTTCTTCGGGGGTCAACGACCGCCGACGAAATTCTGTTTTCTTTTGTTATATCGTGTTAAGAAAACGATATCAATCACGTCTGTGAAATTTACATGAGAAACATGAAAAAAATTTAAACTACCTAAGGTCGTTAACCCCGAAATACTATCAAATATATTTTTTGTTTTATCGTGTTTTGATATCGATTCCCATATCGTCTCGTCTGTATATCTACGACTAGTAGCTGTGAATGAAAAAAAAAAACTAAATAATATTCAATTTTTTTCAACACAAAATACTACTACTACTAAATATTGATATTCAGAGGTAAAAAGTAGGTCAATCCAAATTAGTAGAAGATTGATTTATTGCTTTCTACCCGTAATTTCATCCGATATTGATTTCACAAAATTAAAATCTCTGTTAAGGGCAATGCCACACGGGCGTTGTCAAAACGTTGCGCCGGCGCTGCGACGCCTCAGCAGTGACGCTCTATGGTCCTACATATAAATTTGAGTGTCATGCCACATGGTGCTTTAAAACTACGTGCGGCGACGGAACGCCTGCGCATCGGACAAGAAGCCAGGGAGACGAAGCAGGGAGGGATGCTGCGGTGAGACGACAGAGCGATAACGGAACCCAGTGCAGTATTTTTAGAATATCGAAGATATTCGTCGAGTTAGACGTCGACGCTGTGAAAGATAAGCTGAGTTGCGTTGCGACATCGCAGCGTACGTGTGGCATTCACTACGTCGAAGTCACTGCAGTGCGACGACGCAACGCGTTGACAAGGCCAGTGTGGCATCGCAATTAGTGTTCAAAAAATGCGTTATTTTCAATAGTTTTGACATCAACTTTAAGGGTCAGTGACATCAACAGTAAAACTATAAAATAATCTAGTCCAATCACATAAAAACTTAGTAGTGTTAGAAGAATTCGTCAAATTTGGGAAAACTATCAAATTGATCGAGTTATATTCAGAAATTCCATTGTTACGAAAATAAACTTTATTCAGGACAAGTTTTAACAAATAAGACCATAGCTACTGCTGATAGAGAGCTTTCGAGTGTGTGCGTTGAAACTTAGGAATGTTTTGAAAGAAGAAAGTCGTATTCTAACAACTTCTCTATGATTTTTGAATACGATCTTCGTTCATTTTGGAATTCTAGAAAAGTTAAAAATTCATTCGCTGATGGAAATTCATAGTTGAATACAAAGAGACAAAATTGGCCTGTGTGACTGTTGACTAAGTGAGTATATTAAAACAATAAGGTTCGGGGCGGAGATGAAGTTTCGTAAATTGTGTAACAGACAGTCCCTTTTTGAAGCGCAGCCCTGATGACGGACGGCCCTCGGTTAATGTCAACAAGATGGGTGCGCGTCGTCTGTTTCTCACGCGTCTTCTAGAAGTTGTGCCCATATCGGACGAGCGGATGGTGGCGGAAGCGCTTTGCGTTATACTCGTACGGTTGATTCAAACTCAAACTCAAACTCAAATCATTTATTTCAATTAAACCCTTTCAGGCACTTTTGAATTGTCAAAAATTTTTTTTGATTTATTTATCAGATCATTTCTGTTAAATGATACAATGTATCCTGTAGATAGTGAATTCATAGTCAATGCGGCTTAAAAGCTTTGAAACTAAAAACCTAACATCCAATGCTTTCAGCGAGTGATACCTGCACAACACGCCAAAACATCCACTCATACTAACGACAAGTCAGTAAAAAAAAATTGGCTCATTTTCAAGTTCCCCTCGCCTATCATTACGAGAAGTGACCTCGAGACTCTTTCATAAAGACGTCGCTCCACAGCCGCCAACGGTTAAGCTTCGCACGTGTAAGTACTTAGCTTCACTTTGTATGAAAATATACGCCGGGTCATTCACTACGACCCATGACTACGCTACACACAGATGCGTGGCTAGAAAACAAATGAGCCGCGCAGCTATAACGTGGCAAACCTCTCCGGGCACATCCTGCGTAGCAGTGGTCGGTCGAGTAGGGGCCCGAAAACACACACCACAACACAACCACGTCAAAACCACACCACAACGACAACACGTCAGGGGCGTTAAGTATAAAAATGAATAGTTTATTCAGACAGACCACATTTGACCGTCAAAATTAAACCGTGTGGGCGATACAGACCACGGCGCAGCCACAACGCAATAACCGCGCACTAGCGGCCGGCCACATCGCAAACACAACGATCGAACTGTCTGACTGGAAACACTAGTCACAACGTAGCTACATCGCAACTACTAGCGACAACGCAATTGCAAGAAGTTGCAGCGATAATATGCACACGTAACCACTGCTTGCCTACATTTTGTCGCTGTGATGTGGTGTCGTTGTGGTACGCGTGTAAGGCTAAAAGAACTCGACCACGCACGACCACGACGCACTTTTATTGGCACTCAGTTTAATTATCAGTACGCGTTCATTCATATTCAGTATTGTAAGTGGCTATAATTATTGTGAACGTGGTTTAATGGAATATTAATTACGTTTCGAATTGTGGTTTGGTTTAATAATAGATTTTAGTACCCAATTATTAGCAGAATCTCTTTCTAATACACAGTATAGACAGGCCTCCTCTCGGTGAGAAGGAACAGCACCCTAATTGCGTAACACACGATCAATCGGAATCGGTTTCATTTTGATAGTTCAACAACATTCATTGTGTCATTTACGTGTTGAGCAGACAAATTTTTCGAACTTATGAAGCAATGGATTAGCAATTTGCTTCAAAATGATTCGGATTACTATTGATTGTGTGTTACGCAATTAGGGTGCGGGTCGTAATCCACCAGTCAGTACGCATCGCTACATATAACATTGTCTTCGAATTTTTGGTTTTAGGACATGCCGGTTTCCTCACGATGTTTTCGTTAACCGTTTTGAAAGCAGTGGTGATGAAATAATTTTCACAAAGTAAAGCACCTGTCTGGGTTCGAACTTCGACCTACAACTCGTAAATAATAAATAGATTTTTTAATTGCGTGTGAATAATAAATACATTGAATTAAAAGGAGCGATAATTCCACCTATAATAGAGATTGCCTTTATTACACCCAGATTGTAACATTTTTTTATAATAACACTGAAATGTAAATATGTTTTACTGCCCGAGGCAATACTAGCGATCCGTATTTAACGGTTTGTTAATATTTACGAACGTACTCGTATATTTAGCAAATATACGATGTTCCTAATGGTCTTTACAATTATTTTTTTATGCTTTTGTATTACAAGTGAACATCAATATACTATGATGCACCTATATCAAAGTATGGGTATTTTCATTAGCAATTTATCAGTAGCATTACCCGGAGTTTGAGAGTTGGTGCTGTGGCATAGAGTACCCCCATGCTTCTGAAAGCACGTAAAGCTGTTGGCTCTCCGCCTGATCTCTCCCCGGTCGTGTCGGATTGCCGTTCCATCGGACTATGAGATAAAAGGAACAGAGAGTGCATCTACACACATACTCACAATTTAATTTAATGTTCTGTGTCTTGTAATGTTAATTAATTTGCATATATCTACTATTGTATAGAATCAAGTATTTTCTAACTGAACAGATAGCTGTGCTGCTGGGGAGTTTGTTGCGCCACTTCTTCTTCCCAGCTAAAGCACTAGGAAGTGGTGAATGGCGGGCGTTTTGGGGGATTGTCTTTTGTAATTTTGACGTTCGAAAAGTGCTGATTCTCAGCCTAATTTCAATAAATGACATTTGATTTTGATTTGATTTTAGTAGGTACTGCACTGCATGTAGCGCACTTTAGAGCCACCATATAGATAGAATCAGGCTGTTATGAAACGTTATTTTCATCACATATGTACGTGGCGCTGTAAAAACAACGATAAAAAAAGTAGACATCAACTCAGATGTTGACATCACACAACATAATGAAAATTTGTTAGTTTAAATAAGTAACATTTCTAGATCATGGTCCTCAAAGAGTATGTCCGGATTATTATAATATACACATTAACATTGATGAATTTTATATATACAATGACATGAATACTTACTTTGTAAAGTTTTTTTTTTAATTATTGTGTATGTGAGGACTATGTGGGTCATTTTTTTTTCTGTTTTCCTTTTTTTCCCTCCTTAGTTAGTTTTAATCGTGATCTGACAGTTTGAGTAATTTACGCGGCCCACTCAATCGTCTTTTCTTTGATATTGTTTGTCGAATAGTTGAGCTCCTCGAGTTCTGAGTTGAGCTGCACGATTTTTGACAAATGCGTGCACTGACTGGACAGGTCCACTCAATCTGTGTGGTTCTTTCTCATAATAATTTATCATTTAGAAGAATTCTAGCTATTTTATTTGGAAAAGAGATGAATAACTATGTTATTCCAGAGATTATGGCAGTGATAAAAAAATGTAGATGTAAATATGTTTCAGAGCCCCAGGCTACACTTTGCGATATATAAAAGATCTCACAGACTTACGTGGAGGAGAGAAAAGAGTAATTATCCGTTTAAATGTGAGATGGAAGAGTAATTTCATTTATTATGAGTTAATACTTACTTATTTACAATACAATATTTACATTATATAAGCTAACATTTAAAATAATTTATAAAAAAATTCATTGTTGCACTGGTGGGTCTTAAAATAAATCATGTACTGAATTTATGGTAACAGTTTGCGCGTCGATGTCCCTTACATTCTGATTCTATATAATCTAGAACTACTAAAGTCCGGTCGCGGAGCAGGAAGAATTTTGTACATTAACCTGTTATTACCTGTCTCTATTACTCCCGCGTAAATATAATGCGCCCCGCTCGCACAGATGCAATGACCGCCATCCTCAGGGATTGTAAACCTTACACCTGCAACCGGAAGGTTTGTGAGACTTAGACTAGATAATAATGTAAACAAAACTGTTGATTCATTTGTGATAAATCTGACAGGTGAGACGTCTTCGGAAAGCAGTAACTCCGATACAGAGAAATCGGATTCTGATTTTTGAATTTTCTTTTTTATTTTTACCAAATAAGTAAATAGAACTCGATTTTTATAACTGTTTTCATACTAAAATCAAAATAAATCATTTATATAATAATAACTATTTAATAAGCTATTAATTTTTTTTTTCCTTCAAATATTTCATATAAACCGCTATTAATACAAAAATGTTTGTGACCACTGTCAGTAGGCAAAGAGGTCACTGTACGAAATTCTTCCTGCTCCGCGACCGGACTTTAATAATACAGTTGAAGAGTATGTTTGTTTTTTCTGTTTGAAAGCGCTAATATCTGAAACTTCCAGACGGATTTGAAAAATTGTTTTTACATTTGATAGTCCAATGCTTGACGACGGTTACAGGTTATCTAACATCACGCTAAGACCCTTAGGAGCTGAGCAAAAAGAAAAAAATCAAAAAGGAACGTCAAGCGAAAACGAAGTAATAGCTTGGGCAGGCGATGCGATGCGACGGGGTGGATTGAGGGTATAAGAAACTTCACGCGGACGAAGTCTTGGGCAGAAACTAGTATTTCATATGACGAAACCACAGTCAGCATCATCATCTGCCTAGCCTTTTCCCAATTATGTTGGGTATTGGCTTACAATCTAACCAGATGCAGCTGAATACCAGTATTTTACATGGAGCGACTGCCTATCTAACCTCCACAATCCAGTTACTGAGTAATACGATACCCCTTGGTAAGACTGGTTGTCAGACTTTCGGGCTTCTGACTATCCGTAACAACTGTCAAAGATCCACGAATGACAGCCGGGACCAACGGCTTAACGTGCTTTCCGAGGCACGGAGGGGTCTTTGTATGTACGAGTATGTATGACGAAAACCACAATATTTTTTTTATCATAAAAGTTTGCTTGAAAATATCCTCTCTCTCTCTCTCCTCCTCTGTTTATTTCTTTATTTTGTTTTTATGTTCTTTTTTGCGTCATGTTTACCGCAAATAATACCGCTTTTTCTTTTCTTTCTCTACTCTTCAATAATTCTATAATTCTTTATAATAGGAAGTTTTCATTTATAAATCTCTTATAATACTTTGGATAGTGTGTACCTTCTTCAGTAGCTAACGATACGAATTGAATGTATGGAAATCATTCAATATTGTTGACTTTATTGTTTTGGGAACTTGTGGAAATGTTTGCATTTTGTTACACGAATTTTGGGTGGAAGATTTTATTGTTTGTGTAAGTGATAGATCACTCGTTACTCGTATGGTTTACTGGCCTATTCTCCTTCCTGCCGCCATGCCTGATTGGTATACCAACCCACACTGGTCTCGCATGGTGGATCATGGCGCACACGTATCTCAAAGAGAAGAGACCCGTGTCCCAACAGTGGGAACATATGTAGCTGATTATGCTATTCTCATGCTATGCTTGTTTGGTGCCTTATACATCTTTGTACTGCGCAGAATGCCTGTAATTACCAGTGATAGGAATAGGTAGTGCCTATTTGCCTAAACTTCGAAGAACAGAGACAAGAAACGGAGACTTCCTTAGGACTAAATTTTTTCGGGACACCTGTCCCGAAAAGAACACATAGAATATTGTTGTAACTTACAACAATATTCTATGTGTTTTATTTTTCCTTTAGAGAGCCCATAGAGGATAAGTTATTATTATGGAGTTATAAATTATAAATGTTATGTCTAGTCGCAAACTTTAGGTAAATATAGATACTTATTCCAAATAACATATTTTTTTAATGTATTTAAAAGTGTTGTCCCGAATTTCGGGACAGATGTTCCGGAAAAAATTTAGTCATAAGGAAGTCTCCGTTTGTTGTCTCTGTTCTTCGAAGTTTAGGCAAATAGGCACTAACTATTCCTATCACTGGTAATTACAGACTCTTTTGTTTTTAGCGCGAACACAAAGGCTCTCGCAGTAGAAGACATATAGAATTTGCCTTGGGTTTGTATGCCATCGACTCTATTTGCATTACATTACACAATACATTACATTACATATTACATACGTCCGGACCCGACTTAAGTGAGGTGTTGATTTAAATAAACAATTATTACGTACACAATCAAACAAACGGAGTATATTAGGATCGTAGCAGACAGGGTTATGTATTTTCAGCCATGGGAAATAGGCATGAGTGTATGTATGTATGGGTAGCAGGATCGTATGTATGGGTGGGTTTGAGTCAGTAAGAGTCTGACTCCCTTCCGCTCCACCCAGAGCGGTGGGCGTCATTTGATGATTTCCCATCCGCAAAAAAAAAAAATTGTGGATGTATATATGTATTATCTGTACAAGTAAAGATACAAATTAAATGATTTAAAGTTAATAAGCATTGCTTGCACTATCTCTTCTTAACAGGCGAAATGCTTGGTATAAGATGAGTTCATGTCAATTCGTTCGTCATGTCGTTCGTGTCATCAAAATCAATAAGAAAATGCCCTTTTTGATGCCCTATGATTCCTTCTCCCTGTTCTTATACATTTTCATATTATTATTCATATTGTAGCTTATATAAATTATGTAAAAACTTTGCTGTGTAAACAATAACGATATTTTTTGGTCAAAAAAAGTATAAACAAATTCCAATTTGTTTGTGTTAACCTAAAACCACACATAACATTACAAACTAATGTAATCCATCCAACGATGTAAAACCTTCCTTTCTACAACGTACCGCTTGTCTCTTGGCAATCCGCCACGAAGTCTGGCAACCTCCACCGGGCTGCCACATTGGATGGCAACGCTACGTCCGAGGTAAATGCCATTTCACTGGCGAGATGAGTTTTAAACTGCTATTATTACTGTTGGATTTTTCGTTTGAAATTGTATTTCCTGAAGCTTTTACACTTCAATCAGTGTTCGTAAAGTTGGTAATCGGCTTACAGTGGTGTTATTTTTAAAATAGATTAACTGGGAGGGTATACGTTTGTAGTGTTTAATAGAAGGCAGACAATATGAACACTTTGTCATTCCTGAGGCCATAAGGTAAATCTAACTGGTCCAATCAAGCATGACCACAATTGTTTATATATTTCTTCTATTACAGTATTTTTATCTCACGAAGCGACGCGTGCATTACTTGTGTTTACGTTGTGAATGTCTGCGTAAAGACGAGTAGCGTCAGCACATAACATACACACACACACACACACACACGCATTTAAGACGGACGGTACCGAGAGCTTCTACGCTTACACACACATTCACACCGTCTTTGTACACTTGATAAACACAAATAAATCGCGCATCATTTCGTGAGATAAGAATACATTATAGCGATTTATAAAATGATGGGAATATGTTCATTGGTTTGGTTCCTACTATATCTATGTATCTGACTATATTTCAAAGATAAGACTTCTGTCTTTTGTTTGTCAGTTTTTAGTCTTCGTATGGCGAAAGCTATGCCAACGTATAGACTATAATTAACTGCAGTTGTATTAGAGTAGAGTGAGAGAGAGCAGTAGTTGCAGGTACCACTAAATCATCCTCATCATCATTACTTCAGCCGAACGATGGCCACTGCTGGACATAGGCAAGCATCGCTACTTCGACCAGTTCTGTGCTTCACGCATCCAGAGGATACCAACGTACCAACCATCATAAATGTACACATTATGGAATGCAATAAAGTATTGAGTATTGATATCTGCCAGTTCCGAAAGTTATAAAGTAGGTATTATAATACATGCATCTTAGTAAAAAAATTAAAGATAAAAAGCTACACTCTGAACTATTTTTTAAAACTAACAGCGAAGAAGGGTTAGTACCTCTCCGTAGCGCAAATGGTGTTTGTCTCGCGAGAACACGCACAAATTACGGAAAGAAAAGTATTACATACGAAGGGGCACAGATGTTCAACAAGCTACCACGAGAAATAAAAACCTCTAAAAGTTTACAAATATTTAAAACCCTGTTAAAATCTTTTATTATTGATAAAATTTAAATCCGGCCCTGGTTTGTGTCTTTAATTTACCCACAAACTTTTGACTTTTGTTTCGCATGAATCCTTTGCTGCTACCTTCAATGTCTTGTTATGTACCTACGTTAATTATTGTTTTCTTCTTTTAATATTTGTGCGTTTCCGTACGCTCATGAATGTCATCATTATTATATACTTAGTTAAAATATTTCTCATTAAGTGAAATTTGTAGTAAATTTCTTTTGAGTAAAATAAAGATTCTTTAACCACAAACAAAAGAAAAAAAACAATAAGTTGCAACTAACCTACACATTTTGCATTTCCAAAAAGCACTTCTCTTAACACTAGCATGCTACCCATTAATTTCGGGCTCAACCCGTAACCCACCACATGTAAATGTTCGCGTGTTCTTACCCTGTTTACCCTTTCTAACTAGGCACAAACTTAGCGTTCTACGATTAGTATAAATACTAAGGTTTAGTAGGTCTAGAGTAAATTGTGGTGTGTATTTTAGGTATGAAATGTGTGAGCAGAATTTCGGAATGGCTAGACTATATATAATTTAGTTTTTGTATCTTGTAATGTTCCACGTTCGAGTTAGTTGAAAGTCGGCAGCGTGCAAGAACTGTGAAGTTCTTTTTCAGAATTGAACGTAAACCTTCGAACCTTCGTTTTTGAAGTGAGTTTTTATACTAGAATTTGGGATTGGAATCTGTCTTCAAGTTTACCTGTTCAGGGCTTTTTAGGGTTCCGTAGCCAAATGGCAACGGAACCCTTATGGATTCGCCATGTCTGTCTGTCTGTCTGTCTGTCTGTCTGTCTGTCTGTCCGTCCGTATGTCACAGCCGGTTTTTTCCGAAACTATAAGAGCTATACTGTTGAAACTTGGTAAGTAGATGTATTCTGTGAACCGCATTAAGATTTTCACACAAAAATAGAAAAAAAACAATAAATTTTGGGGGTCCCCATACTTAGAACTGAAACTCAAAATTTTTTTTTTCATCAAACCCATACGTGTGGGGTATCTATGGATAGGTCTTCAAAAATGATATTGAGGTTTCTAATATCATTTTTTTCTAAACTGAATAGTTTGCGCGAGAGACACTTCCAAAGTGGTAAAATGTGTGTCCCCCCCCCTGTAACTTCTAAAATAAGAGAATGATAAAACTAAAAAAAATATATGATGTACATTACCATATAAACTTCCACCGAAAATTGGTTTGAACGAGATCTAGTGAGTAGTTTTTTTTTAATACGTCATAAATCGTAACGTAACGGAACCCTTCATGGGCGAGTCCGACTCGCACTTGGCCGGTTTTTATTTGTTTGTTTAACAGTTCCCCGGAGATTTTTATTACCAACACAGTTTCACGGGGAAACGTTTTCATTATTTTTGCAGCTTTTCTCTTATGAAGTATACTTTTTTACAATTCGTTTGGTTCTATAATCAGATCAGCTCCATGTCATAATAATTTTGCATTGTCGTCCGATTTACACATGCATGCAAAATTTCAGCTCAATCGGTAATCGGGAAGTGGATCAAATTTAACTTGCAAGCTTTGATTACAGACAAACATCGGGACAGGTGAAACTAAATAAAAGCTTGTAAAAATTACGCGCGGGGGCGCGTTGTCTCTGCCCCGACGCGTGGCGCTATACAGGGATAGTTTTCAAAGACCAGCCAAATTTAAGGGTGTGGTACAGACCATCAGACTGAACCACACCCTTAAATTTGGCTGGTCTTTGAAAATAAACCGTGTATAGTGTGTGTAAAAGCAGGGTGTGGTCGTCTCCTTATTTATATTTGGAGACAGCACGTCTCATGTTAACTTCCCAATCTAGGCCAGAAAGAAAGAATCAACTTTTCGCATCAGTACCTATATATGTTTAATTGACCTTACCAAATAACTATTATGTATGTACCAACTATAACAGACTGATCTCAACAAAATAAAATGTTATATTTACCTATAAAAATTTAATGTTAATAACATATTTTAAAGATTGCTTATTGTTAATTTGTGTCCTAAATTTATTTTATTTTAATAATTAATTTTATACTTTTTGCTGTGCCCTACAGGGTCCATAATTGTACCTTAGCATTAAGCCATTGTAACACCTCTACAACATTATGGATTGCAAATAAATAAATGAATATGAATACCTACATCTTGTTCAGTAATTTACTATTTCGTTGATTCAAGTTCTGAACCAAGTAGGTAAATACCCACCTACACTGGTAAACCAAAAACCTTTCCCGATATCTTTCACCCAGATCTCATTCAAGATAAGATATTCATGCCGGGCGCCAGACATACTTATTCAGGTTTCCAAATGCGCTAATACATTTCGGTTTTTATTGGACCAACTTGACGAAGTTTTAAAAGAAACTTTGAAGAGGAAATCTTGTTTACTTTGGTTTCGAGAAGTTGGTGCCTTTTAGCTCAAACTCAAAGTATTTATTTGAAACTTGCTGAAACCCGCGGCATCATGTGAATGTGTGTAAGCACAGGAGCTCTCAGTACCATCCGAGACAATGGTGAAGCCCCACGCACACAAACACCAACCTGTGGTAAGAGATTAATTTATAGATGAACTTTATACAATTCACATCTTCTCCGACAAATTATTATGAAATACCATCTCAGTTGGATCCTTATCAAAAAGCCGCCCAAAGCCTTCCTATGCATACACAACCAACGATGCTGATCAGCTCTTCTGTATTCGGTATGACCGGGTTTTCAAGACCAAATTTGGTTTTGCTAGTCATCAGAGAGCTCACGAAAGGAAAGAGAAGTAGTCGGGGTCGCTGTCGCCGGATACGGTGAAGAGGACTATATTATGAAAAAAATTACTTTGTCAAACACCCCAAAACGTTTAAATTAAACATTCATCTTGAACAAAGCATTGCGTATTCCATCCAATATAACTGGCATTATAGTTGAATCCCAAAGGATGGCACGATACGGCAACCGGCAATGTTCGTGTGCCCAAAGCGACTGGCAATAATCAGTTTATGGCAACATTTCATTGGCCGACTGTACTCCACGATATTAAAGCTTATATAGTCCAACGAGCGTATCTGCACGCGGTTTTGCCCGCGTGATTGTCGGAAATTATCCTGCAAGAACGTGAAAAAAATACTATGTCCCAACCCAGGTCAAGCCTATCCGTACCTACCTGTCATCCAAATCCATTAAGTCGTTTAAGCGTGGAAACAGAGACAGGTAATAAATGCCAAAAATCTTTTTTTTTTATTAACAAATCAGGTTCTTATGATTCTAAAACGTGTAACATAAAAAAAAACACCATTAATTTGAAATACATACTATGTTATGCACGGGGCTCGTAAAATGTTTTACGAGTCCAATATAATAACGCGTTCTGGGTAATGTTGGGGTTGCTGCGCTTCTGAAACGATTCGGGGATGTTCGTGGACGCAAACGTTCCGGATTTCGGTTCGTTGCTGCGTCTGCGAATTGCATCACTGATGTGTCGGGTGCGCGGCAGCCCCAACAGTCTCGTGGCTACTGTAGCCGGCAGGGTGGATGGCCAAATAATAGGTCACTGGACGGCGGCACACAGACTGTCATTCAGATATATTATGTGATTAAGGTTAGATTTTTAGGTTTCAGTTTGTAGGTTTAATTAGATTAGTTTTATTTGTTATCTTTTATTTTTATTTAACGTGTTTCTGGATCGTATGTTAAGTTATGGATCTATGGTCTGAAAATAAAGATTTATTATTATCTCCTTTATTTCATTTAAACACTTACTTACTTTTATTATTATCTCCTTTATTTCACTTAAATACTTACAAATTACATTTTTAAATATTTGTATAAACAAAAGGATAAAAAAAACATTTAAAATATAAAAGGTAGTAGCCCACCGGTATCGGGAACAGGGTCCAAGCTACCGGCGGTCAGGGCTTCAGAGAGAGGAACTTCCTGACAATGTGAGCCGTGTCCAGAAGTACCGCTTTCTGAATCAAGCCCTTGATCTAGCTGCCCAACGAGAGCCTCCTCAGGTGTTGGTCGAGGCTCTTGGCTATTAAGCCATTGGCTGTCACGACTATCGGCACAATGATTGCTGAGTCCACATGCCACATGTCGACAACCTCGCGAGCCAAGTCAAGATACTTGATTTGTTTATCTTTCTCGGCTTTCACGAGGTTCTCATCATGCGGGACGGTTATGTCAACAATCATTGCGCGCCGGTCTGATCGATCCACCACCACTATATCAGGCTTATTGGCAACAATAGTCCTGTCAGTGATGATGGACCGATCCCAGTACAATGTGATATTTATATTTTTTATTATTATTATTATAGCGCCTCCATTGACCACGCAATGTACCGACCTACATATTAGCTAAGTTATTTTTCTAATGACTTTTAAACGGGTGGACCGATTTTTAAATATTAAGTATACCTACTTGGAGATACGAACTCATGACTATATTTCCAATTCCTTTAATCTCTTAAAAAGAGGCAGGTATACAAAAATTTCAATAATTATGTGAATTTTAAAATTATCCCTTATTTTACCCTCTTGAATGAAATGGGCACCATTTAAAAAAAATCGCTGAAACACGTATTTTGTCTTACGAAAGGCGGAACGATTTCTTAACTTAAAAAATGCTAAAATTGTCATATTATATAACTTTCATGCTATCACCTTTTTATGATTATGTTTGAGACAAAAAGCAGCATAATATGTCATTCCTCAAGATGCCATCTATCTCCTTACCAAATTTCATCAAAATCCGCTCAGTAGTTTAGGCATGATATGGTAACATACAGACAGACCGAGTTACTTTCGAATCTATGATATTAGTAGGTACTCGTATGGATAAAAGGCTTTTAACCAATTGTATTCGAGTTTTTGGGGCGTGTTTCAATTGTTTTTCTTTTTGTGGAATTCAGGAAAAGAAATTTTAGTCTTTTGTTTTTACTGTGAATAAGTTTCAATACCTACTCCATTTTTAATTCGATTGAATTGAGTAGTGCGCTTACAGAATAAGTCATTTCCCACTACCTAAAACATAGGCAACCTGCACCCTAATTGCGTAACACACGATCAATTGGAATCGGTTTCATTTTGACAGTTCAACAACATTCATTGCGTTATTTACGTGTTGAGCAGACAAATTTTTCGAACTTATGAAGCAATGGATTAGCAATTTGCTTCAAAATGATTCTGATTCCGATTGATTGTGTGTAACGCAATTAGGGTGCAGGCTGGGAAACCAAGCCAAGCGATTGAATTTAAGGAAAATAGAAAGAAACAAATAAAGAAAGAAAAGGGATATTTTTTAAGAAGTGTTTCTTGTACATTTGTTTGAGCAGTATGGGCAACCAAGAAATTTCGGCCGATCGTCTCGAAAATTGGTCGGCATATACACCCGTGCTTCTATTGGTCGCGGCGACCGACCAGTCGCTTGTGCGTCGCTGCTGCACGGCGAGTCGTCGAGTCGCTCGGGTTTCCGGCGGCCACGTGCGAATACAGGATCAAATTAAATTAGCTAGCGAAACTTCACAGACGAGGTAGGTATCGATATCTTAACATGATAAGACAAAAAATAAATTAATTTGATGACTTTCTTGTGGGGACATCGAACTCAGTATAGTCTCCTAAAATAGTTTAAAAAACAGTTTTTTTGCGTATACTTCACAGAATTATTGGTATCTTAACATGATAAAATAAAATAAAAAACCGGCCAAGTGCGAGTCGGACTCGCCCATGAAGGGTTCCGTTACGTTACGATTTATGACGTATTAAAAAAAAACTACTCACTAGATCTCGTTCAAACCAATTTTCGGTGGAAGTTTATATGGTAATGTACATCATATATTTTTTTTAGTTTTATCATTCTCTTATTTTAGAAGTTACAGGGGGGGGGGACACACATTTTACCACTTTGGAAGTGTCTCTCGCGCAAACTATTCAGTTTAGAAAAAAATGATATTAGAAACCTCAATATCATTTTTGAAGACCTATCCATAGATACCCCACACGTATGGGTTTGATGAAAAAAAAAATTTTGAGTTCCAGTTCTAAGTATGGGGACCCCCAAAATTTATTGTTTTTTTTCTATTTTTGTGTGAAAATCTTAATGCGGTTCACAGAATACATCTACTTACCAAGTTTCAACAGTATAGCTCTTATAGTTTCGGAAAAAAGCGGCTGTGACATACGGACGGACAGACAGACAGACAGACATGACGAATCCATAAGGGTTCCGTTGCCATTTGGCTACGGAACCCTAAAAACAGATAATAATAATATCCCTGGACATTTCACACAGCGCCATCTAGTCCCAAGCTAAGCAACCTAATGCTTGTGTTATGGTAACAAGATGGCTGATAAACTACTTACATACATTTTTTTTTTGTAAATAAATACATATTATAGATAGAAAAACACCCAGACTCGGAACAAATACATGTAGGACTTACAAATATATAACAATAGATATTCTCAACTCATATACTCTCATATACTTCATTTAAAGATACTCCGTTGTCGATCGTGTCACATGCAACCAGTCGACAGTTCGTAATAGCTCTAAGGCACTGACCTCTAATAAACAAGTCTGCTGGACTAAATATGCTATTCGAAATGACAGTTGTTTTTGTGCCGATTCAAAGCGTCCCCGCTCGAGCGTCTCAGGAACTAAAATTAATTCACTGTTGCAAACGGTCATCGTGTTGTTTTGGTACAGACGCCAGCAGGTCAAGCTACCCGAAACTGTCAAATTTTCCCAATCAACCTTGAACCTTAATGCTTTAACGATAAAGTTGAAAATCTACTAAAGAAATTTGACAGATTGTAGTAGCTTGATGTGCTGGCGTCTGTACGTCTCTGATGATTTAGATCTAAATCTCTTAATAAGACTTTATTGTGTATTTTTAACCCCCGACGCAAAAACGACGGGGTGTTATAAGTTTGACGTGTCTGTGTGTGTGTGTGTGTGTGTGTGTGTGTGTGTGTGTCTGTCTGTGGCATCGTAGCTCCCGAACGGATGAACCGATTTTAATTTTGTTTTTTTTGTTTGAAAGGTGAATTTGTCGGGAGTGTTCTTAGCTATGTTTGATGAAAATCGGTCGGCCGCCGCTACAAAATGGCGGATTACATATTTTTTCACAACTCCCTCAATATGGATATCAAATGAAAGGGCTTGACTAGTAGAATACTATACACTATGATAAATTTCAAATCCAAGATGGCCGCCACCACAAAATGGCAAATTACATTTTTTTTTTCACAACTCCCTCAATATGGGTATCAAATGAAAGGGCTTGACTTATACACTATGACAAATTTCAAATCCAAGATGGCCACTACAAAATGGCAAATTACAGAAAACCTGATTAAATACCAAATTATCTGAATCTTAAAACGCAAGACAATAAAAGAAAAGAAATAATAAGGAGTCCCTACAAAAAGCATGAAATAAAAAATTAAATTAAAAATTTAAAAAACCCCCGACTACGTGAAACCCTATAAAAAGAAAAAAATAACCTTGAAATTATGACCCTACGTAAGTACGTATGAAATTTTTTGATTAAATATTGTCCTGTCGGGGGACCGCTACTATTTTAAACTTTAACAGAACGTTAGGCTAATAATTAGAGCGGTCCCCCGACGGGACAACATTTAATCAAAAAAATTCATACGTACTTACGTAGTGTTAGTTATTTAATATATTCTGTAATATTGGCTCCATTTTCATCAAATTAAAAAAAAATGTATGTCTTGTGGGTGTCGTTCTTAAAAAAAAGCGCGTGCCAGGCGCGGGTAGTCAGTCGGTCGACTAGCTGTCAGATAGATAAGTTGTGTTTCAATTTGTATTTTGTAAATTGTAATGTATCTATGAATAAACTTTGTATGTACTAGTCTTCGTGAGTATAATTTACAACAAGAACCCTGGAAATACACAAAAGTTAATACTTCAGAAGTGGTAAAACCCTTGGAGAAAATCTGCTGGTATGTAACCTCTTTATTATAACGTAAATCACTACATAATCGGTTTGTATACTTCCTTACAAAGATGTGACTCACATTATTTCACAATCTTAGTTTCTCGGGAATTAAGAACGAAGTAGGTTATACGTCACTTGTTTTAAAAGGCGACGAGCAATGGCGATACTCACACTACAGCAAGTAGGTACCTACCCTGTTATAAACAAGCGTAATCATAATCACCTTTAGAATTAAACATAATAGGTGTCCGATTTAGTTGGTGTCAGGTCGTTTCATCTCACTGATTAGCCCACTTATTATTTTACAAACATGTTACGGCGGGTGTGGTAATTATGTCGTTTTATAGTGCATCTGAGGGTGTACTGTACATGCAAATTATATTGTGTAGGTAGGTATCTTCGAACAAAAGTTGTAAGTATATAAATTATGGCCACAAAGCGCAAAGCGTATCACCTACCCACAGCCGTCGGAAGTAGGGTACGGGTCTTGTATCTGTTTATTTTGCTTTCTATGTTTATGATAACAATGACTACGCACATAGTAGGTACGTGTTAGCAATTGAATACATGATTGGTTTCTGGGCTTTATTTTATAAGTATAAGTTATTGCATCTGTGTATGACCGCAGCTAACGTTGGTTAAATTCCATTAAAATAATCACCGCGTACGCAAAAAAAAAAAAAAAAAAACGGTACAATACAAATACAACTTACATAAACTAATTTAAAATTAATAATTTAAGAATAACAGGGTGATAACGTTCAGTTACACAGACCTACCTATTCATTGCATAGTGATAAATGTTATTGTTTTCTTCTCCTCCTCTCTCCTTCACCTACCCTTCTTTTTCCTTCATACACACACACATTCACTCACTCATTTTTGTTTTATATACTTACACCTGTTATCTTGTTTTGCTACTTTGTGGACGCATACATAGTCTTCACCCATACCAGATTTCCGAGGTATATCTTAAACATGTCTTCCACGGAAGCGTCAGGCTATACGCCACCACCCCGACGTCTCTCACGCGATCGCGGGCGAACTAGAGAGTGTCGCAGCAAAACTCGGTATGACCAGCCCATACGGAGACGCCGGTCCATGACAAGTTTGCATGATAAACGCCGCCGTCATAAACGACAAACTGACCGTAGCAGATCTCGAAGGCGATGCTCATCCAGTAGCACGAATAGGGGCAGACATGCACGTAGACCACGTTCCTCTTACCAACGCCCTCGCCGCTCTGCTACCAGTATGTCAGAAAGCTCTGATGATTTATACTATATTAAAAATCGACACGCAAAAAGTAGGAAACGACGGCATCGTTCCCAATCTAACACGTCATCATCTGATAATTCACTTTCATCGACTGCATCCGAAAGACCATCGCGTCCAAAACAACGGCTAAGCAAGTACTCAAAACGTAAGAGAAGATCACATTCAACACCTCGTCGTGACATCGACGTTATAAGAGAACTATCACGTGTGTTTCGTAAGACCGATCACCACTTTGAAGGGGCGCAAAATGTGATTCCCGAATTCAACCCAGATGCTAATGAACAATCGGCTATAAATTGGATTCGCAAGGTTAATGAAACCGCTAAAATTTATAAATGGAGTGAAAAGCAGATTACTTTCTACGCCATTCCAAAATTAGCAGGTCATGCAAAGAAATGGTACCAGGGTCTTAGTACGCTAAACTTGACCTGGCGTGAATGGCAAAAGAAAATAATTAGAACTTTCCCTGATGACCGGAACTATGCTGACCGCTTAAATGAAATGTTAGACAGAAGGAGCAGAAGAGAGGAATCCCTAGAGGATTATTACCATGATAAAGTGAGATTAGTAAAAATGTGTGGTATAAGAAGGCGTAACGCGGTTGACTGTATTGTCAATGGGATATTTGACAATAACATTCGATTAAACGCTCAGGGTTCAAGTTTTAGTAGGCCATCGCAGCTACTTAGATATCTACGCCGTATTTCAAGAAAAAGCAACCTAATCCCACGTAAATTCAACTTAAGCCGAAACGAGAATGTATTGACAAACCGTGATATAACACCTAACGCTCAAAAATCAATAAATAAGCTTCAAGAACGTAATAAAAATGTTCAATGCTACAATTGCTTAGAGAACGGACATACATCACGTACTTGTACAAAACCAATTAAACGGTGCACGAAATGTTCTCGTCTCGGACACGATACCCAAAAATGCGAAGTAATTCAAAATTTCCGTGAGCAGCATGGCAGTAAAAGTAAAGCGAGTAATATGACAAACAGTACCAAAACTGAGCCAGTTCAAAATGTTTTAAAAATCTCATCGGACTGTCAAACTAATGGCAAGTATTTTAAATCTGTTACTTTAAATGGAGTTAAACTATCAGCATACATTGATTTTGGTAGTGAATGCACCCTTATTCGCAAAATAGTGGCAGATGAGGCTCATCTCACTATAGTAAAGTCAGGTCTCCCCTTAATTAAAGGATTTGCTTTTGGAAGTATAGTACCGATAGGTAAAACCAATATTAATGTCGTGGTTGACGCAGTTGAAGCGGATATTGAAGCGTATATTGTGGACGATCATTTATTAGAAACTGATGTTTTAATCGGGCAATCATTGACTGAATTACCTACTGTAGTTGTTTATAAAACAAGTTCCAGTTTAACATTATATTGCGATGACTCCGAGCTAGAAAAGATCAACTTAAATGTCACCCACGACACAGTATTGCAAGAAGGGTTAAATTATTTAGAAGTACACACGGTTAACGAGCATACTGGACTACTTTTTGTACCCGGAAATATATGTATGAGACCTGGAAGTGAATATTCAATTTTGCAAGGAGTTTATCAGTTCGAAGCTGGCAAAGGTAAAATTCTTATAATAAATATGTCCAATGAACATATCAGTCTCAAGGAAAATAAGCTAATATCGCGTGTAGTACAATTACCTGAGAGAGATGTATTTTTACCGAACTCTGACTTGCTTAAAGTTAACAATATCAGTGTAAAAGAGACAATAAAATCACCAACATTTACTGAGTCTAAACCTCCAATAATGATGGAGATGTTAAATTTAGGGCCAGCTATCACCGAAAAGGATAAAAATAGATTGCTTCAGCTATTAAATGATTTTAGAGATTGTTTCGCTCTCGACTCCGGTGAACTGGGAGTGACTCAAGTAACTGAGATGAGTATCAGATTAAATGATACTACTCCTGTCTACTATAAGCCGTATAGGTTACCATTCAGCGAACGTGCTAAGGTGAGAGAGATAATTGGAGATCTATTGGCTAATGGCATTATACAGGAATCTCAGTCACCCTATGCGAGTCCAGTAGTTCTCGTGCGTAAGAAGAATAACGACTATCGCCTTTGTGTAGATTACAGAGCATTGAATAAAAAGACCATCAAGGACAGTTATCCAATGCCTGTTATCGACGATCAGTTAGATCGGCTTAGTGGCAAATCGTTATTCACGAGTCTGGATCTCGCATCAGGCTATTATCAAATTCCTGTGGCTCAAAACTCGAGGCATATCACGGGGTTCGTAACCCCAGATGGCCACTACGAGTACACACGCATGCCTTTTGGCCTTGTCAATGCTCCCGCAGTCTTCCAAAGTATGATAAACAAAGCTCTCGGTGCAAAACGATTCGAATTGGCTATACCATACCTGGACGACTTGTTGGCAACGGCCAGCACGCCTGAAGAGATGTTTGACAAACTTGAGGCAATTTTAGAGCTCTTACGAAAAGCAAACCTTACCTTAAACTTAAAAAAATGTTGCTTCTTCCAGTCTAAAATTGATTATTTAGGCTTCGAAATATCTGAAGACGGACTTAAACCTGGAAGTAAAAAAATAGTGGCGGTGTCGGAATTTCCCCGCCCGAGTAATGTTCATCAGGTTCGACAGTTCATTGGACTAGCCAGTTTCTTTAGACGTTTCGTTCCCAACTTCGCGTCTATAGCCAGGCCTCTGACAAAGCTAACCAAAACTGATGCTGTTTGGTTATGGAGCGAAGAACAAGAATTGGCATTTCAAAACATTAAATCTAAACTGGTTACTAGACCTGTTTTAGCTTTGTACAATGCCGAGTATGTTACAGAAGTTCACTGTGACGCCAGTAAGGTGGGTATAGGCGGAATATTACTACAACGACCCAATGATAACACGCCATTTCGGCCGGTGGCTTATTTCAGCCGCCAAACTACACGGGAAGAAGAATTTTGGCACTCGTTTGAATTAGAGACAATGGCTGTAGTACTGTCTTTGAAGAAATTTAGGGTATACCTTATAGGTATAGAATTTAAAGTCATCACTGATTGTAATGCTCTACGGTCAACGTTATCAAAACGAGATTTGCTACCGAAAGTTGCTAGGTGGTGGCTTATACTTCAGGAGTATCATTTTTCGATTGAATACAGACCCGGCCAAAGTATGCAGCATGTAGATGCACTTAGCCGCAATCCTGTATTTCCCCCGGAGCAAGAAGAATTAGAAGTTCTTAACATCACTACTAATGACTGGCTCCATACTGTTCAAATGACAGACCCACATTTAAAGGCGGTTAAGCAGATCCTACAGAAAAACGAAAATGACATAAAAGACATATTTCAAAATTATGCGATCCGAGATGACAAGATTTATAGAAAGGTGGGCAACAAAATGAGATGGGTAGTGCCTAATTCAGCACGTTGGAAAATATGTCAAATGAATCATGATGAAGCGGGTCACTTTTCTGTTGAGAAAACACTTGAAAAAATCGCATCTGATTACTGGTTCCCAAAAATGAACCGCTTCGTCAAGAAATACGTGAAAGCATGCATTAATTGTGCCTATAATAAGGAAATTTCGGGCAAGAAAAGTGGTGAATTACATCCCATTCCAAAGATTAGCGCTATTTTCCACACCATCCACATGGACCATCTTGGCCCATTTGTCAAAAGCAAAAGAGGGAATTGTTACATTCTTGGAATTATAGATGCGTTCAGCAAGTTTATTTTTGTCAAAGGCGTACGAAATACTAAAACTAAAACAACTATTAAGGTTTTAGAAGAAATCTTTTCGGTATTTGGTCATCCTAAAGTGATTATATCTGATCAAGGTTCCTCTTTCACTTCCAGTGAATTCAAGGCCTTTACTGGCTCGATTGGTACCAAACATGTGTATAATGCAGTGGCGACACCGCGTGCTAATGGGCAGATCGAGCGGTATAATAGGACTATCTTGAATTCGCTGGCGGCAATGAATCATGGTCTTGATGAAAAAGATTGGGACCTTAATTTAGGAAGGCTACAATGGAGCCTAAATAATACGGTTAATAAAGGCACAGGAAAGTGTCCCGCTGAGATAGTTTTCGGACAAAGAACGATAGGCCGTTCAGAAGGAATTATTAAAGGCGCTTTGGAAGATACAGAGCAAATGACAAGTACAGAAAGAGAAGAATTAAGAAAGACTGTTCAAGAGAATATAGAAGATAATCAACTAAAAATGAAAAATAACTATGACAAAAACAAAGCACCCACTAAAGTATTTCAGCAGGATGATCTTGTTATGATTCCCAATCATAAAACAGAAAAAGGCAAAAGTAAGAAGTTAGTCCCGAAGTTTCGGGGACCCTTTCAGATAACACGCGTCCTAGACAATGACAGGTACGAAGTATCTAGCATTCGCGGACACGCTGATCGTGCATACCGCAATATTTTCCCGGCAGACCATTTAAAACCGTGGATAACGATGGGGGCACCTTCTGTAACTGACGTAATAAGCTCCACAAGTGACGATTCTCTTTCAGAGTAATTTAATGCATCTATTATCTGAGTAAATATCTTTATTAATTGACTTACATCTTATACACTTACCACTATTTTCCCTATTATAACCATTACAGCATAGATAGCAGTGAGAAAATGATGAAATACGACCCCAAGTGTGGTCTAAAGTTCCCAAGTGTGAACACTATGATGATTACTCGAGATCAATAAGAATCCTCAAGTGTGGCTGTTAGCCCCCAGTGTGGCCAATATAAATAGATAACAATGGACCCCAAGTGTGGTACCTAATGAAGTTCCCAAGTGTGAACACTAATGATGATTGTCCACTGAAATTAATGAGAATCCCCAAGTGTGTCTACAGTTAATCAAATCTACCCCCAGTGTGGTACTTAAGTTGTAATTTGTGTGCCCCTAGTGTGGCTCTAGTGTTTGGACTAATTTACTTACACTTAATAATTAAAAACTGAATGTTAATTATAATTTTTATTAAGTTTATAGATATTGGAGTTACTACTACCTGTTCTGTTGAAGTCATAAAAATATCAATCATTATTTGTATTTAGATTTGTGTTACACTAAAATGAGATAAATAAATGGGTACAGTTAAAATGTGAAATAGAAATTTATATAAGTACATAAAACTGTTGACTGATTTCTGGAACTCTGAAAAATACTATCATTAATGAATTTAGATTTATGTTATACTAGAATAAGATAAATAAGTACAGTTAAAAATGGAATATAAAATAAGTAGAAATCATTTATATATTTAAATATCAGATTTATTGTTCGATCTATCTTGTATTATTAAAATAATAATAATAATAATGATAATCTATGCTTTTCAACATATTTCAGCTTATTATATAAAACAAATCAAGGTATGAGGTCATACCTAAAAGTGAATGGCCGAGCTGAGTTGGGGATGGGGTCATCCCCACGGCAGAATGGCCGTCTGTTAGTTATTTAATATATTCTGTAATATTGGCTCCATTTTCATCAAATTAAAAAAAAATGTATGTCTTGTGGGTGTCGTTCTTAAAAAAAAGCGCGTGCCAGGCGCGGGTAGTCAGTCGGTCGACTAGCTGTCAGATAGATAAGTTGTGTTTCAATTTGTATTTTGTAAATTGTAATGTATCTATGAATAAACTTTGTATGTACTAGTCTTCGTGAGTATAATTTACAACAAGAACCCTGGAAATACACAAAAGTTAATAGTAGGGTCATAATTTCAAGGTTATTTTTTTCTTTTTATAGGGTTTCACGTAGTCGGGGGTTTTTTAAATTTTTAATTTTATGTTTACTACGTGATATTTAGAACATTTTTATCATGAGAGTATGCGCAATTTGTAAAACTCAGTATCAAAAATATTAGTTCCACGGACGCTCACGTTGTTATCAGCGACAAAATGGCGAAAATCAAATGTCTTCGTTTTGTCATCGATAGTCTATGATTCCAGCGTAGGTCAGTGGTCTAAGGCTATTAATTACATCGCGAATAAACTACTTTTGCACAGGCAAACCTAAGAACAAAGTTAGTCTTAAATAAATCGCCAAAGAATTTCAACGTACCCATTACAAACAAAACTGGTATTCAGGTGCATCCGGTTAGAATGGAAGCCAACCCGATATAGTTGGGAAAAGGCTTCGCAGATGACAGATGACGCGCCGCAGGCGGTTACACGCCGTACCGTAAAAAAACCGTCACCGTCATAACCTACATATACGAATGCAATATTATGTTGTCTTTAACATTTAGTCTTTCTAATAGGTATAAAACTAATGCTGAGTGAGTGTATTCAAGTACCAACACTAACTACCCTCCATAAAACATGTTTAAGTGATTTTTTCTGTGTTTTATTCACATTATTCAAGTTAACGGCGGTATAAATACTCGGGTCAAGCAGATGAGCACTAAATACTTTCTTCATTCAAAGAGTTGTTACTATAAATCAGAGTTATAGACCATTAATGTCAAGATGGCGACGAGAAGGACCCCTAAATTGATATAAAAGCGATTTCTGATTATAATTTTCTGTTAAATAATGGGTTTTAATTAAGTATGTAATGGGTACGTTGAAATTCTTTGGAGATTTATTTGAGACTAACTTTGTTCTTAGGTTTGCCTGTGTCATCACCATCTGCCTAGCTTTTTCCCAACTACGTTGGGGTCGGCTTCCAGTCTAACCGGATGCTGCTGAATACCAGTATTTTGCATGGAGCGACTGCCTATCTGACCTCCACAACTGTGAGACTGGTTTTCAGACTTTCGGGCTTCTGAGTAACGACGTAACGACTGTCAGAGAACCACGAATGATAACCGGGACACACGGCTTAACGTGCTTTCCGTAACGTGTAAAGATGTTCACCCATTCACGAACCAACCGCGGTGATCGTAGCTTGACCGGATCGATTGACTCAAGCGGCTGTTATTACTTAGCCACAGGCCGGGATTAAGTTGCGTAGATATCTATAAAACTTAATACTTAACTAAAAGTAAATAACAGAATATTGGTACCATCGGTTGACACAATTGAAAATTAAGACAAATAAATTTAGTAGCATTGCATTTTACCGAAGGGGTACAAAAATTACTATTCCATATTTCTTCACCACATCGCATTCGACGTTCACCTTGAACAAATAAAAATGAGAAACTATCTCATAAGTTCAACACACGTATATTTTACTATTAAATTTTCTAATCATCGTGAGGTGAATTCCCCAGCTGGCCTCGGTAATTACTTGGTAATAATTTAATGCAACGTGCAGTCCCGAGGCTTAACTAAATAATATTAGGCAGGTAGGATAAGGCCTGTGATATGGCGTGGAGCGGAGCGTTAAGCGGAAAAACAAATGAGCGGCATGAATGAGTTCAAGGCTTGTTGAATTATCTCACAGTGACCAAGGCTATAGGTACAGGGCCCTAATTCACTACGATTCTTTACTTCGAAACCAAGTCAATTCATTAGCTATTCCCTCCAATCTCGTTTATTTCGCATTGTTCCCACTGCTGGGCCACAGGTCTCTTCTCTTCGAGTGGGCTATAATCTACCACGCGGGCCTAGTGCGGGTTGGTAGATGTCACATGACTTCGAATTTTTTGGTTCTGGGACAGGCCGGTTTCCTCACGATGTTTTCCTTCACCGTTTTGAGAGCAGTAATGATAAAATAATTTACACAAAGTAAAGCGCCTGGCTGGGTTCGAACCTACGACCTACAACTCGTAAGTCGCGGCCCTGGGCTACCACTGCTCCTAGACTGGCTTAGAATCTGACTGACTGGAGATGTTTTATTTAAAAGCACATGCTTTATAATAAAAAAATGACTAGACAATCTCTACAACAGTTTATCCGTTTTACTTTCTCAGTTTGCACATGATTAGATAAGTAATCATCTAGTCCTAATAATATGTCCTGGTGGATATAGTCGCTAATTACTCCGTAAATACATAATTAAACACAACAACTCTTGCGGTTGCTTCCACTAAGGAGATTACAAACAGGGGTGGAAGCAAAATATTGCGTGGCAAGCTTTAGAGGTGAACTTTATACTTGTGATGCTTTGAATTTGTAGCTCTCTTATTACTACAGATAAATAGTAATTATTTAGCTGTAGTACCTAGTAGTAAGGGTAAAATCTTAATTATTTTATGTAGATTTTATTCGTTTAAGAAAATTATGAGACTTGTGCGGAAATCGGTTGTCATGGTATCATGTCATGCGGAGGAATGAGGAAAATGTCGTCAGGAAAGTTTTGAGTATGAATGTGGTTGGCTATACGAGGAGAGGAAGACCAAATAAACGATGGATGGACTGTGTGAATGATGATATGGTTAGAAATAGAGTAACCACCGAGGTGACCAATAATAGCATAAGCCTCCTTTATTTAGCTGCATCGGGTTAGACTGGAAGCCGACCCCAATATAGTTGGTATATTGATTGAGTTTGTGCTGATCCTATTAAGACCTGCCTCTGTGAGGCAGTGAGGTCTGTTAAGAGCGCGCCTAAAGCCAGTAAAATTTTAGAATAGAAAAAAAAACAAACGTAGTATGCGCCAAAACTGTTATATCGTAATAAATCCAAAACTAAAAGGAATTACATAAAATGCCTAAGCACAGCCTTTACTCTTGTATAAATATAATTAATTATCAAATTTTTGTCGCGATAGGCATTACTGTATTGAGTACAAAACGGAAAAATATGAGAATTAGAGGTTACTTCGTGATTTTTTTCTATCGAGGAAATGTTATTATTTCATGTTTTTGATCAAAGTGAACCCTCGGAAATATCATGTAGTTATTCATACATTTTTATTTTAAGATTTTTTCATGTAAAATCAAATATAAGATTGGTAATTTTGCTTTATACGCGCTCTTAAGCGTAAAAAACACTAAAATATCAGGAATAAAACACTAAAGTATGAGTAATTATTCTCATTCCGTACCTTTATTTTTCATTACTTCTCCGTGCTACCTTGTTACCTTGTTCCTGTCATCCCCTTCATTCTTTATTTCCCGCCATTTTTCTTGTCACCCAATTTTCGATCGTAACACGTTCGCTGTATCTTAAGCGAAACGTCTAGTATGAATACTTGAAGACCTTCGTTTAGTTTATTACTCGTGTTTACATTTATGCTAGGGTTTTTCATGCTTTTATAGAGGAATGAAAATGTTGCCTGAACATTGTTACATACTAAATTATCATTCAAAATAAAAAATCTAAATATTTTATTTCACATAAACCTTCATGGGCACTTATGAAACGTCAGAAGCTAGGTATACGGTGCCAATTGGTTGTTTCCTATTGAGAAAAGCCAGTAAAAAATCCACGGTTACTTTTGTAAAAATAATTGGCTTCAACAAGAACCAGGTACTTAACAAAATGGAAAATGGTCTACAAATCTCCAGTCTACATTGACAGTGCCAACCTTGTATTGAACGACATTAATATTTATGGCAAAGAAGCAGGTTTGTCCAAAAATTTACAACAAACTATAAACTTAAATGTATCAAAGCAATCTAACAAAAAATGGTCTAAAGGTGTTGTTTTGAATCGGGATTCAAATAACTCACTAACTAACTTAAATAAATATGTAAGCTGTCACGCCCTTTATGCCTGGAGGCTTTTATTTAGGTAGTGAGTTTTTATTTTTATTTTAAACTAGCTCCTGCCCGCGACTTCGTACGCGGATCCTGTCACTTATGCCAGCGACAACGAGGTCGTCAAAATCGAAGATCTGAAATGTCTGATGTCGAATTCTAAGAGCCCGGGGACGGGAAAACAGCGTGATGCGCGAGACGATTCGAGACGTTCTAGATCTTTCATTTTTGTAAAAAGTCGGCATGCATCCAGATTTAGTGACTTGATGAGCTCCAAATGAAGTCATCTGAAAAGCACTGTTGTAGGCTCGAATATTGCTTAAAAAATGGTTGGACTTGGGATGCTGGCCATTCAAAAGAACTCGTAAGATCTCCGGTAGCTCTTGCATAGAGTTTAGTCGTAACTTTCCAGACGCACAACACATTCCCTTGGTCTCTCCCTTCCACTTACGCGCGTGACAGTGTGCACACACCTCAGACATGGTGCCAATGTATCCGTGTTCGATGTAATTAATAAATGGGTTATAGGAAAACGCGCTCCTTTCTTTATTGAACCACGGTTGCTCTTCAGGATCATAAACCATAGACTCAGTATCAGATGAGGATGAATGGCGAAGATTGCGACGTATACGGTCTAGATCCATTTGGGCCCCAAGCTTTTCGACTGACTGACATGCCCGAATTTCCTGAATCCGCTCACGTTCTTGCGTGGAATGAACAGACACCTCAACACGCATATCGTGATTTCTTTGCCGAGCAAGTGCGTTGCGTTGCTCGCGCTGCTCGTCTGTCTCCAAAGACCGAGCTTGAGCATGTTGTTTGCGGTCTGCACTAAGGCGTGTCTCATGCTCTTCAGGATTCTCAAGTGAGAGATGTGGCAGTGCGAATACGCTGGGAGCTTAAACGCGAACTGTTCTCGAGCGACCGAGCAGTCTCAGTGCGGAAAAGCTGAAGACTTAATCTCTGCTCTCTCTCTGTATCCGTTTCGGAAGCGCGAGATAAAGAATGACGCTCTCGGTCACGCGCAAGTCGTATCTCACGCTCTTCACTGCTCTCAAGTGATCGAGCAGTCTCAGAGCGGATATTCTGAAGACTCAACCTCTGATCCCTCTGTGTAACTGTCTCGGATGCGTGAGAAAAAGAATGACGATCCCGGTCGATAGCTAAACGCATTTCTCGTTGTTCCACACTTTTCTGAGATCGAGAAGCAGTAGTGCGGACTCGTTTAAATTCTAGTCATAATTGGCGCTGCGTGCTAGTTTCTGCGGACAAACTTAGTGCATTACGCTCACGGTTAGCACCTAGCCGTTGTTCATGCTCTGCGTCGGTTTCGAGAGATCGAACTAACCTGCGCATCTTAAAAACCCTTGAGTTTAGAGACAGATCTGATATTTTACTAAAAGGCGTAACTAAAATTCCTTCTTAATCCGATACTAATGATATTCAAATCAATGAAAAATAATCAAATAAGTACGTAAGAATTGCTAGTTAGTGGAAAAATAATAATTATTCGCAGGAAAATTAAACACATCAACCAACACAGACAACAAAGGTAACCCCCGTTTCTATAGGATGAGAGCGGCACATTGGCACCTATAACTTCACTTTTTGGGAACGAAACCAGAGCGCGATCTAACTCGACGCCAACGCCATGTAGTTAGAAAACGGAAACTACTATAATATCATTTACCCAAATTAATTAAATTATGAATAAAACTAAATTGACGTTAATTTAACAGACAACTACATTATTATTGCATTAAAAAAAATATGGTAACAGCAGCAAGGAACAAAACTTAAAATTACATACTTAAATCAATTAACCAAAAGTTTGACTTGACTTCATGATAGTGTAGCAATGCACATAAAAAATGCAAACAGTAAAAAAAAATAATTTTACGATTTTTTAAAACAATATTATGGGATTTGAACTCGCACCATTTAGTGCGGTAAACGGTTGACTGACCTTGCCGCTAAATTTCCCGTTGACATATTGTTGAAATAGCTGTTCCCTTGCAATTTATAACATTACTGCCCCGCTCCTTTATAAAAATAGCGTGATTATTATGTTCCAAGAGTTAAATTATTATTAACTAAATAAATAACATGTCATTTTGTGTATTAAATTATTTTGTGCATTCAATTACGAACAAAAACCTTTTAAAATCAATATTGCTTACCTCCCGTAACATACGGCGGCGTGATAATATGTAGCCTAAAGCCTTCCTTAGTTTACAAAGAACATTTTTGCTGAATTTCAATTCAATCTATCCAGTAGTTTTGGCGTGAAGCCGTACCATACACACAGACAAACAGATAAACAGACAAAAATTCTAAAAAGTCACTTTTTGTCATCAGTTACGTTTTTCTAACAAAAGCCACTTATTTTTTCTCGAAAATTCTCAATGTACAGTTTTTCTTTCGTTACTGTTTTATTATATGTATAGATAATTATTTTTTAGCTTGAGTACGTACAGTTTTTATTATATTTGTTGGTATATTGGCGTGGCTAGCTGACATATGGCAAATAACTTAAGATTCTTGTAATGTTCATTACTGAACATAGGTTCCTAGTATTGTATACATGCAACTATATTCTAACTAAACAGACAGCTGTGCTGCTGGGGAGTTTGTTGCGCCACTTCTTCTTCCCAGCGATAGCACTAGGAAGTGGTGAAGGGCGGGTGTTTTTGGGGGACTGTCTTTTGTAATTTTGACGTTCGAAAAGTGCTGATTCTCAGCCTAATTTGAATAAATGACTTTTGATTTTGATTTCACTTTTTGTTAAAATAAACATAATCAGCATATTATAATGTTCCCACTGCTGGGGGTCTGTGAGAGGAAGTCGGCCGTAGTCCACCACGCGGGCCCAGTGCGGATTGAGTGACGTCATATGTCTTCGAATTTTTGATTCTTGGACATGCCGGTTTCCTCGCGATTTTTTCCTTTACCGTTTTGAGAGCAGTGGTGATGAAATAATTTACAAAAAGTAAAGCGCCCGTCAGGGTTCGAACTTACAACTTAAACCAACTAAAGCCAAACTTTTATTTTGTTACACAAGGTTTCCAATTATTTATGAAAACCTACGGTATTATAACTCCAATTATAAAACCGCAAAAACAAAAACTAGTTGAACGTCCCATTAAAATAAATCCGCCTATTCACGATGAAGCCAGAAAGTTTAACAAACATGTAGTGAACCACTCTGTAGTCTAAGTTGTTACTCGTGAGTTCCTGTACACTACTAAAACGTATTTAGTCTGGTAATGATGTGGGTTAACAAATAAATGGCAAACTTGCCCCGTGTGGCTTTTGTGGCACAATTTGCCAGATGTTGTGATGGATTCTTGGTAATGTGGTGTGTTTGTAAGGACGAAAGGGAACCGTAATTAATACTATCGAAGGAAAGGCACGATTTTTTGCTTCAGTCCTTGTGAGAATGACACAAATTAATATGCTTTGGGGCATAAGCATTCATTGCACGGCACGGTTGGCGCAGTGGTTAAGCGATTGACTGCTGCGCTGCGTGTCGCGGGTTCGATTCCCGCACGGAACAAATATTTGTATGACCTACATGTATTTGTTCCGAGTCTGGGTGTTTTTCTATCTATAATATGTATGTATTTACAAAAAAAAAAAATGTATATAAGTAGTTTATCAGCCATCTTGTTACCATAACACAAGCATTAGTTTGCTTAGCTTGGGACTAGATGGCGCTGTGTGAAATGTCCAGGGATATTATTATTATTATTATTGTTTATCGTAAGGGTAGCGTAGGTAGTTTTAGGTCCTTACATATGAAATTGGCTTTTTATATGGAACAAACAAAAGGAAAAAAAAAATCAATCAAAGTATGTACCATTGTAGTTACGCACTTTCGGCATTTTATAGGTAGTTCATTGGTTCCTTTGCTGAAAAAATTGTGGGAGCGAAAATCAATAACATCTTTGAAGACGGTTTTGACTGCTTCATCGGAACTGAGAGGCGCGATAAAATACTTCTAATTTCCCTACATTTTGACAAGTTTTTGAAATTTTTTTTGTCGCCGAGATGAGAGTGCGACTAGATTTTGAACGTTTTAAATTACGAGAATTGGCCTTCAGATATTTGAGATCAAAGTGGCCAGTTTGACAAGTTGCCAATTTTATATGTAAGGACCTAATATAAAAGTCTGTGATTGTTTTTTTTTTAGATACCAAACTTGTAAAACTTATAAAAATATTTTAACCCACAATTTTCAAAAGGCAAAAAGCATCTAATTTAAGATAAAAACACAAATGATTATTAGAATACTCTTTTAGAAGCAGAATTTACATTTAACAAAACCACGTAGACATTCATATTGAATTAAAAAGTCCGTAATAAAGTTGAACCCGATTCGGACATGACACGGAAAGTTGCAAAATGTTGACCCAAACCCTTTTCGGCTAAAATATGTTTATTTGGGTGATTACCAGTGTATAACTTTTTACTGTGTAAAGGAGTTTTTCAAATAAGTTTGCTTTGTTAATATTTTTCCGATGACTTTTACAAGCTAATCATGAAGATACTGAAGTACTATTGTAATGTTCGGCTCTTGAAAGCATAGAAATAGCTTATCAATACCTGCCTGTATTTTGATTAGCTATTATCTTGATTATTGTTGCTATATGAAACAACAAACTATAAAATAACCAGCGATTCTAACAGACGTTGGCCTTCCCGAATGCAGCGCCTCTTACCGGATTTAATCGTAAATCTAAACCATCCAGGGACCGTTTTAAACATACACGAAACATTTCTTCAAAATCGGTTCAGCTGTTTAGAAGGAGTTCAGTGAAGCGACACGTACGGAAGAAAAAGATAAAGGGTTTAATCACCCCCAAAATGACACATTAACTACTGACATTGAATGTCACACTATCATGACAAAAATAAAAACAACACGTATGAAGAGTAGAGTAATAAAAGCATTTGTACAAAAGATTAAATGGCAACCCTAGTTGCCAGTGAAGTAAACAAACAATAAAAACAGATATTAAAACACCCTTTGGCACTATTTTATTACAAGCTACATTCGCGGCACGACAGAGGTAATTTAATATCTAATAAAACAAAACTATTACAATAAAACATAGTCGTTTATACGTTAATAAACACAAGCTAATTTCATCAAACTTCTAAAATATAGGCGACAGAATTAGGTCGACATAAGCTTAGGACTTGGCCGACCCTAAAAACTTAATTAGAAAAGTTGAATTGCCTTGAAATCTCTCGAACCAATTAATCATGAGCTTTTTCATTAAAACCGTCGATATATCTAATGCCGGAGATACACGAGGCTAGTTTTTCATAGCTAGAATTAGCAAGCTAGAACCTCGGCATACTATCCTGGCTTAGCACATGCTAGTGCTGTTTACATTGTCATCATCATCATCAGCTTACAGCAGTCCACTGCTGGGCATAGTCCTCTCCAATTGCACGCCATTAAGCTCGATTCGCGGCAACACTCATCCAGCTGCTACCAGTCACACTGCGCAGGTCGTCGTTCCACCTAGCCTGAGGGCGTCCTACCTTACGTTTGCCGATTCGCGGTCTCCACTCAATAATACGTCTACCCCAACGGTAGTTGGTTCTAGGCCTAATACGGTTGGCCCATTGCCACTTCATATGCACATGCAATTGCTGTTTACATGATGCCAGATAATTTATAAACCGGTACAGTATAAAACGTGGTTGCGGGCAGAAAAAAAAGGGAGTCAATGCACACTAGCTAATCTAGGATATTCTAATATTTAGAATACTAGCTTCACCGGCCACATGAAGCAAATTGGCTGTGCTCGACAGGGTCCATAATTGTTTCTATTATTTTTTATTTTACCACTCGTAAGTGTACATTATGGATTGCAATAAATGATTTGAGATAGTAAGATCAGTGGTGGAGGTGTTACTAACTCAAAAAATCTATCATTGCTTGAGATGCTAGCTTACTAGCCTAGAAATGAAGCTAGTTCTATATACACGAAGCGAGACTTGTAACTTGCTAGCTTCCTAAGACTAGCTTACTATACTGACTTGAGAATTTATCCTCGTGTATCTCAGGCATTACTTCTAGAATTTATAAATCGAATGTTTGCATAACGATTAATTACCAGCAATAAATTAATGTTGGAACGTTTGATTCTGAATGCATTTTTCTCGTTTTTAATTTGTATTTGAAAACAGAAAATATCGAATGAAATTACTGTGAAGCCTGGAAAATGCGATGAAAACAGAGTAAAGAAAGATTGCTTTTAATTTGCAATTTGAAGCTATTTGTATTTTTTTTTTTTAACGTTGCCCCACACTAAGAATTACTCCTGTATCGTGGGTGCGTTTACTAACATTTAAACTCACATACACAAATAGACAGACCCGGAACAACTACCTATAGGCAATACAAATATTTGTTCCCTGCGGGAATCGAACCCGCGACACGCAGAGCAGCAGTCGATGGCTCAGCCACTGCGCTAACAGTGTCGTAATGTGAAAGTTATTAAGGCGAGAAATATGGTTTAATCAAATTATGGTTTGAAATATGATGCACCGGTTCGCAGTTGCTACCTACTACCTACACAATACTGATACATGTAATTACTAAGTCACTTTAACCAGAGGGGCAATTCTCGTAATTTTAAGAACGTTCACAGTCTGATCTCAGTCTCAATCTGCCAAAAATTCCTCTAATTTCCCTACATTTTGACAAGTTTTTGACATTTGTTTGTCGCCGAGATGAGACTGCGACTAGATTTTGAACGTTTTTAACCCCCGACGCAAAAACGACGGGGTGTTATAAGTTTGACGTGTCTGTGTGTGTGTGTGTGTATGTCTGTCTGTGGCATCGTAGCTCCCGAACGGATGAACCGATTTTAATTTTGTTTTTTTTGTTTGAAAGGTGAATTTGTCGGGAGTGTTCTTGGCTATGTTTGATGAAAATCGGTCCAAGATGGCCGCCGCTACAAAATGGCGGATTACATATTTTTTCACAATTCCCTCAATATGGATATCAAATGAAAGGGCTTGACTAGTAGAATACTATACACTATGACAAATTTCAAATCCAAGATGGCTACCACCACAAAATGGCGAATTACAAAAAATCTGATTAAATACCAAATTACCTGAATCTTAAAACGCAAGAAAATAAAAGAAAAGAAATAATAAGGAGTCCCTACAAAAAGCATGAAATAAAAAATTAAATTAAAAATTTAAAAAACCCCCGACTACGTGAAACCCTATAAAAAGAAAAAAATAACCTTGAAATTATGACCCTACGTAAGTACGTATGAAATTTTTTGATTAAATATTGTCCTGTCGGGGGACTGCTACTATTTTAAACTTTAACAGAACGTTAGGCTAATAATTAGAGCGGTCCCCCGACGGGACAACATTTAATAAAAAAATTTCATACGTACTTACGTAGGGTCATAATTTCAAGGTTATTTTTTTCTTTTTATAGGGTTTCACGTAGTCGGGGATTTTTTAAATTTTTAAATTACGAGAATTGGCCTGCTGATTATTGTAGTAATGAATGTTTATCAGAAACTTTGGCTCTTGAGATACAAGTATCTTTTTCCTTAGTTCAGGACCCGGCTGTTTAACCTGCCTGCCCACTGCGTGTACAGACGCCAGCAGGTCAAGCTACCCGAAACTGTCAAATTTTCCCAATCAACCTTGCACCTTTATAATTTAGCGATAAAGTTGAAAATATATTAAAGAAATTTGACAGATTGTAGTAGCTTGATGTGCTGGCGTCTGTACAATCATGTTTAATGTAGATATGTCTAATCTTATGTATTTTCTTTGTACAGTAAATTGATTATTTATTTATCTATTACTATTCTTATCGTGTAAGTAGTGTTGAATAGTAAGCCTTTGAACCAAGGTTGGATTGTACTTGAGACTTAAACGCATTAAAAGGCAAGTCTAAAAAAGAAGAGGGTATCTTGTTATAAAAGGTTATGCCAAGCCCAACAAATGAGTTATGAACCTTATGAAGCCGGTGAAAGGGGGCACGTAGTTTGTCCTTATTTCTAGTGTTAACACTGTGAGTATCACTGTTTTTAGTGTACAAGTGTAAATTTTGCCTAATATATAAGATGTTGGCGAAGATGAATTGTGATGCAACCGTGAGAATACCAATATCTTTAAAAAAATTCTTACAGAGACTCTGGTACAATTTCATTTATCAGAAGCGAGTTCTGCAAAATATCCAATTCGATTTACTTTAAGAAACAATGTTTTTGCCAAAAACTTTTTCAAGGCTAATTTATGGAACCACAATTTTGCCTTTTGCTCCAAACGTAAGCTGATTTCGTAACCATATATTATTTGAACAGACGTACCTAATCTGAAAGAAGAATCTTGGGTAAAAGAAAAACATATTCATCACGAATAAATCAGGAGAAAAAAGCTATTACTTGGCATCGCAAGCGAAAACCCATTACGTTAAAAAAATCAAATAAAGGACATATTCATGGAACGTGTTCCCTGTCTTGTTCAATTTTCAAATCGTTGCAGATAGGAACTCCGATCATAGAAACAAAAGAGATTTGGTTGGGAAGTAATGGGGGATTTACATGGGGTCGATTTTTGCCGTGCAGCTGGTCGCTTATGCAGGTTTTACACATGTGACTATAGCCGCACGATTTTCACCGCACGGCAAAAATCAACTGTCTAAATGGGAATTTGGGTAAGCCACAGGTGACTAAAATCGCAAGTTCCAAAGTTATTTAAGATATCGGTTGTGAGGCGATTTGGTAATGGGGGATTTACACTAGATCAATTTTCGCCGTGCGGCTGGTCGCTTACCAAATCGCCTCACGAGCTGAATCAGCACCCTATTTACACAGGTCGATAAAAATCGCAGGTGATCAGTTCATTTTGCATAAAAAAGTCGTTCTTCATGCGGGGTGTAGAATCACCTACGACTGAGAATTTTCACGGTCGATTTTAGCACGGTAATATTATCTATAACCGTGATTTCGTCACCCACCGCATGCGAGAGCTGTCTCCGTACGACAAATGTTAAAACCTACTCTATTTTGAAACTTAAGATTTTAGACACCTGCGGCGTAGCTGAATTGCCATTTAGACAGTAAATTTTCGCCGTGCGTAAATCGTGCGGCTTTAGTAACCTGTGTAAAGCCTGTATATTCGTGACATGAATATTTTTGAATAATTTTTCATTCGATTGTCTTTAAGCAAGATAAAACCAAAAAAAAAACATTGTACTCTGCTAATATTTTTGCGAACTTGACTTTATTTGTAGCCAATTCTCAAAAAATCTTTAGGGGGGTAGTTAATACTACTTCGGGTACAGACGTAGCCTAGCATTTCCCCTGGGTATTTTTAGACAGTTCATTCAAAAAACAACAGCCTAACAGGGAAAGTATGATTTAAGTATAGGTATTCGCTACCTACATTCTGCGGTATCGATCACCGGTATTACCAATCTTAGATCTGCTTTCAATCTTTCAAAACCAGAATAGGTACACCGGAAAATTTTGCAGAAATTTTCAATATTTCAATATTATGATTTCGAACCCTATTTTAAATTTGCGACGAAATATCCTCCATATTTTTAAGATTAAACAGTTGAAGGTGTTCCCGTTTCCCACGTAGTAGAAATATGAACAGGCAACCGAAGGAAAATCTGCATTGCAACATTGAAGTAAGAAGCTTAGTGGAATTAGCTGTGTGAATAGTTATTTTTTTTAAAGTCCGTTAATAGCGTTCGATTTACTTCTTTAATCGAAAACTTTCAGCAAATCGAGACTGTATTTAATGTGAAAACGGATTCGATTGGTAAGAGTTTTAGTTTATTTTTAGTAGTTTCAATTTGAATACATACTTGATCTTTTTTTTATTAATGGAGGGGATTTAGTTTACAGAGTAGCATAATCATCATAAATCAGGCTATGACAGGAGGCCTGTGTTCCAGCATTTGGAACATTCAAAATGCTGGGACACAGGCTTCCTGTCTTCGAGAAGGAGTGGGCTGTAATCGAATTTTTGGTTCTAGGACATGCCCTTCCTCACTATGTTTCTCTTAACCGCTTCCAGAGCAACGGTTATGAAATTATTTACACAAAGTAAAGCGCCTGTCTGGGTTCGAACCCACTAACTTCTTCTCGTTAGTCGGTGCCGTTAACTCTGAGCCACCACTGCTATCTTTACAAAATACGTTTATCTAAGGAATGAATGGAAGAGAAAAGGTGATCAATTCTTTTCATAAGTAAACTCATTGTACGAGTACCTATTAGATTTTTTTTCCCTTATAGACCGTTTAAGCCTGTTAAAAGGTCATGCTTAGGTAATTAAGTATTGATTAGCGTACGCGAAATAGTGGATTGGCAAATTTGCCATGGCATGACATCCAGAATCTCTAGGGAAATCAAATAGTCGTAATATTAATCGTATCACAGAATCCGGTAATGGAAAAGGCTTCAAAATACAGCGCACGTAAATAATATCAGACTGGATACAATATTTAGGAATGAAACACGCAGTTAAGATATATTTGTGTTGTTGTTGGTTGTTCTAGAAAATTGGGAAGAAAGAGATCGGTGCTGTGGAACACTCGGCTTCCTGTCGTACCGGGCATGTACTTCGGATATAATATTACTGTACATTATGTCAAAGGAATAAAAAATGTTGTTTTTCCTAATAAGTCATTACCAACATGTTTAATGAAAATGCGCAGGAATCCGCTGCTGGATGCGAGAAGCACAGAACAGGTCGAAGTGAGGCCTATGTCTGGTAGTGGACGTCTTTCGGCTGAAATGATGATGTATGAAAGTGACAATTCGTAAAGGTGACATGTGCTCGCTTTATGGAAAAATTATTATCGCTCCTTCACCAACCGTGTTTTTTTTTCTTAAAGAAGACTTTTTCTAGAGCATTTTGAAAAGTGTTATTTAAAAACGTCGGTATATAATAACACCCGGATTAGTTAAATTGATGCCAAATATTTCTAGCCCACTTTATGGAAAAATAATTTGTTTGAAAATTGCTAAATATATCATTGCAAACGTTTTTTTGCTCTAGAAAAAGTCTTCTTAAGGCTGCGCGCCCACGTCAGACTTTTTGTAGCACCGATAATCGGGCCGATTTTTCCTCCGATTCTTATGACCGACTCAACGTACACGTCCGTCACTTTGTCTGTGGCACAACGTCCTTCCCTAGCAAGTGCATGCGGCCGACTGTCGGTGAGTAGTGTGAGTTAACGCATACACTTTCGAACGTTTCATTTTTCATAATCGGATCGGTCGGAATGCACCGATTTTATTTGACCGACTTTTTGTAGGACGTGTGCGTTGCACTATTGCCATCAGTACGTTCTATTTTTCTCCTACAAAAATCGGTCACCGGTTATCGGACGTGGCCGGGCAGCTTAAAGAAGACTTTTTCTAGAGCATTTTGAAAAGTGTTAAGTGAAAACCTCAGTATATACACGCGGACTACTAAAATTAACGCCAACAATTATTTCAAAGTTGGCAGGAAGAATTACAAGACCCAATCAAAGCCTGCTTTCACGTGAGATTTGAAAACAGATTACATTGCAAATCATGCTCTCAAAAACATGCTTTCATTGCCAATGAAAACAATAAAAAAAAACTTGTATGAACTTGCTTAACGCAAAATTCAGAAAAACCATTTAATTATAAATTACAGCTAGCCGAGACCTCGCCTAGTAAAAGTTATAATTTATTTGCGAAGCCGATCCTAACTTTCATCCAAAACTCAAAGCTAAATCAAAAACATGAACGAAACGACACTCGTTTTGAACCTAAAACTTCTCATAATACGTGAAGCTTAATACGGATTACAATGGAAACCTCGTTAGTTCGTTATTTATGTTAAAAAATGTGGAAACTGGAAGAGAATTAGGATTTAATAAACCTGGGAGAGCTGTTTGTTTCGAAAAGAATGAGAAGTCAAGTTTTGTTTAATATTTTTAGTTTTAGCCTTTGTTCAGTGCAACCTAAGCTTTATTTCTGTTTTTAATAATTTAAGTTTTACTTTCACTTTGATCGTAATATTTAATTTAGTTTTACTATTTGCAATTACTTCCTTACATAAACTCCAGTGGTAGGTAAATAGCATTATGTATCACAACTCTGCACCCTAATTGCGTAATACACGATCAATCGGAATCTGAATCATTTTGAAGCAAATTGCTAATCCATTGCTTCATAAGTTCGAAAAATTTGTCTGCTCAACACGTAAATAACGCAATGAATTTTGTTGAACTGTCAAAATGAAACCGATTCCGATTGATCGTGTGTTACGCAATTAGGGTGCTGATCTCCAAGATACAGGCGCCGCCGTAAAGATCAAAATGATGATCACTAGGTTACAGACCGATATTAAGTTAATTTTAAGGTAATAACTGTAATATTGGTTCAATAAATTTATTATTATTAATAAAAAAAAGTTAGTTGTTAGTTGATTAGCCTGTAAAAAACGCTCAGGAAATGTTCAGGTATTGCCAGAAATTTGGCCAGAGAGTACACAAGCCCGAGAAGTTTGTCAGGAGAAAGGGGAGGCCTATGTCGAGTAGATGTTTAATACATTTTTATTCTTCTACACTTATAAATTTATTCCACTGATAAAATCTTAGTTATAAGTACCTATTCTGAAATCGCGATTGCGTACCGGAAGACGTAGCGTTGGAAGGGCTCCCACAAGGTGGACCGATGACCTTGTGAAGGCCGCATCCAGCGGATTCCTGCGACGAAGTGGCGGTGCTTGGGCCCGGCCTATGTTTAGCAGTGGATGTCTTTTGGCTGGAATGGTGACGATGATGAAGTACCTGTTAGACTACGGTCATCAAAGGTATAAAACAAGTAAGTACGGAATTCAGAGTTTTTTTCAGGAGAACCGTTTTACACATAATGACTATTTGATTAGTAAGAAAACGTGCTATGACGATTAGAACAGGAAACAAATTTAATGAAAAAAACAGTGCAAATGTAAGCATTTTGTAAACCTGAAGGCCAATTCTCGTAATTTAAAACGTTCAAAATCTAGTCGCAGTCTCATCTCAGCGACAAACAAATGTCAAAAACTTGTCAAAATGTAGGGAAATTAGAAGTATTTTTTGACAGATTGAGACTGAGATCAGACTGTGAACGGTCTTAAAATTACGAGAATTACCCCTATGTTTAAATTCAGTACATTTCCAACAGTTAGTAACGATATTTATTATCCCGTTAGCATCTCGGGGGATACGGAAATATTTATTCGCGGAACCGGAAAAACTGCGAAGTAAATGCATAGGAAAATTGTAAGTCCCTCACTGCGGAATCCTATTACATAAAAGTTGTTAGTGTTATTCTCGAAAACGGATAAATCCTGGTTCGAAGTAGTGTTGGAAGTAGAAATTGTTGGGTCCTAAGCAAACAGGATAGTTTAAAGTGGAGTAAAGATAGATAAAATGTAAAGATTATAATAAAATGGGTTTTTTTAGGGTTCCGTATCCAAAGGGTGCCAACAAAACCCTATTACTAAGCCTCCGCTGTCCGTCCGTCCGTCCGTCTGTTAGCGGGTTGTATCTCATGAATCGTAATAGGTACACAGTAATTAAAATCTAACATTCTATAAATTAGAGCTATGTAATATGAAGCTGGATGACCGACACTTCGTCTTCTAGTCCTTAGATGCCTCTCGGTTACTGCGCGGTGAGATGGATTAACGATATTGTTGCCATCCCAGTTAGAACCTGGATGAGGTTGGTACAGGAGCGTGGACATTGGCTCAAGAAAACAGAGGCTAATTCTCAGCAGTGGATGAAGTCGGGCTGTGGATGATGATGGATGATGAATATGAAGCTTAGCTCATTTTTCTTCCTGCTAAGCCTCCGTTCATGGTATGATGAAACAGGCATGTCCTAGAACCAACAATTCGTAGACATGTGACATCTACTAACCCACTGGGCCTGCGTGGTAGATTTCAGCACAACCCCTCTCGAAGAGAGGAGGCCTGTGTCCCAGCAGTGGGAACATTACAGGCTGATTAAGCTATGCCTTCATAATTATTTTCTTACACCCGGTAATTGCACCCGCTTAACTCGACTTGTTTTGATCAAACACAAACCTGATGCTTTCATCGCGTGACAAACAGCTATCATCGTTCAATAGGAACTATAAAAATGACGCCATTTTGTTTCATTGATTTTACACGGAAAAAGGTTATTGGAGTTTTTTCATGTTCTGTATAGTTTACTCGTTTATTTACATTTTTGAAGCGTGCTTAACCTTTTGACTTTATCGGAATTGTTGATTGTTCGATAGCTGTAATTATTTGTGTGTTGTTTGATGTTTATTTTTGGTATGGAAGTTAAACGGAGGTTGCCGTTTAGTCTATGATTTTGTTAAGTATTTATTTTATTTATTTATTCATATAACAATTCGTATTGTGTTTGAAATAAGTAGTACATTCATTAATTTATTACAGCTAAAATAATAAATTATGACCTTCAAACAGTTTTCAATAAAATAATCAATAACATAAATGATAAATATTGTGTCAATTAATTGCAAATAGTTATTAAATAAATTATTGTAAATATTATTATGTCAAATGATTATAAATTTATTTTATAAAAAGCAAAGAAAAAAAAAATCTAATACTTAATGTGTTGAATATACATATTTAATGTCATAAGTAAATGGCAGGTACAAGAAGATAAATTACTAAATATAAAAACTATTTACCATCATTTGTCACCAATTCAGATATAGAATATAAACATTTATTCAACAGGAATGCTTTATGTCTAGCTTTGAATAGAGTACCTTTGTAAATCAACGATCTTAAGTCAGTAGGCAACCTATTAAATAATTCTACTGCTTGGTATTTCGTGCAATGTTTAGCAATATTAAGTTTAGGTGCTATCTTATTTTTTATAATTTTTCTTCTAGTGTTCTCCCTAAGTTCACGTGCTTCTTGTGATTCGTGATCGTGCATGTATTTTGCAAAGTGGCTGAGTAGTACTAAAACATATAAACTTGGTACTGTTCCAAAGGCGGCCAATAGGATCCTATCATTAAAGCTGCACTATCCGTCCGTTTATCACAGGGCTCTATCTCTTGAACTGTACTAGGTAAATAATTGAAATTTTCACACAGTATGTACTACTACAACAACAAATAAAATAAAGTAAAAAAAAAATTAAACGTTTTTTGGTCGATCTTGGTATGGAACTGATCGTATGCCAGTCCGACTCGGGGTTGGCCGCTTTTTAAAACTATCTACGCTCGACAAAAATAATCAGCTCAAGACAGAATAAGGTAGATTAAGTCTATGCATAACTTAACCAACAACAAGAGAACATAGTACCATTTGGAAAATATTTAACACTCTCCAACCTAACCTTACTGGTGATGTTCTTCAGAAAGGTCAGATGCGTAGTGAGTGCTTGCGACCGGCGTGCATGTACGACCTGAGGAGCAATTCTCGTAATTTTAAGAACGTTCAAAGTCAGAGGGGCAATTCTCGTAATTTTAAGAACGTTCACAGTCTGATCTCAGTCTCAATCTGTCAAAAAATACTTCTAATTTCCCTACATTTTGACAAGTTTTTGACATTTGTTTGTCGCCGAGATGAGACTGCGACTAGATTTAGAACGTTTTAAATTACGAGAATTGGCCTTCAGATTTATGAAAGTAAATGAAGCAAAAGCAGTATACATATGTAACCCTACGGTCCTAGCAGGTGACTTTCTGTAGTTTACACCTACTACGAAGAAGGAGTGAGTTTTTTTGTTTGGTTAACATAATTGTTGGCATAATTGGTTAACATAAACTGCTGGGCTAAGATTTCCCCATAATTATTCACTTGCCTTTGTGGTTGCCTGAAGACGGGCATCATCACCAAGGTAGGCCTAAGAAACGCTGGCGTGACGATTTGGACACGTTCCTAATTAATTGGACGGAGTAGGCACCGCACAAAGAATTTATGTTATTAAATTAAAACTCAAACTACTATTTTCTAAGGACTGATTTTTCCATCGCCAGATAACTTTTATTCGAGGAACAAAATTGACGTTTGACAGTTTTTGTATGAAATAATTGTCAAAATTTCAAAATTATTCCTCGAATAAAGTTATCTGGCGATGGAAAAATCAGCCCTTAAAGACTTATAAAATTGCATTGTTTTTTAATTTCGTGCATAAACAATGCATGTTGATGACATGGAACTTAGTGAGTAAAAGGGGAACGAAAGGGAGATTACATAGAATAATACTCATAATATGTAGGAAATAGGGAACGGAGAGAAAATGTCTTATTTTTAAGTCAAGAAAATTGAGGATTTATAGAATAGTCATACTGGAAAAATGTATGTGTGGTGCAAGAAAAATTCTACAGCGAATGATATTATATTACACTGAGGTTTTTCTTTTATTATTTTTTACCCGACTGCGTGACAAAAGACAGTGTTATGTTTTGAACCATTATAATATCATCATTTTCCTGCCTTATCCCAATTTATTGGGAGGGTCGGCGCAACATGTCTTTTTTTCTATACTTAGAGAAGTACTAATAGAGATTAGTCGTCATCTCGATAGTCACCCCCTTTCTAACCATATTCACACAGTTCATCCACAATAGTTTTTAATCATTCCTGTCGTAATCTTTTGATTGAATGATTTTTTTCAAACCTCCCACTACCAACCTTTTAGCTTCGTAGAGACAATTTTGAAATTTAAACTGAACTTAGTGCAAAGAAAGTGTGTGGTTTTAGGAACTCCTATGCAGGATATTTGAAGGCTTATGCAACGATATTTGGCTCATCCCAAGGTAACTTAATCAAACAATAGGACCCTGAATTTCCTTGTCTTTTACCGCTTTTTCTTTTGTTTTATGGCCGAACGTAGGCCAGTCACGTCGGTGATTGCCTCATGAACAACAGATGCACGCCAGCAGCTGTTCAAACCTTAAGAACTCACATGAAAAATCTTCGTTGCAGTGGATGAAAGTACTTGATATCGCGAGGGGAGGGATAATAGTCGACTTCGTTATTGTTTTACCACTTATGATGGAAACTCCTAGTAAATTGAAACTTCGCTAACGCTATAGTGTCCTAGAAGAGCGGTGGCTGCCACATAGTGTCTGCAATTTACAAGTAAATGACAGTAAGAAATGAAAGTAAGTTGGTGTGTTTTGCTTGCGTCTTTGACACCGTAAAGTCAAACCCAGTATAAATCGCTAGATTTGCTCTCACCGTACTCACACTCTGGACTTACGTGTTGTAGGACGTAGGTACTTTACTTTGTGTAAATAATTTCATCCATCACCTCTGCTCTCAAAATGGTGAAGGCAAAACATCGTGAGGAAACCGGCATGTCCCAAAAAAATCGAAGACATGTGACATCTATCAACCCGCACTGGGCCCGCGTGGTAGATTACGGCCCACTCCCTCTCACAGAAAGGAGGCCTGTGTCCCAGCACTGGGAAATTTATAGGCTGATTATGTAAAACCTAACATGAATTCCTTAAGAACACCGCACATTGTAACCTCATCTTCAAGTCACTAGAAATAAATGTAATAAAATAAAACTTCAACTAAACCTGACTCGGTACGAAAAGTAGAACACAACCCGAGTTTTAGCATAGTTTTATGCCCTTGTCTTGCAACATGCTGGGTTGCTGTCTGCGTAAAAATATTTAGTGGTATGCTGCTTATTTTGTGCACATTTTAGCGTTGAATTATCAAAATCAATCAAAAGTCATTTATTCAAACTAGGCTGAGAATCAGCACTTTTCGAACGTCAGAATTACAAAAGACAGGCGTTTAAGGAACAAGTCTGTGAAATCCCCTACTTAGAGGCCACAATCCAACAACTTAATGAAGTACAGTCGCATGCCCAAGCTTACATGAAAAACCAAGTCGAAATATTAGGCGTAAACAAAACTGCCAACGAAAACCCTATTCACATCATTCTCACAGCGGTAGTAAAAATCTTGAAGACTCCGATCTAGAATACGTTACTAGGGCTGGGCCACGCCACAGCAACACCACTGAGAACACCAGTAATGCCCAGTAGAAAAACACCCCCGTCCGCTGGTAATTAAGTTTCTACGTCGCAACAAACGGAACGAATTTTTACGCGCAGGGAAATTAAGACGCAACCTCTCTAGTGATTACCTAAAAATACCACGATAATCTACAATATTAAAAATGAACATAAACACGAACATTTTCACATAAACACATGCATTGTAGGTACATAATAACATTCGATACATTTACATACACAAACACCTGATTAATATATTCGAAGATTTGCATATGAATACGTGTTAATAACAACTAACTGAATGTTAGTGACATAACTTCACGCTTGTATTCCCCAAAGGTGTATACAGAAGGGTATATACCTTTGGGGAATACCCCCAAATTTCGCCAGTTACGTTCAAGTGTAATAGGGTCGAGCTTATTGCCATCGTGAGGAACCGAAAATTCGAAGACGTATCCATGACCCGCACTGGACACGCGTGGTGGATGACGGCCTGCTCCCACTCGCAGAGAGAGGCATGTGTCCCAGCAATGGGAACATTATATGCTGATTATGCTATGGCCTTATCCAGAATCAATGCGGCTAGTAAAACTTCCTAAATAAAAAAAAACCTTGTTACATTTTGCTGGACTTTGTATTATTCTCTCTATTTGGGACAAGTTATACCTGACTTGCTTGTGGTGGACTATTCAATTTTATTAAATACAACCCTTTTCAACATTTTCATCAAAACTGTTTTTTATATATTTAATTAAATAATATGTATTAAATAAAATAAATTAGAGATGAAGATGACAATTGCCTGTTACCAAAAATCTAATCTGCCGTTTCATACAAAAGTGTGGAAATATATGGAACAGTCATTTTTTTATTTCACGTTCAGTTTCCGAAGTTGGTCCCATGGAGAAAGTTATTTAGATCGGTAGATGTGGATTGGTGGATGTTGGTGGTTTTAGGTGGTGATTAGATTGGTGTAGTTGTTTAGATTGGTGTTCTGTACCCTTAAATATGACCACACATTTCTGATACATACTGTATAGCCAAAATCACTTACCAATAACCAACTATTAACTTAATTAAAACAACAATTGAACAGAATTAATACAGTGGTAATCAAACCAATTTGTCAAGGCAGCAAATGAATCACCCTCTATGGAGGTAGATATGTTAATTACGATCATAAATTATACTGACGACTGACGTTCATAATTAATATCCGGCTTATAGTTATGGCTGAGTTCACCAGTGTCGTATTACATAGGTACTGCTTTCTAGAAGTCAAAGTCAAAGTCAAAGTCAAATCATTTATTTCAAATAGGCACATAAAAGGCACTTTTGAACGTCAAAATTAAAATTAAATTGATTCTAGTCGCCCCTCCGTCGCTAGTTTAGAGTATTGTTAAAAGGAATGTGTGGATGACATTAAACAGCATATGGGATTTTGTGCAGTCAGAGTCAAAAGCAGATTATAAACTATCCAAAGTTTACCTATAGTAAGACCTGAAGGCCAATTGTAGGAAAATTAGAGACATTTTTGACAGATTGAGACAGTGAACGTTCTTAAAATTGCGGGAATTGCCCCGTTGTTAATTGAAACTTAATAATCGAATTAGCTAAGATTATTACTTGTTTCTAAGAAAATATTTAATTGGGATTGGGACTTATATGTTTGAGCCGTTTGGGGTTAAACACGAGGGCCATGGAGTCCGAGTGCCCACTTCCTTTCTCAAGACATTGCCAAGTGGTTGATCGACTGTTCTGCATTACCATACAACGTGGCAATGCTGCCCGACGTTTGAGCACTTTTCTTATTGACAGCGATGAGGATGAATTTTTTTATGCCCTGAGTTTTCCCTCCCTTTTTTATATATTTATACATATTATTATTTTAAGACGGTTAGCTTTTAAATTTTTATCTATCTGAGAGCCGGGGTTTTGATCAGTTTTTAGTTTATCTAATGATATAATATCATTGCTAATGGTCAAATAATTAACTACCTATTATTTAAAGAAATAACCATTAGATAAACCAAAAAAATTTTTTATTATTATTTTTTTTTGATAAATTAAAAAAAATACTATTTATAACAATTGGTTGAGTTTAACTGCTGTTTGCGTATGTGAGTTTAAATGTTTGCAAACGCACCCACGATACAGGAGAAATTCCTAGTGTGGAGCAAAGTTTAAAAAAAAATACAACTACGGAAAACCGGACCTAAATAAGCAAGAGTTGAAGAGACGTATTATTTATTTGAAACAATAATTTTAAATCTTTCTCAGGTAAGCAGTTCCTTGGGTGCCCTTAGCGTAGTCGCTTAGTTTTTAAGCTTTTTAAGCCCTGGCCTTAATTTATTAAGGTATCCACAGGCAAACCCAGCTAAAAGACGACATCCTCATAGGCTGAAAAGCGAGAGGCCATTTATAAAAAAAAAAGTCAACGGCTGCAGAAGCCTTTGCCGTTGACGCGTGCCGCTCGTGTGTATGCACACACAACAATTTTACCTTTATTTTATCAAAATAAATTGTTTTCTATAAAATATATCTTCTTATTTGTGTGTAACGCGGTTTTTCTTTAGTTCTGGACCTTTGGATATGGGATATACCCCTTCCATGGGATAACACATTGGACAATCACTATCTTCGATGAACTTCTTCACGAACTCTTTCTCTTCAAACAGTCCTCCTGACTGAGCTTCCCTATATATCTTTCATCATGTGCACTTCGAATAAAGACAGGTAATCATTCTCGTAGCGTATTTAAACGCGCTTTGTAGGTGTTTCTCTGTCCACTCCCCGCCGGCATTTTAAATTAATTTATTTCTTCTACGTCGTTTTGAAATCCTGTAAAGATTGTCGAAATCTATATTTAATAAGACACAACTCGATATTAGGAACATAATTCCTCAAAGCACACAATAATTCTATTGAATCGATCAGTTGATTCAAACAAAATCCGCCATCTTGCCTCTTAGCGTCCTCCTAACAGTGCACCGGTGGTGTTTAATTTTGTATTTCTTAGCGACCTCTTAGCGCAAAATAGCGTTTATGAATAAGAATTGTGGTAATGATTTGCTTCATCATCATTTCAGCCGAAAGACGTCCACTGCTGGACATAGGCCTCCCCATGTCCAGCAGCGGACGTCTTTCGACCTCCACTTTGACCGATTCCGTGCTTCTCGCATCCAACGGATTCCTGCGGCTTTAACAAGGATTTGCTTAGCAATTGATTAAAATTTAAGAGACGTTTATTAATAAGACTGCAGGTCCTTAATGATTTATCAAATTTAAAATTTATTCTTGAATGAATAAGCAACCGTAATCAAACAGGTATTTTGAACGGGTACCATTCTGACATTTTTTAAAAATAAATAAATAATAACTAAATAATTTAGGAAGGAACTAATTCAGATTCTTTCCTCATAATTTACGATCTTTTCACTTTGTCTTTGTACTCTACATTTTTTTATGTTTATTATCTAATTTGTAGTTTTAACTTTTTTATATGAATGTACTTCTGCCTTGTTTGTATTTACTGCGCACTGTAACATAAAAGTAGTATTCTGTGGAAACGTCGTTAATTGTTCCTTAACCACATGATGTAATCATACTATGTTTGTGTTACCGAATGTACAATTGTTTGTTTCCCAAATAAATAAATAAGAAATAAAAATTAAATAAACAGAAATCTCCATTTTGCCCCTCTAAATTACTACCTACAAACTAATCACCCAGCAAAACATTTACCCGTCTAATGACAATATCATTTAAATTGAAAATAATTGATATTTGCGTTTAATTCTACTAATTTCCGGATCACTTAAAATGTGATGAAACAAATGGATTAATTTAATTGATGTTCGACGAACGGATTAACATGATTAAATTATGGTGATTAAATTGATTGAAATGGCGTGTAACTGCCTGTATCGGTACTCTGATAAAGTTAAGCATGGTTTAATTTTAAATGCAAATGGGCCAAAACTCAAAAGAAGCGTAGGTGCGTCATAAATTGGTTTAAATTTAAATTAAACTGAAAAAGTCTCTGCAAAAATATTACAATCAAAAATCAACTTTAGTTACTTGTAAGTACAGTTTATTATGGTATTGTAACGAAATTAAATAAAGAATCTTTCTGTGTGTTTTAACACGTGTAATATATCTGTTACTGTACCGATATGCACAACATTAATGGATGTAAAAAGACGTTTAACGAAGCTGGGAGTCACTTGTACTCATTGTGATAATGTTTGTACTGGACCAAACCTAAGTGGCAATTCCCTAATTTTTAAGAACGTTCGTATTTTAATGTCAGTATCAATCTGTCAAAAATACGGTATATTCCCACTCGCCCCCACATGGATTGTCACCAGGTGGCAATCGGGAGTAAAATTCCCAGTTGCCACCGGATTGCGACTGGGAAGTTATCGCCCCCACTTCAAATCGCTGTACACTGCCGCGTAGATCGCCAACCTAGATATTTTTTACTATAATAATAATAATATCCCTGGACATTTCACACAGCGCCATCTAGTCCCAAGCTAAGCAACCTAATGCTTGTGTTATGGTAACAAGATGGCTGATAAACTACTTATATACATTTTTTTTTTATAAATACATACATATTATAGATATAAAAACACCCAGACTCAGAACAAATACATGTAGGTCATACAAATATTTGTTCCGTGCGGGAATCGAACCCGCGACACGCAGCGCAGCAGTCAATCGCTTAACCACTGCGCCAACCGTGCCGTCGCCGGTCGTCGTGTTACTGTAACTTTAACATGTAGGTAATGGTACTTTTATGGTTAAAACATGATTATTGAACATATATAATTTGAATATCAGTGACTGACTGATGATTTAGCTTTTGTTAGGTAGTTTAATTATTGTAAATACTTTAATTATCTGTGATACGAATTTACACCAAGTTTTTATGATTAAAATCAACTACGATGAAGAAAATGTTGTTTGTACGTCCCTAATTATATCACTTAGGTATCTATTAATGAAACCACATTGGAAAAGTCTGACCGCCAATCCGCTCATCGACGTTGTAAGACAGACAACGATGAGGGGGGATGGCGATCCACGCTGCAGTGTACAGCGATTAGAAGTGGGGGCAATAACTTCCCAGTCGTCACCCGGTGGCAACTGGGAATTTTATTCCCAATTGCCACCTGGTGGCAATCCATGTGGGGGCAACTGGGAATATACCAAAAATACAATCAATTCATCTACATTTTTGATACTTTTTTGACATTGATTGTCGCTGAGATGAGATTGCGACTAGAATTTGAAAGTTTTAAATTACGAGAATTGGCCTTCTGGTAACCTTTTGGTCACGGAGCCATTGACTGACAAAGTTCTAACTTTTTTTTACGATAGCAAGTTTTCAATTTTAAATATTATCACCCCGCAATTTTCGGTTGGCGCAATGGTTTACCGACTGACTGCTGCTCTGCGTGTCACGGGTTCGATTCCCGCACGGAACAAATATTTGTATGACATACAAGTAGTTGTTCCGGGTTTGGCTGTTTGTGTATGTGAGTTTAAATGTTTGTAAACGCACCCATGATACAGGAGAAATTCCTAGTGTGGGGCGACGTTTTATAAAAAAAAAAATCATTACCGTTGCATGCATGGGTGCATGCAACGGTAATGATTTTTTTTAAACACAATGTTTGGCGTGCATGACTTTGTGCGTTGCAGTCATCAGTAATTTTTTCACACCAAAAAAGCAGTTACAATTTTTGCTCAATGTTGCTTAGTTTGATAAACAGAATGCGTACATAAGGACTGTGGTGGGCCTTTTTACTAAAATAATGCCATTTCTCCTAATGTATGTATGTATTAATGTACCTATAAACTATTATCATCATTATAAAAGGTTACATGCATCATGCATGCATGTGTGTGTTCTTAACATTTATATAAAATTTCAACAAACGCCTCGCTAAGCACACAAATGAACCCTGAGAGCTTTTGCGCGGTGTGTGGCCAAAAGCAAACTGTAAAATAGGCTGATTGTTTCATAAATAAACAATAATAGGTACTCTAATAAAGTTGGCAAGAAGTGTCTAAGTTCCAAGTGTCAAAGTTGAACTCAAACAATTTAATATTAAATAACTCCATTCAAGGCAAGATCTGAATGTTCTATCAGCTAACTCCTATAAAGATGTGTGAAATAAAAGTTATACACTCAAGCTATCAACTTGAAATCCCCGAATGCTAAGTGAAACTTCAGACTGGCTTTTAACTAACTTATAGTCTGCATCGCGTTATTATGTGGAAGGCTGTCAATTTCATACAGAGATATAGTTAAACTGGAAGATTTTGTTAAAAAAAAAAACAGGAAAATGATGCAATTTTTCTGTACTTTTGTTGTTCAAAACAATAAGCTTTTGCTGCCAGCCGCAGCAGGATGATATTAATAGATTCTTCTAGCCTATGTCCAGCAGTGGAGTCTTTCATCTGAAAGAAATACGTTCATTGCTGGACATAGGCCTCCCTCCCCCCAGCACCTCCACTTTGGCCGGTTCTGGGCTTCTCGCATTCAACGGGTTCCAGAGGCGTTCACAAAGTCGTCGGTCCACCTTGTGGGAGGCATTGCAACGCTGCGACTTCCGGTACGCGGTCGCCACTCCAGAACCTTTCGGCCCCATCGGCCATCTGAGGGGCAATTCTCGTAATTTTAAGAACGTTCACAGTCTGATCTCAGTCTCAATCTTTCAATAATACCTCTAATTTCCGTACATTTTGACAAGTTTTTGACATTTGTTTGTCGCCGAGATGAGACTGCGACTAGATTTTGAACGTTTTAAATTACGAGAAATGGCCTTCTGTTCTGCAAGCAATGTGTAGTAGAAATTAAATCAATTGAATATTAGAGTGATCATTGTGAGCAGTGGTGGCTAAGTGGTAACGTCCGCGACTTACAAGTTTTAGTTCGTAGGTTCGAACCCAGTCAGGTGATTTACTTTGTGTAAATTATCTCATCACCACTGCCCTCAAAACGGTGAAGGGAAAGATCATGAGAAAGCCATCATAGAACCAAAAATTCGAAGACGTGTGACATTTACCATGTGGTGGATTACGGCCCACTCCGTCTCACTAAGAGGAGGCCTGTATCCCAGTAGTGGGAACAATCTAGGCTGATTATGCTGATGCTACATTATTGGCAATCCTGTTTGTAACATTTGAGTTTAATGACTGGCGATCGATTGACGAATTCTTTTAGTGACTTTAACCTAAGTTAGAACATACATTTACTAAGACTTGACAAAAGCAATTAATGATGAAATACAGCTTTAGTTTTGCTTGAATAATTCCAAAAAGGCAGTTCTGGTCAATGTAACGTTGATAGAAGGCTAGAGTAAATAAAAGTGGTGAGAGCAAGTTTATTTATGCATCTTGAATACATGCAACTACATATCCTACTAATAATATAAACGTGAAAGTTTGTATGGATGGATGGATGTTTGTTACTCTTCCACGCAAAAACTACTGAACGGATTTGGATGAAATTTGGCACACAGATGGTTTATAATCAGAATTAACATATAGGATACTTTTTATTCCGATATTCTCACGGGATCAAAACTTATGCCGGTGAAATCGCGGGGCGCAGCTAGTAAATTACATAAATTGCAGTAGTATAGTAGATACATGCTGTAAGACAGCAATAAATGCCAAAAATGAAAGACAGTACTCAGATATGAAGCAAGTATGTAGAAACATAATTATTTGTTTGCAAATAAACAACCGAACTTACAACAAAAATTCAGTTGCAAGATCATGGTCTACGCAGGGCCTACGGCGTAGCTCACGTTGAAGCTAAGTGCTACGGTTGCTACGCAGGCGTAGCAGACTACAATATATCACCCAAAGTTCATAATATGAACTTTGGGTGATATATATTTTGTTTGTGCAACGAACATACAAGTACGGTTTGCAAACTTTGTATGGACCTTTAAGATTGAGAACCGGAGGTCCCCGAAGAGGAGACAAACCGCCGGAGTGGCGTGAAGGAAGCGGTACTGTGGAACAGTGCCGTGGCGCTCCTGCTGAATACAAACGCATTCACACACATAGGCAAGTTGCGCTGCCGCCGCACTTTTCTCTAGGCAAAGTCAAAGTCAAGTCAAAGTCAAATCATTTATTTCAAATAGGCACATAAAAGGCACTTTTGAACGTCAAAAATAAAATTGATTCTAGTCGCCCCTTCCAAAAGGTAGTTTTCGTATGGAGAAGAATGGGCAGGCCAACATGGCCCAATGAACGTGCCCGTATTGACGGGTAGCGTATTAAATCGCGGGGCTTTAAGGAAACGGGAGCAAAGTGGCTATCCACAGGTTAAGCCGCACCGCATTGCAGAAATTCTCCTACATCCAATTTTATATGAACCATTGTATACTACAGACGGGCCGCATCGTGTATTGAAATGCAATGAGCTGCGGCCTGACGCGGCTGTAATGTGTGCCTAGCTTTAGAATACCAACTTAACATCTATATACTAATAATAAAGCAGAAGAGTGTTTGTTTTTTTGTTTGTTTGAAAGCGTTTACCACTAAACCTGCCAGTCGAATTTGAAAGCATCTTTTTGCATTTGATAGCCTAATCATTGAGGAAGGCTATGACTACTTAAAATCACGCTAGTACTCTAAGAAGACGAGCAAAAAGAAAAAAAGTCAGAAAGCATAATAAGCGAAAACGAAGCAATAACGCAGGCGGGCGATGCGATGCGACGCGGTAGGTCGGGGGAACAAAAACTTTCACGTAGACGGAGTCAGAACTAGTTGAAAATAAACACATTCAAAATTACACAAAAAAATTACAATATAAGCTAAAACAAAATTTATTCACAAGAAAAAACTAATATAATTTTCTTTAGATCTGCAACTAAGTGCAGCAAGGGTCGTTAGCTATGCCCTCTCAACTTATGACGTAACACCATTAAGTATTTAGTGGTTAGAGCTAAGCTGTCATATTTATGGCCGCCAAGCATTACTCAACTTATAACATCTTTCTAGTTTAAAAGGTAGTGGTTTATTTAATGGATATTTTACCTATTTTTTTGTGTTCTATGTCGAGTTAAAATACTAAAAGTTTATGGTTAGTTGTTGGAGTAAGAAGAAGCATTTTAAATGAGAATTTTGAGGCAGATTTTCATCTATTTTAATTTTAGGGGTTTCTCGTGAAACGCTTTGGTTTGACACACACTAACATTTACTTGTAAAAATACTTTTTATATGAGTTTTTACTTCTTTTGTTACTTTACAACTCGACTCCTAATAACACGTAGAAAAATATCCTAATCCACCCTTTTCCAAAATCAAAATTAAAACTAAAAATCATTTATTCAAATGAGGCTGAGAATTAGCACTTTTCGAACGTCAAAAATTACATAAGACAGTCCCCCAAAACGCCCGCCTTTCACCACTTACACACCACTTACTTACTGTATTTACAAAAAAAATGTATATAAGTAGTTTATCAGTCATCTTGTTACCATAACACAAGCATTAGGTTGCTTAGCTTGGGACTAGATGGCGCTGTGTGAAATGTCCAGGGATATTATTATTATTATTATTATTATTTATTATTATTACTTCCTAGTGCTTTCGCTGAGAAGAACTACCCAGCAGCACAGCTGTCTCTTCAGTTAGAAAAATATAAAATATTCCTATGAGAGTGGGCTGAAACTACAGAACACCGACACTGACTGCCACGATTCTTGGATACTCCTTATGCTACGTGTACGTTCATAAATCTTGTCATATAACTTAAAAGAGGGGCTTGTGGCCAAGTAATAAAAGCCGCACGGGTCGATCCATCAGGTTAAGCTACCCTTATCGCGGTTGGTCCGTGGATGGGTGACCATCTTTATATACCAGGCCCCTCCGTGTCTCAGAAAGCACGTTAAGCCTTTGGTCTCGGCTGTCTTTAGCGGATTTTTGACAGTCGTTATGGATCGTCAGTAGCCCGAAAGTCTGACAACCAGTCTTACCAAGGGGTATCGGATTACCCAGTAACTGGGTTGTGGAGTATCTGACCTCCACAACCCAGTAACTGGGTTGTGGAGGTCAGATAGGCAGTCGAATGTAAAAATTTGGTATTCAGTTGCATACGGTTAGACTGGAAGCCGACCCCTACATAGTTGGGAAAAGGCTAGGCAGATGATTCAATCCAACTTGAAAATAAACATAAAAATTGTACTATCTATAGCTAATTGTTAAACCTACAAGAATAAAAGCCTTAGCATCAGCTCGACATTTTCTCAGTTATATTTAGCACCTTTTCTACAAAAACGTTGAAGGCACATTCAGATTAGCTTTGACTGCAACTCACACAAAGAGTACCGCGATGACAGCTAATTAAATTTTACTTTAACAAAACAAAGCTTCTCTCCTTGCTCCGGATTATGACACCTTGTTACAGTCTTTTTAATTACTTTTAAAATCCATTTTAAACTGAATTTGAAAGCACTTTTAGTTATTTACAGAGCAGTGGTGGATGCATTGTTCTGTATGTAAAACTAATATATAATAATAACTTTTGTCTTTTTGGGACACCTATATTAACAATATGTGCAGTGGCCAAGTGATACTGGCCCCAACTTACGAGTTCGAGTTCGAACCCGGGCAAGTGCTTTACTTTGTGTAATTAATTTCATCACCTCTCTTAAAACGGGGAAGGAAAACATCATGAGGAAACCGGCATCTCCTAGAACCAAAAATCCGGAGACATCCGACATCTACCAACCCGCACTAGGCCGGCGTGGTGGCTAACTGCCCTGTCCCAGACCTGTGTCCCAGCAGAGGGAACTTTATAAACTAATTGTGCTATTTAATTTGAAAGGGTTAAGAAAAGTATTAAATTAGGTTCTGGCGGCCAACTCTTTAAGTAGGTATATTGTTGGACATGGTTCGCATCCAAATATCATTAGTAATTAATCGTATTAGTTAGTAAGTCCAAACGTTTAACTGTTTGTGAATTGTGAAAATTGAAGAACGAATTTACGTGAAAGTGTTCTTCTAATTAGGTTCCAAGTTTTACTTCAAAAACTTCATAAGCAGCCTTTCGGCTTTTAGTTTTCACAATTTTACAGAGTCTTTCTATGTATTATAAAATTAGCTGTGTGCCGCGGTTTGACCCGCTTATGCATGGACAGCTCGGCTCAATACTCAATATATTTATTGCTTCCACATTTGAACTTAGATGGTAGATTTTACAGAATATGATCATTGTGGACCCTGTCGGGCACAGCAAAAGTAGGAGAGAGGAAGAGGACTTTTATTTGACTACTTTATTGTTATATAATAGATATTGTAATTATTTTATAAAAAACATGTAATTAAAAATTAGCTCTTAAAATAAAATTAGCTCTTCTTGGCAATGCTCGGTTCTATCGTCGGGTGGCCGCCGTCGGTAAGGAAATCAACTCAGCCTATCGCAGTCCACTGCTGGACATAGGCCTCCCCCAGGCTGCGCCACAACACCCTGTCATCCGCCCTCCATATCCAGTCCATGTCCCAGCCACCTTCTTAAAGTCGTCCGGCTATCTAGCTGGGGGGCATCCCACACTACGCTTGCCACGCGGTCTCCACTCCAGGTCTATCATTGATATCATAATTGTTGACTTTGACAAGTTTGGTAATCTACTAATATAATGGCGTCATTATGACTTTCCAGTGGTCAACCACTGACACTCCATTGAAAGAAATGGCATAGAATGGTAATCTCGTACATAGTGATAAATGAATCACTGACTTACATAAAACACTTGACTTGTATAAAACACTAATAAATAATATGTAAAAATATATATAAATGAAATCTGGCATAAATAAAGTAGTGGTAGTTTTTCGAAAATCATTTCTACTAACGGGTTTTATAATAATAGCAATACGACAATATCATTATGACACAATTCTATTACGAGAACATTGATCGACCAACGATCATCATTAAGAATTTAGCAGATTACGAACTTTAAGCAAAATGACGATGGGATGGGAATGGGATCGTATTGGAATGACGAATTTATAAAAATAGCAGACTTGGGGCCCAGAACTCGTCTGCTTCAAAGTCCGGTAAGGAAAGTGTATTCGAAATTCTCGATGTCAAGTCGCAAAAACCGTGCGAACCAGGGGCGCGAGTTGCTTCTTGTTGTATAAAACATACAATGCTAATGTGAAGAACTTCCATACTATTGTTAGTTTGCAGGTACATACCTAAAACAAGCTATAAATAAACGCCAAAACAAGATTCCTTTCAACAAAAACTTTAATAAATTTCCGGTGCACCACAAAGACCGGGAATTCTTCCGCGTACAGAACAAAATAAAGTTATTTAAAGCACATAACGGAAATTACACTGAAATAAATTCAACAAAAAATAAATACCAATTCGCTGCTTTTGTGCGCAAATTATTTCGTCGCTTACTTATTTTGCACGTCCGAACAGGCAGATACAGACACAAAAAAGGGTTGCAGTAAATGCAAAGCGGAGAATAAAAAGTCCTTTAGAAGTAATTTAGGTGACACCCCTGAGAGCTTCCCTTAATAGGCTGCCGCACAATTCATGTTGAAATTTTAAATCTCAGATTGTAGAGCGAAAATGGCTTCCGGGAAACGGGAATTTTGAGGCTTGGCGGATGTAGGTTTGTAGGTTGTGCTTGTGAATTGTTTAGATATAGTTGGATAGGGGCTTTATAGAGGAAATTCTAGGTTTTAACGTAGTTAAACATTTAATGTGTCGTCGTAATTCATAGCCTTCTATATCCTATACACCGTGACATTTGGATCGTTTAAATCTTTAATTATTGAATCAGCAGATTTTTTTTTCACGATTTCAAGGTCGGGTCCATAGTAAAAGTTGTTTATTTATTTACATAAACTTTATTTCACACCAGAAAAATATATAACAAAAAAAAATTGATTGAATGTGCCTTATCGCTTAATGCGATTTCGTCCAGGCAACCTTGGTATGGACAGTGTGTTGCCTGGACATAAAATGGGGTTGTGGTTGGTGCAATAATGTACTAAAAAAAATGATACACAGATATATGCATATCCTAAATAATGGACACAACGTATCGGATTCGGATAATAAGGATTGAAACGTTCAAAATGTAAGGGTGTATATTTGTGACAAGCGTGTAGCCGTGACATAAAATCAATAAAGAGACGATTTATTATGTGTGTCCAACGTCAAATATTTCTTAGCATAATGAGATGCTTTCCTTGAAAAATCCATCTCGTTTGATGTGAAAAGCGATATCTACTCAGTACTCATGCTCTATATCTTTTGTACATTAACTCATATGAATATTTCCGTTATGGAGGTCAGATAGGCAGTCGCTCCATGTAAAATACTGGTATTTAGCTGCGTCCGGTTAGAATGGAAGCCGACCCCAACATACATAGTTGAGCAGAGGTTAGACAAATGGTGATGATGTACTTAATAATATGTTATCTTGATTTAAAAGAGTGTCCGTGGAGTTTCTTGCCCGTTCTTCTCCACAGAGATCTACGTTTTGGAATGGGCAACTGGCTTCAACTTTCTGACTAACTGATCGACTATTTCATTTTGACAATTCAAAAGTGCCTTAAAATATGGTTTAGTTGAAATAAATTATTTGAGTTTGAGTACGAATATTTCACTAATCTATAATATTTTGTCAAGGTATCTTCTAGCTAGGTATTCAAAACACAGTTCAAACTGGTTTCATTTTTAAACTAAATTTCGGTATAATTCAAACAACATTCAACTGATCAAAAATATCAATCAAATCGAGATAAAACAGTACAAATGGTCGTTTATATCTTCTCGATCATTTAAAATGTCACGTAACCAACAAATGGCAGTACAAGAACAAATTAGTTTGCCAATGGCGTTAGGCTTCGGGCATTTTGGCAAATATTTGCCACCAGTAACGGGACATTAATTGAGTCTTGCGCGGTAATTGCGTAACAAAATTACAGTAGGAATTACTTTCATTTTGACAGTTCAACAACATTTATTGCGTCATTTACGTTGTTGTCAGACAAATTGTTGAACATAATGAAGCAATGGATTAGTAATATCCCTCAAAATAGTTCAGATTGTGGGTTACGCAATTCGGGTGCTGGTAATTCCATGATTCCTGGAATTTTAGAATTAAACAAATGTTGAATGAAAGAACGTATAGAGCAAAACATTAAAAAAGTCAAGAAAGTGATTCTTAGTAGACAAAAGTACACACAATGAAAAACTAAAGTTGTTTCGCCGTGCCGTGTGCAGTCACGGGCACCAATATGTCAACACTTGGCAACTTTCAATTGCGATTTCATCGTGAAATAACGAATGCAACGTTAAAATGCGACACATTACATAAACCTATGGGTACGAAAATGCTATGTTCGTAATAACATAAAATTTCATTTAATAATAAAGGAGTAAATCGCTTTTGAATAAAGCCGAGTGTATACATACCTTTGCTCGTGACTGTACAACGGGCCTTACACAGAGTAATATAACCAAGAACTTTCCTAGTCCTTTGAAAGAAGACAGTACCAAAAAAGTTTTAACAGAAACATCCCTAAACGTAACAAGATGCGGGAAAAAATTATCGCACCAGACAAAATGCTGTCTCAAACATAAACAGGAAAAAATATTCTAAAGGGAAACGTTTTTTAGAGACTAAATAGAATGAAATGGCGACAGCTTTATAACAATATTTGTGTTCATTGTACGATTTAATAGTTTGACCTACTTTCTTGAGAATTTGGAGAAGACGGTGAGCTGAGTCGTTGAAGACAAACCTGCACTGGGCCCGCGTAGAAGATTAATATATCTATCTATTCTAATAATAATGCTGAAGAGTTTGTTTGTTTTTTTTTTTGGCCGCGCGTATTTCTGGAATTACCAGTCAGATTTGATATATTCTTTTTGCATTGGATAGGCCAATTTTTGAGGAAAGCTATTTAATATCTCGCTAGGACTCTTCGGCGCCGCGCAAAAAGAAACAACGGTAAGCAAAAACGCGGGCGGGCGATGCGATGCGACGGGGGCGAAAGCACTAGGAAGTGGTGAAGGGCGGCCGTTTTGGGAGACTGCCTGTTGTAATTTTGACGTTCGAAAAGTGCTGATTCTCAGCGTAATTTGAATAAATGACTTTTGATTTTGATTTGATTTTGGGGTGGGTCGGCGAAACAAGAAATTTCACGCATTCAAAGTCGCGGCCAGAATTTAGTCTAATCTAAAACATAACAAGAGGTAACAACCAACTCACCAAAATTGTAACATGATATTAAATCGTTCTTCTTTGTCCTATATTATTCAATGGGTTACAGTTTACACGTGTATCAGTTAATGCAACATGATCCGCGCTTAATCGAAGTTTATCCTGGTCTTTGTAATCCACCTGTTAAAAATGACAGGTGCTTTGGCGATCGGTGTGTTTTAAAAGCTTCTAAATGGCTCAGTATATTTGTTTCACTGGACCTAAATTGTTAAAACGTATAAATTATGATGGATGGGAAAAGTAATTTTGAAAATTCTTTTCTAAAAAGGGATTTATAATTGTGTAGACTTGTTGATATAAACAAAGGTTTTGGAATTTTTATGTATACAGCGGACCTGACAGACGTTGTCATGCCCGAACACCCCCAACTACCGGGTTGGATTGTGAACCTAAACACATTTGGAGGCATGAGGAACAGGGTGTAAAGTTCACTCAACCTCCATAGAAAAGGGAGGATCCTCCGACCAGACGGGTGTTGTGTCTGGCGGGCAATTGCCCAACGATTGATGTTGGGAAATTGTATCTATGCTAATTGCGCGGTAAACTCTGCTTGCGAGATGCAGGATTTGCGTGACGTCAATGTGACGCGTTGTTCGCATGTGGCGTTGTAGATACCACTACACACACATAAAAAAATTCTTCAAAATTGGTCCAGCCGTTTGGAGCAGTTCAGTGACAGAATTATATATATTAAGAAAGCCACGAATTTAACAAATAGGATTGCAAAAGTATGTTTATTTCATCTATTTTCGTAATTAAACATGGCTAAAACATTTTCTTTTTCATCGATACGCTAGAAGGAAAACCAGTGCAATTTAAATGAGCAATTTTCATGTATCTCAAAATTTGCCTGAAACAGAAATACGACAATTCTTCTTACCAGAAAAAACAGGTAATAAACAATACATTCCTGGAGCCTTTCGTACAGACCACGCATACTTACAAATAGCACTACCTACAATGTGTGTGATTAGTTCTTTCAAAACGGTGAAGGAAACCATCGTGTTCTAGAACCAAAAATTCGAAGACATGTGACATCTACCTGCACTGGGCCCTCATGGTGGATTACGGCCCACTCCCTCTCACCGAGAGGAGGCTTGTGCCCCAGCAGTGGGAATTTTATAGGCTGATTATGCTTATGCTGGGCTAAGTCGTTATTCATTTGTCACTAAACCACATTATTATAAAGTAAAGTGACTAAACTTTGTTTGAGATAAGCACGAACGAATGTCTGATTTAAAAACAAATACAGGTACTAAATCTCACTGTGAAAACATCGGTGAAGTGAGTATCATTTCACCTGAAGCTATATGAATTAACACTACTGACAGCTCACTTCACCTAAGTTTATACGGTGAGATTTTAACAGAATAGATCATCTGAAGGCCAACTCTCGTAATTTAAAACGTCCAAAATCTAGCCGCAGTCTCATCTCGGCGACAAACAAATGTCAAAAACTTGTCAAAATGTAGGGAAATTAGACGTATTTTTGACAGATTGAGACTGAGATCAGACTGTGAACGTTCTTAAAGTTACAAGAATTGCCCCTCTGGTCTTCCATACAGACCACGACTACGTACAAATAGAACTACCTACATACGAGTTTAAGCAGCTTAAGATTTGTCCGTGTTACTATCAGTAGACGAATTCCTAAGAACATTGCACACGCTATATTCAGTGCAGCGCGCACGAATGCGGTGTCAGGATCTCACCACAAAATGGAAAGGTACAGAAGGCCGGCTCCAAATACACAAAAGCTCTATTCAAATTTACGTTTCTAATTTATGTTATTTCAACCTAAACAAATATCAACTTTATTGAAGTAGTAATTAAGTTGATTTCAGAGTGACAAGCCTTATTCAAAAAGTCTTAAAAATGTTTGAAGTTCTATCGTAAACTGAACTTTATTGTGTAGGAATTAAAGTAATTTTTCCAATAACTCATATTTGTTTACATGTTTGGCGAATTAATCGCGAACGTAGATTACATACGGCGAATCTCAAACAAATGCCAGTCACGAGTGCGCTTCCACTAAATAAATAGTATCTATGTCAATAAATCTGCCTAGCCGTTTCCCAATTGTGTTTTGGTCAGCTCCCAGTATAACCGAGTGCAGCCGCATACCAGTATTTTCCATGGAGCGACTGCCTACCTGAACTCCACAACCCAGTTACTGGGTAATACGATACCCCTTGGTAGGATTGGTTGTCATCACTGGCTTGTGACTACCCATAACGACTGTCAAAGATCTTCGATTGACAGCCAAGACCAATGATTCAACGTAATTTCCGAGGCATGGAGGGGTCTCAATATGCAATAGATGGTCACCCAACAACCAACCGACCGCAGCAAGTTTAGCAAAACCTTAGATCAACCCGCGAGGCAGTTATTATTTAGCCACTAGCCATGTCTATATATGCATGCATTTTCGGTCATTCTCTCAGCCAACCTTCTGAAGGTACCTATCTATTTTCTCATTTGTGAGACTTACCTAGGATACCTGTATGGCAGACCGCATCGCACGGTTTTCTATGCGTCGCGTCGTCACGTGCAATAGTCACGTAGTTGCGAGGAAATTTTGCCGGGTGTAATGTGATATCACTACTGCGAACTTCTCCTTTTGTGTGGGGTGTGAGGCGCACTTTCTTCTCGCGTATCGATTTGAAGTATTATTCATACCGTGGTAATAATATAAGCAGTCGGAAGGCTGAGAAATACCGATGCTACTACTTAAGTACTTGTAAAGCGCAATAAATACATAACATACATACAAGCAGTACCTTCGTACTCAAAACTAATATATCGTATCTGTATCAATTTTACCGGGTGAACATAAATAATAAAATAAATAAATCAGGCTATAACTTTCACACTGCTGGCACTCAGGCGTCTCTGTGAGAGGGAGTGGACTAAATCACCACGCGGGCTCAGTGCGATTTGGCGGATGTCACATGTCTTCGAATTTTTTATTCAAGGTCATGCCGGTTTCCTCACGTTGTTTTCCTTCACCGTTTGAGGGCAGTGGTGATGAAATTAAATACGGAAAGTAAAGTGCCTGCCTGGCTTCGAACTCACGGCCTAGGACTTAGGCCGCCACATTTATTATATACTACATAAACCTACGATCTAAATGGGTTCTGGTCATAATTCAAGTATGAGAGAAAAGAAAGATGTAACTTTCTCTGTCCCTCACACGAAATCTCTCTTATTATTTATTGTTTAAGAAGTTATACTTCTATTGTGTATACGGTACGCGCAATTTTTTCAGTTTAAAAATTAATTTGATAATAGTTAATTTAGGAGGTTAGTAAAAGCTAAATTGCTTTAAAAATATTCAGTTTCTATATGACATCATATAGAAAAAACAACATATACCACGAAACTTATCTCCAAAGGATTTTAATAATATTGAAGGGACAAAAAACTTATCTCGAAGCTGTAAGCAACACATACGCATTTTATTCGGCAAACAAAATAAATCAAGACTGCCAGACATGTTTATGAATCACCCTATACCTTAACACAATTGTGTTTCACGCACGATAACACATTTTGTGAACACCTTTTGTAAAGGTTTTTTCTTGTTATTTTTATTGGGACCGTTTGTTTGTTGTCAATTGTCCAAGAGTGCCTATCCAATGTATACTTACGTCTTCATGTATGGCCTGTTCTAAAAGTATATGTTGAAGGCGTAAACAAACAGGTTAAACTTTTACACAATCACTAACTAAAGAGAATTCATCAACACATTAACGTAACACATTCATCTATATTAAAGTTTCAACTTTTATTGTTTATCAGCGTATAATGTTCCCACTGTTGAGAGACACAGGCCTCCTCTCGGTGAGAGGAAGTGGGCCGTAAACCACCACGCGGGCCCAGTGTGGGTTGGTAGATGTCACATGTCTTCTTCTACAAAAAAAAAAAAAAAATGTAATTGAAAAAGCATCGACGAAAATTGAGGTTATAAAATTAACCTCAATTGTCAAACGAAAAACATCATTAAGGCGATTAGAAGGAGAGAGGGGTTAGATCATCGGGTTTAAGTTTTCAAATATTCAAATCAAAGCACTGAATTTGTAGGTGTCACTACAAATTGGCTCCATGGGGTACGTTTTTTGATCCATTTGTTTACATTTTTATTAAATATTTTAGAACAGACTATAGTCGTAAGATACCAAGTCAAATACAGCTGAATTCAGAGTTCATCTGAAACCACGTTATCGTATCCAGTCAAAAATACATTCAAAAAAACAACAGCGCATCGAACCGTCTTTTATTGCATCCAATTTTATACTAAACTTAAAGAGCGTATCCTATACCCATAGAGCAAGAATCGCAGGCCGTACTTTGACTTTATTTTAATACGAAAATGAACATTATTTTTATTGGATTAAAGTACATATTCGTATGAAACGCTCACATTCGCTTTACGGAATAAGAACATTATGCGCGTTGAAACCGTTAAAACAAAACACATCGTAAGTTATTTTCCCGTTTCTCAGTAATTTCATATGAAATGTTTATAACGCATGCCGAGGCAAACAATGAAATTAATTTTGAATTTTCATAAGCCGTTACTGAGAACCGGAGAATAAAAACCGAAAAAAAAAATGTGAAGAATTTTTAATTAAATGAAAACGCATTGTTTAAGGGGTATCTTTTTCGATGATTTTTGTTTACTTTTAGAGGATTTTTCGCTTCTATTTCATTTTCAAAGCCAATTTATACAAAAGAGCTTGATCTTGTGCATTTTCAACGTAGATACTGGTTACAAAGAACAACCTTTTTAACCGAATTTACAAGGAAACCCTTTTAAGAATGTAACTTCTATTTTATCTATGGTACAAAATAAAGTCACTTTTCATTTCTGTTCGTGTGACTGCTTAGATCTTATAATTTTTTTTATGTATTATTATTTATATCTTTCTTTAATTAAAACGGTTAAGAACTAATTACAGAAATTAAAGATACAGTTTGTATATACACATACCTACACGAAAAAGATAACATCATCAGGTAAAAAGTTAACAACACTTTCATAAATCTCTCTCACAGTACTTCTGACATGCCGAAAAAATCTTCGTCCATTATTCCGCAAACAGATCGTTGGAAACATATAAGTATTTATAAGTATTTACTTAGAAATTTCACAGAAATCGATGTTTGAGCAAGTCGCGATTGCACCCGTGCGAAGCAGGAGCCAGTCGCTAGTTTAAACATGAAAATTCAATTAGCGAACAATTGCCAGTCTTCTGAGCACGTTTCCGGATGACAGCGATGCAGACAAGTACTTCGACGTCTAAATATCCTTTCGTTTTTGTATTTATTTATATAGTTAATTAGCAAACTAATTAATTATCTTAATATTTAGAGTATAGATATAAATTGCGAACACCAAATCACTTCCCCAAACATTAAACCTACCTTTTAGCGGCTAATGTATCGAGCGGGCGTGATAAGCTTTGTGACTACGTAACCTCATTTTATCTACGCCGCAATAATGATTCCGCTTATTTAAAATAATCCGAATTGACGGCACGGTTGGCGCAGTGGTTAAGCGATTGACTGCTGCGCTGCGTGTCGCGGGTTCGATTCCCGCACGGAACAAATATTTGTTTGACCTACATGTATTTGTTCCGAGTCTGGGTGTTTTTCTATATATAATATGTATGTATTTACAAAAAAAAAAAAATGTATATAAGTAGTTTATCAGCCATCTTGTTACCATAACACAAGCATTAGGTTGCTTAGCTTGGGACTAGATGGCGCTGTGTGAAATGTCCAGGGATATTATTATTTATTATTATTATTTGTTTTTTATTATTAAAATTCACAAAGCGCATCAGAACTTCTAATCATAAATCCTAAAAAGTCGAAACATTGTTTAATAGTCCCCACAAACATTTTAATTACGAAACGGAGGGGTTCTCAAAACGACTTGTGTACTTTTTCGCAATAAACCTCAGAGCCAAAGAATAAAAAGGTATAGAAGCAAAACCTGCTCGGAACGATTTTTAACTACATAAACAGGGTCGAATTAAATTAGCTAGCGAAACTCCACAGTGGCAATGGCTCTCGATATCTAAACAGGATAAAACAATAAAAAAAAATTGTGGATTATTTTTAGGGTCAACAATCTCAGCTAGTGTCTTGAAATAACAGGTGTTTGTGTTTTTATAACATTGTTTCAACGCACTGCCACACGGGCAATGCGTTGTCTCAACGCAGTTGTTCTTACTACCACGTCGCAGTGTCTCGATGTTGGGTGTGTCGGTCTTCTATATTATACAAAGAGCCCTGCGCTGCGATGCCGCTCCGCATCGCACCGCAACATCCATGCCTGCTCTCCCTATTCCCCTTGTCCGTTGAGCGTGCGTCGCCGCATGTCGTTGTAGCGCTCCGTGTGGTATGTCACAGTGTTGTGGCATCGCAACGCGCTGGCGACGCATCGTAAGACTTCGCTTTCTTACCTGTATATAATTATGTCGTCTCTTTCTAAAGCACGATATGACCACGTCTAAAGCCTGCACTACACTACTCGCGAAGTTGACCGAAGTTAAGCGAATACGAGAGTGTATAAGGCTGTAAGTGTGCTGGCGGAGTGTATTCGGTTTGCTTCGTGTAACCTCGGCTCACCTCGGGCGAGTTCGGATCGTTGTCAGTTTTTGCGCTCGAGTCAAACGAGAAAGGAGGCGTCCCGTAGTTCTTAGTATGACTGTGTTGTCACGTACTTCGGATTTCGGTCAATTTCGACTAGTACTTCGTCGAAGCAACATCGCGAGTAGTGTAGTGCACATTTAACGTTTTAGTTTTCGAATACCTTAGAATATGAGTGTCGCTTCTACACGATTTTATTATTCTATGCTCGGGGCTGACACAAGCATGTGAATAATTCATAAATACCTCCCGGTTTGTTTACGTGTTGTCTCGAAATGTTTAAAGGGACTTTTATATTTTAATGTAGCCCTCACGTTTTTAAAAACCACGAGTAATTTAATATGATAATTTTAATAAAGACTTTTTGCTGGTGTAAATAAATGTTTTTTTCATGGTAATGTTCTGTAGGTAAAATTTTATGTTTGATACAATTAAATAGTTCGTTTGATTTCGTTCATAATTTTCGTGTTTAGATTTTCAAGTTTGTTTATAAGTAATTAGCGATCCGCCCCTGCTTCGCACGTTTTTTACGACTTGACAAAACATTGAGATTGCTTTATTGTATTTTCGTTTAATATTAATGCATTTGGAAGACCTATGTCCAGCAGTGGACTGCTGTAGTCTGATGACGATGATACACAAAAACAGGGAAAAAAATCTCTTAGTGATAGTGAACACCGTATCAAAATCCGTTGCGTGATTTAGAAGAACAACGCGGTCATACAGACACGAATAGTGACTTTAATTTATATTATGTATATCTAGATAGGTACCAAGTTGCGATATTTGCTACATTCCTTCTCTTCACTTAACCTCAAACTGTTTAAGTGTATGAAAATCCAATACAAGAAAAAGTCTGCATGTAAACAACACCATAAACATTCACACATTAAGGTATTAAAACCCAAAGCAATGTTACCGCTAAAACATAACCAAAAAACAAATCATTTTAACACGCCATTTTAAAATCAACCCGATGCGAAAATATTTAAACAAGATTTTTTTTTTTGTCTCCTTTCACGCTGTCTACATCTCTTTATCTATTGTCCTATCGCAGGTATGCTGGAAGAGATATCTTATGAAATAAGCATCACCTCTGTACAGTCACGATCACCAATATATATCAACACTTGGCAACTTTCAATTGCGATTTTTTCGTGAAATAACGAATGCAACGTTGAAATCCGACTCATTACATAAATTTATGGGTTCAAAAATGTTATATTCATAAGAACATATAATTTCATTTAAAAATAAAGGAGTAAATCGCTTTTGAATAAAGCCGAGTGTATACATACTTTTGCTCATGACTGTACCTATTTTTCTGTTCTGTTTTTTTTCTTGTCTTTTTATATATGTGTGTACATAAATGGTTAAATCAATAAACAAGTAGATATGGGTCGTCATCAATACCAAAAATATTAATTAACAGGTACAAAGTGAGATTATTAGAAACTCGAGTGGCACTTTGCCAATGGTTGGAATAATAGGGATGCTACCGGGCCGCTGGGCGAGCCAACATCGTCATTAGCAAATGGAGTTTCACCGCAAACTCGAGCCAACCCTGAATTTTGAGAGCCCACGTCGGTGAAATATTGGTTTTGGAAAAAGCTTTCGCCTATATTAGAATTTTCTCATTTTTGATTAGCTTGTGTTTTGAATACTGATGATTCAGACACAAAATCTAGACTTTCATTGGTTTTAAATCTTTTGAGAACAGAAATATGTGCTTTTTATTATCTACTAGCTTTTGCCCGCGACTTCGTCCGCGTGAAGCAACTTTCTTAATTTTTTTTTCCATAAGGACCTTCTTCAAAGTAAGTATTAGAAAACTTTAAAAAAAGATGGATGAAATCGGTAAAGTCGTTCTCAAGTTATGGTATTACCAAGGGAAATAGGGATTCATTTTTATATATACAGATACAGAATGAAATTGAATAGGTGCGAAAAAGTGACGGCACGGTTGGCGCAGTGGTTAAGCGATTGACTACTGCGCTGCGTGTCGGGGGTTCGATTCCCGCACGGAACAAATATTTGTATGGCCTACAAGTAGTTGTCCCGGGTCTGGCTGTTTGTGTATGTGAGTTTAAACGTTTGTAAACGCACCCACGATACAGGAGACATTCCTAGTGTGAGGCAACGTTTCTTTTAAAAATAAATAAATAAATTACAGTGTCTAATTCAACATGTTATAAAATAAATTTAGAGCATGTCATTAACGCAACGTCATCGCGCGCCCTTTTTTCCGTGGGAACGGTCAAAATTTGTTAAATACCGCTAGTTCAACGCGTTGCTAACTTCATGTTGTACTTCATGTTGTGAACTCAACGATGAATGGATTGCTTATCGGGCGCGAGCTAAAGGTGATACTATAATTTTCTTATTAATTATCATAATTAGGAAAAAATATATCTGGAAGGATATAATATATAGTTTGCATTATCTTTTTTTTTTTCAGGATGGGAAATCATCAAATGACCCCTCCCGCTCTGGGTGGAACAGAAGGGAGTGTCAGACTCTTACTGACTAAAACCCACCCGTGTTCCTTCCTTAGCCATTTATGTTCCAGGGCAGCGGTAGCCCTTTCGGACGATCCCGCTACCCTGGCAGGCTTCGGCCCTATCGGGCCCCGTCACTTATGCTGACATCTCTTTGAGGCGCGCATGGAACACATACACGCCGTCCGGCACGGGCCTAGTCCTGATCGGACGGAGAGCTACCCATTACTCTCCGCCCGCAAGCCCAGTTAGCACTATCTAAGGCGACAATTACACGATTTTTTCAAGAATTTAGATTTGGGAAATGACAATTTGTAATGATTATGTAACAGTTACTGCACCTCCTATTTCAATTTGTCGCAAGTTTTCAATTTCATCCTGTTTATGTCAATTTGTTTAATAATTTATTTGCACGACTGTATGTAATAGGCTAGTTTCCTAAAAAAATCGAAATAGTCCGTCAGTTAGATTATAAAAAAATATTGGACCCGTATTTTTTCTTTTGTCAATTATATAAAAAAAATAAAATAAAAAATACACGACCCCCGAATCCCGAATTTAGACGCGCCTTGTCTTTGTAATTTTTTGTTTGATTGACAAAAGAAAAAATACGTGTTCATTATTTTTCGATAATCTAACTGACGGACTAAATAATTATTTTTTTACCCAGGAAAGTACCCTATTCTAGCAAATTATTTATTAAACAAATTGATACCCTATGTCAACTTGCCATGTTATACCCATCTCAAGTGTCAAGAAATGACAGTACATTAACTATGTATAACGGTAGCCTATCACTGAGTTCTGAATAACGTTACACGGGTTTTGGAAATCGATTGAATTTTGTCTCTATATCTCCAATGCTGAGACCGTATTTGCAAAACTAAAGGAAAAACGGTTTTTTGTTTATAGTTTCTATTGTCAAATTCAGCCACCATGTTTACTCATGCAGCTGAGAAGTCTATTTGTACTGATATTATAAAAGGTGAAATTTGTTTGTTTGTAAGTTTGTTTTGGAGGTAATCTCCGGAACTACCAGCCGGATTGGAAAAATATTTTTGCATTTGGTAGCCCAATTCTTGAGAAAGGCTATAGGTTATATAACATCATGCTAAGACCCTAAGGAGCCGAACAAAAGGAAAAAAAGTCCGAAAGAATAATAAGCGAGAACGAAGTACTAGTGTGAGCAGGCGATGCCATGTCATGATGCATGTCATGATGGGTGGGTCGGGGAGCAACAAATTTCACGCAGACGAAATTGCAGACAGAAGCTAGTTAGATATAATTTTGTAATTACCGTGCACTGGATTTCAATATAAAAGTTCATTAGTATCACACAAGTAAAGAAAAAATATTGATTGCCACTCGTACAGGAAGATCACAAACTAAACTAAACATAGTAAAAAAAAAAAAACAAATTATAGATTTTTTAAAGTAACAAAAAGAAAACTGAAACAGAAAATCATATACGAGGCCAAAAGGCTCCTATCTCAGCATGATGCTGCATTAAAGCTTAGGACCGTTTAGAATCCACAAAAAAGCTGGAATTTTAAGAGGAGCTTGGACCAGGCTGTCAAAAAAAAAACAACCGACTTCCAAAAACGACACTACAAAGTGAAAAATTACAGTTTAATTTCGGAAGTCGGTGTCGTTGGGTTCGCATTTTCGTTGTTTGCCACTGACTTCCGAAATTAAACTGTTATTTTTCACTTTGTAGTGTCGTTTTTGTAAGTGGGTTGTTTTTTTTTTGCAGAAAAGTTTTTATTTTTCACTTTTTAGTTGTAATTTTTATCAGAAATTTTGGTTTAAAAACCAAAGTACTAAACCGTTTTTGATGAAATTTCTATGGGACTATTTGGAAAGTATACCTTTTCCAACAAAAAAATAATTTTTCAAATCGGTTGGCAAGCGACGGAGTTATGCGCAAACAAACATAAAAAAAAACAAGCATCCGAATTGAGAACCTCCTCCTTTTTTAGAAGTCGGTTAAAAACATTCCCCAGCATGTATCTTGTCTACATAATTTTGTATCTTCCCTCGATTTATTCATTTTTCTAAGAGCTCCTTACATTGTACAGACGCCAGCACATCAAGCTACTACAATCTGTCAAATTTCTTTAATTGATTTTCAACTTTATCGCCAAGCATTAAGGTTTAAGGTTGATTGGGAAAATTTGACAGTTTCGGGTAGCTTGACCTGCTGGCGTCTGTACTTCAAAGGACCATAAACTGAAACACGTTTGGTAAGCACGTGCTCTATTTATGGTCACGACAGATGTGTCTGAAACGGCTTTGTTTTTACCAAGCCTTATGGAAGATTGTGGATTTTGATACTTTGGAGGTATATTTGTGCTGTGATTTGGCTTTACAAAAAATGTATATATCTTTTAATTAAACAGATAGAATAGTCTTATTTTAACGTTTATAACAGAGCCCATAAAATCAAAAACTCTGAAAATCAATTTTTTTCATTACTGTAATTTCCGAACACCATGCTACCGAGATTATCTCAAAACATACGTCATGCTCATATATGAACGAAGTAGCGCCGCTGCAGCACGATAAATCGACGTTAAAGTCATTTTTAAAAGCCGTCTGGCGTTAATTATCAGTTTTGATTCAAAGTCATTTGCAAAAGCCGTCTGGCATTATTGTTAATTATCAGTTTTGATTCAAAGTCATTTGCAAAAGCCGTCTGGCATTATTGTTAATTATCAGTTTTGATTCAAAGTCCCATTTCCGTTACGATGAATTACAGCCAACCATAGAATCAAAAGCAGTACCTCAAACTCGCTAGTCACTGCTGTGATCAGTTATCCGATGAAACATAGAATAGAATATACTAGAATAGAATATTCTTGGTCAGCAACGCTAAATTGGAATTGGGCTGGACACATCTTCCGTATGTCAGACGACCAATGGGCCAAACTTAAGACACAATGGGTCCCTCTTATTATATATCTTATATAATAGGTATACTTAAACAAAAAAATATAAATCATATTTTTTTTTAAATTGTTTTAACCATAACATTCAATAAATACCAACTTTTAATTGAATTTAACATCCTGAACATATTTTAACTATAAACTTGATATAAAAAATGAAATATAAATAAACACAATAAAAATGCTTAAAAGGTCATTTTCCATAAGAAAACGGTACATTTTTTTTTGGGTACAAAATGAATGATGTCCTTTAGCGCCAAGTAAATTCGTCATCATGCCATAGAATATTTTCCTGAACACACGCGGGTCGAAGGACCAGCCCCTTTCTCTTTAATAAAGTTCCCGAGAAAGTTAAAATATGGCAGTCGTAAATTACAATTTTACGCTAGAAACAGCTATTACAAATCGTATAACATGAATATTAATCTTTAAGGAACCACGTTGACCCATGGTGCCGCTTCCAGGTTGTTTTATGTTGATTTATATTATGACAGAAAAACTAAGTTTGCGACCTGATTGCTAAGTGGGTCTGACATTTTAATTCTTGCTTATAAAAGCAAGAGTTGAAAATAGTTTTCCGTTGGTTAAATTCTATTAAAAAAACGCAGATATGAGAGTTAGTGAGAATTAAGTAAAATTGAGTCTTGATGCATCGATATTGAAATTATTAGGCTTAAGATTGTGCCAAGGTTTTATTGATGTTTTATTGTTTTTTTTTTTTAATTTCTACGTTTATATTCTGTAATATGTATGGTGTATTATTATTAAAAGCCTTTTTTATTAAAAACTTTTTTTCCACTTCGCTCTGTTTAAAGCTTCCAAGGATCAGTTCGTATGTCAGACGACCAATGGGCCAAACTTAAGACACAATGGGTCCCCTTAATGGCAAGCGACATCGCGGCAGGCCCAATTTTTTAAAAAATATGATTTATATTTTTTTGTTTAAGTATACCTATTATATCTTAATAAAACGATACTTTGACACAGCCTACCGTAGAAATGCTAGCATAAGCATAAAATCAGCCTATAATGTTCCCACTGCTGGGACACAGGCTTCCTCTCTGTGATAGGGAGTGAGCCAAAATCCACCACGGATGTCACACGTCTTCTTATTTTGGGTTCTAGAACATGCCAGCTGCCTTACGATGTTTTACTTCACCGTTTTGAGAACAGTGGTGATGAAATTAAATACACAAAGTAAATTGTCTGTCTGGGTTCAAACTCGCGATAATCGAGTCGTAAGTCGGGGCCACCACGGCTCCAGAATTGCTAAAGAAAGGTTAAATCCTATTTGAACCAGATGCGATGTTGTGTATTGAACCGCCCACGTTTCCCTTGAATATTATTTTTCATAAGAATGCGTACCCAGGCACTTTACAGTGAGCGCGTCCGAGCGCAAATAGGTTGATGTGTCCAACGACCCATAAAACAGCTCAGTCATAGTATCATTTCCAATTCACCCTTAATAAAAGTTACACAAATACTGATAAATAAAACATAAACATAAAATAAATTTCGTGGAAAATTCTAAAGGATCCCGGATTCCGGGAACCTTCATGAATATTTTTAACAAACAAACACGACTTCTTAGTAAACTAATTTCTGAGCCAAGAGAGTTGTTTTTTTTTTTATTCTGGAAATCTGGAATGTTTCCATTGTCAGTACAAGAAAGTTTTTCTTTCGAGAAGGATCAATTTATAAGCTGGTCCTTCGATACAGTGGTACAATTATATGTATGTATTTACGGTCGGTAAACAATGATGTGTCCCGTCCCTTATTTTTAGAAAAATAATAGTTGCTTTAGTTACTCCTAACATCACCTATCTGCCAGTGGAAGTCCCATCAAAATTGGTCCAGCCATTTCGGAGATTGGCTGGGACAAACAATCAGCCGGACAGACATATAGACAATTTTTTATAATAGTTTTTATTTTTATACTTTTAAATTTAGTAAAAAGCTGTTATTTTGACACTTTTTACATTACAAACAGGCACTTTTATTTTACTTACTTGTATGTATGTAAAGATACATAATTGGGGTTCACAGTATTTTGATAAACCTAAGAGACGGAGATGTTGAAGTTATTCGATCTGTAGCACCTTGTATACACACAATACTCGTATAAACGTAACGTGCGTATTATACAGAGTGCTGCCTGCTTCAACAGTAAAATAAGTGTTTCCTGTAAGATCAAAATAAATAAAAATGAAATGCTGTTCATTGGAAGCTCATAACTTGGGAACGGCTGGACCAATTTGGCAATTTTTTGTTTTATTATGTTCGTAATAGTTCGTAATTAGGTTTTGATAGAAAGAAAAACTTGAAAAGTTTCAAAGCAAATTTTCAAATTCGGGATAACTGAACGTTCTTTTTTTTGTAGGATTTTTGTATGAGTTATTGAAATTTGGACAGGGCAACGTCTGTCGTCTGTCCTTAAGAAAGTGGCTGGGAGAGACTGGATGCGGAAGGCAGAGGTCAGGGTGTTGTGGCGCCGGAGTGCTTGGGAGAGGCGTTTGTCCAGCAGTGGACTGCCATAGGCTCTGTTGATAGAACGTCTGTCGGGTAAGCTAAAATAAAAAATAAAAAAATAGGAAAGCTTAGAAAAGAAATGGGTGTAATCAGTCAAAACGTTACCCATAGAAGAAAATAATAATATTACGTATTATTATGCAAAAACTAAAGTATTATTTAACTCGAACATTTAAATTTACCAAAGCAAAAAATAAAGCTATTTCCACATTGAATGAGGACACGTAATTCAAGATCTGCAATAAAAGAAACCTTGGCGTTATAAATTCCTTACATACACGCGTTGCATATAAATGTGGTATATGAATTAATTTCAGCGAGGTCAAATGTAATAAAGTTTTCAGGGACTTCCAGTGATAGTATCTATATTGTGTTTTATAAAATTATGGGTTGTTGTTCATATGGGAATGTATGTCAGAGTGTAAAGGAGTATCATATGTGAATGTAAAGACAGGCAGTCTCTACAAAAATGACAAGTTGGTTGATTTTAAATGTTTACCCATATCAATCTATTTTTAATCCAGTAGTGTTGTTTTTGTTGTAAATTGGTTGGCTAATAAACTAAGTGTAAACCTGGTAGAAATGACGTAACCCCAGTTAACATACGGTTTTTTTTTCAAGACGCGTTTTCCACAAGAAAAAATCAATATTGCACAATATTAATGTTGTGCAATATTATTCAATAATAGGGCTGGCTCATTTTTAGGCCAAATAATCAGCATTGCCATGAGTATATCAGAGGAAGTTTGAAAATGGCGCCAGTGACAGAAAAGTTGAAAGGAAATCGTTTGGCTTGGTATGGGCATGTGATGAGAAGGGACGAAACGCATGTGACTAAAAGAGTGATGAAAATACATGTTGATGGATGGGGAGGGAGAGGAAGGCCGAAGAAAAGATGTATGGATTGTGTGAGGAATGATATGAAAGAGAAGGGAGTGAATGATAGCGTGACGGTTGACAGGGGAGAGTGGAAGAAGAAAAAGTGTTGCGCCGACCACAAGTAACATGGGATAAGGGCAGGAAGATGAATCAGCATTGCTATCTAAAGTGGTGCTGCCAGCCTTTTGGGCACTTTTCCGATTGACAGCGATGCGGACGATATTTTTATGCTCAATGAGCTTTTCCCTTTTTTTTGTTTCGTATCTATAGGTATCTACTTAAATTAATAACCGTTCATAATTTAAATATTTAAAATTTATATTATCATTATTATATTATTATTTATTATTATTATTTTCTTTGCTCTTGTTTCATGTTTATTATTATATGTATATATTTATTTAGGTAAGTAATAAAAAAATACTTTATGTATTATATTAATAGTATAATGTAAATGGTACACCACAGACTACGTACTATATTTGTCTCTCCTTAATTTTTAATCCATCCAAAGGTTGTCTTTAAAAGATCGCTCTTAGCGATAAGACCGCCCATTGTGTCACCCTTTATAAAATTTTATATATTTATGTTCTGTAATTTGTATGGTGTATAATAAAGAGTATTCTATTCTATTCTATTCTATGAACGGGTATTATAAATATAACGGTATTTATAAATATTATTAATTGTAATAGATTGTATAGTACATTAATGACGACTACAGTCATTAAAGACATCAGAATGTTCAATTATTGGCAGTCTTATATCCGTATTTACAAACATTACTGCTATGAGGTATCACAGTGCGTGCGGCCGCAGGTTCTAAAACCCTATTCATAGACAATACTTGAGTGGCGATCAGCACTATGTATCCCTTAATGTTTATTAATTGACAGGCTTGTCATATATGGAACGAATTGAGAAATGCCTTTCTTCGCATAGTATTGTAACTCCACTTAGACAAGTGTTGTTTGTGAAAACAGATGTATTGGTCGAGATTTTACAGTTTTAATAAACCCATATTTTATGCAATAACATCGTAGACATGATCACAGCTCCACAAATAATAATAGAAATTATCTATGATCATACTTCTACGGTTATTATTTGCACTATAACTTTTAAGACTATCCTAAAACGTCGGGATGGCTCTCATATTGTCAGTAAGTCCGTGACTTGGCGCACAAATAGACAAAACGACCTTTTTGTATTAGAGAAACGAGATTATAGGGTTGTTGGAGGACAGCTTTATTGCAAGGATCATGGATTGGGAAATCAACGTGGGTTTAATTTGATAGTTCGAAGGATATGGATGGATAGGATCTGGTAGAAAGCCTCTTAAGAGACGGATTTGGTGTAATTTATGAACTGAAAACTTGTTTAGGCGCACTTTGCGCTCTTTGAAAGAAAAGAAAACAAAAAGTATTTACTGCGACAAAAAAAAGAGAAAAAAAAAGGTTTTTGAACAGTGAACGAAAATTAACCGTCACGCTCGGGTCGGTGACGTTGAATCGGGTATACTCGGCTTGAGTTGGTCGGTGTGGTTGATTCACGTATACTCGGCTCCTGTCGCATGTTTTTAATTGCATCTTGTGGTTATAAAGCACACAACCTTGTTTTTGTTGTCAAAATAATATTTTGTTACATTAATAATTATCATGCTCGAAAGTCTGACAACCAGTTTTAACAAGGGGTATCGTGTTACCCAGTAACTGGGTTATGGAGAACCGATTGGCTGTTCCTCCATGTAAAATACTGTTATTCAGATGCATCCGGCTAGACTGGAAGCCAATCCCAACATACATATTTTATGTTCTCATTTAATTGTATATTTATTTTGAGAAAAATTATTTATAATTAAATTATTTAATATTTTGTTGCCAATTTCATCGTTAACTTTAACAATACTCTCATCAATTATAATGATACCCATCAAGTTTTAGTATATCACGCTATATTAACAGTTAAATATAGACCCGCGCACCCACGGGCGATTTTTTTCGGGCACTGGATTTTCAACGCTCTGCTCAGCGCCGAGAAATGAAATTTCAACAGTGTTTTTTTGACGCACTTGGATGCACTCTCTTAAATTCTCAATGCTGGGCTCTATATCATGAGTTGAAAATCCAGTGCGTCATAAAAATTGTCGCGTTTAAAAATTGCCCGTATGAACCTGCCGGTCGATTCTATAAAAATCTCACCGTGAAAACTCAAGTGAAGTGAGCTTGATGTGAGTTGTCACTTGTGTCAATCCCTAGCATTATTTGGAATCACAGCTCACTCCATGCTCACTTTACCTAAGTTTTCACGGTGAGATGGTTACAGAATCGCACCGCTGCACTCTAATTGCGCAACACTCGCACTCAATCGCAATCTGAATCACTTAGAAGGATATTGCATATCCATTGCTTCATACGTTCGATAAACGTGTCTGCTCAACCTCGTAAATAACGCAATGAATGTTGTTGAAGTGTCAAAATGAAACTTATTGCTACTAATAATGTTTCACGCAATTTCCCCGCTGAGCTTAGAAACAAATGACTGAACTCATTTCGACTACGAAATTCTTGGAAGCAATTTACAGCGACGAATAGTGTTTTATATAGTCAATTAGCTAATAGGTAGGTAATGTTTATTTAGTACAGTTGTTTTGTGATATTTATAGAGGTCACACACGTAGTTTTTTTTACCTAAATACTGCTTGATGCCAATGATTAGTTAAGTAAAAGGTACAAGTAGAAAGAGAATCGTGGGTGTTACTAGATTTATATGAACAGATTTGAATAAATACAGGGTAACAGGGACATTGACGCGCACGCTGTTACCATTTTTAATTTAATTTATTGTTTATTGTTAATTAACACGGTAACACCAATTACATTAATTAACATAGGTATACAAAAAAATATTTCCAATACTAACATATAATAGAGGAAACCCTAGCATACTTCTTCTCACAAAACGTCAGACATACACACATAATTCTACTCCATTTATCGGCAAACAGATCACATTGATCAGGATTGGTGTTCACGAGGGCATTAAGCATCCTTAAAGTCGACACACAGGGGACTCAGCTCTGGCGACAGTTTTAGATGACGGCGGTGCGAACAGATAGTGTCGACGGCTTTGGCGATGTCCGATGTATTTGTCGGGAACAAATAGCCGACAAAAGAGATCATGGAGTTCGGGACTGTCGATGCGTCCTCTGAGAGTTTTGCAGGCTACTGTGAGCTGTTGAAAGCCACGTCAAACCTCCAACGAGTTGAAGGCCAACACTCCTAGGAGGTAATTAGTAGGGTACATGAAAGGGAAGAAGTGATACGTCTTTTTATATAGAAATGTCAGGAAAGTTTTTTGTACTTTTTCTAACGTTAACGTTTGAGTCGCAGTGTAGAGATGCCAGATACAGGCACCAGCCTCAAGTTTACTACAAACCAAAGTGGCATACAGAAGCTTAATTACATTACACATGCCATGGATTCGGTACATGAGTCCGACCCGTCGGCGTTGAAATTTTTCGTGGGTTATCAAAAAAAAAAACCCTCGAAAATCATGAAACGACATCCATGACGAAAACATAAAAAAAATTGTACCCGCCATCTTCTATGTCCATTTTTACCTGACTTGGCTTCGCGGGTCATGTCTTGCGCGTTGATGTCCCTGCCACCCTGTATAATTAATAAGGACAGCATTTCAAAAGCGTTTTTAATTCATTTGACATGAGAAAATGCGCAATTCTGTTAAATTACTTGGCACTTTTTTGTCGACACGAAATAGTAGTTAAAACCCTCGGCTTTACGCTGAGGGTAATTTAGGCTTGATGTGACTTAACAAATTTAGCCCATGTACGCACGGGCGATTTTTAACGTGTCGATTTTTTATGGCGCACGGAATTTTAAACTCTCTGTATTGAGCCAAGCATTGGGAATCCAACATTGCGCATAAGTGCATCAAAATAGGCGTTGAAAATCCAGTGCGCGAAAAAAACACCCATGGCCGACCTTAAGTATGATGTGACTCAGGGCGGGTTGTTTCACGTCCACATGACGGGCGCGTAAACGTCAAAAATGGGGCTAACTATCGTCAAACAAAAAAAAAAAACGTTGTTTCAAATTACAATTACAGAATTATGGCCTTACAGTACGTCAAATAGTAACGAGTACATAATCGTTATTATTTAACGTTCATATGTGATGTTAACCAACTGTTTGAAATAACCGGCCCTTAACAGTTTTTTCTATAAACATCAGCATCATCATTTTTATTATTAACTTGTAGTCGCAGGGAGATCGACGCGCAAACGTCAGCACACGATTCGTAGAAATGATTCGAAAGTTATAAAAAAAAATCTACTGTTTCATAGAACATGTCAGAATTCAAAATATTTCACTTCACGTAAACCTAAACCTACATGGGCACTGAAAGACAGAAGCTGTGCACGGTTCCAATTAATCGTTTTCCATAGAGAAATTTTAACGCGGCCGAAGTCGCGTGCCGAAGCTAGTATTAAACAATCGGCTTTACATGTACTTTCAACCAACATATTCAACATCCACCAACACAAACACAGACTAGTCTAGCAACAACATGATAACTAAACATAGGTTCAGTGGCCAGCAGCCAATCTTTGTTCCGAACTCCGAGAGTAATCAGAACTATGTCTCCAGGCTGTTCCAACTTACTTAGCAGTTACTCTACTCGTATCATGTTTATGTTAACATCAAAGAGGGTAGCGTTGGTTTTGATGATATAAACACTGACAGACAGTGAGTAGGTTGCCAAATGACATCGTGTAATTTAAGATTAATGTAAAGGTCAGGTTTTAGACAGTGTCTAAAAAGGCTCATTTGTAGCGGATCAAATGTTAGTAATCTCTCCTAAACATGACTTGTCCAAAATGCTGACGAAAAAATCTGTTAGTTTTACGTCATTTGATCCGATGCGTGGGATCTCTCTCATTTTTGGGCGCTTTACTTTGTGTAAATTATTTTATCACCATTGCAAACAGTGAAGAAAAACATCGTGAAGAAACCGGCATTTCCTAGAATCATTATTCGAAGACATATGTGACATCGGTTGAACTTTGACTTGATTGGACTTTGACTTTGAGCAGTGGGTTTACCAACCCACTGGTAGAAGTCAAAGTCCAATCATTTATTTCAAATAGGCACATAAAAGGCACTTTTGAATGTCAAAAATTAAAATAGAATCAATTCTAGTCGCCCCTTCCAAAAGGTAGTTTTCGTATGGAGAAGAATGGGCAAGAAACTCCACCGTTACTCTTATAAAATGTTTTCCAATATTTTGCATAGGCTGGGCTGGACTGGGCCCGCATAGTGGAGCACTCCCGTCTCCGTCTCCTCCGAGTGGAGGCCTCTGTCCCAGCTGTGAGAAACATTATAGGCGATTATAGCACAGAAATCTCGATATTTTGCCATATAGCAGCAAATGTCCTGCTTTGTATCTTTTAGCGACCCGCCCCTGCTACACACGGGCATGCTAGAAGGTCATCATCATCTGCCAAACCTTTTCCCAACTATGTTGGGGTCGGCTTCCAGTCTACAGGAACCGGATGCAGCTAAATACCAGTATTTTACATGGAGCGACTGCATATCTGACCTCCACAAACCAGTTAATGCGTAATACGATGCCCCTTGGTAAGACTGGTGGTCAGATTTTCAGGCTAGTGACGACCTGTAACGACTGTCAAAGATCCACCAATGGCAGCCGGGACCAACGGCTTAACGTGACACGGAGGGGTCTCGGAATGTAAAGATGGTCACCCGCCCACAGACCAACCACAGCAAGCGTAGCTTAAACCTAATCGATCGACCTGTGCGGCTGTTATTATTTAGCCACGAGCCCCTCCCTCTTGGACTCATGCTAGAAGGTACATAGTCGAATAAATTCATTAATTCTTGTTTGCGAATCTCTATGGCACTTTACACTTTACACACAAGTAAGACAATAGTACGTGGGTAAACACAGTACAAAGGGGCAGAAAAGCCAAATACCGTCATGAAATCCTCACCGATGTAAAATTATTCTTTCAGTGAAGACGATAAAAACCCTACGTGACTTGAATTTGATGAAGATTTTCACATTCTTTTTATTTACTTAATTTGATATAAGTGTACAGTCACGAGCAAAAGTATGTATACACTCGGCTTTATTCAAAAGCGATTTACTCCTTTATTTTTGAATGAAATTTTATATTGTTACGAACATAGCATTTTCGAACCCATAGGTTTATGTAATGTGTCGTATTTCAACGATGCATTCGTTATTTCACAAAAAATCGCAATTGAAAATTGCCAAGTGTTGACATATTGGTGATCGTGACTGTACCGAGGTTATGGTAGAAGAACTGCCCTTCAGGGAATACATAGCATAATCAGCCTATAATGTTCTCACTGCTAGGACACAGGCCTCCTCCCGTTGAGAGGGTGTGGGCTGTAATCTACCACGCGGGCCCAGCGCGGTTTGGTAGATGTTACATATGTATCTTCGAATTTTTGGTTCTACACGTCACATACAGGGTTTTCTCACGGTGTTTTCGTTCACCGTTTGAAGAGCAGTGGTGATGAATTTATTAACAATTCGTAAGTCGGGGCCGATACCACGAGAATTACTATCTTCTAAAGTTTCGAAGAAACATTTCGGTCTTCGGCATTAAATTTATTTATGTAATGGACTTTGCGCTCATCAAAAAGTTTTCATTGAGAACAATAAGCAATGAAATCATTCCCTGTCTAGTGCGGTACACGAAATTTCATTTTCTATGGTGATTATTTAATCATCCATCAACAGGGTTCAATTACGGTGCCATAATTTATTCTAATTACTTTCAGTGTTTTTTCTTTTTAGAATCCGAACATTTGTTTCGTTAAAACAAGATCGCAGGTCTCCTGGAAGAATATTCTTGTGAAATAAGCTGTAATTAATACTTATTTATACCGGATGCCTTTTGACGCCTACGATGTTTGTGTCTTAGAAGTATGCACTCCAGTGCCGTTTTGTGGAAATAAACTACTTTTACTTTTTATGTTCTATGTTACGGGTTTGGTTTCCGCACTTAGTCCTTCAGGTGGACCATTATGCGTGGAACTACTATAAATAAACTACTTTTTTACCGCCTGGAAAACAATATGGTGTGTGGAATAGAAGCCATACACGAGAATATTTGCTTAGTACAGACGCCAGCAGGTCAAGCTACCCGAAACTGTCAAATTTTCCCAATCAACCTTGAACCTTAATGCTTTAGCGATAAAGTTGAAAAATTTACTAAAGAAATTTGACAGATTATAGTAGCTTGATGTGCTGGCGTCTGTACCATTGAGATAGCAAAAGTTCCGAATATAAATTTCGCCATTTAGTAAGGCGGTTATGATTTATTTTTTAATCGATTTAAAATTTTTAACACAAAATTTGTTTTTATCGTTGTAGTATGAAAACTTCACTTTATATTATATATGTATAATATTATTATTCTATATATGTATAATATTTATTGACAGATTAATTTCTTTCTAAATGGCTGGTTGACACTTCCCGTGACCCAAGTGCTGGCTTTTACCTTGGCCAGAGTATAAGTATTGCCATACAACGCGGCTATGCCGCCAGTCTCTTGGGAAAGTACATTACCAGTCGACAGCGATGCAGAGGAATATTTCGACGCAATATTTTAGTGTTTTAATAGTTTTAGTTAGTATAGGATATTATATTTTTATTTGAATAATTTGAAGTTTATTTAGTATTAGAAGTTTGTAAATATTATCTTTATTTCTTTCTAAGATATTGAAAAAATATAAAATATCCATCAAGACGGTGAAAAAAGTCAGCCGGCATATAGTATCTGTATCTATTTTACTGTGAGTAAAGACGCCAGCAGGTCAAGCTACCCGAAACTGTCAAATTTTCCCAATCAACTTTGAACCTTAATGATTCAGCGATAAAGTTGAAAATCTATTAAATACATTTGAAAGATTGTAATAGCTTGATGTTCTGACGTCTGTAAATAAATAATAAAAATAAATAAATAAAAGACACCGAACAAAATTAAAATCTAAAACTATATCGAATATTTGTAAACTAAAAGGCGAGGTGGCACGGTCCATGTCGTTGTAAGCGGATTTTCATCAATATTAAATATCCGACAGGATTCGAAGCGCAAGAATACCTGGAACGAAGGTGGACATTCCTTTAAAAATATCATGTACTTTGCTTTGTGAGTTCAAGTAGATACCTTTTGTAAGCATCTGACTTTGCTACAATATTTTGATGTTTTCGTGAAAGTGAAAAGGAGCAAAAGCAAATTCATATTATAATTTGATATTCATAATATAAACAACAAAATTAAGAACGGAAATTTGAAACCTGTGAGATTTACCTAAGTAGTTTAATCGTTCACTTTCGTTTACGTTCATCTTTTGAAACTTAATTTTGCACATCTGGGAATCCTTGCGAATACTTGCGCATCTATGCATTATATTCCTATGCACTCTATATCAGTCAATAGAAAGAGTTCTCTAGAATACGTGTGAATGAAGACCAGATGTATTTTGTAATCAAGTATAGCTATTTAAATGCACGTCGCGGCGTCGATCGTCTATGCTGAGCTCTGACGCGCCTAAAAGCACCCTCTCCATACTAATATATAAAAAAAACTTTATCCGTATCTTTTCTCGCCTTAACGGCTTTCAATGAAATTCGCAACTCAGGTAGATCATGGCCTGGTTTAAGACATAGGATTTTATACCGGTAGCACGTGCTCCCGGCTCACGTGTTCCCGTGGGATAATAACTTTGCAAATTATTGAATAATAATATAATAATAATAATATCCCTGGACATTTCACACAGCGCCATCTAGTCCCAAGCTAAGCAACCTAATGCTTGTGTTATGGTAACAAGATGGCTGATAAACTACTTATATACATTTTTTTTTTTGTAAATACATACATATTATAGATAGAAAAACACCCAGACTCGGAACAAATACATGTAGGTCATACAAATATTTGTTCCGTGCGGGAATCGAACCCGCGACACGCAGCGCAGCAGTCAATCGTTTAACCACTGCGCCAACCGTGCCGAATAGCTATACATTTAACTGTTCATGGTCCATGCATGCACAAGATCGAGTTGAGTAGAAGAAAAGGGAAGGTAGGCCTTTGCGCTTCAGTAGTGGGACAGTATAAAATGCCCAGATGGAGATGGCGGAATGAGCTGAACTCCTCTCATAAAGATTGGTCCTTGGCAGTTCGGAACAGAGAGAGGTGGAAAGTAGGAAGGCCTTTAAGTTTTGAGTTGACTGGACAGGTCCTCTTAATCTGTGTAGTTATTTCCTCAAAAGACCATCTAAGACATCGACCTACATGGTCTTCATATGATCTGACCAAGATTAAGTCTAGACTTTAAAAGAGACTGTGATCTCTGAGTTTGTTTCGGCCTTTCTTCTCTGACTAGTCAGATAGGAAACACCGAGCTAATCTAGTTTTTAAAATATGATTAACGTGTGTTTGTACAAACCTACTTACAAAATAAAATCATTTATCATTTGCTCAACAGTGGGACAATAACGGCTGGTAAAAAATAAAAAAGTGGGACAATACAGGCTGATTTATTTATTTAACCGTTACGGTTAACGTCACATACGACAATAAACCGTATTATAAATCTCCTACATTTAGAAAGCTGTCCCTCTTTGGACAAACACAATCCCCCAGTATTGTCATCTGTCTTCACATACTTAGCTTGTCACTTTGTTTGCGTTCATTTTTACTTAGTTCTTTTATTTTTCGCAGAATAAAGAACGATGTAATAAGATTAAGGGGGTAGTAGGGAGAGGTGGATCTTGTCTACGCTCAGTTTATTAAGGACATGTTAATGTCACTTTATTGTGAGAGGTAGATTTTGGAGGATTAGGGCTTTATTTGGCCCGCGTGGTGGGTTACGACCCATTCCCTCTCACAGATAGGAGGCGTTCAATCAAACACACTCTTTAGCTTTATGTTATTAGTATCGATATAGATAAATCACCAACAGCATATTATACAAATAACACTAGCTTTAAACAGTATTTAGACATTACTTCTAATATAAACACAAGATATAGGCATACTAACAATTAAAGAAAAAAAACCGGCCAAGGGCGTGTCAGGCCACGCATAGAATAGGATTCCGTGGTCACCCATAATGGCACTTTCCAAGTTAGGCCTCTATAACTCCTGAACTAACAAAGTTATCTAAGCTGTCAGTTATAGTTTTCCTTCAAAGTTCATCACATCGACTACCATCATGATTTTTCGATCCAGCCGTGTAGCTTTTAGGGGGGGACGGGGGGGGGGGTACGTGAGAAAAAATAATCATCCCACTTTACGTATAGGGGAGGTACCCCAAAAATAAATATTTTTCGTGATTTTATTTTAGCACGGGAACGTTTTTCGACGTGAACTACGGAACCCTAAAAAAAGACATTGAAGTGAAGCTGCTGGATTAGTCGATACTTCATAAAAGTGTGGTCAGTGACTCATTCTTTGGTCAAAGCACTGCCATTTTACTAAAGTAACGTAGTCGTTTATTAGTTTAAGTAGTATTTATTCAAAACGATGAAAAAAACATCGTGAGGAAACCGGCATGCCCTAGAAGCAAAAATTCGAAGATATATAACATCTACCAACCCGCACTGGGTCCGCGTGGTGGATTACGGTCCACTCCCTCTCACCGAGAGGAGGCTTGTGTCCCAGCAGTGGGAATATTGCAGGCTGATGATGCTAAAGTCCTATTAAGATCCTATTTATTTGCATAAAACCATGTATATTTTTTTTTTATTTTTAGGGCTCGTAGATAACAACTGTCTTTCAAAATGGAATGTATATTTTATGCAAAACATTTAAATATAATTCTGTACCGTTTTATTTGGTTGGCGCAGTGGTTAAGCGATTGACTGCTGCGCTGCGTGTCGCGGGTTCGATTCCCGCACGGAACAAATATTTGTATGACCTACATGTATTTGTTCCGAGTCTGGGTGTTTTTCTATCTATAATATATAATATGTATGTATTTACAAAAAAAAAATGTATATAAGTAGTTTATCAGCCATCTTGTTACCATAACACAAGCATTAGGTTGCTTAGCTTGGGACTAGATGGCGCTGTGTGAAATGTCCAAGGATATTATTATTATTATTTATTTCAATAAATTACAACATCTTTATGCCATTTTGTTCCTCGAAAACATGCTTTTGTTATCTGAAATATTGATATTATTTCCCAAGAATTATTTACACAACACTTCAAACGGATAACAATAAGTATCGAAAGTAAAAACATCAGTGAACTAGGAGCCAATTAAAAGTTTATGGAGTATAAGGGAATAATGAGGAGCTTGGTATTCTTATTATCGTTGTTTTGTAGAATGTTTAATGAATTGTTAATTAAACACCATGTAGATGCATAGGTAACTATGTATCTTAAAACGACACTACAAAGTGAAAAATAAGTTTCATTTCGGAAGTCGGTGTCGTCGGGTTCGCATTTTCGTTGTTTGCCACCGACTTCCGAAATTAAAGTTATTTTTCACTTTGTAGTGTCGTTTTTGGAAGTCGGTTGTTTTTTTTTGCAAAAAAGTTTTTATTTTTCACTTTTAAGTTGTAATTTTTACCAGTAATTTTGGTTTAAAAACCAAACTACTGAACCGTTTTTGATGAAATTTCTATGGGACCACTTCAGAAGTATCTCCTTTTGAACAAAAAAAGAATTTTCAAAATCGGTCCATAATTGGTGGAGTAATCGCGTAACAAACACACAAAAAAAAAAAACATACCGTCGAATTGAGAACCTCCTCCTTTTTTGAAGTCGGTTAAAAATGTCATGTAAGTACTGTGAAGTGCTGATGAGCACCTCTAAAAAATCAAACAACGTTATGATTTCTTTACGTTTATTTTGAGTGAAAGTCTTTAGGGCCGGTTTTTTCAAAAAGTTGGTTAACGTAACATACGTACGTCAAATGATAACGATTACGTACCCGTTATTATTTGACTTACGTATGTTACGTTAACCAGAGAAGGCCTGTGTCCCAGCAGTGGGAACATTATAGGCTGATTATGCCTATAATGTTCCCACTGCTGGGACACAGGCCTTCTCTCTGTGACCGGGAATGGGCTTTAATCTACCACGCGGGCCCAGTACGGGTCGGTAGATGTCACATGTCTAAGACGCTGGCACAGTGGTTACCAGCCCCAGGGATGTGCCTTACAGGCGTTGCACAGGGGTGGTTCCAGAGTTGGTCTTTTAAGAGGAACCGGGACCACCCCTATGTGCGGATGGTGATCACCAGGGTGGTTTTAGTAAGGCAAAAATCCCTCACTCCCTGACCCCTCTCTCCGGAGGTCGGGTGCCTTTCGAAAAATTCCCCCGAGAACAAAAAAAAAAAAGATGTCACATGTCTTCGATTTTTTTATTTAAGGACATGCCGGTTTCCTCACGATGTTTTCCTTCACCGTTTTGATACTACTTTACTTTAATAAAATACTACGTTACTTTAGTAAAAAAGCAATCTTTGCCCAAAGAAAGAGTCATTACTTTCACGTAGTATCGACTAGTCTAGCAGCCTCAATTCAATGTCTTTTTTTTTTCTTTAAATCTTGTGTATGCCTATATTTTGTGTTTGAACAAGGATAAGAGATAGTAAACTTTTAAATCAAGTAAAAAGTAGTCGGGAGATACCTAGTATACAATCGTAGAAGTTGGTGTAGTCTGGTAGGTACAGTCAGCAACAAAAGTCAATTAACTCTGTTACTTTTACAAATCATCTAAATTGATACAAAATGATGCGATACATTGGTTTTCACTATTTCATGTAATAGCAAAGAGTTAATTATTCTTAAATATTCGATTACTACCTACATGTTTTTTAAGAATATTTTGCTCAATAATTAAGATTTAAGCAACTGAAGTGTTAACCGACTTTTGTTGCTGGCCGTACTTACTATTACCAGATTTCAATGGAGCTATTAATAATGGGCTGATACTTACTTTTACAATCTAGCTCTATACCTCAGTCTTAGCACGCTATAGTGCTATTTGTTACAACCAATCACATTCGAGCTGACTAGATTGATTGGATTCGGTGCGTGACTTGGAGAAATACTGGAGCTTACTTAAGGGTCTAGATTTATAAGAACGTAGGTAATGCTGTGGTCAGCTGGTCCCTTACATTCTCAAAATATGAGCTTGTAACATCAGTTTATATCATAGTTATATTATACTCTAACTCTGGGAAGCTTCTGAAAAACTGTAAAGAAACACATGTTTTGAAGATTCCTTCGGTTCAGAAACTTGGCACAAATATATGTAGGTAAATAATAGAGATCGTATTGACAAATTTTTCAAAACTACCCTTTAAAGGGTGTGGAGGGGGTGTTAAAGTTCAAAAAAGAAAGTACGAAATCCACGCAGACGAAGTCACGAGCCAAGAGTTAGTGAGACTATAAGGTCTATATTATACTCGCGAGCAATGAAAAAGTTCCAGTGACAGCACTAAATTACTCCTAAACTTGAAAGGCTAGCTTAATGACGCCGTCTGCAATATTGAAGTACATTTAACAGCGGATCAGAATATTACCAACTAAAAACGTAAATAATGGCGCCGATTCCCTTGTTCACAAACTAAACTAAATTTAAGATCAATGCATCTTTCTCTTTCTATTTAATTTAGAAAAGGACAGAAGATAAATATTAGTTTAGTCCTGTCAAACTAGTCAGCGCCTGACGTAAATTGACGTATTTTTAGCAGCCATGTTTTTAATCACGTCTAATCTGTCTATGGAGTATCTTAATTTGACAAGAATAAACTGATATTTTATCTTCTGTCCTTTTCTTAATGAAATAGAAAGAAAAAGATGCACAGAACTTAAATTTAGTTTAGTTTGTGACCAAGGGAATCAGGGCCATTGTGTTCCAATTTTAAAATATATGTCTTAGGAGATATTAAGGTGTTGGTCGGCATTTTGTGAATGGAACTTTTTCATTGCTCGGCATTGTATTAGACCTACTCGTAGTCATAGAGAAATCTTAGCACGATAAACATTGAGCCAGATCGTAAGACAGTTCACATATAAGCTAAATAAAATTAGCGCAATACAAAAATATATATCAATGTAACGCTGACTAATAATATCATTATGTTTCCTACGTTTAGTGCAAGGCAACCTGAAAATAACACGGATAAGTCCTACTAATAATATTATAAACGTGAAAGTTTGTATGGATGGATGGATAGATGGATGGATCTTTGTTACTCTTTCACGCAAAAACTACAGAACGGATTTGGATGAAATTTGGCACAGAGATGGTTTATAACCAGGATTAACATATAGGATACTTTTTATCCCGATATTCCCATGGGATCAAAACTTATGCTTTTGAAACCGCGGGGCGTAGCTAGTCTTACGTAGTGCGAGTATGCAAACAACAAATAAGGACTTATAAACATATCCCTTCTTTGTATCCGACAACCGACCGACCGGGGTACAGCGTAGCTCCGACCGCACCAGCCGGAAAAAGTTGCATTATTGAACGTCTAAACCGCACACGATTCGGAAGACCGGTGTAATCACTGGTTGACATAATCACCGTGCTTGGCAGACGGGTCGTATTATGTTATTAGCATAGAGTTAGAATTTATAGAAACGAAACTCTGGGCCGAACGCGTCCTAAAACCAGCACCCTAATTGCGTAACACACGATCAATCGGAATCGGTTTCATTTTGACAGTTCAACAACATTCATTGCGTTATTTACGTATTGAGCAGACCAATTTTTCGAACTTATGAAGCAATGGATTAGCAATTTGCTTCAAAATGATTCTGATTCCGATTGATCGTGTGTTACGCAATTACACGTTGCAGGTTGACACGATCGGCATCCTAATTGCGTAATACACATTCAAACAATCTGAATCATTTATAACCGACGACAAAAAACGGAGGTTCTCAAGGTGACGCGTATATATATATTTTTTTATGTATGACCGACCACACATAACTTTTTACAGAGTAGTCCGATTTTGATAATTATTTTTTTATTGGAAAGGGTATACCCCAAAGTTGGTCCCATATAAAAAAAATCCAACCCTAAGGGTGGGAAAATAGGGGTAATTTATTGTTTACTTGTGAGTAAACAATAAATTACCCCTATTTTCCCATGATTTGAATGCTGAGTTGTGTATTATTACTCTACTCAGTGCCCCATTATGCCTGCCCTTTGGCAAACAATTAGTAGATTATAGCCACAAAAAATTATAAAATAAAAACTATTTAACAAAAAAATTAAACCGCCGAAAAAACTGAAAAGCAAAAAATAATAAACCTTTCTTATTTAAGCTTAATAACTAAGTTCCTAAACTAATGTATATATACCTAAATAATTTTGAGTCGGCACCGTTTAAATCTAAGGCAATTTAGTGATCTTTGTTTATTGATTGTTTGGCGCCGACTCAAAATTACTTTGGTATACTTACATTAGTTTAAGAACTTAGTTATTAAGGTTAAATAAAAAAGGTTTATTATTGTTTGCATTTCAGTTTTTTCGGCGGTTTAATTTTTGTGTTAAAAAGTTTTTTTAAGGATATTGCTTCATATGTTCGAAAAAATTGTCCGCTCAACAACGTAAACTAACGCAATGAATGTTGTTGAAGTGTCAAAATGAAAACCACAGCTACAGACTGTTAGTATGTTACGCAACTACCCCGTTTACTTTGACAACGCTTACTGGGAAGTCGCATGCTTTCATTGGAGTGTAGAAATGTGGAGAAACGACCAAGAGGATTCTATTTAAACATGACGTAGATTCAGTAGAATCCATAGAAATATTTTAATAGCCATAGTAAAAGTCAACGTGAATGGACCTCTCGGGAACTCCGCTTTAAAGCCGTTTCAGAGGCGTTTAGAACTTTCCACACAACGATGTGGAATACGATTCGCGCTTCGAGCTCAATCATCGACAATTAAACAAACTGTTTTGATTTTGGCTAGCGCGGGTTGTACCAGAGTGGTTGATTATTTCGGAGGCATGGAAACACGCTCAAAGGAAAGTAGACTGCCTATAGGTACAAACAGAAAAATGAATTGTTTATCAAATTGATTGATCATATGCTTAGCTTTTTTTTTTCAACTATTTTGGGGTCGGCTTCTAGTCTAACCGGATGCAGCTGTACACCAGTATTTTACATGGAACAACTGCATAACTGACTTCCACGATTCTCCTGGGTAACAAGACACCCCGTGCAAACACTGGTTACCTATGACTTTCTTTTATTAAATTGAACGTATTCAAATCACATTACTGTCATTCTTTGACAGGTATAAAATGGTTAGCAACACGGAACATTTTATTGATATAGTGTGTCAATAAATAAAAAATTAATTCTCCGGACCGTACAAGAGTTTCGCTTCTCTAAAGTTTCCTTGTTCTATGTTATTAATATAACAGGTGCGCTTATTATCCGTCCCTCCTGCATAATCTTTTTGAGAGTACAACGTCATGTGAGCTTTATAGGGAAACATTTTGTTTCGGGATTTTATCATGGCAGCTTTAAGGGGAAATATGTCAACCTCGAATATTTTCAGTGTAACTAATAGCCGTTTTCTTATTAAGCGAGATATTTTGGCGTGAACGTCGATAATAAGGAGCAAACTATTATAGTAGTCTTTTGTTATTGATTTTGATTTTACATGACAAAATAATCCTACTAATATTACAAACGCGAAAGTTTGTGAGGAGGGATGAATGGATGTTTTTTACTCTTTCACGCAAAAACTACTGAACAGATTTGGATGAAGTTTGGCACACAGCTAGTTTATAACCAGGAATAACACATAGGTTACTTTTATTTTTATTCTCACGACATCGAAACTCATGCGGGTAAAGCCGCGGGGCACTGCTAGTATTTTATAAATACAATAACTATCGATCCTAAAATCACAAATTATTTAAAACTCTCTACTATTCCAGGAGACACGCTCGATCTAGTGTGGAGCCCACACGTTAAACTATTAAAATTATGTTAATTATGTATTAGTTTTTAAGGAAATGTACACATTCTCAGTTAATTGGTCAATACCAGATTTATTATTATTAAGGTTTTTCAATTTGCTTATCAGTACTACATAAGTTGTACGTTGATTAAAATATGATTTGCGGTCGTAACAAATATATATTTACAGAATTTTATTCATTAGAATCAGTAATGCAACTTGTCAAGTTAGCATAATCCTAAAATGTCAAGATTTCATGAAATAGTCATTCAGTAGGATTACTTGATCTTAGAGAGTTGTGTTGATGAGTTTAATGATTATAATTCTGTAAATACATATTTGTTACGGCCTCGAATCCTATTTTAATTAACGTACAACGTAGTACTGATCAGCAAATTGCAAAAACGTGAGAAAATTTGAATTTCTTGGGCTACCTTGGAGCATCCACCTTAAGCTCAAAGTATTGTTTAAAAATAATGAATTCAACTGTTACATTAGGGAAATGAATTATGATATCATTAAGTTTTTTTTTTAATTTTAATTTATTATTAATCAACTTAAATTACCTGTTTGCACCACAAATACAAGTTATCAGTCAATATTAGTAATTACACCTGTCATACAATCACAAACTTAGGTTAAATCACATAAGTAATGAAACTGGACATTTTATGAAATTAAATTAAATGAAATAAAATTGGTCAAAATTAGATACAATGAGATAGTATTAGATAAAAAAAGATAAAAATAGACCAAATTAAATAGAATTAGGATAAATTGGAATAGAATTATTAATAACAAGAAACTGTTTTATTTAATTTATTTACTCCAAGGAGATTGTAGTATGAGTATCAATGGACTCCAGCACCCTAATTGCGTAGCACACAATTAATCGGAATCGGTTTCATTTTGACAGTTCAACAACATTCATTGCGTTATTTACGTGTTGAGCAGACATATTTTTCGAACTTATGAAGCAATGGATTAGCAATTTGCTTCAAAATGATTCAGATTACTATTGATTGTGTGTTACGCAATTAGGGTGCAGGTTAAGTTGGGGCAAATAAGAGGCACTTTATTTTTAAATTTTATTCTATGAAATTAAGTATTTTTATTTAAATATAGTATTTAGAGCCGGCAATTCAGTATGAAAAATAAACTTAGACAAATGTCCACCTCTAGCAGCATGGCAGATGTGAACCCTTTTCACTGCGTTTTTCATGACATTTTCACACATTTCCTGCGTTATTTCAGTGACTGTGTCTCAGATATTTTGTTTTAATTCTTGAAGGTTTATTGGCCTGTTAGCATAGACACGTCCCTTTAGATAGCCCCACAAAAAAAAACCAGGAGCTGTTAAATCCGGGGATCTTGGGGGTCAATAAATATCTCCGAAAGTAATCGACCCGGAAACATTCTTTTCAATGTCTCGATTGTGGCTCGTGTCGTGACATGTGGCCCCGTCTTGTGGAACCACATGTTTCCTAAGCCCAACTGATTCACTTGATGTAAGAAAACTGCTTTATCTGTTACAATGCCATGCTGCTCTAATTTAATCACCAAACGAATTATTGTTAGCCGCGAAGGTAAGTGATTTCTACCAAAAATTGGCTGCAATTATCGAGGTCGAGTTTCCGCAATACATGATTGGGTTGAGTAGAATGTTTTTATAATTAAAACACTTTGTTCAGTCGCAAAACGCTCCATAGCAAATTTGCCGTGTCTACACAAAATAATTTTCATGAAATAACTGTCATATTTGCCGCCAAAACAAAATGGCAGCAAAATAAATTGTATACCTACAAGTTGCCTACCCTGTATATTACATATGCCAACTTATTAAAGGGACCTGAATACAATGTAAACATAAACTTACCTATATTAACCCTTGAACAAGTCAAAGATACTTTAAAATAGTTTGAAAGATTAATCGTTTCTTTGTAAGCTCGTGAGCTCTTTTCAGTAATTATGAACATTTGATTAATGAAGCCTGTCTCGTTAGACCGCCGGCCGTCAAAGATATCTTAAGAGTTTAAATTTTGTGGAAAATTCAAGTTTCTTTGGGTAACCGTTTTTCTCAATTAATTATAATAATAAGTTTTAAAGAAATGCTGTGTTAGAGATTTTTTTTCGTAATAAATTCTATATAAGTATAGACTTTTGGCCTCGTATAGGACTTTCTGTATCATTTTTATTTTTGTTACTTTTTTATGTAACTTGAATTTTTTATTTTGTTTTTGTTGTTTGTTTTTTTTTGTTTTTTCTTTTGTTTTGTTAGTTTTGTTTTGTTTTTGTTTTGTTTTGTTTTTTTTTTGTTTTGTTGTTCTTTGTTATTTGTTGTTTTGTTTTTGTTTTGTTTGTGTTTTGTTTTTGTTTTGTTTTGTTTAGTTTGTGATCTTCCATGTACGAGTTGCAATACATACTTTTTCTTTTTTTCATTCTTTCAATCTGGCTAATTATTTTCTATGTATTATTTATCCTTACATTGCTTAGACCTACAACCTAGCTACAGTTTGTCCATATAGCATAATCAGAATATAATTTTCCCACTGCTGGGACACAGGTCTCCTCTCTTATATAACGTGGGCCCAGTACGGGTTGATAGATGTAGACGTCACATGACTTTGAATTTTTGGTTCTAGGACATGCTGGTTTCCTCACGATGTTTTCCTTCACAGTTTTGATATTCTATTGTATGCACAAAATCCTTTACTCTCCGAATATTCGAAAGCACTAATATTTTGCCTCAAAGGACCAGGCTGCTAGAATTAATGGGAGCTGCGAAGTAATCTCAGCAATTACCGGGAGATCGTTAGCATGGCGTCTGTGTTACCAAGAAGTAAATATAGGTACTAACTAGGTTTAAATAATTGTTCTTACAAGACATTATCAAGAACTCTCGATGTTTTGTCAAGTCGTAAAAACCTTGCAAAGCAGGGGCGAGTCGCTAGTATACTAATTATCTCCTTGGTTTCCTACAGTTTCTATGACTTAAATCCGAATCTAGAAAATGATGTCATCGAAATTATGTACAGACGCCAGCAGGTCAAGCTACCCGAAATGATCAAATTTTCCCAATCAACCTTGAACCTTAATGATTTGACGATAAAGTTGAAAATCGATTAAATAAATTTGACAGATTGTATTAGCTTGATGTGCTGGCGTCTGTACTTTGACCTAATCATTACACATTTTCGTCACATAAAAAATTTGGCTCGCCAAACCAATAACCAAAAAAAAAAAACTAACTTTTATAGTAAGCAAATGAAATCTAAAAACATTCAGCACCATTTGATACGCTTCCGTGCCCAATCGAATATATCAATCAATGTTATCGATGGAGTCCTAACTGCTGCTCACAAATCTGAAACCGGAAAATGTTGACAGTGTAAACCAGATAGACGACCGCTATTCCTCCGACAGCTATTTGCTGTCGGGGACGAGGCAAATTAGGTAACCAAAAATATGTAATTTTCAACTCGGAAGCCTGTCGAATGGTTGTGAACAGCAGGAATAGTTTGCAAAGGAGAAAGCGCTGCTAGAATTAGTGGGAGCTGCGAAGTAATCTTACCAATTACCGGCAGATCGTTAGCATGACGCTTGAGTTACGGGAAGTAAAAGTACCTAATAGGTAAGTAGGTTTTATTAATTACTATGCCAAAATCTCGATTGAAAATCTTAGAAATCTTACTGATCATCTGATTCATAAGTAATATACTGGTATTCAGCTGCATCCGGTTATACTGGAAGGCGACTCCAACAAAGTTGGGAAAAGGCTACGCTATGGATGATGATGATAAATCTGATTTATAAATTACTTTGGCTTACAAGATTTCTAAACTGAATCAAGAAAAATAAAGTCCTAATTGTAGCTGTTGGTATCAAAAACAAAGAGCTGTCGTTTGTTTTTTTTTTTTTTTTGCTTATTTAGTACTCATAGATAAAGGTGGCCAAAACCAATATAAAATCACATACTCTAAAATCAAAACTCAAGAGAGTATGAAAACTCCTGACTCCTAAATTAGAAAAACGTTTTTTTCGGTTTCTGAAAATTTGACATGGAGGCACTTAGCTACCTTTGATTCTTTATGTCTCAATTATGATTTTTTTATGTTCTTTGACTAAGCCATAGGTACCGATAATAGTTTCAATATTTGCGTCACATTAAAGCCAAAATTTCATTACGAGATTAGTGACATAAAATTATCGGGCGACGGAAGAACTTACAGTAGTTTTAATATACTAAGAAATATTTAGGGCCGATTTACAAGGGATCAAAGCGCTGCTAAAATCAGAGGGAGCCGCGAAGTAATCTAACCGATTACCGCTAGATCGTTAGCATGACGGCTTAGCTACGAAGAAATAAAAATCCTTACTAAGTTTCAAGAGTTGTTCTTTGTTTTAGTATTAGATTAGGAATTTTTAAAGAATATATGTTAGATTTCAGAGGGAAAATTCTCGTAATTTTAAGAACGTTCACAGTCTGATCTCAGTCTCAATCTGTCAAAAATACCTCTAAAATCCCAACACGTATGTCAAGTTTGACATTGATTGTCGCTGAGATGAGATTGCGACTAGATTTTGGATGTTTTTGATTACGGGAATTGGCTTTCCGATTATGCTAAGGTAAACAAATATTATTGGCTAACTACAACGGTTACGGTACGGCTGCGGTTATTAGGTAACTTAAATTCAAACATTTCTTACAGGTTTTTGACTTAGTATACAAAAAACGCTGCAAAGGACCAAATATAAAAAAAAAAACGATTTCCACTTCATTTTACACTTTATACGAAAACAAAACTTTACTCCCAATTTTCGACGGATGAAAACATAAACCAAAAATCCTGCTTAATGCGAATATCCGAGAGTTTCATCTTGCTCACAGCTGGCTTTACGAAGAGCCACGGAGTAATCTCACCAATTACAGGCAGATCGTTAACTCGACGTATTTCGGTGACAAAGGGACTAAAGGGAAAATAGTGGATGGATTGGATTGGTGATATTATTATGCTGTACAAGTAGTATACCTATAAACTTGTATCACGCCTGTTATGGGGGTCAACTATATTGGGGTCGGCTTCCAGTCTAACCAGATGCAGTTGTATTGAGCTGCATCTGGTTAGACTGGAAGCCCAGTCACTCCATTATAAGGTATCATCGCGGTATTGCATGATGATACTTTATAATGGAGCGACTGCCTATTTGACCTCCACAACCCAGTTACTGAGTAATACAATGCCCCTTGGTAAGACTGGTTACCAGATTTTCAGACTTCTTCTTCTTCTACCCGTAACGACTGTCAAAGACCCACGAATGACACCAGGGACCAACGGCACCTTCGATCGAGCCGTGCGGCTATTATTATTTAGCCACGAGCCACTCAAGAATTACAAAAAAAAAACAATAAAACAAACAAATAAAATAACAAAACAATTACAACAAAAACAACGCACAACAATTACAGCAATAAACAACACAACAACAACAATACAACAATTACAACAATTTTTATTGTTTGTTTTTTTTTAAATTTACATTTACATTCATAGTTTTGTATTTTAAAAGCCGAAATACAAAGAGGATAATCCAGGCCCGATCATTTTGATAGACACGCAGAGGGCGAAGTATCGTTTGCGTAATCAGTAAAAGAGAATCTAAAATGAAACCCCTTCCCTGATATCTCACAGTTAAACTGCGTAAGCAGTTTTGTGGGGCAATGTACCTAGTGATAAGGATTTCTTTATGTGAATAAAGTTCATTCATTCATTCATTCAACGTCTGTACCCAACGATTTGATTAAGCGCTGAAATTATTTGGTGAACGTAATATTTCGAGTTAAATTATAAGCATATGGTATTAGAATAATCATAATTAAGCTTCTACCTTAGTGATTAATGAATCAGGATTACGTAAATAAGATTTGAGAGAAGACGGTGGTTTTATGGAAAATGGCTCCAAGAATCCGCTGGAGTAACTCAGGATTGGTTGTTGTGGCTATACTAAAAAGAGCCTACTTTCAGTAGTAAGCCACTATCGGGTGAGAATGCTGTGCACCGGCTGTCGCTGAAAACAAGCGCTGGGACTCTGTCTTGCATAGGGTCGTAGCATAATGCTGAGGCAATAGCCATTTTGCGTGGATGTGACGCATGTTTCTCCCAACCCTTTATTTTTTTTGTGTTTGTTAGATATTTCATTTTGATATAATTATAATATTAGAATATTGTTTGTTGGATAATGGCATCTGTGACATTTGAGAAGCTTGGGACCAACGTAGAAGTACCTAATTTGACTAAATATTGTGTTTACTTCCATGGAGTTTCTTGTCCTTCTTCTCCATGATGACCTAGTTTTACGAACGGATGACTAGTTTTCTAATTAATTACTGACAAGCCTAAATTAAAATAAATGCTTAGCCTTGTCTATATGTGCTTTACTTCATAAATCCCTTCCCCTACAAACCATATTCAATAATAACCTTCATACACAGTAACTAACTAGTAACCATTCTGATATTCAAAGCTTGTTATTTGGGTAATATATAGGTAGGTACATATACTTCTAGTTCTATACTAAATAATCTAACATGTTCATGTTTATCGCAAATAAACGTTTTTTTTTTTTCTTTCTTTTCTTTTCCTGTGATAATAATGGTGATGAATTGCATATCAGCTTTTCAGTAAAATTTTCGGAAGGTCCATAATTTATAGATGGTTTGTGTGAGGATCGATGGAAAGTTTTAGTACTTTATGCAGCTTACCCAAATGTCCTTCCCTTGGTATTGTTCGTCGATTCGTTGAGCTACCTAAGCTAAGCTAAGGAGGTTCTGAGTCGAGCTTCACGATTATTCACAAATGCTGGACAAACACTGACTGGACAAATCAGTCAGTGTGGTTCTTTCCTCAAAAGGCCATTTCAGACACTAGAGGAAAGTCACCAAATATGGAATACTATTTTGTTTTTGGGATATAAAAAAAAACTTCATATAAATTAAAACAGTTTAATGTTTTTACTAATCAGTCATACATTTATATGTAGTAATTAACAGCCTTTAATCAAATATATTAGTTATCAAATTAAAATCTAACATAAAAAACAAAATCACAAATGAGTAACCAAATATGGAATAGGTACCCATATATGGAATATAAGCATAAATCAACATAACAATAACAAAAATGGACATTAATATCTTTGAGATCAATTAAATAAATATAACATATTGTGATAAATGAAAGAAGTTACATAATTACTTGCAAAAGTCACAGATCCAAGTATCAAACTCTGGACCAGCACAATCATAATGTGCCCAGAGCCCACACATCAAGCATTTAATCCAGCTTTCTCCACTTTTATCCATGGAAAAAAGTCTTGAACAGAACATACATTCTGCATCAGCAGAGTCAGGAGGTACTTGGTCCATCAACTCATCATGTTCACTACCTTCATCAAACTGGATAACGTCTAGTTCCTCAGAGTCTTCTTCTTCACTATCATCCTTATTTTTCTTCGTTTGTTTGTTTCTCTTCGCAGTTTTCTTCTTATTCTTTGTCTTGACTAGTTTATTTTCTTTTTCTTGTCTCTTCATATTTTTATTTTCTAAATCAGTTTTGTAGGGAGAAGATGTTATGACTGCTGCTACAGCAGCTTTTCTTCCTCTGCTAGATACTTTTCTTCGTTTCTCTGGCACTGGACTTATGGCATACGGAGACACCAGACCCAAACTGCTGCGATTAAGCCCAGAAGTCGAAGGTACAGGTTCAGGTTGTAAATTAGCAGTTGTTTGTGGTGCAGGTATTTCTACCAGAACTTGACCAGTTTCAGATCTTGATTCCAGCGGAGGGATATTGGTTGTACAACCGTCTATTAAAGCACTTTGTTGCGCAGCAATAAAGTCCACATCACTGAAGACATTTTTATTTAAAGGCCACAATCCAGTAACTTTGAACCCGTTGGCTGCGATTTCGCCTGTTTGTACTTTCAAATAGGATTTGCCAAACAGCTCCACAATATCATATGGACTTAGAGGTCTGTTGTTGTCTCTAATCCACATGCGTATTTCCTCACTATAGTATGTTTTTAAAGGCCCCATGAAAGTTTTATCTAATGGCTGCAATTTATGAGTCGTATGAGGAGGTAACGAAACTATGTCCACGTTATTTTCCCTAGCAATATCTATTATATCGATATTGTGAGTATGACTATAGTGTCCGTCTAGTATCAGTAAAACCCTCGATTCAGGAGTCGGGTTGGTGTGTTGAATAAAGTGCTTGAACCAGTCTGTAAAGATGTTCATTTGTATCCACCCTGATGGGTGTGCAACTCCGACTGATCCTGGAGGACAGCCTCTCATTAGCTGAGCACTCATATTTTTTCTGGGAAAAATAATGAACGGTGGCACAAAATGACCAGTAGCATTCATGCAAACAACTATTGTCATCAGAGATCCTCTTTCTGCTGAAGTCAGTGCAGCTACCTGGCGTTTACCTTTGTGGCCGATGATTTGTGGTATCTTACTTTGTACTATTGTGAGGCCTGATTCATCCACGTTGTAAATACGATTTGGTGGATAGTTATTCTTAGCGTAAAGCTCTTCAAGGAGGTTGAAAAAGGCTTCCACTTTTTCTTTATCAAATCCAAATGCTCTGGCAAATGATGTACCAGTTGGTCTTCTTATCGAAAGTTTATCTTTATGACGATTTAAAAATAACTTTAACCACTTTTTTCCAGCCATACCTGATTCACCGAAGGGATTCTGCAAATTGTTTCGCTTTGCTAGCATGAACGCCATACGGCGAAGATCAGTTCTTGTTAAACCGTGAAACTTACTCTCCATTATTAGTATGTATTCTACTAGCTGATGTTCAAGTTCGGAGCCCAAGATAGTTTTTCGTCCTAATGTAGTAGCTGCTGCCACTTCTGGAGACTGTTCATCTTTTTGGCAGAGACGAAATAAAGTTGTCCTAGGCACTTGAAAATGCTGTGCCGCTTTCAAATACCCCATTTTCTTTTCCCGGACGAATTTTATAGCTTGTGCCATTTTTTCTTCATCCCAGGTTTTTCGTTTGGTTGATTGTGAACCGGACATTCTAAAAACAAACATTACATATATTTTTTAGCAAGCAAGTATCTATCATATGAAATATTATATCTAATTATGGAATATTCCATAATTAGACACCGACGACTGTCCATATTTGGATTTTTATACTAGTTCAAACTCTTCTAAATATTTTTTTAAGTCACAATATTTTGAAATTAAAAGATCACAAAATGGTGAAATAAACATAATACCGATATACTAAATAGTATAACACTTATGTATACAAACATATCAGCTGGTAATACTCATTTATTACTTACCTTTAAAATTTTCCGCACGACAACAAAACAAAACACGCCTGCCACACGTGAAGTGTTCGCGCAACTGACTCGATGGTGTGAGTGCGATAGTTAGTAGACCGAATGGAACAGAAGATGGTCGAGTGTTGCGTTTCATACTTATAGTCTTAGAGAAATGAAGGTATTCCATATTAGGATACTATTTCATATTTGGTGACTTTCCTCTAATAATATATGGTTCTCACATGATCTGACGAAGATTATGTCAAGACTTTAAGAGAGACTTTGACTTCTGAGGTTGTTACGCCGTTTCTCCTCAGGTATAGTCAGATAAGAAATGTCAACTCTAATGTGTTAAAGTGAATTTTTTAAAATTATTTTACAGAATAAAGGGTCTAGAATCACGTGCTGAATTCATGGTTACAGTTTGCGCGTCAATGTCCCTGTCACCCTGTATGTACCTACATAAAAGAGTTGATAACATGCCCAATATTACTGCTTTGTGCTCCACTTTAGAGGCAAAAAGACGCCGATTTATATAGAAATCGGCATCTTCATAAAAGTATATAGAAAATGGTGATTGCCAAGAGGCCTGAAGTTTGTAACAAAGTAATTTTATGTAAGAGGTAGGCGTTTGCCAAAAATACGAAGGCTTTAGTAAATCCATATCCACTGGCGCATAGTATAATGTAGGTATAGAAACTGTTTCTTGAAGGTTTTTACGATATTATCTGCAATGCAGACTTAGGAAACTTGTAAGTGATGTAAAAAAATGGGAGTCTGTTAAAGTATTTTGTTTATTTAAGGCGGAGCAGGCAACACACAGCGAAGAAAGGAAAGTTGTGTGATCACCATCGTGTAACCAGAATTACACAACACTTGTATTTCAATGGTGGTTCGTATAGTTTGCGTTAAACTTTTTGGCGGCTCTGAAGTATGCTGCGCAGTACCCCACCCTCACTCGCGCTCACACATGAATTTGTTACTGCGCAGCGACTCGCCTCATGTTCCGAGCCGCCATGACGTTTGAATTGGACTGTACACGACGCGACTTACTTCTTCTTACTGTGTCGATGGCAAAAATAGCACGAAAAAATAAATATTGTGTTTTAAAATAGTTTGGCCCAAAATTTAGCAACGTGGGTACCATTCGACAGGGTGTTACTGTGTGCAGGTGGCAACTTACTAAAGCGTTATGAGGTACATAACTCGTTTGGGATCAGATCCAAAGGACCACCATTAAATACCTACTACTATTAGTGCTGTGACATTCTGGCTACTCAAACTCAAATCATTTATTTCAATTAAACCATTTCAGGCACTTTTGAATTGTCAAAATTAAATTGTCGGTCAGTTAGTCAGAAAGTTGAAGCTAGTTGCCCATTCCAAAACGTAGATCTCTGTGGAGAAGAACGGGCAAGAAACTCCACGGACACTCTTTTAAATCAAGATATTATTACAAAATCCTTGGTACATTATTCTTATTGCTTCTATATGTGAGAACAATGTAAAAAAATAAACAATTTAAAATTAAAAATAAGCCCTGGCAGTTAAGAGAAGGCCAAAAGTAGAAGTTTAAAAAATAGTATCTGCATCATTCTTCTGTCCATATCCCAATTTATTTGGGGTCGGCGCCACATGTCTTCTTCTTCCATACTACCATCTTAGCCGTCATCTCGGTAGTCACCCCCTTTCTAGCCATATTATCTGTCACACAGTCCATCCATGGTCTTCTCCAACTCCTATAGCCATCCACATTCATACTCGACACATTCCTAACCACAATTCTCCACTGTCTCTTTATCTAAACTACACAGTCAGTCGGGGACAGTGTATTAATATTGAAAAAAGAAGAAAAACAAGACTATAGTCTGGTATAAAAAAAAACAACTCACACATCAAAATACGGTTTCATAGCGAAGTTAGTAGACCATTAAAATTTAAGCCAATAGGAAATTGGATTTCATCAACCATGTAACTAAATAGATCAAGAAAACCTCAGTATGCTTCCGATATATCGGAAATATCCTGACGCCCTCAGGCGACACGTGTACATCAAACAAAATGGGTGCCAAATGTGTATATTGGGGTTATTACTCGATAAAATATCACGTATATGTATTTCTTATTGCTTGTGCGGCTGAATCTGTGAGCATTAGGGGTAAAAATTGGTCCTTTTTTCGTTTTTGAATGAATTGTAATTTGTTCGATTGAGTGTTGAAGGGAAACGGTGCTTGAAAGGTTTTTGATTGTGTTGAATCACGTTTAAAATCTGTTACATCATATGGAGTATTGTGAGACTATTTAAGCTAATGTAAATCAGTAATTAATTAAAGTAGTTGCCAGAGGCTAAGCATTGCCATATAACTTGGTAATGCCGCCATTCTCTTGGGTCATGACGCTATATTTTAGTTTGTAAATAGTTCTAGTTAAGTTAGGATATTTTTATATGTTATAAGTGTCTATGCATAGTAAGTGCTAATAACAGAAATGGACTATGTAACATTATAGAAGATATTTTGGGAGCACTCTTATCCAAATGGTAGCATCGAAAAACTTCTAATTGGCATAGAAAATAAGCTTTGTAATTATAATAAAACTGATCATTGCGTCATATTAATTGGAGAAAAGGATTTCTTAAGTACAAGTAAGTAACTATCACGATTTAATCTACCTTATTAAAGATACCATTGACAAACTAAGCCATACAAATATTATTATATGCCTTTCGACCTACAGACAATGACCGATCACTGTCGTAGGACAATTTAATTCAAATCAATATAATCTAAAAAATAAATTGAATATAAAAAAAATTCAATCCTAGAGTTATATAGTGTTGTGTATTCACAACACTATATAACTCTAGGATTGAAATTTTTAATAATCTATTATACTTTCCTAACACAGCGTACGAATATGCCTATATATTGGACTCAAACGCTGACTTATCTTAAGATTACTCTATGTTTTCGGGTCGTCAAGGTCTCCTGAATGATGCAGGTATGAAAAATATATTTATAAAGCTAAAAAGGACAATTTTTGAAATTCAAATGACTAATAATGACACTGACATGAAGATACATCGGAAGAAACATCGAACCATTTTTTTCTATAATTATCTCACAATAATGCATCAAAACATCGCAGGCTTGATTAAGAAATCTGACCAACTACTATAGCATATGTCTACATGAACTTCAAAACAGCATAAACTTTATTTGTGTGACTGAACACACTGAGTCATGGAAACTAGATATTATGCAGATTTTCTCAATTTAACTTATTATAAATTAGCAGCCTGCTACTCCAGAGACTCAAAAAGAGGAGGAATATGCATATTGGTAAAAATTGGCCACCAATATTAGAGAGCTTAACGAAATCAAGAAGCTTTCAGTTCAGGGAGCTTTCGAGTGTTGCGCAATCGAATTAATAGAGCATAATGTTGTTACTAATGTATTTATAGGATACCTAAATCTAGTAATCTTGCCACACTTTACTCAAAACTTAATATTCTCCTACCAAAAATCTGTTACAAAGCGCGCAAAAATGTCTTAATATATGGTAACTTTAACATTAACACTTTAAAAAAAGATAGAATATCTCAGGAGCTTACAAATTATTGATTGAACTATTACTTAAAATTACAAATTGACGAGCCCACCAGATTACAAAGCAACACATGCATAGATAATTTTGCGCACAATTACCCGCGAAAATCGTCAGATCACACAGCCCAACTTCTAAATATTCCAGTAAAAAAATCTTGTGCCATTAATAGTTGGAATATTACAACGCGTGCCTACAGTCACGACAACTTTATTAAATTCGGATCATGGTTAAATTCTTTATCTTTTAGCGATATTTATCACGCGAATGATCCAAATATATCCTACATTAATTAATTAATTAATTTTATGAAAATAATTCAGGTGTTTTATAATCAATGTTTCCCCTTAATTATTAAAAAACTTAAGTCAAAAAGGAATCCGAATTGGTTGACACTTCAGGGGCAACTCTCGTAATTTTAAGAACGTTCACAGTCTGATCTTCGTCTCATTCTGTCAAAAAATACTTCTAATTTCCCTACATTTTGACAAGTTTTTGACATTTGTTTGTTGCCGAGATGAGACTGCGACTAGATTTTGAACGTTTTAAATTACGAGAATTGGCCTTTTGTTATATCACACTAATAAATACATTGACTTTGATATACGTATGTAATTTTGTTATTTTAGTGCTATATTTTAAACCAATAACTAATATTTAACTTCTTATAAATACATAAGCATGAAATAGGCACACAAAAGGCACTTTTGAACGTCAAACAAAAAATAGAATTGATTCTAGTCGCCCCTTCCAAAAGGTAGTTTCATATTTGGACACAAGCCCCTCACACACACAGAAGTTAGCCACAATTAGATACCTAATAAGGTTTCAAATACGTAGTAAGTATACAAGTTAGACGTAAAAAAAAAACAACCGACTTTCAAAAACGACACTACAAAGTGAAAAATAACTTTAATTTCGGAAGTCGGTGTCGTTGGGTTCGCATTTTCGTTGTTTGCCACCGACTTCCGAAATTAAAGTTATTTTTCACTTTGTAGTGTCGTTTTTGGAAATCTGTTGTTTTTTTTTTTTGCAAAAAAGTGTTTATTTTTCACTTTTAAGTTGTACTTTTTACCAGTAATTTTAGTTTAAAAACCAAACTACTGAACCGTTTTTGAAGAAATTTCTATGGGGCTATTTAGGAAGTATACCCTTTCCAACAAAAAAAGAATTTTTCAAATCGGTTGGCAAGCCACGGAGTTAGGCGCGAACATAAAAAAAAAATACAAACATCCGAATTGAGAACCTCCTCCGTTTTTAGAAGTCGGTTAAAAATAAATCAGCTCGTTTTTCTCCAAGCCTAGTTGTTTAAGTGAAGAAACAGTCAGTAAAAAGAAAGGTAAGATTTCTCTTACTTTATTGTGTGTTTGCTTTTAAGTTAAGTAATGTGGTTCTATTTGCTGTAACTTTTTTATTTCCTGTAAGAATAGTTCTTAGCGGTAACTCCTATGTCATTCTTGTTACTTTATGTATTCATGTGAATGAAAGCTGCGTCGTTATTTATTGTTAAAGCTGAACATCGTGAGGAAATCGATATGTCCTAGAACCAAAAATTCGAAGACATGTGACATTTACAAAACCGCACTGGGCCCGCGTGGTAGATTAGAGTCCAGTCCCTCTCGAAGAAAAGAGGTCTGTGTTCCAACAGTGGAAACATTTATAGGCTGATTATGTAAAGCCACAAAAATTTTTATGTTTCTTTGTTTTGTAATGTTAATTACTTTCTATACGATTCTATAGAATCAAGTTCTTCTGACTGCTGGAGAGTTTATTGCGCCAAATCTGCTGCCCAGCTAAAGTGAAGGGCAGGTGTTTTATGAACTTCTGACGTTCAATATTGCTATACATACCATCTCAGGTTACTTGGGAAAATTTAAAAAATCAATACGAGTCATAAAAACTGTTATTTATTATTTTAAATTGTAAGTTATGGTAGGCTCTGTGAAGGCCTAAAAGCGCCCTTAAAACCAAAGGGATAATTCTCACAAAATTAATTAAAACTAGTCGGACAGTAATCCGAAATTTAACTGAAGGCGAGTTCCGCAGAGATGTCTTTTCTCAGCATCCCGGTGTTAATCTCTCTTAATATTTAGTTAAGATTAATTTAAAACTCGATTTAAAGGAACTAGAAGTGGCTTGAAATAATGAATTTGGGTCACGATTTCGAATTCTGTAAGGTATTTTGCTGGATACAATGACATAATTATGTATAAACTTTGTCTAATTTAGGTACGGAAAGGGCAATTAGCAAAGACTAAGAGACATCAATATCGTAGATTCCAATATTAAATTAAAAATTCTTCAAAATAGAATATTGTTTATTATTGCTACAGGTGGTCATAATTAAACATACCTCTAGGCCCTACGGTGTACTGCAATAACAATAAAATAAATGAAAATAATATTCTAACAGTACAAAGAAAACAGTACAGTACAGGATAAACAGAAAACCAAAATATTTCGCTAAAGAAGCTCTGATCGGAATTCCAAATAGCCTAATGTTGAAAGACAAAAGAACTGTTATTAAGTTTAAGCCGCTTATAATTTAAATAAAGAATAAAATAAATCTGTTTGTTACTTTAATTTCATTAAAAATAACATCGACTACACTACTATTCACCACATTGTACACCTATTGTAGTATCATATTTTTATTCTATGTACATCGTCTTCACATATAATTATAATTAATGTATACAAAATATTGTAACCCATTTTAAAAGAAACTACCTTTTGGAAAGGACGCCCAGAATCAATTAAATTTTTTCATCGTTCGTACCTTATTATGTTCGTCGTTCGTACCTACTTAGGGCTGATTTTTTAATGGACAGATAATTTTTTTTCGTGGAATAAAATTGACGTCCGACAGATTTTGTATGGAAGAACCTGTCAAACATTAAAAAAATATTTCTCGGATAAAATTATCTAGCGTTGGAAATATCAGCCCTTATTTGAAATAAATAATTTGACTTGGACATGACATTATACTCTCTTACCCACAATACCTGTAACTACCCACAAAACATCAAAACGAAATCGTCTAGTAATCCGAGCCACTTCATAACCACCCTATCTTCTATCTCTAGGCAGATTAAAATTAAGCAACTCATTAATTATAATCCCAAAATGGATACGCCTAAGATAATAGATACAAATAATTAGGGTAATGAATTAACTGCTGCTAAGGCTATGAATCTTTGATAACATCGCTAAGCTTAAAGCTTACATAGTAACATTTACAACTAGCTTCAGCCCGCAACTTTGTCTGCGTGAAATTTGTTGTTCCCCTCCCCGTTGCATCGCATCGCATCGCCTGTCCGCGCTATTACTATGTGTTCTTTCTGACTTTTTATGTATTCTTTCTTTTTTTTTTTTGTTTTTGCTCGGCTCCTTAGTGTCCTAGCGTGATGTTAAGTAGCCTTCCTCAAGAAATGGGCTATCAAACGCAAAAAGATTTTTTCAAATAAGCCTTTGTAATTTTTTTTTAAATTACCAAATTACAATACTGTGTATACCTACATCAAATGCAAATAAATATAGTTTCAGGCTGGTATTTTGAAATTATAAACCGAAACGTTCTGTTTGTACTGTCAAAATAAAACTTTTTACACTTTTGGAATTTATAAAAAAAAATGTTGTCGGTTTGTTCCGGCTGATCTCCGAAACGGTTGGACCGATTTTGACGGGACTTTCACTGGCAGATAGCTGATATTATGGACTAACATCTAAGCGAAGCCGCAGTCAGAGGCTAGTAAATAAATAAATAAAAAAATTATAAGACATTAATTTCAATACCAACCTGTGATTAGGCGTTGTTGGTATCAGAATATTCAACACGCTGGTAAAACTGATTGTAATTACAGTAGGCAAATAAGCTTCCTTACCTGTTTATCTCCTTTTTACTCACTCAATACCCTCAACAAAAATCTACCTAGATATTCTACCCGGAAAACCACAAAACGCCATTCGGACACCACTACGATTCAGATTTATTTTCGCAATGTCGACATACCTTTCGCAGTTTTGAATTGTCATAGCGACACTGAACGACAAAGAGCCAGTTACAATATGTCCACAATTCGACCTCAAAGGTAGCTAAGTCCAGGGTCTATTTGTCTATTTGTCACATAGCCGTCCCAATTTATGGGACAACCTGAAGTCCAGTTGAAATCACAAAGGTGTGTATGTGTGGCAGAATGCCAGACCTTTATACATCTCACCGCTGTTGAATTTATGTCTCCCTGGTATTTGTACACCTGTGATTTTAACATAGGTAACTATAATTTAGTCTAGTTAGTATATAATCTACTCTAATATGTTAAAGGTGTGGGCGAGAAGATTCACTACATAAATTAAACATTATCTATGTATCTACCCTTTTCCCAACTATGTTGGGGTCGGCTTCCAGTCTAACCGGATGCAGCTGAATACCAGTATTTTACATGGAGCGACAGCCTATCAGACCTCCACAACCCAGTTACTGGGTAACATGATACCCCTTGGTAAGACTGGTTGTCAGAATTTTGACAGCCGGGGCAGCTTAACGTGATTTCCGAGGCACGAAGGGGTCACTACATAAAGTAATGTTTTTAAATGCTTATCTATATCTATACTTATAATAAATCTGTAGAAGTGAAAATTCTGTACATTGAAAATATCAAAAAAATAAATGGCAGGGGGTGTTACTAGACCGACACCGAACCCAAAAATGTGATTACAAAAATTTTTGTCTGTCTGTCTGTCTGTCGGTCTGTCTGTCTGTCTGTCTGTCTGTTTGTTCAGGCATCACGCAAAAACTACCGGTTCGATTACGATGAAACTTGGTATAATTATTCTTTAATATCCTGGGCACCACACTGGGTACTTTTTATCCCGGAAAAGTATATACAATAAAAAACAAACTTAATTTTGCGGTTCGATCCCTAGACCGATTACTGTACCAACCGCAAATAATAAGTTTGTCGAAGGTTACGTCACCCGCAGTATTATCTGTGCGACCTTTTTATTCCTTTTAGTGTTTAGAGTTATTTAGGTTTAATTTTATAAGTCGTAGGTATAGATTTTAATTTTATAGTATAGGTAGTATATTTGTTAGTGTACGTAGTGACCGTAGGTTATTTTATAATACTGTTAGGTAGGATTAGTCATTCGTATAGATATTAGTTTTTAGGGATTTTGCTTATTTATTGAGTTTAGATTAGTTATCATCAGAAATAGGTTTATTTAGGTAGGGTATTTTTTTTTAATTAGGTAGGTACTTAGGTAAAGATATCATATAGGTACCCTCTTAATCACCACTAATGAGACACAATTGGTTTTCTATTGTAATTAGCCACAAAGGGCCCGCGAGATGGATGGCATCCTGGGGAAGCACATACATTTTATCCTGTTAGCACGTTCCCGTGGGATAATTTCCGACATCCACGCGGGCGAAGCCGCGGGCAGAAGCTAGTATATAATAAAACTATAGTGAAATAGTTTAGTTACCTTGTAAGCCATTCAAAAAGAGTGACAGGGCCGATTTTAATCAGGATCCATTTTCTTAGAAGCTTGTTTTATTCAAGGTAAAATTATTATAAAACTACCCTGAACTGTGACTTATTTAATCTCTTCAAAAATATACTGTTTGTTTTTTCCTTTATGATATCCTCCAAAACAAAGATATTTGGCCTTAGGACAGTTCTTTCAGGCTCAATATTTAAGCCTGTCGGTCCGCGTCGTGTGTGGTTGGATTTGTGTAGCATAAACGTTTTGAAAATATAGGCAAAGAAGATCCCTGTACCTTTTTTTATGATACTATTTGTTCTTTTTTCTTGTGCCTTTACAACTTCTTACATAAGTACTAGCGACCAACTCCTGCTTCGGGCGCAATAGCGACATGTTATCAGAGCTATCCGTATCATCAACGACCTTCAAACTCACATCGATGTGTTTACGTGTTGTTTGAGTGGTTCGCTATTTATATTATGCTACAGCCCAAAAAAATCTGAATTTTTTTCTTAATGTAAGTAAAGTATGTTTGTGTTTATTTTTGTAACTACTATGTTAAACTATGTTTTGTGTTTTTAATATAATAATGTTGTTAGTTTAAATTTTCCAATTTGGTTATTACTTCAAGTTCTTAACTGTCGCATTAGGGTAAACCCTGTAATGATAGTTTAAGCTGTTATAATAAATTAATTAATTGTTTTTTTTTTTTTTTTTAAATCAAGATTTTCGAGCTAAATCGAAATTAAATGTCAGTGTTTTATACATATAAACGTTCTGGAATAAATTCTCTAAATGATGGCGAAAGCCGCAATTCCATGAAGATCTAAGCGGTCATACACATAGACACAAAAGCGACTTTAATATATAAAATATATAATTATAGAAGATAATTAGTAAAAAGGTTACAGCAAGGAAATTAGATTCGAATGTAATTTTAACGACGCAACAAAAATCTATTCAATAAACTCAGTCTATTTCAGTCCACTGCTGAACCTATCCCAGGCTGCACCACAACACCTTGTCCTCCGCCTTGCGCATCTAGTCTGTCCCAGCCACCTTCTAGAACTCTTCCGCAACAAAAATCTGTTATAGTTTTACCGAAACTGCTGTACCGCGCCTTAGGAATGCGCGGCGAGGCGGGACGAATGCGCGGCGAGGCGGGGGGCGGTACGCCGTGAGCGATGAAGAATGAGCGGCCTGCACTGCCCCTCCCCGTCTCGCCGCGCAAATACCGAAGGCGCGGTACAGCGGTTTTGGTCAAACTATAGTCCTCCTTTTCTTAAAAATAGAAGAATAAACGGAAACAAAAGCGCATCTCGACTTATCTAGAAGCACAAATTCTTTGTGTTCCATTTATTCGATGAGATTTCTTGAAGCCGGTCTGTGCATCATTCATACTGTTCCTATATTTACCCGAACTTTGCCATCTGAACATAAGTCCTCAGTTTATAAGTTTTATATGAGAGGCACTGGATTTTAATCCTTAGTTATTTCCACAGAGCATGGAATGCCCGCGCCCGGCAGGGGCTACAGTGTTAATAAAATTCGTGGCGTCGAAAGTCGTTGAGCGCACAACACCGTCGCGGATTGCTTTCAAAGCCGTCACTTTCTATACAGGGTGGTAGCGACATCGCCGCGCAAACGGTAACCATCAATTCAGCACATGATTCTAGACCCTTTGTAGTGGAGAGATAAAAAAAAAACCTGCTGTTTCATAGAAAATTGGTGAAAACCTACGAAGTCAAAATGTATGACACAGCAATTTCTTTTTTAATAACCCTTAAAAAGTCTCCACTCAATGGTTGCCTGAAGATGGACGGCACTGCCGAGGCTGGCCCTGAAAGAGATGGCGAGATTACCTAAACGCGTATCGCGGGGTCTGGTTCGAGGTGGCACGGGAAGAGAATTCCTGCAAAGTCTAAGAATAAAAAAAGATACGGACGAAAAATTTCATCGCAGGGGCGGTCAGAATCATAAACTGAGTAATAGGTTACGCGTCGATGTTCCTGTCACCCTGTACGTCATTAGTGTCGTAGTGAAAGAAAAGAAAGAAAGAAAAAGTATTTATTGCGACTCGTACAGGAAGATCACAAAAATATGAGTAAGGGCGCGTTCACATTTAACGTCCCTTTTACAGGTCCGTTTAAACGTATGTGTTTTTAGCGTATGTAGTTGTATGAGCCAGTTCACACATAATACAGTATTTCGGATCCAGTATACTGATCCGATCTCTTAAAATCAGTCCTGTGTGAATACTATCTCCAGTAGCGACGGATCCGTTAAAAAGGATCCTATAAATGCTGTGTGAATACTATCTCCAGTAGCGACGGATCCGTTAAAAAGGATCCTGTAAAAAACGTACGTATATGTGAACGCGCCCTAAACGAGGCGAATACGAGTAGTGCGAGTAAACGGTGACACCACAATATGCATTTCTGGAAGAAAGAAAGAATGATTTGCGGAAAACATGACCCATAAAAAAGAACACAAACACAAAAAAAAAAATTAGGGGTAAACATGCGTCACATCTACGCAAAACGGCCATCACTCAGCATAATGCTTAAGACCTTATACGAGACAGCCCCAGCGCTGATTTTCAGCGACAGCCGGCGTTGACGTGATGAGGTGAACAATTCTTTGGTGACACGCTTGGTTTGTATGGGAAGTGTTGGAAAGGCCGCCTCTAGCTGCGGCCGCCGACGTCTCCGTGCTCTGTGGTTATTTTACTTCCTTCTTTACTACATGTTATGTTTCTCGCTAAGTTTTGCAGTTTAAAGACAAAGTTGCTTCTACTTAAAGTCGTGAGGACCTTAGAATAATGTACGAGAAATGTATGAAGAAAGCCTGCATTTCTGATTTTTTTACGGACATAACAATGTTTTATATACAGGGTGGCAGGGACATCGACGCGCAAACTGTTACCATGAATTCTGTACATGATTGTAGTCCTCTTACCATAAAAAAAAAATCTGTTATTATTAAAACAAAATCAACTGTTTTTTTCATCAGTGCGACAAGATCAAAATTTATGGTACAGCTTTTTTTTTTATTTAAGAAAGAAAAATATTTTATTAGGACACACACAGGAAATACAAATAGTCATAATAGGTGCATAATGTTGTTTTTCATTGTCCCTGCTACTCTACTGTATTGAATGTACCCATCGTAAATGCTGTACTGTTCATTTCAAAGGCCTCTGGCATATAGACCAGTTTTAAAACCACGTCCCAATTTCAAGAGAGGCTATTTCAATATCTATTTTAAGACCACGTCTCAAGGCGAGACATTAATAGTTAGGTCAGGCAAATTTTGCCTCGTTCAACGCACATTATCGCCTTATTATTCCAACTAGCTTCTGCCCGCGAATTCGTACGCGGATCCTGTTGCTGATGCCAGCCAACGAGGTCGTCAAAATCGAAGATCTGAAACGTCTGATGTCGAATTCTAAGACCTTGGGGACGGGAAAACAGCGTGATGCGCGAGACGATTCGAGACGTTCTAGATCTTTCATTTTTGTAAAAAGTTGGCATGAATCCAGATTTAGTGACTTGATGAGCTCCAAATGAAGTCATCTGAAAAGCACTGTTGTAGGCTCGAATATTGCTTAAGAAATGGTTGGACTTGGGATGCTCGCCATTCCAAAGAACTCGTAAGACCTCCGGTAGCTCTTGCATAGAGTTTAGTCGTAACTTTCCAGACGCACAACACATTCCCTTGGTCTCTCCCTTCCACTTACGCGCGTGACAGTGTGCACACACCTCAGACATGGTGCCAATGTCTCCGTGTTTGATGTAATTAATAAATGGGTTATAAGAAAACGCGCTCCTTTCTTTATTGTTCCACGGTTGCTCTTCAGGATCATAAACCATAGACTCAGTATCAGATGAGGATGAATTTTATTGTGAAGATTGCGACGTATACGGTCTAGATCAATTTGGGCCACACGCTGTTCGACTGACTTGCCCGAATTTCCTGTATCCGCTCACGTTCTTGCGTGGAATGAACAGACACCTCAACACGCATGTCGTGATTTCTTTGCCGAGCAAGTGCGTTGCGTTGCTCGCGCTGCTCGTCTGTCTCCAAAGACTGAGCTAGAGCATGCTGTGAGCGGTCTGCACTAAGGCGCGTCTCATGCTCTTCAGGATTCTCAAGTGATCGAGATGTGGCAGTGCGAATACGCTGGGAGCTTAAACGCGAGTCACTCTGCGTGTAAGTCTCCGAAGCGCGAGATACTGCGTGGCGCTCGCGATCGCTTGCTTGGCGTGTATCGCGCTCCTGACTGTTCTCAAGCGACCGAACAGTCTCAGTGCGGAAAAGCTGAAGACTTAATCTCTGCTCTCTCTCTCTGTATCCGTTTCGGAAGCGCAAGATAAAGAATGACGCTCTCGGTCACGCGCAATTCGTATCTCACGCTCCTGACTGCTCTCAAGTGATCGAGCAGTCTCAAAGCGGATATTCTGAAGACTCAACCTCTGATCACTCTGTGTAACCGTTTCGGATGCGTGAGACAAAGAATGACGACCCCGGTCGATAGCTAAACGCATTTCTCGTTGTTCCACACTTTCCTGAGATCGAGAAGCAGTAGTGCGGACTCGTTTAAATTCTAGTCGTAATTGGCGCTGCGTGCTAGTTTCTGCGGACAAACTTAGTGCATTACGCTCACGGTTAGCATCTAGCCGTTGTCACGTCCTGCGTCGGTTTCGAGAGATCGAACTAACCTGCGCATCTTAGAAACCCTTGAGTTTAGAGACAGATTTGATATTTTTCTAAAAGGCATAGCTAAAATTCCTTCTTAATCCGTTACTAACGATATTCAAATCAATGAAAAATAATCGAATAAGTACGTAAGAATTGCTAGTTAGTAGAAAAATAATTATTATTCGCAGGAAAATTGAACACATCAACCAACACAGGCAACAAAGGTAACCCCCGTCTCATAGGATGAGAGCGCCACATTGGCACCTATAACATCACTTTTTGGGAACGAAACCATAGCGCGATCTAACTCGACGCCAACGCCATACAGTTAGAAAACGGAAACTACCATAATATCATTGACCCAAATTAATTAAATTATGAATAAAACTAAATTGTGGTTATTTTAACAGACATCTACATTATTTTTGCATTAATAAAAATATGGTAACAGCAGCAAGGAACAAAACTAAGAATTACATACTTACATAAATCAATTACCTACAACAAATATGCTTGGTAAGATATAACTTAGAACCAAAAGTTTGACTTGACTTCATGATAGTGTAGCTTGTTGTACCACCAATCAATCTGTTTAGTAATATTGGTGTGAAACTCTCCATACAATTAGATAGGACATGTAAAGTTCTCAGATTTCATAACAGTATCGTTCCCAATGCACATAAAAAATTCAAAAACTAAAAAAAAAGAATTTTACGATTTTTTAAAACATGACGGCAAAAATAAAAAATAAAATTAGTATGGGATTTGAACTCGCACCATTTAGTGCGGTAAACTGTCGCCTGACCTTACCGCTAAATTCCCCGTTGGCATATTGTTGAAATAGCTGTTCCCTTGCAATTTATAATATTACTGCCCCGCTCCTTTATAAAAATAGCGTGATTATTATGTTCCCAGAGTTAAATTATTCTTAACTAAATAAATAACATGTCATTTTGTGCATTAAATTATTTTGTGCATTCGATTACGAACAAAAACTTTTTAAAATCAATATTGCTTACCTCCCGTAACATACGGCGTGATATTATGTAGCCTAAAGCCTTCCTTGGTTTACAAAGAACATTTTTGCTGAATTTCAATTCAATCTGTCCAGTAGTTTTGGCGTGAAGCCGTACCATACACACAGACAAACAGACAAACAGACAAACAGACAAAAATTCTAAAAAGTCACTTTTTGTCATCACTTACGTTTTTCTAACAAAAGCCACTTATTTTTTCTCGAAAATTCTCAATGTACAGTTTTTCTTTCGTTACTGTTTTATTATATGTATAGATAATATTCACTCCCAATATCCAACTATTCCATTTAATATAACAGTGACATCCCTTTCAACACAATAGTCGGAATGAATAGCATTGTGGAAGGCTTAATTCAAGCCCACAATGGACTGTCCTAACTAACAAGGGAGGCCTCGTTATTCTATGGTGAAGGGGCTATGATTTTAAACGAACTTAATCTGTAAAGGCTTGCGTCACATGATCAGTTTTACTGTCAGTTTTGCCTGACCTTTTAATCCGTACCGTGTTTGGAAGGATGTAATTAGACTGCCGACGGTTGACGTTGACCAGTCCATATTATGCACCTCAAAATATGTAACTTCATTTAAATATCACATTGTCAATAAGCAACCGCAAGCTAGTTCTTTGCACTTTACAGCATACGGTTGCTAGAGCGACCGCTAACAAGTTGAAGCATAGCCGTTCAAACTCATGAGACTGTTTCATTCAGGTAAGTATGTGTAAGTTTATGGCCAGTACTGACACAAGTTATCCTGATCAGTTTGGCCTCAAACATTCTTACCGTTTCATGCACATACGTACATGCATCCGGTCAAGCCAAATTGACAAATTGACAAATTGTCAGTTTGCCTCTCCGTGTGAAGCAAGCGTTAGGGCTCGGATAAAAATTAATGGAAGGGTGAGCAGGTATTCGTTTGGGATGAATTCTAATTGGATGTGAAGTGTGGCGCACGAAATGTTAAGAATATGCTTCTGTTGATAATTTTAGATAGCGTGAGTCAAATAGGCATTGTCAGTATTACCTACTCAATATTTAAGTCGGAGTTTTCAGGACTCCAAGTGATTTCAAAACATCCCCGTATGGTGGCTGTTTTGAAATCACTTGGAGTAGATGTTTTGATTACAATGATTTTGTCCGTATTGCGAATTTGTGTTTACTTTGTAGATGTTAAGGTTGCAACTTTAATTATTTTTCAATAAGCAGCCACTTTAAGAAGCTTAAAATCAAAGGAATGGAGAACAGAGTTTTTAAAATACTGCTTTTGATATTATTGGTGAAGTTGACTGCATATTTAACACAAAACTTTGATAAATGATAATTGATTTTATTTTGTAAGTAGGTTTGTACAGACGCCAGCACATCAAGCTACTACAATCTGTCAAATTTCTTTGATAAATTTTCAACTTTATCGCTAGAATATTAAGGTTCAAGGTTGATTGGGAAAATTTGACAGTTTCGGGTAACTTGACCTGCTGGCGTCTGTACAAACACTTTTACACGTCAATCATATTTTAAAACTAGATGAGGTCGGCGTTTCCTATCTGACTAGTCTGAGAAGAAAGGCCGAAACAAACTCAGACGTCACAGTCTCTTTTAAAGTCCAGACATAATCTTGGTCAGATCATATGAAGACCATGTAGGTCGATGTCTGAGATGGTCTTTTGAGGAAAGAACCACACAAATTGAGAGGACCTGTCCAGTCAGTGCACGCATATGTCAGAAATCGTGCAGCTCAACTCAAAACTTAAGGAGCTCAACGATTCGATGAACAATACCAAAGAAAGGACATTTGGGTAGGCCACATTAATTACTCAAACTGCCAGACCATGACAAAAAATAACAGAACAGAGAGAAAAATAAAAAATAAAAAGACCCACATAGTCTTCACATTCACAATAATTAAAATAATAGAATACTTTACAAAGTAAGCAAATGTCATAGATCAAATTCATTAATGTCAAAGTGTATATATAAAAAAAAACAACAACAAAACAAAAAAAAATAAAACATTCATTATATAAAAATTGGAAGCAGCTTAATCCCAAGCCTTTTTGTCCTCGATATAAGCCCTAACGGTATAAAAGGCTTTCTGGCACAACTTACGTTTAATGAATGATTTGAATTTATTAAGGCTTAGATCTTGAACGGGGCTTGGAACTTTATTGTAGAAGCATATACATTGGCATCTGAACGAGCCACCTATTTTCTTGAGCCTTGTTGTAGGTACAACAAATTTGTGTTTGTTCCTAGTATTTATATCATGGATATCACTGTATTTTTTAAACAATTTTATATTTTTATGGGCATATAAAAGATTTTCATAAATATACTGAGAAGGCACAGTCATAACATTAATTTCTTTAAATTTGTCTCTGACCGAGGGTCTCGGACTTAATTTATAAATTGATCGAACAGTTCGCTTCTGAAAAACAAAGATAGTCTGAATATCAGCGGCATTTCCCCACAATAGAATACCGTACGATATTACACTATGAAAATAGCTAAAGTACACTAAACGGGCTGATATTTTTGATTAAATATTACCAATTACATAGTATAAGCCGCAGGAACCCGTTGGATGTGGAAAGCACAGAACCGGTCGAAGACGTCTTTCTTCTGAATTTAATTAAATACAAACATATGTAGGTAGTATAAAACAAAGTTACTTTTCATGTCTGCCTGTGTGACCGCTTGGATCTGCTAAGTACCTACCACAATGAATTTTGATGCAGTTTTCAGCATCATACGGAATCATTGTGTATACTTCCTACTAATATATACATATATATATATACGAGTATATACTCGTATTATATTATAACCGTGAAAGTTTGTATGGATTGAAGGATGTTTGTTACTCTTTCACTCTTTCACGCAAAAACTACTGAACGGATTTGGATGAAATTTGGCAAACAGGTGGTTTATAATCAGTATTAACCTATAGGGTACTTTTTATCCCGACATTCCCACGGGATCGAAATTTATGCGGGTGAAACCGCGGGGCGCAGCTAGTAACATATAATATTTAACTTAGACGGAACACACACTATAAAGCACCACGCGACGGGGCACAGATAACGCACCCCCGTGCGTAATTTTTTACGTACAAATCAGTTAAAACGCAGGGAATTTGATTCCTTTTCCCGCACCCCGTTGCGTGACGCAATGTCGTGTGTGATCCGCCTTAGATAGACCTCGTATATCACAGAAATCTCGATGTTTGATACATGCACAATTCACCCGTGTGAAGCATAACTTACAACATAACCGCTCATGGTGAAGATTTTTATTTATTTATTTTTTATTTATTTAAGATTCATGCACAACATTACAGAATTGAATCCCAAGGCGTTGTACAGCGCAATTTACATACTACAAAGTGACACAAATACATACTAAGTAGGTTAGATAAAATACAATTAAAAAATAATAATAATAATACAAGGTAATAACAAAATTAACTAAGCAAAAACACAATACAGTAACACTTGTAAAAAATAAACAAAATATAATTAAGAAGATTAATAGAATAATTTACTACATAAGATTTATACCTACAAACATATCACGTGTAACGTTACCTTTGCGAACTTCCTCAGTAAACATGAGAAAATATCTAATTTATCAGCCACCAAATTTAGTGTGCGCAATTTTGATTAAATATTATTAATTACATAGTATAGGCCACAGGAATCCGCTGGGTGCGAGAAATATTTAGTCGAAGTGGCGATGTGGATTTTTGTCTCACAGCGCACGTCTTTCAGTTGGAATAAACGGTGACAACGATAAATTGATTAATAATAATAAAATAAGAAATCAATATAGAGTTGTGTGCCACATTTCCGTAAGAGGTAACGACCAGCTCCATATGTGTCGAGGTAGCCTACGGGCTTTAGTCGGGACAAAGAAAACACCAGTAAGATAATTGGGGGAAAATTGGATGAGAAAACGATAACAATTGAATTCTGTTCTGCTGTGAAAGCGAATGTATGTGAATTGTGCAGACAGGACTTATGCTGCCAATTCTTTGAACCTGTTACCTTTACTTCTGTCGCAGTAAATATCGTGTTGATAGATAAAAATGAAAAGAAAAAAAAAATTCTGCATTCAAACGAATTACATGCACATTACAAAAAGAAAACTGCCAAATGTGAGTCGGACTCGAAGGGTTCCGTACCCAAAGGGTGCCAACGAGACCCTATTAGTAGGCCTCCGCCGTCCGTCCGTCTGTCTGTCATGGCTGTATCTCATGAATCGTTATAAGTAGATAGTTGAAATTTTCACAGTGTGTATCGCTAGTGCCGCAATAACTACAAATAGTAATAAAAATAAAATTAAATAAGTTTAAAATTGAAGGGGGTCTCCATATAAGAAACGTGTATTTTTCTGCGTTTTTTGTCTGGTGGTCATCAAATTGCACCTTCTGTCTGTCCTGTCTCCAACGATTGCCCTTGGAGGAAACTGCGTGTTAACGTTTTATGTGTTACAGAGGAAATGTGACCCTTTTGCTAACAATATTATACGCCATGTCTCACGTTTATACCGGTTATTGCTTATGGGTTGACCAAAATTGCTCATGTTATTCGTAGTTTCATCCATCAGTGTCGGAAAAAATACCAATATGATTTAAGAATAGTCATCATTTGCCTAGCCTTTTCCCAACTATGTCGTCGGCTTCCAGTCTAACCGGATGCAGCTGAGTACCAGTATGTTACATGGAGCGACTGCCTATCCGACCTCTACAACCCATAGTTACTGGGTAATACAAAACCCCTTAGTAAGACGAGTTGTCAGACTTTCGGGCTTCTGACGACCCGTAACGACTATCAAAGATCCACGAATGGAAGCCGGGACCAACGGCTTAACGTGCTTTCTGAGGCATGAAGGGGAGGGGTTGCAATAACAAATGTCATCAATCCATGAATACTTATTCACTTTGAGTATTATTCATATTTTTCATTCCGAAAAATATATTTTTTCTATGAACAAAACTTGCTACTTAATTGAACAAATTCCATCTCTATCAAATTGCATGGGCTTCAACAACACTACTAAATATATTTTCAATTTAAAAAAAAGCTAAATAACACTCTCACAAAATGGACGCTTTGTTACTTCCGTCAAACAATATCCATTGCAACTGAATTAATTTCATAAAATGTAATTTATTTTCAAACTGTCAACGGAAATCGGCCATGTTTTTTTCAAATGAATATTTTTTTTCCTATAAAGTTATGATTCCATGTTGAAATGGATGTAAACTTTTGATTGAGTTATAAGTTAGTAGGTATTCAAATAAAATAATGTTTCTCCTTCCAAAAGGGACTAAATATTTTACGTAAATACGTTAAGTTACCGATGCGTTAGTCTTCTATTTGCCTATTCAAGTCATTTTGGGTTCGGCCACACACGATCATATAAAAATCAACGGCCCAGAAAATCACTTTATTTTTGGCCCCTTTTTGAAATCTGAAAGTGGTTTCCTGACCAAGAGGCTCCTATCTGAAACTTTTTAAATATAGTTTCGGTGTTCTCTCCTCGTGCCACATTTACTCAGCTATCAACTTACCGCCCTGAATATGTTTGCTTAAAAACCCTCTGGGCTCCCCTACCATCTTTTACAAGAACGCAAGGCACGGAGGGGCCTTGGTATGTAAAGGTGGTCACGCATCCACAAACCAACCGCAGCAAGCGTAGCTTAACCTGATCGATCGACCCGTGCGCACAGATTACTAAATAGTTACTCCGTGCGGCTGTTATTACTTAGTTACAAGCCCCTCCCAAATAAACATCCTATGTATCATAATATTATAAGAATCGATTTGCTTCCACAATTGGTTATTTAAACATCAAAACAAACAACTCCACAAATCAACAGCAATTCAACAAAAACAACACGACATCAACGCAAAAATTCAGTCATTAAATTCCGGATTAAAAGTACCTACTTAGTTCGGAACTAAACGGGCGTCACGTAGGAAAAGTTATAGCATTCTTGTACTGTCTGCTCGCTAAGCGGAAATATTTTCCGTTTCAATTCCACCGAACATTGTTTATATTCCATTGTTTTGTTTTACCACAGTTCTTGATTGTTGAAACAAACTTCTGTATTATGTTTTCGTGAGGTAACATTTTTGATTTAACAAATTATAATGCTTCCTTTCGGAATGCTACGTTCTAAGCATGATTTCAATAAAGTTTTGAAGCTTGCTTTAACTGTGTTTCAATGTCTTAGATTTCCTTTGATTTTGGAACTATGGACTGGATTGAATTCAAGAATCTTTTGACTAAAGCAGAATTCCTGGTATTCTTAAAGAGGCTTGTTTAAAAGCGCCAGTCCACATTGAGTAAGCGTAGAAATCAATACCCGTGCCTTCTCTATATGAGAAGAGGTATTTGCTCTGTCTTCTTCTTTTCGTAGGTATCGATGGTACTCGTACCCGTGGTTTTTTTTTTTTTATATAGTTTGTGCCCATTAGGTGGCCACGTTGATCTGCTCTGTAGTGAGACAATAATTGCACTTGCTTATTGTATTAATTGAATAATACAATGATAATAAGCCTATAAGGTGTCCATTGCTGGGACATAGGCCACCCCGCGGGCCCAGTGCGGGTTGGCACAATTGAATAATATTATTATATAAAAAAAAATTTGACGACACGGTTGGCGCAGTGCCTGAGCGATCGACTGCTGCGCTGCGTGTCGTGGGTTGATTTCCGCACGGAAAAAATATTTGTATTGCCTACAGGTAGTTGTTCCGGGTCTGGCTGTTTGTGTATGTGAGTTTCAATGTTTGTAAACGCATCCACGATACAGGAGTAATTCCTAGTACGGGGCAACATTTTTTAATAATAATAATAATTGCTTGTAAAGGCATAGAAACGAAAAAAAAATTGAAAGATAATTATTTAAAAAAACAAAAACTATTACTTGACACACATAATAAATACTGGCTCCTTCTTATTTTTGCACACCATTACGCTAGGGTCTACGTAATATTTATTGTCATTGAACCGGAGTAAAGATTTTATGCAAAATGTCTCAAATCATTTTAAAATTAATATTTATTTTAATTAATTACGTAAAAAAAAAACTTTGATAAAGAAACTATAGATATTTCTCTTACAATATTTCGTGTATGAATAGATACACGTTTGTATAATTCATGCCTGCACCAGTAGATATGACAATGCTGGATTGTATTTACCGCCGGATATTTAGATAACGACCTCTAATTAAATACACCTGTCTATCAAACCAACACCTGTATAATACCCAAAATACACACGGACCTAGTACAAATATTCACTTGGAGCCAATATTTGCCGTGCAAACTACGTCCAAGGCACTGGTACACCTCCGGGGTCGCCAATCTGTTACGACTTAATTTATCGCTTACTTTATTTCAGAGTTACTGCTTACGCATGCCTTGGGTTCATCTTGGGTCTGGTTAATATCAAGGATAAAGCTCGAGAAGATTCCACTGGGTTGAAAGATAAAGGAAAAATGTAGGAATTCTGCTTCGTTGGTCAAATGGTCGGAAGCGTTAAAGTTGAGGATGAGGTTCTGGGTTCGATACCCGGGTCAGGCAGTGTTTATTTATACAACGTGTTTTTTTTTTGATATCCCATAACTCTAGGGGGTCATTGTACTCATCATTATGAACATGCCGTCTTTTCAGACGGCACGGTTGGCGCAGTGGTTAAGCGATTGACTGCTTCGCTGCGTGTCTCGGGTTTGATTCCCGCACGGAACAAATATTTGTATGACCTACAAGTAGTTGTTCCGGGTCTGGCTGTTTGTGTATGTGAGTTTAAATGTTTGTAAACGCACCCACGATACAGGAGAAATTCCTAGTGTGGGGCAACGTTTCTTTAAAGAAAAAAGAATGTAATAGAAACGTTTTTATAAAAAAGGGGGGGGGGGGGGGTGAATGATAGCGTGACGTTTGACAGGGAGAATGGAAGAAGAAAATATGTTGCGCCGACCCCAAGTAACATGATACAAGGGTAGAAAGATCGTCATCTTTCTACCCTTGTATCATGTTACTTGGGGTCGGGAAGCATCGTCATGCTTCAATCAATTTATCAACTCAGCCTATCGCAGTCCACTGCTGGACATAGGCCTCTCCCAGACTGCGCCACAATACCCTATCCTCCTCCTTCCGCATCCAGTCTACCTCGGCCACATTATTTAGGTCGTCCCTCCATCTATCTGGGAGGCGTCCCACACTACGCTTGCCGGTACGCGGTCTCCACTTCAGGACTCGTCTGCTCCAGCGGCCATCGGTCCTGACATGGCCAGCCCACTGCCACTTCAGTTTGCTTACTCTGCAAGCTATGTCGGTAACTCGGGTTCTTCTATAATTGTATGGGAAATTTGCCACTCTTGACTACATAACACTCTTTTACACCTTTTTGTAAACGTTTTTATTAAATAAACTAGCTTCTGCCCGCGGCTTCGCTCGCGTGGATGTCGGAAATTATCCCACTGGAACGCGCTAACAGGATAAAATGTATGTGCTTCCCCAGGATGCCATCTATCTCGCGGGTCCTTTGTGGTTAATTACAATAGAAAACCAATTGTGTCTCATTAGTGGTGATTAAGAGGGTACCTATATGATACCTTTACCTAAGTACAGACGCCAGCACATCAAGCTACTACAATCTGTCAAATTTCTTTAATCGATTTTCAACTTTACCGCTAAATATTAAGGTTCAAAGTTGATTGGGAAAATTTGACAGTTTTGAGTAGCTTGACCTGCTGGCGTCTGTACCTACCTAATTTAAAAAAAATAGCCTACCTAAATAAACCTATTTGTGATGATAACTATTCTAAACTCAATAAATAAGCAAAATCCCTAAAAACTAATATCTATACAAATGACTAATCCTACCTAACAGTATTATAAAATAACCTACGGTCACTACGTACACTATCAAATATACTACCTATACTTTAAAATTAAAATCTATACCTACAACTTATAAAATTAAACCTAAATAACTCTAAAAACTAAAAGGAAGGTCGCACAGATAATACTGCGGGTGACGTAACCTACGACAAACTTATTATTTGCGGTTGGTACAGTAATCAGTCTAGGGATCGAACCGCAAAATTAAGTTTGTTTTTTATTGTATATACTTTTCCGGGATAAAAAGTACCCAGTGTGGTGCCCAGGATATTAAAGAATAATTATACCAAGTTTCATCATAATTGAACCGGTAGTTTTTGCGTGATGCCTGAACAAACAAACAGACAGACAGACAGACAGACAGACAGACAGACAGACAGACCGACAGACAGACAGACAGACAGACAACAATTTTTTTAATCACATTTTTGGGTTCGGTGTCGGTCTAGTAACACCCCCTGCCATTTATTTTTTTGATATCTTCTATGTACAGAATTTTCACTTCTACAGATTTATTATAAGTATAGATTATTAATATTATTAATTTAGAAGTTCAATTACTGTTTTAGTACCTTGCTTTGTAATCTGACTCACAAAAGCTAATTTTAAACAAATAAAACTACAATAAGGAAAACGAACAGCAGGACTAACGTATTCCCGATGAGAAAATATTTGAGTAGGTAGCCAGATAAACAAACTCAATGAAAACGTCCAAACTTTTCCTGCAAAGAACAAACTCTATAAAAGAAAAAATAATCCACAATTGGACTGAAAACCGTAAACGAACGAGACACGTGATATGACAAACATTTTCATGAAAACACAAAGGTTATGTTTGATCATGTCACATAGCTAATCCCGGATTAATGAAAATAGAGCTGAATGAGATGAGAGGAGAATATAAATGCGAATTTTTATCAAATGAATCAGCGTACACTACCTAAGGCTTAAACGTATGCCGGACGGCGTGTTTGTGTTCCACGCGCGCCTCAAAGAGATGTCAGCATGAGTGACGGGGCCCCATAGGGCCGTAGCCTGCCAGGGTAGCGGGATTGTCTGAAAGGGTTACCGCTGCCCTGGAACATAAAAGGCTAAGGAAGGAACACGGGTGGGTTTTAGTCAGTAAGAGTCTGACACTCCCTCCTGCTCCACCCAGAGCGGGAGGAGTCATTTGATGATTTCCCATCCTCAAAAAAAAAAAAAAAAGGCTTAAACGTAAAGGATTTTTTTTTGCATGAGCATGTTAGTGTGTATGCCATTTCCATTGTTTTATTTTTTTTGTATTGACGTTTTTTATTGTCCTTTTTTATGGATCATGTGATCTGCAATAAAGAGTTTTATGTATTTATTTAAGAGAGGCCCGTGGCTAAATAAATACAGCCGCACAGGCCGATCGATCAGGTTAAGCTACGCTTGCCGCGGTTGGTCGGTCAATGGGTGACCATCTTTACATACCGAGACCCCTTCATGCCTCGGAAAGCACGTTAAGCCGTTGGTTCCGGCTGTCATTTGTAGTTCTTTGACAGTCGTTACGGGTAGCCAGAAGCCCGAAAGTCTGACAACCAGCCTTACCAGAGCGTGGAACCTAAGACAACTCACACAAGAGAAAATGGTTTCTTTGCACCCCAAAACGACTTAATCCCAATGAATCAATTTAAAACAAACTTCTTCAAAACTCTTTAATCCAAACACCTAAATCACTATCCCAGATCAATTTACTTTAAACTCAATTGTCCCTAAAACTAACAGAGAAATCAGTTTACCCTCTTTTTGATGCACATGTCTTTCGACAAACATAATTATACTAACACAAACATACTGGATTTGCCTGCGGACAGATTTAATACCTTGCACAAACTACTTACGAAGGATTACGTGATTACTTTTTATGATAATTCAAAAACGTTATAGTGTACAGTTCAAAAATTTGGAACTAGAATATAAAATCATAATGTGGTGTGTCACAGCTGAAGTGGAAAAATATCATCTAACTTTTGGAGGCCACTGTACCTAATTCAGTCCGGCGAAAACTTGCAATTTCGTTAATTTTTTAACCGACTTCAAAAAAGGAGGAGGTTCTCAATTCGACGGTATGTGTTTTTTTGTGTGTTTGTTACGCGATTACTCCGCCAATTTCAAAATTTTTTTTTTGTTCGAAAGGAGATACTTCTGAAGTGGTCCCATAGAAATTTCATCAAAAACGGTTCAGTAGTTCGGTTTTTAAACCAAAATTTCTGGTAAAAATTACAACTTAAAAGAGAAAAATAAAAACTTTTTGCAAAAAAAAAAACAACCGACTTCCAAAAACGACACTACAAAGCGAAAAATAACTTAAATTTCGGAATTCGGTGACAAACAACGAAAATGCGAACCCAACGACACCGACTTCCGAAATTAAAGTTATTTTTCACTTTGTAGTGTCGTTTTTGGAAGTCATTTGTTTTTTTTTTTTGCAAAAAGTTTTTATTCTTTTTTTTTAGTCCCAAATTATTAAAATAAAATAAATAAAAAAAATAAAATTATTATGAGCCTGTGTTGTCCTACTGCAAGGCTAAAGCCTTTCCCTCTTTCCACTTTTCCCGGTCTACTGCGATAGTGGGTCTATCCTTTAAGAATTCAAATTTTCAAATTCAATTCGTGTTTTTCGAGTACCGAGAATATGGCGTCGTGTGTTAGGCTGTCGAATCTGCAAAAGCCAGGCACAATGGTACATTGAACTCTTGATGTTTTTCAATGATCTGGTTTAGACACTGAAGATGGTCTGTAGTCGAAAGGCCTCGACGAAATCCAGCCTGTTTGGCAGATTGGTGCGGTTTTCAATCATTTTGACAAAAACTTTGCAAAGTTGTGAGACGAAGCTGATAGGGCGATATTTCCCAAGATCAGATTTATCTCCTTTCTTGTGCAGGAAGATTATATTGGAATGGCAGAATTTACTCGGGCACATGGCTGTTTTAAGAATTGAGTTGAGAAGATTGCATATGTGAGGTAATAAAGTAGGTTTTCCAACTTAAAGTGATTCAGTAGTGATACCGTCTTCACCAGGAATTATATTTCATTCTGTTTTCCTTCATACCGTAAATTACCGTATTTGCATTTTAAACACAAAATATTCCAACAACCTGAAATATTAACACCAAACTATTTAACCACCGACCACTTTTATTTACTAACCCTTACAAACGAACCATTTCAAAGCTCCATTCACAGTTCACACCCAAGTTCGCAAAAGTTAGCCAACTCGTAATTACACTCGAACCGAACGTGATACCTTCCTTAACCAACACGCGATTCGAAACAAAAGAATTTACGTACACCGTGTCACACAGAGTCGAATGATATTACCCAGTAGCATAGACACTGTGTAGTTGGAATACCAAATAAAAGTTATCCCAACTCATTTAATATTCACACTGAGAAACAGGGCACACTATGCCGTGGCATTTTCTCTTTGCACTATTAATTATGAAGGTAAACTTAAATATGAATTTCGCTTTTAGACTATTTATGAGGCTCATTGGTGTTCATATTCTCGCTTTTAAATAGCGTATGCTTTATTTGTTTAGCCTTTGAAGTAACACAAAAGAGAGTAATTTAATGTTTTCGCTGAATTTCGCTTTGAAAAGTCATCTGTCTGTTTATTTCAAAGTTACCTCTGAAAGATTATTCAGTGTTTTGAATGAATTTTCGTCGCAAATGTGTGTGTTTATCTAAAGAGTCAAAAAAAATAATTTAAGCCGTCTGCCTTCAAAGCAAGAGTGAACACACCTCATTTGGGACGCTCGTTCCATCATAGAACTTATCCATCGCTTTTCATCAGGCGTGATCCAGGTCAAGAAAAAGTCAATACAACGGTAAAAAAAAATGTGTACCCAAAAATGAAACAGAAATACATCAATCAACAGAAGGTGTAACCGTATACCAGTTTCCCATAACATTTGACTTGGATTTTTAAAATTTAAACTGAAAAAAATCATGATTATATTACTGAGAAAAGGCACTAATTCTGCCAAAGATTCTGGACCGTTGAAAGTTGTCAGTAATTAAAAAAATAATTTATTTAAATGCCAACCACCTGCTAATTACTTGTTCCATACTTTTTGACCATGTAGGTATTGCATTTTTCTATGAAACAGCTGTTTTTTTTTTTATAACCGGCGAATCATTTCAACGCAGAGGGGTTTGAGAGTAAGCAAACTGAAGTGGCAGCGGGCTGGCCATGTTTGTCGAAGGACCGATGGCCGGTGGAACAGACGAGTCTTGGAGTGGAGACCGCGTATCGGCGCGTAGTGTGGAACGCTCCCCAGCTAGATGGATGGACGACCTTGAGAAGGTTGCTGGGACGGACTGGATGCGGAAGGCGGAGGACAGGCTATTGTGGCGCAGCCAGGGAGAGGCCTATGTCCAGCAATGGACTGCGATAGGCTGACTTGATTCATTGAGGGGGTCCAGAATCATGTACTGAATCCATGGTAACAGGTTACGCGTCGATGGGCCTGCCAGCCTGTATAACATTAACTAGGTCTGTTAAAAAATGTAGCCTTAATTTAAGCACCTTAAAGTTATTAAGTCCTTAAGCTAGGTCCCCACCGGCCGCAATAGCCCGAACGTGCCTCCCTCGCTGATAGCACCCAAAGATAATTTTTGGCTCTTAAACTGATACGTGTTACCACGCACCACTGCCTGCACCTAAAGTACTAGCCCGCGTGGATAAAGTGTCCTTACCTTAACTTTATGCTTTTTTTACGACGTTCAGTACTTGGTTACGACTGCGATTGTGTTTAATTGTTCGAATGTGGTTGTAACGATTTTTACTTCGTTTGAAGGTAGTTTAAAAATAGTTAGTGTCACTTTCGAGAGGTCACTAAGAATTATTGGCTGGTTTAAAAACGGCCGCGCTAAACTAACGTTAAGTTTGCATTTTGTGTCGGCGTTTGACCAAATGAGCAATTCTCGTAATTTTTGAAAACGTTCACAGTCTGAAGGCGAATTCTCGTAATTTAAAACGTTCAAAATCTAGTCGCAGTCTCATCTCGGCGACAAACAAATGTCAAAAACTTGTCAAAATGTAGGGAAATTAGACGTATTTTTGACAGATTGAGACTGAGATCAGACTGTGAACGTTCTTAATATTACGAGAATTGCCACACAGATCTGTCTCAATCTATTAAAAATACCACTAATTTCCCTACATTTTTGACAAGTTTTTGACATTTGTTTGTCGCCGAGATGAGACTGCGACTAGATTTTGAACGTTTTAAATTACGAGAATCGGCTTTCAGACGCCAATAAAAAGTAAGAAGCTTAAAAACGCACCATATTGTTACAAGCACCCTACAAATTATGCCTGACAGCCGTCATCCTTCAACTTTAAGATGGAAACGCTACAATATTCAGAGAGAGCACTCTTGAATCTTTACGACAGCTATACACAAATAAAACGAGGAACATTTTTATCTTGACGAAATTTGACGTCATCACGAACCCCTATATTTTCCTTTGATATCGTGCAATAAAGAAAATTCCTGCACCTTCTGACTTCTTCCCCTTAAAAGCAGAAAAAATATTGAAGCTCAAAGAGAATGTCTGGTTTTTTTTTCAAATTAGTTTCATTTTTTTATGAAAAAGCTTATGCGTTCTAAACGATCTTCCGTTGAGCCTCTTGACCGATTGTGGCTCGTTTATTCTTTACTCTGTCTGATTTATAAAATTCTTTTACCTTTGTTGTGTTGTGTTAGATTTAATAAAAGTAGATCCGTGATCTTTTGACCAGATTATGTCCCATTTGGAAGCAATGGTGGCTCAGTGGTAACGGAAGTGACTTACAAATTGAAGATCGTAGGTAGAACAGACAGGCGCTTTACTTTGTGTAAATTATTTCATCACCGCTGCTCTCAAAACGGTGAAGGAAAAGATTGCGAGGAAACCGGCATGTCCTAGAACCAAAAATTCGAAGACATGTGACATCTACGAACCTGCACTGGGCCCGCGTGGTGGATTACGGCCTGTTCCCTCTCACAGAGAGGAGGCCTGTGTCCCAGCAGTGGCTTGCTTATTATGTCCCATTTGCTAGAATGTTCCAAGTGTCTTTACGCCTACAATTTTGATGAAACTAAAAAGTGCCACTTAGTGCCAATTGTGAGCAAAAATGTTTGAACTTTAAGAACGTAAACGCTGTGCCATTATTTCCACACCTTGTATCATTTCTAACGTTCGTATGTGGTACCCGTATTGGGACATAAAATCATAAAGTTTCTCGGCTTATTATTTATTTAATTATAAATACTTGTAATGTACGATTATCAGTGGCGTCGGGTATCACTGTGAACGCTATAGGCAGGGAACGTCCACTACTGTGATGCCCGACGCCACTGATAATCGTACACTACATTGGCGCCCAACGTGGGGCCACAGGTAACAGCTAGGGGAGGTCTGAAGGGAGTTAGTCACGCAGTCCCATTCATCCCTCCACTTAGAGTTACCTTATAATATAATATAAATTGTAACGTGTGACGTAAATTAAGCCAATAAAATATCATCAAGTTCAATGGGGCTTTAATATCACAACAAGCATCCCTACATACTGTTATTATACACCATAAAAATACATAACAAAAAAAAAATTGATCGAACACTAAAAATATACAATGGGCGGCCTTATCGCTTTCTGCGGCCTCTTCCAGGCAACCTTGGAATGGACAGTGATTTGCCTGAACATAAAATGGGGTTACCGTTGTTGCAATAAAAAAGATACATATACATTAGATACGTATATATTGGTCGATTCACACGAATTTACTCACCCGAAACGGAATAAAGTATGTATAGGAAAAAGGACACTAGCGCACAGAAGTGATAAAAGTTATTTAAATATTATATTGGTACTTTTTTCTTAACTTCATTGCATAAAATTAATATATCCATATATTATATATATTTATAATTAATATAAGCCAGTTTCTCGCTTACTGTTGTGGATGAGGTTGAGTTACTGTCGTTATAAACTTCCACCCACTTAGTGTGTGCATCTACAACTACCAAAAACACAAAGTTCTTATTTATAGGTCCGAGAAATTCTATGAGGAGTCAATGGAACGGTGTTGGTGGGTACTTCCATGGAGAGGCGCTCGTGGCGGAGAGGGCCGCAGCTGTTTACAAATATCACACGAATTACATACACACACATAGTCCACATATTTTTAGACAATACCTATACTATCTGTAACCATAACTATGTTTAACAAAATAAATGATTGATTGATTGAATTGATCATCATTTCCGTGGCCTCATCTATACCAGAAGCATGATCTGATTTCTGCTTTAGTCATAACAATCCCTAAATAACTAAACTATTAGTCTAGTAAGTATTAATTTATTTTATTATTTATGTACACACAATAAAATACATAGGGATATGACCATGAAATTATTACCTTTTCAATTGCGCACAAATTTTACCAATAAATATCACTTTAGAATGTGCCAAAAACACAGCCATAATACAGAACCAATTGTACATAATGTCTTCATCGGCCTGCAAATGTACAGTCACGAGCACCAATATTTCAACACTCGGCAACTTTCAATTGTGATTTTTTCGTGAATTAACGAATGCAACATTGAAATACGACACATTACATAAACCTATGGGTTCGACAATGCTATGTTCGTAACAACATAAAATTTCATTAAAAAATAAAGGACTAAATCGCTTTTGAATAAGGCCGAGTGTACACATACTTTTGCTCGTGACTGTACGTATTTATGCGACACAGTGTGAATATTTTGGTCGTGACCTATTTCGGTAATAGCCAAGTCAGCGCAGCCTAAAAGGCAATCGATAGTTTTAATATAACATGGGTGTGTATGTAAGTTCGGAAATAAGTAAACACTTTTTTCTTTTAGCTAAATTGAAAAGTAGATAACATTAACACTCGAGAAAATAGGTTTGTAATTAATGAAAATAAATGTATCTTAAACAGTTGATAATTATTTTTAACTATGTTCTCTTCATGATTAACTAACTCTTACTCACTATTCTTAAAACTTATGTAATATTGTTAAGAAACCAGTTGTCCTAATAGAAATTGTAAGAACTCATTCCACCTGTGATACAGATTTATCCTAGTACAGGCATTGTACAGACGCCAGCACATCAAGCTACTACAATCCGTCAAATATCTTTAATAGACTTTCAACTTTATCGCTAAATCATTAAGGTTCAAGGTTGACTGGGAAAATTTGACAGTTTCGAGTAGCTTGATGTGCTGGCATCTATACAAAGCCTATACTACTTCAAGAACATAGTGTTTTAACAATTTTTATATTTGAATAAATATTAATTATTTATTATGATTCAGTACCCAAATTATCGCCATTATCTTATCCAACGTTAAACAATCATTCTAATTGGTATTCCGATCCCATAAACTTTCGTTAAAATTGCGCTGGCATTCATAAGACGAAATACTACCGTCATTATGTAAAATTATTATCATTATTTGTACAGGTTCCTGAAAATTGTCAAGTTAGAAAGCATGACAGTCTGATTAAATTCAATTTTAAGTTGCTAATACAACTTAGTGTTTGAAAAGTATTAATATTCAAAGTCCACGTAGTCTTGACGAAGAACTTGGTTTTGTTTAACATTTCAAAGTTTTGATTTAAAGCAACAGGAGTTTTGTAAATTAAACTACTGTTTTGAGGTAACTACGAGTACCTACTGGAATGTAATTTTTGTGGTTTCTCTCCCCTCCTCGTGTTTTTTTTTGTTATATATTAGTGTGTTAAGGTAGGGCTTGTGGCTAAGTAATAACACCATCAAGGGTCGATCGATCCGGTTAAGCTACGCTTGCCGTGGTTGGTCCGTGGATTGGTGACCCATCTTTACATAACAAGACCTCTAGGTGACACGGAAATGACGTTAAACCGTTGGTCCCAGCTGTCATTCGCGTGGATCTTTGACGGTCGTTACGGGTCGTCAGAAGTAAAGGGTTTCGTATTACCCAGTAAGTGGGTTGTGGAGGTCAGATATGCAGTCGCTCCATGTAAAATACTGGTACTCAGCTGCATCCGGTTAGACTGGAGATCGACCTAAAAAATTTCTATATTTATGTTTGTAATTGTTATTGTTGTTGTTTTTGTTGTTGTATTCTTGTTGTTGTTGTCTGTTGTTGTTGTATTGTTGTCTGTTGTTTTTGTTGTCTGTTGTTGTTGTGTTTTTGTTTATGTTTGTACTTGTTATTTTTTTTATGTGTTTATGTTCTTTTTTATGCGTCATGTTTGCCGCAAATAAATGCATTTTCTTTCTTTCTTTTCTTTCTTTAATTTATATGTACATAATAAAAAGTATTCTATAATGAGTGATTGCTGATGCATACTCATTTTCAGTGTTTAAAACATAATAATACCCCTTACATATTAAAACACGTTTAAACGTGAACAGCAATGTTTATAAGTTAGGGAGAATGTACATAATAATATGTAGTTACCGTATGTTACCGTTTTTTTAAACTTAATAGTTTTAAACGGTATGAATTTAGTTTATCACCCTGTCTGTTGTCCGGACCTAAACTCAATAACTTGCCTGAATTTTTAATCAATTTTGTACGCCTGTGATGGCGGATTTTTAGCAACAACTTTTAGAATATATTTTAAATAAAAATATTACAGAAACACAGCTTTGGGAATAGCTTCGCTCGACATAGTTTAAAAATAAGAATATTAAATTAAATACAGTTTTAAGCCGAGGTTTTGGCCACCGTTAGATTCGGCGTACAATCACGCTATTAGTCAAAAACCGAATTGCTTCAGAAACTTAAAATCAAGTTTTCAACGTATTACGGTTTCGGAGTAGTTAATGGTTTCTAGGTCAAAACCATTAACTACTACTACAACTACTGAGAAACCTCAAACATAAAAAAAATCCGCCTTTAAATCTAAACCTTATCTTACTTACAAAAACGCACGCGTGGGAGCGCCAACACCATCCTGAACGTGCTCAGCCACAAGCTGGACAGCCCCCTTCTGGAGCACTGGGTTCAAGCACAAGTGCGTGTGCCCGGAGCCCCAGCGGGCGGCAAATACTTTAATTATTATTATTTTTTTTTTAAATTAATTTAATTTAATTCTGAATTTTTCTTTTATTCTTTTATTTCTTTTAATGTGTCCAACATAGTTTATAAGGTACTAACAATATTATGGGCAAAATAATGCCTGAATAAAATAGATTTTATTTTTTTATTTAAAAACCGTGAAACACTTTAAAAAAGCCTTAAACTAAAAACCGAATCAATTAAGACTTCCAATTAACATCTTCCATCCTAATCAAGGTCTTAATCAAGAAAAATTAGAGATCCGTATATAGTACCGTAAAGTGGGCGAAACCCTGCCCAGATTAATTGTGTTAGACTAATATCCGGGCTAACTGGTAGCTGGTTAACAGGGGTCGGTTGGACCATTATCTAGTACACGTTTATGAGGCGTGGGCACGCTTTGTATCGGCTTCTGTTCTATTTAGGAATAGGGAATATGCATGTGATTCAAATATGGGTCCAATATTTTTTTAAGAGCTGATTTTTCCAACGCCAGATAATTTTATTTGGGAATAACAGATGTAAATTTTATTCGACGAATAAAAAATATCAGCCCATTGAAAAATTAGCCCTAAATAAACTGTATTACTTCAGAATTAGGGCTCCATCAATATGTTTGATTATAATTTCCTTTTGAGTAAGAAATTAATTTTTAAAAAGGCAATAAAACTGTAAGAAATTCAAATATTTGAAAAGCGACGGCATTGCTCAGAGTGAATGTGACGTGAAAATCCATGACAACAATAAATGTCAATGTGGTATAGAGGAGTGTTTGTTGTCAATGTCATTTACTATGACGTCATATCAAGCGCACTAAAATGGAGGGCGTTTAAGGTGCCCGTAGGTTGGCTATTTTTAACTTTTTTTAAACTTTCAATTGCTGTTTTGGCCTTAAATATTTTTTTACTATTATATAGCGTTGTAAACTATCGAATAAAAATATTAAAAAATACATGCATATTCCCTGTTGTCGGAAAATGGCCATAAATGACGTGATGGATTAAGTCAATCTTCTAGAGAATTATTTCGTATTAGATTTTGGTCTATTTATATTAAAAATGGCTGCTAATATTGTTTGTTTTGCTTCTTATAACTTTCGACTTACGAATTTGTCTGCAACTTACCACAGGGTATCGTGTTACCTAGTAACTACGTTGTGGAGGTTAGATAGGCACTCCCTCGATGTAAAATACTGGTATTCAGCTGCATCCGGTTAGACTGGAAACCGACCCCAACTTAGTAGGGAAAAGGATAGGTATTTTTTTACGAATATATCTGCCTACAAATAATTAAAACAGAAAACATGCAACGCAGGTGCCATAATCTCTCCTTGACAATCTATCCACTGTGTTTTGTGCCTTTCGCCTATTTTAGTTATTCGCTAATCTACAAAGAAGAAAACCACAATTTTTTAAATAGCAAAATTGCAATGTAGGAAATTACTCTTCACATTCTAGTTCATATTCAGCCAGAGCGTTATGCTTTTCTAAACAAAAGCTTTTGCGGCCACGCTAAACAAAATACATAAAGTCATTCCACTTTAATATCATAGGGTCGCTAAATTCAAAACTACAGCCTCGGCATAGCTTATAACAGACTCCGCAGGTTTACTGCGCTATATAAACCAGTTAGAAGTGCCACAGAAAAGTGTGTAAAATGGAGTGCTTAACGAGTTATGATGAAGCAAATGATGGCCACAACCATGTTTCCACCATTTTGCTCCATGTTACTTTATGAGAAGAGGCTTTTGAGCTTACGGCTGTAGTAACCCAAAGCTCGAAAGCCTCTCCACACAAAGTAACGGAATGGCGATTCCTACATTGAGCAAACTCAGATTACGATGTTTTCCTTCATTGAAACTAATGAAGTCCACAATTAACTTAAGATGAATAGTGACAACTCGTTTCCCGTAAGCTATGTTGTAGATCGGAAAAGCTATTCGGAAACAACACGTTACAGAAAAAAAATCAGCGTTATCGTCTTGTTGCCAAAACAAATTAAATAATCAACTCTATAAATAAGCGCAGTAACGTTGCGATTTATGTAGCTTTTAGCTTTTTATATTGCTTGATATTTGCACGTCACATCATGTGGCAAACATGCCTGTATCTAATATTGTTGTTACCATCTTACATGCATGTATTTTCTTGTATGTATCACAATCTTATAAATCTTACAGCAATCAGTATTGGTCCATGTTCACTGAGACTTCCCAAACTGATGACTCCATTTGATAACTATACTCTGTGGCGTGCATGTGAACTGGCTTGCAATAACTTAGTTATTGCTGACACAAAATGAATTAATCACCGTATACCAGCCATAGAAGCGACCAAAGGGGTTTTATATTTAATAATGTGGCGATGGTGAAGTAATTAATCGCTCTAGTTTATACTATTCTGTGTATTCTTATTTTTGGAACGAAGTTTTTTAACGCAGCTTGCTTTAGGAGTAAACTGGTAGAAATCGTGATGTAACGAAAAAGCGTTAGGCGACTTTTTATTATAAATAATAGAAAGAGACGCACAGAAAGATAGTTTTCACATTCAAGGGTGCTTAAGCCAATAGTGAGGTCCAAATGAACATCCAAGATGGCAGCTGCGAAAAATTTCAAATTTTTCATCATGGGAGTCGTTTTCATGGTTTTCGAGGGTGCTGAAGCTGATAGTGAAAGTGGCCAAAATGAATCCATGAATCCAGGTGGCGGCTGCAAAAATAATTCAAAATTACCAGTTTAGATTCCCGTTTTCTCAAGCCTACCATTAAAAAGTTTTCATTACATTTTCTACCACATAAACCGGCCGCATAAGCGTATAACTACGGTTAGCGGATCAGTAATTTCATTGAAACTTCAAATTACCCCACAGAACGACCATTAAAGAAATCGTTACCTTCATAATATTTCTTTGTGGAGATATGACTTTCTGAAGTAATAAGTGCTATAGAAGATTGTTTTAACTTTAATAAAAGAGGAGCTATTAATCTTAGCTTATGGTACCTACAGTTATTAAAAACTTTGGTTACAATGAAGAATGACACTGCGTACTTAAAGTAGATATATACACTTGGCTTTGTTCAAAAGAAAGAAAGAAAAAGTATTTATTGCGACTCGCGCAGGAAGATCATAAAGCTAAACTAAACACAATCAAAAATAAAAAACCCAAATTATATAAAAAAGTAGGTAACAAAAAGAAAAATTAAATAGAAAGTCCTGTACGAGGCCAAAAGGCTCCTATCTCAGCATGATGCTACGACATTTAAAAAATAATTGTCGCAGCGCTGGTATTCTGATAGGGCCCGCTGTGATGTCACGGGCAATTACAGTAATAAATAAATAAATAATCTATTTTATTATTTAAATATATAAAAGCGATTTACTACTTTATTTTTGAATGAAATTTTATGTTGCTACGAACATAGTTTTTTTGGAATCCATAGGTTTTTGCAATGTGTCGTATTCCAATGTTGTTTTCGTTATTTCGAGCAAAAATCGCTATTGAAAGTTTCCAAGTGATGACATGTTAGTGTTCATGACAGTTCTTATGAGTTCTCAGACCTTCTTATGGGGCAAAAGTAATGTCATAATGTGAATTGGCTGCTATTTGGTGGGAAATTAAAAATTTGGGTTTTTTTTTTATGGAAAGTTTATTTTACTTTTTACCTCGAATAAGTTTTATCCTGAGAATAAATTTTGAATTTTTGACAGTTGATCCATACTAGACCTGTCAGACGTCAATTCCATGGATAAAATATATCTGGGCCCTAATTCACTATGACCACTGAACGACTCCTTACGTCAAAACCTCGTCAATTACTTACCTAATCACGACATCTACTAATAACGTATTCTCTATGACACAATGGCGTGGTTTGAACTGTCAAAATACATGTTGTCCGTACGATTGACATTTCGAGTCCTTGCCGTTAACAAGACACGATATTGACGTGGTTGGCACGAGGGAAGATTTCGTGGGAAATAATACAGAATTGGGGCCCCGAACTTTGGTTAAATCAGCTCTTAGTCGAAAAACTTATATTGGTCAAACGGTCGCCTCCTGAGTTGATGCACATTTGATTGTGTGCTCGTTTTACGACATTGTTCGCAAAACATCTTCCAAAATGGAGATTTCTTCTTTAAAATTGGCTTTCAAGACTTGCAAGGTTTATGGTTTATTGTTGTAAACGTGAGGATTCAAAAAGTCTCAAAGAAAGAAGTCTGAAGCCGTCAGATCTACCGATCTGGCCGACCAATTCAAATTGCCAAAACGGGAGATCACACGGCCCCGAACTTGGTGTAACAGTATCTCCATCGTTGCATGAGCTGTGTGACTGTGTGTACCGCTCCATTGCATTGTCAACGAATTCTCTATCTGTCTAAAACATATGTATTTTGATTTAATAATCAAAATTATATTATAACGCCATTAGCAAACATTATGGCACATTTAGATTACGATATTACTTTTATCACACCTTGTACTGTGAGAAGAATCTTTAAAGGCTCCCGTATATAGGTGCGACTCTAGTAGAACAATTTCTATAAAAACTTTATGGAAATTGTTCTACTAGAATCGCATCGCACCGTCACGTTACGCCTGTCTGCGAGAGCCTTAAAGGTCCGCCAGACATAGGTATAGGTAAGACCTTCGTTTTTTACAGCTGAAAATGAATCGAAGAAATTACGTTTGAATCAATTTGCTTATAAATATTTGGGTGTCTGCCGTATGCGAAGTTATTTCAGCGATATAACTAATTTATGATGAATTGTTCGATTGGAAACCTTTGGATTCATTACTCTTAAAGCTTAAGAGGATAAAGCTTAAGAGAAAAACAAAACAAACAACGAATCTTTAACGATCAGGTAGCGATCAATACTTACAAGAAATAGAAAAAACCGGCCAAGGGCCAGTTGGACTTGCACACGAAGGATTCCGTAATACCGTACAATATTTAACACTACATTTTTTTTAAGCACGTTTCTTGTACGGGTTTCATTTAATTTTTAACTTTATTTTATTTTTGTTATATGTTGTTATAGCGGCACTAAAGATAAACACTGTGAAAATTTCAATTGTCTTTCTATACGATTCATGTCATTCGGTTCATGAGATACAGCCCGCTGACAGACAGACGGACGGACAATAGAGGCTTAGTAATAGGGTTCCCTTTAGGTACGGAACCCGAAAAACCTAGAAATGTTTCTCTTTTATGTTATATAAGTACATCGTTATTTTTAAGTAGATAAGCATACCTTCTTACGAAGGCTTTTATCGAACTTTTCAAACGGAGACAAAAATATGATCATTATTTAAAAAATCCTGAAAGTATCTATTTTGAAAAGGTACACAACAATCTTGAGCTTTCAAACTGATGAAGAAACTCACTTATCTCTGTCCCACCCAGGCTACCTTTAATAGAAGTCAACATCTACAAAGATTAATTAATATAGTTACGTTACCTTTAACCCTAAACACCCCACGTCCTTTCAATATCTATATTCTATACGCCCATTCCTCTATGCATTGGAACCCTTAATTTAATTACCGTATCCTTCAGCGATGCGGGGGTTGAAAGGAATTTCATTAAGACCCCGGAGCACCTTGCGCACCACGTGAGAATTTTTCAATATCGGAAGATTGTACATAGAGCACCCACGTTTTATCATTCGATTTCGATTTTATCGATAGGTTTTTGCTTAATGTTATGTGTTGGTATTAAAATTTTGAATTAATAAATTCGTTATCTACTAGCGATTCACTTTCACTCTTTCTTCGCACGATTTTTACGTCTTCACAAACAATGAGATTTCTTCATTTTTTGTAAGATTAATATTATGTGTCATTTAGGACTGATTTTCCAACGCCAGATAATTTTATCCGAGGAATAATTTAGAATTTTTGACAGTCTTCCATAAATAATATGTCAGACGTCAATTTTATTCCACGTATAAATATAATATGTCGATTAAAAAATCAGCCCTTAGAGAAAAATTCGGGATAAATTCTCGAAATGATTTTGAAAACTTCATCAAAATCCGTTGCGTAGTTTAGAAAAACAACTCTGGCACACAGACCGACACGAAGACCGACTTTAATTTATAAAATGTAGAAGATTTATAGTTAAAGCATATAATTTGTACGTATGAAAAATAAGATATAAAAGTTAGTCAAGCATTTTGACGAAAAAAAAACCAGTTTACCCAAAACTAGTTTCTAAAACAAAAATTATAACGAAAAAAATTAAAAGATATAAGAGCACTATTATCATTTTCTATCGAGCTTTCGGTAAAAGATGATTATTTTGCTTTGTATTTTTTTTTTTCACAAAAAAAATCATATCGCTAAAATGATTTTGGCACCCTAATTGCGTAACACACGTTGTTTGCCGATGACATTGTTCTCGTCGGTGAAGATGGACCTGAGATCCAGAGCAGATTGGAGAAATGGCAACAGAAGCTGGAGAATGTTGGCTTGAAAATCAGCAGAACCAAAACGGAATATATGTTCTGCGATTTCGGCGGTCTCTCCAGTTTTGGAACCATAGCGCTTGATGGCGCACTTCTCCCAGTCTGCTCCGACTTTCGGTATCTCGGTTCACTCGTGCAAAGCGATGCCGAAGTAGATCGGACGGTTATGCACAGAATTAACATTGGATGGATGAAATGGCGGCAGGTCACGGGAACAATCTGCGACTCCCGCATTCCCCTTAAACTTAAGGGGAAGATATATAAAACCATGGTTAGACCTGCTGTCTTGTATGGATCAGAATGTTGGGCCACAAAAGGAATAAATGAAAGGCAATTGCATGCAGCTGAGATGAGAATGCTAAGAAGGATGTGTGGTGTTACACGAATGGATAGAATAAGAAATGAGTACATAAGAGGAATTCTGAAAGTGGCACCGGTAACTGAAAAGTTGTGTGGAAATCGGTTGTCATGGTATGGGCATGTGTTACGGAGAAATGAGGAAAATGTCGTGAGGAGAGTTTTGAGTATGAATGTCGATGGCTATAAGAGTAGGGGAAGACCAAAGAAACGATGGATGGAATGTGTGAATAATGATATGGTTAGAAAGGGGGTGACTACCGAGATGACGACTAATAGAGAAGTATGGAAGAAAAAGACATGTTGCGCCGACCTCAAATAAATTGGGATAAGGGCAGGAGAATGATGAATGATGAATTGCGTAACACACGATCAATCGGAATCGGTTTCATTTTGACAGTTCAACAACATTCATTGCGTTATTTATGTGTTGAGCAGACAAATTTTTAGAACTTATGAAGCAATGGATTAGCAATTTGCTTCAAAATGATTCAGATTACGATAATTGATTGTGTGTTACCCAATTAGGGTGCCAAATCGACACCAATTTTGGATAAACGAGCGAATGTACTCTATTCTAGTCCATTTTGTACAAATGTGTTTAGTCCACGACTTTACTTAACTCTGCAGTATATGCAATCGTGATTGTATTTTAAATTAAACTTTTTTTCTCATCTAAGTGTTCCCTGGCTAGTTCCAATTTGGCTCTGGTCATATGTTTAATTATTGCGCGGACGGTTCCAAATTGGAAGCGCACAGCACTCAATGTGTGGATTGCGTGTTTTGGATTTGGCATAGTTTGGACAATACGACCGTTTGTCCACCGCCACTGTCAACAAGATGTCAACGAAAATGAGATTACTCGAACCGAAAGTAACGTCGGCGGTATGCGGTGGACACACAGGCATAGTAAATGTATATATAGCTACTTTGGCGCCGCCATCTCGTTCTTGTTGACGTCCCGTTGACGGTGGCGGTGGACAAACGGTCTTAGTGTTTTTTTTTTTCTTCTAAACGATGACACGTATGGCGGTTTAGAACGGCTTATGTAGCTGAAACTAATTGGCAAAGTCAAAGGGGTTATGCAACAACGGAATATGTTTATTTTGATTTTCACATTAATAGGTACACAAAGCCATTTGCAAGAATTATAGGGAGGCGCTGCCGCCTCCGTGCCTCAGAAAGCACGTTAAGCCATTAGTGTTGGTCTCGGCTGTCATTCTTGAATCTTTGACGATCGTTACGGGTCTTCAGGAGCCCGAAACTAGTCTTTCTTAAATGGGTATCGTATTACCCAGTAATTGGGTTGTGGAGGTCATATAGGTTGTGCATGCTATGCTGTGCATGTAAAAATTTATTACTTAAAGGTTTAAATAACTTCGTCCTTAATAAAATAAATATCCATCATCTGGGAATTTACCTGGTAAATATCCGGTATTTACCCAAATTTTAATTTACCGGGTAGAATCCCATATTTAGTCTTGATAGACAGCCAGATAGACAGACGGAGAATATAGGCACCTTAGAAAAACAAGATGGCGGTGCTAGTTTCGATTTTGGCCACACGCCACAAGATTCCATTACTGTTGTTTATACCTCCGAAAAAAATTTATTCATCCACAATAAAATAGCGTTAAACATTTTACCATAATTATAACCAGCCAGTTAAAATGTCAACACTACTTTATCCCAGCTTTTTTTTTTCAAAGGAGGTTAGTATAATGCAGTAGTCTTAAGAGAGCACCAGTAATTATCGTCTAGCCGTGGATAATTAAAGCGTTCTACAGCTTTCAGCTTCATTCAATTATTTCCAACATTATTTTATCGGGTTTCAGTAGTTTGTTGAATGTAACTATTAGATAATGAATTCTATAAATCGTGAACTGTTAATTTAATTTAGGGTGTTGATGTTTTAATTATTAACATAAACGCTTGAATAAATACTAATACACAACCGATACTTGAGCGACTTACACGAAAATATATATTTTTTTAAAATTGGTTCATAATCTTTACATTTTCTCCGCATAATCGCAAATAAGAATTCTACGTAATTTTATATTACCTCTAACATGTTGCGAACAAAAACTTCTAAAAGCCTGCTTACACATACCTGCTGACAAATACAACTCCTTCTAATGAGCTGAGCACTTTAGCCACAAAATAAAAAATGTACAAGTTCAACTAATTATGACACCCCAAAATCATACAGTCAGTGCTATATCAAATTGGCAATATACGGCGTGTCGCAATAGTTTTCATTTTGACAGTTCTTCAACATTCCTTGCGTTATTTACGTTGTTGAATACAAAAATTTTTCGAACGTATGAAGCAATGGGTTAGCAATATTCTTCAAAACTATTCAGAGTGAGATAGATTGTATGTTACGCATTTAGAGTGATGTTTTTAATAGATAGTGTTGTTGCTTCAAACTTAAACTCAGAGCATTTATTTCAAATAAACCAATTATCTATGGATAAGAACGGGCAAGAAACTCCGATCGCTTCCCCTTAATTACAATCGAAGAATTAAAAAAATGAAGTTAACGTTGGCTATTACCACAAGAAGCTAATTGACGGATTTTAAAAAACAGTGGTCAAAATAAATACCTAAGTACCTCAAAATATGAATATTTCTCTGAAATAACAGAATTATTTTTTCGTATTTCATTAACGTAATTAAATTAATTCTGTCATGGCGGCTCAAAGGCTTCTGGCTAAGTAAAACAGCCGCATGGGTCGATCGATCAGGTTAAGCTACGCTTGTCGTGATTGGTCCGTGGATGGGTCACCATCTTTACATACCAAAACTCCTCCGAGCCTCGGAAAGAACGTTAAGCCGTTAAATTTATGACAGTTGGTACGTGTCGTCAAAAGCCTGAAAGTCTGACAAGCAGTCTTACCACGGGGTATCGTATTACCCAGGAACTGGGTTGTGGAGGTCTCATAGACAGTCAGCATCATCATCATCAGTCAGGTCAGATAGACAGTCGCTCCATATAGAATACTGGTATTCAGTTGCATACGGTTAGACTGGAAGCCGACCCCAACATAGTTGAAAAAGGCTAGGTAGCTGATTATCTGTCATGGCGGCTCAAATGACTTCAAAACTTTCATTCGCAATGTCACGTGACGTGTCTTTGTTTTAACACAGAAATCTCCCAAAAATAATCTAAAATCATTTACAAAATAAAGTTGACTTTGATACTGTTAGCTCAAAACCATTCTACAATGCAAAATTCATAAGTTATTTTTCTACTGTCAATTAGCCTAATACTGTCATAAAACTTATTTTTTATGGATCTATTAACATCACTAAAAAAGGTTTAATTTTCTTCCCCTCCAAATTTTAAAAGTTTAATGCAAACGAAATTGCGGAGTATAGCCAGAATTTCAATACGTGGAAGTTTTAACAGTCTGTCATTAGAAATGAGACTTTTGCACGTTCAACTAAGTGCGAACACTTTGAGTTGCGACGAGCAAATGGTTTAACTCACAATATAACGTTTAATTGCACACTCCAGTTTACTTCGTAACGCTTTATTCTTGGATTTATGAGTTTTGTGGATGTTACCGCTTTGCCGGTTCGAGGTGACTTTGGTCGCGTCATGCGGTATTTAGAAAGGGAATATTCCATGGCAAAATTAATTATCCTCAAACTCGTAAATGTGAAAGTTTGGAAGATGTTTGTTAGGTACTTTATCAAGCATAATTGGCTGAACGGTTTAGGATAAAATTTTGCACAGAGATAGACCATATCCTTTATTGAAATCCTAACTTTTGCCTGTGACTTAGTCCGCGTGAAATTTCTTGCTGCCCCGACCTATCCATCGCATCGCATCGCCTGCAAGCGCTATTATGTACTTCGTTTTCGCTTATCGTTCTTTCTGACTTTTTTCTCTTTGCTCGGCTCCTGAGGGTCGTAACGTGATGTTAAATAGCCTACAGCCTTCCTCGAGAATAGGGCTACCTAATACAAAAATAATTTTTCAAATCCGACTGGTATTTCCAGAGACTAGCGCGTTTAAACTAACCAACTCCAGCTTTGAGATAGTCTCATAGGATGAGATTGTAGCGGTATCTACAAACGCTACATGTGAACTACGCGTTATACTGACGTCACATAAAATCCTGCATCTCGCAAGCAGAGTTTACCGCGCAACTAACATATATACAACGGCCCAACATGAATCATCAGACAGTGGCCCGATGATTCGCTGGAGGATGACTGAATTTTACACCTTATTCCTCATACTTCTGTAAGATTATTACAACGAGCAACAACTAGTAGTATTATACAATCATAAAAGAAAATAAACAAAAGCTAGCAAAGGCTACGGGTTATCCTTTGATTTTAAAATCACTCGTCTATAAAATACTCAATTCTACCTTAAAAGTTGAGAGGCAAGGTTTTAAGCTCTTCGCTTTTCATGAAAATTCATATGCCTGCAATAAAATGACTATGAAAGTACCATGTTTGGGTCATAACCTTTTTACGATACATAACTCAGCACTTAACTTTTTCTCAATACTTTTCATACAATGTTATTTATAATGATTGTAATAAAAACGTGGGTTTTTATTTAGTGTTGTTGAAGGCATAGTAACTAAGCTTAGTTATGGAAATGCATTAGTTGGTAACATGGTACCATTTTTTGCAAGCTAACACTAAAATATGTACATATATATTATATACAACTAAATAATTTAAAAAATAAAGAAAATGGCAGGAGCTCATTGGGCATCAAAAAATTCGTCCGCATCGCTGTCAATGGAATAAGTGCCCAAAAGGCTGGCGTTGGATGGCAATGCTGATTCTTTGGGCTAAAAATAGGCCAGCCCTGGAGAATGACTGTTAGTAACATTGTGTATTCGTGTTTATTGCGTGACAGTTTTAGCTTTAATTACTTGAAATTCATCATAATGGCTTTGGACGCCGAAAGGTTCAGGAGTAGCGACCGTGTACCGGAAGAAATCACGTTGGTAAGCCTCACACAAGGTTGACCGATGACCTTCTGAAAGCCGCATGAATCCACTGGATGCGAGGAGCACAGAACTGGTCGAAGTGGCTGTGTTTGGGACGGCCTATGTCCAGCAGTGGACGTCTTTCAGCTGAAGTGAAGATCACGATGATGACTTGAAATTCTGTAATGAAGAAAAGTCGTAGTATTAACAAGTATTAAACTTGCAAATTAATATTTAAGTAAAAAAACTGGTTTCATTAATTAAGGAATCATGTTTTAATTTAGGCCACTGGGCCCCCAGACGTAATGACGATAAGACTTCTAATGTGTCTCGTCCAGATCCGAACCGATCAATTGGCGATTAAAATCACAATACATTGCAAAACTGAAAAGGACACAGTTTTAAATGTTCCTCCTTCATTATTACTTCACACACAATCATGATCTAACAGGTTACTGACTCCAACTTTATCACCGACAAACTACGTTTAACTCTTTCCCCAATTAAAACCATTTTAATAATGAAATTACCATACCCTGCTGACTGAGCTGTCGATAAAAACTCGATGGCAGCTGCTCACTTTAATTCAATGAGTGTCGGCGTTGCATATTCCAGCTCCATTTTATTAAAATTTAATGTAAGAGGTATTTTGATGATATTAATGGAGTGGTTGTGGAGGAATTCCGAAGTGGATTTATTTAGTTCTCGAGTCGGTGAAGATGGTGATAATGGTATCGCATTGTTAGGAGGTTCCTCTCTCTGGAGCCCTGCTTGGACCGTTTCCCCGATACCGGTCGGCTACCATTTTTAGGGTTCCGTACCTCGAAAGGAAAAAACGGAACCCTTATAGGATCACTTTGTTGTCCGTCCGTCCGTCTGTCTGTCAAGACCCTTTTTCTCAAGAACGCGTGGAGGTATCGAGCTGGAATTGATATCAAATACTCAGGTCTACTGACCCTTGGAGCTGTGAAAAATCAAACTTCTAAGCTAACGCAATCAAAAGATACAGCCGTTTATGCCGCAAGTTTCCGCAAATTTTCGACACTCGCAAGGGAATCAAAACCTACAGGGTAGTTCCCGTGAACTCAGAATCTCGAAATTTGGTACGAAGCAACGTCTTATAGCATAGATAAAGGAAAATTGCGAAAACCGTAAATTTTTAGTTAAATACCTACAATTTTGTACGGAACGCTCGGTACGCGAGTCTGACTCACACTTGACCGGTTTTTTATATTTTTAAATGTTTTTTTATCTAATATTGAAAAATATTATTTGCATGTACATTAATGAAATATAATCATAATTTATTTATTGACAACAAGAATATAAACATGACAACAATTTTGTTGAATCTAACAGAATATTTATTAATACACTGTTAGATTTAACAAAATTGGAAATGTTGGCAAAAAATTTAATCACACACTTAAATGAGTTAATGATTACACATAAATGAGTTGTAGGATGTGAGACTACGAGTATGAAGGCCGGTTCATAACATTCCACGGCTTATGTTAGGTTATTTAACGGAGTCGCTCAATGAAAAGCCTATTTGTCTAATTTGTCTGGCATTTTTACTGAACTGGGCCTTTTTGGTGCAGCCGTGAGGCACACTTACCTGCTTCATCGATTTCTTCCATCCAATTTCTTACATCGGTCTTTATACTTTCTATTTGTTTTTTTATTAGTTGCTATCTGATGTATGTATGTGTCTGGTGTATTATGTGTCTTTTAGTCTGTGCTAAATAAATGTTTTTTCTTTCTTTTTCTTTTTTAATCAACCTATAATGTCCCCACTACTAGGACACAGGCTTCCTCTCTGTAAGAGGAAGTGGGCCGTAATCCACACGGGCCCGGTTTGGTGGAAAAGCTTATTTAATTAGTACTAATCTCGTAATTATTATTTCAATCAGATTAATCTTTTAAATGGTGACGCATCTGTCAGTGCTTCAAGCTGAGTCTTTATTTTCTACTCTTCTAAATACGAAATAGTGCTTATATCATCATACATGCCATCAACTTATATAATATTATTCGTGGCAAAGATGAGGAGATATCAAAGGCAACCGGAGTAACACCTCCACAGTCTACACACGTCAGTCAACTTCAATATATAACGTCCACACAAAGATTTTTACAGCCCATTTGTCGCTAGAGATGTCTATGTGCCAATTCCACCAATGAATCTGAATGCGATCAGCACATCAAAACTGCGTTCAAGAGCTGACAGTGTCAATATTCCATAACAGTTATGAAACCTGCCTTATTAGTGTGTGGATGTCAGATTTTGAAGTCACTGCCTGTGCTCCTTGCATAAGCTATGTATGTAAACTTAAAAATATGTGGGGGATCGTCCACTAGGATCACGGCCACATTACACACGGATGCGTGTCTGGTAAACAAATCATCATCATCTGTCTGGGCTTTTCCCAACTATGTTGGGGTCGGCTTCCAGCCTAACTGGACGCAGCCGAAGCAGTTTACATGGAGCGACTGCCTATCCAACCTCCACAACCCAGTTACTGGGTAATACGATACTCATTAGTAAGACTAGCTGTCACGACTTTCGAGCTTCTGACGATCCTATCAAAGAACCACGAATAACAGCCGGGACCAACGACTTTACGTGCTTTCCGAGGCACGGAGGGTATGTAAAGATGGTCACCCATCCACGGACCAACACAAGCTGATCGATCGATCCGTGCTGCGGCTTTTACTTGGCTACAAGCCCCAGCCTGGTAAACAAAATATGTACTATGTATTATGATAGTGACCAAGTGTGTATTAATACACATAAAACAATTGCTATTTGAGCCTCCAATTTTCGTATTTTGACGTACGATCCAACAACAAATTGAAAAATCTCTCAGAAACCGGGAGGTAATCTAGAAGGTATTGATAACATTTATTTTATACAAATACTTAGAAATTCAAATATGTTTGGAATAAGTTATTTCGGTTCAAGAAGCGACCTTGATACACGAACCCTTGCTAGATACAATGTGTAAATAAATTTGTTTGCCCCGCCACGCCCTAGGCAGGCTTGGTCAAAACATCGTTGTCATAAACTGATTTTGTTACGAGATATTGTTATACTATGTATATTTTCATTCTGAGGGTTCATTCTTCCTGGAAAAGGATTAAGGAGTGTGTTCAGTATTTCCATGAATAGGTAAATCAACCGGCATGTCCTAGAACCAAAAATTCGAAGACTGACTTGTGATGTGACTTCTATCAAACCGCACTGGGCCCGCGTGTTGGATTACAGCCCACTCCCTATCACAAAGAGGAGGCCTGTGTCCCAACAGTGGGAACATTATAGGCTGATTATGCATGTGTTACGTATGTAAATCATGAATACAGGCATTATGACTTGCCTCGTTGGTTTAGTAATAGCAAGCACTATTGCTAAACATCTGGTCAAAGTGAGGTTTGGCAACGGTTACCGGAGTTTGCATTTTTGTCCGGTTGATGATAGTCCCATGTTATATACTCGCCCCCTATAACATAGGATTTCAAAATAACTGGCGAAATGTGCGTGTACCCTATTATACAGAGTGGCAGGGACATCGACGCGCAACCTGTAACCATGAATTAAGCACATAATTTTAGGCCCCCTAGCGTAGAAATTTTCTGTCGGTTAACAAAAAAAAAAAATCTGCTGTTTCATAGGAAAATGAAAAACCTACGCGGTCAAAATGTATAGAAAAGCTTACTTTTTTTTTAATAACCGATGAAATCTATCGACGTGAGGGTGTTTAAAATCATGTGCTGAATCCATGGTAACAGGTTGCGCGTCGATGTCCCTGCCACCCTGTAGATAAACCTTTGCCTAACTCTTCAGGATTTACAGGCGTAATGTCATGTTATCTCGTATTATTATTCTCCTTCTTTTCGTGTCGACGGTACTTTGGTTGATTATTATTATACTGTTTGAGCCCATTAAGTGGCCAGGGCCACCTTGATTGCGACATTAGTGGCATTCATTTCCTTTATTATTATTTAATTGGACAAAACCTTCAGCCTTTTATGAAGGTCAAAAGACAACATTTTCGGCCGGCACCACTTCCTTATGTTAAAGCTGGGAAAGAGGCACCCGTGTACACAATAACCTACCTAAATATTTAATGGAGGCATTATCGCCTAATAGGTGCAGTTGAAAACTAGCGTCAAGCACTAGTTGTCTGGCATTTTTGCTGAACTGGGCCTTTTTGTCGCACAGTAAGGCTCACTTTCCTGCTAATTTCTTATATCGGACTTTACACTTTTTATTTGATTGTATCTAATGTACCTATGTATCTGGTGTATTGTGTCTGTTAGTCTGTTTTAAATAAATGTATTTGGTTTCTTTCTTTCTAATATGTTGTGCAAAAACAAAAAGGTTTTTGATAACTATAGCATATTACACAGTATCTAAAAGTAACGGTGGAGTTTCTTGCCCATTCTTCTCCATACGAAAACTACCTTTTGAAAGGGGCGACTAGAATCAATTTAATTTTAATTTAATTTTTGACGTTCAAAAGTGCCTTTTATGTGCCTATTTGAAATAAATGATTTGACTTTGACTTTTCTGAATATTTGCAAGATAAAAAAGGATTTGTTTTAATATTTTATTTTTTAATTAGTTTACTTGACCACATTATAAATGTTATTCTGTTTAGTTTTAAATTTTTTTCCGTTTTCTTTTTGTGTACTTAGTGTGACTGTTCCTAAATTACCCTAGGCTGATAAAATTTTCGTTTATCCTAATTATGTGAAATATCACAGTTAAGATCAGCTCTCCCTGTGGGAAAAGGAGCACGCCCCAATCCACCGCATGCTCCTGTAGGGCCCGGTACCAGACGTGGTGGGGTCTCACCGTTATAAGAAGTGAATTCCCATGAACTAATGTGCCTTGTCCCGACTTAGAAAGCTTGGGGACAAGGACATACAAGGTGATGTTAATAGTGGGAATTCAGTTAGGAAACATAAGTATTACAATTATCAATATTATATGAAGTTAAGAAGACAATTTATTTATTTATTTATTTATTTATAGTTAATTAAAACGGTACAACACCAATTACATAAATTAACATAGAGGACAAGAGGGTATGCTAAAGTATATAATATAATATATTAGGATTTAGTATTATAAATGTTGCTCGCATTTTGTCACTGATATCTGCAATAGTCTTGATGATGACACGGGGTAAATAAAGGGATCATTACGCTTACGCTTAAATGAATCATCTACATATAACTACGTTACTTTATCTGTTTACAATGTACCCACTACAGTGAGACCGGGAACCATTTTAGAAACGTATGCCTCATTATACGTGTTCTGTTAGACCTAACGCATAGAACCTCTGAGGACACTAATACGATTCTACTAAGCACTAATTAAATGTACTCAACCCTAGGACAGAGTACTGCGAAGTCCATCTGTTATTGAGGAATACAAGTTTTGAGTAGTTCTTAACGCGTATTAGTATGAAAGACACGTAACCTATCCCTTACTCAGCCTTTAGCAAAACTCATTGCGATCGTACTTGGTGCACACCGAAGTGGAATTTCATTTTTTTCAATTTCATTTCTCTTCCCCATCTAGAAGGACGCATTGCATCCTAGTAACGTGTTTCGATAAATAGTGTCGATTCAGTAATTGGCCTACAAACAGCCGGGTGTGGGTTTTATCGAGATACGGTCCCTAGCGTTCTTAAAACAACTACCCTAACAAACCAGTTAGGGGTGCTTAGTGAAGCCTACCTCTCTCCCGGAAATGTATATACAACAATCCTCACGCAATTGCTCTGTGGCGAAACCGTTTTGGAAGCAGAAATCATCAATAACGTTTGGTTAATCATTTAATTATAGGTTAGCTTTGTAGCCTAATTTGATCCAAAACATCTGTGAGTTTTACGGTTCTGCCTTCCATATGAGGTCATTAACAATCGTCAAAAGTCAGGAGAATTAGCGGAAGGCCTTCTCCGTATCCTTATAGCCAAACGCGATTTGACAAATATCTGTCAAGGTACTAGGGAAATGGACACGTAATACAAGAGAAAATAGCGTTAATTGTAAGGTACGATGAAACATAAAGTAGTCTCGCCAGGCTGCAATAAATGACCATTAATAGCTCGTCAGCGATATCACCTAATCGTTACCTATAAATCGTAGTACAAATAAACCCGTTATAAAACAGAATATACACACTATCACTAAAGATTATACTTAAGTAAAATTGACACTTACCAAATATCTCCTTGGAGGGAATTAGATTACAACTCACCTACAAAATATGTAGGTATTACACGTATTACCAGTTTAACCTCAGAACCGCTCCTGCCCCAACTGTCCTCTGCCGCGTCTCCAAGCTAACTGCCCTGATTTATTACATCAGTCTCCTCACAATCCCTAAATAATACCGCCACGCTCAACCAAAATTTCGCAGACACACTCTATGGCACTTTTTGTACAATTTCTGCTTTATTTTAAGGATTCCCTTGGCACCCCGTCGGCCCATCCTATAGTTGCCAGATGTGAGTCTAGTACCTATTGTTTGTTAAAATAAGAAATCGGATATTTCACAAGAATATCGGATATTGCATTCGAACCATCCGTCGGTAATTGGCCCGTTATTGTTTCTCAATTTATGTGTTTCTTTAAGGCCCGAACCATATGCCGATTTTAAAATGAATATATTATTTTATTATTAAATAGGAGCAAGTGACAGACAGTCACATTAGCATGCCGATAGGTAAAATGTTGTGATACCGAGACTGTGATATACAATTATTACATGAATGTAAAACATCCATTTGCAAATAACCATATTTGCAAATAAATTATTTTAAATTGGAAATTCCCCGGCAACACGTCTCTTTCTGATATTAAACCGTCTTAAACTGCGGTAAATGTTCCCAGGACATTAGGCCTGTAGGGTCCACAATAGCAGACAGCAGTACCCTACCTGTGTTAAGCCTTTGACAAGTCCCAAAGGTCATTTTCCTTAACACCCTTAGCGGTGCTCGGTAGCACGTGACCTGCCTTTCTCCCGAGAGATCGCTTTTCTTACACCTAGAGTCCCCTACAAAGTGTATTCATCTTTTATCGCATTATTAGAAACCACTTATAGTACCTACCTTTCGTAATTTTTTGAATACTGGATATGTGCTGATTTTTCAATAGTCAGATAAATTTTATCTGAAGAATAAATATGACAGTTTGACAGAAACTGTCAAACCACAATATTGATTCCGTTATGTGACTATAGCACTAGAGCAGTGGTGGCCCAGTGGTAAATGTCGCGACTTACGAGTTGTAGATCGTAGGTTCGAACCCAGACAGGTCTTTACTTTGCAGAAATCACCACTGCTCTCTAGAAAGAAAAATGCGTTTATTGGCATTACATAAAATGAATACACCTTAAAACTATAAATACAGAAAACAAAGATTCTAATGCCAAAAGGGCCTCAGAAACGAAACGGTGAAGACATAAAGAAGAGGAAAGTCTATATTCATGTATTTTACTTATTTTTTTTTTAATAGATTCTCACAACAAGCCCTTTCCTCTGATATAACAGAAGGTACAGTTCGCAAAACTTCATATTTTAATTATCTAATAGTCCCCCTAAAGTAACCCCCATATTCAAAATTCGTTACACGCCTTTGGGTCACAGAAATTTGCGAGAACCAACATAATCTGTCCAGTAGATACGGAGAAAACTGACTGTGACCATAAATATAAGAATTACATTTCTATGATTGTGACTGACGGACAGATATACAGACACACAAGTACGAGTGATCCTGTAGGAGCTCCGTCCGTTTTTTCATTCGGACGTACGTAACCCTAAAAAAATGTAATGAAAAACGTAATGAAAAACTTATATACGATGATTTTAATTGTGAAAATAATATCATGGCCAACGAATCGATAATTAACCAGCCAATCAAATGATAATACACACGAGATTTTACAAGTCATTGAATTAAATATCGTGCAGAAACCTTGGGTTGTCAATTAGATCGTGAATATTAAAATAAATCGCCCGCCAGAGACGTATAATGGGGATAGCGGTGTCTGCTCTATAGACAACGTTAACATAGCTATTCCACAGCCTCTCATGGGCGCAATTCCACCTTATCGCGACCCGATCTTTTGCACTTACCTATCAGATTTCTGCTTGATACGCTAAGGTTTTTTATACAACAGTTTACGTTTTATTATGTAATTTATTTCTTTATTTCATTTATGTATATACATACGTATAACCATCTTTACATATCAAGACCCTCCGTGCAAAGCACGCTAAGCTGTTGGTCCCGACTATCATTTATCTTCGAATGGTAAAGTTACTGAATACGATTAATAGTTTAGTAGATTTTTATCATTAAAAAAAACCGTTTACCATTAAAGCAAGCGGCGGTGATTTTTAAGACTTTACAAAGCATTGAGATTTCTTTATTCAATGTTAATTTTATATTCATGTCATCATCATCTGCCAAGCGTTTTCCCAACTGTGTTGGGGTCGGCTTCCAGTCTAACTGGGTTCAGCTGAGTACTAGTAGTTTACATGGAGCCTTTCTGACCTCAACAACCCAGTTACTGGGTAGAACGAAACCCCTTGGTAAGACTGGTTGTCAGACTTTGGGCTTCTGATGACCCGTAACGACTTCCAAAGATCTACGAGTGACGAGCACGGAAGGGTCTTGGTATGTAAAGATGGTCACCCATTCACGGAACAACCGTGGCAAGCGTAGAAGCGTAGCGTAAATTTATTATCCATGTATCGTACACATACACCTTCCAAAATAAATTCTCTGAATGATGGTGAAACATAACATACATAATCAGCCTATAATGTTCCCACTGCTGGGACACAGGACTCCTCTCCGGACACGTGAGAGGGAGCGGGCCGTAATCCACCACGCGGGCCCAGTGCGGGTCGGTAGATGTCACATGAATTCGAATTTTTGCTTCTATGACATGCCGGTTTCCTCAAAATGTTTTACTTCACCGTTTTGAAAAATCCGTATCCGTATCCGAATGATGGTGAAAACCACATCAAAATCCGTTAGAACAACGCGGTCACACTGACAGACACGAAAAGCAACTTTAATTTATAATAGGTTGGTACGAGTATGTGAAGCAAAAACGGCCATGTCTGTCACAAAGTCTAAATAAATTGAATGGCTTTCAGTGGCTGTGGTCACCGTTCATTTGTCACAGTCACACCCGTTTTTATGTGACCAGCGTGACACGACCTAATTACGATAATCTAATTACTCTTTTACAATGAGAAAATGTTTAAAATATATGAAACTAGCTGTGCCTGCGACTTCGTTTGCATTCATGTTGGAATTAAAGAAAGAAAAGAAAGAAATGAAAAAAAAGTATTTATTGCAACTCGTACAGGAAGATCACAAATTAATTAATTCACGGGTTTTTTTTTTTTTTTCCATGAAACTTATTCTTTTTCTAAAATAAAAGAATGTGGTGATGAAATTAAATACACAAAGTAATGTGCCCACCTAGGTTCGAACCCACGACCTACAATTCGAAAGTCGGGGCCGATACCACTACGCCACCACTGCTCATATGGATACCAGCGATTAATCGCTCGTCGCCGTCGCGCACTCGCCGCTGATTACACGCCAACTCGGGTTTAGTTGCTATACCTACTCGCTTTTCGTGAATCGCGGGCAGTGGGACACGTGTCTCAATCACTGCTATGAAATCTACAAGGAAATCCGACACTCACATTTTAAGTTGCGTGCAGCGCGATAGGGGCGAGGTTCGATAGTAAATGTTCACAAGTTTATCTTATCTCATTAAGTAAATAAATCGAGAACATCGTATTTTGGTGTTAACTTTAGTGCGATTGTTATCAGGATTAAATACCTTTAAGTTTACTGTTTTTATCGCAGAACAGAATCTGTTTGACTGTTTCTACAAATAGATTTATGTCAAACAATGTTGAGTAAACGAATTTTCTAAAAAGTGGTGGACAACAACATCATCAATAACTACAACATCAATATTAATCATTAATGATAAATTTATTTCTGTATAGATACACAGAAATAAGTATCATTAATCACCATTGCAGAGGTCCACGCTCGAGGTTTGCCAAAGGGCTATGGAACGGAGTATTCTGGATATAAAACTAACAGACCGGGTAAGGAATACGACCATCCGTTCCATAACAAAAATAACTGATGTCACTTGGAAAGCTGCCACGCTAAAATGGAATTGGGCTGGACACATCTGCCGCATGTCAGACAACCAATGGGCCAAACTTACGACCCAATGGGTCCCTCTCAATGGCACGCGACATCGCGGCAGGCCCAGACGGAGATGGCGGGATGACCTGGACTCCTTCAACAAGAACTGGTCCTTAACAGCTTTAAACAGATAGAAGTGGAAAGAGAGTAGGCTAGGGAGGCCTTTGCCCAGCAGTGGGACATCACAGGCTTTTAATATAATCACCATTTATTCGCCTACTTACCTGAACCGCTTGTTTGTTTGAACGCGCTAAACTCTGGAACAATCAGTCGGATTTGAAAAAAAACATTTTGCAGTTGATGGCCAAATTCTTGAGGAAGGTTTAGAGAAATGAGGAACAGGGTGTAAAGTTCACTCATCCTCCATTGAAAAGGGAGGATTCTCCGACCAGACGGGTGTTGTGTCTGGCGGGTAATTGCCCAACGATTGATGTTGGGAAATTGTATCTATGCTAATTGCGCGGTAAACTCTGCTTGCGAGATGCAGGATATGCGTGACGTCACTATGACGCGTTGTTCGCATGTGGCGTTGTAGATACCGCTACAAAGGCTATTTAAATTCACGCTAGGAGTCTTAAGTGCCGAGCAAAAAGAAAAAAAAGAAAAAAAAATGCTCAGCGAAAAAGAAGTAATAGCGGGGAAAGAATAAGCGATGCATCGGGATAGTTCGGGGGAACAAGATATTTGACGCTGATGAAGTCGCAGGTAGAAGTTGGTGGGGAGTTTGTTGCGCCACTTCTTCTTCCCAGCGATAGCACTAGGAAGTGGTGAAGGGCGGGCGTTTTTGGGGGACTGTCTTTTGTAATTTTGACGTTAGAAAAGTGCTGATTCTCAGCCTAATTTGAATAAATGACTTTTGGTTTTGATTTTGGTTATAAATAACTAACATTTTGTCAAAGTATTTATTAGTGCGATTTTTGGTGATATAACAGGTCATACAGATATTTTATGGAAACTCAAAAATCTACCCTTTATTAATTTAACAATATTAGAAATTAAATAAAACATTATATACGATACAATTCAAATACATTAAAAGTTTTCAAATAGGAATATTACATTATAAATCATAAATACAGGATCAGTCCCAAGCAATTTTGTCAACAAGAAAGTCGTCAATGGAATAATAGCACTTGTCTATTAAAAAAATATTTAGGGTGCGTTTAAATTGATTCAAGTTTAAATCTTTTATGTCATTTGGTAGCTTATTAAAATTTTTTGGAGCCATGCAAAGTGTGCTTTTGTACATAAGGGCGGTTTTTGATCTTCTTAGGCATAATTCATGTTGGTTTGTTGGTCTTACAGATCGATAACTTTGCTCTGAAGCTTTTTTAAATAAATCACCGTTTGTTTTACGAACAATGCGGTCTCGTAAATGTAAAAACAAGGCAGCGTTAGTATTTTGAGGAAAGTAAAATGTCGTTTGCAACTTTCTATTGATTTAAGATTGCATATAGACTTAATGCACCTCTTTTGTGCTTTAAAGATATCATGCTTTTCGCATGAATGGGCCCAGAAAATGACTCCGTAACGTAGAGTCTACATAGCCATAATACGCGGTTACGACAGCTGCCTGATTTACATTTTTTTTTTTATTTGTGAAGAGCAAAGGCAAACCTGCATGCTTCTCTCGTCAAAAAAAAAATAAAACCAGCTGAGATCGGTTTTTCCGACTCCTCTAAGAAAAAACCAACTCAGAGGTCAGTCTCTTTAAAAGTCCAGGACTCCAGGCTTCGTCATATTCAGATCATATATATTATAGGACCATGTTGGTGGTTTTTTTAGGCAAAAACCATACGGTTTTAGATGGACCTGTTCACTCAGGGCCCTAATTCACTATGACCACTCAATGATTCCTTACTTCGAAACCACGTCAATTTCTTAGCTATTCCCGCCAATCTCGCGTTCATTTCGCGCGCTTTCGTTCATTGTGTCATAGAGAATACAGCCCCAGTGCACGCATTTCTTGGTAACCGTATAGCTCAACTAGGAACTATCAGCAGTGGTTAAGTGATTGACTGCTGCGCTGCGTGTCGCGGGTTCGATTCCCGCACGGAACAAATATTTGTATAGCCTACAAATAGTTGTTCCGGGTCTGGCTGTTTGTGTATGTGAGTTTAAATGTTTGTAAACGCACTCACGATACAGGAGTAATTCATAGTGTGGGGCAACGTTTAAAAAAAAAACATTACCGGTCCGGATCCGGCTTTTGATCCGGCCCACAAAATATTTTCAAATCGCGCGTGCAAAAAGGATATTAATTCTCAGTTCACGCCAATAAGAGAGACTAGCATTCTTCCAGGTAGATTCAAACTTAACGCGAAAAAACTGCTACTTTCATAATAGATGTTGTCCACTGGTTGTTTTGCACACCTTATACATATAAGATTGCGGTGTCTACAAGCAATGTATAACAAAATGTGTCTATTATCTACCTCTTATATGTATATGGCCCGTGATTTCATTAGTGATCATTAATGGTTTGGCCCGCAACTTTCCAAGGGCTGCCCATCCCTGCTCTACACAAATAGTGCACGATACTGAATTTCCTATGGTTCTCCTTGAACATTACTTCCCGTTGTGTCAGTCTTAATATAGAGATACGGACCTTCAAGATTGTTAATGGACAATACACGTCCCTCAACTAAAATGATTGATGGATCGCTATTAACAGTCCAAGTTTTGTTCCGGATCATACAAAAGAAGTATGGTGTTTATGGTGTCAAGAGTTTACACTTTATGTATGTAGATAATGTAAATGATGTCTAAACCAACATTTTTATAATGTCTATTTTTTAAAACCACGAAAAATTGTCTGTTTGTTTGCAATAGGAAGAACGACACACGACGAAAAATTTTAACGCAGGGGTTTAGAATCACGTACTGAATGTATGGTAAAAGCGCGTCGATGTCCCCCTGCCTGCCACCCAGTATTATAAAACGAAATGCTGTTCGTTGGTATGCGCATAACTTAAGAATGGCTGGGTCGATTTGGCAAAAATAAAAATTTTAAAAGCGGAAAATTCCACAGGAATACTCGAGAAACTGCAAGTGCATTTTCTATGGGATTTATGTATGAATAATTATTAAATTTGGACAGTACAGCGTCTATCGGGTTAGCTGGTAAAGAATGAATTGTCTGTCCGTACCAGTAGTATCATATCCCCCACATTCCTACGACCGGAGCGTTCTATAATTGTAGTTAACAATAGACGACCATATCGATTCCTCGTGCCTATTGTGTGGCTGAAATAACACTGTCAATGCGCTCCATAAGATATGAGTTTGTGTTTGTAGTTTAATAATAAATTGGGATAGCGAGAGAGGTATAAACTTACATTTGTGTGTATTAAAATGAGATAGGTTTCCGGATTTCCGGAGTCCGTATTTGTGCCCGGTTGATGGCAAACCCTTTATTACATGGGAAATGTGAGTGCAATATACCCCCCTCCATGTGCTGATGGTGATCACCGGAGTGGTTTTTTGTTTCTCTTTATTTGTTTTGGGATTTTTATCTAAACAGATATGTCAACCCCATCGTGCCTTTTACTATTATTACATTAAACCTTATAATAAACAGAAAAACTATACTAACCAGTTAAACAATTATATAAAACACTTGGGGTAAGGATAGACGTCACCGATGTAGGACTGTTATTAAACGACTTAACTTTTTGGCACCTTCTGAAGTTAGTTGGGATAAAATTGATTGTATTAATCCAACGTCAAGCTATTTAACTATAATTCTTTCAAAAGTCACTCCCTCTCGCACCTATTGCGGCCACAATCCATCAGCAAATGCTGAACGTCCTCAATCTGATTACATTCTCTGCAATTCGGGGGGAGGTTAGTTAGGTAAAAATTCCAGGTACAGCTCTGCTGCTTACCTGCCTCCGCTCTGATACCCTGGTTGCAGGCATGCATAAATTGATAATTTTTGAGCTAACATCACATCACATCATCACATGTTTGTGTCTATTTCAATTAAAATTGTAAAAGTTGTGTTAGGGCTGATTTTCCAATCGACAGATAATTTATATTCGTGAAATAAAATTATAGTCTGACAAATTTTGCATGGAAGAACTGTAAAAATTAATTATTCCTCCGATAAAAATATCAGGGTTGGAAAAATCAGCCCTTAATTTAACTGAAAAATAAGTGTGCTTATAACTTCGATCAATAATAGTACTAGATTCTCGATAAGCGCTTTAAAAACGGCCCGAAAATAAGACCACAAATACTTTTGTGGTCTTATTGCAAATTAGTATGTTTTTAACCTTATTACTTAGATTTTATGTTTCATTTTAGAATAAATGACTGAAAATTAAAAAATAGAATGATTTTATTTTCAAGCGACATTTTAAATATATTTTGTAATGGTAATTAAACTTTATGTTTAAGCATTAAGGTTTATACTAAACTGAAGTTGTTAATATTATTAAACTTTTTTCTAAGAAATGTAGATGTTTACGTGTGTGCAAACGTGGCCACTTGAGCGACTGGTTTTTGTTCCTGATCCTTAATCTAGTACTATTATTGATCGAAGGCTTATAAAGTCATTATTGTAATCACGATGAAAGAAAAAAGCGAGAGAAAACCTGGAGTGAAAGTGGTGGAAAATTGCCATGACGCAAAATGCGAGCATAATTTGTGATTTGAATGTTCAATCCTTTTCTATGTGGGAAGATCTGCTGCTCGACAGTTTGTTGCGCCACTTCTTCCCAGCGAAAGTACTAGGAAGTAATGAAGGGCGGGCGTTTTGGGGGACTGTCTTATGTAATTTTGACGTTCTATAAAAGTGCTCATTCTAAGCCTAATTTGAATAAATTATTTTTGATTTTGATTTTTGAGGTGCTTTTGCTCTGCAGTAGGGCAGTAACAGGCCGGTAAAAAATATTTCAAGTCGTTTGTTTTACCTATATCGTTATAAAAACTGTTTCAATTAACCTTTACTTGTTCCACAGCTATTTTTTACTTCTTAAAATAAAAGCTTAAGTACAAATCCAAGTAAAAAAGTAGAGTTTTGTAGTAAAGTTTTTTTTTATTTTTTTTTATAAGTAAAATGCATATAAATTGAAACAGCAAAATAATATATAATATTATATAAATAACATATATTTCTGTGAATTGGTTCGAAAACCCACTTTTACACTTAAAAATTAAGTTATGTCTTTAAAACTAAATGAGATCGGTATTTCCTAACTGACTATTCCGAGAAGAAAGACCGAAACAAACTGAGAGGTGATAATCTCTTTTAAAGTCCAGACATAATCTTGGTCAGGCCAAATGAGGATCATGCATATTAATTTCTGAGATGGTCTTTTGAGGAAAGACCCACAGAGATTTGAGTGAACCTGTCCAGTCAGTGCACGCATTTGTCAGTAATCGTGTAGCTCAACTCAGAACTTAAGGAGCTCAACAACTCGACGAACAATTCAATTTCAACGCTCTAAAAGTGTACAGTTGTAATTGAGCACACACCACCATTAAACATTGAATCTGGAAAGCGATCAATTCATCCTATCTAACTGAAATCCGTTCAATATTATCCTAGTTTCTAAAATCCCGGGTTTTTTAAATCCCTCTGTGGTGTTTCGTGGCGGCCAGCCGCATTGAATTTTACAGGGAACTTTGATGCGGGTTGCGGGTAAACGAACGGTGTCAGCTAGGTAGCCAACTAGTTGGTACTTGATACCCAATATATGGCCTGGTTTGTGTTGGTCTGGCTTGAAATGGTCTGGCTTGAAATGTTAGACTGGGACAGTGTAAAAATAGTTTGGAGGGTCTATAAAGGTCGGTGCAAGTATTTAACCGTTGTTTATGAAACGAGGTTCATTTTTATAAAAGTATCAGTATTTGCCTGCGGCTTTGCCCGCTTGGAGATCGGAAATTATGCCGCGGAAAAGTACTACCGGGATACAAAACGGCTGAACGAATTTAAATATAATTTGGCACACAGATGGTTTATAACCTGGAGTAACACATAAGATATTTTTTAACCCGGTAATATGGTCTCTTGGAATAATATCTGACCTTCACGCGGGCAAAGCTTCGGGCAAAACCTAGTTTTTAATAGTAGTAGGATAAAAGGCCATAGATTCAAAATTACAGTTTAAAATGGACGTCTGTTACGTGCTACGTTCAAAAGCCCCCTGCCTTTAAATCCTATTAATACACGGCTAGTACATCATATTTTACCACACCCAATTATTTAAAGTTTAATTCTTTAAAAAGTGGCTTCAAACGATGCCAAAGCACGTGAAGGCTTCAATTAAAAAAGCCACTTATTTTTAGCAATTAACTGTTAAAACTAGCACTTTTGTGGTCACGCTACGCTTTCGTTAAAGTCTCAGACCACAATAAGTATGGTAATGTAGTCGTTATTTTTAACCACAGTGAAGTTAACGGCTAAGTGTTCCACGAAGCCAATGGTTTAGAATAATAGACACGTTGTTACGTAACGTACACACGGCTACACATCAAGCTATACAAAACCAGTTTGTCTTGGCCTCACTTTGTATGATATTTTCTCGCAATGAACGGTCAGCCAATACTGGTTTTGCATAGCTTGATGTGTAGCCGTGTGTACGTGATCAGACTATGACGGCAGGAGGCCTGAGTCCCACTGCTGGGATTCAGGCCTCCTCTCTGTGAGAGGGAGTAGGCCGTAATCTACCACGCAGGCTCAGTCAGGTTTGAGTTTTTTTCCCATTTAGTTGCTCTTAATGTATTTCAGTGTACCTGTTATTTAATACATAATATACATGTATTGTCGTGGTACTGACTTGATGCAAAAAGCCCAAAACAGAAATAAATGGGCTTCTTTGGAGGAGGCCTTCACACTTTGGAGTGGTTCTTGTAAAGTAATATAGTTATAGTTAGTTTATTTATACATTATAGTTTGTAACTTTTTTGCAAGAAATAAAAGGCCTTTTTATTTTATTTATACAGTATGGCAGGGACATCGACACGCAAACTGTAACCATGGATTCAGCACATGAGTTTAGACCCTATATCTTCGAAATTTTACGTCGGTTATTAAAAAAAAATATTGTTGGTCAAGTTTTGACCGCGTAGGTATTACACTTTTCTATGAAACAGAAGTTTTTTTTTTTTTGATAACCGACGAAAAATTTCGACGCTATGGGGTCTAAACTCATGTGCTGAATCCATGGTTACAGTTTGCGCGTCGATGTCCCTGCCACCCTGTATATTTATTATAATAATATGTCGTAGGAAAAACAGAAAGGAACATCGTTCGAACTGGTTTTCCCACGACAAACAAAGGACAATCCTCAAATTTCCGGCCAGTACCACTTCCTAATAAAGCTGAGAGGCCCTGTAAACTTCCCAACAACACGTCTCTTTCTGTTATCAAACCGACTTAAACTGCAGCTGACGTTCTCAGGACAATTGAAAAAAAAAAACTCCAACGAAATTACCAGACTCCCACTTTGAATGCAACAACTGGCAACTTTGCATACCAACCAAGAAACGATAAGAAAAAAAGATAACTTTACACTCAAACGAAACGTGGAATGTAAATGTGGCCAATTTGAAAAGGGACACGGCCAAAAGTAGGGCAACACCGTTAAAGAAAAAAACAGAACAAAAATTATTGCATTATGCCTCCAGCGGAAACGGAAGACGGCAAAAATCTAATTTACACGGAGAAACTAATTTCGGACTGAAATTATAAATCTAGTTTCAACAATTTTCTTTGTAGCATTTTTTAAGGAAAGGTTTCGTATTTTGATCATGTCTGAGGTTTTTTGTGACGTCACTGTATTTTTCTGGTCTATGTTCTGATTTTTTTCAGAGAAGATTGTTTTCATAGTAGGTAATATTATGAAAGACAAGTCTTTCTTTGAGTTTTTATTCGTTATTAGCTTGTTATTTAGCTTGGCTTTCAATCAGTATTTTTTTCAAAATAAACCAATTTTACAAATAAATTAGGTTACAGCAAGCGTTGGACTCTCACAGAGAGGAGGTCTGTGTCCCAGCAGTGGGAACGTCATAGTCTGATCACGTACGTTACGTAACAACGTGTCTAATCCATTGGCTTCGTGGAACACTTAGCCCTTATATTATATAAGTGTTAGATCGTGCTGGCTCTAAAAAAGGATGTCTGAAAGGATTTGTAGAAGGCCAGTGCCAGTGGCAGTGTAGCCTAAGCTGAAGCCAAAAAAAAACAACGCAGAGGGTTCAAAATCATGCACTGAATCCATGGCAGCAGATTACGCGTCGATGTCCCTGCCACCCTGTATGTGTTAGGATAGTTAACAGAAAACCAATCCAATTTGCCAAACAATGCCAATTTTGATGTAACATTTAAAATAGCTGGTTTACAATGTCATGTCGATTTGCAGTTCAGCCATTTAACCGTTTGTCAGCATGAGTAGATAATAGGATTATGTAAATATATCTCGCATACGTAATGTATGCCACTAATGTATTGTCAGGTTTCAATATATTAATGCATTATTGTTGGATTTCGTGGGATATATATTTTACTGGCAACAGTAAAGCAGATTTTAGTATCCTAACTAATATTATAAATGCGAAAGTAAGTATATTTGTTTGTTACCTTTTCACGCCTAATCCACTGAACCGATCATCATGAAATTTTGCATATACGTTGTCAGGGGACAATATAGAGCTGCCAGGGCCGCGGGTTGTTCGAAATAGATACCGTGGCCCCTGGCATAGGCAATTGAAGGAACACGGGTGGAATTTAGTCAGTAAAAGTCTGACACGCCCTTTTGTTCAGCCCAGAGCGGGAGAGGTCATTTGATGATTTCCCACCCAAAAAAAAAGGGGACAATATAAAATGGACATAGGGAAACCTTTCATCCTGAAAAAAAAAAAATACTGTACCTGATGAAGAGAATAATAACTTTCGACGGTCATTATTGCTTAAGGACGCTAGATGGCGCGGTGTCAGATTACACTGTGATACATATCGACTCATGATTAAACTATGACCCGACTTTCTGAGCAGTATTCTAACAAAAAATTCAGTCTCAGTCAACATTATCTGACCCACCCTAAAAACAAACGACTTTACATACAATCAATAGAATAGAAAGAATAGAATATTTTTATTTTCAGACCGGAGTCCATAGGGTTAGTAACAATTTTAACTTAAAATCTAGTGTTAGTAGATTACAGGCACATAAAAATATACAATTAAATTTCGGCATGGAGCCGCATCCACCTCCGCAACATCGGGGATTCCCACCGATCAACGAATACACCGAGAATACTGTAATAAAACACGCAAATAATATAGACACGCAAATTTTTTATGCTTGTTTAATATATTTTACAACCGATGCTTATGCACAAGGAGTGGCATGCTCCGCCGACGCATCGATGGCTGCAGTGGCCTCTACAGTTACTGCTTGTCCCTCGTGTGTATGCATATTGACACTTGTATAATTTGCTAAAAGCTCATTTTACACATCTTTAATCCCTCTTATTGACTTCACATTTTCCCTAACACATCAGCATAGAATTAGCAGTCAATTAGGGGCAGCCTAATGCCATAAAGTAATAAGTATAAAGTTGGCACCGAAAGCGACAACACGCGAGCCTTGCCCTCTGATTTGACAACGCATGGGCGTGGTTAGTAATTACACAAATGGATTAATATCACACACCCTTATTTACGAATTAATACTGTTCTATGTGTGTATGAGGCTTTGTTATTGTTTTATGTAGTTGCGGGTAGATTGTAGCTGTATTAATTGCGGAATTAATTGGGCGTGTATAAAAGAAAATTTAAAACGGTCTCAAAACGGTGAAGGAGAACATCGTGAAGAAACCGGCATGTTCTAGGACCAAAAATTCGAAGACATGTGACATCTAATAAACTCGCACTGGACCCGCGTGATAGATCACAGCCCACTCTCTCTAGAAGAGAGGAGGTCCGTGCCCCAGCAGCGGGAACTGCTTAAAGCTAACTACAAACTTAAAGATCTCATCGAAATATTCTTCACTGACTTCTGCCCGTATTTTTTTTTTATTTGTCAAAATATCAACAGACACACTCTTTTTTTATATTTTATTTCATTAGTATTTTATTTTGCGTATTATAATTTAAATATATTATATCCTATGACACTCCGCAATAAATTATACATTAAAATTCTTTGCTACCCATTAGTGAAAGCAGATCCAGATCAGAAGTCACGAAGAATACCTCCTACAAACTCACTTTTACCTGTTTATAATGTTGGTAACATTATCATTATATACTCGTACCTCTTACCAATTCAGCCCGGAATCACCAAAAAAACACACTGCTGGGTCTCCTCTTTTCTACAATACTTCCCGGTTCCGTGCGTAACCCCCCCCCCCCCCCCAAGGGTTTTCCCGCGACTTTGACCCAGCTTTCCCTGGCCTAACCTTGGCCACTATTCTATCAAAGCTTTACTCCATCGGCCAAGATTATAAAGAGGTAAAAGTGAGTTTGTAAGATATGTAGGATAAGTAAAAAGCGGTTCCACGAGAAGCTTATAAAATCGGCAAAAATAGCCTCTACTACATTTAAGCAAAGTAGACGAGTACACCAGAGCCAGTCAGTCCCGCTTCCAACCTTGCTGACTGGCTGATATTTTCATCATGCTATTTTTGTATAGCTCATTGGTCAGAAGAAAAAAAAAATAGGAGAGCGAAAGAGAAGATCATAGGTTTTAAAGTTAGTCGTAGGTACTGTGATGAGTTTAGTGTGGGGGCTATCAAATGATACAACGTTATAAATATTACGTTTATTACAAGCAAATGTGTTTACATCAACGCACCTATACCTACTATCACCGTTTGTCGAAACCAAAAAACCAACTAGAAATAATTTGAAAGTTGTTTCTAAATTCGCTTGAATATTCGAATGCAATTAAGTAGTTATTTTTTGCCTTTTTCTTACCTATTTCTTATGAAGGGTGGCAGAAAAATAAGGTATAATAATAAGGTCGACTTTTGTAGACAACCTTTACAGTAAGTACTTACTATTATTTATATTTTAGGGTCTTCGTCAATAGTGCAAGGTTTCAAACTTGTGCCCTAACTGTTGAACTATTCATTTAAATTATTCTTTTAATTCATTATTATGTTTAGTACCGCACTGCAAATACCTAGTTCCTTTATAACTTAAATTAGAACCCTACACGGACACATAATTCATTGACAATCCCATTACAGAATTAGAACCAACAAAGGGAATAAATCATGTCAAGCCCCCACACCTCTATTTTTAGCTTTTCACGGTCATTATAAATACCTACATGCAATGAAACCATTTCAAGGACATTCCATTCCATTTTCTCTTTAAAGCAATTCTCTTGGGATAGTGGGTTATTAATTTTCATGTGGGCGCAGCCGCCAGCAAATGCTAGTGTATAACATCCAATTATATTTTCAAGGAAAATCATAATACAGCGAATAGAACCTTACAAATTTAACGACTACTAATGCCATCTATTGTTGAATAGTATAACTAGATTAGTTCCGGAAAATGCCGCTAGAGAGACATATGTAAATTCAGTTTTATAACACTTAAAACAAGTAAAATAATCACATTGGCATCAAATAATGCGAACAATTATTTCTAAATTATATTTCAAGTATTAATAGTACACTTTTGAACGGTATTTTATTAGTTTTGTAGGTATGTAATTGCGCGTCAGTCGTTCAGCCAATGACAGGCGTACGTCAGTTGCCGCCAGACTCTTGGCGCGTTCAGTTATGTGGGGTGGTGTTACGTCGGCCTAAAATAAAAACAAACATCACGTATTTAATTTTTATATGGCTTCAATACGATCGACTTTGTGAACACTGTGAATTGTTTCCAACTTTCGGATTTGAAAAGGTGAGTTTTTTCTGAGTGTACCTAATTGGCCAAGTTATTATTTTAGTGAAGGATTTTTCTTTTATTCTAAAAATGTTTGTTCGAGTTGTTGTGTGCTTTTAATTGTAGTAGTTTATGAAGTCAATAAAATCGAGACCTGTCGTTTTTTTTTTAATTTACTTTTAATTACATTACTTTAATATGGATTATACAATAAATTGTTTTCTTGTGTTGTATCAATTTAATACAGAGTAATGCCTAAATATTTTTGTTAAATTAATAACTTATTATCGAGTATATGTGGAAATTATGATTTTATTTTTGATCTTGAGAGGCTTGATTAGGTACTCTTCAAAGATTATTATTCTTTTCGCTTGCAGCGAAAGGAATAAAAATGTTTGAAGATACATGCGCAATATAGCGCCATCTAGTGAGTAATAGATTAACAGTTGAGGAAGAAATGTGCTATGGTGGTGCCATCTAGTAACAAATAGCTAAGTCATTTTAGTGAGCAGAAAATGAAGCTTAGATAATATTTTATTAATTCCTAAACTTTTAATTATGCAATTCGACACTCATTTACTCGTATTCAAATACAATTATCTTGCTTATTGTTTTGTTTTGAAACATTAGAAGTGATTCATCAATATTTTGTTGAGCTTTAAATGGAAATGTCGATTTACCACATTATAATTATTAGGCTACAAATACCTTTTCTTGGAAATAGTCCAGCAGGTATTAAATTTAAGAGACCTATAAACCTATATTACAATGAATTTACGGCCACCCCTTCGATAAAATAGCTCCGTTCATAAAATTTCAAAGATAATATTAAACACTAATGATAAATATTAATAATTTAATATTATAAATGAAAAAAGAGAGAATAGAAGAAAGTTCGAATATTTGGATGTTTGTAACTCAAAAACGGCTGAACGGATTTGGATGAAATTTGGCACACATATAGTTATACTACTTATATCCCGGTAGTATGTTCCCATGAGACATCCAAGCGGGCGAAGCCGCAGGCAAAAGCTAGTAACGAATAAGTTCTCTCATTCGTTTTTCGTAGCAGTGAGCGTCGCGTAGGGTAGAAAATTAAAACAAAAACCGCTTCTTTTGTACTCAAAGCATTATTATCGCACAAAGAAAATGAGTTTTTCTACCCAATGAAGTGTGAAACTTTCAATATTTCATACTGATTAGTTTTTGGATCACTTTCTGTGATAATTTATGGGGATTGAAAAAGAATATTCACAGAGTTACACTATCGACTTATGCAGGAAAGCCCAAGTAACTATGAGAATGTATGAGTGTAGAATGCAAGAGCGAGCGAAGTCATCATCTGCCTAGCCTTTTCCCAACTATGTTGGGGTCGGCTTCCAGTCTAACCGGATGCAGCTGAATACCAGTATTTTACATGGAGCGACTGCCTATCTGACCTCCACAACCCAGTTACTGGGTAATACGATACCCCTTGGTAAGACTGGTTGTCAGACTTTCGGGCTTCTGACTACCCGTAACGACTGTCAAAGATCCACGAATGACAGCCGGGACCAACGGCTTAACTCGCAAATTTTTCACACTGTCGGATAGGTTAGATTTTCTTTTTTGTCCCTTTGTCGACTTATGAAGAAAAGCTCAAGAATCAAAAGAATATAGAATGCAAGAGCGAGCGAAGCGAGCTTGAACATTTTAGCACCCTACCTTGAATAGGTTCTGTTTTCTTTTAACTATTATACTTTGTCGAGTTATAACGAGAAGCTTCAACTCGTTTTACAGCAGTTTAGGTTTTGGAATCTGCCTTTCAAACCTTACGTACGTGCGGGGTTCCCAAATTCCCGACCTTGCTTCGCTCGCTCTTGCAACTTAGATTCTATAATTTATAAAGGGCTTATTGAAGTAAATTTGCTTTTGCTAATAAGCACCGAAATGCTAATGGTAACAGTATACCTGTAGCTATGATTACGTCATACTCATCGCTACAGGGTGCGCTTGTTGTTGCTCGGAGTGCCGATAAATGTAAAAACCAGACTAATGTTAATAATTTTAATGAACAAATTATGATTTTTTTTTTTTTGATACTACAAGTAATTATAAAATTTAAAAAAATCACCGTCATTTCATAGTTTTAAGTTTTCACGTCTGTCGGTAGTCCCGACGACTGCCTCAATGTTCTTGTAAATGCTCATCCGTTGTCTTTGTTGCTCAAATACAGTTTTAGGTTTTTTTAAGGCAGGTAGACTCTAGTAGTAGACTCTCGACAGCTTGAATGATTTTGGAGGGGGATCATGACCCCACCCCCCCCCCCCTGGGACCGCGCCTGGCTTATGGTGCCCCCCGGGAGGTGATGCCCTATTAAGCAATTGCTTAATTTGCTAAGGGGCTAATCCGGAACTGGTTGTTATTTTTGTATGAATCTGAGATTTGAGAACTTTATTCTCATAAGAATACAATACACAAGACTTCATCATCTGCCTAGCCTTTTATCTATGTTGGGGTCCGGTTCCAGTTCAGTTCGGCGTCCAGTATTTAAATGGAGCGACTGCCTATTTGACCTTCACAACCCAGTTACTGGGTGATTTGATACCTCCTAGTAAGACTAGTTCTCAGACTGTCAAAGATCTACGAATGACAGCCGTGACTGACGGCTTAACGTGCTTTCTGAGGCATAATTAATTTTCTCACGTAAGTGATTTATATCCTACGTGAATATAATTCACTTACATGAGAAAATTAATTGTTTAGAACTTAACATGTGTCATAAATTGTTGGACGTGTTACAAAACGATATAGACATTTGTAATTATCTGTTCTATGTTCCCAAACATGTTATTTTATCTTTTCTATGTTCCAAAACATGTTATTTTATCTGTTCTATGTTCCAAAACATGTTATTTTACTATGCCAAATAATTTATTCTATGACTTTTGTTACAGAGTCATAAATAAAACCCCAACATGGTAAGTTTCAAAACAACATTTTGAATAATTTGAATCTAAGCAATAAATAATAATTTGCATACCATTTTCGTTTTTCAGTACGGATTTGTGAACTACGCCCTCGAGTTGCTTGTCACCAAAACTTTTAACGAAGAAACATGGGAGACGATCAAGTATGTTGTAAATGAATTTTCCTAAGTATAACAAACACATGATAACAAAAAAAAAAACTATAATAATAATAATAATAATGTCAACACCAACGTCAACGTCAACGTCTTTTTTGTCATCTCCTCACAATTTTCATATATATAATTTTTAGAAACAGTTTTATAGTTATATATCACTTGAAACCATAATAGGCAAAATAAAAATTATCTGAAACATAATTTTCTATAAATATAAAATGAACCATAACAATTTTCATCAAAAACTGCCGAATCGGAGGTGACATCTGTCATGTCACCTCCGTTAGAAACATGAAAACGATGAACGAAATTAAACGATGAAGATGTTGACGAGATCAGCAGCTCGCCGCGCACAATTACCACCTCCGGATTCGTCGCTCAGCCCCGCCCCGCCGCCGCCGGAACCTAGCCCCATCGAGAGTGCTGTGACTCCGGCCGTAGCAGTTGCGTCGAGCTCGAGCGACGAATATTTTTCCCCGCCGACGTCGCCTACACCTGTACGTCGGCAGGGGAGAGGCCGGCCACCGAGGAGCTTGGGACTTAGGGGCCATCCGGCCCCGAGCCGGGTCCCCGCTGCCGGTGGTTGTGTGCAGCGCATGAGATGGACTCAGTCTATGAACGAGAACGTCATGCGCGCATACTACAGGGCTACAGAGGGGGGAACTAACCTCACTGCGTACCGTGATAGGATGCTGTCTCTGTTCCAGGTACTGGAACCAACCGTCAACGTCTCGGCCCAACGACTGTCGGATCAGGTGCGGGTCATCCAACGTAATCACAGGTTGGACGATATCGCACTTGATAGGCTGCGCTCAGAGGTACTGAGCAACCAAATCGTCTTGTCTCTGACACAAACCGCGGCACAAGCGTCAACTACTGATGCCATCCCGCCGCGGTCCAATCATGTTGAAGAAGAAGATGATAGGGTTGACACAGTAAGTAGCCAGTGCAACGTCCGACTGAGGAGCGCACTGGAGGACGCGTTTCGCGAATATAGATCCACTCCAACCGAATTTAGACCCCGATTACCACGGTTACCTATGCACAAAAAAAATAGGGCGCTGGTGTGTGCCTTGGACTCGCAGCTCAAGAATTTCTTCGAGAGCAGCGAGGATCTCGTTGATACACACTCGATCCTGTATTGCGCGGCTGTGGCGGCATGTCGTTTAGCGAACGTCAAATTTCCTAGTATTGACAGAGCTACTCGATCAAAACCAGCCGTACCAGCCTGGCAGCGCAGGATCGAGCGTCGTATCGATGGGGCCAGGGTACTCATCGGCAAACTATACTGCTTCAGGGAGGGCAATACACGACCACGAGTGATGCGCTTTGTAAGGCAGGCATTCTCCGGGACTGGAATCAGTCCTCGAGAATACATGTCTCATGTCACAGAGCGCATCGACTTCCTGAAGCAGAAAGTTTGTGCATGGGCGAGCCGTATTCGGCGGTATAAGCGGCGGGTTGATCGATATTCGCAGAATCGCATGTTCCAGAGCGATGAAAGGTGGGTGTATAGAGCGTGGGAGCGACCTGAACAAAATGCGACAGATGTGTGCCGCCCGGATGATGCCGCCACCAGTGCATTCTGGCGCAGCATCTGGTCGGTGCCCGTCTGTCACACGGAGGCTGGCTGGATGCAGGATGTCGAGCGAGTGTGTGGGACTATACCAGAAATGGAAGCAGTCCTAATTACGCCATCAGACGTTGCTAGAGCGGCCCGTCCGTTACCGAATTGGAAATCACCGGGAACGGACGGACTGCACAATTTTTGGTTGAAATGGCTAACTAGTTCACACACTTGCCTGGCATCTCAGTTCCAGGCATCCTTAGAGTCTGGGTCGCTACCGCAGTTTCTAACAACAGGCGTTACCCACCTGCTCCATAAGTCAGGTAGTCCCGCGGAACCCAAGAATTATAGACCGATTACGTGTTTGTCGACGGTTTATAAACTTCTTACATCCATTTTGAGAGCGAAAATTAACACGCACATTGACAGTAACTCGATTATGTCTGCCTCTCAAAATGGATGTAGGAATGGGTCCCGCGGTACTAAGGAGCTACTCCTCATAGACATGGCCATTAGCCAACAGGTTCGCCGATCCCACAAGGATATGTCGACATGTTGGATAGATTATAAGAAGGCCTACGACTCGGTGCCACATACATGGCTCATGAGGGTGCTGGAGTTGTACAAGATAGATGCAACTCTACGCACCTTCCTTGAGTCGTGTATGGGGCAATGGAAGACGGTCCTTCGCTATCCAGGGTGTCGACAGATCCAGGGGAATGATGAGCCTGTATGGATTAAGCGGGGAATATTTCAGGGCGACAGTTTGAGTCCTCTTTGGTTCTGCTTAGCCCTGAATCCTCTAAGCACACTGCTGGAGAATTCAGGTCTAGGCTACCGGTTGAAGAGAGGTGGTCAGGTCATATCTCACCTCCTCTACATGGATGATTTGAAACTTTTTGCCCCCAACAAATTGCATCTGGTGGAGCTACTGAAGGTAACTGAAACTTTCAGTAGTGCCATCAGGATGGAATTTGGTGTGGACAAATGTGCAGTCATGCATGTAAAGGGGGGGAAGATTATGGAATCCGAGGAAATTCCACTTTCAGATTCCATACACCTTAGATCCCTCTCCTCATCCGAAAGCTATAAGTATTTGGGTATGTCGGAAGCGTTAGGCATCAACGATGCTGACATGAAGCAATCATTGAAGGAGCGCTTCTTTTGTCGCCTGAAGAGGGTATTAATTAGTCTTCTTTCGGGCGGAAATAAGGTGCGCGCCTTCAATGGTTGGGTCATGCCGGTTTTGATGTACTCTTTCGGCATACTCAAATGGACTCAGACTGAACTCGACGCCCTGGATAGAAGGGTCCGTACACTACTGACCGCAAACCGGATGCATCACCCACGATCATCGGTTATGAGACTGTATATCCCGCGGAAGTGTGGGGGTCGAGGTTTTTTAAATGCGAAGACCCTCCACAACCGCGAGGTGTGCAGTCTCAGGGAATATTTTTTAAAAGCCGAAGTGGGTATGCACCGTGATGTGGTCGCAGTGGACAAGGGGCTCACCCCGCTCTCCATGGCGAAAGAGAACTGGCGCAAACCTGTAGTACTGACTACCGATGACCGCAAGAAGGTATGGCAAAGCAAGGAGCTTCACGGGCGCTTCTATCGGGCTCTTCATGAGCCCGTTGTAGATTTCTTAGCGTCCGTTTCCTGGCTACGTTTTGGTGACCTCTTCGGAGAAACTGAAGGTTTCGTCTGTGCAATTATGGACGAAGTTATCTTGACGAATAACTACCGGAGACATATTATGAAGGATGGGACGGTTGACGTATGTCGGGCATGCCACCGTCCGGGTGAGTCCATCAGACATATTATCTCTGGTTGTTCTCGTTTGGCTAACAGCGAGTACTTGCACAGGCATAACCAAGTAGCCAGGATTATTCACCAGCAACTTGCTTTGAAATATAAACTTGTCAACTCTGAGGTACCATATTACAAGTATGTGCCCGACCCAGTTCTCGAAAATGACCATGTCACGTTGTACTGGGATCGGTCTATCATCACTGACAGGACTGTTGTCGCCAACAAACCTGATATAGTAGTGATAGATCGATTAGTGCGCCGCGCAATGATTGTCGATGTTACCATTCCACATGACGGGAACCTCGTGAAAGCTGAGAAAGATAAACAAATCAAATATCTTGACTTAGCACACGAGGTTGTTGACATGTGGAATGTGAGCTCGACTGTCATAGTGCCGATTGTCGTATCGGCCAATGGCCTGATGGCCGAAAGCCTCGATCAACATCTATCGAGGCTCTCGTTAGGCGGTTGGATCAAGGGCCTGATTCAGAAGGCAGTACTCCTCGATACGGCTCGCATTGTGAGGAGGTTTCTGTCTCTGGAGCCCTAACCACCGGTAGCTTGGACCCTGCTCCCGACACCGGTGGATTACTATTTTTTTATATTTTTAAATGTTTTTTTTTATAATAATATTTAAAAATGTAATCAAATAAGAAAATTAAATAAATAAATGACATAATAATAATAATTTATATGGTTACTTTAAAATAAAGAAAATAATAATAATAATAATAAATTCTTTATTTCGGACAACGTAAGATCCACTGTGTTAGTAAATTGCTTCTATACACTACTATACACCGCTAAATTTATTATATTATTATTTATTATATAATTTATTAAAAAAAAAATCAGTTGATCTGTAGATTTATGTTCGCATAATGTATGGATCAGGGGTAGCGGGATCGTCCGAAAGTGTTACCGCTGCCCTGGAACATAAAGGGCTAAGGAAGGAACACGGGTGGGTTTTAGTCAGTAAGAGTCTGACACTCCCTTCTGCTCCGCCCAGAGCGGGAGGGGTCATTTGATGATTTCCCATCCTCAAAAAAAAAAAAAAGGCAGATGTGTACCTATAATACTCGTAGTAACCAACCCGCACTTTGCCCGAGTAGTGGATTGCAGCCCACTCTTTCTCAAAGAAAGGAAACCTGTGTCCCAGCAGTGGGATCAATAGGTTGATTATGCTTTGACGGCACGGTTGGCGCAGTGGTTAAGCGATTGACTGCTGCGCTACGTTGTCGCGGGTTCGATTCCCGCACGGAACAAATATTTGTATGACCTACATGTATTTGTTCCGAGTCTGGGTGTTTTTCTATCTATAATATGTATGTATTTACAAAAAAAAATGTATATAAGTAGTTTATCAGCCATCTTGTTACCATAACACAAGCATTAGGTTGCTTAGCTTGGGACTAGATGGCGCTGTGTGAAATGTCCAGGGATATTATTATTATTATTATGCTGCAACTATTAGTACACCCACATTACGCCAATTGTGCTTAAGTCCCATGGGGCGAGCCTATTGTCACAAATCTAGAAACTGCGCTGCTACTGAGATGTTCCAGATGGAAAAGCCCAATAACTCTTTGTCCGACCCGGGGATTGAACCCAGGACCTGATGCTCAGCAATAGCGACTACTAGACCAATGAAGCAGTCAGTTTTCTAAGAATAATGTTCTGTATTTTAGCCTGCCATACAAGTCCTACGTCCCTACATATTCCATTCGCTATTTAGCATCAGTTTTTGGAAAGGTACATTCATCCTTACCTACTTTAAAGAGATTTTTACTATTTGTATCTTTTTTAGGGTTTCGTACCCAAAGGATGCCAGCGGGACCCTATTACTAAGGTGCCACTGTCCGTACATCCATCCGTCAGTCTGTTACAGGGCTGTATCTTTTAAACCATAAATGGTAGACACTTAAAAGAACGCTAAGGGAGAACTAAGGAATAGCTCGGGCAGGCGATGAAATGCGACAGGGTGTCGGGGAACAAGAACTTTCACGCGGAAGAAGTCGCAGGTAGAAACTAGTAACAAATAATTCTCCTTGTGCAGGAAAAAGGCGGACGTATCTATGGAAGGCAGCTTCCTTGTGCGGCAGATCTACGAAGACGAGATCACCTATCACCTGATCACCGCTGCCGTTGAAGTACTGCGTAAGTTCCTAATTTATACATAACCATTTCATACCACTACATTCGTAACTAGATGTCACATGTCATGTTCCTAAAGGCAGAAGAGTTTTATTGATGTCTGGTTTTAGTTTTTTAATACTTAGTTTTAGTTAGTATAGGATATTATATTTTTATTTTAATAATTTATCTGTCTGATCATTACTTCATTGATTGGACTATTTATTAGCGACTGGGTATCTCAGATTTCATCCGAAAGATGGTTAGCGTAAAATGGAGTACTTGAAAATATTACTCGGGAACAACTGAGAAAGATAAACGAGATTTTTAAGTGAACTTCTTAAGCGGCGATTCGAGAATTGAGAGTGAAATTTCAATGACACGACATGTTTAGGCACATTTTGTTACATGAGAGAGAAGAAAGATATAACTCTGTCTGTCTCTCATACTAAATCTCTCTTATTCTTTATTTTTTAACAAGTTTTACTTCTATCACGTGTAGGTACGGTGATTCAAGCATAACTTTTCTATCATCAACATGTTCTTGTCTTATTACAGAAATCCCAGCTGATGCAATTCTAGAGCTGTTTGGGAAGACTTTCTTCGAGTTCTGTCAAGACTCCGGATATGATAAGATTTTGCAAGTTTTGGGAGCTACACCACGGGACTTCTTGCAGGTTCTTTAATTACAACTTTATTTCCATTAGACTATAGTTTATATTCAATCTCTGGAATGAGCAAAGATCAATACAAGTCAAGCTTGACACTGTCATAGCATCAAAATAATTGAAATCAGCGCCACCTATGAGTGAAATTTTGAACTAAAGTCTTTAACGGAATACCGCCAATGTGTCACGATCAAAAATCTTAGCATTTACCGGTATCCTTAAAAATATAATACTTTCTAAAATCTTTTATCTTAATACGAATACTGACCACTGATCAATAAAAGTTTACGGTCAAATCCACGTGAGGCGCTACGTGTTGTGGTGTGTTGTTGCCGCCTATCAGTCTCAGCTATTTTGTGATAATCAAAAGATTCAATACAGAACAATACTTTTATGTTCATTTACGAAAACTTGTTAGTAACTAGAGAATATCTTAAGCTCATGGAGCAGTTAAAAGGTTGGTCGAATAACAGTTTTGTTGTTGTTACCTACTAATGCTTTTTTTCTACGATAACAGCACCCTAATTGCGTCATCATTTATCAATCGGAATCATTTTCCAGGATATAGCTGATCCATTGCTTTATTATATGTTCGAAAAAAATCTCTGCTCAACAACGTAAATAATGCAATGAATGTTGTTGAACTGTCAAAATTAAAGTCATTCCTACTGATAGTGTGGCAAGCAGTTAATCTGCTGGTCCCAATTATTGAACCTCTTAGTTCAAGTCGCAAAAGCTGTATTTTTTTCAAAATTCTACATTCTCAAAACTTTTCATACTGTCTTACTGTAGATAGGTAAATTTTGCGCAAATACACCAACTAAAATTACTTACATTTAGGTATTTTTTCCAGAACTTGGATGGTCTACACGATCACCTGGGTACCTTGTACCCTGGCATGCGTTCGCCTTCCTTCAGATGCACTGAGCGTCCTGAAGACGGAGCTTTGGTGCTCCATTATTACTCTGACAGACCTGGCTTGGAGCATATCGTCATTGGGATTGTCAAGGTAAAAATGCTGAACATTTTATTCTAATATATTTATTCGAATATTGCACTCGAAAAAACTAATTGAGAAACTAGTTCGTGATGGAAAAACTAGTTCAGATAGGTACCAGTTTATGATGGAAAAACTAGTTATAAAAGTAGTTCGTGATGGAAAAACCAGTTGAGCAACTAGTGCGTGATGGAAAAACTAGTTTAAGTACTAGTTTATGATGGAAAAACTAGTTGAAGAACTAGTTCAAGATGGAAAAAATACTTGTGAAACTAGTATGTCATGGAAAAACTAGTTCAGCTACGAGTTCATGATATTTTATAAGTAGGTACCGGTTGTGCAGTGCCGTGAGTAACAGATCCGTGTGTCTTAGCTTTGCACTCTTGCAAAAGCTATTCTCAAATAGCTTACACAACACGATTAAAACGTAACGAGATTATTATAAAACATAACAGTATGTAAAATGAAACTCGCTCACTTCCTATATCATCATCTGCCTAGCCTTTTCCCAACTATGTTGGGGTCGGCTTCCAGTCTAACCGGATGCAGCTGAATACCAGTATTTTACATGGAGCGACTGCCTATCTGACCTCCACAACCCAGTTACTGGGTAATACGATACCCCTTGGTAAGACTGGTTGTCAGACTTTCGGGCTTCTGACTACCCGTAACGACTGTCAAAGATCCGCATTTTAAAGTTAACTTTTACGTAATCTGCCATAAAATGGTTAACCTAGAGGACAGAGTATAGTGCTTCAGCTAGAAAGATGAAGTGGCACGAATTCTAGATGTTAATATTAAAACTCGTTCTGTTGCAGACGGTCGCCAGCAAACTCCATGACACCGAAGTGAAAGTGGAGATCTTGAAGACTAAAGAAGAATGCGACCACGTACAGTTCCTCATCACTGAAACATCGACTTCTGGACGAGTGTGCGCCCCAGAGATGGCTGAAATCGAAACTTTGTCTCTTGGTAAAATTTTAGAACTAGAATTACTTAACTATTTCGACTGATTGATGAGAATGCTCCTGTGAGTATTTGTGAAACGGGTTTGTGCTATCATCAGCTGAAGATTTTATGGTAAATTTTTGCTGCCTAGCCTTTAGTTCCTACATAGAGGGTAGCAGGGACATCGACTCACAAACCTTGAATTCAGCACATGATTCAAGACCCTAGCGTCGACATTTTTTATCGGTTATAAAAATAAAATCTGCTGTTCCATAGATAAGTGCAATATCTACGCGGTCAAAATGTATAGAACAGCTAACTATTTTGTAATATCCGAGGAAAAATTTTTTTTAATTCGCAGGTACGTTCACAATCATGTATTGAACCCGTTACGCGTCGACGTCCCTGCCACCTGTATAATACTGGAGTTCACCCACCTACTAAGATCGCCTTTCTTAACACAGAAGAAATACTAAATGATTTCGGCAGACGAGGCTGCGTTGCTCATTCTAAAGTGTACCAGTGGGGTGTACGAGTATTGTTTCTCGTAATTAAGTCTTCAAAATAAAATCCTATTGAAGTGAAAACTTCTTTAGCGGCGTTGTGCACTTTTTTTGTGATTGGTAAAACTCGCGTCAGGACACGTGACCTAATCGAAAATTCGTAAGACGGAGCTCGCGTCAGGACACTTGACCTGATCGAAAATTCGTAAAACGGAGAGAGAGTTTTTTCTGAAGGGTAAAAAATGTTAAACTCGCGTCAGGACACGTGACCTGATCGAAAATTCGTAAGACGGAGGGAGAGTTTTTTGTGATAGGTGAAAAATGTTAAACTTGCGTCAGGACACATGACCTGATCGAAAATTCGTAAGACGGAGGGAGAGTAGACCGCATTCCAAAATATCAAAAATGCACAACGTTAATATTTAAGTTTTCACTTCTGCCGGCACTCCCGGAGTGCAACCCGTTTTTTGTCTATGATCATTGCCAAAAACTCTTTCGTTTAAAAAAGATATATTTTATTCTTTTATAATTTTATGTAACTCGCCAACTCAGTTCCTCACTATCTAAACGTAATTTTCAACATATAACAGAGCCTAAAGTGAGTCCAGCAACATTCTGCCGCGTGTTCCCCTTCCATCTTATGTTCGATCGAGAGCTGAACATCGTGCAGGCAGGACGTACTGTCTCTCGTCTGATGCCGAGGGTCACCAGGCAGGGGTGCAAGATCACTGATGTGTTGGATACGGTATGTCGTTTACAATTTAATTATTTATTTTAATTCATTATTTTTCAGCTTGAGTACGTATAGTTTTTATTATATTCGTTGGTATATTGCCGTGGCTAGCTGACATATTATGGCAAATAATTTAAGTTTCTTGTAATGTTAATTACTGAACATAGGTTCCTAGTATTGTATACATGCAACTATATTCTAACTGAACAGACAGCTGTGCGGCTGGGGACTTTGTTGCGCCACTTCTTCTTCCCAGCGATAGCACTAGGAAGTGGTGAAGGGCGGGCGTTTTTGGGGGACTGTCTTTTGTAATTTTGACGTTCGAAAAGTGCTGATTCTCAGCCTAATCTGAATAAATGACTTTTGATTTTGAATAAAAGAAAAAATATTTTAGGGGAAGGTAGAAAAAACCTTATTACTGTAGCTGACTACAACACACAATAATGTATTTTATTTATGTAACTTGTGGTGAATTTGCATAAGATATTTATTTATTTTGATATTTTAAAATCTTGGATTATTTTAACGGTGCTAGTTAGTTGCCGAAGTGTACTTAGGAAAATAAACAAGATGACAGATAACTTATATAAATAGTCTTTTAGACCGTATTTAGACCATGGCAGCCAACCGCAATGGAGACGAGCCTTCGGCTCGGGAGACATTATAGTACACAAGTTTGTGCGCAGACACAGGTGCCCTCTCTTTTCCCTCACTGTCATAGTCCGTTGGGACGGCACGCAATCTGACACGACCAGATAGACAAACCATAATCACCGTATAATGTTCCCAGTGCTGAATCACAAGCCTCCTCTCTTCGGGAGGGAATGGGCTGTAATCCACCACGCGTGCCCAGTGCGGGTTGGCAGATGCCACATGTCCACGAATTAATGGTTCTAGGACATGCCAGTTTCCTCACGATGATTTCCTTTACCATCCTTAAAGCAGCGGTGATGAAAGTATTGACCAGAGAGAGATCCCTTAAAATTATAGAGGACCCAACGACGTGCGAGTATGTAGTCGCTGTCAGGCTATCTCAGGTTATGCTTAATGGTAATGGTTGCTAATGGTACCACATTTATTTTCAGTATCTACACTGAAAATAAATGTGGTACCATTAGATGTTTCATTAGTAGTTAAGTTCGTTATTATAATTTTCTTGATTATATTCTAGGTGAGACCTCACTTGGAGATGACATTTGCCAATGTGCTAGCTCACATCAACACGGTGTATGTGCTGAAGACCAAACCAGAAGAGATGACCGTCACAGCCCCTGATGAGGATATTGCTTCTCTTCGTCTGAAGGTAAGGTGAAAGTTTTTATTAAAGCAGTTCGTAATTATTGCAGTTTACAACAAAAATTGCACTGTTTATAGAATTTAAATTGAGCTTTATGGTTAAGGAAAGCTTTCGCTTAAGAATATTTACTTTTGTCAATCATACGTCGTTACTAATGAAGAATGGCAGGACTCCATAATATATAATCTTTTGGGTGTCGCACGTAGAATTCGCATAAATTCGTACAAATACTCTCAAAATATAGATCTCGGTCAAATTAAGATAAAAGGTAATCACAACATCTTATTATGTATTTAAATTGGGTTTCGCCAGAAAAACTTTGTTTAAAGAGCAGGCGGCTCCGTTTTTACAAAGAGTACATTATGCAGTAAACTATAAAATTCAAAGATGGCGGAAATGAATAGTTTTAATAATGGCAGGCTACCGAAGGGAAAAGTGGCTCTATTAGTTAACTTTATATATTAAGCCATCTACACTAAATGTAAGAACAATGGATCCGTTTATTATGATATTTTGATGTTGACTTGAAAGAGCATGGCAGTTGAGAATATGTCATGCTCACTTAAATGTCTCACTGGTGGTGGCGCGTGTGTTGGATCATTCGGTTCCCTACGAAATGGTTGAGCTGAGTGGTGCTGATCCACGCGTCATGTTCGTGAACGGGCGGCGTCGGTTGAGACTGGTCACCTCTTAGGTTACTGCCAGGGCTTATTTTTTAATTTATTTTTTAACTTGTTTCCTTTTTACATTGTTCTCACATATAGAAGCAATAAGAATAATGTACCCAGGATTTTGTGATAATATCTTAATTTAAAAGAGCGTCCGTGGAGTTTCTTGCCCGTTCTTCTCCATAGAAATCGACTCTTTAATTTTGACAATTCAAAAGTGCCTGTAAATGGTTTAATTGAAATAAATGATTTGAGTTTGAGTTTGACACATTGGACATCTAGAAGAGCGTCCAGTCCTATTGTGCTCCAGGAACTTTTGTGCAAAGCAAGCAGCCATGATAACAAAATGTTGTAGCTCCAGAAAGAAAAAACTATCTACGTAAACTCAGTGATTTTTTTATAATTTCAGGGACAAATGCTGTACATTCCGGAGACAGACGTGGTTGTATTCCAGTGCTATCCCAGCGTGACTAACTTGGATGATTTGACACGGTAATTCTATTCTCTTTCAATGGAACTTATGAAACCATGTTTAAAAGCATCTACGTGGTGATTTAAAATTAAGATAACTACACGTCTTGCACAATGTGTGTATTACTTACATCTTTTTGAATCATCTTAGTAAAAGAGTTTATTTTGACTCACACTATTTTTAAATTATCTTAGGGCTGATTTTTCAATCAACAGATAATTTTTATTCGTGGAATAAAGTTGACGTCTGACAGAATTTGTATGGAAGAACTGTCAAAAATTCAAAATTATTCCTCAGATAAAATTATCTGGCGATGGAAAAATCAGCCCTGTAAAAGAGTTTATTTTGAATCTCAGAAAACTTGTCATATTGTTCAATTTGACAAATTCGTTTTAAATACCATGTTCATAAACAGTATCTGAAAAATAAACACCCCATCTTTCAGCCGTGGCCTCTGCATCGCTGACATTCCTCTCCACGACGCGACTCGCGACCTAGTCCTCATGTCAGAACAGTTTGAAGCAGACTACAAGCTCACACAGAACCTAGAGGTGCTCACTGACAAGCTGCAGCAGACCTTCCGAGAGCTGGATTCTGAGAAACAAAAGACTGACAGGTATTTGTAGAGCTTTAATTGTTTTGGCGAATGATTAAGTGGTCATGGTGGCGGCCATCTTATTTATGTCACTGTCTATGACGATCGACTTGGGCAGTTAGCTCCAATCAAGCCAATTAAGAATACAGCCGACTCTAACCAAGCTAACCTTCATCATCATTTCATCAGAATTTCACTGCTGGCCTCCCCTACGCTAACCTGAGTCGCCTGATTTCTTTCCTGACAATTACTAATTAATTAAGCAATAGATTTGACAGAAAGGCATGTTTCTCGTTATCATTCTATTCGAAGCCAATGGAAAATAAAATGTTTAACGTATTGACAACCCCCATCGGATTAATACGACAAATGTATTCGTGGGTGTGCCGCCTCGGTTTTCAGTCGCACAAATACGACTGAGTCTCTAAAATATTTCAAATTGATGTTATTTCAAGTTGAACCAATATCAAGTGTATTTTAATGGTGATTAAGTTTATTTCAGACTGACTAGCACTATTGAAAAAGTTATTAACATGTTTGAAGTTGTAGCGTAAACTGGACTTTATTGTGTAGGAATTAAATTTATATATTTTTACATTTTTGGCAAATAAATAGCGAAAGCAAATTATGTATTTTCGGTTTTTGTTTTTTATATTATAATTGCACGAACCTGTTCGTCGTAGGAATTTATTTTTCGAATTATGAGCTGGGCGCTGGAAGCACGGCAACTGCACCCTAATTGCGTAAAACACGATCAATCGGAATCGGTTTCATTTTGACAGTTCAACAACATTCATTGCGTTATTTACGTGTTCAACAGACTAATTTTTCGAACTTATGAAGCAATGGATTAGCAATTGGCTTCAAAATGATTCAGATTCTGATTGATCGTGTGTTACGCAATTAGGGTGCTGATACAAAACCAAGCAGTTCATAGATTGAGCAGCACACAGGGTATCATGTAGAGAATAACTTCACACAGCCAACCCCTAATGATTTTCTTACAGGCTCCTCTACTCAGTCCTACCAATCAGCGTCGCCACCGAGCTCCGTCACCAGCGCCCGGTCCCTGCTCGCCGGTACGACACCGTCACTTTACTCTTCAGCGGCATCGTCGGGTTCGCCAACTACTGCGCCAGGCATACCGATCATAAGGGTGCCATGAAGATCGTCAGGATGCTCAATGATCTGTACACTGCGTTCGATGTACTGACTGATCCGAAGAGGAATCCTAATGTTTATAAGGTAAGATTTGTAGGAAGTATGGGCAATAGTATATATGTACGAGTCTATGTTGCCCCACGCATTGATAAAAGAAGTTTCACCTGTTTTGCAGTTCTGCTTTTTAGATCCTTCGAATGAAATCTATTGATATATAAAAACTTTTTTGTAAAAAATAACAACCGACTTCCAAAAACGACACTACAAAGTGAAAAATAACTTTAATTTCGGAAGTCGGTGTCGTTGGGTTCGCATTTTCGTTTTTTGCCACCGACTTCCAAAATTAAAGTTATTTTTCACTTTGTAGCGTCGTTTTTGGAAGCCGGTTGTTTTTTTTTTTGCAAAAATGTTTATATTTTTCACTTTTAAGTTGTAATTTTTACTAGTAATTTTGGTTTAAAAACCAAACTACTGAACCGTTTTTGATGAAATTTCTATGGGACCACTTCAGAAGTATCTCCTTTGGAACAAAAAAAAAGAATTTTGAAAATCGGTCCACAATTGGCGGAGTAATCGCGTAACAAACACACAAAAAAAAAACATACCGTCGAATTGAGAACCTCCTCCTTTTTTGAAGTCGGTTAAAAACATGCTTTATTGTATACAATACAGCATATTTTGAAGAACAGCATATATCCATTTAATTATTAACGTAATATTTATACGTAAAGAACAGATGCAACTTATTGTTAATGACTAATCCAAACTATTGGTACTGACTAATTATTATTTTCACCGTCATCGTCATTTGATTTCTTTGGAACAATTCCTTATTAATCAGAAAAGAGAACATAACCATCCTATAATGTTCCCACTGCTGGGACACAGGCCTCCTCTCTGCAGGTATCCTGAAAAGGTAGGCAGCATTTTTACAAACTAAGATTCACAGTACCATATCTTTTCAAAATTTCAGGTAGAGACAGTTGGTGACAAATACATGGCAGTATCTGGTCTGCCAGAATACGAGGTAGGACATGCCAAACATATCTCCCTCCTCGCGTTGGAGATGATGGACCTGTCTCAAACTGTCACTGTTGATGGAGAACCTGTTGTAAGTATATTTTTTTCGTTATTTACGAGTGTAAAAGCCATCTTAAAGTGTTCCTTATCCTACTAATATTATAAATGCGACAGTTTGTAAGGGTGGATGAATGGATGGATGGATGGATATTTGTTACTCTTTCACGCAAAAAGTACTGAACGGATTTGGATAAAATTTGACAAACAGATATTTTATAACCAGGAATAACACATAGAATACTTTTTATCCCGATATTCCCACGGAATCGAAACTTATGCGGGCGAAACCGCGTGGCGCAGCTGGTCCATTAATATATTCTTTCTTTATGAATTTTTCGTTATGATTTTTTTTCAGTATGAATTTTTTCGTTATTGATAGCCAACTCTTGAGAAAAGCTATATGCTATCATCACGCTAGTCCTATCGTGATGTTATATAGCATATAGCTTTTAGCTCGGCTCCTAAGGGCCCCCTTAAGAGCCGAGCAAAAAAAAAAAAGTAAGTAAGCTAAGCGAAGACGAATTAATAGCGTGGGCAGGCGATGCGATGCAATGGGGTAGTTTCAGGGAACAAGAAATTTCACGCGGACGAAGTCACGAGCTGAAGCTAATTTTAAAAATCTCTCTAGCAACAGTCTCTCAAGAGGCAATCTGGATCATAAACTATGATTGAGATATATATAGAGGAGGCGAGAGAATAATTAAAGGTTACGATCAGGATCTATGACTATAATTTACATGCCTATGCTGGATATAGTGGTTGGATCAACTGTCCTCTAGTTTCTTATAATATTTAATTCTCAATATATTTTTTTCTTTGTCATTTTGCTATGTTTTTTTATTAATCCAGGGTATCACAATCGGCATCCACACCGGCGAGGTCGTGACCGGAGTGATCGGTCACCGCATGCCTCGGTACTGTCTCTTCGGTAACACAGTCAACTTGACCAGCCGCTGCGAAACCACTGGTGTGCCTGGCACTATCAACGTCAGCGAGGATACTTATGGGTAAACATTTGATATTTTTTCAGCCTGATGATGATGTGATGCAAATAGATAAATGGGTATGGCCTTTATCCTACTAATATTATAAACGTGAAAGTTTGTATGAATGGATGGATGGATGTTTGTTACTCTTTCACCCAAAAACTACTGAACGGATTTGGATGAAATTTGGCACACAGATGGTTTATAATTGGGATTAACATATAGAATACTTTTTATCCCGATATTCCTACGGGATCAAAACTTATGCGGGTGAAACCGCGGGTCGCAGCTAGTATAAAATATTTCGGAGCGATGGTATCTGTAAAGATTTTCATAAGCAGCAGTAGGCAAGCGGCGGCAGTATAACAGACATACGTATTACGGTAATCTCTTTTTGCAAAAGACTTATCAAGCATCTGTGACAAAAATAAAGAATAAACAGTGACATGGATTACAATATAGACAAAGTACTCGCAAAAGTGAGCAGTGGTGGCCCAGTGGTAACGGCCGCGACTTATGAGCTGTAGGTCGTAGGTTCGATACCTACCTAGACCCGAACGGGCGCTCTACTTTGTGTAAATTATTTCATCACCACTGCTCTCAAAACGGTGAAAGAAAACATCGTGAGGAAACCAGCATGTCCTAGGACCAAAAATTCGGAGACATGTGACATCTACCAACCCGCACTAGGCCCACGTGGTGGATTACGGCCCGCTCACTCTCACTGAGAGGAGGCCTGTGTCCCAGCAGTGGGAACATTATAGGCTGATTATGTATGTTATGTATGAAAATACAAAAATTGGAAATGATTGGCATTAGGGGGAAACAACTTACCCTTTTGACCGATTATCTAACAGACAGGACTCAATGTGTTAAGGTGGGTCCCTATACTAGTACTGATCGTCCGGTGACTTATGGTGTTCCGCAAGGTAGCATCCTTGGCCCTACGCTCTTTCTCGTTTACATAAACGATCTCCTTTGTCTGAACTCATTTCATGGAAAAATAATCACATATGCAGATGACACTGCCCTCATTTTCGCTGCTAAAACATGGAATGAGACTTACCAGCTAGCCCAGTGGGGTTTTGATTTGGTAAAAAAGTGGCTTTATGATAATGTACTTACCTTAAACATTGAAAAAACAAAGTACCTGACCTTTTCGATCCGTAATCCTTCACATGCGAGTCTAAATCTAATCGCGCATAACTGTACCCTTAACACTGTGGGTTATTCTAAATGCTCATGCGCCCCTCTAGAACGTGCAAAGACAATTAGATATTTGGGCGTTGTAATTGATGAAAATTTTAGCTTCAAAGCACACATTCAACTGCTGAGTAAAAGGATTCGTAAGCTTACCTACATTTTTAAAACATTGAGACACGTAGTGACCCCGATATTCCTAAAACAAATTTACTATGCCCTTTGTCAGTCACTGATTACATATTGCATATCGTCGTGGGGCGGTGCACCGAAAACTACGATAAACCAACTTGAGGTTTCACAGAGAACCATACTGAAACTCTGTACTTTTAAGCCTTTCCGTTACTCCACCACACTTCTTTATGAATACTGTGAGGTGCTGACTGTGCGCCAACTGTTTGTCTTGAGTATCGTCTCAAAACAGCATGTTATCTTGGAGTACAATCCAACTCTGTTAACAAGGCGGAAGGGTTTACCTGTATGCAAGAGGTTATCACACCTAAAAACGGCTTTTATTCGTAGATTTTACCCATTTTTGGGCCCTTATTTATATGACAAAATAAATAAGATTCTAGAAATATACTCGATGAATGAGGTAACTATGAAGAATTCGGTATCCCTGTGGCTTTGGAAATTAACGTACGACCAAACGGAGAATATGTTGACCATCCTGAAATAGTAATACAGCAGTTTGTCGGCTTGACCTATAGAATCTACTAGCTAAAATTACGTAATTCTCTACACACCCTCTTACACACATACACTCACCTTCTTCACCTTACACACCTAGAGGACATCAACCTTTCATTATTTTTATATAATTATGCTCATATTTTAATTTTAACTTTTATTTTAATTTTAATATACTGTTTCCTTTTGTTATTAAGCTCATACTTGCATACCCAGTCCGAGGGCTTGAGGCGCTGCGTGCTGAGACACAGGCTATAAACCTAGTTCAGCAGCAGATGCTAATAATTAGTCACAATTGTAACTGATTTACTATTAAGCATAATTTTATGTAGCTAAGACAAATTGTGTAACCTGTATATTCTTTTGGTCTAATAAATATATTATTATTATTATTATTATTATTATTATTTATACTCGCAAAAGTAACAAATCATGCGAAAGTTTAAGTGAAAGACAGCTTATAGTGGAAAGGGATAAAATAAAATTCAGTAAAAAAAAGCCACAAAAATTTAATCATCACACAGATCTAAATATCGCTGCAAAGTTAAAGGAATAGGCAACTTCTGTATTCCGAATGGCAGCTCAAAATTCTGCCAAAGCATTTGCCTGATGGCACATCTAGACAGATGCTTTAACTCTACTGGCTTCAAGCCACATCTAGAAGTTGGCACTAAATGATCTGCCATGATATCTCCATATTTTTCCAGCATCAGTTTCCTTTGATAGTTATAGTCATCAGGCAGTTCTAGTTCCTTAAACAGTGTTTTGTTTATCGATAATGAAATGCTTGGAACAGCTCTCATAGCTAACTTCAGACAAGATACTAATTCATATGGATACTTTCAGTTGTATTCATTCAGTCGATCCAAAATGGATTCTATTGGGTTTGTGGAAGCCGTATCTGCCATTATTCTTGCACCAAATCTCAGTAATATCATCAGCATTTCTGATGCTCCCATCTGTATCACCACTCTTACTGGAGATGCATGACCACAGCTTTCCAAAGGCACGTCTATGAAACGATAAGATTTTCCATTTTCTTTGTACTCCAGGTTAGCGTTTGTTGCATGATCTAGGTAGAAGACTAGAGCGTGCACGTTCTCTTCCTTATCCATGAAGTCTGACTTCCAACCAGCTAAGAAGTACGGTGCTGATGTTCCAAATATTGCTCCTGGAAAAGTAATAAAAATATTTGATCAGTTGTTCGTGCTTAATAGTTTTTAACGACGCAAAAACGACGGGGTGTTATAAGTTTGACGTGTCGGGGTGTGTGTGTGTGTGTGTGTCTGTGTCATCGTAGCTCCCGAACGGATGAAACGATTTTGAGTTTGTTTTTTTTTTTGTTTGAAAGGTGAATTAGTCGAGAGTGTTTTTAGCTATGTTTGATGAAAATCGGTCCAAGACGGCCGCCGCCAAAAAATGGCGGATTACATATTTTTTCACAACTCCCGCAAAATGGGTATCAAATGAAAGGGCTTGACTAGTAGAATACTATACACTATGATAAATTACATATAATTAATTATTATGATTGATAAATTACAAAAAACCTGACTAATTACAAAATTACTTAAATCTTAAAACGCAAGAAAATAAAAGAAATTAAATAAAAGAATCAAGGAGCATGCAATAACAACACAAAAAGCATGAAATAAAAAATTAAATAAAAGATTAAAAAAACCCCGACACAAAACAAGTTAAAAAAAACTATGAAAAAATAGCCACAAATAGAACAAAAAACCGGCCAAGTGCGAGTCGGACTCGCCCATGAAGGGTTCCGTTACGTTACGATTTATGACGTATTAAAAAAAAACTACTCACTAGATCTCGTTCAAACCAATTTTCGGTGGAAGTTTATATGGTAATGTACATCATATATTTTTTTTAGTTTTATCATTCTCTTATTTTAGAAGTTACAGGGGGGGGGGACACACATTTTACCACTTTGGAAGTGTCTCTCGCGCAAACTATTCAGTTTAGAAAAAAATGATATTAGAAACCTCAATATCATTTTTGAAGACCTATCCATAGATACCCCACACGTATGGGTTTGATGAAAAAAAAAAAAATTGTGTTTCAGTTCTAAGTATGGGGACCCCCAAAATTTATTGTTTTTTTTCTATTTTTGTGTGAAAATCTTAATGCGGTTCACAGAATACATCTACTTACCAAGTTTCAACAGTATAGCTCTTATAATTTCGGAAAAAAGCGGCTGTGACATACGGACGGACAGACAGACAGACAGACAGACAGACAGACAGACAGACAGACAGACAGACATGACGAATCCATAAGGGTTCCGTTGCCATTTGGCTACGGAACCCTAAAAAGGTATAAACGTGAAACCCGTTAAAAAATAACCTTCAAATTATGACCCTACGTAAGCACGTACGTATGAAATATTTTGATTAAATGTTGTTGCGTCGGGGGACCGCTACTATTTTAAACTTTAACAGAGTGTTAGGCTAATAATTAGAGCGGTCCCCCGACGCGACAACATTTAACTAAAAATTTTCATCAACCAACCCATAGCGGGTCCTCTTGAGGACCCACTATGGGTTAGTTGATGTTGGTTGGTGTTGATGTCACAATTTGTGTGATCAAAAGATATGGTATGAACATTAAAAATATCTTGCAAGAATAAAATAGAGTACTCTTTATTATGTACAGACGCCAGCAGGTCAAGTTACCCGAAACTGTCAAATTTTCCCAATCAACCTTGAACTTTAATGCTTTAGAGCTAAAGTTGAAAATCTATTTTAAAAAATTGACAGATTGTAGTAGCTTGATGTGCTGGCGTCTGTACACCACAAAATTACATCATAAATAAATAAATGTAGAAATTTTACATCGGGTGGAAGGTTTTTGATCTTTAATCGAGTTACGTATAGTATTTTAACTCAAACACAAATTTTATGAGACTCCAACTTACCTAAAAATATTCTCTCAAAAGTCTTCTCACAAGCGTAAATCTCATCCAACAAGGCGGCCATCACCTCGTTATCCTGCAAGCTCCAATCGAACGCAAGCTTCATGGCCACATATAACAGGTTGTGGTACTTCCCCATCCGGCACACTTCTCCGTTCTCTGTCTTGCAGTTGTTGTGGTATCTCAATGCTGACATCACGAAGTTCTTGCATGATGTATTGTCTGAATGGTTTTGACCTGAAAAAGAAACACTGCATAAGGACGAGCTGGTACACATGTGCATCACAAGCGGTACAAACATTTGTACCAGCTTTTTCCTGAGAGCTTATGTGTCTAGGTTTGGGAGCATGGCCAGATTTGGTAGCTTCACTAATCATGGACTTGTCTAGTATCAGTCATCTGTCAATTTTTAACCGACTTCTAAAAAGGGAGGAGGTTCTAAATTCGGATGTTTGTATTTTTTTATTTTTATGTTTGTTCGCGCATAACACCGTCGCTTGCCAACCGATTTGAAAAATTCTTTTTTTGTTGGAAAGTATACCCATACTTTCCAAATGGTCCCATAGAAATTTCATCAAAAACGGTTTAGTAGTTTGGTTTTTAAAGCAAAATTACTGGTAAAAATTACAACTAAAAAGTGAAAAATAAAAACTTTTTTGCAAAAAAAAACAACCGACTTCCAAAAACGACACTACAAAGTGAAAAATAACTTTAATTTCGGAAGTCGGTGGCAAGCAACGAAAATGCGAACCCAACGACACCGACTTCCGAAATTAAAGTTATTTTTTACTTTGTAGTGTCGTTTTTGGAAGTCGGTTGTTTTTTTTTTTGCAAAAAAGTTTTTCGTGTCGGCTGTTGTAGTTGGTCGGTTAAAATAATAGCTTACTTAATTTTGACAAAAAGTGAACTTGCTACTTAACCGAGACAGGGGGTGTAAAGCTTTCAATCATAACCAGTGCCGTAATCACGTAACAGACTAACCGTAGCGATGGCGTTCATATTGACTGTTCAACAACATTCATTCTTTTTCTTTTTTAATAAAACGTTGCCTCACACTAGGTATTTCTCCTGTATCGTGGGTGCGTTTACAAACATTTAAACTCACATACACAAACAGCCAGACTCGGAACTACTGCCTGCAGGCAATACAAAGCAGTCGATCACCCAGCCACTGCGCCAAACGTGTCGCGTGTATATGGACTATGTATAATAAACTATGTATAATGGACTTATTTTTAACTGGCTAAAGTAGATCTTTTTGCATCGCAGTACGAATTTCAAATAAGACAACTTTTGATATTCGTGAGGTCGTTTCAATTAATATCGAATATGATCAAGAAATCACTATCGCATTTTTTTAAGTGTGTCAAAATTATCAATCAATGCAGTTATAGATTGACTACATAATTTTCTAACTATCATGAACATAAAGTTTCATTGAATCGCAATAATTAAAGTCACATAAACTGGGAGAAAGCTTTTATTAATAGGCAATAAACTTAGTTTTGCTAGACTATCATAATTTACTTGAAATGCTGTTTATGACTGAAAACGTTTCTAACTCTGCGAATCTTCAAAGCTGTGTGGTCTTTGTTAGCGAATAGGGTACTCAATCATGGGTGAAAATAAGTACCTATGAATAAGGAATATTCTAGTCGGATTTCCGTAACTATTGAGCTGATGTATTTATAGTTCTAAACATTATCTCAATATTGAGTATCGGAAATGGAAAGTGGTTTTATGGTATGCATTTACTTGAATGTGTAACTGTAAATTCTACAAAGATTGAATTTATTAATACAGTTAATCATATTATTTTGTAATATTTACTTATCTGGAATGTGGATACGAATGATTTTTGTTTTATTTTTATGTCCGATCGTATGCTGCACTGGTTTATTTTATTTCATATTTTGATTGTTGTTTTTATTTATGTCTAATCGTATGCTACACTGGTTGACGTCATCATGACAACGCCGGCTGTCGCTGAAAACCAGCGCTGGGGCTGTGTCTCGTGTGGGCTCATAGCATTATGCTGAGCGATGGTCGTTTTGCGTGGATGTGACGCATGTTACCCCCAACTTGTTATTTTTGTCTGTTTGAGTTCTTTTTTAAGCGTCATGTTGCCACAAATAACGTATTTTCTTTCTTTCTTTTTCTTTCTGATTGTCACAATAATTGTCGTCTCGTCTAAATGTACGATATCTGTAAGAATGGGAATAAAAGCACTAGTGGTAATACAGTCCATCCACATTCATTTTACCTCTGACAGCAGCAACCTAACAGCAACCTTATTGTAACGAGGATAAAGGTCACAATGATTTTGACAGACTTGTCAGTGGCAGCATCCCAAAAGCGATCTTATTTGAATGAGAATAAAGTTCACTGCGATTTGGACTGTGATGCAAAATCAGAGATGAAATAACTGTGAACGGACTGTAATAGCTAGAAAGGTTCTAGTATAAAATATAAAACAATAAATCAAAATGGTCAAACTAAATACACCGTGTTCTGGACGATATACTTGAACCTCGAGCAGATGTTCAGACCATGGAAATAAGCATTTTTCATTATGAATGAATACTTATTTTTTGTTAATTTTCATACAAACTAAATATTTTGACGTAAATCAGCCGATATGCATGCCTTTTTATCTCTTTATCTTAAGCATTTGCCAAACATCGGCCAAATTAAGTCCCTTTCTTACTGCATAGATCAATTAAATTTCATTAAATGAAATTACAAATATCATTGTAACGAAGCCTTTTTAAGTCCTTTGTAGGACTTGATTTGTAAAAGCTATAGAAGCGTTTGCCAAAGTTTATGAATAACGTGAAGAACACGGTGTATAAATATTAAAAATATAACCTCTCGCACAACCAGCAATGACAGTATTGAAGTATTCAACGAGTTCCCGCCTTTTGTATCTCTCGTTCAAACAGTCGCGATCCATGTTACTGAACACTCCTTCAAAATAATACTCCATGAACGTATCCATAATTTATCACAACAATTTTCCAACAAAATAATAAAAAATCAAACGAAACAAAATACTTTGTTACAATTTGAGAGATATCATTTTGACTTTTGATTTTATCTTTTATTTTATTGGAACCAGTATCAAAATGTTGTTCTGAGTTGTAAAAACTTTTCACTATATTATCAGTTTAACCATTCTTGTTATAAGTGACTATTTTGTATACACAATTTTCAAGGAGTGACTGTCTACCACCACCGTTGGTGAAGCAATAGCCATGAAATCAGTTGTCACCCCTCGGTTTTACTAAGAAAACTTGCAAGTGCAGTATAATCCTCTTACCTTCATGTTGGGAAGCCATACTCACTAGTAGTTTCCTATTTTATAGATGCGACACACATTTATCGAGGCACATTAGGAAGTCGATACTTTTTGCTAGCGTTTATATTTTACATAAGAATATGCAGAGGTATATATGTATAGCCACACTAAATCCTCAGGATATAAGGATTAGTCTCTAACCAGTTACAAATTAATGAAATGTCACATCCACCAACCCGCACTGGACCCGCGTGGATTACGGCCCAATCCCTCTCACAGAGAGGAGGCCTATGTCCCAGCAGTGGGAACATTATAGGCTAAGTATACAGTTAGATTTGGAACCTCATATTTGAGAAAAGGCTAGTCATGCTTAGAGCTGATCATGGTTTAATACACTCACCTTTGTTCACTGTGACCAGAATTGGGAACATAATGGGCTGATTATGTTATGTAGGCACAAATGCAGACTCGAAGCAATATCTAGGAAATTCTCTGTTATTACCGAGAACTGCTCTAAGTTACAACTAAGTAACTGCTGAGAATTTCCTAAATACAAGGTGTCGTTTTGCATCCTCGTCAAATTAAGTAGGTAGCTATGCTACTGATTTTCGACACAAATCTATACTTATAATAAATCTGTAGAAATGAAAATTCTGTACATTGAAAATATCAAAAAAATAAATGGCAGCGGGTGTTACTAGACCGACACCGAACCCAAAAATGTGATTAAAAAAAATTTTGTCTGTCTGTCTGTCTGTCGGTCTGTCTGTCTGTCTGTCTGTCTGTCTGTTTGTTCAGGCATCACGCAAAAACTACCGGTTCGATTACGATGAAACTTGGTATAATTATTCTTTAATATCCTGGGCACCACACTGGGTACTTTTTATCCCGGAAAAGTATATACAATAAAAAACAAACTTAATTTTGCGGTTCAATCCCTAGATCCGATTACTGTACCAACCGCAAATAATAAGTTTGTCGTAGGTTAGGTCACACGCAGTGGAGTTCATTTTTATTCCTTTTACTTTTTGGAGTTGAGAGTCGTAGGTATAGATTTTAATTTTAAAGTATAGGTAGTATATTTGATAGTGTACGTAGTGACCGTAGGTTATTTTATAATACTGTTAGGTAGGATAGTCATTCGTATAGATATTAGTTTTTAGAGATTTTGCTTATTTATTGAGTTTAGATTGAGGGGCCCGTGGCTAAATAATAACAGCCGCACAGGTCGATCGGTCAGGTTAAGCTACGCTTGCCGCGGTCGGTCTGTGGATGGGTGACCATCTTTACATACCGAGACACCTCCGTGCCTCGGAAAGCACGTTAAGCCGTTGGTCCCGGCTGTCATTCGTGGATCTTTGACAGTCGTTACGGGTAGTCAGAAGCCCGAAAGTCTGACAACCAGTCGTACCAAGGGTATCGTATTACCCAATAACTGGGTTGTGGAGGTCAGATAGGCAGTCGCTCCATGTAAAATACTGGTATTCAGCTGCATCCGGTTAGACTGGAAGCCGGCCCTGAACATAGTTGGGAAAAGGCTAGGCAGATGATGATTGAGTTTAGATTAGTTATCGTCATAAATAGGTTTATGTAGGTAGGTAGGTATTTTATTTTCTGTTATTGAGTTTATTTATTTTTTTAATTAGGTAGGTACTTAGGTAAAGATATCATATAGGTACCCTCTTAATCACCATTAATGAGACACAATTGGTTTTCTATTGTAATTAGCCACAAAGGGCCCGCGAGATAGATGGCATCCTGGTGCACATACATTTTATCCTGTTAGCACGTTCCCGTGGGATAATTTCCGACATCCACGCGGGCGAAGCCGCGGGCAGAAGCTAGTCAATAATAAAATAAGTAGGTATTTTTTTTTTTTAATCTAATTTTCGGAAATCGGCATGTGTGGGACACGCATTTTAAAACACGGCCTGTGTGAGACCGCACTGTAACTGCCCTTTTACACATACCTACGTAAAAACGCGGCCGCTTATACGATACCATAACGCGATTCTGTTCTTTGAAAGTGGTGTATTCTGAAATACTGTCAAACTTAAATAACTAAAAAAACAAGTATGTATTCATTATTTACCAGGGATCGTAATTTTATTTGATTATTTATGTCTTTCATAACAGCCTCCTGAAATTTGACGAGGATGCAAAACAACAGCTTGTATAGAACCTAGTAGTATTGCACCCAGGATCACACATTCAGCAGCGTTCGCGCTTACTAGACTTACAAAAGTCAGAACTATAGGTGAACTTGATTCAGCTGAGGAACTTAATGCTGTTGACAGTGAAGATGGAAGAATGAAGTAATGTGATATCAGAGAAAGAGCTATTGGTGTATTTAAATTAATAAAATGTTAGTGTAGCACTACAGATTTCCGCGCACTTGAAGGTGCAGCATAAGAAAGCTCCAGATCAACAACCTCGGAATACATACTACAAAGATAGTCGTTGCTAACCCATGATTGGATACAACAAAAACTTTTAAAAACGTCAGGATGATAGAATTCTTATTTCTAACTTTTCAGCTACCTGATGCGCGAAGATAACTACGACGAACGATTCGAACTAACATACCGTGGTCACGTATCCATGAAAGGGAAGGCAGAACCCATGCAGACCTGGTTCCTGACCAAAAAGAAGATCTGAATTAATTAAACGACCTATGCAGAGCCAGAATTGCACCTGCCAGTAACTTACGCAAAAGTGTTCAAGAAGCCTACATGCCATGTGCCAAAAAATTGTCAGGTAGGTGAATGTTACACTGGCATGCAAGCTTGCTTACTTTTAGGCTAGTTTCTGGTATGTGTGTTTCTGACTTGAAGTATCTACGACCTAAACTATATATCGAAGAATTGAATGTTAGAATGCCTAAAATAAAAAGTCTTGGTAACTCTAAGTGTAGGTAAAATCTTTCAGTTTTATATTAGTACATAAAGTAAATGTTAATTGCACGCCTAAGGTAGATGTTAACCATCAATTTGATGTCAGGAGTGACGGAAATTCCGACTCATTTTCAGGGTCAAATTAAATTAGCTAGCAAAACTCAGCAGACGTGATCGGAATCAATATATAAACATGATAAAACAGAAACCAGTTAATTTGATGATAATTTATTTTTGGGTCAGCGATCGTTGGTAGTGTTGTTACATGAAGTATGAGTTGAGAAAATCTGTTTTTTTTTGTGTTTAATTATCCATACCCATCACGTATGTGTAGTTTACACAAATAAAAACAGATTTATGAACAGATGGGCAATTCTCGTAATTTTAAGAGCATTCACAGTCTGATCTCAGTCTCAATCTGTCAAAAATACCTCTAATTTCCCTACATTTTTGATAAGTTTTTGGCATTGTCGTTGAGATGAGATTGCGATTAGATTTTGAACGTTTTTAATTGCGGAAATTGGCCTTCTTATATTTGATGCAAATAAAGTACATTCGTTGACCTCAAAAGAAATTATCATCATTTTTTTTTTGTTTTATCATGTTTAGATGTCGATTCCCATAACTTCTGTCGAGTTTTGCTAGCTAATTTATTTTGACCCTTCATTTATTAATCAATGAATTACACGATCGGTTTATCTTCCATCTGACGAAAGTATCTGATCGGACGTCAAATTGATGGTGTTACCTCTGTCAGATGTTGTGTTCTGTACTTATTAGCAGGTAATAGTGTTGTGTCTTCTTTACTGATTTCTATTGTGATTAAAGGCCTATTTATAACGAGAGAGTTTTTTGTTCTTATGTTCATTATTTTTAGTTGTGAATTGTGATCAGAGGGGCAATTCTCGTAATTTTAAGAACGTTCACAGTCTGATCTCAGTCTCCATCTGTCAAAAATACCTGTAATTTCTCTACATTTTAACAAGTTTTTGACATTTGTTTGTCGCCGAGATGAGACCGCGACTAGATTTTGAACGTTTTAAATTAAGAGAATTGGCCTTCTGATGTTCTTGCTATTCTTCTAAAAGTGTCATCATTATCATAAGTCATTTATTTCAAAACAATATACATTTTGTAGAAATTTTACTAAAGATAAGATGTCATTTAATAATCTATATGAGGAATAAATACAATAATAAAAACAAAAAGACATAATAAAAAACCAACCTTTATACTGTAGCGGTATCTACAAATCTACAACGCCACATGCGAACAACACGTCATACTGACGTCACGTAAACGTCCTGCAACTCGCGAGCAGAGTTTACCGCGCAACTAGCATATATATAAACGCCCCGACATGAATCATTGGGCAGTTGCCCGTCAGACACAACACCCGTCTGGTCGGAGGATCCTCCCTTTTTTATGGCAGATTAGTGAACTTTACACCTTGTTCCTCATATCTCTATAATACATCAGTATTATTTATTAGCTTTCAAAGTGAGATATTCTATTTTCTTGATTGGTATCTTCTTGTGTTAAGGTGAAAGCGTCAGACTAGCCCGCAAAATTCAATTATTTTTCTTACGTTTTTTGCAATTTACAGGTTATTATCGAGTTGTGTGTTGTTCTGAATATAATTCGCGGCCGTAACAAATATTTATTTATAGAATTATAATCATAGAAATCATTAATCAACTCTAAGTTCACATTTCCCTATTGAATGACTCTTTCATGAAATCATGACATTTGAGGCCAAGTCTAACTTAAGGAGTTGTGTTATAATTATTTAGTCATATATGTTACGGTCGCAAATTAACACCAGCAAATTGTAAAAAAACGTAAGTAAAGGACATCATTCAAGTGTCGAATATTTTATACCGATAATTTAAAGTGCCGGTCAAAAAATTAAGTAGGTACTATTTTCTTACGGGGTCATCTTGAGCATTTTTTACTATTACAGCGAAAGTCTAAAATTAACCTCCCCGGCTGCTATTTGAGATTGAAAATGCCAAAAATCATTTTTTATAACAAATGTTTTAAGCATTAAATTAAAAAAAAACCAACTTTTCATTTAATTTAACATCCTGAACATGTTATAGCTATAAAATTGTTATTAAAATATGATTTTTGTGATTTTCGATGTAATAGTGAAAAGTACCCAACCATAAGACAGCAGTACTTTTTCTTCTTTTATTTTGTTTTCTGGCACTTTTTTTTCGGGTACGAAATGTATAATGTCCTTTTACCTTAGCGCATCCCCCTTAATCGATTGCATTTGTCTTTTCCAGTATTTATTAAACAAAATAATTACATTCCTAGAGAAGTTGAAGAATCTCAGTAATTTATTTTCTTACCTTAGCCCTATGTGGAAGGCCTAATGTAGACTTAATACTATTTAAATTATGTTGATAATATAAACTATATTCTACACTATTTACTATTGTTGCATTCTACGTTCTGTTGATTATTTAAATGTTTATTGTAATCTAGTCAATCTGTATTTAGTTGAAGCTTTAATATTTATTAAATGTTTTGGTGAAATCAATTCTACTTCAGAAATACTAACGGTGTTGTAATATGTAATATTATTTCTACTATTGTGATAAATATCCATGTCAAAATTATTAGAAATAAAAAATAAACTATTAGCTATTTTGCGTTTTATTGAGTATGGTATCACTTGTGATGTATTATGGTCAATTACAGTGCCTAAAAACCCTCTATGGAGTTCCACACCATCTTGTGACTATAGACAACGCTTCTGGATCTCATTCGACCGATACCGCTTTCTTTGGAAACCCTACAGTCTTTTCACACAGTTATTTTAGCTCTGACAGCAGCAACTCAATAGCAAATATACCGAGAACAAAAATCACTGTGATTTTGACAGACTTGTCATTCATTGGCTGCAACACAACAAGAACCTTATTGCAACGACAATAAACATCACTGTGATTTTGGCAGTGATGCAAAATATCTGTGGATAGGCTGTACTTGTCCTTGCATCCTCAATTGGCCATGCATTTACGTCAAATTTAACGTAACCTGTCATGTCTGTTTCTATTTTTCTTTTTGTGTGTTTTCGGTTTTTTCGTTCGTTTCTTGGTTTCTTGTGTTACGTTCCACTCCCACATTCGACTTTCTGATTCTATGACTATTCTCAGACATTCACATAGCACAATAAGTTTCGTCTATATAACAAGTTGTTTGTTGAAGTTATAATTTATGACAAACAAATAATCGGCAATCGGAACCAAACATTCGAAGACGTGGGACATCTACCAACCCGCATTACGCCCGCGTGGTGGTTACAGCCCACTCCCTCTCGAAGAGAGGAGGCCTGTGTCCCAGCAGTGGGAATATTAAAGGCTGATTATTCGGCAAGCACTTTTCATTCATCTGGAACTTTTGATAGTGTTAACTAACTTCTTTTGAGAGCAGTGGTAGCCCAGTGGCAACGGCCATGACTTACGAGTTGTAGGTCGTAAGTTCGAACCCAGACAGGCTCTTTACTTTCTGTAGTTTTTTCATCACTACTGCTCCCAGCATCGTGAGAAAGCCAACATGTCCTAGACCCAAAACTGGGAATACGTGTGACATGTAGGTACTAAACCATACTCAGCCTGCATGGTAGATTACAGCCCATTCCCTCTCACAGAAAGTACGAGTAGGCATGTGTCTCTGCGGCTCAGTTTTCCGTTTAATCACCCTATAGGCTAATTATACTAGCTACGCCCCACGGTTTCACCCGCGTAAGTTTCGATCCCGTGGGAATATCGGGATTAAAACTAACCTATGTGTTAATCCTGGTTATAACCTATATGCGTTTTGTGCGGGACAATAGACAATAACAGTGTAAATAGTGGTGATAACAGTGATAGTAGTGGACTCGATCGAACGAGCATATAATATATAATAGTGATAGTTATAATACGTCGTTAGAATCATAAGTAATTATAGTTGTATCTCACTGTTTGTTACGGACTTTATAGTTTATAGATACAAGTACCTACTTAGGGTAAGCGTTATTAGATTATCGAAAATTTTATGTCTTGTTTTCTACTGTTTTATATTTTTCCTAGATAGTTTGTAGTATGTAGAATCCAAAAACATATAATTTGTCATATGTTGTCATTTAAAATTATAGTGAAAAACGCGAAAATTGTCACGCGGCTCTCTTTAAGGTAAAGTTTCGCGGTACTTAACCTACTGTGCCGATTCCGACTTCACTCTTATTGGCTAAAATTTCGATGTTCTGATTGGCTGACCAATCACAGGCCCTACTTTTTCTTAGCCAAAATCGTATAAATTACGCGTCGGATTTCGGGCTCGACACAGTCGGCAAGCAGCTACAATAGAAGAAACAGGAAGAAAAGGAAAATAAAGAAGAACTATCAGAATCAAGAAGGCTTTTATTCCCCACCAACCCCAGCAACAAATGTGCACCCCGCACACGTTTCAAATTCCATCCAAATCTGTTCAGTAGTTTTGGCGTGAAAGAGTAACAAACATCCATCCATCCATCCATCCATCCATACAAACTTTCGCATTTATAATATTAGTAGGATAGTAGGAAATAGGATAACCGCCTTCCATCACTGACGGCACCAAACCTTTTTTTACTAGAGCCGACATTGGCATGGTATTTCCATAACAAGCGGCACAGTTAAGGTAACGGTGTGGTGTCTGATCGTGTTACGTATTTTTCAGCACGCAACTATTATATTTATATTTTGGGTTCAACAACCGATGTGAGCTGGAGGCATTATTAATATTATGTGGTACAATATAACTGTTATTATTGGCGACGACCCATGTACGGGCTTAGGAGTAAAGGTCATGAGTTCATGACGTCAAACCATTCACATCCTTCTCTTTTCCACCTCATTATGGAAAGTTTTGTCAACATTTCTATCATCGTCATTCAGTGGAAAGACGTCCAATGCTGGTCATTGGTCTCTCCCAAGCGTCACTACAATAGCCTGGGGGCTTCACACCAGCTTTTATAACAGGGCAAAGTTGAAATGCACTGCTTTTTTGTAGTTAGTCATAGAACGAAAAAATTCAAATTCTGCCCTGCTATAAGAGTTGGTGGTAAGCCCCCAGTCCTGCTCCTTCTTCATCCTGCAGATGCTCGCGACCCTCAGTAGGCCATCATAGATTTACGGACGACGGGACGTAGTAACGTTAGCGAAAGAAATTGCTTCCAAACCAACTCCATTTGTCCAATTAAATCACAATTGACAGTTGTATGTCATTCTTTGGCATTTGTATGAAACGGCTTTAACACGCCAATTAATTGACGTCATGTGTCAATCCTCTCACAGAGAGGAGGCCTGTGTCCCAGCAGTGGGAACATTATAGGCTGATTATATATTTATATATGTGTCAATTTGATAAATAATTATTTTCCCTGACTGCACATAGGCCTACGCATATCCTTTATGTATACAAGCTACTGTTGTTACAATGGAAAATTCTACAGCAAAACGGACACAGAATGCCCAACATTTATATTTTAAAGCATTTTATTAATATCAGTCATTTGTTTCCCACTGCTGGGCAAAAGCCTCCTTAACCTCCTTCCACTTATTCCTATCTATTGCTATTGATATTTGGCCAATCTTTTAGAAAAGAGTCGAGTTTGTCCCGCTATCTTAAACTGTGCCTGCCGCCATATAAATATATGCATATAAATATATATTTTTCTGTTCGTTAAATAAATTAAAACTACAGTCTCCTTTTAAAATATCCATTACATCTTGCTTCTGCGCATTATCTAATTCTACTAATACATCAACCTGCCTAGCACCTTCCATGTTTTTTTTCTGCAACAACGGCTACATAATTTGTTCGCTTGATATTAGCGAATGCCTAAAAATATCAGTGATGTGGAATGTTGTCTGGCGACCTCCACCATCCGTTGGTTCGAACTTGACGACCAACGAAACAAGTTTTTGTAATCTTCTTACTTTTAGAGATCCTTGTTAAGGTCCTTTTGTGATGGTAAGTCATTTTGGTTCTTGATTTTTGCAGTTCTTCGTTCTGAAAATTCTCATCTTCATCGTCAAGATCTTGTCTTTGTGTTTAAAGAAGGAAGAAAGAAGGCGTTCTTGACACCTGTCAGTTTCATACAAACGAATACTTGTTTTGCGAATTTGTTCTTCATTAGCTACTAGTAGTTTATCTAGAATCGTCGCACTGACAGATGTGAGGAACGCATTCTCTCGACGGCCGGACGTAGTTATCTAACATGATTATGAACTAAGAATTTTACCAAAATAAAAAAAAAAAACAAGAAAACCAACATTTAATATCTTAAAACAGCCCCATAATCTTAAAATAGCTTGACTTAGCCATTACGATCTTCCAAAATGAGCATAGATATACAAGATTTCAACATTTTTGGTAAGTATTACAAAACTCAAATCCAAAAATGTATGCATACGCAAAAAAGAAAGTAAAAGTAGATCAATTAATATTACGACCATATTTTCTAGTCTGTTTTAAAAAATATTTCTCCAACATTCTCACATACCTAAGCTTTACTCCGGCAGACCTCAAAACGCGTCGGTTTGTTTAACTGTGCTCACGCGCACATTTCAGAAGCTCGGCCAATGACTGGTCGTCGACTGGTACCTGTTTCATGTTTGGCCCTTTTCTCGAGTTCACGTATTTCGAATTATTGGAATTCTGGCAATATTTTTGTTTGTGTTATGATATTTGTAAAGTGTGACGTCACACTTTAAGAAAATAGATAGCCTCCTCCAACTCCAGAGAAAGCCATCTATTTTATTCTATTTCTTATTATGGCAAGCAAAGCTTTTTTCGATCATATGCCAAAATCTAAAAAGAAAATTGGAAAAGCAAGTGTGCATAATAAGGAGGCCATTAAAGTGTGACAAGGGCGGGAAGAGAATAAGCTTCTTGTCGTCACATGTATAAATCTCGAGGTTTGAGATAAGTATTAAAACTCAAAACTTCAATTCTTAACGAAAGTTTTTAGAATATTGCCAACTCTATAACTATAAATCTTTAAATAAAATAGCAAAATGACGTCCCACCATGGTCACATAAATAAAACAACCTGTGACAAGGACAAAAATTATGAATGACCTCTTATCAGATCTTGTAGACATTTTTGAGATGTACCTATGAATTTTTCCGCTTGGTTCTTTACCTCAGCGACACACGTGCCGTTCTGTTTTTATTACGACGTAGCTATTTATACATTATAATACCTAACACTCGATTAATACTCGCATTGTTCCACACCTTAAAGTATTGTTACAAAACTAGTCACACCTTTAACAACAAAATCTATATATTATTATGTCTAAGTGTAGGTATTTAACATACGGTCACGCGAGCTGTGAGTTGATCTTTATTAATAAATAAATCCATTGTCCATTAAACAGTATCTCTACATACATATGTATGGCGGGGGACAATTTCATCGAACCATCTGAGAGCCTTCATGCCCGGGCGTTTGTTACCGTAGCCGACTTGGAAATCTCTAAATAGACTTCGAACCCACGTCGGTCAGAGCAAACACAATCTGAACAGATGGGGGTTCACCGACGGCTCAGATCTCAAGTGCGTATGCGGTATCTCCCCACAGAAAATGGCCCAACTTCCATTCGATACTGCATGCCCTGTCACCTGTGCACGGGTCTTATGACTACGTCAATGAGCGCAGTTCTCGCTGCAAAATTTTAAAAGGTAAGGAAAAAATATGTTTTAAGTTTTTTTTTTTAATAATTTTTACTTATTTAAATGAGTTTATGAATAAAGTGCCTGCTGATAAAGTACCAAATTTTCACTTACTACAATGTCGAATAATATAAAATACAAAACAAGTTTCCAGAGGTACCTCATAACGTTACAATTTATTTTGACATTACTAACTCAGAGTTAACGGAGTTAACTCTCCCACATCGGTGGGTTTAGGTAATCTTACTATCCCTACTAATATTATAAACGTTAAAGTTTGTATGGATGGATGCATGTTTGTTACTCTTTCACGCGAAAACTACGGAACGAATTTGAATGAAATTTGGCACACAGATGGTTTATAACTAGGATTAACATATAGGATACTTTTTATCCCAATATTCCCACGAGATCGGAACTTATGCGGGTAAAACCGCGGGGCGCAGCTAGTATTTAATAGTTTAACTCTAGGTTTCCCTCTAACTCTCGGTGGCGCAAGATGAATTCTTTGATAAGCCCTAAGTTAGCTGTTAACTCAGAGTTATATAGGATAATCCATGAACGCGCAAGTGAGCCTAAGAAGCCTAGCAAAAAAAAAAAAACAGCCGGAAAGAATATTTAGCTTAGCTTAGCAATGTGGTTGGGTCGGGGACAGAAGCTAGTGTATAGAATAAATGTATCTATAGCTTATACTAAAGTACCTAAACACATACCCAAAAGGGTTTAACTTGGTCAATGTGAACCATCATTACGCTTTGTTGAACCTAAATACTAGTTCCTTTTACAGATCTTGACTATGTTAGGGCTAAATCCATACTAATCTATACCTATACTAATAATAAAATTGAAGAGTTTGTTTGTTTTTTTTTTTTTGTTTGTTTGTTTGAACGCGCTTATATCTGAAACTACCAGTTGGATTTGAAAATTATTTTTGAATTTGATAGCCCCATTCTTGAGGAAGGCTATAGGTTATTTAACATAACGGTTAGACTCTTAGGTGCCTAGCAGAAATAAAAACAGTGAGAAAGAACGCTAAGCGAAAACAAAGTAAAAGCGCGGGCGATGCGATGCGACGGGGTAGGTCGGAGGAACAAAAAAATTCACGAGGACGAAGTCGCGGACAAAAGCTAGTATTATAAATCGTACTTCCTACTAATATTGTAAACGCGAAAGTTTGTGAGGATGAATGAATGAATGGATGGATGTTTGTTACTTTTTCACGCAAAAACTACTGAATGGATTTTGATAAAACTTTACAGTAATTTAGCTTATGCATTAGAATAACACATAGGATACTTTTTATCCTGATATTCTTACAGGATCGACACTTATGCGGGTGAAACCACGGGTGCTGCTAGTATAAAGGGAACGCTGTCTGTATTTCTGTTTGTTACCTTTTCACGCCTTCACAGCTGAACAGTTTTCAATGTAATTTGACATACAGACCATGACCATACGATCTATTCTGTAAAAATCTCTCCGTGAAACTTAGGTGAGGTGAGCTTGAAGTGATTTGTCAATAGTGTCAATCCAAGAGAGCTCACTTCAGGAGACTAGCCTTCGGCGCTGGAGATATTATAGTGCACAAGTGTGCACGCAGATACAGGTGCACTCCCTCCTCCCTCACTCTCATAGTCCGATGGGACGGCAATCCGGCACGACCGGAGAGAAATCAGGCGCAGGACCAATGGCTGAACGTGCTTTCCGAGGCACGGGGTTATCACACCGCCAACTTCCTAACTCCGCTCTGTGACTAAGAAATTCCGAATGGAAAAACTCAATAACTCTGCCCGACCCGAGTCGAAACCAGGACCCCACGCTCAGCAGTCGCGCTTGCGACCGCCAGATCAACGAGGACTATAGGATAGTTTTGATCCTAGGGATTCAAGGGTTTTGATCCTAGGGATTCAAGGGTTTTGATCCTAGGGATTCAAGGGGATTACGAAGAATTCGTTAAATCGAGGAATTCGTTAAATTGAGGTACAGATCAGGGCAGGTCAACCTACCCGAAACTGTCAAATTTTCCCAATCAATCTTGAACCTTAATACTCTAGCGATAAATTTGAAAATCTATTAAAGAAATTTGACAGATTGTAGTAGCTTGATGTGCTGGCATCTGTACGTTATATTAAGGTTGCACTGTATTTTTAATGCATCCAAAAAGTCAGTTTTATACAAGAAAATATACAAACGATCTACACTACTTATCCATTTCGCAAAAATATTCTAAAAAAAAAAACAGTAATTAAAAACTAGATACCTCCCAAAGGTCTCTCTGAACGAATATGAATCATAGCCATTTTCTATCTCCCGACAGGGAGGGAGAGGGATAGGGAGGTAGTACGTTCCCGTGGGATAATTTTCTACCTCCAAGTGGGCGAAACCGCGCTCCAATACTAGTAGACTATACAGGGTGGCAAACCTGTTACCATGGATTCAGCACATGATTCTAAACACCCTCACGTCGATAGATTTCATCAGTTATTAAAAAAAAAGTTAGCTGTTCTATACATTTTGACCGCGTAGGTATTGCATTTTCCTATGAAACAGCAGATTCTTTTTTGTTAACCGACAGAAAATTTCTACACCAGAGGCCTTACCACGAGCTCTTAACGCGATCCAGTTTAGGCTGTTGGAAAGAGACAGAGCTATACAAGTCGTCTAGCGCCATCTCGATCCCTGAGCGTAAACTGGATCGCGTTAAGAGCTCGTGGTAAGGCCTCTGGGGGTCTAAAATTATGTGCTTAATTCATGGTTACAGGTTGCGCGTCGATGTCCCTGTCACCCTGTATTTCTTTATTGATTAAATAAATAACCGTATAAGTAACACAAATATTTTTTCCATATCTGTAGTTGACTTTGAATAAATAACAAGCGGGCTTGCGGCTGATTATGGCTATGTACCATATTCGTTCAGAGAGACCTTTTTATGGGAGGTATCTAGTTTTTAATTACTGTTTTTTTTTTTCAGAATATTTGCTAAATTGATAATTAGTGTAGATCGTAACTGACTTTTTTGATGCATTGAAAATACAGTGCAACCTTAATATAACGTACCTCAATATAACGAATTCTTCGATTTAAGTAATTCTTCGTTAACCCCTTGAATTGTCCATAAGAATCAATGTAAAATAATACCTTTACATTGCGAAGATTTTTTGCGAACAACCTCTTTATAACGAATTTTCAACTATCAAAAAAAAGTGTAAACCTCTAATTAACGAATGTTGTCAATCTAAAACCTTTTATATAAAGGTTTCGTAATAGTATGTGATTCAGTCGCGACAGGTTTCGACACGTTTTTATCTCTTTATAACAACTTTTAGACCAACCTAACTTCAATATAACAAACCTCAGTTTAACGAATTACTTGATATATTTACTTGTTCCCTTCCGATTTGTTATATAGAGGTTGCACTGTATGTGGATACATAATTTAAATATATGCACATCATCTCAGCTGCTTAACCTTTTCCCAACTATGTCGGGGTTGGCGTCTTGGGTTGGCTTGGAGTCTAACCTGATGCAGCTGAATACCAGTACCTATTTTACATGAAGCGACTGCCTATCTGTTTTGCGAGCAACACAGAGCACATTACTCGCAGATCTGAAAGGTTCTGGAGTGGCGACCGCGTACCGGAAGACGTAGCGTTGGAAGGCTTCCCACAAGGTGGACCGACGACCTCGTGAAGGCCGCAGGAACCCGTTGGGTGCGAGAAGCACAGAACCGGTCGAAGTGGAGGTGTTTGGGGGCGGCCTATCTGACAGTAATTTACACAAAGTAAAGCGCCTATCTGGGTTCGAACCTCCGACCTACAACTGTAACGCTCTTTACTTGGGTAAATCCACCGAAAGAAACATTCGTGCCGAACACTGTGCAGTACAGTGTCGCACAGTGCCGCACACTGGTGGAATCGAGCCTTTAGAAAGACAACCTAATCTATTCTTCTATACTAATACATATTATAAAGAGGTAAAATTTGTTTGTTTGTTAGTTTGCATGTAATTAGGTAATCTCTGGCAATACCTGTCGGATTTGAAAAAAAAATTGCTACGATTGCCCAATTCTTGAGGAATTCTATATATTACATCACGCTAAGACTCGTAAGGAGCCGAGCAAAGAGAAAAAAAAGTTAGAAAGACTGTTAAGCAAAAACGAAGGACTAGCGCGGACAGGGGATTCTATGCGACAGGGTTGGTGAAAGAACAACAAATTTCACGCAGACAGAGTTGGAGGCAGAAGGAAGAGTAATAAATAAATAGGTAACACGTGAATGTAGACATTCCGACATTTATTGCGATTATTATTTCATACTTGCAAAAGTACAATGTGAAGAAAGAAAATATTTTTAATTATAGTTTTTACACAATTGCACGACATTGCTTGAATAACAAACATTAATTATAATAGTCATAACCGTGTTATGTTTTACTGCGGGTTTTAGCCCATATAAAAAGTTAAATAATATTATGAAATTTTAATGCACTTCTTTCACACATTAATTATTTTTAATTTTATGAAAATTCCTTATTAAGAAAAATGTAACCGTTGTTTGTAATTTTGTGAGTCCTCCGGCGCATTGTAAATGCGACTTAATAGCGGGGTAATTAAGGTTTTAAGTCAAATAGAGTGTCTTAATAAGTCGGTTACCTTGGCAACGTTTTAGCTGACTAGTTGTTTATTATAAAGACATCAACGCGAACGACTAGATGAAAAATATTAAACAGGTTTTTATTTATTGCATAAACAGTAGAATTGAGTACAAAAACTTTCTTTACTCATATTTTTAAATATGCTAAGTTTTGTTTTATGTAATATTTATATATTTTTAAAGTTTATTTTTACCATTTTTTATGTAACTGTTTTGATATAATCGTTGTGTAAGGCAGCATTTCGGGCACTTTTTTTTCTTCATTATATAAAATTTTAAAATGTACGAAGAAAATTAAAACGAGACTGCAAAAAAGTGTACTCCTGCGCATGTGAAGGCGACCGAGGTGGCAATGTGTTTCTTTTTGGTGTAAACGGACTTAACCGCCAAAATCGCACAAGGGAAATTTTACCTACTGAAAAGAAAGTTAAGGTCGAAAATCGTGTATAACAGAAACAATTAACTTGACAGTGTGAATGGAGAAGGCTCGTCAACCACCACTCATTTGAGAAACTGCCTCAGTCCGCGACAAGCGTTCGTCGTTGCTGCACGCATGCGCGATCTCTCCTCATTGGCCAATTTGAATTTCGGATCCGAACGTTCTAACCGTCCGACCAATCGCGTTCGATCGTTTGATTTCTTTTCGCGTCCACTTTTTGCATGTACGTTGTGTTCCGTTATTGTGAACTGTGCTTGTGACATTTGAAGACAGTGTATATTAATAACGGCTGATTATTCTATGCCAGAAGGTCGGATGTTTTCTCACGTTTTCTGGTAAGATATTTAAGATATCATTTGCTGTTAATTGTATCATGCGTCTGTTTTTGTGTGGATGACTCTTATCTGCATTCACACGCTTGTTGCTTGTTTGTGACTACGATTTCGAGATACCTTCGTTTTGAAATTGTTACGACAATTTCATTGCCATGGCTGCAATTTTCTTGCGTACGCACAGTAATTAGTCTAGCTTTAAACAACGATACCCACATTTTTATGTGTATGGTATTTCTATTTATTTTAATTTCCAACAGTGAATATTTAGTTATCAGACTTAGGTTTATACATACAAATGTTTGATTAAATATATTTCTGCTGAGATCATCAGCCGCGGTAAAACGTGATATTTAAATACCTACCAATCGAAATGACCTCATGAGACGAAGCATGAGGTTCACATCACTAGTTAATAAAAAGCTTTGTGGTGTTGCGCATCATTAATTGAGTACATTAACCGACTGTGGAACAACGGAGGGTGATGATTTACGATCCTTAGATCAAGGTTAACATAGTGCTAATGAACTTTTCCATACTAATTCTACATAATATTAAAAACGTGAAAGTTTGTATGGATGGATGGATGGATGTTTGTTACTGTTTCTTTCTTTTACTGAACGGATTTGGATGAAATTTGGAGTACCAGTGGTTTATAACGAGGATTAACATATAGGATACTTTTTATCCCGATACTCCCACGGGATCGAAACTTGTGCGGGTGAAACCGAGAGGCCCAGCTAGTATTATTATAAATACGAAATTTACGATGTTTGTCTGTCGGTCCTTCTACACACCTTCTACCCACCTACACACACGGATCTTAATGAAATTTGATAGAGAGAAAGCCAAAAATGTGCAAAAGGACATAGGCTACGTTTCATCCTGGATTGCAAACGAAGTCGCGGGCACAGTTGGTTTACACTAACATTATAAAGAGAAAAGATTTGACTTTTTCTATGTTTATTTGTTACGCATTCACGCTAAAACTGCTGAAGGGATTTGGATGAAATTTGCCAATGGGTAGACTATGACCTGGATTAGGATATAGGATATTTTTATACCGATATGCCTACGGGATCATGACTTATATGGGTGAAACCGCGGGGCACAGCTAGTTTATAATAAAATATTTTTTTAGCTTAGTTCGAGGTATAATAAATAATAAAGATTAAATACCTGCTGACTCAGCATACGTGTGTTTTGAACAAAAACAAAAGACTGCGTTAGTTTAGACTTAAGATAGTTCTTTTCATTAGCTTGTCGATAGCAATCTAAATGGACTCTGCCCAGAATTCGGCCACTTGTTTGGCGCCATCACCAGCGTCTCCGCGTTGGAGTGTAGATGTGGTGCTGTTCCGCAAACGATGGGACACTTAGTATCGTGTCCTGCATGTCCTGTCAGCTACACATTACAGGAGCTGATGGACGCTGGTGATGTCGGTGATCTATCGACTAAAGAAAGTTATAGATAATTTATAATATTTTTAATGTGCAATCGCTACTTTTTACTACATAACTGAGGTAGTAAAAATTTATCATAAGAAACGATTTCACACTCTCCAAGAATGAGACAGATTATACATCAGCCAGAGGGGCAATTCTCGTTATATTAAGAACATTCACAGTCTGATCTCAGCCTCAATCTGTAAAAAAAACAGCTAATTTACCTACATTTTTGACATTGATTGTCGCTGAGATGAAATTGCAACTAGATTTTGAAAATTTTTAACTACGGGAAGCGGCATACCATTGATTAATGGCAAAGTTGGCGACAAATACTATATTTCCCTTTTATTAATCAATCAAATTTTGGTTTTGAGATTGTCAGACTGTTTTCGAGAGCAATGGAAGCTCCTTTTCTTGACGACGCGACTTGAACGTAAACCCAAAAGACCTCTATGTACCAATACCTAGCATAAACAGCGTTAATACACGTTGTACCAATTTAAACATTTGTCGGAGTAGAAAATATGAATCTTTTTACATAAACTTTCTGAATCAATATAATTAATGAACCGTTTTATTAAACTGAAGATTTGCAGTTTCTTTGCCTCTTGTTGTAATAATATTCAGCTTCAGATAACAGGCAAGGAGCTAGCAACATTTCGTCTCACGCAATCTCGCTATAAATCATATTTGACCGCTATTGTCATACCTATGCAGTTTTGAAACCACATTGACAATCTCTTTAAAAGCGTATTGACCTTTTTGAAAGAACAAATTACTTTTTGTAAGATCTGAAATGAAGATTCCGCGTATAATTTGTAGGTACTGGGTTGAAATATAGCTAACAAAACAATTTCGATTTAATTAAAGGTAAATCCACCATTTTCCAGCTTATTCTAACGTGTTATTTATGTTGACAAATAGTTACATCAACGACATCTTAGGCTAGATTCATAACACTATAATATGTCCATAAAACCAGTCGCCGGTTTTATTTGTACTTGTTTTTGATAAACTATTCAACCTGCCTGCCTTTGCCTGGATTTGTGCCGGGATGATGACAATAGGCTGGGTATAATATAACTGGCTGGCTGGCTGGCTTAATCATAACTGGTGAAATGTAGGTTTTCTATGGGTATAACTCTGCTTAACCCTTCGGGTAGCAGGCGTGGTTTTATGTGGTGTTGTATTATTATTTATTATTTTGACGACACGGTTGGCGCAGTGGCTGAGCGATCGACTGCTGCGCTGCATGTCGCGGGTTCGATTCCCGCACGGAACAAATATTTGTATTGCCTACAGGTAGTTGTTCGGTCTGGCTGTTTGTGTATATGAGTTTAAATGTTTGTAAGCGCACCCACAATACAGGAGTAATTCCTAGAGTGGGGCAACGTTTCTTATAAAAAAAAATTAATATATCGATACCTCCTAAGTATAATGAGTCAACTGACATTATAGTTATTTTATAGGAGAGTGATTTGAAGGCAAATCGTTTATATTTTAATGAAATCAAATTAATTCGAAATAAAGGAAATGTTTTTTTAATAAAAATTGTAAGCTCTTCCTTTGGTATAAAATGATTTTGCTGATTTTTGTTTTTAAATGACATTTTATGTACATGACTTGGTATACGCCGGCGGGACTCAATAGTGAAATGGTTTAACTACCAGTTATATTCATGTACGTTGTACACCAAAATCCATCGTTTACACCAAAATCACATGAAATATGATTGTCATTTTATTAATATAATTTTACTTTTGTTTGTTTCTGGGGTTTTCTGTCTCACTTAATAATAAAAAATGTTGAAATTATATCACTTGACTCATTATACTAGGAAAGTACTTAGCAATGTTAACATTTGAAACCTCAACGTATACTGGACCAATGTAATTTACCGAAGTTTTTTATTAGTATTTTTTTTTGTAATATCTTACGATATGTGGGATTAATAATAGCTAGGAAGAAGAACAAGAATCATGAACCAATAACAACTCGTTTTGAAGAATCAAAATGTATTTTTCGCCATAATTAAGTAGGAATATCTTTCTTTACTAAAAGCTACAACGTAAACAAATCACTATTAAAAAAAATATCAATGTTCCATCATTAAAGTTTCATAAAAAACAACAAACAATCAATCATAATAAAAACTAAAACAGGTACTTCTTTAGTAGGTCAATAAAAATAATAAGAACTTAAAATGGTAACTTACGTTAAACAATAATAAAAATTATAGAAATTAATGACGTAACAGTCTAGGCATTTCTAATGCTCAAAAAATAGTTATAAGGTTTAACAAATTAGAAATCAGTCAGAATCGCTGTCGTTAGATCCATTAGAATTAGTTGAAATCAATTAATTTATTAAAAAATAAATGAAATTCCTATTTTTCACTATAATTAAGTACGAATTTCTTTTTAACATAGTAGCCTTACTAAAAGCTACAAGTAAAAACAAATCAACATTTAACAAATTATCAATGTATGGAACATTGATAATTTGTTACCATTTTTAGTTCTTATTATTTTTATTGACCTACTAAAGAAGTACCTGTTTTAGTTTTTATTATGACTGATTGTTTGTTGTTTTTTATGAAACTTTAATGATTGAACATTGATATTTTTTTAATAGTGATTTGTTTACGTTGTAGCTTTTAGTAAAGCTATTATGTTAAAAAGATATTCCTACTTAATTATGGCGAAAAATACATTTTGATTCTTCAAAATGGTAACTTACGTTAAACAATATTAATAAAAATAATAGAAATGAAGAACACAACAGTTTAGGCATTTCTAATGCTCAAAAATATAAGGTTTAACAAATTAGAGATCAGTCAGAATCGCTGTCGTTACTGAGCCGCAATAAACTTGTATCATACTTGTATCGATGCGTCCCCCCTCACGCCCCGCGTACACTGGTACAAAGTTATTTAGATCAGTTTACAATGTACGATTTTAACTGATGTTGAAATTGATTTAGTATACGTGAAATTATCTCGGTAATTATTGTTCTTTTTTATTTTTTTTTAACACAAACGTTAAGATCACGATTTATCATGTACCTTTATATAAAAATATAAAAATACCTAAATTTGTTAGTTGACTCAGTGTACTTAGGAGGTATCGATATTATACCGATTTGAACTATCAATCAACCCTTGATAACTTACTTACCCTATTGCAGTCCACTGTTGGACATTCGGGCAATAACGTAGTATATTAATATACAAATTGAACTTCGAGTCAAAACCTCCTACCCACTGTGCGATATATGATCCCTTCCGATACCACATACAAACTGTTTTGCAAAAAAAAACAACCGACTTCCAAAAACGACACTACAAAGTGAAAAATAACTTTAATATCGGAAGTTGGTGTCATTGGGTTCGCATTTTTGTTGTTTGCCACCGACTTCCGAAATTAAAGTTATTTTTCACTTTGTAGTGTCGTTTTTGGAAGTCGGTTGGTTTTTTTTTTCAAAAAAGTTTTTATTTTTCACTTTTAAGTTGCAATTTTTACCAGTAATTTTGGTTTAAAAACCAAACTACTAAACCGTTTTTGATAAAATTTCTATGGGACCATTTCAGAAGTATCTCCTTTCGAACAAAAAAAGAATTTTTCAATTCGGTCCACAATTGGCGGAGTAATCGCGTAACAAAAACACACAAAAAAAAACATCGTTAATTGAGAACCTCCTCCTTTTTCGAAGTCGGTTAAAAAAAAGAAGATGTTAGCTGAAATTAAATTCCGCAAACAATGATTACTGCACGTCAATTATAGCATAAGGTGAAGACTTTAACTACAGTCGCCTGAACGTCGATAGTAGCACTTTGACCTTGTACTGTTCTAGCTTAGTAAGGACTTTCAATAGAATAGGAGGCCAGCTTATACAGGTTTTGTTACCACTAACATGAGGCTTACTGTACTACGTGTTAACTACAGTTACTAATTCACGTTATCATAATTATAATTACTAACAATTATCTTTCTGCCGTCTTATCCTTAAGGTCATCACCATATGTTGGATATGTTCCAGTAAGTATACGTGCGACTACTGACCCGGATGTAATGGGGATAAGCAGGTGTATAGGTGTTAGTGTGTAAGCCAAGTTAGTTTGATTAAGTGAAGGATTGGGGTAATGAGGAAAGATTAATTAGCATTGGTTTTGTATGCATTGTTGATACTGATCAAGCAGTTGGTCATTATTTTATTGTGATGAACTGATGAGTGAAGATATTTTAAGGTTTATATTTAATTTGCTTTTTTGTTACAATGACACGTTTATTTTTAAATATTAAACACTACCAGCATTCGCGAGAATGCAGTGCGTCTCACGAATGCACCCGGGGTGATGGGCAAAGACGGTCACTGACTGGACGTCTGAGGCTATTGCCGTTGAGGTAGCCCACGGCAAAGTGGTGGACAATCTGATAACGTTTGCCGTGCCAACATGGCCAAAGATCGCACAAAACAGGAAGGTTTGGAAGGAAAAAGGGGAGGCATTTGCCCAGCAGTGGGACACATCATACCCTAACAAAAAAAAAAAACATAAACACTGCCTCGTCCACACTGGAAATTTTAAATAAACAACCAAACCCGGAACAATACTTTCTGTAGGTCATAGAAATATTTTAAGAAACAATCTATTTTGGGGAGACATAATAAGTCATCGTCTATAATTAATTTATATTAAAAATCAATGTAATTAATAAAAAAAACGTGTGCAGTCGGGGGGCCCCCGTTACGAACGAACTCCATTATGCTATTCTGTGTACCCTCCATATTGTAAATCCAGTGTATCGCCATGATCCTCATACAATCCTTCAAGCAACACTGGCGCAATCCGAATCATCTTCAATCTCCTGCCCATTTATTTTCGGGGTCGGTGCAACATATCTTTTTCTTCCAAACTTCTCTATTAGCCGTCATCTCGGTAGTCACCCCCTTTCTAACCATATCATCATTCACACAGTCCATCCGCCGTTTCTTTGGTCTTGTCCTACTTTTAAGCCATCGACATTTATACCTAAAAAACCTCCGTAAAACTGACGCAGTCCAAATCAAGCTGTTTGGTTCTCCTGGGAGCCCAAAGATACTCGCACGCACTTACACGCACACTCATAAATAACAGGGAGACAGAGAGAGGGAAAGTCGCGTGGAAGAAGCAAGAAAGAAGAAAGAAAGAAAATACGTTTATTTGCGGTAAACATGACGCAAAAAAGAACATAAAAACAAAATAAAGAAAAAAAACAATAAATAATGGTTGATATGCGTCACATCCACGCAAAACGGCTATCGCTCAGCATTATGCCGCGACCCTATGCAAGGCAGAGCCAGCAAGCAAGGAACATTTCGCTTTTTCCTTCCGTGAAGATTTCTACCAGACAACTCCTACCGCAAGCCACGTTAAAGAACTTAGTTCCAAAAGAGAAATAAAAACATTACCTCATTAATTCAGCAGCTGTGTACAAAATGACAAATTCGAGCACAAACGACCCTGCACACCTATCACTTTGATCTGATCAACATACCGTATCGCTTTCAAAACAAAGGTCGCATTTACACAACCAACTTTAATGTTCTGCTGACATTCTAACACACGCTACCTGTAATATTATTTAATATTCCGTCCACTTTTAACACATGTTCACGAAACAGGAGTTGAGACATCTTTCGTTGAGCAACTCGTTAGAAATGGCCTTGGTGCTAAAGTCTTGAAAATAATTGACATTTAAAAATTAAATTTTATTTTTATTGTAAGTTTTAATTATGTATGTAAATTCGTACTTTTAGTTACATTTAAAATGTCTTGAATAATCTATAGACATTAGTATAATGAATGACTGACAAATTGACAATCTTATGTCCATGTATTTATGTATGAGTTTCAAAAGATATTTTGTACATTCAAGTGATATTTTGAAAGAACTGGATACATATATTTACATAATAATTGTTCAGTCTTTTTTTCTGTCAATTGTGTCACTTAAAATATGGACAACAATTCAATGTCTATCACAGACTTAGTTGCATACTTAAAACTAAACTAAAGCTATGCTTACATCGCGTTTACGAAGTATACTAGGATTGAAAGGTCTTCCTCAAGTTGCCAACACTTTATCGGTCGGGCAACTTCTTATTGGGTTTTTCCATTTGACATTGCTCAGTAGCCGCCCGTAGTCTGAATTTGTGCCCGGTTGATGACAATGGGCTCGCTGCCTATAAAATGGGACATAAACATACCTGGCGAAATATGAGAGTACTATTAGTTACACCTCTTTATAACCATTTAGGGAATACAGTCACGACACGTCAGTCACGTCACGTCACGTCAGTTACGTTCTTTATAAAAAAACAATTTCGTAATTTTAGATGCAAATCTTGGAAAACAGACTGCCAAACTCATGGCAATAAGCAATTTTAAATTGAGATCAAGATTGAAATGCCTGTGCCAACTTCATTCACGTAGTATAAAAATAAAATGCCAAAAACTGCTTATTCCCTTCGGCATTCTATTATCCAGCTGTCCAACGAAACGAAATAGTTACCCAAAGTTTCTTTTGTCATAGTGACGTAATGTCTTCGACCAAAGGTTTATTGTCACTTGTCCCATTGAAAGCTGTACAAACACTTTCTTTGCTATACAGGCTGATTCGTTGAGATGGGTCAGTGTGGACATCTAAAATACCTGCCTGTTGTGCCTACCTACGTGGTTGAGTCGCATATTTTCCCCCAGCTCGTTATTTTTTGTGATTGTTCTTTCTCTGAGTCATGTTTACTGGAAATAAAATTATTTTCCTTGTCTCATTCTTTCTATAAGTGTTCATATACGCGAGCGAACCGCATCAAAGGCAACTACTGTCGACGCAGGTCGACGGCTGCAGTTGACTCGATTTGATTACTTAGAGGTAGAGAAATGTAATCTTACGAACTACGTGTAGAGTGTAGTTTAGGGTTTAAAACCACATAGGATTTAAAAAAAAAAACTCGTTGACAACTCAGGACTCGAACGGTAGTTATCTCTTCTATACCCAACTATGCTGGGGTTGGTTTCCAGTCTTACAAGATGCAGCTGAATACCAGTACCTATTTTACATGGAGAAACTGCATATCTGACTCCCATAAGCCAAGGCTCTCAATTTACTTCCAAATTACCAAGGGGTATCGTGTTACAATATTGATGATCGAAAACCTTTATCTGCAGTTTTTCTTAATACTAAAATCGACGTCATGGTTTCTAAGAAACAGTTTATCAAACACTTTCGGATTTTTCCATTCTGACCCATCGCAATGAATCAACCTGTATACAAACAGACTAACTGTAGTCAATTGTAGTATTATCAATGTTTATGTAATGTAAGTGTTAATTTGTTGTGTAACGTGCTTTAATTGTTCACTTCGCTGAATTAGAGAAATGTTTTAATTTTGCTCTTATGCTGGTAGTGTTTTGTTTTCGTTTGTTTTTGTTACATTGTAGACATTCTTTCACTTTTGTGTAGTTGATGATGAAGATGAATGATAGTAAATTTACACTAGTTTTTAATTTTTTGAAAGGCTGAGATGACTATTATTTCTTAGGCCTGGTATACACGGTGCAATTTGAATGCCTGGGACTATGTGGGCAAACTTGCACTGTCTAAACAGTGTTTAACTTTAAACAATGTAAATCATTTGTTGCTTCCATTTTATTATATGTCACAAGAAAGAAAGTTGCATCGTGTAATGGGGCTTTATTTTCAGATTATAGAAGCCCAATCAATTACAAAGGTTATCTTATGTAAATTTTTTTGATTGGCTATTGTTATATCGAGCAACCAATCATTATTAGTTAACGTTCGATTTCTCAGTTGACTTTTATTGTATTTTTATTATCCTATATTGCCTCATTGCTGGACAATAGTCTCATATTTTTCCAGTTATCTTTATGCTTTATGATCTCTGGCCAATCTGGTAAGAACGAGTACAGATTCTCGTGCAGCGTTCCCTAGGCCTGCCTCAGCAACGACGCCCGTCTTCAGGCACCCACTGTGTGACGATTCTGGGCCATCTTTCCCCATGTATCATCTAAGTGTGACAGCCCCGCCCAGTTCGACTTCAGTCTCGCAAATGTATCGCCAAAATCTATATCTGACCACACCGTAAGGACTATTCCTGCTTGCAGCGCATATTATTAGTTGACCTAAAAAGGATCCTCTTTTGTTTTACTTACGGACGCAGCTGTGGTTATCATGTGGTTTTGTTTTCAAAGTGGTCAAATAAATAGGTTTTGGCGATAGTACAAGTACCGCCAATATCGGCGATAAATCGGCGACTAGACTTTAATCAGAGTAAATGTAATAAAACAGAATTTTGATGAGATAATTCAATAGAATATTCTAAACCTCCAGAGTTCTGATATTGCTTTGGCAATAAGTTACATCAATTAAATTTTCTTAAAAGATCCACCTATTTTTTGACAAGCAATTATGATTCTTTCTCTATAACATTCGCACGCAAAGTAAGGTAAAGTTCTTTGATCGAATAACAGCATACTTTATTGGTCCTAATTAGCACAAGTTATTTCACACACGATCGATTAGACAATGAAGTCGTTTGACTAAGTGACAGACGACGAACAGTTTGCTTGCACGAACTATTTTAAAATGGAATAAATTATGACCACAAAATTACAAATTAACGTTATATACAGGGTGGCAGGGTCATCGACGCGCAAACTGTAACCATGGATTCAGCACATGGGTTTAGACCCCATAGCGTCGAAATTTTTCGTCGGTTATTAAAAAAATATATTGCTGTTCCATACATTTTGACCGCGTAGGTATTGCACTTTTATATAAAACAGAAGATTTAATTTTTGATTACCGACGAAAAATTTCAACGCTATGGGGTCTAAACTCCCGGCTTCGCGGGAGGGGGTCTATGTTCTTTCAGCTGAAATTATGATAATGAGGAACATAACAAGTAAGGAAAATTGTTTGAAACCACACGAATAATAATTCCTTGAAACTAAACGAATAATAAATCTTTGAAACGAATAAAATAAAGAAAATTAATATTTTAATTAATCTTAAATGCTACTTGTACCAGATTATAATATTTTAACATTCGTTTAAAAGACACTCCTAAAGGAATATTGTTATTGAAATGATATTATTAGAATATTAAATCAGATTAAAATCGCACGTGTCTTGCTGAAATATTTAGTTCCTTATTTGTGTGATAGTCAAACGCAAGTAGTGTTGGTACGTTTCGCTTGAAACGGTTAACAAATTGCTTTTTTGACACTCCTTTATGAGGAATTTCGCATGGTTTATCTGAAGTAACCAGTCAACAGTCATTAGATTTACTATCAATGCATACTGTGTCTGACAGTGCGACCGCATTGTTCATCTAAACTGCGCAACAGATTTCTATGCAGTTCTCCCCATCATTTAGAGAATTCATTACAAAAACTTAATTCTATACATTAATATTTAACTTACAAATTATAAAGAAATCTGTTATGTCGTAAAAACCGTGCGAAGCAGGGGCGGGTCGCTAGTCTAAACAAATATTATAAAGAGAAAAGATTTTATTTTTTATATGTTTGTTTGTTACGCTTTCACGCTAAAACGGCTAAACGGATTTAGATAAAATTTGGCACATGGGTAGTTCATGACCTAGATTAACATATAGGATACCTTTTATCCCGATATTCCCACGGGATAGAGACATATGCGTCTAAAACCCAGCGCAGCTAGTTAAAATTTATAAAAATTGAAATATCTCGTCTTTGTAAATAGAATCAACATTAATTAACTAAGAAACTAGCTAATGACGCAATACCTTATTTTTTCCACTCAATATCTACTAAATATCCATAATTTACCGATGATATTTCAACACGTCTGTAATTTGATTTCGTTCATGTTTATACATGAGGTTGTTTATTTCTCTTACAGTCGCCATTTTTCACACCGTACTTTACATGTTTATTTTTTGCGCTGTTGCATGTTAGCATGTAGTTAGATGTATTACGAATCATTAGGATATTAATTAATATGTCTCTGTCTTTTGAGCTAATTGTACAGACGCCAGCACATCAAGCTACTACAATCTGTCAAATTTCTTTAATAGATTTTCAATTTTATCTCTAACGCATTTAGGTTCAAGGTTGATTGGGAAAATTTGACAGTTTCGGGTAGCTTGACCTGCTGGCGTCTGTACACAAAACGTCTTACTTTATATCTTGCAATATTTTTCATCTAGTAACTAATTGATAGTAACAACGGTGAAGGAAAACATTGCGTGGAAACCGGCATGTCCTAGAAGCAAACATTCAAAGACATGTGACATCTACCAACCCGCACGGGGCCTGCGTGGTAGATTACAGCAGCCCACTCCCTCTCCAAGGGAGGAGGCCTGTGTCCCAGCAGTGGGAACATTATAGGCTGATTATGCTAATTGATTGCTGAATCTCTATTCTACTTTGAGCATGATTGCTACATACATGGAATAAAAAAAGTAAAAAAAAAATAAAAGTAAAAAAAAAACCTTATAGAAAGCAAATATCGTACGGAAGCTTACGCTCACTGGCTGTATAGCACGGCAGAAGATCCTTCGGCTTCATTATATGCAAGGGCATACTGACGGAAACAATGCCGCGGTATTCTTAGGCAAACCGCGACGCCCTTAGGCATCATCGTTGAAATTTTGATTTTACGGTCTCTATACATAAAAGTTATATTTTTATTCATCACAATAAAAATCTCTTGCCATGCCGTGCGCTAGTGGGCCTGCGCCCAAATTATCTTTATTAAAATGACATATTGATCCAACTTTCTTGTTTCCAGTCTGACTTAATTTAATTAAAGAAAAACTCTTACAAAAATAATTTCGCCAAAGAAACTCGATAATAAACCAGCTTGCATTCACTATCGAACCAATGAGCCAATAAAGCAATCTAATACACTTATTTCTTTTATTACTAATCTCGAATCATTTCCGTGTGCGTTTCTCCGAGAAAATGTTTCTTACGAGTGTTTAAAGGTGTCTGCAGATTTGATCGATTTTTCACGATTGATACGTGTGATCAAACAAAATTGAGTAAATGTGTAAGCAACAGTCGATCGACATCGTATTTTTTTTAAAGAAAGAAAGAAAATAAAAAACATAATTATGTTTATTTGCGGTAAACATGACGCAGAGAAAGAACACAAACATAAAAAAACTAGTTGTTGGAAAATATGCGTCACATCTAAGCAAAACGATCATCGTTCAGCATAATGCTAAGACCCTATTCGAGACAGACCCCAGCTGCTGGAGTTGGCTGCTGGAGCTAGTTTTCAGCGACGGCCGGCGTTGACGATCGACAGTGCCGTGGATCGTTTTTGTCGATCGATAAATCAATAAGTGATCCTCAATTTTAACCTTGATATTTAAAAGGCGACAATAACGATCGATAAAATTAATTATGTTGCACTACCTAACTACCTACTGAGTTTCATTTTAAATAATTTTATAGTTTTGGAAAGTTTTGTTCGTTTTGTCACTGGGAATAAAATAAAAACTACCTGGCAAATAATAAATAATGAAACAGGTAGGAAAAAACAGCAAAATAGTGAATTTAATTTAGAGACTGCACATGGCCCCATCAATTCAGATGTAGAAATAGCTCAGGAATTTGAAAACTTCTTTGCTAATATTCCCCTTAAGACTACTGAAGCATTAAATTCTTCCCCCACGCTTTCTGCTGCCTTACTTAAAAGGAATGTAAAGGCATGCCCTTTGGAGCTTAGGTTTCAGCATACAAACCCCCAGGCTGTTATAAGAGCTTTTAAAGATCTTAAAATTAAATCAACAGAAGATCTCTGGGGTATGTCGGTAAAAGTATGTAGATCTCTCATCGAAACCATTGCGCCCTATTTAGCTTTCATATTTAACACCAGTGTTGACCAAGGAGTCTTTCCGGATCTAATGAAACATAGTAAAGTAGTACCATTGTTCAAATCCGGTGATAGTAAAGAACCAAACAATTATAGACCTGTGTCAATTCTGCCAGTTCTCAGTAAGGTGTTTGAAAAGTTGATGCTCAATCAAATGTTACGTCACTTTAATAAAAATAACATCTTTCATGAACACCAGTACGGCTTCACCAAAGGGCGTTGTACCACTGACGCCGGTGTCACCCTAATGAAGAACATTTTTAACGCCTGGGAAGAAGCACAAGATGCTATTGGAATCTTTTGCGACCTCTCTAAAGCGTTCGATTGCGTAAACCATGAAACACTTCTGATGAAACTCGAGCACTATGGGATTAGGAAAACAGCACTTGACTTGTTAAGATCATACCTGAAAGATAGAAAGGTTAAAGTCCAAGTAAATGGCGTAAACTCATTGGGGTCTGAAATGACAATGGGCGTTCCTCAAGGTTCGATATTGGGTCCATTCCTCTTTTTAGTTTATATTAATGATTTACCCCAATTACTTCAAAATCAACCGAAGATGGTGTTATTTGCAGATGACACATCATTGATCTTTAAAATAGACCGAAGGTCACAAAATCTTGACGACGTGAATAACTCTATTCTTCAGGTCCAAGATTGGTTTACGGTAAATAATTTAGTACTTAATGAAAAAAAAACCAAATGCATTAGATTTAAATTACCTAATGTTAGAAGTAGCGAATGTGACATCATATTGAATGGCCAAAAACTAGAATTTGTTAATCAAACAGTTTTCCTGGGAATCACGCTAGACGAGAAATTACAATGGGGACCTCATATAACATCTATTGCGGGGCGGCTAAGCTCGGCGGCTTATGCTGTTAGAAAGATAAGACAGCTAACAGATGAAGAAACCGCGCGTTTGGTCTATTTTAGTTACTTCCACAGTATTATGTCATATGGCATTTTACTGTGGGGTCGGGCTGCTGACATTGAATCCATTTTTATTTTGCAAAAAAGAGCTGTCAGAGCCATTTACAATCTACGTCGCCGCGAATCTCTTAGGGAACTATTTAAAAGGGTTAATATTATGACGGTACCTTGCCAATTCATTTATGAAAATATTATGTATGTAAGAAAAAATCAACATCTTTTTAATAAAATAAGTGATAGACATAATTTTAATACTAGAAATAAAGATAAATTAGATCAACCTTTTTTCAGATTATCTAAAGTACATACATCTTTTATGGGGTACTGTGTTAAATGTTACAACAAAATACCTTGTGAAATATTGCAATTAAATGAAAGAAAATTTAAAACTTACATTAAAATTACACTTTGTAAGCAAGGATATTACAAATTAGAGGATTATATCCAAGATAAGAATGCTTGGAAACATCCTGGTCCTGCTCCATAGGACAATCTCTAGAGTCTAGACAAAATCAAACTGGTTGCTAATGTAATTGTATAATTTATTCTTTTTTTTTTTTTATTCTCTTTGACATTGATTTACATTCTGTAATTACTTAAAGTCACCCGGACTTATTACTCCTTATTATTTATTTATGAAAATAGTCTACTTTTGGAATGTTTGTAAATATGTGAGCACCATGTACCTATCACATAGTCAATTTATATGTCATGGTTTCATTAATTCATTTTAATTTTTTTTTTTTTACCTATTGTGGTATAGTAATTTTATGTTTAGGTGCATCGTCTTCACATATAATTATATAATTAATGTATGCAAAATATTGTAAAACATTTTAAAAGAGTAACGGTGGAGTTTCTTGCCCATTCTTCTCCATACGAAAACTACCTTTTGGAAGGGGCGACTAGAATCAATTTAATTTTAATTTTGACGTTCAAAAGTGCCTTTTATGTGCCTATTTGAATTAAATGATTTGACTTTGACTTTGACTTTGACTTTGGGACAATTTATTTCAAAATGTAAATTAACTACCTATTTTTAATTTTATAATTTGTAAGTTTATTCGTTATAATTATATTCGAGTGTCTTATAATTATAAATGTTGCAATTCTGAAGGAAAATATATATTTTTAACCGTCATAACGATCGTCAAAAATCGCGCAAATCTGTAGGCAACTTAAGCGATTAGGTTGTAATGTGTCGATACGATGCGCCGGAGCACATACTCTTGCGCAGTTATGGCAGTTACCATCACTATGTTAGCAGTTACGATGACAGATGATGTTGGAGGCGAAAATGGCGTCTTTAGTGGATAGTTTATTGCTTGCGTTGATGTTAGGAATGACGGTAAAGAAATAGTGAAAACTACTTATGGTAACATCTGTGTTACAAGTTACGATGAATATCTGAATATTCGCTTTGTTTTTTTTTTTTTTTTTTGTTTTGTTTACGGAAACTATTACACTGAAAACTGGAATAATTATTGAGATTTCTAGTAGACAGGTAGGTACAGACACCAGCACATCAAGCTATTACAATCGGTAAAGCGATAAAGTTGAAAATCTATTAAAGAAATTTGTGCTTTAATAGATTTTCAACTTTATCGCTAAAGCATTAGGTTCAAGGTTGATTGGGAAAATTTTACAGTTTCCGGTAGCTTGATGTGCTGGCGTCTGTACCTAACATTTTAAATTCCTTAAATATTTTCTTCGAATCTTCACAATCTTCTTCGGACACGATATTAAGTGTCCCATCGTTTGTCATACAGCACCACATTTACGCTCCAAGGCGGAGCTGTCTAATAATGTATCTAAACATTATATGAGCCACAGAGAAATGCATACAATCAAGTTTTTATAAGTATGCACACAACCAATTTAATATACCGTACTCGTACTTAAATTATTCCGTATCAAATAATCGATTTTACGATAACACAATTTCCACAAACGAATATATACAGACACGCACCCATACTTAAATAAAACACATAATTTTCTTACAGACAGAGTCACGCACAAAACCTAGTCCACATACTGTCCTGTCGAATCGACTCTCACGCGTCGAAAGTAGTATAACGACAATAATTTGAATAATCTTATGAAAAAGTTTACTTCGAAACGGTATTATGGGTTCATGCACCGGTCGTGGTACTTTCAATGTGTGAGGAGAAATTGAAGATGTACTCGAATATACGTACTAAATATAACTTATACTTACCTCTCGGTGTAAGTTATTGGGAATTATTTTTAGGATTTGATGGACGACGGAATTGGTGACTTGTTGTGCCTGAAGCTGTTAAATTTTGTTCTTGGTATAGAGATATGAGGTACAGGGTGTAAAGTTCACTCATCCTCGATAGAAAAGGGAGGATCCTCCGACCAGACGGGTGTTGCGTCTGGCGGGCAACTGCCCCGACGACTAATGTCGGGAAGTTTGTATGTGTGCTAATTGCGCGGTAAACTCTGCTTGCGAGATGCAGGACTATGACGCGTTGTTCGCATGTGGCGTGATACCGCTACATTGCTTTTTTTCGTTTTGCTTGGCCACAAAGGGTCCTAGTTTGATGTTAAATAGTCTTTAGTCTTCCTCAAGCTATCAAATACAAAAAGAATTTTTCAATTCCGACTGGTAGTTCCAGAGATTAGCGTTCAAACAAACAAACACAAACAAACTCTTCAGTTTTATTATTAGTATAGAGTTTAGATTACATTAGTATGTCTATTTTTAATAAATACTCTAATACTAACTTCCCAGATAAAATATAGATACATAACATAATCCCTACTGCTGGGACACAGGCCTCCTCTCGGTGAGAGGAATAGGGCCGTAATGCGGTTTTGTAGATGTCACATGTCTTCGAATTTTTGGTTCTAGACTGACAGGCGCTTTACCTTGTTGTAAGTTAAATTTCATCACCACTGCTATCAAAACGGTGAAGGAAAATATCGTGAGGAAACCGACATGTCCTTAATATAGATACCTAATGAAAATTCAGCGAAACATTACAGAAAAACGTGTCATATATTTTTGATGTGTCGTAAGGCTCAATGTATAATTTCAAAGTGTAACTAAACCTTGTTTAAGCAACCTGGCATTCCGAGAACGAACATTTAAGCAACTGCAGCCTGTAATAAAATAACTTCAAATCACGAGGGAAAATGACACGTTTTTGCTGACTAACACTTTATACTACAAGAAACAGATTACAAGAAAGCACTTGTCATTACTTTGAAGTGATAAAATCTAGGGTAATGTGAGATCAGATCTCCTCTAGATTTAAAATGATATTTCTGCACTGCAACATACCATTTTGTGTTGAGAAAATCATCTCAGATGTCGTTAACTGCAATGCGGTTCTAGTTGGAAATTAAAAGCTGGATTCAAAATTTCACAATTTACATCAGATTTAATTGTGACTTAAATAATCCTTAAATAGTCATCAGACTCATCACAAATCATCAAGACTTAAATAATCATCACGCTAGCGGTTCTTAGGAATGTCTCGGTGACGACGACCGTCTTCAGTCCCAAACATCCAAAATTGTATTTATATTTTATTAGTACATTTTAAAAAACGTTCAAGTTAAGCTAGGTAGGTACCTACTAATACCACCCACACACGGAAAGTTATTTCTTCGTAACTTCATGTCGAAAAGTCATTTCGTTTAGTCAGCCTTATGCAGCGGTATCCAGTTTCAAAATCTCTCTTGGAAATCCCAAAGGTCAATGAAATTTACAAAACATAATTGCCAAGCCTCATAATCAAAACTCATTACGTTTGCATTACTGTAATTGACAAAAGCAAACCACATCAGAATCTGATTAGCATTCAGAGATTTAAAATAAATAAAACGATCGCGGATACAGCGCTGCGTGCGCGCACAAACAAAGGCTGAGTTCATCAACACGTTTAGCCGCAGTGACAGACTTGCTAATAACTATAGCTCTTTGTATAGTAAACTTATTCAAATACTACGAAGTTAAAAATATAACTACTTTTTAGTAAGCTACACAAATGACAGGTGGTCTGACAGTCGATTGGACAACTGGAGGCCAATTCTCATACATGAAAATGTTCATATTTGAGTCACAATTTCGTTTCAGCGACGATGAATATAAAAAAATTGTCAGAAATGTAGGTAAATTGATTATACACTCGCGAGCAATGAAAAAATTCCAGTGACAGCTATGTCACTGGAATTTTTTCATTGCTCGCTAGCCTCTCCCGTTTAGGAGTAATTTGGTGCTAACCAAATTACTCCTAAACGGGAGAGGCTAGCTTAATGACGCCGCGCCGTCTGCATTATTGAAGTATATTTAACATCAGAATATTACCAACTAAAAACGTAAATATTGTGTTCAAATTTTAAATTATATGTCTTAGGAGATATTAAGGTGTTTGTCGGCATTTTGTAGGTGCAACTTTTTCATTGCTCGGCAGTGTATTTTTGACAGATTGAGATTAGAATGGCAACGGTCTTAAAAATACGGAAACTGCCCCTCTGATGTTGACACGAATGAATTCACGTATCCAGATACTGACACAGATATAGGGGGTACTTTAGAAATCAGGATAAACTAGTAGATGAGTATTGCCACGTAGAATTTGCATTGGAAATCACGGAGTTGGTCCGGTGGCTAGAGGTCAAAGTTGTAAAATAAATTATTACAACCAGAATCTAAAGGTCAGGATACAATCACCATGTATCGTATGCGACTTATGTATTTCTTAAAAATAAGGTGTGTTTTGACGTTGAAATATGTTATTTCTTCGAATGTTAGCAAAAATTAAGGAAATAACAAAGTAAAGAATTCTACATGAAAATAGACTAGGAAATATTACTATTTCTCCAATTCTAACACTACCATCTCAATAAAACATTCTTTCTCGCGGAATAATACAGAAAATTCAAACATGTCCTCGGTTTCAGCAAACCTTTGTCCTTGATATTGTCCTCTTGCGATCCCTTTAGTGCAAAACGTGTGCGCGACCACAAACTGGTTCCGAAAAGCAATAACTTTGAGTCTGACGCCATCGATGCATAAATATGCTGTGCCCGAAGATGCCAATGTGATAATTGGATCCCTGACTAATGGGTTGAATGCATAACCCTGACAGGACTCTGAAGCTTTAGTCATAAACTGGTATATGTCAAAAACAGCAATATATTTAAAGATTTGCAACAGACAATGACAAGAAATGGTGTAAAGCGGACGTCACTTTGCCTAGAGGAGGCAGGAAGGTTATTAGACTATTGTCTAAAAGGTTTAAAGAGAGAAATCTTTCTCAGCAGCCTACGACAAAGGAGGAAGTTACATTTCCATCCAATGCGCATACATAAGTTTTTACACCTTTCTTTCATCGTCATAGAATAGAGCTCATTGGCCGGTAATCACTTAGTATGCAAAGGGTACCTTTTATACACGCGGAAGAGGAACTTGGAAGACTTATTGCATCATAACTAACTAGTATTTAAATCAGTCAACCAAGACAGAATTAAACGTAATTGCAGCACTGTTAGTGGATTGAAAAATGATTTGTGCGTTGACATCGACATAGTAAAATAGAATGAAGTAGATGATAGATAAATAGTAGATGTTGTGTAAAATGAATTAGATGAAGAGCAGTATGCAAATGAAATGGATGCTCTAGTTGAGGCTTTTGTTTAGAATATAGTTCAGCATAGAATTGAATATTATTTATTGTTGTACGACAGGTTAATATGATTCTAACACAAGCTAGTAACACTCACTAAATTAAAATTTGCTGATGATTTATTATTGTGATCTGACAATAATATCCAACCATAAGTTGGTCCCTATGCCTATGTTTTTAAAGTATCCTTTTTCATTAATATTTTCAAAACCATGTAATTTATCATCTTTTTCTTCGAAATCACCTGCCATGTCCAGTCTTCCAGTTTCATTCTCGATTCCCGGAACGACCGCCTCGGAGAGCGGTGAAGCGAATCTTTAAAGCTTTGCTTTTATTTTCGGATTCCTAACGAAGCCTTATACGGAGTCAGGAGCTCAAGAGTAAGATCGTCCGATACCTTTAATAAATTGTTCTTGATTGCGTACGTCGCCTTGAGGTATAATCGCCATCACCTGCCTTTGTGGAGCTATTCATTCACTGTCTTTTGTTGTACTACGAAGATTTCTGGGCTGGTTCTTGCTGAATAATGTATTATGCTAGCGTTGAGATAATGTCTGGGGTTCTAGACAACATTCAGTGTTATTGATATATTATACTGAATGTTAAAAATATGAGTATCGAAGTCTCTTCTAGAATTCTTTTGCCATTGGTGGCTTTTAAATATTTCTCATAAAAATAACTATACAAATCTTGTTATTTAAATTGACCTAATAGTACAAATTAGCTATTTTACAACCGTCAAGTTTCACACTATTCTCACTGTCTCTAATTTAATTGAAATCATCAAACAAACAAACAATGTGGCAGTTGCAAAAATTCCTTGCATTAGATCCGGTAAACCAATTCAATTCATGTTTGCAATACTATTACGTCTTGACCATAACTGATCTCTGGCATTTTTACTTTTAATATTTAATTTGCATGCATTTTATTCTAATTGGACCCGTTATGAAATGCGGAAAACGTTTAAAATAACAATGGCGTAGTTTATACGGAATTTCACTGACTGTTTACAGTTGACTGGGCTGTGCGATTGTTCAAATTTTTCGATTTTGGCCACACCCTTTGCCATTGTCGTGTTTTCCAAAGTGTGTGATATGTTGGGCAATGGTAGGATGAGAAAATGCCACACCTGTTATTGGAGCTATAAACACATGAATTATTTGTTTCGTTTCTAGGTTTATTGCTTCTAAGAATGTGTTTATGTCCTTTCTTGCCATTTTATCCGAATTTCTTTTAGCGTTGGAGTTGTTTGTCAGTAGTATAATATTTTAGGCTTTTCTGGTTTTTTCTTTTAAAAAAAATGTGACATGGTTTTCCATAACAATTAAAAAAAATCTGTTTATCTAAGAAGAGTAAGGAGGCTGAGGCAGGAGGCAGTCATAAAGAATAATAATTGGTCACATAACTCCTCAAACTAAGCATTTTTTAAACAACGCATTAATTTACTTAACAAGTAAAAGAATTCGTTAATCATACATTTATAATTCATCGAAAGCCTAGATCATCTCACGAAATTATGAACATTTCAGTGTTAGAAAATTGCAATTATTCTGTTATGTAATTCTATCTGACGGACTAACCACCGTTTACGCATTATGGTTGCGCGCAATCATTTATTTTGAAATGAAGCTATTTGCTTGAGCGATTATTTAACCCAGTTTTATTGAGAATTATCTAATAGTTTTGAGATTATATGTGATAATGTTTTGACAGGAAGTGGACACATATTTTATCCTTGGCTAGAGAAAAAAATGTGAAGATAAAACACCTAATTAAATGACGAAAAACTATTTTGTAATCGTACGAATCTTTTAATTTCGTTTTTGCTTTTCCCATAGTAACAGTGCTCTGTTACTATGGGAAAAGCAAAAACGAAATTAAAAGATTCGTCTACATGTCTACTGTCTTCTCCATGATTATTATCATCAAGATAACATCAGTCTTCATCATAATAATCCTGATTACCCACAAAATAAAAAGCATTAATAACACTCCCGCATCATTCGTCCAAAATCCAGTTTTTTCCACCGTATTCCCGTAATTACTTATTGATGTTGAAACCGGTACTGATTCGGTGGCAGGACTTTAAGTCCTGCAGGTTGAACGACCGGCAGCCGTCTCATGGCCAGTAGCTATGGGCTATAACAATGGCGCTAAACTTATTGTTTGTGTGGGATCCGGTGGTTGAAAGTTGAATTATAGGTTGGGATAAAAAAGGGAATGGAAGAATGGAAAGTCTATTTATTGGTCCTTGTTATACGAACAAGAACGATCGTCATTTGTTATTTTCATTATGAAATTCGAAATCGTGACAAGAATTTGATTAATATAAGATCGGAATGCAGACTAGAAACAAATGATGAATATATTAAATACACTTTAGAATGAAATCTTTGTTAAAAACAAAAGAATTGTAACAATTCACAGTATGCATCAATTATACATAAATTGCTTGTATTGCAACTTGGTAGGTACATTTCATGAGATTCTTTATAAAAATGTGCATTTCATTACATGATTATGCATGTCATAGGAATTTCTGTACTTAATATTAAACATTGAAGAAATCTGATCATAATAAGCTCACTGACTTACTAATACGCACCAAACGAATCGTGTTTCCAAAACTTGAACTCAAAACCCGGCCATATTACAGTTACCGGCATAAAAACGATACGGCACCACATCTTCAAAACATGCAAGAGAAATGCTAAGTCATCAATTTCTTTACTTAACCATTAGTACAATGACCACTCACTAAATAATATATTCAGTCAAGGTCAGCATTTAATGTGTCAAATGTAGATAAATGAATGAAAGTAAATCAAGAAATTGTTTGAAGAGAAAAGGATATTATTAAGAAATAATTATGTATATCAGTAGAGATAATACTGGTATTAAGCTGCATTTGGTTAGATTGGAAGCCGACCCCAACATATTTGGGAAAAGGCTAGGCAGATGATGATGATTGGTAGACCTTCCAGAAGGTGAACCGCCTCCTAGTGAAGATCGCAAGAATCTGCTGGTTGTGGGCATCGCAATTGTGATCATCCTTGTGAGTGGTCTATGTCTAGCAGTTGACGTCATTCAGATATAAGAAAGTTCAAGAAGGATACGAGATAGAACGGCAAAATCAATTGATTAATTAAAGCTTAAGCAAAAGTTTTACCTCAACAATAATGAAAACAAATCTCATAATTATTTCACAATTAACAATAAATGAATTTGAAATGTTGAAGATAAAGATTTTCAAAATGACCAACAGAAACTAGCTATAATAATTTAAAATAAAAAAGATAGTTCAGATATTACCAATGAATATGGACTCGGATTTTTTCGACACATTGAAATTTCAATGCCGTTTAACGATCTATCGTGACTAGCGGATTGTCTGTGATATATATACTTTGTGTCTGCAGACATTATGTTCAAGAGGTTAGATTGATCTAAATGCGGTATAATATTTTTTGAGTTTTTTGGCTAAGTTCATCGTAGAGGAAAAATAACGTCAAATCACCTTATACATATATTAAAATAGTAGAAAAATGGGATGTGATTATTTAAAGAAAGTAATACTTTAAATACATACATACAGTTTATTCAGCCTTTAAAATACTAATAATTATTCACTAGATTGTCATAATACCAATTACTTTTAGATAGAAAGTCAATCAGAACGAGGAGAAACTCAAATGTTAAAAGCATACAACACCAATAAACGCGGTTAATCACGTCTGTTTACAATCTAGAATTCTAGACAAATTCCATAAAATAAGATCAAATTAAACGATATATTTATTAAAGTAGAAAATACATATATAAGACACTAAAGAGATTTCGCGAGAAAATATTACGACGTAGGTGATCTTGAAAATCAAGATATTCCAAATGTGTTTGATGAAACAATCAATTAATTAAATACTATAGTGAAACAATGCCACTTTTAACCGCCCTTGCCAACAACCTAGCTACCAAACCACAAGCAGAGCAATAAACAGCTGACAGACCAAGAATGTCTTGTCAATGTTACTACAAAAACCTTCCGCTAATTTACATTTTTATTGGTCAGTTGTCCGACCACCAAGTAAGCGTTACGCATCGGTGAACGAAATATTTTTATTATTCATTCTTTAGTGAAAGTGGTTGTCAGAGACAGTCCCATTTGTTTCGTGCCTTGTGTACTAAACACAGTTTTTGTCACCATAATTTCCTTATTAGCCACGGAAGAGTTTTTACCAAGGCATTAAGGCGAAAATTGGTCACAATTTTAGCGAAGCTGACCGTATCCAAGGTTAGTGAACTGGCATTTTGGTTAAGGAAGGAAATAATTAACCGTGGCAAGTACAAAGCGAGACCGTTTTTGGGTACGACATTCGATTATCGATAATCGAGAGCTATTTTTGTAATCGATACTAATTTAACGACAGCTGTATTGATGGCTGTAAACTATATAATATATATTATAGTGTAGATTTTCACGTTCATAAGGTCAGACTCTAATTTGAGTATGAATATTAATTACCTACAAACACTATGAATGTAGTAAACGAAAGCTACAAAATCCATATTTACTTAGAACATCCATAAATCTATATATAGACTTTTTTATAAAATCCTACTTATATATTTCAATGAATAAGATAGAGTAGGTTTTGAATCCGACTATCTTGCTAGCCAAATAACTATCCATCTAAATATGACTCATGATCATGAGACTGCACCGTTTGATGTACTTTTGGTCGACTTTAGTTTCCTCCAGAAGCCAAAGCGGAAATTAATGCATGTTCAGATTGATGTCAATAGAAAGCAATATACAATTTACAAGCTAATAAAAAAGACTCAAGCATTTCGCCGAAATCTCATACAATTACTAAACTTACTTGCAAATAAACTGAATCGGCAACATTTGATGTTGATTCATTATTCATTAACGTTGTTGGTGTTATGTTACATTTTAATAAAATGTGTGATTGCCTGCAATGCTGCCTGTTTAAATACATATTTTGTATTTGCATAGCGACCTAAAAACATAATTTTGAAGCCCGTATATGTGCATCTATTGTGAAACTTGGGACTTCCCTATACACCGCTAAAAATATGTCTTGGGAATAGTTTTGACGCATGTGGGTAGCTAGGTGTATTCACTTCCTCCCTTCAATGGTGTAGTTCACTTGTGTCATAAACTGTCTCATTCATCTTAAGGCTCCTGGCCTCCTGGTTTATTAGAGTTAGCCATGAATCTGTATCTTTTTAGTCTAAAATTGTGTGAGTCTTTAAGATCGTCTTCTACAGATCTCATTTATTTAGCCCCTTTCTTACATCATAGGTCAACATAAGGTCCAAAACCATCATCAAATTCGCCAACTATTTTATTTCTCATAATTCAACAACACAGATGTTTCAAGTTAACAGAATGCGAGTGAATGACCTCGCTGACCGAATGATTATCTGATCCATTCACTCAATGGTTATTTAATGTCGAATATGGTGCTGTCAGCTTTCTTCTTTATTGGCTTTCTTGCGAATTACTTGTGAAAATTTAGGCGGCAATTCTGATGAAATATGAATTACTCAAGTGGTTTTATAACGATTTAAGGAAAACATAATTAAGGAATATGAAGTTTCTTTTTTGTTTTCTCCATTTTATTGTCTATAATATAAAAATTTGTTTATTTGGGTTCTTATACAGGATAATTTTTTATTCAGTGCGTAAATTTTTACAGGGTGTTCTACCCATGAATATGAACAACATTCACTATGGGACCATCTCTGAAATCACGAAAAAAAAATCGGCAGATTCATACATTTTGGTCGAGTAGGTATTGAACTTTTATAAGAAACAGCTGATTTTTTTTTTGTGATTTCAGAGATGGTCCCATAGTGAAAGTTGTTCATATTCATGGGTAGAACACCCTGTGAAAATTTACGCACTGAATAAAAAATTATCCTGTATATTATATATTATCTTATGTATTAGCTCTTCATTCTAAAAGTTTTATATTTTGGTATAGAAATACAATATTACGGCTTCCATAAAATAGTTCATGGTTGCAAATATTTTTTTTGTTGCAAAGGGTTCTTTAAACTATTTTCAAGTTCTTTCATTAATGATTGCTTGCGCATGGCTTTTAAAACTATCTCTAAGCTTGGTTCTCTCATTAATTTGTTTGGTTAGTGATTGCATTTTAACCAAACATATTAAGAAACTAAGTCATTAAAATTCAAATTTACACAAAATTTTCTCAACACATTTCATTACTTTTTTTATCGATTCCCATTTATTAATTTTGAAATAACTCATCCAATTTATGTTTGCTTACATATTTGATTGCTGTGCTGTGCCCTATGCTTGTAACATTAAATTTTTTACATTCAAAATATTTTGAAGTAACCAATCACGATTACAAGTGGCCTTGCTGGTTCGTGAGTTGCAGTGACGGGTGATCAGACAAACTGACGGACTTAGTATTAGTTGGACAGTTCTTGTATCTAGATCTCCTAATGTAGATCTATTTATAAGTGAGAGGTTCTTTTGTGGTTCTGATATTATGTCAGCCTTTTCTTTAAAATGTTGAATCATATGGAAGTCAATATTTTCTTCCACAATCCATTTTTTCAATTTTGACACATTAGCACGAATGAACTCAAAGTAGACAGCACCATTCAAAATCTTTACTTAACCGTTAGAAGTCGATAACTTAATGCTGTGAACACAGAATTACGAGCAACATAATTCATGGATATGACGTAACTATCTTATATTTGTCATTTCTAGAATGTTCTATAATGAAAATTCAAAAGGCTTAAGTAGGTGTATCCGCAATGGTAATTTCTAAAGACGTAGTTCCAACTTGTGTTTTGACAGTTCATTTGACATCATCAAATGGTGCTTTGGTCATTGACACTTCCCGTGACCCAAGCGCTGGCTATTACCTTGGCCAGAGGCTAAGCATTGCTATACAACGTGGCAATATCGTCAGTCTCTTGGGTACATTACCAGTCGACAGCGATGCGGAGGAATTTTTCGACGCCATATTTTGTTTAGCTAATACTTTAAATTAAGTTGATTGAAATATTGAGTGGACTATTAAAATAAAATATTATATTTTAATTTTTATAGTTTGATAGTTAATTTAGTATAAGAAGTTGATCCATTGTATACGTAAGAATAGCTACAGATTTGGGAATCACGCCAGGTAATATGGTTTAGGTAGAGAGGAAATGGTTGAGTCCCATTCCACACTATGTAGAAGAGGTCAATGAAAGAGATGTAATTAAAATATCCATTCGTATCCTCTTTACTAAAATTACAGTTAAAATAGTGGTTTTGTTGATTTCGGTTCACCTTCCCAATTTAACGAAATACCACTAACTTCAAAAAAATGTTGAGATCAATAATCAGCTTGTTTACGCCCAAGTGAGTTGTATAACAGATTTCTTGTTTCGTCTTGTATCCAAACTTGATTTTTGAGGTGAAAGTCCCCGACAGGTGTTACGCGAGACGTATCGAATCATTTGGGTATAACACGCAATGGATAACTTAATATCATGTAGGTCATTTGTCATTTAGATTAATTGAATTTGATTCGTGTGTTTAGAAACAATTAGGTTCAGTTTTCGATGGGAAGTAAGTTATGCAGACTTATGAATGATATAGCCGGTACAAACAACAATACTTTTCAGTACATGCTTCAATAGACAAGCTATTACCACGAGCCAATGTTGTAATAGTTCGTATTCGTTCAATACCGGAGCAGTGGTTACCCAGTGGTAACGGCCACGACTTACCGAGTTGTAGATCGTAGGTTTGAACCCAGTCAGGCGCTTTAATTTGTGTAAATTATTTCATTATCAGTGTTCTCAAAACGGTGGAGGAAACCGGCATGTCCTACAACCAAAAAAGACGTGTAAAGTCTACCAACCCGCACTGGGCCCACTCCCTACCACTGAAAGGAGGCCTGTGTCATAGCATTAGAAACATTACAGGCTGATTATGCAATACTGGAGAAGAATGAAATACAAAATAAGATATGAATTAAATATTACCTGGACGCTACTGAGGAGCTATTAAACAAGCTTGAGCGCTTGCAAAACCTGTGCATTCGCTTTGTTTTCGGTCTTCGAAAGTATGACCATGTTTCACACCTTCGCAAGGAACTCAAGTAGCTCCCAATCCGCCTTCGCAGGAACACTCGGATTTTATGTCTACTATTCAACATCCTACATAACCCGTCTTATCCTTCCTACCTGCGTGAGCGTTTTTCTTACGCTCGCTCTAGCGCCGCACCGTGTAGATCATACCTAAGATCCATCCTTAAATCTCATCCTCATAAAACGAGCTACTATTCTTATTCCTTCTCTGTCCATGCTGTAAGATTGTGGAACTTACTTCCGCCTAGCATTCGTGATTTGAAAACTATTTCTCTATTTAAACGTCGATTAAAAGAGCATTACCTTTCCTCTATACCATGAGTATTTGTATATATATATATATATGTTTATATATTTTTGTATTATGTATTTATTTAAGTATACTTAAGTTTTTTTTTGCGTTATATGTGTAGGTATATTTAATATTTTTGTTTTAGACTTCACACATTCATATTTTTCTCTTCTTGTTCTCACACACTATTGGCAGCACAGCACGCAGGTCTGCTGGAAGAAATTTCTTAAGAAATAAGCAGTATCTTTGTACTCATATTATGTTTATTTCATATCAATATGTATTTTTCTGTCTGTACATAAATAAAATAAATAAAGAAATAAATATAGAAGAAGATTACATTTTTTTTTTAACAATGTAAAACTTTGCCCCACACTAGGGGCGCGTTTACAAACATTTAAACTCACATACACAAACAGCCAGACCCGGATCAACTACCTGTAGGCAATAAAAATATTTGTTCCGTGCGGGAATCGAACCCGCGACACGCAGCGCAGCAGTCAATCGCTCAGCCATTGCGCCAACCATGTCGTCGCACATTAGTCACTTGTTGTAAGTTAGACCAATCATTTCAACACCATCATCAGAATTCATCAGACTATGGAATGATACCAATATTTATTTGAACAACAGTTGATCAAAACAAAAATTCAAGACATTTTAATTAGTCTCTACGGGCTTCAATTTGCGAGCATATTGTTTTTATGATATAGCTTTTTATATCTTACAATGTAATTATTAAGACTTCAGTAAGTAAACACAATTAACAAAAACTTTCATTACTTTTATTATATCTACCAACCTCGCTCTAGTTCATAGAAATAATTGGATTTTGCAGACATTGGATTTTGCTCATATTTTTATTACTTACCTACATTCTAAATTAATTTTAAAAAACAATCTTAACGTTATCCGCTAAAAGAATAACACCGGGTTTCTAAATTTAAAACATGAAGATAAGAACTTATTCATTAAGCATTACTTAAGGTGATTCCTTCTTTGAAGGCCACGAAATTCTAAAATTTCTTACGTTTTTTGCTTTGTTAATTTCAGAGGAGTAAACACCTTAAGTGCCTCGTTCTTAAGTAGAGTTTCACTAGTTCTCAACTTTGAATTCTTGATTCAAAACCCAGAGGGGCAATCCTCGTAATTTTAAGAACGTTCACAGTCTGATCTCAGTCTCAATCTGTCAAAAACTCCCCTAATTTCCCTATATTTTGACAAGTTTCCCTACATTTGTTTGTCGCCGAGATGAGACTGCGACTAGATTTTGAACGTTTTAAATTACGAGAATTGGCCTTCAGGTATAAGTTAAATAAGATTAACAACAATCTGAAAAATAACTACATGTGTTCTGCCTAGCCTTCTCCCAACTATGTTGAAGTCTGCTTCCAGTCTGACTGGATGCAGCTTCTCAGTATTTTATATGCAGCGACTGCCTACCTGACCTCTACAACCCAGTTACTGAGAAATACGATACCCCTTGACTTAAAGCTCCCTCAGGTAGACGCGTCGCGGCTCTATTAGAACCATTTCTATGAAAACTTCATGGATAAATGTCTACCAGAATCGCGTAGCACCGTGGCATCGCGTATGTCTGCGGAAGGCTTTATCAAGGGGTATCGTGTAGTCTTCACTACATTATTATAACCATCTTCAATAGAAAAGGGACAGAAATCATGTTTAAAGCTATTAAAAGTCGATTGGTTCTTCATTATAATTCCATTGGTTACAGCTGAGTAACTTGCAGAGGTGTTATTAATGTTACCCACACAACAATAGTTTGTAACCTTATAGTTTTTTTTCTGACTATGGGAATTTTTCTACTACTTTTTTATGTCAGCATCTTTTAATAATATTCTAGTGGGTTCTATAGAATAAATTCTGGAAAGAACTTTTTGATAGTCCTGACTAATAATTATTATAAATGCAAAAGTGTGTTTGTTTTTTGTTTCGCTTTCACGCTAAAACGGCTAAACGGATTTGGATGAAATTTGGTTTACAAATAGACAATGACCTGGGTAAGGATATGAGCTACTTTTCATCCTGGATGGAAGACGAAGTCGCGGGTGACAGCTAGTTTTATTATAAAATAAAGGAGACTAGGTACATTTCAACTGACTACCGCAGTCGACTGCTGGACATAAGCAACTTCCAAGTTGCGCCACAACACCCGGTTCTCAGCCTTCAGAAACCAAAAGATTTTGCAGATTTTGAATACATTGTTATACACACAACACATTGTTATTTTCACCTCGGTAGCAAATAGCAAACATCACAAGTCTTATCTAGACTATGTACACAAGTATTAGGTTACAATATAAAACCACACAAAAAAAAACATCAACAACACAAACCCGACTAGCAACTGTCATCCACAGCAGTCCTAAGAAATACGAGACGTCTTCCGTTTTTTTTTTAACTCCTAACATTAAGAAATGGTTAGTTGTTATGCTCAGGCGCAGGTAGCCAGTATTTCCGGTCTATTACTCACACTGTGTCGGGAAGTAAAGAATACGTGTAAAGGGAGCTTATTTTATTTATTGGTAAGACCTTTTTATTGTTTTAAATTCAAATGTCTAACGGCTAAAATAAATGTTCTCAACAGTTTTTTGGTGGTGTCAAGTTAGGCACAAATGCAAACGCATTAGGTGCAAATAACACTTAAAGAAAAAAGGTTTGTTGCAGAAACTTGTACAACTTTTACAGTAAATCTTACATAGGAACCTCCTTTTAAGTTGTAAAAGATATACCTTTGCTAGGAGACCCCGCTAATCAATGACAGATTATAAAATGGTAAAAGTGATGTACCAAAATAAAATAGAATTTAAACAAGAACTGAGAAAATATAAATAAAATCTAAAATTAAACAAGATAAGACTTTTAACTAACTTTAACTACTAACTTCAAATAAATTGGGGTGAGATCAGAAGGATGATGGATTTATTATGATAACGTGCGCAGGTCTTAGTTAGTCTTAATCTGAGCTAACTCCTGTGATGTGTCTTAAGCAGTGCATGTTTAGAGGCTAATACAACCAGCAAAGAAGATCTCATGAATATAAATGGCGGACATAAATGTACTTTTTGTATTAGTTCCAATACCCAGTTTTTTGCTCAGTTCGTCACAACATATCGGTATAATTTTTTGTCCCTGACACAGCTTCAATGAACGGTAGCGACGACGACAGAAATATTAAGATCACAGGTAGACCGACGCGTCTTCAATACACATACAAGGTATGTATAGAGGCCTACTGTATATACCTTGTATTATATTCAGCCAGTCATCTTCTTCTTCTTCTTCTTTCAGCCATCTTGTTACCATAACACAAGCATTAGGTTGCTTAGCTTGGGACTAGATTGCGCTGTGTGAAATGTCCAGGGATATTATTATTATTATTATATTGTACTAGCTGTTGCCTGCGACTTCGTCTGCGATCCAGGATGAAAAGTAGCCTATGTCCTTCTCCAGATTATGGTCTACCCATGTGTCAAATTTCATCTAAATCCGTTCAGCAGTTTTAGCGTGAAAGCGTAATTCTTACATTTTCAAATTTTCTGCGCAACTTTCTTATTTTTTTTTTCCGTAAGAACCTTCTACAAAGTATTAGAAAACTTTATGAGACCAGACTTATGTATGGGGATAATGTATGAGATTTTCCATAAATCGGGAACTGTACCTTCCTTAAGGAATTTATTGTATACTAGCTTCTGGCCGCGACTTCGTTCGCGTGAAGCAACTTTTTTAATTTATTTTCCAGTAAGAACCTTCTACTAAGTATTAGAAAACTTAAAAGAAAAGATGGAAGAAATCGATAAAGTCGTTCTCAAGTTATGGCGTGACCAAGGGAAATAGGGATTCATTTTTATATAATATATTATATAGATGACATCTACCAACCCGCACTGGCCCGCATGGTGGAGTAAGGCCCGCTCCCTCTCACCGCGAGAAGTATTTAACTAAATAGTATCTTCCCCATACTAACACAATTTTCGGAGCTCTCAACATAAGTCTAATTAAGTTATGTGCCCATCAAATGGTCAACTATACAGTCAACAGCAAAACTAGATGATCAAAATCAGAAATTCAATACTAATGAACGGAATTCGCGTCAGAACTGTGTGGCGTCGAAGTGATTCAAAAGTATGTGATTGTAAATTATACCAAACATTTACTACTAGTGCAGCTGCCATATAGCTGCGAACTCCGTTCATTAGTATTGAATTTCTGATTTTGATCATCTAGTTTTGCTGTTGACTGTACAACCATTGATTCTTATGTCTACCTTGTATTTGATTCTCAGTCATTTCTTACGTCATCGTAGAGCAATTTGAACCACGAAATTGGTTCTAGCGAAAACGGAAACCACATGGTCATTTAGACTCTCAGTTCATACCTAAGCCCGAATACCTTGAATGAATGAACGATGATATCACTGAAGTTCTAAGTAATAAATTACTAAAGACTTTTGAACTATCAATAGAAGCTAAAGCCTTTTTCCTTAAGTCTAAACTTAATTTACAAACTACTTCGAGTTTCATAATATCGTTACTTAAGCAATTGAATGTGAACCCGGATTGTAAGTTCGTCCGCTGAATCATTCCCAAAAACTTCTAAGCGTTATTCATTGCATAAGGGCGTGTCCACATTGCATAATTGTGTTGAATTTTAGAGAGCAGGTGCTGATCCACCTGTTTATTTTTTAGCTTCGATATTAATAGATTTATTTGATGGAGTTTAAATGTGGTTACAATCCCAAGAAATAAGATAAGTAATTTTATTTTTTTTAAAGATGGCATTTAGCTACTGTCACTTCTGTGACTTTATAAATAGAGGTCACTGCCTGATTCTGCAAGCCAGTAGACATGACAGTTAAGATTAAGATGTACCTAATGTCATTTGCAAATAAATAATTTCATTTCGACTGGCTAACTCACATGATAGATTGCTCTCATTTGACAATAAATCAATCATGTTTCAAAACCAATCGATTTAAAAAAATCGATTAACAATTAGAACTAACTTATCAAACACTTCGCTTCCGTCTGACACCATACAGCATGACACTTCCCCCCTCTCTCTCTCACACAAACACACGTACATACTCGCACATAAATATGTCAGTGTATGAATATGTTGTTGATGAAAGCCTGCGCGTGAGTCGCATGTTAACGTTCAAAGCCGTCAATGGACGCTTTCGTGGCAGAACCAACTTATTACGAAGTGGACTGGTTTGCTCTATGACGGGTTTTTTTATTAGTTGGGATTTTATTGGGTTGTTAAATGATGTGTTTTTCATCTATTCGGCGTGTTTTGTACAGACGCCAGCACATCAAGCTACTACAATCTGTCAAATTTCTTTAATAGATTTTCAACTTTATCGTTAAAGCATTAAGGTTCAAGGTTGATTGGGAAAATTTGACAGTTTCGGGTAGCTTGACCTGCTGGCGTTGGTACCTTGTATGTTTAAAAAAATATATTTTAAGGAAAATTTAAAACCTTTTAGAGATTACTCATACGCAGTACGACATAATATACCTATCAAGTTATACATTCAAAATCAAAATATTTTATTTCACATAAGCCAACATGGGCACTTATGAAACGTCAGAAGCTAGGTGCACGGTTCCAATTGGTCGTTTTCTATGGAGAAGAGCCGGCAAGAAACTCCACGGTTACTCTTTTAAAAATATTTGGCTTGTATAATGTTTTCAAATTACAGTAGGTATGGGAGGATAGCATTTCCAGTATAAGCTGATTTTTCATTGTACGAAAAGCCTATACATTATGCGAGGTTAGCTAAAACTGGATTTACATAGCTTGTTATGTCGTCGTGTTAATAACCAAGAGTTTAAGGAAAAATAATAACAGCCGCACAGGTCGATCGGTCAGGTTAAGCTACGCTTGCCGCGGTTGGTCTGTGGATGGGTGACCATCTTTACATACCGAGATCCCTCCGTGCCTCGGAAAGCACGTTAAGCCGTTGGTCCCGGCTGTCATTCGTGGATCTTTGACAGTCGTTACGGGTAGTCAGAAGCCCGAAAGTCTGACAACCAGTCTTACCAGGGTACCTACCGTATTACCCAGTAACTGGGTTGTGGAGGTCAGATAGGCAGTCGCTCCATGCAAAATACTGGTATTCAGCTGCATCCGGTTAGACTGGAAGCCGACCCCAACATAGTTGGGAAAAGGCTAGGCAGACGGGAATTCGAATTTTTACATACAACGAAAGCTTAAGATAACTTCTGTTTCTTGTGAATATTAGCGTCGTTTCAATTACCTACTCAACTAGTCTTTTATGACCAAAACGTGGTTGTGTCGAGCTATGTCGCGAACCATGCAACACCTCCTATCTTGCCCTCTGTGTCACACCACATTGCATAATATGCAGCCCAAGTGACCTGGCTAAGTTTAGACCAATAAGCTCTAAAACAGTTGTGCCACCGACACGAAGAAGCAGAATGGCCAAAATGAAAATCCAGCAATCAGTCAACGAAGAACTACGTGAAAATGAAAAAGTAGATCTAAAGATTTTTTTTTCTAGACATTTTCCCAAATTAATAAAATAAAAATAAAGAGTGTAATGCTTAAAATTGGGTACAAACAAAGACATTAAATTATTTACGAACATAATAAACAAAATCGTAATCCGATACATATGTCCTAGTGGTCAAACAAAAGTCACTCAGTCTAGTGTCGTACGCGAGCGTGTCAAAAAAAAAATGCACTACACTATCTACTATTTACACAAAAAGTACATTTAACATTATTTTATTTTAAAATTTACATAAAACAAACACTTGAAACTGATACCTAGCCATAGACGGTGACACGAACAATGATTAGTAACGAATAAAATTCTAAAATAGTTTTTACTGTCTGATACAAGTTTTGCTTAATTTGTTTAGTTTTCAATATTGATTTACTTACCTGATTTTTTTTTTAAACGTTGCCCCACTCTAGGAATTTCTCCTGTATCGTGGGTGCGTTTACAAACATTTAAACTCACATACGCAAACAGCCAGACTCGGAACAACTAACTTGTAGGTCATACAAATATTTTTTCCGTGCGGGAATCGAACCCGTGACACGCAGCGCAGCAGTTAATCGCTTAACCACTGCGCCAACCATGCCGACAAATTTGTGTACTATAACCAACCATATTAGGTTTTTCAGGCTTAATCCACGGATTGAAAACACTGACTAAACTGGCCGCCTACCGAGCGATAGCTGAACATATTTTAATAAATTTAATTAATTTTTACAATTTGATGTTCCCAATTGCCGCTCTAATTTTGCTATATTATGTTAGATGGCGTCACTGAGACATGGGATCGCAGATTTTCTATGACATTTCTTTGCGTAACCTCTCTATTGTACCTATCTTAAATCTCTTTGGGTACAAGTAGTTTCCATAGCCGTGAGAACAAATTGAAAAAAATCCAGCTGTCTTTACTTAACTCAACATTGTCCCAAAAAGACTTAAAAGCACAAACAAAATTCGTACCACTACATCAACGAAATATATTGACATTTCGAAACGGAAAAAAAAAACTCGAGATCCAAAGGTCGTTGAGAGATCGAATGGAAAAACCCTGCAAAGGATATACATATTTATAGGACTGACAGACATATGTTTTTATTGTTTTTTATTTATCAGAATATCTTGTTTCATTCAAGTTTTACGAATTTACTTAGTTTTTATAGCTTCATATGGTGATTTTACAGGAAAAATATGCCTATTTTTTATTTTAATATTATAAAGGTACACATTTTTTTATTGGTTTAAGATACATGTTTTATTCTATAATATATAAAGTAATATGATAGGACGAACAGAAGGAAACTGATTATTGTTTTAAGAAACGGGATTCGGTCTCTCTAATTCCGCGTAAATAACATTACCTTAGATAAATGTGGATACCATTTCTTTACATTCAAAAATGTTGGAAAATTGGATGTGCTTCACGTGCACTCGAACCTTTTAAATTCAAACACCAAATTGTGCGTTGCGATGCTGGAATGTGTCAAAAACCTTTTTATTTCATAAGGGGTTTTATTGCTACGGTAATATTTTTCTTGCATTTACTAACATCACCCAAATTATTCCAAGTGTTATATAAAAAAAATAATGAAACAAAATTAATGTTATGCACGAACTTGCATAGGCCCCGACGAGATTCGAACTCGTGATCTCCTGTTTACTAGACAGGCGCTTTAACCAACTAAGCCACGGCGCCACTTGATATGATATGCGTACAAACGGCCCTTGTTTTAGCCACCGTAGTGACGAAAGAAATGTAAACAGCCTAACAGAGGTTCAATTCCCGTAAAACCCTTATTGTTAAGAACGTTTGCATTCAAATTGCTGTCATATTCTGTCAAAAATACCACGAATTTCCCCAAATTTTTTAAATGGATTTCAGTGAGACTAGATTTCGAAGGTTTTTAATTAAAGGAACCAGCCTAAAGATAGAAAGGTTTCTTCGAATCGATGTCAAAAATGAAGTGAAGAAATATTACTTTGTCTTCGTAGAGTTGAGATAAAAATAGTGTTTCTACGCATGCAGAACCTTTCAAAAACAAACAACCACAATCATAATAACGAATCGACGACACGATTGGCGCAGTGGCTGAGCGATCGACTGCTGCGCTGCGTGTCGCGGGTTCGATTCCCGCACGGAACAAATATTTGTATTGCCTACAGGTAGTTGTTCCGGGTCTGGCTGTTTGTGTATGTGAGTTTAAATGTTTGTAAACGCACCCACGATACAGGAGTAATTCCTAGTGTGGGGCTACATTTTTAATTAAAAAAAATAATAATAATACCAGCGTATTATTGCCCCACTACAGAGCAAAGGCCTCTCCTCATACAAGGCGATTCAGAGTTCACCACATGTCTCATACAAAATGGTCAACAAAAAACAGTGTAATTCTCAGCCAATATAACATGACACCATATTTTCTATTACGTGATATCGAACGATCAACGCATCGATCCAAGTACAGACGCCAGCACATCAAGCTACTATAATCTGTCAAATTCCTTTAATAGATTTTCAACTTTATCGCTAAAGCTTTAGGTTCAAGTTTGATTGGCAAAATTTGACAGTTTCGGGTCGCTTGATGTTCTGGCGTCTGTACATAGAAAACACAGGTGTATAAATCAAGATGGAAACTTGTACAACACTTAATATGGTAACCAGTCACGTTGGTTATATCTTTAATGGAAATTCAGATCAGTTCGAAAGTCTGACTGGTTTGAAGGTAAACATGATGATACTGAGAATGTTTTAATGGTTGGGGATATATACGAGTAATTAGTAAAGTCAAGTGAGGTTTTAGAATCCTACGAGGTTAACATGAATAGGATTTATCCTTAAGAACATTCTTGGGAAATGTTTAGACTTCATTTAGTTGTGCTTGGCAATTTTTTATCAGCGCTCTTTTATTTATTTTTTTATTAATAAGAACAAAAATTCATAGTAATTGACTACAATCTAGCCTAATAGACTAATAATCAATTTAACTCTAACTTTATATTTTATGAGGTATATTATGTTATAACTAAGAATAGTGTCAATTTGCACTTTTACCCAATTTCGTAGCACTTTCTCAGATTATTGTAATCTTAAGATTAAAGATTTGATAAATATGAAAATAAGGAAAATGATTGGATAGTGTAATTTTTAAGACCAAACTATATTATTAATTTATATAGTTTGGTCATTTATTTATTATATATTTTTTATGTTATATGTTTCTGTGGTATAGCAATTAATTATAATATAAATAATATTATTTAAAATGATGATCGTCTAATATAAAATACGTATTCAACGAGTATTCTTCCACTAAAAGATCACGTTGAACAAACTGTATCATGTATCCAATCAACGACAAAAGAACATTCCTAACCAAAATCGCTTAAAAGGTGCTTTTAAACCATATCTTGTAACATGTTCAAACAACAATGAACATGTCCAAAGCTAATGATATCCATTACGAGTTCTTAGTCATATTCAACAAGGTGCTTATGACCAAACCGCTAGGAATCCATCCATTGCTTCTTAAATGCACAAGAAAGCTGTCAAAGTTGTGAGTAATCGATCAATGGACGATTATTACTCGCTTTGATCGTTTATCATAAATACCCAGGATTACGGATGGTATTCAAGTGTATAATCACTACAAAAAGTGATGCTCAGGTAAATATGGATGTAGTAGGTAGGACAGAGATGGATATATGTACGTATATATTGTTTAGGGATGAATAGTTCTCGAAAAGAATGTAGACCATTTGATGTATCTGAAATTGATTTTTCTTTTTTGCCACTAAATATTCTTTGGTTTGAAAATTTAAATTTTTTATACAACGATGCTATAAAAACATCTTCGCCATTCGAAATAAAGCCATTAAGAATTTCTCACACGAAAATTAAATTCCAATATACAAACCGCTAATTCTTGTAACCTTTTCATGCAAGGCTGCCAGTTACCGCTAATCAAGAGATTCAAAAAATGTGGCACCTTCATCTGAGTATGTAAGTACTGTCAACCGCAATTAAAACTTAACACTTGAACTGAGAAAACCGCTCATTGCTTCGAAATGAAGACGCTGTTAAAGTAAAATTGTTGAGATATACGAGTGGTTGACTGTACTTGTCGCGTGCGCCGGTGCGCATCTAAACGGCCTTGACAGCGTGACTTTTGAGAGCCAACTAAATGTCGGGATCGGTAATATCAAAGGCCAAAACCATTAGAATATCATAATACTAATACTGTGATTCGTATTACATGTATTGTAATTAAATAGACATCCGAATAATTGTTGCGCTTGTATAGATGCGTTTGATATTGTTGATTGATATGGAATTGTTATCAGATTGGTTTACGATTTAGAAAGATTCAAATAATCTTTCCTCCTTTAATGTTATTTGAATGTCGCCATTTTCCTTCCTAGAAGTTGCACATTTGCGTAGAGTATCTATGAAGGGTACTATGACTTTTTTGGTGGCTTCGTCCTTAAAATGTAATAAAACGGAAACAGTTTTTTTAAAATGTTTATTCATTATAACAATTTGTCATAAAGTATACCTCTGTTATTATTTTGATGCAAGATAATTACAAAATTTTGTTTCAGTGTGGTTAGTGGAAGTGCTCATGTGCGGTTCGCGGAATTGCTGTTCAAATCAGTGCTCTAAGTGGAATACCTGATTATTTTTTGTTAGCCAATTTTGTGTGTCACTTCTGGTCAAAGGCCTTCCCTTTTCTTCCATACCTCTCTTGGTTGTTCTATATAGTTGCACATGGCAATTCTCAATTGCAACAATATCTCTATATAAAATAGCTCCAAGAAAGTTATTTCTAATTGCCTTTCAGTAATTTTCATTGAGCAATTATTTGTTATTAGAGCAGCTACAGACTGCGTCGATGGAATGGTTGATCATGGCTATTAAGTGCTTTTTAAGTTAATTTTTTATTAATTTCTAGGAAACTGTTATGGTTTTGTGAAAAGAGGTTTAATATAGCGTGTTTAAAAAAATATGGCCACATTTATGGGTATGGTACAGATCAGCAAACTAAACAACTGTCTCCATGGGACCAACATCGTAATCGCAAAAAAATAATAATCGGTCCCCATTAACACATCAATCATCATTTCAGCTGAAAGACGTCCACTGCTGGATATAGACGTCCACACATCAATAACTACTCGAAAATTATCAGTAGTTCCATACATTTGGTGTGAGTTGAGATGTTTGGTTGAAGTTTGATGTTCTGTGCCACACCCTTTAATATGATTACACCATTCACTGTGTTGAACACACTATAATATAAACCTTCCGGAATAAGCATAAAGCATAATCAGCCTATAATGTTCCCACTGCTGGGACACAGGCCTCCTCTCTGTAAGAAGGAACCTTTCGGAATAATTTTTCAATATGATTGTGAAACCCGCATTTAAATTCTGTGGTGCCGATTGCCTTGTTCACAAACTAAACTAAAGTTCAGTGCATCTTTTTCTTTCTATTTCATTAAGAAAAGGACACAAGATAAATATTAGTTAGTCCTGTCAAATTAAGATACTCCATGTTTAGACGTGATTAAAAACATGGCTACTAAAAATACGTCACTTTACGTCAGGCGCTGACTAATTTGACAGGACTAAACTAATACTTATCTTCTGTCCTTTTCTCAATGAAATGGAAAGAAAAAGATGCGCTGAACTTAAATTTAGTTTAGTTTGTGAACGAGGGAATCGGCGCCATTGTGTAGTTTAGTTTAGCGTAAAAAGTAGCTCTTGGTTCCTTTAATAATACTGAATGTATTATATTATACATATATATAAAGGAACCAAGAGCTACTGATTCGCGTTAGTTAAACGTTTAAAAAACAGAAAATCATCATTCTTTAAAAAAAACGCAGTTTCGCTTTACCGTTTAAAAAAAGCATTTTTATGCGCAATTTCATGATTATTATCAATGATCATAAAATTCACAATGTATAGGTAATCTATAATTGTAGGGTTAAAATAATTACTTGAGTAGGAAAAAAATTACGTATTTGCACCTGTCTAATACCCTTGAACGTTAGTTAATTAAAATACAACTATGTCTTAGTAATTGAGTACGGGTGCGTATTCAGAAACAAAAAATAATCACCTTAATGGCTTTGATTAACAATTATTTTCACAATCTTAATTTTTTAATCGAAATTATAATTAGTTTTAACTGTCAGGTATAGATGGTTGTAGTATTGCATTATTATTTTTCTATGTAAAATATTTATTTAGCCCATAATGTTTCACTACATTGGCCAAAAAACTTCCTACCTTTTTCCACAACGATTTTTTCGTAGGGATAGAGTTTTTGCCCATTCTTCTCCCTACGAAAACTACCATCTTGGAAGGGGCGGCTAAAATCAATTCTAATTTATTGTAAATTTTGCAAAAGACTAGACGAGAAAAAATAAGACTGATTTAATAGAAAAGCACATATTTTTTTTTTAAATCTCTAAAGGTAGGTTACAAGGTCTTTATTTAAAAGCCTATAAAATATTAATAATATTAACAAAATATGTAAAAGTCTAACGATCACACAATAAAAAGCTCTTAAACCAATAAAATTAACAATAATACAAAAGTCATTACAAAACTGTAATGCAATTTATATTTAAAGCCCATTTATATGAATTTCAACATGAATGTCAAGTTTCTTATTTTAATAACATTGGCAGTAAGTAGATGTTAGCACCTTGAACTATCTAATAACTGCAGACGTATTATTATATTGTACAGTTACGTTACTATTACGGTTTAATAATAATAATAATAGAGTGGTCAATCTAATAATAATATGTAATCCCAGGTACGAATTGGCGATTTTTTAACGCGACGATATTTTATTGCGCATTGGATTTTCAACTCTAGGTGTTGAGCCGAGGTTTCAGAATCCAACAGAGTGTATTCCAACGCGTCAAAAAATACAGTGTTGGATTTTGAACTCTTGGCGCTGAGCAGTGCGTGGAAAATGCAGTGCGCGATAAAAAAACGCCCGATACGAGGGCTAAGTGAAGTATTAGTTCGAGTTTACACGCTACAGTACGGACAAGGTTAAGTAGGCAATTTTAAATGTAGGTTAGAATGTTTAGAATAAAATAGAATACTCCTTATTGTACACCATACAAATATGTAAATATACAAAATTTTACAAAGGGTGACACAAGACAACCTTTGGATGGATTAAAATTAAGGGGAGACAAATATAGTAGGTAGTTGGTGGAGCACCATTTACATTATGTAATTAATATATACCTACATAAAGTATATTTTACTCATCTAAATAAATATATACACATAATAATAAATATGAAACAAGAGCAAAGAAAAAGAGATTGTCAAAAAAATAATAAATGGTTTAATATGTCAACATTGGATAAGGACGTCAGATGACTCAAAGAAATCAAACAATGGTTTTTACAATCATAAATGGTTGTTTTTCTGTGGTTTTTAATCTGGGTCAGTCATCAATCACTAACAAAGAACTTCTTTATTAGTGATCGATGGGATCAATACATTTTATTCTTTCTTAGAATTAGAAAGAGTTTTGATACCGTATGCATTTCGCTAGAGATACTGACACTGATGTGATTTACAATTGATTAAACCAATTACACTTTGTCCAACCTAAGATCGATCCCAGGACGCCACGGTCAGTACTCGCTCTTACGATCACTTTACCGACGAACTGTCCAATTTTAATAAACTTAAGTATGTACTTGTACAGAGCATATCAAGCTACTACAATTTGTCAAATTTCTTTAATAGGTTTCCAACTTTATCGCTAAAGCATTAAGGTTCAAGGTTGATTGGGAAAATTTGACAGTTTCCGGTAGCTTGATGTGCTGGCGTCTGCACATTCAGGGTAATATTTTTTAAGCAAATTGACACCGTGCGTCAATTAGCAATGATAATTGATAACACTGCAAATTGAATTGGCTATAAAGCCATCATAAAACTGTCAAAAAATGACAGTTGCGATTTGAGTATACGGTCAATCGAAGTTCATCATCATCATCGTTTCAGCCGAATGACATCCACTGCTGGGCATAGATCTTTCGAAGTACCTCCATTTCGACCGGTTCTGTGCTTCCCGCATCCATCTGATTCCTGCCTGGCCTTCACAAGGTCATCGGTCCACCTTGTGGGAGGCCTTCCAACACTACGTCTTCCGGTACGCGGTCGCCACTCCAGAACCTTTCGGCCCCATCGGTCATCTGTTCTGCGAGCAAAGTGCTCTACCCACTGCCACCTAAGTCTTCGGTCTATGTCGGTCAAACTAACAATCTAAGTTAATCAATGTTCCTGATTTTGCCTACTCTTAAATAAACTGTTACACGGATCTCAAATGGTAAACATACACATCGCCTGTCGCCTGTCAACCGGTGCAAGTCAAACGGGGGTAATGTGTCATTACGGTGCAAGAGACAGACTTATAACATAACCTGTTAGTTAGGTCGAAGACACACTGGCAGTAACTTCGCTTACACGTTTCGATGGCTGCATAATCAGCCTATAATGTTCCCACTGCTGGGACTCAGGCCTCCTCTCGGTGAGAGGGAGTGGGCCGTAATTTGCACGCGAGCCCAGTGCAGGTTGGTAGATGTCTTAATTCTTCGGATTTTTGGTTCTAGAATATGGTTTCCTCACGATGTTTTCCTATACCGTTTTGAGAGCAGTGGTAATGAAATAATTTACACAAAATAAAGTGCCTGCTTAGGTTCGAAGCCACGACCTGCAACTAGTAAGTCATGGCCGTTACCACGGCGCCAATTACCGACGAAACCGAAAATCAATGGAGAGCCATTGATTTTCGTTTTCGTCGGTATTTAAAACAAAATTTGCTGTTTAATACAAAAACGGTCAAAATGTATGGATCCGCAGAGTATATTGAATAACTGATGGAGAATTTGCCCGTCGGTATCCCTTACATCCTATTTATATCGGACTCGTAGAACCATGCATTTGGTTCGAGAGCAATTTCACCTAGTACGGCGTTGTTACAGCTCTAAAACTACGGTTTCCCAAAAGAGCATGAAAATGATGGCACCGGGGTTTGACTTAACGGTGTTAAAAAACGTTCTTTAGGGAAAACACACCAATTTACTTTAATATATTATAACGTTTCAGTGACGGTATTCGCTAGTAAATTACGGACGCTGTATGGCCGCCAATGTAGTCTTAGGAAACCCTAAATCAAAATCAAAAGTCATGTTTTCAAACTATGCTGAGAATCAGCACTTTTTGAACGTCAAAATTACATAAGACAGTCCTCCAAAACGCTCGCCTTAATGACTACTTCCTAGTGCTCTAGAAGTGACTTGCTTAAGCAGCAAGCGAAGCTTCTCCTCTGAGTCGGAGTCCTCCTCCTGAGTGTGTCTTTGGCCTTACATGGACATGATATCTTATATCTTATTCACCGTGCTCAACTGCTCACGTGTCTATGTATTTATCTTGGCATGTAATTGCTGTATGTAAATAATGGTTGATTGGATTCTTGCGTCCTGGCAGTTTGACGTGGGGCCTACCTTTTTTTTTCTTTCGGTGGGAAATCATCAAATGACCCACCTGAAGATATATTTTATGTTTTGGCACTACATTTGGACGGAACAAATCAAACCCTTTTTTCGTGAAACCTCGCATGTTTAATAGAAATTAAAAGGATTTGAACATTTCTCTATGGAGCCTGGCATACCTTTTGTCGCGCCATTTTGTTTTTTTTTTTCAAAATGGCTGAGAAAATCAAAATGGTGGGTATGTCACGGACCTTCAAAGCCAGTCATGATGAATAATTACGCAGGTCAAGCAAGAATAAATAATAAGTGCTCATTTATGATAGGAACTTAATAAAAAGGAAATAATGTCTACTTTCTCAGATTTGGCAGACATTATTAAAAACACGTCGCCCACACAATATGCGTAGTGCACCTTTCAGTAGTAGAATTTGAAACATGATTAATTAAATTTAAAAAAAAAAAACTAAAATGGCTTATTTAAATACCTACTTCTTTTATCGATGTTAAAATATCTTTGACTGATTTCTTTTTAAGGATTTTTATTAGATCAAGAATAGATTCTTAATCGAAGATCATAGGTAAGTTAATAAAATAAGAAATACCATAAAACTATTACCTATATTGAAAAAAAAATAGAACTCTTTTTCGCATGACCTTGCCATATACAAAGAATTATAAAATTTAAAAAAAAAACTATAATTTTTATTGAACAAAAGTAATTATCAACCACGATTAATCATTCCGTTGAAGCCTAATTGCCTATTCTATGAAATTAAATAATACCTAAAGAATATTTAAAAAAAAAAACTAGCTATAAAAGGACTAGTTTGAATAAAATTCAGACATAATTGCAACTGACGATAGTTTTAATAACATCAAGAACAGCGTATAAAAAAATGCAAAAAATTAAAAAGTTACTCTTCGAAGATGGCACGCTCGTGTAAGAGCTGATTTTTCAATCAACAGATAATTTTTATTTGCGGAATAAAATTGACGTCTGACAATTTTTTTATGGAGGAACTGTCAAAAATTCAAAATTATTCCTCCGATAAAATTATCTGGCGCTGGAAAAACCAGCCCTAAGTTAACAAAAACTAAGGGCTGATTTTACCATCGCCAGAAAACTCTTATTCGAGGAATAAAATTGACGTTTGACAGTTTTGTATAAAATACCTGTCAAAATTTCAAAATTATTCCTCGAATAAAGTTATCAGATGATTGAAAAATCAGCCCTAAGTCATAAATACTTACTACTTCATAAATAAAATTATATTTTATCAACTCTTTCAGAAGCAACATCCAAAGCGTAACCGAATTAAGTTATGTCAAAATCCTACGTTTTTATTTATTAATCGTAAATGCGTGGCCTGGGAAGGAACTCGGGGAAGGCTGTTCGAAATACATGAATTTACATAGTTTTTTACAAATTGTGGCATATTCATTTGTTATGTCCTCTGGTATGGCATTTGTTTGGCTACGTCCGGGGCTCAGTTTTTACGAGTTGGGACATAGTATTATAGCTGTATTTATGGGGTTTGTTGCGTTGGTGCGTATTTTTTGTTTTACTTTTTTTTCAACAAAGTGATTTAACCCGAACCCTGTGGGTGTTGGTGCACGACTTTACCACTCTATCTCAATATTTAATATTTCTTTGAATTACATTTATGGGTAAAAAACAGGCCAAATATAATTTTCACAAGAATATTGTATGCCTGCATAAGCTTCGAATAATTGCAGATATTTTTTTTGTATAGTTAAAATTTTCTAATATCTAGTATGTATTTTGTCTACAGTCGAGGGTAATAATCACAGTACCGCAATCTACAAAATACAGAACCCTGATCACTACATTTCTGACTAAAATGCACTTGCTTTTCTTCAAAGACGCATCTGAATATGCTATGGAGGTAATTAACAAAATCAATATTATTTTATCAGAGTGAAATTAAATTAAATTGTTTATTCTGTTAATAGGATAATATCATGTATAATATATATCTATTTAAAAAAATAAGCTAGATGGAGTGACATTTCCTATCTGACCCCTGAGAAGAAATGGCGAAACAAACTCAGGGTCAAAGTCTCTTTTAAAGTCCAAACATAATCTTTGACAGATCATGTGAGGATACCAGCTTAGCCACACTACATGAGATTAGCGTCTGAAATGGTATTCTGAGGTCTATTGTCTACCTAGTATTGACAATTTTATATTTTTTTACAGACACACAGGAAAGTTCATTTCATCTGCCACCGCTTTACCTTGTTCTTGACAGGCCAGATGTATGGCGGTATAATCCTGTATAACTTAATTCCTATGTGGAAAAACTACTCTGTAGGAAATTACAAACAAAAAATCCTCTACAACACAACGTATGAGCATTCCGTGTACCTGTCTGTGCCAGTACTAAAAATTTATACGCACTTCGATGCATATATGGTTGCTTGGACTTACAATTGGTAAGTTGGTTTTAAAAATCTTGTGTTATCTGGTCGGAATTTAAAGACTCATTCATGACAACAGTTACGTGAAGGTGCTTAAAGTTAATCAACCGAATTAAGACCATGCAAGCAGAGACAGTGGAAACAGCCGCGACTTACGAGGTCGTAGATTCGAGCCCAGAGAAGCACTTTACTTTGTGTAAATTATTTTATCACCTCGCTCCCAAAACGTTGAAGAAAAACATCGTGAGGAAACGTGTTAAACGAAAAATTCGAAAATATGTCATATCCGCCAATCCCTACTGCTGGGCCCGCGTGGTGGATAACGGCTTACTCCCTCTATCATAGAGGAGGCCTGTGTCCCAGCAGCGGGAACATTATTGACTGATTATGCTGTTATGCTCAGCGGTGGCAGCGGAGATTGTAATCTTCAAGTACCCATAAGAAATTAGACTTATAAGAAAACCTCAATCAAAATGGTTTTTTTTTTTTCTTCAGGATAATGTCATTCCTGTGTTCGACGACTTTTTGTATGTTGGATTTGCTACTATTTGTGATAGTTTTCAATATCTGGGGACATTTGAAAATACTACTTCATGATCTAGAAACTTTTCCATTGCCTGCTAATAAAATCGAATTATCAATGGACTGTAGACACGCTACAGTAAATGCAGGAATGTATTCCGAAGAAGAATTGAAACTTATTTTAGAAAAATTGAAACAGTGCATAGATTATCACCGACATATTAAGAAGTAAGTTATATTAAATATTAAAAAGTACTCTGATATTTTTTTATTTTTGTTTAGCTGTTTTGTTTGGCAGACCATACAACCCACAAGAGTTAACTTGAGACTTCGCTTGAATGACGTATGCGCGCGGTACCACAGAATAACTAATGCGATACTGAGGTCTCGATGGCGAGAGCGGTAACAGTGGGGGTCGCGGAGGGGGTCTCAAGTTAACTCTTGCGGATAGTACCTACAAATATGCATTTGTCTCAAATTCATATGCGACAACAAGTGGCTGCACTATATTCATTTGCTTTAAACAATATTTATTCTAGGGATGTCTCTTATTTCAGTTTCACCGACAAAATGTCCGAAACTTTTGGTCCGATGTTGTTAATTTATTACATGTTTCATCAAACGAGTGGGTGTTTACTGCTTCTTGAATGTTCGCAAATGGTCAGTAATAATAAAAATATATTATGTATTCCTCTCTTCTTCACCGACTTAAAAAAACACCGATTTCTGAAATTAAATCGTGTTTTATGTTAACATTTTTTTAGATACTGTGGTCTAACTTAATTTGAATATCATCATTACTGTTTCAGACAGCAGAAGCCTTGGTACGATACTTACCTTTGTCAGCCATAGTTTTTCAACAGTTAATTTTACTGTCAGTCGTATTTGAGTTAGTAGGATCTACGGTAAGAACCTATGCAATTTTTTTCCACTATAGGGACAAATTGCTAACAAAAAGGTTAAAATATTAATATAGGATAAAATATTTCAAAAAAAGTACGGTAAGAAACCAATTACACAACTAAAATAATAATAAAAAATATGAATCTTAAAAAAAAAAAAATAATAATAAATTAGCTGCCGGTAGCTTGGACCCTGTTCCCGATACCGGTGGGCTACTATTTTTTATATTTTTAAATGTTTTTTTATCATTTTGTTTATAAAAATATTTAAAAATGTAATTTGTAAGTATTTAAATGAAATAAAGGATAATAATAATAAAACAATAATAATAATAAATTTATTTTTATTTTATTTATTTTTTTATTATTATTTTTTTATTTTTTTTTATTTTTATTTATGCAATACTTCACTGCATTGGTATTGAAGTTCAGTCAAAAATATTTTCAGAGTGAAAAACTGAAAGACGCCGTTTACGGTGTGCCGTGGCAATATATGGACACAAATAATAAGAAGATCGTATCCATATTTCTGTACAACGTTCAGGAGCCAATACAGGTGAAGGCAATGGGGGTGGTCAGTGTAGGAGTCACTACTATGGCCACGGTAAGGTTTTGAGCAGGTTTCACGAAAAATATTTCACTTTTCGTCCACTGGTACTTATATTTTGTTAATGTTTTTCAGATTTTGAAAACGTCGCTGTCTTATTTTACTTTCCTTCGTAGCATGTAAAATAGTAATAGAGAACACGTACCTATTTGATTACATAATATTACTTTTTCACATTATTATAATATTTTTCATGGAAATATTTTGCTTCTTGCATTGTTTACACATAAGTTTAAATATTAATTAAATCAATTTTGCTATTGTCCTTTGTCGTAATTTACCTATATTTTGTTGTCCAATAAAATTCTCAAATAATATGTTTGGGCTATTATTAAAGCATCCAAAAAGCAACACCAGAAAGTTTTATACTTTTCAACGACGCAAAATAGAAATGTGATACTTTCGTGTAGTCACAAACATTTGAAAAAGTTGCTTAGCATATTCCCACTGTTGGAACACACCTCCTCACAGCGTGAGGAAGAAAAGAGTAATGAAAAATGGCATAGAGTGTCTACATACGAGTATTTCTACGAATAACCATTGTCTGAACAAATCAATGGGAACAGGAAATAGTACGGATGATGGTGTCATAAAAAACATCAAATCTCATAATTGCGATCGTTTTGTTTACATTGACAACTTTCTTTGACTGTTTATTTGAAAAAACTAGGAAATAGAAAACAATTGTTGTTCTGTGGAATTGAAGTTTGCTCGGGTTTGATAATAATGAAGGGGAAAATACTGAATTATTCAATGTGGCCAATGTTTTAGGTTGAAAGTGAAGCGGTGCCCCTGCATGAGAGCCTTGGTGTGGTAGTGTAGTGATTCTACAGTTTGTTATATTGAATGTCCGCTAAACGCGAGCATCATGCACGGTGCCATATTTTAGTAGTTAGATTGAAATTACTAGTCACAGAAACAACTATGATTTAAGATTTTTTTTTTGTGGAACCGTGGAAATTACATGACCATTCAAGTAATTTCCTATTTTTAAAATGATAAACGACTAACATTATAAGTTATTTTCGAGCTATCTAAGTATCTTTCATGTTGCACCTGCCATGTTTTGTATCCTCATCACCTAAGGGTGACTAGTACAAAATGCCTCAGGCATTAAAACCGCCTTTGCAGATATAGTATTTTTTAACTGGTGCATAAATTAATCTATACTAGTAATATATTAGAATATTATAATAATAATAACTTTATTTCGGGTGGCATAGACCCATAGAAACCTTAACCTATTACACATTACATAAACCTTTACAATTTGCCATGACTCTCCACACCTACACACGACATGACCCACTGATTCTGAAAGGGACAGTCAAAAATTATAAAGGGGTAAAATTTGTTTTTTTGTTAGTTTGTATGTAGGGGGTAATCTCCGGAACTCCCAGTCGGATTCGAAAAATTATTTTTGCATTTGATAGCCCAATTCTTGAAGAAGTTAATAGGAGTTTAACATCACGCTATCAACCCTTAGGAGCCGAGCAAAAAGAAAAAAAGTCAGAAAGAACGCTAAAACTAAGTAGTAGCACGGACGGGCGATAGGATACGACTTGATGAGTCGGGGGCCGAGATTTCACATGGACTAAATCGTGGGCAGAAGCTAGTGAATAAATAAATGAACATTGGTCTTGCAATTCCACTATTGAATTAGAGCTGAACATTTTTTTTTTATAATTGGGTACGCCCTAAATATTTCCACGATTGTGTCCAGTTATGTGATGCAATTTTCTAAGTGAGGCAAATCGAATTAAGAAAAGTGAACGAAGCTTGACAGTTCATAGATTTCCATGGTTTGTTAAATTTCCAAGGGACAAAATTTTGAAACTGTGTTGGGTGTTTTATTTCATTAGAATTTGTCCAGCGCTGCGACACGTAATTTTAAATGTCGCAGCTCCATGCTGAGATACGTGCTTTTTAGCCTCGTACAATACTTTCTGTTTTTATTTTTTACATGGGCTTTTGTTTTTTATGTTTCTACTAGCTGCGCCCCACGGTGTCATCCGCATGAGTCATAATCCCGTGGAAATATCGGGATAAAAATAGCCTATGTTCTAACCCAGGTCATGGTGTACAGTCACGAGCAAAAGTATGTATACACTCGGCTTTTTTCAAAAGGGATTTACTCCTTTATGTTTTAATTAAATTTTATGTTGTTACGAACATATCATTTTCGAACCCATAGGTTTATGTAATGTATCGTATTTCAACGTTGCATTCGTTATTTCACGAAAGAATCGCATTTGAAAGTTGCCAAGTGTTGACATATTGGTGCTCGTGACTGTACCTATTTGCAAAATATCATCCAAATCCGCCCAGCCGTTTTAGCGCGAAAACGTAAAATAATATTAGTTAGGGTGATTGTGTTTAGTTTATGATCTTCCTGTGCGATTCCTAATAAATTTCTTTTCGTATTCATTCATTGTTTTGCGACATTTAATATGAATGTATCTTTTTACTCATATCGGCACTAGTAAAAACAGATATTTTTCTATTCGCGTATGTCGGTCGTCACTATCTTGGAGATTTTATCATAAAAATTGTACTGAACATTTTTATATCAAAGCTATAAAAGTTATTGTGCGGGTATTTTCACTCGTGAACAAGTTAGAAACGGTTTATATTACTGTTAGAAGATTACCTGTTATATTTCACATTACACTCTTTATCCACCCACGGCGTAACAAAGTAGTTTTTTTTAAAGTTTTTTTTCTTTTCTTTTCTCTAGTGACGAGCGCCATGACACTTAAGCCAGTCCAAGTGGACTGGTGGTGGTGTGAACTGGTGGGTGGTGATGGTGTTGGTTTTATGTACTAATTAAAAACTTTAGATATATAGGTACCCTGTCCATTATGTAAACCGTTTTTGACACATGAAACTAGTGATTGCAGGCAACACACAGTATATTGATTGATACACGTACGGTATTATAATGTATGTAAGAAGCCATAAATATGATAATTCAATAATATAAGGCAGTTTATATATTTATTTTACTACGCATTTTAAAGTTAACTTTTACATAATCTGGAATATGTACGTTCTAAGACAGCTGTCAAAAAACGGTTAACCTAATTGACAGGGTATAGTAATGTAACAAATGATTGGTTTAGCATTAGGCACCTGTCTCTTTATCGGCGATTAACGAAAAGCGAGAAGAGCTAGCAACTTAAACGAGTTGGCGAGCAACGAGCAGCGAGTGCGCGACGGTGACGAGTGTATGTACGTACATACTTACGTTTCTTAAGCGTGAGAATCGCTTCCTTGTCGGCGCTGGGACAGGTCGCTTACACAGCTAAAGTGTCCAACAGTATTGTTAAAAATTTTGGATCTTTATTAAAACTTTCTTTAACATATAATCGGGACATATTCGCCACAAATGTAGACAAATATGAGTTTATGGAAAAATTACTTTAATTCCTAAATAATAAAGTTCAGTTTACGCGACAACTTCAAACATTTTTATAACTTTTTCAATAGTGCTAGTCACTCTGAAATCAACTTAATTTCCATTAGTATAAAGTTGATATTTGTTTAACTTGAAATAACGTCAATTTGAAACATAAATAAAATTCATTAATTGCTTAACTAGCTTCTAACCGTGACTTTGTCCGCGTGACATTTCTTGTTCCCCGACCCGCCCCGTCGCATCGCCTGCCCGAGTTTTTACTTCATTTTCGCTTAGCAATATTTCTGACTTTTTTTATTTTACTCGGCAAGAGTCCTAGCGTGATGTTAAATACTCTAAGCCTTCCTCAAGAGTTGAGCTATCAAACGCGAAAATATTTTTTCAAATCCGTCTTGTGGGTCCAGAGATTAGCGAGTTCAAACACACATCAATTTCTTCAGCTTTATTATTACTATAGATAAGAAATCAAACTTGAATATGTAGAAGTTTTTATTTTTAACATATTATTCCCATTTATCTTTTTTTCTAATTACGTTAATGATTACGACACAAGACACACGTAATAATTACTAAAATATTCCTAATCGCCGGATGCGCAGTCCGTTTGACAGTAAATTGGTCATTTTAGTTGATTTATTTCAAATATTTAAGACAAGTCATGATGGCTATGATAATAACGCTTTAATGATCGGTAGGTGGAAATCTGTATTTTGTAATCGTTGGCTAAACGATAAAAACCCTGGGTTTTAAACCAAAAAATGCATATTTTTGCCATTTTTACCCGACTGCCGCGAAGCCCAAAAGGAGGGTAATTTTTATTATGTACTTATTGCAAAATATACAGAATATATTTATAGAGTTTCAACGGCCTTCCATAAGTATAACCAATTGAAAACCGAAAGACAAGTAAAAAAAAAGAAAAGAAAGAAAATGTATTTATTTATTTATTTAAACTTTTCGTACAAAAAGGTACAAAGGCGGACTTAATGCCTTAGGCATTCTCTACCAGTCAACCAAGGGTGGTGAAGAGATTAGATGGCAGGTGCTTTGGTTGAGAGGGACAATAATAATAAAAAAAACTCTTAAAACTATGCAGGTTTTTTTTTATTAGGACTCGCATAGTAATATCACAAACTAAACACTCATAGAAACAAAAAAAAAACATTCTGCTTGGTGAAGAACAAATCGTTTTCAGCAGTAGGTACCTATTTATGTATACAGTTGTGTCTATCACAACATCCTACAAAACTACCTGGATCCTACATCCTACAAACTCACAACATGTCTAATACAAACTCGTTGCCTGCAAATCAGTTGCCTGCACTAAGCGATTGATCGTGAAAAATATTCAGTGTTTACGCACATTGGTGGCGTGACAACCGATCATTGTGGATAATGGCTACATACTTTAAAATGAAACATGCTGTATATGCAAAATGAGATCCCGATGAGATGTAGCGTGTCCATTAATGTGTTGTCAAGAAAGTTTAGTATTCACATTAATACACTTAATTATGAATGGGAATCATCGTTTGTGTGTTACTAATGTATCAAACACAATATAAATTGTTCCTGATAAATAAATAAATAAATACGTCTTTACGGCTAAAGACTGCTGCTGCTATTGTTGAACCAATTTTGATGGATTTTGGCGGAATTATGTAAATAAAAACCTAAAAAAAACTACATATTATTTGCGTTATTTGTTTTAAAAAATTTTGGAGCACGTGGCAAGTATCCGTAATAATTAAGATGCCTAGGAAAGGACACAGTTTGATATCACCATTAAGATTAATAAAAAAATATATTAATATAATATTAAATTTTGATGTGGTTTTCACCATCATTTAGAGCATAATATATTCGGGAAGGTTTATTTCTATAATACATTAATATATTTAACTTGATAAAGAACAGAAATTTTGATGTTTTAATAACGTGTGAAGCTGCTAGAAAAATACAAAATAAAAAAACCCCGCGTACTTACTTTAAAAAGCTATGTAAGGGGCTATAGGAAATTTACTTTCACTAGGTAAAATATATCTGAAAAATGGTTTCTTCACCGGGGAAACCGAGACGAACCGACTACAATCATGTAGAAAGTGCAAGTACTACAACGACTACCTTGTAATGTATGTGTAATGTTTAAAAATTGCTATTGTAAGCAAATGGCAATTTTCACTGTATTGCTTTAAGCAAATAATGTTAGGTTTTTTATTGCCTGGGTATGTCGTATGATCTATAATAGCATAAATTGAGTACACACGTCTTTATACTTGCTAAATCACACACACACACACACACACAATTCGGCGCACATTATTGTAGTTAAAACATTATTTTCACTTTTTATTTTGTGATTTGTATTTTGTGTATCACGAACTGTGTCCAAATAAACGTTATTCTTTCTTAATTTTCTTTACATGATTACCTATCTATACATAGTCTAAAACGAAGTCGATTTAGTGCTGAGCCATAACAGGATTTATATTTAAGAAACGTTTAAAAAAGAAAGAAAACTATAAACTAAAACATTATTTTGTCTGTAGATTATAATTATTATTTTGTAAAAATACAGGGTGGCCGGGACATCGGCGCGCCAACTGTAACCATGAATTCACCACATTATTCTAAACACCCTAACGTAGAAACTTTTAGTTGGTCATTAAAAAAATCTGTTGTTTCATAGAAAAGTGCAATACCAAGGCGATAAAAAGGTATGGAACAGACATTTTTTTTAACTTAAATTTCATCGCAGGGGGTCCAGAATCATGTAATACTCGTAAATCCATGGAAACAGGTTGCTTTTCGATGTTTCTTGCCACCCTGTATTTTTATGACCCAAAAATATAGCAGTTCTGGGTGTTGAATCTTATTATAAAAAACACAGTACACGAAACTTGAAATATGTAAGCTAAATCTACAGTTCTCATTTAAATGCCACACTTTTCCACCGCATTCGTAACAGAATCAACCGTTGGTACGGAACATAACTCTTGCTAGCCTATCTAATTCCACTTGCTGGCCGGTAGCTTCCACTGGCGGTCGAATGTCGGACATCTGGCCGACAGTGAAAGTATAAACTGCCATATTTTGTCAACAACCGATGGTTAGAGTTACGTCAGAAGAATTTGATTGTCCGTAAGTGGTACTGTTGCTAACTGGTAATGAGATGAAGAAAGAAAAAGTATTGGCTTGTTATTCAATTATTGTTTTTGTTCAATAATAATAAAAAAGGCGTGGTGGTCTCGAGGTTTATGGATAAAAATATTTTATTTCGCACTAGCTTCTGCTTTGACTTCATCCGCTTGAAAGTCCTTGTTTCTCCGCCCCTCGTCGCGTTCCTTCTGCCTTTTCCCCTTTGCTCGGCTACTAAGGATCGTGTAGCCTTTCTCAAGAATTGGGCTACCATTTGCAAAAAATATTTCTTCAAACTTAGTTCCAGAGATTAACAAAAAAGTAAACTCTTCAGCTCTATTATATTAAGTATAGATTTCAATTGATTGAATTAAATTAATATGTAGATAATAATACCATATGTAATTATAATTCTTAAAAAGATAGAAAATCCAGTAGCATTTACGTCATTCGAAATACATATTTATTGTTTATTTTCTGAGCAGAAATTACTAAAATATGTAAATGACGTTTGGTTTGTTTGTATCCGTCGGTCAAACAGCCACACCCGTTTTGCCTCTTATACAATTTGCTATAGAAAGTTAAAAAAGCACAGTTCTAAGAAAGGAAAGATTAAACTGGTACTAAACCAGGCTAAAACAGCACCAGGTTTGTTTTGTTGTTGAACAAATATTACATTAAAAAAATATATATATTTCTTCAATATCTTGTAAATTAATAATTTAAGTATCTACATAAAAATCTATTCAATATAAAAACTTGTCAAAACGAATTTAAAGATGATAAAAACACACGTCTGTTTTTAATTAAAATAATATTTCACAATTTGCTGCAAGTAAAAATTAAAGCGATTTTCAAAAAGATATACAGGGTGGCAGGGACATGGATGCGCAAACTGTAACCATGAATTCAGCACATGATTCTAGGAGTAGTAACTTCTCGTAGGTTATCAAAAAAAATCAGCTGTTTCATAGAAAAGTTCAACAATACCAATACGCGGACAAAATGGAACAGCAATTTTTTTTTGATACCCGACGAAACATTTAACTATCTGACCCGACAGACGTTTTCCCGTCCAAATAATAATAAATAATAATTCTTTCAAAATTTACATAAAAAATGAATTTTTCAATTTTCTCGGTAACTTTAATTTTTTCTTTCCGTAAGCACCTGATTCAGAAACCAAAAATTTTCCAAATCGGTTCACCCGTTCTGAAGTGACGCGCTTACCAACGAACAGCATTTCAATTTTTTTACTATATAGAATATAAAAAAATAAGTTATTAATTTTTATTAACCTTTTACAACTAGTGCTAACAACCTGTTTATGGTTAAATCATAAAAAACGGAAGTAATTAATTACTTTCACTTTTTATAATCAAAGACGATAAATTTATTGTATATTTACGTCATAATCTCATATAATACCATCGGATTATGTCATCTCGATTACGAACTAAATCGATTCTGAATTCATTAATGTATTACTCGTATTTGAGTGATTTATTTTCAATCTTATTAGCTTTAAAATACATAATTATATTTTATTTATTTTCTTAGATTGTGTTCGCCAAACTTCAAACGGAATTTCTTTATTGGACACAATTCCGTTTCACTTATAGATATAACACACAAATGAAATTCTGTAAAGTAGGACATCGGAATCACTTTTAGACGTCATATTAAAAAAAATTAAGCTAGATGGAGTCTACATTTCCCGTGTGATTACCCCTGAAAAGAACTACGGGGGGGGGGTACTTATACGAGGTGTCTATGGGTCAATTTATCTGATTTTTTTCTTGTTTCACCTTTTTTTGATGTTTTTTTATAATTTGTATTGTGTCTTTTGCTGCACTGAATAAACGTTTTATCTATCTATCTAAATGGCGAAACAAATGCAGTGGTCAGTCTCTTTTAAAGTCCACCATAATATTGGTCGGATCATGTGAGGGCCATGTAGACTAGTCTCTCTAATGATCTTTTAAAAAAAGAACCATACAGATTTGAATGGACTTGTCCAATCAGTGCAAGCATTGGTCAGTACAGTATGTTCTTAATCGTAACTAAATCAGAAAATTAAAAAAATATGCTTGAAGACACATAACCCTGGCTTATCGGCCGTATAAAAATAAATAAAGAAAGCAAAACGCATTTATCGGCATTATTTTATTACATCATGACCAGCTCAAATAAATATCAACTCACTACAAAATTAGAACAGCATTGCATGAAATTCTTTTCGCTCTTGAAATCATCACGACACACCGGTTGTAACATCTTACTTAACTATTTCGTTCGTTAGAATCAAAACAATACAATTTCACTGCTTCAATGATTTATCATCAACTGTGATCACTATCCGGAACAGTCTTCTATTAGGTATCGTGATGTGAATCGGATAGAATTTTCGATTGTCACTTGTTTTTGTTAAAATGGACGGATGGGTAACTCCTCCGTGCCACGGAAAGTACGTTAAACCGTTGGTCCCGAAAGTAAAAAGTATTACCTGAGGGGTTGTGCAGGTGGGATAGGCTCCATGTAAAATACTGGTTGAAAATTGTTGAAATATTTTGAGCGTGCAGTGGAAAACTAAATCGAAAAAAACAAGCTAATTATTATAGATCTTCAGGAATATTAAAAGTAACACGTAAATCGTTAAAATTTTCTTTATAATTAAAAAGAAAAAGAAAAAAGTACGTAGGAATAATTATGTGATCTGTAGACAGTGAAATTTCAGAGTGAAAATTCAATAAACAAAGACGAGCTACTGTTATTATTAATAACTAAATTTCATGCAAACACCGCATTAAAATTAGGAGCTAAGTGAGTGGAAAATTATAATTGTTCTTTGTTTTAATTTTATCAATTTAACGTTATCAAATTTATCAGATTGGACACTTTGGACAGTTTGTTAGCGTTCACTGTTGTATAACCACAAACTCAGTTTTTTTTAAGCTCGAAAATGACAGCTGTTATTGTGGCTCAACTGTCATGTTGACAAAAAAAGTCGAATACAGCGCTGTCATTTTAGTCTAGCAAATCAAAAATCAGACTATAGTATAATTAATTACCGTTAAAGGAATTCATTATCCTCTAATGACAATATTGATGATGACAATAAAAAAAAGTTAAACTCTAAAAATATTTGTTTGCAAGTAGTGCAAACAATATTATAAAAAGTGTTAAAGCTTAAAAAATTGCTAAGTTATAAACGTTTTGAAATAACTGCCAGACAAAGACGGTATTATCAGAGATGTGACGTCACGACTATCAACTTCATACTAGCGCCATACATTGTCGCACCTCGCGACATGGACGGAAATAATGACTTCCAAAAACTTTTCTCCATATTTGCATTGATTTTAATGATTTTTTCGATGATCTCGTTTTACCATTTACTCTTTGAAATTATGTAGGTATAATAATTTTTCGAACATTTCGGGTCTTTAGGATGGTCTTGAACGGAGTAAAATATTACAAAAGCAAAACCAAACAAATATGTGTACCTAATGCTGGAACGATAGCCACTACGTATTTAATCAACAATAGCCACCGGTCTTCATTGTAACACAGATCAGGAGCCAAAGCAAATCGTTCAAAGCATAAAGAATTCATTAAAAAATCCCAATTCGCACCGATATTTGTAAAAAGCGAAAGTATTTTTTGTATTGTTTTGACGAACGATTCATATTATTTTGCAATATCTGTGATAAAAATTGAAATGCCCGTTAATTGGAGCGATTTGTTCACTGAAGAATGCTTTTTCATTGTCGCGAGTGGTCAGTGGATGGGTGACCATCTTTAAATACCAAGTCCCCTCCGTGCCTCGAAAACCACATTACACCCGTCCTGGCTGTAATGCCAGCCTTTTCTGTTTTGCTTAGATTTAAATATAGCTGTAACAAAATGTACTGTGCAATTAATCTACTCGAATGGAGACTAGGGGCGCCAAGCTTATTTAAATCTAATGTCCAGTACAAATAACATTACCATCTTTAAGTAGGTAACTGACCTCTCATCACCCTGAGAATTTCTTCAAGTAAAAAATAAACTGCTGACTCATTCGTTTCTCCTTATCCCGGATAAATCGAATCCAAATCGATATAAATTTCAATCGACTCGAACCATAATCGATTCTAGAATCGATTATCAAGTCTAGACTTGTACATGCAAATCTATCAGTTGATCTGGTTATCACTATCAGTTGTCTAGATTTACCGTATCATTTACCTGAAGACATGTGCGCGTGAGTTGTATACAGACTGCTTTTTAAAGTGCACTGACTTTTGTTTCTTTCTTTAGAGTTTGTAAATGCAAGGTCAAGGTATGCGTGTACGTCTTCTCTTCAACAATAGATTTGTTGAAGGTTGTGTTGAGAGCGGGAAGCTATAACTAATTATAAATTGAAGTCTCTTTTCATGTCCGTCTGTGTGACTACATTGTTCTTCTAAACTATGCGAAGGATTTCGGACGTATTCTACATTGGGAACCCGCTTAATTCGATACGGTTTTCACCACCTTTTAGAGTACGTATTCCGAAAAGGTTATATGTATAATAGATTAATACGAAACTCACATTTATTTAAAAGATTTCGATGTTTCGTTAAAACTATGCAGGGTGGGTCGGTAATTTATTTTATAATTAGCTAATCTATACTTATAATAAATCTGTAGAAGTGAAAATTCTGTACATTGAAAATATCAAAAAAATATATGGCAGGGGGTGTTACTAGACCGACACCGAACCCAAAAATGTGATTTAAAAAATTTTTGTCTGTCTGTCTGTCGGTCTGTCTGTCTGTCTGTCTGTCTGTCTGTTTGTTCAGGCATCACGCAAAAACTATCGGTTCGATTACGTTGAAACTTGGTATAATTATTCTTTAATATCCTGGGCACCACACTGGGTACTTTTTATCCCGGAAAAGTATATACAATAAAAAACAAACTTAATTTTGCGGTTCGATCCCTAGACCCGATTACTGCACCAACCGCAAATAATAAGTTTGTCGTAGGTTAAGTCGCCCGCAATGGAGTTCATTTTTATTCCTTTTAGTTTTTAGAGTTATTTAGGTTTATTTTTATATAAGTCGTAGGTAGGTTTTAATTTTAATTTTAAAGTATAAGTAGGTAGTATATTTGATAGTGTACGTAGTGACCGTAGGTTATTTTCTATTACTGTTAGGTAGGATTAGTCATTCGTATAGATATTAGTTTTTAGGGATTTTGCTTATTTATTGAGTTTAGATTAGTTATCATCAGAAATAGTTTTATTTAGGTAGGTAGGTATTTAATTTTCTGTTATTGGGTTTTTTTTTTAATTAGGTAAGTACTTAGGTAAAGATATCATATAGGTACCCTCTTAATCACCACTAATGAGACACAATTGGTTTTCTATTGTAATTAGCCACAAAGGGCCCGCAAGATGGATGGCATTCTGGGGAAGCACATAGGTACAGACGCCAGCAGGTCAAGCTACCCGAAACTGTCAAATTTTCTCAATCAACCTTGAACCTTTTAGAGATAAAGTTGAAAATCTATTAAAGAAATTTGACAGATTGTAGTAGCTTGATGTGCTGGCGTCTGTACATTTTATCCTGTTAGCACGTTCCCGTGGGATAATTTCTGACATCCACGCGGGCGAAGCCGCGGGCAGAAGCTAGTTGTAGAATACGGTGGTAGGAAAATAGTATGAATTCATAACATTTTCCTTTTTGCTACATTCTGGCCTCAAATTTACATTCAGTTTAGGCTTTAATTATTTGTTTGTACGCTTTCACGCTTAAACGGCTGAGCGGATTTAGATGAAATTTGACATATGTGTAGAACATGAGCTGGATTAGGACACAGGATACTTTTTATCCCGATATTCTCACGGGATCGAGACTGATGCGGGTGAAACCGCGGGGCGCAGCTAGTTTGTTATATACCTTGTGTGTCTTCCCTTCGCCTTCACATTGTCTTCAATTGTACTTTCATTCAAGCAAAACACAATACAACATTCACGTCCGCGTTCCTTCTAAGGCCTAAGGCTCTCTACAACCAATCCTTAACATTGTCGCTGTCAGTATCCAGTTTGCTGATGACAGTAGTCTTTCATATGATTGGCTCGAGCCAATTATTTTAGAACTTTCTCTAAATACAATATATTTTTGTTTTTAATATTAGATATTGTGCTTGGGTCATACCGAGAACCCTTCCTGCCTTGATAAGCATGTTAAGCCTTTGGGCCTCTGTCATTCGAAGATTTTGACAATCGTTACGCGAAGTCAGAAGTCCGAAAAATCTTACCACCTAACGGTAGAAATGCCATCCAGTAACTGGTTTGTGGAGGTCACATAGGCAGTCGTTCCACGAATGAAATAGACCTGGTTTTCAGCTGCATCCAGTTAGACGGGAAGCTGACCCCAACATAGTTCATGATTTGATATGCTCGTCTCACTTACTAACAGTAGCGATGGCTTTCATTCTGACAGTTCAACAACATTCATTGCGTTATTTACGTTGTTGAGGAGACAAAATTTTCGAACTTATGAGGAGATGGATAAGAATGGAAATGGATGAAAATGAAATGGATTGGATTCAGATTGTGATGCAAAGTGTATTACGCAATTATTTACTCGAGGCCTAAAGATTCCCAAGTTATAACTACAAAACAAACAGACTAGGGCAAGGAGTTTAATTCAAATTTCCAAGCCAACCAACCGTATCAACTTTCTTTAAATAATTTACTTTTTGTTCGTAATGTCAACAAAGATTACGTAAAAATAGAAGTGTTCGTGGTTAATGTAGTATGACGAATACTTTGCCGATTCTTTGTTTGCAAAACTATATTAGTAAATGTTTCGAAGATTCGTCTGTGAATAATCGATGTTTTCTGCTCATCGTTTGTTTGAAGATTACTCTTTAGTTTTGTTCTGAAATTACTAAATAATATTGTGATAATAAAGAAAAAACTTCTAAGTTCAGTCTCCGATGAACCATTTCTTTATTGAAACTATTTTGAAATAACTTAACTTTTTACTAACAAAAATGTTAATAAAATCTTTTATAGGTAAAGTAACTCAAATACTAAACTTGCTAAATGTTTCATTATTTGATAAATACACATTAATAAGACACCTGCTTGACACCTGAAGGTCAATTGCTGTAATTGAAAACGTTCAAAATCTAGTCGCAATCTCATCTCATGTCAAAAACTTGTCAAAAATATAGCGAAATTAGAAGTATTTTTGACAGATTGAGACTGAGATCAGACTTCGTGAAATTACAAGAATTGCCCCTCAGATTATTATAATTTTTTGAGATAAATGGAGAATATGTAGATATGCCAAACAAAGATAAAGGCATGACTCGATGGATATGACTTAGTGTGATGAGCTTTGCGATGTAATCGATAAACACCTAATTTTACAATATTTTTATCTTAAAAAGCGACACGCGCTTTACTTGTGGTAACTAAGTGTAAAAACGCCCCGTGAATGTTTGCGTCAACACGAGTATCGTGAGCGCATAACACACACACACTTCCGACTTCACCATTGTCTCGGATGTTACTGAGAGCTCCTGTGCTTACACAAACATTCACAGCGTGTTTGTACACTTAGCAAACACAAGTAAAGCGCGCGTCGCTTTGTGAAATAAAAACTTTAAAAGAGTTGTAAACTCGTTATTTACACGAGACTAAAATCTTTCCGATATCATAAAATTAAACACTTGTCCTCAATTAACAAGATGCTTATAACACTTAAACCCTTCATTATATGAAAAATCATTCATCATTGAAATGTATTACGAAAGTATAAATACATAAATATTCAGTCTCATTCGTTCGAGCCACCATATTAGAAAACTTGATTACAGCTCAATTTCCTGTTACAAAAACAAAATTATCTGCTAATTTAAACCGCAAATGATTTGCTAAATTCAACCGTAACACTTTAATAATAAGGTATAATGATGATGGGGGACACATTATAGAAAAGACATGTTGTTTTATTGAAATAACTATCGCATTAGTATAAATTACTCCACATTTGCGAATATCTTATGTAAGATGTTGCGTCAAGTTTGTATTGAAAAATGTCTGCGTCAGAATCAATGATAGTATAATTAATATTAAGATAGTAAGTAAGTCCATTTAAACTTACCTACGTGACTTGTCAAGGGTGTGACTTGTTATTGATATATTTTCATTAGTGGAAATACAGTTGCACGAGTGTATATTTGTCGATAAACAATTACGTAGTATATTGCGTACTTATTTCATTAAACTTTTATTTGCAACCTTTCACAAACAAGCAATTATCAACCTAAAGTGATATGTTCGTATATAACATAGCATCACGCCTGCAGAGGGATACCTGTGTATAGTATACCCACATTTTTGCCGGTTATGTCCGGCGACCCTATTGCTATCAATGTGTAATTGTGTAGCTTATTTCTTTTATCCAGTATACTAACATACAAATTCTCCTCTTTCCAGATGTAAATAAACAACACGCAAGAAAAACAGGCCACCTGAGCGGATTATTGACCCAGTCACGAACGGTCACCGGAACCATTATGCCTTATACATCCAACACTATCTGAATGGACCTGACCAGCATTGCAAACGGGAAGCACCGTTAATTATGCGAATTTATTAGCAACCACTATGATGGAAGAAGTAACGTCACGCCCCAGTGTCGAATACATCCCTCCTTTACCCCCAAAGGTGAAGCAGAGAGGATCGACCACTTATACACAAATAACAAGTGACGACGCCAATATGAACACAAACGGGATCACCGCTACCGACGTCCGGATGGACTCGCTAAGTTCGATGCACTCACTCGTCCTTAATTCTAAGACACCATCTGCAACGGTATTCGTAGCGGCGACCCAGTCAGATCGACCCGCGAGTACGCCTAGCACGGACGCTCTCAACGGTCCACACGTGGTCACTATCAGAATAAACACCGACGCAGACAAACCGAAAGCACCAAAAATATCCAGCGTACACCTCAAGAGCGACGTCGACTTCGAAACCTTCAAGATTAACGACGTGTGCAAGAAAAACAACAGCTTAGTCAGAATCAATGTTGATGAAAACAGACCGAAAATTATAGAAAACGAAGATCATCTGAAGACCGACAAAGCGCCATACATTTATTGTAGTTCCTTCGTGAATTCTATGACAAATATGGTTATGTCAAGCGGTCAGTGCTCCCCTAGTGATACCCTGGACTCTGGCACCTGCAGCGACCTTGACGGCACTCCTCCACCTCTACCCAAAAAGAAGACCTCAAAAACTAGTTCAATAAAGAAAGCCGTATCTGTAACGCTAATCAGTTCGAGAAACGGGAGCAGCCAAAGCGAGGTGGATTTTGAAGACAACGACTCGAATATATCGTGCGATTCTCTGAATAGTAGCGAACTGAACGTAAGCGTGCACGCCGATGAAAGTCATAGCGAATATAGTAAAAAAGAAAAGAAACAGAGTACGGAATCACCCGACGCACCGGAGACGTTCGCAAAAGCGAACAATAAAGACAGTAGCTTTCTACCGCTGGGTCTGCTTCAAGACATAAGAGACCGTTCAGCGAAACTAAATACGGTCGAAACTGAAAGCGAGGTGAAGCCCGAGCCACCTGAGCCACACGAAGAAGCGAACCAGAATATTAATGAGGATGCTAATATTTCAAAAGAAAGCGCACAACTCACATCGTTCCGTCTAGTTTCTCAGTTTAATAGCGAGTGCAAGAACACGACGGAGTCGTTACCCGCGAACCTGTGCTCCAAAACTCCACTGATTAGCGAGAGCACTTACGAGGACCGAAAGCAACAAGACAAGATGAAACAAGAACAAATGTTCTACAGCAGTCATTACTTTGATACGGACAAGTTTTACGATTTCCATCTCAACGAAAAACAATTTGATGATGTGAAAAGTGTTAGTGTTGGTGCTAAAAGTGAGTGTGAAGTGTCTGAAGTGGAATACTTCGCCGGTGTGAAGGATTATAAAAACGAGGAGATGCCGTCGACAATAAAAAGTTCCAAGGGAACAATAAGGGGCGTGAAGAACCGCGTACGGGCGGGCATAGCGACATTTTTGCAAATACAGAACACGACAAAGGTAATTTTTTGTGATTGTCTTACTTTTTAATTTTAGCTGGCTCATTTTTTTATGTCGACTGCTACCTCGTTATACACGTACTGATTTTAGAGGTCACAACTAAATGCATTCGAAAGTATTACACGCAAGCACGTATTCTAGTTTATTAAAATTCTTATTTTAAATGGCGTTCGTGAAAATGTTCGATATAAAGACTTCATGGTAGATTGTCGTGAACAATGGAAGGATGAAGGAACAAAATGGATAAACAATCGGCAGGTTTAATTGCCATTGAGAATTATGAACAGACGTTGCCGTGTCTTGGTCTAAAGGCTTTTGTATGACAACAATTGTCATTGTAAAGACATCGTGTGTTGTAATTGCGGGAAAACGAGTTGTGATAGCTCATATCTAATTTGTAAACAATCGACCTTTTTCATTTGGAGTTTCATAATAGTTTTGATTTATGGCTTCGAAGTGATTTGTTGATGGTTTTTCGACCATCAAATTGCTTGATATAGAATGTGGATACATAAGTTCGGCTAGACTATCAATTTGAGTTAAACATGCTGTTTTATTAATATGTATATAATCATTAAATAAGATGATTTAGATACCAAATCAGTTAAAAATAGCCGAAACGGTATGAGGAATTTGCTAGTCGTAAAAGTTGACCTAGGGTTAGGCTGTTCAAGCTACTTACTTACTTTATATGCACCAGCCGGTTTATTCTGTAAAAATCTCACCTCCCTCAAAACTCTGAAAACTTAGGTGAAGTGAGCTTGGAGTGAGCTGTCAATAGTGTCAATCCCCTAGCATCAATATTGTTGTTCAGGTGGAATGACAGCTCATGTCACCTAAGTTTTCACGGGGAGATCTCTACAGAATAGATCAGCTTTTACTTCAAAGTAACTTACCAAAACCACATATACTCGTATATCACAGTAGATATTAATTCAACGCCTACTTAATGAAAGCTATAAACTTACCCAGCTATGAAGCTCTTTATATTATGCAATAATAATGTAGCACATAAAGAAACTCAAGCTTAGGTCTATAATTAATACTGTTGCGAAGAACTCGATAGAAATAAGCCTGTTACTAACAATAAACGTACAGACTAAACGCCTTTTAACGTTTATCCTACAAATCTGTAGAAGTCATCATCTCAACTGATTTCCACGGCTTTAATTGCCCTCAGACCACCTTCCGCTTTTCTACCAGTTTTAATTAAGTTAAAATTGTCGTTTCCTATAGCTGGGGTCTCACGTCTGGCTCTAAGTGTGTCGGAAGTGTGACTTCTAGTTTTCTAAGCGATTCTATTGAACGGGTAGAAAGTTAGGAAAAATTGTTTATGGCGATAACTGGAGCTATTGTTTGTAAAGGGTGATTATCATTGGCTCATGTGTTAGTTGATGGTGATGTAGATACGCATGATTTTGAAAGAAAGGGAACTCAAAACATATAATATAGCATTGATGATCAATGCTATTAAAATGTCTGGCGTGTTGACGGGCGGGCGTTTTTGGGGGACTGTCTTTTGTAATTTTAACGTTCAAAAAGTGCTGATTCTCAGCCTAATTTGAATAAATCACTTTTGATTTTGATTGATTTTGAATCTGAGATCAAAATATCAGCTTTCCCAAAAAACATTACATTTTATGATTGTAATAACTTGTGCCCGGATCTTCATCCGCGTGAAATTTTTACTTATCCCGACCCACCCCGTCGCATCGCATCGCCTAGCTGAGCTATTACTTCGTTTTCGCTTTGCGTGCTTTCTGACATTTTTTCATTGGGCAAAAAAAAAATTGTCCTAGCGTAGTGTTAAATTAGCGCATACAAACGAACAAAAAAACAAACGAACTCTACAGTTTAATTATAAGTATTCCGACCAGAATAACTCAGATTGAGATATGTAGATAAGATAAAGATTCCGCTGAAATTACAAGAAGAATTACAATCTATTTGCACAATAGCAGTTAGTTCAGGCATGAGTAGAAAAATTCGTACAAGAACAAATTCTTGAAATCAATTTATTTTCAAAGCACATTCGCTTCGCCTTTTATCAGCAAGACTAATTAATAATACCGTGAAAATAGAAAAAAATATAGAAATAAAAACACTAAATATTCTTTGTGGTTGTTTTGTCGATAACTATCGGTAAAGTTATTCAGGCGTAAAGGCGACTTGCTTTGTTAACTTCTAGCTTGCTACTATTTTCTTTAGAAACATATTTATTCCTGGACCAGAGCAGTTTGTGATAAAAATAGAACACAATTTCACAACCACAATTGAGCATACCTAAGTATAATTAATCAGTCTAATGTACCCGCTGCTGGGACACAAGTCTCTTCCTGATGAGAGCGAGTGCCACCACGCGAGCCCAGTGCGGGTTGGTTGATGTTTTAAAATTGAGCAAAGTGTAAATTCTCAAAAATAAAACGTTAACTAAACTAATATTAAAAAAACCGGCCAAGTGCGAGTCGGACTCGCCCATGTAGGGTTCCGTTACGTTACGATTTATGACGTATTAAAAAAAAACTACTCACTAGATCTCGTTCAAACCAATTTTCGGTGGAAGTTTATATGGTAATGTACATCATATATTTTTTTTAGTTTTATCATTCTCTTATTTTAGAAGTTACAGGGGGGGGGACACACATTTTACCACTTTGGAAGTGTCTCTCGCGCAAACTATTCAGTTTAGAAAAAAATGATATTAGAAACCTCAATATCATTTTTGAAGACCTATCCATAGATACCCCACACGTATGGGTTTGATGAAAAAAAAAATTTTGAGTTTCAGTTCTAAGTATGGGGACCCCCAAAATTTATTGTTTTTTTTCTATTTTTGTGTGAAAATCTTAATGCGGTTCACAGAATACATCTACTTACCAAGTTTCAACAGTATAGCTCTTATAGTTTCGGAAAAAAGCGGCTGTGACATACGGACGGACAGACAGACAGACAGACAGACATGACGAATCCATAAGGGTTCCGTTGCCATTTGGCTACGGAACCCTAAAAAGAAAATATTTGTATTTTTTTCGCTTTTTTTCGGTTTGTTTTTTACGCTTCCACGCTAAAACGGCTGAATGGATTTGGATGAAATTTCGCACAAGTACCCCTGTGCGACCATGATCTGGATACGGAGGACATATAGGATACTTTTATCCCGATATTCCCACGGGATCAAGACTGATGTGGGTGAAACTGCAGGGCACAGCTATAGTATGTATATAAATTAAAACCTCAATAGACGGTGTTACGTGTAGGATTTAATTTCATCTGATTGATTTAAATGCAATATCGAAACAAGTATAGCCGCAATCGATAATGGTTAGCCGCAAGCGGTATCTATATTTTATGCATGAATGTATGGAATAATATAATCAATTTTACTACCAGTGGACGTTCTTGCCTTATTACATCCCTATTCCAAAGTTATGGTTAACCATAGATCTGCTAAATCTTAGTTGTCTTCATCATCATCATCACCATTTCAGCCCAGAATCACCCACTGCTGATAATAGTATAGGTGCTGAATAATAGGCCTCCTCTTTTTTCTGCGATTAGTTATCTTAGTACTAATTTATGTACTCACAACGGTAACAGTGTGATCATTAAAATGTTCCTTGTTTCGTCTATCTTAGACTGTCTCTATCGTTATCAAAATGACTTACATAGTATTTCGTTATTATTAAAAACAAGTTTCATCTGTTGATCTATTAACTGCTTTAATTTTTGGGTCTTCTCCAAAAATGTATTCATCATCATGATCATCTCATTCTACATCTAGCTTCTAGTCAAATACTAGTCTTATTATTATTATTATGAGCCTGTTTGTCCCAATGTAGGGAAATAGCCTCCGTTCCCTCCTTCTACGTTTCCCGGTCTACTGCGATTGTAGGCCAATCCCTTAAGGAGTCCAGTTGGAAAACCTACCTTATTACCTCACATGTGCAACCTTTTTAACACAATTCTTAAATACTAGTTTTCCTATTCTATAAACTTAAACGGTTCTAGCCAGTTGGACTTCTTGTAATTGCAGTCCGACTTTTACCTGCACCGACTCATAAACGCAAATTGCAACTCCTTTCATTCGTAGAACGGTGCAAATTATCCGTGCCACATTTGACCTAGTTTTGACCTCTATAATCTAAAACTGTAAACAATTGGACAATGTATACTTTCCTTGGTCGTAATTCAATTATTATTCATTTCGTCAAACTCTGTGACATTGTGCTAGATTTTTGACAGGTGTGCTTTTGTGCAATTCGGATGATTAGGTCCATGTGAGCTTCTAGAACGATCTTTAAACCCACATTAAATTTAAAAATTCTTCCGTATATTTCTGAGTTTATCTTGGTCTACTAACATTGGTGAAGGAAAAACATCGTGAGGAAACCTAGGGTTATAGTTAATATAAGTCTGAAATCGCCAACCAGTCTTGAGCAAGTGTGGTGATCAATGCTCATGGCTTCTCTATTTGAGAAGAGGTGTTTACCCTGCAGTGTTAAATTGAAAGGTATTCTGAATATGTTTGTTTCATGTGAGACTTGCAAATTAAAAGCTTCAGTCTTCAATTTAATTGCAATAAATAGGCTGCTGCCAATTATACTCCTCATTCACAAATAAGTAACTAGTATTCCATAACGATTAACGATATAATCAACACCGTGTGTAAATGAATAATCACACATAACTAATTCGGCTTAGATCCGACCTTTATCCAGTACAAAATACTGAACCAACATACACACACATATCAAGTTGAAACTTCCTCATACCGCCTTCCGCGTGCTACAATTTTTAGCCTTGGCTTTACTTGCATTCACTGCTCGCTTCATTAAACTAGTTATTATTAACTATTTGTTTTTAAACCATTCAGTAATTAGAGGTAATATGTTCAGTGATGATTGTATTCACGATTCTTTAGGAGCGATAAAAATTGGATTAGATGTATTATTAGCAGGAGCTAATATGGCTTATGCCCTTGCGAATTTGGTTGAGTTAATGTACTCTAATTTGGACTTTTCAATGTAAGCTCAAGGAGGGTTTTATTACGAGAAGGTTAAGCTAGTTTTGAGTCATTATAGACCTTGTGTTGCAAAAATTGTGTAAATAGATGTTTCATCTCAACTAATATATTATAAAGAGAAAAGATTTGATTTTTTTTTTATGTTTCTTTGTTACGCGTTCACGCTAAAATGGCTGAACGGATTTGCATGAAATTTGGCACATTGGTAGATCATGATCTGGACAAGGACATAGCATACTTTTATCCCGATATTCCTATGGGATCGAGATTTATGCGGGAGTAACCGCGGGGCGCAGCTAATTTAAAATAAAATGACACTCTTTCAAGAAAACCTCAGACTACTTTAAAACTCTTGAAAGGCAATCAATTAATCATTAGTCTACAAAAAATGTCCAAAAGTCAGTTTCTTAGCAATGAGATTTCAAAGTACTGTAACAATGATTATGGCATGAAAAATATTTAAAAAAATATAATTATATACATATAATAGATAATTAAAAATATATTATTATTTATTATATGTATATAATTAATATATTTTTTTTTAATTAAGAGCTCAACTCTCTCTAATGAGATACAGTTACTTTTTCTATTGTTAGGTACCGAACTTAATAAGCTTGCCTAACAGAAATCGCTAATGTTATCGAAGGTAGCTGCTATATTATCGACGTAAGGATATCTAGTTCGGAGCATCAAGTTACTTTAGCGCCTACATCTATGTTCAGCGACCTAGATCTCTATTGGCACTTATAATTTGCGCCACAAGACGAATGAATCTTCACTTTTATTTAATGCATTTTTTGTGTTTGTATTACAAACGATTCTTTTGAAATTTGATCTTAGGTTGCAATATCTCGTAGTATAGAACCTCATACTTGATTGTATTTTACAATTAACTATTGTTTGACTTCCGCAATCTTTAAGAATTAATTCGTTTCCTCAGTGCAATTCTATGAATTTAGTTATACAGGGTGGCAGGGACATCGACGTGCAACCTGTAACCATGAATTAAGCACATAATTTTTAGTGTAGAAATTTTCTGTCGGTTAGCAAAAAAAAAATCTGCTGTTTCATAGGAAAATGCAATACCTACGCGGTCAAAATGTATAGAACAGCTAACTTTTTTTTTAATAACCGATTAATTCTATCGACGTGAGGGTGTTTAAAATCATGTGCTGAATCCATGGTAACAGGTTACGCGTCGATGTCCCTGCCACCCTGTATTTGTAATATCTACTTTGATTCATAAAAGCCAGTACTTAAAATCCTAGTAGTAAAGATTACCCACACTTGACAGAGCCGTGGTAGCCCAGTGGTAACGGCTCACGAGTACAGTCGTGGCTTCGATTCCAGGCAGGCGCTTTACTTTTTGTAATTTATTTCATCACCACTGTAAGGTTGACGACACGGTTGGCGCAGTGTCTGAGCGATCGACTGCTGCGCTGCGTGTCGCGGGTTTGATTCCCGCACGGAACAAATATTTGTATTGCCTACAGCTAGTTGTTCCGGGTCTGGCTGTTTGTGTATGTGAGTTTAAATGTTTGTAAACGCACCCACGATACAGGAGTAATTCCTAGTGTGGGGCAAATTTAAAAAAAAAAAATTGAAAGTATCGTCACGTCAAGTAGTTGGTCCTGGCTGTCAATGCTATCATTCCTTAATCTTTAACATTCGTTACGGATCGTCAGAAGCCCGAAAGTCTAAGATAGACTAGATTGTGGAGGTCAGATAGGCAGTCGCTCCTTGTATTATACTGGTACTCAGCTGCATCCGGTTAGATAGGAAGCTGACCCCAACATAGTTGGGAAAAGGCTAGGCAGATGATGAAACAGAGAGGAGGCCTGCACCCCAGTAGTGGAAACATTATAGGCTGATATTTTAGCATCCTACTAATATTATAAACGTGAAAGTTTTTATGGATGGATTGATGGACGTTTGTTACTCTTTCACGCAAAAACTACTGAACGGATTTGGATGAAATTTGGCACACAGATAGTTTATAACCCGGATTAACACATAGGATATTCCTACGGGATCCTTTTTATCCAGGGCCCGTATTCCCGTAATTTAAAACGTTTAAAATCTACTCGCAGTCTCACCTCAGCGACAAAAAAATTTCAAAATGTAGGGAAATTAGACGTATTTTTGACAAATTGAGGCTGAGATCAGATTGTGAACGTTCTTAAAATTACGAGAATTACCCCTCTGATATTCCTACGGGATCAAAACTTATGCGGGTGAAACCGCGGGGCGCTGCTAGTTAATAATAAACTTGCATACAATATCAATATTGATGTTTTGTCAAGTCGTAAAAACCGTGCGTGCAAGAGTGGGTCGCTAGTTAAATAATAAAAATAAACCTGCTTCAATCAGACATCCACCTGCATTCCTCGATAGTGTCTTTGTTCAGCAGCCTTGACTTTTCGTGTGGACTTTCGAGCGAGAACAAAAATTTATTGTATATTAATTGTATTTGCATGTTCTGTAGGCAAGATTGTTTCACGTTCTCCCGTGCTGTGCGCTCCGGTCTGCCGCGTTCTTAGTGATGGTTTTAGTTTGAGAGACTATGTTTGGTTCTGGACTATGTTTCGAAATTATTTTGTTTTGGATAATTTTGAAAATTATTGTCGAAGAAGGCTTTTGTTTTCTAGAGGAAAAAGTGGATGGCGACGACAAAAACACGCGGCGCCGCTGTTGCGGATTTGTTTTCTATGCTCGTGTAATAAAAATATTTTTTTTTTGTAGATGCAATTCTTTAAAATAAAAAAGAAATTACATAGGAACAAAAACAAATGAATATTGAAAATCAATTTTAAATAAACCATTTCACTGTTTATCTCAAGAACATTGTCAATATTATTCAAAAATAAAGAAAAAAGGTTTTATTACATGAGCATAGAAAAAAAATCCGCAACAGTCGCACCGCATATTGTAGGTATTAAAAAAAAATATTTAGCATAGTATAATAGTCCATTCCTACGTCAATATTACTTAATATCAAACTTTATTTAGCTGAAACTCATACCCACTTATTTATAGCCACAAGTACATAGTCCACATAAGAAAGTGATAACTATCCGCTGAAACGGAACACAATCCTGCCGTTCTACAAATAGACCATATCAGCAACATTGATAGTTTTAATTGAATAATTTTAGTTCGACATATCTAATTATGACAAACGAGAATTGCATGTTTTTTAACAAAGTAAAGCTTGTCGGCCATACTATGTTGGTAGCCACAGTAGAACTATTGAGCAGTAGACCAATATTTATACCAATGGAGTGATTGCGTAACTCACTGTCAGTAGCAATAATTTTGACAGTTCGACAACTTTCATTGTGTTATTGAAGTTGTTGAGCAGACAATTTTTTTCAAACATATGATGCAATGGTTTAGCAACGTCCTTCAAAATGATTCTGATTGAGATTGATAGGGTGTTACGCAATAGGCTAGTTTCCTAAAAAATCTAATTAGACCGTCAGTTAAATTATAAAAAAAATATTGGACGCGTATTTTTTCTTTTGTCAATTATATAAAAAATGAAGAAAATATCTTCCGTTTAAGTTCCGCGTGACGTCACGCCTTGCTACACTTTTTAGCATGGCTCCAAATTTTGACGCGCTTTATCTTTGTCATTTTTTGTTTGATTGACAATAGAAAATACGTACGTTCGGCTGTCGTAGTGGATAGACGTGTACAACTTTTTTCTTACCAATTTAAATAACTTATTAAAATAGTTGCAAGCTAAAGTGTTACTTCGAGTATTTCTGATAGAACTCAAATCACAGTGAACTACCTCAACATCTATTGCACCAAGTAAGCTGCGAGTAAACGGGAGATCCGTCAATTGCTTACCTACTCACTCACATCGTTTTGTGCGACGTTGACCGACAACTACGTCACCGCACCGATAAGGGTTAAGGATGAAGCCACAACGAACACCGCCTAGCGGTGCTACCATAAGCGGTGGCGGGAGCAGTTCGTCGCCCGATTTGCTTGCCCTCCAAACAGAAGATCAGTATGTATCTAACAGATATAAAAGGAAGCGCCCGGAATTGGAGTTGGGAATCAGAGAGGAAATAACGGAATTTCGGACTGAGATTATGAAGTTCCTGAAGGATTTCAGCCAAAAGCAGAGTGAAAATTCGAACAGGCTATCTCAAGAAATAACTGAGGTTAAAAATGAGTTAAAAACAATAAAATGCTCAACAGACACCCTGAACTCAGAACAAAATAAAATGAAAATAGAATTAGAAAACCTAAAAATTCAAAACTGCAATCTGGAAGGCCAAATAAAAACCCTCGAAAATGACCTGACAAACCTTAAAACACAACCAAACCCTGCGCTTACAAATTCGCCGCATCGCGAATATGAAGTCATGGCCTTAGAATTCCAAGACCGAGCGCAGCGGCAACAAAACATTATAATTATCGGAATACCCGAAATTAACAACAAAAACTTGGATATAAGACGTGAGTATGACAATAAACAAATACATACCCTGATTAAAAGCTTCTATGAGGATTGTCCCACACCTATAAAATGTATGCGGCTCGGCAAATATAACTCTGAGAAAAACCGGCATCTTAAGGTGTGTTTCGAGAATAAAGACACTGTTTTGCATATACTACGGAACAAATCGAAGCTCATCAATGAAAGTGTACGTATATACTCGGACCAAACACCTATGCAAATGAGACTTCTGAAAGATCTTCGTGAAGAGTTAGCGCGTCGAAAGGAAAATGGTGAGCTAGATTTGATCATTAAGTATGACAAAGGAACACCGAAAATTACTAAGATTACGTCAAAAAACTAACAATGAGTCCTACTTTCCGGCCAATTAACATCGATACCCCAGGATTTGAAAGCATTACCTACCAGCATGTATATACTTACCAGGCTATACGCACGTCTGCCTCGTCTTTGAGACTATTTTATGCCAATGTTCGAAGCTTAGTTAAAACGGGCAAACTAGACGAATTGAAATGCATACTTAAGTCATTTAATCAATCAATACACATTATCTTACTCACCGAAACGTGGATAAAAAACAAAACAGAAGCTGAACTGCTCGATATACCGAATTATACACATGTCTACAATATTCGAACAGATGGTGTTGGTGGTGGTGTGTCTATGTATGTACACAAAAATATCAAGTTTAACATTAAAGAAGATCGCTACGTACATGGTAACAATTTTCTATTTATACATCTGGAGAAACTGTCACTGACCGTTGGCATCATCTATAAACCACCTAATACAAACATAAAACTATTCCAACAAACGTACTCAACGTTGTTAGAAAGAACGAGGCAAAAAACAATTGTATTCGGTGACTTCAACATAGATTTACTGCAAAGTGAACGTAAAACCACAGACTATAGGAACATGATACAAGAATCAGGCTACTCGATTATAAACAACACACACGAACAATACGCAACTCGACAAACAGTTAATACGAAAAGCATAATCGATCATGTGACTACAAATATTCACGATTCCAGCATACACATGGCATTAGTTGAGTCTACTTTATCTGACCACAAGCAAATATACATAGGAATAAAGAAGCATAAACAATCATTAATACATAAGAAACAATATCAAGCAATCAACTATAAGGTACTTATTAGCAATATACAAAAGGAAAATCTACCAGAAGTAGACAGTAGCTATCACACACTTGAAAAATACATCAAAAAGCAAATCGAAGATGCTAAAATTTCAAAAACTAAAATCCTTAATCTACCCCAGAAGGACTGGATTAATAAAATTATAATTAGCAACATTACCGAAAGAAATCAACTATGGCATGATTATCTAAGGGATCCCAGGAATGAACAATTGAAATCAAAGTTAACAACTGCAAAGGAAAAAGTGAAAAAGACAATTGGCATAGAAAAGAAGAAATATTATTATGATGCTTTTGATAAATGCAAAAAAAACCCCAAGAAGATGTGGAAGTTAATAAACACTCTTGCTAAAAATAAAATTACATGTGACTGTGCTCCCCCAAAGATAATTGTAGGTAATACTGTGATATCAAATGGTACAGAAATTTGTAACAGTTTTAATCATTACTTTGCTACAATTGGTTCTATATTAGCCAGTAAAATACAACCAAACCAACCTAACACCACACACACAAATACTATACACAAAGTTAAGAATAGTCAAGACACTAACCTATCGGAACTTCGCCCTTGTTCAACAGCCGAAATCAAAAAAATTATAGATAACCTAGATAATAATACCAGTTGTGGCATAGACGGTATAACCACAAAGACTCTGAAGTGTATTGGAAACCAAATTGCAAATAATCTTGTAAACTGTATTAATGATTGCCTTAATGAAGGTGTTTTCCCAGACAGCCTTAAGATAGCCAAGGTGACCCCTATTTACAAAGCTGGAACTAAAACCGATCCCGGCAACTACCGGCCTATTTCAGTATTGCCTGTAATTTCAAAAATATTTGAAAAGGTATTGTTTGCACGCCTATCTGATTACTTAAACGAAATAGACTTTCTATATGAACATCAATACGGATTCAGACCACATTCTAATACACTTGCTGCAACAATAGATTTAGTAACTAAAATTAAAAATAATATTGATAAAAAGCAACTAGTTCTAGGTATTTTTATTGATCTTAAGAAAGCTTTCGATACTATAAGTCATTCTATACTATTAGAAAAGCTAAATAGCATTGGAATCACTGCCAAAGCCTACAAAATATTCGAATCTTATCTTGCAAACAGACAGCAGATAGTAAAAATTAACCACTTTGAAAGTACAGCAGCTGCAGTAGTGTGCGGAGTTCCACAGGGATCGGTTTTAGGGCCACTGCTTTTCTTAATTTATATAAATAATATAAGTAATGTTGGGTTGGCGGGTCATATATCACTGTACGCAGATGACACGTGTCTTTTTTATTTTGGTCACTCCATACTTAGTGTTATTACTGAAGCACAACAGGACCTGCATGTCTTAAATGCGTGGCTCAAGCAAAACTTACTGACTATTAATGTTAACAAAACCGCATACATAATATTTTCCCCTAAGAACAAAAAGATTCCTGCTTTCCCTCATCTTACAGTAGATGGCCAACAGTTATCAAGATCAAACCATGAGAAGTATTTAGGCCTGATCTTGGACAGTAGATTGTCATTCAGACCACACATTGATTACGTAAGAGGCAAATTAATCCCGTTGACTGGAGCTCTGCGAAATATCAGTAAATGTGTGCCATTTCAATTACGCTACACCATTTATAATACTCTCATCAAACCGCACCTGGACTATCTAATACAAGTATGGGGACAGGCCGCTATTACACATCTTCGTGACCTACAAGTAACGCAAAACAAAGCAATCAAAACTCTGTTTAATTACAATTACTTAACACCTACAAAAGAACTTTACACTAAAACTAAATTATTTAATCTAAATACATTATATACATACCACACATGCATACTAATAAAGAAAATTCTAACTAACAAAATACACTCTCAAATCACTTTCAAACGGAAAACTTACCACTACTACGCTAGGAATAGGGATAGTATAGAACTGCCTTCGGTTAGAACTTTGTACGGAAGGAGAACCATACAGTTTGAGGGAGCGCAGCTTTATAATAAGTTGCCTAAAGAAATAAGAGACTGCTCATCAATGAACATTTTTAAAAATAGAGTAAAGTTGTATTTGGCCAACCAGCAATAACAAAAGACTACCACTGTATGTACGACAGATCGAACGACAACTATGTTTAATAATTAATGCAATAACATTTTACTTTCGTTAAGTTTCTCATATTTAAGTGAACTATGTATGTTCTTTTTTTGAGAAATAAACTTCTTTAAACCGAAAATGTCCATTATTTTTCGATAATCAACTGACGGACTAAATATAATAATTATTTTTTATCCCCCGACGCAAAAACGACGGAGTGTTATAAGTTTTGACGTGTCTGTGTGGGGTGTGTTTGTGTGTGTGTATGTCTGTCTGAGGCATCGTAGCTTCCGAACGGATGAACCGATTTAGATTTTTTTTTTGTTTGAAATGTGAATTTGTTTTACCCAGGAAATTACCCTATTTTCCTTTTTATCTTTAAAAAGGTGTTTTTAATATTCCGGATTTATTATATGTAGGTTCTATTCTCTATTGTATATTTCGGGATGCTACTGAGGAATTCCTAATGAACAATCCCGATAACACTTTTTCCGACCTGAGATTTGAACTCAGGACCTCATGCAGCATAGAGCTTGCAACCACGAGACCAACAATAAACAAAAATTATTAATACAAGTTAGTATTAAAAGACGCACGTAATAGAAACAGCGAAGACTCACTCATCTCTATTCACAATCACAATAAACAATACCCTCAATCAATCAATTATATTTCGTGAGTCAATCATTAACTCAGCCAATCACTTTATACATTTAACAATCAAATCATACACACCCAACCGATGATTGGTAATAGCAACTCTATAGAGACGGTATAAATTGCATAATTAAATGAATATTGACACGCGATTACATGCATTTGACATCGAATACTAAACAAATGACAATCGCGACTCTTGCTGTCAGGTATAGCAGTTGCAAATCACGAGCGTGCGTTGTGAGACTTTATGTCGTTGGCATAAGGTTTAAATTACAATGATTGACTACTATTGTGGTCTTCTATTATATAGGTACCTATTGCTGTGTAATAATTCGTAGATTGTGATAGATGACGTCTGCCTACTTTAAAACGGTGTTAAGTCAATATGTAGAAAGATGTAAGTGCCTGCGATGAAACCTATCCTTAACATAACATTTAAGTGATGATGTAAAAGGCTCTATTCTTTTCTAGAATTTTACTGTAGGCATTGACTTTCATTTTGGCCGGATCTGGGAGCGGCCTCACACGCCATATCGAGTACGCCCGAGAATTTCATACGAAATGTTACAAAATCTGTGACGACAAAAATCTTTTCGTAAGCTGTTTAAATAAACACAAAACAGTCATATAACATACCTACTAAACCAGGCCACCATTGAAATATTGACCATCCCATTGCAGACCAAAGGTCTCTTCTTTTTAAGAGAGAAGAGAGAAACAGATCGTTCAAACTCGTTTCTGTTCACCGTAACTCAGTAGTTACCTCAATTCACTTAGCCAAGTTCAAACCAGCACCCTTCTTGTGTAGCACTTCCAATCAAAATCTGAATAATTTTGAAGGATATTGCTAATCCATTGCTTTATATGTTCGAAAAATGTGTCTGCTCAACGGCGTAATTAACGCAATGAATTTTGTTGAACTGTCAAAATGAAAGCCATTGCTACTGTTAGTAAGTAGTCTTAATTACCTTTTAAGTTTATATCCACACATAGAAATGCCTAAGATTAATTTATTAAAGTTAAACTACTGTATAATATTTACTCGGCGCCTGCACAGCGTATAATCTAATTACATACGCGCGCTTGCTTGTTCTTACACACAGCATAGGAAGAATTGATTACACGGTTGTGAACGCTTCCTGCGAGTTGCGATCGCTCGTGATCTCGGTCGCAACTGGTTGCCATCGCGACTAATCGATCTATCGATTGCGAATAAATAGCTGATTTGTGAAGATCTGTAGTTATGTAGGTATGTTGTTGAACGTGTGTTTTAATTTGAAGATCGTTTGTTAAAATTAAAATCAAGAGTCATTTATTCAAATTAGGCTGAATCAGCACTTTTCAAAATTCGTCCGCATCGCTGTCAATAGGATAGATCCCAAAAGGCTGGCAGCATTGCCTAGTTGTGTGGCAATGCTGATTCTTTGGCCAAAATATAGGCCAACCCTCTGGTCACGTGAAGAGTCGGATCTTTAAGTTAAACAATATAAAAATTAAATGTTTTATAAGCATTGGTCATTAGATATTTTCAGATAAAACTTCTCTAATGAAAACTTTCATATCAGTAACATCATTATCGCCAACCGATAACTTTCTCAAATGATCAGACAAATGACAAATAAGATCCAGCCAATATTCATGATTTACTTTCACTAAATAAACGTATAATGTGGAATATTTCTTACTCTTAGTGAACACTCTAAAGTAGGTTTGTGGAATGGATAGGTTTTCAACTATTTTCTGATCAAAACTATTGGTTGCTGCGGTTTAGAGATTCTTGGAGATTAGGGTTGTCGAGCAAAGGTACAAATAAATTACACAAGAATGTCTTGATGGCTCAGTGGTAAAGGCGTTGCCTCTCGTGCATGAGGTTGGGTTGAAATCTGGGTACCAATATGATTTTTTCAATTCTATATTATTTTTGTAGTTTGTCTTGACAACCGTGAAGGAAAAATATTGTGAGGAAACCTGGACTTATAGCTAGTATAAGTCTGAAATCGCTAACCCGTCTTGAGGAAGTAGTGATCAGTGATCATTGCTCATGCCTTGTAAGAGAGAGACCTTTGCCCTGTAGTTATAGAAACATTAATAGAGTGGTATTACTATTATTTCTGCTCTCAAAACGGTAAATGAACACATCGTGAGGAAGCTGGCAGAACCAAAATTTCGAAGACATGTGACATCTACCCATCCGCATTGGGCTCGCGTGGTAGATTATTAGCCCACTTCTTCTCGAAGAGAGGAGGCCTATGTCCCTGCAGTGGGAACATTATAGGCTGATTATTATTATTATTTATTATTGTAATACAAAAAATGCGAAAATTTATAGGTTCTGATAAATGAACGGAATCTATATTTTTTGCTTTATTCGTCCAGTGTGATGAAAGTTACGGAAGTAAAAAAATTATGTAAAAAAAAACAAGTTTTATTTTATTATTGGAGAATTAGATCAAAGAGTTCACATTTGGCATTACCCACTAATCTAGCTAGTATGTGCGTCATCAACTGTTATGCACACACTAGAAAACACACGTATTAAAGAAACAGCCCCCTAGACGAATTTCGCTGATACATAATACATCCATATAGACGTCCGAATTTTACGCAATTTTCAACTTTAACGTCTATAGCATAAAGCTATAACCGAGTTGGAAACATAATACGACTATCATTTATGCTGTAACATAGATCCTCTCGCTTCTGTGTCACTTGTCACCTGTGCCATAGATGATATCGAATGTCAATAAACAAGGTATTCAATTATAAAGAGCGTCTTTTACATCCATTCAAGTTTTTAATAAGGTTACAGTATGTATTATTGGATGTCGAGACCGTTTTAAAGGTCAATCAGGTCTCTCATTTTGGAATGATTGAACTATCGAATTCCTAGATTATGAAAGAGCCTTATATAGCTTCTAAAACAAATAATAATTATTGGAATTCAAGCTTATTATTATCCCACAGCAGGCCACAGGACTTTTTTTTTTCAGGATGGGAAATCATCAAATGACCCCTCCCGCTCTGGGTGGAGCAGAAGGGAGTGTCAGACTCTTACTGACTAAAACCCACCCGTGTTCCTTCCTTAGCCCTTTATGTTCCAGGGCAGCGGTAACCCTTTTGGACGATCCCGCTACCGTGGCAGGCTTCGGCCCTATCGGGCCCCGTCAATCTTGCTAACATCTCTTTGAGGCGCGCGTGGAACACATACGCGCTGTCCGGCACGGGCCTGGTCCTGATCGGACGGTGAGTTACCTATTACTCTCCGCCCGCAGGCCCGCGCCTACGGTGGCCGGGAGTCGTCACGCGGCTCCCGACGCCCGGAGCGTCTCCCGCGGCGGCTGAGGCGTGAGGTGCGCAAGGCGCGTTCTCTCGCCCACCCCGCCACCTCCTTCGCTAGCATGACTGCTTCGCAGAAGGAGGTGACTGCCCACCCACAGGCCTCTTCTTGTACTGAGATAGCATTGATTGCTTAGATCTTGTTCATTGCGTATTGCCGAATTCAGACTTACCTAACTATTTGTCATTGGTCACATTCTAAAAAAAATAAATTCATTTTATTGGTGTGGTTCATATCAGAGGGGCAACTCACAGTTGGATCTCAGTCTTAATCTGTCAAAAATACCTCTAATTTCCCTACACTTTTGACAAGTGTTTGATATTGATTGTCGCTGAGGTGAGATTGCGACTAGATTTTGAGCATTTTTATTACTGGAACTGGCCTTCAGGTCCAGGGTATTACTCAGGTACAACCTAATTCAAACTTTATGGCGGCTCGCAATATGAGGCGAGTCGCTGCGCAATAACAAATTCACCTATCACCTGCCGGGGATGAGGGGTGAGGTACTGCGCAGCGAGTCGAGCACTTCAGAGCCATAAAGTTTGAATCGGGAATCAGTTGTAAGATTGGTACCTGGTGTTTGACGTGACATTTTATTGTTGTACATGACAAAAAGAAAAGATGTCTGAACGGTAACTAATATATTTACATAATATTTCGGGTACCTACTTACATGGCCTATAATGTTCCCACTGCTCGGACACAGGGCTCCTCTCTGTGAGAGGGAATGGGCCGAAACTACTACGCGAGCCCAGTGCGGGTTGATAGATGTCACATGTCTTCGAATATTTAGTTCTAGGACATGTCGGTTTCCTCACGATGTTTTCCTTCACCGTTTTGAGAGCAGTGGTGATGAAATTAAATACACAAAGAGCTTGCCTGGGTTCGAACTCACGACCTACAACTCGTAAGTAAGGGCTACAACTGAGCCACCACTGGGGTACCTACTTGGGATACTTAAATTATGTCCAGTGGTGAATTGGGATAGTCTGAGATGATTCATTGAGATGTCAATATCTGAAAAAATATTTTATCATCTCTTAAAACATGCCAACCATAAACAAACATTAGATCAAAATAACATAGATTGGAAGTAACAGTAGATTGTAGTATCATGCCTTGTCTATTATTGCGGTTGAGTAACATAGAAAATAACACAAATAACCCTGTTTTTGATTTAGTATTGTAAAAGCTTATGACCACAAAAATACATGGTAATATTTTCCTTTTACGTGTGCCACAGATCTTTTCCTCCAGAGATTTTGTCTGAACTATAAAAATAATATTATAACTAGTAATATTATAAAGAGAAAAGTTTTGATTTATGGATTTGTTTGTTACGCATTCACACTAAAACGGCTGAACGGATTTGGATAAAATTTGGCACATGGGTTGACCATGACCTGTATTGGGACATTGAATACATTTTATTTCGATATTCGAAACCGCGAGGCGCACCTAGTCCAATACAAATAAATGGTTTTAAGTAATCGATTTTGTATAGCCAAGTTACTTAATCATATTATTATCGCATTATAAACAAAATCATATCTATAATACATGACTTTCATAACTAAAAAGTACCTAATGTGTTCTAATCTGAACGAATTACCTTGCGATCGACTTTCTTATATAACTTCGCTCGAAGCTAGTTGTGAAAATCGATGTTACTTCAGTGTGATAAAACAATTTCATGACAACGTAATACGTTGTACCTACTTAATCCTCACTTATTTTCTAAAGAATTTTTACAGCCGGTTTATTCTGTAAAAATCTCAATGTGAGAACTCAAATGAAGTGAGCTCCCATTCCAACTGATGCTAGGGATTGCCACTATTAACAGCTAGCTCACTTCAAGCTCACTTCACCTTACTTTATACGGTGAGATATTACAGAAGAGATCGGCTGGTCACTCAGCTTAAACTCTGGTCCACTTATCATTCAGATTTAATCATAACAGTCGAAATAACACTGGCATATAAAGTGCCTTAAAGACATACGTATTGCAGTAGATTCCAGTGATAATTTGAAGAAAGTGTGCAAACGTATGATGAAACATTTAACTGCTAAGTTATTGCATAAAACGTGTTAACAAAAGAGTTTAAAAAGAATTGTGTAAAAGTTGTGTAACTTAGGTATTTTATGTGTCTGTTTGAAGATTAAAGTTCAAGAGTATTTTTCTGTCCCTGTTAATTCAATATTAACTGTCATTCGTAGATTTTTGACAGTCGTTACCGGTGTAAAGACTGTCAACACTGACACTGTCAACTTTCGGGCTTCGAACTACGGAGTCAGAATCCCGAAAGTCTGCTTATGAAAGAGCTATCGTGTTGCCCAGCAACTAGGTTATGGAGGTCAGATAGGCAGTCGCCTCATGTAAAATTCTGATATTCAGCTGCATCCGGAGCACCGCACCTTATATATTCGTTACTGGATTTGAAGTATGTCATAGTGTCACTATATTTCTTTAAGTACGTTTTTCTTTTTGTATATTGGCACCTTATTTGCATATTTAATATTCATTTAATTTATTATCATTAATTGTGGTTTTGTGTGTTGTACTATGTCTTTTGTGTGCACTGAATATTTTTTTTATTCATCTGAAGTATGATATCGAATAGCTTAGCTCCTTATCTAATAGTTTAAATAACAATTATTATATATGAAAGGAGCACACATATTATACTATAAATAAACAAACCAAACTTTCACTGAATACTTTGGAAACCTTGTTAATTTGAATAAATACGAGATTACTATCAACGTTCATATCTTTAAATGGTAAAAAATGAATGTATAAAATGTCATTTTTAACTTTTTCCAAACTAAGTGTACAAATTATAATGTTTATGCGGCCAACTCGCCAAAAGAGATTTCTTTACGTTCACTTAGAATGTATTATGCATTATTCTTCAGTTTTTTTTCTCCATTGTAGAAAACTTAGACCAAACTTAGACTCACAGTTATAATATACGAATTTTATTTTTATTTCAATGTAAAAAGATTTGTTTAAAACAGCTCATAAAACTGTTTTAAACAAATCTTTGTGACATAAAAATCCCAACACAATGTTCGGGTCACTGAACTTTCAATCTTATCAGACGCTTCCAATGATTTATTCGAAATAAATAACGCGTGAGAAACTTACTATCTAATCAGTGACATCATTTTAGAAGAATTTTTGATAATTCTGTAAAGTTTTTTTTTTAGCAAAACGGTGTAGGGTCATAATTATACCAAAACTCTAAAAGTGATGTTCACAGTCTGATCTCAGTCTCAATCTGTCAAAAATACCTCTAATTTCCCCACATTTATGACAAGTTACTGTCGCTGACATTATGACACTGAGACTACATTTTAAACGTTTTTATTACTGGAATTGGTCTTCAGATTACTGACAGTGGCCGCGGGTTGTTCGAAAGAGATACCGTGGCCCCTGGCATAGGCAACTGAAGGAACACGGGTGGGTTTTAGTCAGTAGAAATCTAACACGCACTTCCGCTCAGCCTAGAGCGGGAGAGGTCATTTGAAGACATCCCAAACAAAAAAATAAATAAAATAGTGACAGTCATGAAAAATTAACTTCATCATCTGCGGGAAATTAACTGCCCAGCCTTCCAAGTCCGAACTCCATAGCGCCAATTAAATGTATTATAATTATTATGTATTATTTTTTTTTATTTTTTTTTGCTTCTTTTTTTTATTTTTTTATAATTATTACATGCCCACCTAGGCGTGATAAGGAAAGCGCCAGGTGCAATCATAATCGCACTTATCAACGATGTCGGCCAACCGATGTGAACTGGGTCAGTACATGCTTGTTGGAGATAAGCTCCATTTATCTTAACATCATTTTTGGAGTGGGATTAACTTGATACAACTTGACACCTTAGGAATACCAGCATAGCATAATCTATACATATAATAAAACAGTAACGAAAGAAAAACTGTACATTGAGAATTTTCGAGGAAAATTAAGTGGCTTTTGTTAGAAAAACGTAACTGATGACAAAAAGTGACTTTTTAGAATTTTTGTCTGTTTATCTGTTTGTCTGTTTGTCTGTGTGTATGGTACGGCTTCACGCCAAAACTACTGGATAGATTGAATTGAAATTCAGCAAAAATGTTCTTTGTAAACCAAGGAAGGCTTTAGGCTACATATTATCACGCCGTATGTTACGGGAGGTAAGCAATATTGATTTTAAAAAGTTTTTGTTCGTAATTGAATGCACAAAATAATTTAATGCACAAAATGGCATGTTATATAATTAGTTAATAATAATTTAACTCTGGGAACATAATAATCACGCTATTTTTATAAAGGAGCGGGGCAGTAAATATTGTAAATTGCAAGGGAACAGCTATTTCAACAATATGTCAACGGGAAATTTAGCGGTAAGGTCAGGCGACCGTTTACCGCACTAAATGGTGCGAGTTCAAATCCCATACTATTTTTATTTTGCCATTATGTTTTAAAAAATCGTAAAATTCCTTTTTTTTGGTTTTTGCTGTTTTTATGTGCATTGGGAACGATACTGTTATGAAATCTGAGAACTTTACATGTCCTATCTAATTGTATGGAGAGTTTCACACCAATAATATTAAACAGATTGATTGGTGGTACAACTAGCTACACTATCATGAAGTCAAGTCAAACTTTTGGTTCTAAGTTATACGAGTATCTTACCAAGCACATTTGTTGTAGTAATTGATTTATGTATGTAATTCTTAGTTTTGTTCCTTGCTGCTGTTACCATATTTTTTTTAATTCAAAAATAATGTAGTTGTCTATTAAATTAACCACAATTTAGTTTTATTCATAATTTAATTAATTTGGGTAAATGATATTATGGTAGTTTCCGTTTTCTAACTGTATGGCGTTGGCGTCGAGTTAGATCGCGCTATGGTTTCGTTCCCAAAACGTGATGTTATAGGTGCCTATGTGCCGCTCTCATCCTACAGAAACGGGGGTTACCTTTGTTGCCTGTGTTGGTTGATGTGTTTAATTTTCCTGCGAATAATTATTATTTCTGCTAACTAGCAATTCTTACGTACTTATTCGATTTTTTTTCATTGATTTGAATATCGTTAGTATCGGATGAAGAAGGAATTTTAGCTATGCCTTTTAGAAAAATATCAAATCTGTCTCTAAACTCAAGGGTTTCTAAGATGCGCAGGTTAGTTCGATCTCTCGAAACCGACGCAGAGCGTGAACAACGGCTAGATGCTAACCGTGAGCGTAATGCACTAAGTTTGTCCGCAGAAACTAGCACGCAGCGCCAATTATGACTAGAATTTAAACGAGTCCGCACTACTGCTTCTCGATCTCAGGAAAGTGTGGAACAACGAGAAATTCGTTTAGCTATCGACCGGGATCGTCATTCTTTGTCTCACGCATCCGAAACGGTTACACAGAGGGATCAGAGGTTGAGTCTTCAGAATATCCGCTTTGACACTGCTCGATCACTTGAGAGCAGTCAGGAGCGTGAGATACGACTTGCGCGTGACCGAGAGCGTCATTCTTTATCTCGCGCTTCCGAAACTGATACAGAGAGAGAGCAGAGATTAAGTCTTCAGCTGTTCCGCACTGAGACTGCTCGGTCGCTCGAGAACAGTCAGGAGCGCGATACACGCCAAGCAAGTGATCGCGAGCGCCACGCAGTATCTCGCGCTTCGGAGACTTACACGCAGAGTGACTCGCGTTTAAGCTCCCAGCGTATTCGCACTGCCACATCTCGATCACTTGAGAATCCTGAAGAGCATGAGACGCGCCTTAGTGCAGACCGCTCACAGCATGCTCTAGCTCGGTCTTTGGAGACAGACGAGCAGCGCGAGCAACGCAACGCACTTGCTCGGCAAAGAAATCACGAGTGCATGCGTGTTGAGGTGTCTGTTCATTCCACGCAAGAACGTGAGCGGATTGAGGAAATTCGGGCAAGTCAGTCGAACAGCGTGTGGCCCAAATTGATCTAGACCGTTATACGTCGCAATCTTCGCAATTCATCCTCATCTGATACTGAGTCTATGGTTTATGATCCTGAAGAGCAACCGTGGAACAATAAAGAAAGGAGCGCGTTTTCCTATAACCCATTTATTAATTACATCGAACACGGAGACATTGGCACCATGTCTGAGGTGTGTGCACACTGTCACGCGCGTAAGTGGAAGGGAGAGACCAAGGGAATGTGTTGTGCGTCTGGAAAGTTACGACTAAACTCTATGCAAGAGCTACCGGAGGTCTTACGAGTTCTTTTGAATGGCGAGCATCCCAAGTCCAACCATTTCTTAAGCAATATTCGAGCCTACAACAGTGCTTTTCAGATGACTTCATTTGGAGCTCATCAAGTCACTAAATCTGGATTCATGCCGACTTTTTACAAAAATCAAAGATCTGGAACATCTGGAAAAAATCGTCTCGCGCATCACGCTGTTTTCCCGTCCCCGGGCTCTTAGAATTCGACATCAGACGTTTCAGATCTTCGATTTTGACGACCTCGTTGTCGCTGGCATAAGCAACAGATCCGCGTACGAAGTCGCGGGCAGAAGCTAGTCAGTCTATAAAATTCCCACTGCTGGAACACAGGTCTCATCACGGTGTGAGGGAGTGGGCCGTAATCCACCACGCGGGTTGGCGAATGTCATATGTCTTTGAATTTGTGGCTCTGAGACATGCCGGTTTCCCAAAAAGTTTTCCTTCACCGTTTTGAGAGTAGTGGTGATTTATAATTTACACAAAGTGAAGTGCTTGTCTGGGTTCGACCCTACGACCTGCTACTCGTAAGTCGAGGCCGTTACCACTGGGCCAGCACCGCTCCCCCCATTATGAGTACTAAGGTGACATTGACAACGTTAAAGCTTCAAGCAACAAATTTCCCAACAGCACAGCCGTCTGTACAGATGGAAAATCTTGCTTCCATACAATAGTAGGGATATAATTCCACAGAAAACCTTATAACATAATTTATATCACAGTAATAAATTGCCACAGCATTGTTTTCTATCCTGTTACGACTAGGTCAAACAAATAACCATATTACTATTATTAATATAAGCCCCAGTTCTGCTGGTCATCCCACACAAATGTCAAATCGTCTCGTTTAACTAGTTCTTTACATAGTCTGTGGGCGATGGTACTAATCTGTCACTTGTTTTAAGGCGCCTATGACGATAACCATCGGAATTTGCGAAGTAGGAAACAAGGCCTATTGATAATAGCCAATAAATATTGTGATTTGTGTCAAGTTCTCACTTTCCATTTCAAGGTCGCTTAAAATATCGAAGACAAAGTCAACATTTTTATTTGTAAAACATAGATAGGTGTAAAAACGAAACGGGTCGTCAGTATTCCGAAACTCTGACAACCAGTCTTACCAATGGGTATCGTATCACCCAGTAACTGGGTTCTGGAGGCAAGATAGGCAGTCGCTCCATGTACAATACTGGTATTCAGCTGCAAACGGTTAGACTGGAAGCTGACCCCAACATAGTTGGGAAAAGGCTCAGCAGATGATGATGATGAGATAGGGGTAAAAAGAGGGGCAAGTCTCGTATTATTAAGACCTTTCGCATTCTAATCTCAGTCTCAATCTGTCAGAAACTGTCTAATTACCCTACGATTTTGACAAGTTTTTGACATTTATGTCGCTGAGATGAGATTGCGGCTTGAATTTAAACGTTATAATTACGTTAGTGGTTTCGAAATAAATAAAATATGTTTAGAGATCACTATGGTACAAAACATAGTCATCTCTAAACATATTTTATTTACGATGTGACCACTAAACGATTCCTTACTTCGAAACCATGTCAACCCCGTAGCTAATCCCGTCGACGGCTGGCAAATATCAATGAGGTATCTCATGCTAAAATTAAGTTACAACGTTGTGTTACACTCTACCATTTTACCTAACACTATACCATACACACAAAAAGTAATTTACTTCAATTGAACACACATTTTGCATAATTATGTTATCTATCATGCCAAAACAAAAACTCGCATCTGCAAACCAAGGTAAGCCTTTTAAAAACCACTCCAAAACATCCGCTGCCAAACTTTTAAATAACATTATTTTTTCTATACTCGCCCACAAATAAATTAACTTCGTGCGAGTCGCCTATAGAAAAAATAATATTATTTAAAAGTGACAATTTGCCCGTTTACATTCATGCGAATCGACTAAGAAGCCTTCCAAACATCGTTTTCTATCTCTTTATTTCTATTCAAGAAGCTATCCAACTCATAACGTTATAATCATTACCGCTAAACGACCTATAGATACTTTCCAGCTTTATCGACAAGCTCCACCTATACAATATTACTCATACAATATACAGTTAGTTTGATAAATAGGCCCATCCCATGGTTACGGTATCCAGGAGCTCCCAGTGAGCCGTTTGCCACAGGAATGTCGCTTTATGGCGCGAACACCTGTTCTGATAGGTCCATGGAGTAGGTGAGATGGATGTGGCATTAGTTTTAATAAATAATGTCGGTTAATGGACCATTTACATAACCTACAAGGCTACAAAATTGGGTTACATGAGGGGTCCCATTTAATGATGCTGCCTACACCTACAAGATTGGGATTAGTTTCGATGATATCTCAGTATCTACTGTTAATTTCATCTGTTAATTTTATTAACAGTAGATACTTAGTACAACGATTGAAAGCTTAAAGACTGTATTTATTTGACATTCGTATGCAGTGGATATAACAGGTAAATTGACTTAGTGTGACATTCATGTAGTTTCCTGACTGTGCATTTATACGAGTATATACATTATAATTATGTTACCGCAAAAACAATTCAATAAATTGTGCCGACACGTATCACAAACACAACACAATCGTTAAAAAACAATTCATTATATATGTATGTCTTATCAAAATAATCACCAAAACAAATGCCTTAGTTATATGTCACTTTTATCAGACCCCATCGCTGCCTGAGGCGGCCCGTGGGTGAACCAATGTAGACCGCATATTATCATGTCATTCATAACTCAGCACCATGGCTTAGTGGTCGTAAAGTCGTAATGCAATGTAATGCTGGTGCTAATCCGCTTAGGTTTCTGTTAGCATAATTTTAAGACTACCCAAACATGGAGTGATCAATGTAAACGGACAAGTCTACGTCAGATCGGTCGGGCCGGCTTTGACACACGAAACAATCTCATTATAATAGCATGTGACTTTGTTTGAAAATTGGTCAGAAAGGCAGTCGCTCCATGTAAAATACTGGTACTGAGCTGCTTCCGGTTAGACTGGAAGCCGACCCCAACATAGTTGGGAAAAGACTAGGCAGATGATGATTTTGTTTGAAAATTTCAGTTCCCCTCGAAATGCTTAGGGTTAAAATTTCTTATCTCAGTACGGGATTATCCTGTAAAGAACATAATTTCATCTAAATTTTGTGATGTTTTTTTTCTTTTTTATCTTTTGAAGTTTGGGCTGTACTTACCTTTTGTGTGTCAGCCAGACAACAGGTTTTATACTACCTACTCTGCCAATAAAACCATAAAACTGTCTGTGTTTAAAAACTAACTTACATGCTAAATAGATCATTTTCAAGAACGCTCAACAAACTGACCGTGACATGATTGTGTAAAATTGTAGTGAGAGATCAGTGACATCAGTCACAGAGTTTACTTACTGAAGAAGATCTAGACATATCTTCTGTCATACAATTGGGTACGAAAACAATAGACAATCTTTTCTCTCACAGCAAATATGGTATTTTCGAATATCGACATAAATCACGTAGATAAATTTTCGTGAAATGCCTCCTCGACAATGTCCATTCTCTTATCTCTTCTATGTCATAGATCGCATCGACGGCGACGTGGGCGCGCCGTGATCAGGGTTGTCAAATTTCTTGTGGGTTTAAGTGGCAAATTGTTTTGTAGGGAGCTTGATTTATTCTTATTGATGGACAATTACTTAAGTATTATAAACTTTTTGGAGAAGAAACTCTAAACGAACTAACTCTAATATCTAAGAAATTATTTATCTTCCTTGTCGTTTTTTTTTTTGTATACGGTACCTAATAAGCGTCATATTTTATGAATACACTACAGTGTTTTTATCTCACGAAGCAGCACGCGCTTTACTTGTGTTAAGTAAGAGTACAAACACGCTGTGAATGTGTGCATGACGACGAGTAGCGTCAGCACGTAACATACACACACAAACACACTTCCGATTTCACCAGGGTCTCGGAGGACGGACGGTCCGGTCCGGACGCCGAGCTCCTGTGCATCGTATCCATACTCGCTCCCATCTCGACAAGACACTGTATGTCAGATTGCCAATCCATCAGGCTTCTGACCGTCTTTGCCTTCAAATCTTAGGCAACCCTACCAATAGGCATCCCAAGGCAGGCGGCGTTCTTGTCATAACTCGGCACCATGACTTACCGGCCAGTATTAAGTAATAATTGTTAATTCACATTTATTACTACGTGGGCTGTAATTAATTCTAAGATTTATTAGCGGATTGCAGTTAGAGAATCAACTGCGAAAGAAACGTTTTATGTTTTATTTGATTGTTTTTTGTTTCAATACCTGTTCGCGTATCATTTTTAGGTTTCCAACTTATTTACAAAAAAAAAAAAAAATTTTTTTGCTGCTATAATTTTTTTACGTGGCTGGGTTCGAATCTACGCCCTATAACTCGTATGTCGCAGCCGTTACCACTGGGCCACGACTACTCCACTTATTTCATCACCACTGCTCTCAACTCATCATCATCATCATCTGCTTAGCCTTTTCCCAACTATGTTGGGGTCGGCTTCCAGTCTAACCGGATGCAGCTGAATGCCAGTATTTTACATGGAGCGACTGCCTATCTGACCTCCACAACCCAGTTACTGGGTAATACGATACCCCTTGGTAAGACTGGATGACAGACTTTCGGGCTTCTGACTACCCGTAACGACTTTCAAAGATCCACGAATGACAGCCGGGACCAACGGCTTAACGTGCTTTTCGAGGCACGGAGGGGTCTCGGTATGTAAAGATGGTCACACATCCGCGGAAAGCGTAGCTTAACCTGACCGATCGACCTGTGCGGCTGTTATTATTTAGCCACGGGCCACTACTGCTCTCAACTAGATTAAGAAAAAGATCGTGAGGAAACCGGTATGTCCTAGAACCAAAAAATCGAAGACATGTGACATCTGCCAACCGGCACTGGGCCCACTCCCTCTCACCGAGTGGAGACCTGTGTGAACCTGTGGGAACATTATAGGCGGTTAATTTTTCAACTGGAAAGGTGTAAACGGCCTTATAACTAACGAACTACTTAACAATTTATTCAATTATTGGTGCTAAATAAATAAATAAACTCATTTCCCATAGTAAGAATTTCACAGTAATCGTGTAAACTAAGCACTACAACAGGATACAACTCAGCTCAGAAAATTAAAACGACAAAGCGTGAAACCGCACATTCTAATTAATATGACGACTAAAAGAAAGAACTTCCTATACTAAACTAATTACATGCATTCCGTGTCTAATTAACGTTTAAAACCGTCGTATCGGATTTGCCGGCGCACGCGACTTCTGTCACCGTCACGAAAATAATTAGAAAATAAAAAAAAGAGTAAAAAACTGACATCTTTCGTGAATGTGACAAATGGTTGTTAAAAAAAAAGAGTAATTTTTCGGATGAATTATGTGTCTGTTTTTATTTTTACACTTGAGTAAGCTAAATCTCGAATGTTGTTGATTTTGCCAAACGAATGCATTGTTCAAGCTGGAGGAGATAGTAAAAATCTTTTTTAACTCAAGCAAATGTTGACTAATATAATTATAATACCAACTTTAAGTTATCAGCGGTTCCGTTGCCACGTTGGTCTAATAGTCGCAAGCGCTACTGTTGAGCATGAGTTCCTGGGTTCGATTCCCGGGTCGAGAAGTCTTCTTTAGGTGTACAAGGTACACTTCTGCCTAACTAACTCTTCGGGGAAAACAGGCGTAATGATTTTATGTTATGTCAATAACTCGGCCTTATGTAGTACCAGAAGGCAGTGTTAAATAGCAAAATCAAATCATAAAAGTTGCTTGAACATTTATAACATACATAATTATGTGTACTAACAATAAAACTGAAGAGTTTGTTTGTTTGAACGCGCTAATCTCTAGAAGTACCGGTCGGATTTGAAAAATTATTTTTGCATTCGAGAGCCCAATTCTTGAGGAACGCTATAGGCTATTTAACATCACGCTAGGACCCTTAGGAGCTGAGCAAAAATAAGTAAGAAAGAACGCTATGCGAAAACGAGGTCATAGCGTGAGCAGGCGATGCGATGCGATGAGGTGGATCAGGAGAACAAAAAATTTCACGTGGACAGAAGCTAATCTACTATATTTAAACGATTATACCTATATTCAAATTTTATTTATGTTTCAAATTAACGTTATTTCAAGTTAAACAAATATCAACTTTATTTTTACGGTAATTACGTTGATTTCAGAGTGACTAGCACTATTGAAAAAGTTATAAAAATGTTTGAAGTTGTAGCGTAAATAGTTATTTTTCCATAAACTCATATTTGTTTACATTTTTGGCGAAAATGTCGCGATTGCAGATTACCTACCTCGTGAAGTCGTGAGAGTATGATGGAATGCTCTCATTAACAGTTTCATTCGTTAACTGATCGAGATGTCAATCATTTCATTCATTCGTTGATCAGTCTTGTCTTATGTCTTTATTTATTGACGTATTTTTGGTCACGCAAGATAAATATTTTGTAATAGGCATTTCTCCAATTTGACCGAGCTTATTAATAATTGCGTAGGTACTTTTTGAAATCGTATGTTATGATGAACATAGTCTTTTGATATAACTGATGGATGACCTAAGTACACACGGCTACACGTCAAGCTATACAAAACCAGTTTGTCTTGGCCTCACTTTGTATGATATTTTCTCACAATGAACGATCAGACAATACTGGTTTTGCATAGCTTGATGTGTAGCCGTGTGTACAAATTGAGACAAACTAGATACCTACTTCAGCACAAACCCTCTAATATGACTGGGCGTTATAGAAAATATAATTAGGTTGAATAATTCAAATCGCTCTATAGTCCGGCTGTCGAGGAATGCGTTTCTGAGACCTGTCAGTGTGACAATTCTGGTGGCTAATAAAGTTCAAAATCGCAAACACGTATTCGCTTGTATGAAACTGACAGGAGTCAGGAACGGATTCTCTCGACGTAGTAGACGTCTGTAGTTGATAATTATATTCAATTTTTTATTTATTTATCATATTATCAAATAACACAAATTTTATATGTAATACAGTTTGTGTTCAATGATTTCAGACTTCAAATCTTGAATAACAAAATTAACGAATATTCTGTAGTTGCCTTACGGAAAAAATCTCTAACTCCACCGCACATTCATACAATTTTATCAATGATCAAGAATCAAGATTGCCTAGCAGCGTGGCAACACTGGTTTCATCTCGGTATAATATCAGCAAGTGCCACGAATAACTGCACGCTACGCGAATGAAATTCATTTCTTACTAATTACCAATTACAAAACGGTTTTTTTTGTTCGTACTGACAAGTAATGAATTACTTTTGTGGTGCGTTGTGTGGTGTATCGTTTGATGGTGATTTGTGATTGCTTGCTGGAGGTGAGGAGATAGTGGAATGTCATGATGAAAAGTCATACATTATATTATTATGTGCGTATTACCTACTTTTATATGATATGGAAAAGGATGAATGACGTTATCGTTGACAGGGAAGAATAGAATGTAATAAGGAAAATGTCGTCAGAAAAATTTTGAGCATGAATGTGTATGGGGTGTGTGGACAAAGAAACGATGGGTGGACTGTGTGAAGATGATGTGGCTAGAAACGGGATGACTACCGAGATGACGACTAATAGAGAAGTATGGAAGAAAAAGACATGTTGCTCCGACCACAAAAAAATGATAAGGACAGGAGAATAATAACACATAACTACAGTATTTGGAAACAAAACCTGACTTTAATACAATAAGTTGATTGTACCGATACATAAATAAGTAGGTAGGTACAGTCAGGAAAATGAAGGAATTGTTAATCAAATTGCCACTCTACGTCAGTATGCCACGTAATGACCATTTCACAAACCATTTTTTTTTTTTTGTTTAGATATATAGAGTTATGAGAAACAGAGTCTAAAGTTTAGCCATCGTCTATAGAAAAGGTCGGATCCTCCGACTGGTGGGCAACTGCCCGACGATTGCAGTCGGGACGTTGTATATTATGTATATGCTAGTTGCGCGATAAACTCTGCTTGCGCGATAAACTCTGCTTGCGCGATGCAGGATTTTACGTGACGTCAGTATGATGCGTAGTTCGCATGTGGCGATGTAGACAGTGCTACAGTTATTCATAATAATATCATAGATTTGGATCAGTTGAACTTTTGCCACAGACAATACCTCTATTTCTCCAACATACCAAACAAAGATCATCTCGAATCACCAAGCTGTAATACATAATAACATGATTGATTGCAGTCCATGTTATGTTGAACATCGGTCACCGTTAGTACTGTAATGTGGAATACCGTTCACATCGATGACTCAGCCTAGAGGTACTTACGGCCGAATATTTCGATACGAAAAAAATGTTTACTGTATTGGGAAGGAGGAAAAAACTTTGCTGTAACTGTCTTATTGAAAAAGTGACTGTCTCCTTGATCTGTTTGTAACAAACCCGATTGCTGAGAACGAGGTCTCTAGTTCGATTTCTGGGGTATGGCAATATTCAATCTATCCATTGGATATTTCTCAGCTCGGAGTGTGAATTTGCATCCGTTTGATAGGAATACGATCGCCCTTTATCATACTACTTACACATGGTACTTTAACATGAACTCTGCCTACCCCAGCAGTCGCACTTACGACTACCAGACAAAAATTCATGACCAAGATAATTCACTGACAGACAACGCACAGTCTAAATGCGCCAGGTTGGTGTTAATAGGGTCGCACTCTATCGTAAGTACTACTTTAACATTAACTCTGCGTACCCCCTATATTCTGCAGTGGCGCTTACCAGACCAAAATTCATGACCAAGATATTACATCTATTAAATAAAATAAAAAAATTCTCTGACAGACAACGCACAGCCTAAATCGCTGGTCTTGAAGCTTACAATTTTGCATGAAGGTGAGCACTAAGGAAGGATTTATTAAAAGAAGGATCTTTCCCAAAAGGGGTTACAATGGGGATGAAACATTGTATGGTTGCTCGTCATTTTTGCCAATGACGATGGGAAATCCCATAAAACATGAAGCTTGTATATTTTAGTGTAAAAACTAACAAAAACCTGTAATTATATATCAAAACGTTTTTAATAACAAATCAACAACAACTATGGCATTTAAAAACCCTGAATTTATCGAAGTGAACGTACAGTAATTCGATAAAAAATTGATCATTAAATCGATAGTAATCGAAAAATTAGCGGCTCACAACCCAATAAAAACTCGATTATTCATACCAAGGTTGACACTGGAACAGGCAATTCGATTGTTTATAAAGTGATCGAATAGCCATTTGAAAATCGTGACACTTGTTACTGAATTATGGATCGATAAAAGTGCCCTAATGTGATATTGTCTTGCATTCTTTTTAAGGTCGGTTTGCTATAGTTTGAAGGTTTCTGAAAATCACTTATTCTACAAGGTTAAATCATCATCTGCCTAGCCTTTTCCCAACTATGTTGCGGTCGGATTCCAGTCTAACCGAATGCAGCTGAATAACAGTATTTTACATGGAGCGACTGCCTATCTGACGTCCACAACCCAGTTACTGGGTAATACGATACCCCTTGGTAAGACTGGTTGTCACACTTTCGGGCTTCTGACTACCCGTTACGAGTGTCAAATAACCACGAATGACAACCGGGAGCAACCGCTTAACGTGCTTTCCGAGGCACAGAGAGGATTCGGAAAGCACGCAAGCATTCAACATCAAATAATTAAAAAGGTTTCCTTTTTCCTACTGTTCTATATTTTGAGGGTCGGCCATCTTATTACCTAAAAGGTAGATTCACATAACAAAAAATCACGCCTGTTTACTCGAAGGATGAAGCAGAGGAGTCCCTCAAATAGTACACCCATATTTCGCCACTTATGTCTAAGTCACATATAAGTTGCAGCGGGATCGTCCGAAAGGGTTACCGCTGCCCTGGAACATAAAGGGCTAAGGAAGGAAAACGGGTGGGTTTTAGTCAGTAAGAGTCTGACACTCCCTCCTGCTCCACCCAGAGCGGGAGGGGTCATTTGATGATATCCCATCCTCAAAAAAAAAAAAAAGTCACATGTAATAGGGCTTGAGCCTATTTCAATCAACCGACTGAGAAATACCTGTAGAAAAACCCCAATAACACTGTGCCTGACTTGGGAATTAAACCTAGTACCTCATGCTCAACAGTAGCGGTTGCGACCACTTGATCATTCAGGCCGCTCAATGCAGTTTTCTACACTAATATTATAAAGAGGAAAACTTTGTTTGTTTGTTTGTTTGTTTGTAATGAATAGGCTCAAAAGCTACTAAACCGATTTAAAAAATTCTTTCACCATTCGAAAGCTACATTATCCACGAGTAACATAAGCAAAATTTTATTTTGGAAAAAATAGGGTTCCGTAAGATATTTGGGTTTTTCGGACACAAGGTGTAAAAAATCAACCAGAAAAGTTACTTATTTTGCGTACGCTGCCTAAACTATAAAAGATAGAACCATAAAATGTTCGAATTAATTGTAGATCTTATAAATATCTACAAAAAAGTCCGCGACACACTATACCTATCTATGTCGAGTGAGGCACAACAACCATTTTTTAATTTAAAAATCTTGAATTTTTTTTGGACTACATTTAAACGCATTTATTTTACTCATGCTATTAATCCTTATCAAAATAAATTATTTCATCAGTAAGTACTGTTTATGTAGATAATATTTGGTCTTTGAATGATTAAAATTGGACGTTTGGTTTTGAAGTTATGGCGAAATTAAAATATTACGATTTCTGCTGCACGGCCCGTTGCGAAGTGGGCGTCACCAAGGCCGTGCACGTGCAGGAATAAGTTTACAAAATCAAAAATCAAGTCTATTACTATTTACATTACATCCATGATCTGTAGTGTTATAAAGTTTTCATAATTTTCGCAAAGTTTAAAAAAATCATCTTCTTACTTCTATTTATTAAAAAAAAAATATATATTATGTATCTTTATGGGTTATTTTGATTTCCTTTTTCGCAAAGTTTAAAAAATTCATCTTTTTACTTCAATTTATTTAAAAAAAAAAATATTTTGTATCTTTATGGGTTATTTTGATTTCCTTTTGAGATACGCAATCCTGTCACAAATCCGAAATCTACACGGACGAAGTCGCGGGCAGAAGTTAGTCCATAATATAATAAATAGGTAATAGCAGTAGTTTGAAAATAAAAATAAATCTCGAACGGCGCGTGCGTCACCGCGTCGAGCGACAGTGCAGTCGGCCCGTCTTATCTTTCATTCGTCTATTCAAGGTCAACGGGGCGGGGCTAGAGAGCGCTTCTATTTTTGAGTGCAAGCAAAAATGAACTTAGTGGTGATCAGGCGGAAGTGTCCATGATAGTACTTAGGTAAAGATATCATATAGGTACCCTCTTAATCACCATTAATGAGACACAATTGGTTTTCTATTGTAATTAGCCACAAAGGGCCCGCGAGATAGATGGCATCCTGGTGCACATACATTTTATCCTGTTAGCACGTTCCCGTGGGATAATTTCCGACATCCACGCGGGCGAAGCCGCGGGCAGAAGCTATCATTTAATAAAAACAAAGTGCAGACTAAAAAATTTGTAATAAAAAAAAGGCATTTATTGTAACTCGTACAGGAAGATCACAAACTACACTAAAACACAAACACTATTTGTGGTTTAGTATATTAATTTTGCTCCAAAAATTTTACATAGATATGTTTTTTTTTTCGATCCACGCTAATAGATTTCGCCGTATGTATTTAGATTGTAGGTGTGACATCTATTAAAAATAACGCCAATTTTAAACACTTTAATCTATTTTAATTATACCAGACTTAAGAAATACGAATATGTAGATGATGTGATGACATTGAGAAACCTATTTCACACGTTAAAGGCCAAAACTGCTTAACTCCTCCATAAAAGCCTCCACATCACCAAAAAAGTTAACATTGTAGGAATAGACTAAGACTTATAGGCTAATTAACATACCTAATTTAAATTCCTTTTACCAAAAAAAAAAATGGAAATATCGTAACACAGGATGTATAAATATCGCAAATGTTGGCAATTCCCCCTATAAACATTGAATTAGTATGTATTTTTATATTATTATTATTATTTGACATAAATAATCTCTATATCAGAAAAAGATACAATAATATTATTTTATACAAAATATTTTATTTGCTTAGCGCCTTTTTATCTGTAAGTAGGCTTGATGTTTAAAAGCTAACGAGAAAAACTGGTTGGTTTTGAATATTTTACTGTTCATAAAATTCATAATAATCTACGCCTCAGAAAAGATTTTATCACAACTAACGGACCTGACAGACGTTATCCTGCCCGAAAGACACACACGCCTAAAAAATATCAAATTTGGTCCAGCCGTTTAAGAGTCCAGTGACTTACACACGTAGACGCCAGTACATCAAGCCACTACAATGTGTCAAATTTCTTTAATAGTTTTTCAACTTTATCGCTAAAGCATTAGGTTAAAGTTGATTGGGAAAATTTGACAGTTTCAGATAGCTTGATGTGCCTGTACAGAAGCATTGCATAGATAACGATAAAGATAACATTTATTTTAAGTAGCATGAGTTTAAAAATTATTAACTTGAAGGATACGGAATGATCCCTTTTTCCAAGGTTTTGTGAAAGGAAAATAAATGACAAGGGCATTGAAAAAATAATATTGAAACAGCCTTTGTTACGAGTATTTTAATTTGTTGTTTCATTTTCTTACATTTAAAAGAAAAAGAGAAATTCATAGGTTTTTTAAAGCTACATTTTTCAAGGAAAATGGAGTTCGACACTTGTTTGTTTGACGTTTGTCAATTCTGAAGTTACAAGTGTCAAACTCCATTTTCCTTGAAAAACGTAGCTTTAAAAAACCTATGAATTTCTCTTTTGAAATTGAGGGTACGTGTAAAAATATTAAAAAAAAAACACTTGTACGAACACTCAGGCCGAAATCTATAAACGTCAGTTAGCACGTATTTTGGCTAAGACATGTCCCAGCCACAATCTTGCATTTGTATTTTGACAGTTGTGTGAGTAGACCAACGCTTAACCAAAGTACGTGCTAAATAACGTTTATAGATCTCGGCCTTATACACTATCTGTAGTAGGCTATGCATAATATTTGTTCCATACCGTAGTCGAACCCACGATACGTACAGTGGCAATCGCGACGCCAATTTTTAAAGCCACATCACTATTCACACTCTTTAGTCAAAAATTCTTGACCAAGGACGTCAAACCACTTAACATTTAGCGGTCAACACTATGATGTCGTCACACACAAGAATGTTCATCACACATGCGCCATTCTTGCCAAACGTCAACTTGAAAGCGTGGGAAGGACATGCCGCCATTGTTCGTAACATTTCTATTGCTTGGATTTATTGAAATCAATTTGTAAAGAGCTTTTTATGTAAGATGTGTAAGAACTATATGCTTTGTGAGGTGATTGGTCGTTTGATTCAAAAGTATCAATTACTTCACTGTACAGTCACGAACAAAAGTATGTATACCTACACTCGACTTTATTGAAAAGCGATTTACTCATTTATTTTAAAAGAATAGTTTATGTTGTTACAAACATAGTATTTTCGAACCCATAGGTTTATGTAATGTGTCGTACATTAACGTTGCAATCGTTATTTCACGAAAAAAACGCAATTGAAAGGTGCCAAGTGTTGACATATTGGTGCTCGTGACTGTACATCGCTGGTGTGGCTAAGTAATAACAGCCGCACGGGTCGATTGATCAGGTTTAGCTACGCTTGCTGCGGTTGGTCCATGGATGAGTGGAGGCCGTCTTTACATACCAAGACCCCTCCAGGCCGACTTCAAAATCTCTAAATAGACTTGGAACCCAAGTCGGCCGCAGCAAAGACAATCTCCACAGATGGGAGTTCATTGACGGCTCAGATCTCAAGTGCATATGCGGCATCTCCTCACAGACAACGGCCCACTTGATGATGTTAGGGGCAATTCTCGTAATTTTAAGAACGTTCACAGTCTGATCTCAGTCTCGATCTGTCAAAAAATACTTCTAATTTCCCTACATTTTGACAAGTTTTTGACATTTGTTTGTCGCTGAGATGAGACTGCGACTAGATATTGAACGTTTTAAATTACGAGAATTGGCCTTCTTATGACTGCATTACCTGTGCACTTGATGATCACAGGACTGCGTCAGTGAGCGGAGTTAGCGTAGCTGAATTTCGGGCCACAAATGTTTGAACTGTTTGCCGAAAAAGGCAGAACAAAGTAACTTATTATTACTAGATTTAGCACGTATTAGGTATAAAATATACCGTACAACATATATTGTTGAATTTTAAATGAAAGCAATTTTCATTAGGAACGCTTTACACAATAAGACTGCTGACGTTGGTAGATGCTTTTAACCATTAAAGATACGGTACTGATTATTATTAATATCAACAGCTTTGACTGTATATGAAAGATGATACTCCTGGGATTAAGAATGGGATGGGATGGAAAAATTAATAGAATTGGTTAATGAGATTTAGATAATCAATGACCCCAATTTCGATTAGTATAAAGAGTTAATCAACAGAATGAATCATTACCAACCTTTTCAAATGAATAAAAACGTTACAACCTGATATTAATTACTCAGAAACATTAAGTAATGATATTGGATTACGAGTGCAAAGGTGTACATTTCACAAATGTGTGTTTGGCAACTTAATACTTTATTGCGTTGGTTGCCCTTGTCTTATAATATAGTAATTGATACATGCTTAGTCATTTTGTGTTGGTTTGTAAACAAGGGTGTACGTGATAAAAGAGTTGTAGGTTCTAATTGGATATCTTGATCAGTAAGGTTACCTATAAACACCTACTGTTTAAATTCCTTGGAAAAATAGCTTCCATCTTTTTTTCTTTGGATTGATTTTGATTTTATTAATTCATCATCGTCATCTACCTAACTCCTTTCCAACTGAATGACGACACGGTTGGCGCAGTGGCTGAGCGATCGACTGCTGCGCTGCGTGTCGCGGGTTCGATTCCCGCATGGAACAAATATTTTTATTGCCTACAGGTAGTTGTCCCGGGTCTGGCTGTTTGTGTATGTGACTTTAAATGTTTGTGAACGCATCCACGATACAGGAGTAATACCTAGTATGGGGCAAAGTTAAAAAAAAAAACTATGTTGGAGTCGGCTTGCAGTCCTACCGGATGCAGCTGAATATTTTGATTTTCTTAATCCTGTTCGTAATTTTATTAGGTACAAATAACACTCCATCTTGAGAAACAAAGTTACTACTTTGCGAAATGACATGAATATCTCATATGCTTGCAATGACACCAACTCTATTCAAATCGGAACTCAACAATGCTTTTTAGCCGTAGATATAGGAAAGTGATACTTCTTCATTAGATTAGCCCTTTCACGGAGAGCTTTAACTTAATTAGGAAGAGCTAATAATAAATAAATAATATCCCTGGACATTTCACACAGCGCCATCTAGTCCCAAGCTAAGCAACCTAATGCTTGTGTTATGGCAACAAGATGGCTGATAAACTACTTATATACATTTTTTTTTTTTCGCAAAATACGCGCATTGTCTTGGAGTTGCGGATACCAGCCCGCTGTACCTATTACCTATTACATTTTTTTTTTTTTTGTAAATACATACATATTATAGATAGAAAACACCCAGACTCGGAACAAATACATGTAGGACTCACAAATATTTGTTCTGTGCGGGAATCGAACCCGCGACACACAGCTGGTACACATATGTACATATGTGTACCAGCTGTACCACGAGCGGCACTCGTCCCTGAGAGGAATTCTTCTATTGGAGCCTTTTTGAATTACTTTTATTTTTTATTATTTTTTTGAATAAATTAATTCGTTTATTAGATTTCCTAAAGGTTAGCATAAGCATGCATTACTAGCCTATAATGTTCCCAATGCTGGGACACAGACCTCGTTACTTCGAGAGGGAATGGGCTACCACGCGGACCCAGTGCGGATTACTAGATACTCCTATGGGTTAGTGTGTGGGTACGTCCTATAGGTTATAAATAAAATATTGCTTAGGTAATATCTAACATCAGTTTACCTATAAGAAAGGTAATTCAATGTCCTCGGAAGCTCGGCAAGTCGCGTGACGATCAACATGAACCGTCCATTACCAATGGTCGATGTCTTACTTATGTCTGACATTAGAACGTCAGCGTCATTGTCCATTTCCTTGAAGAAAGTTCCTACTGATTGCGGAAAAGGAATGACTGTGATATTAGTACTCTATGTAATATTCGTGTATGTGTGAATGTATACCTATTGCATATACATAATCAGCCTATAATGTTCCCACTGTTGGGACACAGGCGGCTCAGTGAGAGGGAGTGGGCCATAATCCACCAGGTGGGCCCTGTGCGGGTTGATACGTGGCGGGTTAGGCCCTAGAAACAAAAATTCACCATGTCCTAGAATCTGGGACATGCTGGTTTTCTTCTTTCCTTTATCGTTTTGAGAGAAGTGGTGATGAATTAATGTACATAAAGTAAAACGCCTGTCTGGGTTCGAACCTATCTAGTAAGTTGCACCCGTTAGCACTGAGCCCAACTGCACTGCTCCTTATAATATTTTCTATTCAGGGAAAAGTTTCCCGGAATTTGGGGGACATTTCCCGGAATCGAATAAAATCAATTCCGGAATAAAATGTCCCCAATTTCCGGGAAACATTTCCCATTTTTCTTTTTATAAAAATCGAAATCAGACTATAACGAACATTTTAAAACCGAATATTGCCAAATCGCTCCAGCCGTTCTCAAGTGATGTGCTCACCAACGACACCAACGAACCGCATTTTATTTTTATTTGTATAAATACATAATTACTATGTTATCATAATTATTTATTAAAAATCACAAAACCCACTTAGCGTATTTATAAAAGCCGAGCTAGGAGATGAGATGGCTGCTTCTTTTGTTTTTGTAGCTGAGTACACAAACTAACTACACTCGAAAGCAATGAATCCGGGTCACTTGAAGAATCCTAAAAATCTCGGAAACTAAAAATGCTAGGTTAATGCAATAAATTGTATTTAATAGACAATGTAATACTCCTTAAATGAAGGTATTAAAACTTCTTAGTTATTGTAAAGTTATATCATAAAAAAATCAAATTTGAAAAAGGGCCACTTTCGAAGATGGAACTACGAAATTACAGCATTTGGTTTTGCTTTTGTTTGTAATCTGTCATTTATGTGGGTACATAAACCATGTTGATAGTGCTCTATATTCATTATTCAAGCTGAAATTATGTCGCTTACGCCTGAAGAATGCACCAGAATACTTACAATGCTGGAAACCGGCCGGAGTCAGCGCGATACAGCCAGGAATGTCGGTGTGTCGCTGTCAACAGTACAAAGAGTTCTCCGACGTTACGAAGAAACTGGTTCTAACCTACGCAGACCAGGAACGGGCAGAACCAGGTGTACCACAGCACAAGAAGACCGATACTTGGTGAACACCATGCTTCGAAATCGCTTTCTCACAGGAACTGAACTCACAAATCAGTTTCGACGCCTCGGAGGAAGTAACCCAAGTGCATGGACAGTAAGACGTCGGCTTGCTGAATCTAACTTAAAACCCCTTAGACCTGCAAACGGCCCTAAACTGGAGCGTGGGCATCGTATTTCAAGACTAAGATATGCCCAGAGCCACGTAAATTGGAGTATTGAAGATTGGTCAAAAGTTATGTTCTCCGACGAATCAAAATTTATGCTCTACAAGCACGATGGAAGACACAGAGTGTATCGAAGACCAGGGGAAAGATTCAAGCAAGCATGCATCGAAGAAAAAGTAGCCTACGGTGGTGGGTCTGTACTTGTGTGGGCCGGAATTTCTTCTGAAAGTCGCACAGAGCTGGTGATCATAGAAAACGGCTCTTTAACTAGCGTAAGATATGTGGAAGAAATCCTCAATGATCACGTTGGTCCATTTATGGTCAATTTAGGTGAGGATGCTATATTTATGCATGACAATGCCCGACCTCATACAGGTAGGATTGTGAATGACTACCTTCAAGAGATGAACATTACTCGTATGGAGTGGCCCCGATCGAGCATGCTTGGGACGAGCTAGGCAGATGCGTAAAACAACGAAACCCTCCCCCAATCACGCTTCGTGAGCTCAAAATTGCTCTCACAGAGGAATGGGAGAATATTCCCCAAAATCGTATAAGGAACTTGGTGTACAGCATGCCAAACCGCGTAAACGCAGTAATGGAAGCACGAGGAGGCAATACGAAGTATTAAAATTCAAGAAAATCGTAATAAAGTTCAAAAATTTCATGTTTCCTATTTTTGTTTTAAGGAGAAATCAGCAGTTTTTTTCTTTATGTAATTTTGTGTTAATAAAATGTATGGTGACTCATATTTTTTTTACTTTCATTTAAGGAGTATTACATTGTCTATTAAATACAATTTATTGCATTAACCTATCATTTTTAGTTTCCGAGATTTTTAACATTCTTTAAGTGACCCGGATTCATTGCTCTCGAGTGTAGTTAAACTATAATGTTTAAGCCTCCCAATACACGTTGAATCACCAATCCAAAGGCCCTTCTAACAGCATAAATAGAATTCACCAACATTCCTGAGCATTCCGAGTCATACAAACTTTCACATACAAATTAATGATATCCACGGTTCCCTAGTTTCCCCGGACCGGTTCGTACCGGTCCGACACCGGACTGGTTAGCCTCACAAGGTCGTGGACTACGATCATAGAAGAAAGAGATATGCCTTGCCTTTAAACGGGTTTTAGTGGTGTCAGGTTTTCAGTTTGGCAAGTTGTTGATTTTTTCTATAATTCCCTTGATTCTTAAACCTGTTTTTAGAATAGAAAACTTTTAATTCAGACAGGAGTCCATAGGGTTAGTCACAATTTTACTTAACTTCTAGTGTTAGTAGGTTACAGACACAGATGTACATACAATTAAAACTCAGCGTGGAGCTGCATCCACCTCCGCAACATCAGGGAATCCCACCGATCTGCGAACACAATGAGAATACTGCAAAGCTTTTGCACCAACATTTATTGTGCACTCGTTAAGATTTTTTTTTTTCAGTTTTTAAGTAAATTCAGAAGGTCAGGGAATGCCGAATTGCAGTTCTCTCTGATCATCCGCATTAGCATAAGCATAATCAGCCTATAATGTTCCCACTACTGGGACACAGGCCTCCTGTCTTCCAGTGGGAGTGGGCTGTAATCTACCATGCGAGCCCAGTGGGAGTTGGTAGATGTCACATATCACAGATGGCATATTAAGTTGTCATATTTCTTAGCCACATTTCCTATGTTTTCTATGATCTTTGGTATGGTAACGAAATCGTGACCAGATAGGTTTAGTCAGATGTTTATGTTAGTTCTCGAGCTGATGGTAAATTCAATCAGACACATTATAATGAGGTATGCAAGTATTAGTATGGTGATTTGAGTTACAGGTGTCAGGTGGCATTCTTAGTGGTGCTGGCGGGTAGTTTATGGGATTCGTAGATTACGGCTTATTTTACAAACGTTTGGTTGTAAGGTTGGATGTCGGAAGTATACTCTTATAAGTGTCTTTGTTCAAAGTGTTGCTTTGTTATACTCCGGTTCCTGTATTTAACAATCAATTATATGACTTATATTAGCTTTAGAAATAGCATACGGAAAATAACAGTCTGTCGTCGGTTAGTTAAATAACGGAGCTTAGTATACGTTTATATCGAAATAACGTAAAGGTTATCCTTTCTGTTATTTCGATATAAAGGTATACTAAGTTCCGTTATTTAACAATATTACACAATAACTGGAGTTATTTGGCCGTTATTTTTCTAAAACTACCTACTATAGGTACATACATACATACATAAATAAACTCATGCCTGCTTTCCATGGGTGCTACGCTCCTACGATGCCAGAATTGAATATTTATTTCTGAAATATCTGAAACAAAGTTTGTTTTTTTCCTAAGACCTTTTATGAAGTCGTAAGATTATTTTATTATTTTGTGAAAGCTGTCCAGAAAAGGTTGGACCGAAAAATCTAGAATAAATATACCTACTTATTCTAGGCTACATCACTTACCAAGAGTGGTCAGCAAATTATAGTAAAAGACATTCAAGATAATTTACTTGCGCGAGTTACGATTCATTACCCAATTACCACATAAGATTTATCTACATCATTATAATTTTCAATACAGTCAAAGTAATTTCTCAATAGCCTTACTTAATATCTTATTGATATAAATAAACTAATTTATTTTGCAAGGCAAGCCTGCATAAGTTCTGGGTGTTACAGAATTATCATATTTAGCAATGGGCATGCCATTAAGTAGGAGTTAGAAAAATGCTAAGGTTAATGTGGGTTTTGATAAATATTCAAAAAATTGTGGTGTCATCAACTGGACCAGTGATGACAGATTAGATGACAGACTTACGAGGTCGAGAAGTTTGAACCCAGATAGGCACTTTCCTTTGTGTAAACTATTTCATCAACACTGCTCTCAAAACAATGAAGGATAACATCGGGAGGAAACTAGCATGTCCTAGAACTTATAAATTCGGAGACATGTGACATCCACCAAGCCACACTGGGCCCTCTGGCCCGTGACTCAGTAGTAGGAACACATCTATTTTAACACACTCTGGGTTAGATATGACATACAGTATTTTTTTTTAAAGGTTAAGTATAGCTACTAACTACTATTACTTGAATTTTTTTTATTAAAACTAGTGGAGTTTCTGGTACTCTATATAATTTGGTACAATAAAACTATCATCATCACCTGCCTAGCCTTTTCCCAACTATGTTGGGGTCGGCTTCCAATCTAACCGGATGCAGCTGAAAACCAGTATTATAAATGGAGCGACTGTCTATCCGATCTCCATAATCCAGTTACTGGGTAATACGATACCCCTTGGTAAGACTGGTTATCAGACTTTCGGGCTTTTGACTACCTGTAACGACTGACAAAGATCTACGAATGACAGCCAGGGCCAACAGCTTAATGTGCTTTCCGAGGCACGGAGGTTCTCAGTATGTAAGTCAAGCTTGATGAATGTAAAAAGTTTATTGACAGTTAAGTATTTATGCCTGCGTACGTTACATAAGTCATACGAAATATCCGTAGTTGCTTATTGTAGTACCTACAAATCTGTCCACCCCTCAATACGCCACACTATTATTTCCCTGCTGTTACGATCGACAGGCAATGATTTCATATTCAATAGCCGTGTCCAAGTCGACTTCCTACTCAATAATAATTCATAATTAGTGGTCTTAATACGACATGCAAATTAATGACACAGTTCGTTGCAAAAAGGTTAAAAAAGAAGCTTTGATTTTGATCTTAGATTATGCAAGACTTGAATTGGTCGCATTACGAATATAATAATGATTGGGTGCTCATATTTTAGTACATAATTTTTCAATTGAAACTCGATCTGCCTAGCCTTTTCCCAACCATGTTGGGGTTGGCTTCCAGTCTAATCGGATGCAGCTGAATACCTACCAGTATTTTACATGAAGCGACTGCCTATCTGACCTCCACAACCCAGTTATTTGGCAAACTAACTAAAATGTGCTGGAACCAAAAATTCGAAGACATCTACCAACCCGCACTGGGCCCGCGTGGTGGATTATGGCCCACTCTCTCTCATAGAGGAGACCTGTGTGTGCCAGCAGTGGGAAGGTTATATTACTGGTGGCTGATTATGCTACTCGTCGTTCTAAATAATTCAGATTTGTAAGAGTGGCATAATTTTTCCTAGAGCTGGGTGTTGTCATTTGCAAAGTTCAATAAATTCTCGAACAATTTCGTCAGTTGCCAAGAATCCTCATTTACCTAAATTCCGTCTCAACTATTTTGCAAGTACACACATAAGTCTCGCTCAACTTGCCGCTAAAAGTGCTTAATCTCACTTAGTGCGCAATGTCCACTTAGGTTGCATGCCAGTGACGTAAGCAGCGGCATAGAATATGAAAACCGCAGAGAAGTCCAAAGAATAGTATACAGCGTGGACCAGAAACTTGTGGTCATATTTAAGGGTCGGTACAGACCATCAAACCGAATAACTTTCTCCATGAGACTAATACACAAAAAAATGGTTTACTAGTCGATTCGCATGAATTTACTGGCCCGAAAGAGGCGAATCGCCACTTTAAAGAAAAAAAAATCTATAGGTGACTCGCACTAAGTTAATTTATTTGTAAGCAAGTCGACCACTCCACAAATATGTAATAGGTAATTTTGTAAGGTTTGCAATAAAATACAGAATAAGGACACATGCGAATCGACATAAGCCAAAAAAATATCAGTTGTCCCATATATTTGGGTCGAGTAGGTATTGAAGTTTTGTATAGAACATTTGATTGTTGTTTTCGCGATTACGATGTTGGTTCCACAGAGAAAGTGGTTCAGTTTGATGGTCACTACCACACCATTGAATTTGACCACGACTTTTTGGTACACACTGTATACATTCTTATTCTATGGCAGCGCTTAGCGGTTCGTTCTTAATAGCACCAACTATGGTTACCGTAAATAAGGCTAAAGGTTTGGACACACTTGTCTGTAATTGATCCGATGGACGCATGTGTCGTATCGGATATCGCTTACCGAATTTCTGAGTCAACAAACAATATTATTTTGTGTTGGGAGTGGTTTTTCTGGTGGGATTATGCAGGCATTATGCACCTGTTTTATGATAGGATAATATTTTTATTATGTTTTGGTTTTACTTGGATTATGAAAGAAAGAAAAAAAACTGCGTTTATTGGCACTACAACATCCAAGAAGAAAAAGAAAAAGTTGATGATAGTGATCAATCATTTATGTTATAAGTTTTCTTAGCCTATACTGTCCCACTGCTGGGCAAGGCATCCCCCAAATCCTTCCAGGAAATCTTTTTCCCGCTCCATCTCGAAGCAGCCCTCGCGGTACTCGTTCTGGTCATCGCGTCTCTCCATCTCTTTCTGGGCCAACGACGGCGGGCCGTCCGTCAACAGGTGGACGGCCCAACCGGCGCGGTTCATTGTGTGGAGACTTTCGCCCAGCAGTCATCCTGCATGCGGTTAATGTTGAATTGCTTACCTAATCTTAAATTATCTGTCGTGTGAAGTCTCAGTAATATGAGTATTACTATCAAAAGGAAGTCGTTCATTCGGTTAACATCTATCGACTAATCTGTGGGTCCGATTGCATAAGAAATTTCCGGTGATCAAGATCGAAACTTACACTATAGATCAAATTATATAACTGATGACTCTGGTAACAGTTGACGACCCCGCTACTGGGTCAGAAGATTTGTAGACCGAACCGATTATGCCGCCACAAAGATGTCTGTCAAAACAAGCGTTATGAATTTAGTTGGCTGTAAGATAAGCAATGAAATTACATGTATGCCGCATGTCAGATGGCAATTGGGCTAAGAGAACCACCTATTGGGTCCCACTAAACTCAGGACGCCATCGCGGCAGGCCGAGACGAAGATGGTGGGATGAATTTGACTCCTACCGTAAGGACTCTCAAAAGACAGAATTGTGTGGGAAAGGGAGAGTGTGGCGTTTGCCCTGAAGGGGAACCATACAAGCTAGTTAGATTAGATAAGATAAGAGGTGCAGTATGGCCTTTGCAATAACCTCGGCAAGCTGTGCTGTAGTACCTACAGCTGCTGCAGAAGACTCCATAAGATGCAAATATATGCATACGGCTCAATGATTTAAATATAACCTTTTATATCACTGAGCCGTTTTTGGTTACGGGGTCCAAGTGCTCACATACTTTTTGAGGTCAAGCGTCGTGCCCTCCACGTGTCCAGTCAGTTTATGAAACCTGGCTTTTTTTTGGAACGGCTTCTCGCAGTTTTACCTAAGAGGTTGAACTCTGCTTAACCGGGCTTGCCTGTGGAAGCCTCAATAAATTAAGGCCTCCAGCCAGGGAACTTATGTGCGCCAAAACATTATGTCCCCTGGCAATGTTACCTGGCTTTATAAAGCAACGAAATTATATCAAACTTTTTGAGATGAATTTAGTGTTTTGAAATATGTTTTCGTGTGAATTATTTTGCAATTCTGTGCAAGGTTAATAGATGAGGTCAATTGATTGGTTGCGGTTATGTGGTATGTGTGAATGTCCACGGTTAACGTTAACCGCGTTTAGCGAAGCTTGAGGCAATAACTGTTAAACGCCAATTAAGTTGAGCAGAGTGAAGGAAAAATACTGAAGGTGGTGGCAGTTATCGGTGGTATTATAAAGCTAACGAAAATAATGGAGATATAGGTAATTATAGCAAATGTGAGCAGCGGTGGCCCAGTGGTAACGGCCGAAGCTTACGAGTTGTAGGTCGTGAGGACGAACCCTGACAGGCGCTTTACTTTGTAAAAATGGTTTCATCACTACTCTCAAAACGGTGAAGAAAAAAAACCTGAAGAAACCGGCATGTAGTAGAACCAAAAATCCGAAAAAACTCTCCCTCCGTCTTACGAATTTTCGATCAGGTCACGTGTCCTGACGCGAGCTCCATCTTACGAATTTTCGATCAGGTCACGTGTCCTGACGCGAGTTTAAAATTTTTTACCCATCACAAAAAGTGCACAACGCCGCTAAAGAAGTTTTCACTTCAAAAATGTGACATCAGCCAACCCACACTGGGCCCCCATGGTGGATTACGGCCCATTTCCTCTCACCGAGTAAGTTCCCAGCAGCAGGAACATTATAGCCTGACTATGCTATATAACATTCGGTCATCAATAATATAAAAATCAATACCGTTATCATCATCAATCTCCTGCTTTTATCCCAATTTATTTGGGGTCAGCGCAGCATGCATGCACCATGCATGCAACATGCATGCTGCATGCATGCTACTGCATAGTTGGCGCAGTGGTTAAGCGATTGACTGCTGCGCTGCGTGTCGCGGGTTCGATTCCCGCACGGAACAAATATTTGTATGGCCTACAAGTAGTTGTTCCGGGTCTGGCTGTTTGTGTATGTGAGTTTAAATGTTTGTAAACGCACCCACGATACAGGAAAAATTCCTAGTGTGGGGCACCGTTAAAAAAAAAAGAAAAAAAGGAATGTCTTATTCTTCCACACTTATCAAATTAATCGTCATCTCTATAAATTGTCGCCCCTTTTCTAACCAAATCATTTCTGTTATAATCTTAATAAAATGGCATGCATTGCATTAGCTTATGAATTGTACCATGTACATATACGTCAATACCGGGATCATCAAAGCACACACATTTTACCCAACGTTTTTTAATATATTCTTTTCGTCCATTTAAATTAATATTATCTTTATAGTATTAGCTCTTTAGAATAGATTTGATTTTATGTATGTTCGTTTATTACGATTTCTCGCTATAACAGCTTAATGGCTGAAAGAGCTTTGGCTGAAATTTGGCACATGCGTAGACCATGACCTGTATTAGAGCATAGAATAATTTTTATCCCGATATTCCCACGGGATCGAGATTTATGCTGGTAAAATCGCGGTTCGCAGCTAGTGGTCCATTATAACGGACGTTCACAGTAATGATGTCTTTATAAGTGCCACGCACCCTATCAAGTCATCCCTGGTACCAATTCAATCAAATTGACTAACTGATAAAATACTTTAAAGGCCCGTTCTCATATAAATAATTATAACAGAGAGTAGTTACAGTCATACGCGCATGACTTTTCGGTGAACTCATGCAACAAAAAACAATGGCAAAGTTACAAAATACCAACGGCATAACTTGCATAATTACTGCAATACTTACTCAGGATAATATGGAAACCTTTCTAGTAATTTCATTCACGTTAACCAGTAAATTATAAATGTGGTAACCTAAGAAATGTTGCAAGCTTGGAAAACCACTAAACTGTGGGGTCTTAGGGCAGGTGATGTAACATGAACGACTGGAGAAATGGTGACGTAAGCAGTGTAAAGACTTTGTCACCTTGTATGGCGATAGTTTAATGAGTTGAGTCAACTTTGGGTGATAAAGTTTAGAGCTTGTTGTGATGATGTAACTTTCGTTTTCCATTTTAAGTGATGACAAGAATCAGCTGATACAGAAATACTGAAGCTTTAGATTAGACTGCTAAGACTTATCATAACTTAACGTCATCCAGACCTGTTTCCCCGAGGGGTTAGGCAGAGTACTTATACATAGTATACCCACATTTCACCAGTTATGTTTAAGTCCCATGTAGATAATACGGGCAAGCCTATTGCTTTATTCCTAGATTTTATATTTTATTTATTATTTTTAGTCACTTTTTGTAAAAAATCGTCTCAATATTGTAACAATTAGGGGAAAGAGCGGGATAGCCCCAACACAAGTGTTATCAATTACTAACTGGGGATGTCTCATTTATAATCCATGTAACTGTTTTGGGACAAATAAACATTTTTCTTTTTTTTTTATTGCTACTAACCGGGCATAAATCCGGACTCCGGGTTGCTACTGAGAATTTCCTGACGGAAAAACCCAATAACACTGCCCGATCTGGAAATCAAACCCAGGGCTTCGTGCTCAGCAGTAGCGGTTGCGCCTATTGAGATAATATGAGGAATAGTGTGTAAAGTTAACTCATCCTCCATAGAATATGACCACCGACCGGAGGGGTGTTGTGTCTGGTAGGCCCGACGATTGATGTCGGGATGATATATGCTAGCCATGCGTTAAACTCTGCTTGCGCGATGCAGGATTTTGCGTGACGTCAGTATGGTGCATAGTTCGCATGTGGCGATGTAGATGCCGCCACACAACCACTAGACCAAGAAAACAGTTAAGTGTGTGCTAAAAGTTCTCGTACATAAAAAAGAAGGTCACCACGTCAGCTGGCAGTAGATTGCGAGTCAAAGAGGACCATTAATAAAAACGTAAGAATTTTAACGTGACAAAAGAGAAATCAATTGAATAGGTACAGACGCCAGCACATCAAGCTACTACAATCTGTCAAATTTCTTTAATAGATTTTCAACTTTATCGCTAAAGCATTAAGGTTCAAGATTGATTGGGAAAATTTGACAGTTTCGGGTAGCTTGACCTGCTGGCGTCTGTACTTGAATTTCGTCGTCTACACCACAAATGATGGCCGATTCCTATAATTAACTGATCATTATTGGTTTTTAAATAGCTTTGCATAGTAGACCGTCCCATATGGAAGTAGCTATTACAGGTAAAATTAGCTTACGAATCTATTTATCTATGTATATCTAAGTTAGGCTATAAAAATGCTACAATAGGTAAACAAAACGATTCGTTTTTGTTTATAGGAACCGAGCATTAGTGGTCTCTATTGCTATTCTGTAAAAATCTCACCGTGAAAACTTGGAAGTGAAGTGAGCTTAAAGTGAGCTGTCAATGATGTCAATCCCTATTATCAGCCGATCGATTCTGTAAAAATCTCACCGTGAAAAGTTAGGTGGAGTGAGCTTAGAAGTGAGCTGTCAATAGTGTCAATCCCTAGCATTATTTGGAATGATAGCTTACTCCACGCTCACTTCACCTAAGTTTTCACGATGAGATGGTTACAGAATGGCTCTGCAGGTGCAATGATAGCTCACTTCACCTAAGTTATCACGGTGATATTTTTAGTGAAAAGCACCGCTGATTGTTCATTAAATCGACCCAGTATGCTGGAAGGCTAAGCGTTACTTTTATCTATGTTCATCATATTTTCTATGTTATGTGGATATAGTGTTTTTACGACACAAGTGCTCCTTTTCCGTCTCATACAATGTTCATTATATTGTAGTAGGCCTTAGGCCTTGTAGGTTGTAGATTTGTAGACCATCTTCCCTACCTATTAACATTCTAATTTAAAAACATTGTAAAAGTCAATTATTTTTATACACTGCCGAGCAATGAAAAAGTTCCACCCACAAAATGCCGACAAACACCTAATATCTCCTAAGACATATTGTAACATAATGTACATACTGACAGTTATCTACATTCATTTCTCCAGGTCAGAACAAGCATTCTGTTACCATTAGGCGCTGTTCTGATTATTTCTCACGACACGTTTTATCCATAATCAGTACACAGACACAGCTCCAACTTTAACATGAGTCTACGACGATTTAGTGTCATCCAAGGGTTGGCATTTTCGCCCACATTGATGGATATCATTTTTCCTATAAACACTATACTTCTAACACAAAATAACTATATATTTTATTGTATTTTATTAATAATATATTTTATCATGACAGCTTTGACAACGACGTTTAATACGTCGCCATGGCCACGTACCTTTCTAATTCTTACCGGCCTGTATCTTTTTATATGCAAACTTATGTATGTACTATGTAAAGAAGCCACTGGCCGAATTCTTATCTCAAATTCATATTTTCTACACGATGCTGTTCTACGAGGTTTCTTTAAAGATTCACCCAAAGCAAGGAGGAGTTCGAGTTTCGCTTCTAAGGCGAACAGTATAAGGAGCCTGATACTCCAGGGCCACCTATCCTGATACTCCAGGGCCACTTATCCCGGAATACCCAGCGTACCTCTCCGGTACGGTACCTGACGGACCCTGCCTCCGTCCTCCGCCCTCCGTGAAGGGCTACTACATCTGCTAGGCCGCGCCTCACCCGAGGGCCGCCTCACCTGAAGGCCGCCTCACCTGAAGGCCGCCTCACCTGAGGGCCGCCTCACCTGAACGCCGCCTCACCTGGCGGGCTGACGAGCGTCTCCGCCGTGCCTCTCTCTCCTGCTGCTGTGCTGCGACCTGGCCTGTTGCGTGAGCCCTCCTGTCCTCACCTGAAGGGCTGACAGCGTCTCCGCCGTGCCTCTCTCTCCTGCTGCTGTGCTGCGTCCTGGCCTGCTGCGTGGACCCTCCTACGGGTGTCCTCCGTGTCGCTACGCACCAGCATCTGTCCTCACCTGTTCCTGTTCCTCCTGTTTCTGCTCCTGTTCCTGGACCTCCAACTGTGTCTTCACCTCAGCCTCTATCACACATCGTCATCCTACACCCCACCTCCACATACTACACACCACTCTTCAGACCATCTTCATCTTTTACTTGTAAATATACCTCTAATTGTTTTCAACCTCCCTTTCATTTTACCCCTAGCTTAGCTTTCCTTGTCGCTACACGACAATATAATTTAAAATTTGAACACAATATTCACGTTTTTAGTTGGTAATATTCTGATGCGCTGTTAAATGTACTTCAATATTGCAGACAGCGTCATTAAGCTAGCCTTTCCCGTTTAGGAGTAATTTGGTGCTATGTCACTGGAACTTTTTCATTGCTCGCCAGTGTATAAAAGAGTAACCGTGGATTTTCTTGCCGGATCTTCTTTATAGGAAACGACCAATTAGAACCATGCACTTAGCTTTTGAAGTTTCATTATGTTATGTGAAATAAAATATATATATTAATCTATTTTTAGTATCTATCACTTGTGGTACGAGAGACGGTGAATTTCGACTAAAGTAAGCTAATGAAACAAGCAAGAAGTCACAATTCAGTTATAACACATATTGTCGTACCGGAAATTAATATCGTACCAATTTTCTCTGCACCAAAAACGGTCATAAACCTCCTTATTTAGTTTAAGTAAAGTGTTACACGAACAGGGAAGGCCGTGTTGTGGTGAGGTTGCATATGTGTGACTACTGACGTAAGACTGAGTGTAGGCTGTATGTCAGCCGGTCTCGAAGCTGTGATATAACTGAGTCTGCAGTTTTCGGTAATACTTGTTTTATTTTGGTGACGTCCTTGTTTGAGTGATTGGTTTGATTTTGTCTTAGTTTTTTTTATTGAGGTTCCATAGGTCAATTCCTTTGTAATCTTCTTCTTGGTGTCGCTGGCATGACAGTTATTTAAATTTTGTTGGCCTAAAGCTTCGCAATTTCGACGGCGTTATCGGTGGCAACGCTGAGGTCACTTTGGCTGCATATTTTGGGGCACAAACCTTTGTAAAGTTTCTAAGGATAATGAAACTTCACTTATCAATCCTTATCTAGCATCCATAGTCATTAAAAGAGCTTTGTTTCGGCAGGAAGACGATCAGCAAGAATACAAATGAATACGTAGGTATCTACACAAAAGTAGTTTCTACAAAAGTTTTGTAAAAGTTTGCACCATCTCAATAAAACCTGATTTATCAATCACAAAAATTGAAACTGTCTAATTTATTATTAATTTAAATAATTAACGAATTTAATAGTACACAAAAACCATCAATAATCTCATATATAACATCACGCCAGTGTTAACAGATGTCTTTTGTAAAGTTGCGTCACACCTGCTCATTCTCATGTTTTAAAAGTGCAGGTGAAGAAAAGAAACAGGTGACAACGCACAAGTTCGAAAACTTAGCATTAAAAGAGTACAAACAGGCCTCACGTCAGTGGCAATACTATGAACTTGAGCTGGCCTAGTGATGTAAGGAGTTTCAATAGAAGAAGAGGCCAGCGAATACTGGTTTTGTTACCACTGGCTTCCGTAGCTTTAGAATTATAGCGAAGATTACTATGGAATAAGTAGGCTTATGTCCATTAAGTTTATAAGCCGATTTGTTATAGACACGGCAAGTGGACAAGTGGACATAACAGGAGTGCTTATTAAGCTAGCAAGATAAGACTTATGAATATTATTTTGTCCTGATGTTGCAAATTCACGCACCGTTTAGGTTACAAAAAACATCGGTTTAACGGCTGGTCTTGCTCTTACGTATATTCTGGTTGAGTTTTGTTACCTGCACTCATAAAAGAAACTGCTTCTTTTGTCAACTTCATACATATTATCTCTGTTTTTTTTTTTTTTTTTGAGGATGAGAAATCATCAAATGACTCCTCCCGCTCTGGGTGGAGCAGGAGGGAGTGTCAGACTCTTACTGACTAAAACCCACCCGTGTTCCTTCCTTAGCCCTTTATGTTCCAGGGCAGCGGTAACCCTTTCGGACAATCCCGCTACCCATATTATCTCTGATTAACAATCGCTTTGTCAGTCACAGGAAACGCCATTCTGGGAGTTTCCATGCACCTTATTTTTTTAACGGATTTTATGACTACATAGCTTGCGCCCTTAAAAGGGCAGTTCATCTCACTTAGGATTTTATTTTAAATTACAATAATCATCATCATTTCAGCCAAAAACGTCCACTGCTCTACATAGGCCTCCCCCAAGCACCTCCACTTCGACCGGTTCCGTGCTTCTCGCATCCAACGGGTTCCTTTAACAAGGTCGTCGTTCCACCTTGTGGGAGGCCTTCCAACGCTACGTCATTCGGTACGCGGTCGCCACTCCCGAACTTTTCGGCCCCATCGGTCATTTGTTGTGCGAGCAATGTGCCCTGCCCACTGCCACTTAAGTTTGACAATTCTTCGGGCTATATCGGTTACCTTGGTTCTCCTGCGGATCTCTTCATTTCTGATTCGATCATGCAAGGAAACTCAAATCATAGCCCTCTCCATTGCCCTTTAGATGACTTTAAGCCTTCTAATAAAAATTACAATAATGACGTTCTAGTGGAATACAGACTTCTATCTGTCTGTATTCCACTAGAAATTCACAATTAAGAGTGTGAAAACCGAATTTAAAACTGCAAAAGGCATACCTTTTAGAAGCATCAAATCGATTGGTTCCCCTCATCAATAAATGACACGTTACAGAGCGTGTCATCGAATCTATTGGAGATGTGTTAGGTACCTTGTTACGTCACAAATAGATAGTAGTATGGAACATCTCTCGTAATTGGTTGCGTCATAAAAGTACTGGTGGTCAGTTAAATGTTTTCAACGGTATACTTGTCGGCAATTAAAACAGTACCTACCTTAGGTACCTAAATTTCCCCGAAGATAGATTTCTAACTCTTTATTGGAATTACCCCATATTATTTATTGAGGACGCGAAATACACATAATGTTACTGTTTCAATAACTCTCACTATCCCTTTATTCATAAACGTTACATAAAATTAAATAGTGATAAGCAACTGTTTAACCATTAATTTGTGATGTCACTTACCTAACTTTAATCATCGTCTAAAACTAAACGCCTATATTGCTGACAATGAAGCTTGAAATAGACTAAAATGCGGTTTTGGCAGAAGCTTTTTACTCAAAATTGGTTAATCCTCCAAGTTTATCATTATTATTAACAGAATTATCTTCTTCATACTAATATGCTCCATCGTTCTATGCAGTATTAGCTCAAAACTTTAGACTGTTAAAATAACGGCATGTTCCCGCGCCAACCGTTAAACTTTTGACATCGTCTGTACTTAATAGCCAATAGGAAGTTACGCAAAGCGTTTGACCGTTTGTATCGTAAAACATGTGAATTTGTGGTCGACACTTGACACTCCGACGATATACTGGCACCTGTGTTCATGTTTGTGATGGGCAGGTTGCACAAGCTGAGATATATCACTCTGTGATGTTAATAGGTTTTCTGAACTTTTGAGCTTTAACTGGTGCTAAAATATAGAAGTTAAGTTCCTCCTAAAATCTAGATTATTCAATCAAGCATGAGACATGATGATCATGGTTCACTGTTTGGTCTTTAAACTCTTCAATAAAAAAATAAGTGCAAGAACTTTTCTAAAATCTTTGGTTCTATGATTACATGCCTCGTAGTTATCACTAGCTATCATATTGGAGCCAATGTTTATTAATCATTATACAGTAAAAGAGTAGAATATTGATAGAAATTAAGAAAAGCGCTATCTATCGAGAAAGTGCTGCATTACCAATTTAACTTAAATGTTATGAACACAACGAAAGTGATGACCGTAACAATTCTACCACTATCTAACAGATGGCGCTATTTCTAATAATGTTAAAGCGCCATCTTTCTACTTTCATCGTATACTGAATTCCCGCCTTTTTGATACTTTTTCTTTGCAAAATGTTTAATTTTTCTTTCTTTTTTTACAGAGTTACAAAGAAAAAGACGCTGGCAAGGTGGTAGTGTACACGACGACGATGGGCATCGTCCGGGATACGTACCAACGATGCGTCCTCGTGAAGAAAATCCTGAGGAACTTACTGGTGAAGTACGAGGAACGGGATGTCTTCATGAGCATCGAGTATCAAGACGAGATCCGGGACAGGATGAACAGCGACCAGATCTTGATCCCGCAACTGTTTCTTGATGGGCAGCATATTGGGGTGAGTGAATCAATATTAAATAATTATTATTATGACATGTGTTAGTTAGAAATCATATTTGCATTTATACTAATGAAGAAAATGATTCTTAGATAGATATTCTTCATATACGCCATTCTCTTACTGCTGTAAGGATATACTGTGACGCGTCTGCAATCTATAATTATCCTATAATGTTCCCTGCTGGGACACAGGCCTCCTCTCTTCGATAGAGCGTGGTAATACACCACGCGGGTCCAATGCGGGTTGGTTGAAGTCACATGTCTTCGAATTTTTCATTTTAGGACATGTCGGTTTCCTCACGATGTTTTCCCTCACCGTTTTCTGAGCAACCAAACTATTCGGTCTACGAAATAAATAATATACTCCGATTTGACTGAATATAATATTCATTACGTACCCATATAAAAATAAAAAGGTAGGTTCCTGCCATAAAAAAACCGTTACCTACAGATTTTTAGTGCCTTTTTCAGATAAAAGAATTAGAACTGGTTCCTGTTCAAGAAAAAATAATGTTGAAAATGTCCCGAAATAAACTACACAACCTCCGATTCATGAATTTATAATTTTAGACTGAAGCCCTAATTTAGCTCACTTTCCAAGATTATTCTGATTAAGTACTTGGGTCATACTGAAAAATAGGGTAAAGACCCTATTTAGGAGGGCAAAGACCTCCGTGCTACTTACAAATTATGAAAATTTAATAAGGTTCCCTCCTTCAACTGCTTTGACTGAGGAAGACATTTTCAGGGAGCTATTTAGCGGGATTTTCATGCTTCGAAAACTTTTCTTGAGGGAGAACATTGGCAAGAGTTTGAACGGAATGTTTTGTTGTTAAAGATAAACAATCGTGTTTTGAATTGGCTTTCGCACAACTTTAATGGATTATCAACTGCCTCGCCGATTCCCAAATTCATTTCCTTAAATTTATTCACTGACTCGAATGGTCTAGAAGCATGAAATTTTACACAAGAGTTCCTTTTATACCCCTTGCCCCTTCAACATGGGGTTTAAACATAATTGGCGAAATGTGGGTGCTGTACGTGCACCCTGAAAGGATTATTATTACAATTACACCAGCCCCACCAGTCTCGACATTCATAGTGATCAATGTCAGTGAATTCGGTCGCAGTCAGTGACTGACTTAGAGGCTTGTAAGCGAGAGGTTATATTATGTAAGTCCTTTTATAACGGAAGGGAGGATTTTTGAAAATTCATCCTCTAAAGAAATTAATTGAATGTTTGTTCTTTTTACCAACTAGGAAATCCTATCGGGCAAATGGTTTGTTTTATAAATAAAATCGCCAATCAACTCAGTTCACTGCAAACACACCCTGTCCTCCGCCTTTCGCACCAAGTTTGTTCCAGCCACCTTCTTAAGGTCGTCGTTCCATTTAGTTGGTGGGCGTCCCGTACTAAGCTTGCTGATACACGGTCCCTACTCCAGGTCTCGTCTGCTCCACCGGCCATCGATCGGTCCTTCGACAAACATGGCCAGCCCGCCAGCCAGCCTGCTACTTCAGCTTGCATACTCTGCATGCTATGTCGGTAACTCCGATTCTTTTCCGGATAGTAAAATTCACATTCTTGGAAACTCGTTCGGTATCAATAATGGCTCCTTATAACAACAATATCAAACTGTCAAACAAGATTAGTTCAATAAGATTCAAATTACCAAGTTTCGCTTAACTGGAGCCCATCTTGACAGGTTTACAACACTAATGTATTAAAACAACCGCTTTCAAGGATCCTGCTATATAATATTATAAACGTGAAAGTTTGTATGGATGGATGGAAGGATGGATTTTTGTTACTCTTTCACGCAAAAACTACTGAACGGATTTGGATGAAATTTGGTACACAGATGGTTTATAACTAGGATTGATATATATGATACTTTTTATCCCGATATTCCCACGGGATTGAAACTGATGCGGGTGAAATCGCGGGGCGCAACTAGTTATTATATAAACTAGCTTCTGCCTGTGACTTCATCCGCGTGTAATTTCGTACTCCCCCGTCGCATCGCATCCACGGTATTACTTCGTTTTCGCTTAGTGTTATCTGTGACTTTTATTTTCCTTTTGCTCGGCTTCTAAGAGTGCTAGCGTGATGCTAATGCCTATAGTCTTCCTCAAGAATTAGGCTATCAAATAAAAAGAGAATTTTTCAAATCCGACTAGCAGTTTCAGAGATTAGCGCGTTCAAACAAACAAACTCCTTAGCTTTATTATTACAATATATATGTATAGATAGATTTCATGGCCCCTTAAGATTTATAATACAATCACAGATTATGATCGTCCTTCACAGGATTTACAATAACAGAGCCAAATAGAATCCAGGAGACATTTCGAGGTCACTCCTCCTGAATAGGCTTACATTCAGGAGAATGTGACCTCGAAATGTATAATGGTAATCTTGCCTAAACCGAAATAATAGTAAGATACTGGCGCCGATTCCCTTGTTCACAAACTAAACTAAATTTAAGTTCAGTGCATCTTTTTCTTTATATTTCATTAAGAAAAGGAGTTTAGTTTGTGAACAAGGGAATCGGCGCCATTGGCACCGATTCCCTTGTTCACAAACTAAACTAAAAGTTCAGTGCATCTTTTTCTCTCTATCTCATTAAGAGAAGGACAGAAGATAAAATATTAGTTTAGTTTATCTAATGGTTATTTTTTTAACTAATAGTTATTATTTGACCATTAGCAATGATATTATAGCCATAAGTTAAATAGGTAATACAGGAACCATTTTAAGTTCTTTCTCCTTATTCATTTACGAAGTAACTAGTAGGTAACTATTTTTTTAGTAAATATGTTTGATGTTGCCAAATAATGATTTCCTATGGGATTTCAAGAGAAACTCTTATAAGGCTTATGACGACTGTTTTTCTCCGAAATAGTTTCCTTCGACATAAATAATGTTACTTCTCCAAACTGCTAGAAGGTCGCTTTGTTTGTAAGATTAAACGCTAGGTTTTAGTATCTCTTTTCATATTGTTGACAAAAATGTTCTTAGTATTCAAATAAACAAACCAATCCATTATGTACCGACCCGAGCTCAATAGAGTCCATTCGAAAATTGCTACTTTTGCCTTAGAAAAAAATTTAAACTACTTATCATCAATCAATCAACTTAGCCTATCGCAGTCCACTGCTGGACATAGGCCTCTCCCAGGCTGCACCACAACACCCTGCCCTTCGCTTTCCGCATTCAGTCTATCTCAGTCTCCTTACCTACCAAGCTGAACTCTAAATAATATAGATAGCGCCTCGGTTTAATATGCTGTGACCAAATATTACCTACCTACTTAAAATTATATGCAGTTTGTCAGCCATACTAATACACACCACTCACGGTATATTGCTATTTTTATAACCTTGACCCAAACCAATGTATGTCACATTGTGTTGACACGTCCATGGACGTCCTTCCGAAATACCTACATCACTTTTACTATCAAAAATATGAGCTCAGGGTGCTCGGTTACTATGGCCAAAAATAATAAATTTCATTACCTGCCAAAATTTTTGGAGAGGGGCCCGTGGCTAAATAATAACAGCCGCACAGGTTGATCGGTCAGGTTAAGCTACGCTTGCCGCGGTTGGTCTGTGGATGGGTGACCATCTTTACATACCGAGACCTCTCCGTGCCTCGGAAAGCACGTTAAGCCGTTGGTCCCGGCTGTCATTCGTGGATCTTTGACAGTCGTTACGGGTAGTCAGAAGCCCGAAAGTCTGACAACCAGTCTTACCAAGGGGTATCGTATTACCCAGTAACTGGGTTGTGGAGGTCAGATAGGCAGTCGCTCCGTGTAAAATACTGGTATTCAGCTGCATCCGGTTAGACTGGAAGTCGACCCCAACATAGTTGGGAAAAGGCTAGGCAGATGATGACCTGCCAAAATATTTGTTTGTGTTTGTAGTTTTGAGTACGTTGTATATGGCCAACGCAAATGTCCTGCAGATCGGGTAGCATCATGCGACCGGTCGTTGAGCTCCCTTAAATGGGGTTGAGCTATACGATGACTGATGCATACATCTTTTGGGACAGGTCAACGCTCAAAGCTTCAATGGCTCTTTCTTCAAAAGGCCCTTCCAGACATGGCCCTGGATTGTTAGGCTCACACAATATAATGCTTGGACTTTAAAAAACACCATGGCCGAATGAGTTTGATTCGGCATTTCTTCTCAGTGATCAGTCGGCTAGGAAATGCCAATGCTATCTAGTTTTTAACCGACTTCTAAAAAAGGAGGAGGTTCTCAAAAAAAAAAAAAAATACAAACATCCGAATGTTTGTATTTTTTTTTTTTTTTATATTTGTTCGCGCATAACTCCGTCGCTTGCCAACCGATTTGAAAAATTCTTTTTTTGTTGGAAAGGGTATACTTCCCAAATGGTCCCATAGAAATTTCATCAAAAACGGTTTCGGACTTTGGTTTTTAAACCAAAATTACTGGTAAAAATTACAACTAAAAAGTGAAAAATAAAAACTTTTTTGCAAAAAAAAACAACCGACTTCCAAAAACGACACTACAAAGAGAAAATAACTTTAATTTCGGAAGTCGGTGGCAAACAACCAAAATGCGAGCCCAACGACACCGACTTCCGAAATTAAAGTTATTTTCTCTTTGTAGTGTCGTTTTTGGAAGTCGGTTGTTTTTTTTTGCAAAAAAGTTTTTATAAAATATTGACGTGCATAATTGTCTTAAAAGATCTACTTACAGATATAGATATTTCATTTAATTTCACTAGGATTCATTATTTATGTCAGTGTTTACCAAACGATGAACAACAAATGAAATAAAACAACCATCGCGTTTGATTTCCTGGAAGGGTTTAGCAAAAAAGTATATATGTACATAATAGTAAACTAGTCTATTTTCTTGTAAATTTTGACGTTGAAAAGTGCCTTTTGTACCCTGTTTGAAATAAATGATTATACTTTGACTTGCCTTTAAAAGGAGCGCGAGCTTATCAAAATTTAATACCTACTCCGCCAATTCATTTAAACTAAATAATTTAGTAAAACCTCAGATTAGTAATATTAATTTAGTTTAGTTTTTGATTTTGGCGCATAACACATACATCAAGGCTCAGAACTAAAATCCATAGTTCATGGGGAAAAAACCCAACACCGAAAAAGCCACTACATCAACTTTACCAGCAAAAACAACATTTCAAGGTCGCACAAGTTCAAAACAAAACAAACTATTGCACTACAATATTGCACTGAAATTGTCGCATGTAGTCGTAACAGTGATGAACATGTTACGCCCTGTCTCACAATTAACGTTATAATATAAAAAATAGACTCTGCCACAATGCGACCGCTCGTAAAGCCAAGCTATCGCATTAGGGTAGGGCTGGCACGTAGATAAACGTAGGTGATATAGATTAAATAGGGTATTTGCCTGGGTTAAAAAATAATAATTATATTTAGTCCGTCAGTTAGATTATCGAAAAATAATGGACACGTATATTTTCTTTTGTCAATCAAACAAAAAATGACAAAGATTAAGTGCGTCAAAATTTGGGAGTGGGGGGTCGCGACGTCACTTGCTTGCAAAAGTCGCAAGCAAGTGACGTCAGGCGGAACTTTAACGGGCGATATCTTCATCATTTTTTATATAATTAACAAAAGAAAAAATACGGGTTCAATATTTTTTGCTAATCTAACTGACGGACTAATTAGGATTTTTTAGGAAAATAGCCTATTGCGGCTAGGATTATCGGTGTCAGTCAATCGGTTGAATAATGTACTGTGAAGCTCTCTACGAGCTTCAGGGTACCGGAAGGAATCAATTGAACTACGGATTATCACATATATTCAGTCATTATCCGTAGAAATCATTGTACGTATTTTAGTTATAATATCTTTTTCATTTGGCTTGTCAGCCAAATCTGACGCCTAATTTTAAATCTCTTCTAATCTTAAACTAAGTGAAGTATAGGTTTCTCTCGTATTTCATGTCAATAACTTTTAACTGACTCGCAGTGGTTGCATGTAAGCACCAAATAAGCTGGTCTCTACAGTACACAGTACAGATTTTGTAATATCTTGATTTAAAAGTGTGTGCTTGGAGTTTCTTGCCTGTTCTTCTTCATAAAGATCTACGATTTTGAAATCTCTAAAATCTATGGTTCAACCCTAAGTTTGCAAAAGTCATAACCACAGGTAGGATATTCAGGCTTCCATTGCGCGCAGCTACCAACTTTATTGCAACTGTGCGCCGCCAGACGTGCGCACTTAACTTTATATGTACACATTGTTATATAGGTACTGTGTTGCTAATGTAAAACATGGGGTAAATTATATAAGGTGTAACGCAAGTCCTGAAAGTAGTTTGTTAATAATTGACTACTAAATCGGTTTCAGTAACTTTGAACATAGGTATATTTAAAAAAAAATATTATTATGTGTTTTGCCATAATGACCGTCGCCGCCATTTGAGCCAAAGAAAATTAAATCCTTTATCAAGGCAATAAAACTCAATTTTAAATGCATAAAGTTAATAAAAATAGTTAGCTTTTAAAAAATTGTTATGGTCATTGTACATATTATGCTTTTAAGTCAATAGTCTAATTGGGGTGTATGAGTTACATATTGTAAAGGCAAAAGAGGGGTCTTGCCGCGGTTGGTCTGTGGATGGGTGACTATCTTTACATACCAAGACCCCTCCGTGCCTCGGAAAGCACGCTACGCTTAGCGTGCTTCGTGCTTGCCTCTTTGATCTAAGATCCACGAATTAGAGCCGGGACCAACAGCTGTTGGTCCCGGCTCTAATTCGTGGATCTTTGACAGTCGTTACCGTTCGTCAGTAGCCCGAAAATCTGACAACCAGTCTTACCAAGTGCTTTCGTATTACCCGGTAACTGGGTTGTGGAGGTCAGATAAGCAGTCGCTCCATGTAAAATACTGGTATTCATCTGCATCCGGTTGAACGGGAAGCCGACCCCAACATAGTTAAGAAAAGGTTAAGCAAATGATGATTGTAGAGGCTTAAGGGTGTAGCATAAAAACGATTGCTGCTAATCATAAGCTACGTAGATAATGGTTCGTGAACGTTGAATGGTCCATAGCCATAATCGCAAGAGTCGATGATCGCAATATCATTTATATTACAGGCACTTGAAAAAGTTATTATTGAATAACATACATAACATAAACATCACGCCTTGTTGTCTTGAAGGGTTGGGCAGAGCTAGCGGTATAGTACACCTACATTTTGCACGTTATGTTTTAGTCCCATGTAAAAGTGACGAGCCTATTGCCAACAACATGGCACAAATCTATACTTCCGGACTGCTACTGCGAAATTCCAGATCAGAAACCAATGTCCTTTGCCCGACCTAGGAATCGAACCTAGGACCTCATGCTCAGTAGTAGCGCTGGCGACCACAAGACCAGGGAGGCGTCAAGCTGCAATTCTGACAACCACTCTTACTAAGGGGTACCGTATTACTCAGTAAATAGGGTGTCGAGGTCAGTAAGGCGGCTGCCTTACTGACCTCGACACCTCATTTCCCCCTCGACACTCCATGGACAATATTGGTATTCAGCTGCATTCGGTTTAGTCTGAAAGTTGATTACAACATAGCTGGGAGAAGCATGGGTAGATGATGAGGAGCTAGCGTGGAGCAGAGAAATATTATTTGCAGAATACACAATGATTTCTCACATTACCTTCTTAAACCTACAATGAAAAGGTTTTCATAGTAGCTTTGTGCAAATAACAGGTAAAATAGTTTCAACCTGTTGAACAGCCACGCGCACTCACACAGACAAAGCCCTGTCTATTTTTTGATAGAACAACATGCACACATTCGCGAAAGAACAAACAAAACTAAAATTGCATTATTATGTGTATAAAATATGCTTATTTCAACTTAAAGTTGTTTCTTTTAAGGGCTCGAGTAATACAATAATGAACAAGTTATAACATAACAAAACTTCACACCTGTATTTTCCGAAGGGTTAGTCAGAGGTGCACCTGTAGCGGTATCTACAACGCCACATGCGAACAACGCGTCATACTGACGTCACGCAAATCCTGCATCTCGCAAGCAGAGTTTACCGCGCAATTAGCATAGATACAATTTCCCAACATCAATCGTTGGGCAATTGTCCGCCAGACACAACACCCGTCTGGTCGGAGGATCCTCCCTTTTCTATGGATGTTGAGTGAACTTTACACCCTGTTCCTCATGTCATTAGTACACCCACATTTCTCCAGTTATGTTTATGTCCCATGTAATAGGGGGCGAGCCTACAGGGCACCAATCCAGACTCCAGACTGCTGCAAATAAATTCCAGATGGAAAAACCCAATAACACTTTACCCGACCCGATTCTCGAACCCAGGACCTCGGTCAGCAGTAACGAGGAGTGCACAAGTTATAAAATATACATTAATATTTTTGTAGAGAGCAAAAAAAAAGTCATAGGCTAAATCTACATTGCCCCGGAACGGAGTTTTTTTCCCCTTTTATAAAGTATCACAATTGGTGACACTTTATTTACATTACAATCTAGCCTATTAGCTAATAAGTAATTTAAATATAACTTAAACTACTAAGTAACTATATAGGGTTATTTGTAAAACACCAACAACCTCTTAAGAGGTCATTGTACTCATCATTATGAACAACTTTTACTATAGGACCAAACCTGAAATCGCGAAAAAAAAATCAGCTGCTCCCTATATTTTGACGAGTTATGCGAACACAAATGTAGGGAACAGCTGATTTTTTTTGCGATTTCAGTTTTGGTCCCATAGTAAAAGTTGTTCATAATGATGAGTACAATGACCTCTTAAGAGGTTGCTGGTGTTTTACAAATAACCCTGTATAATTAAGAAATCGTCCAATAACGTCTTTCTTATTCACTATAAGTTATGTGGAAGACATTTGTTTCAGGCGTTTTTTATAAGATTCAGCACTTGAACTACAGATTGGGTTCACTTACACTGCACTAAACTAACTTAAAAGGTTTTAACCCTTTTTAGTCTTCGCAATAATTCAGTATTGTCAATGTCAACCGGAACGGGGTGGAAACGAGTTTTCGTAACGATATTGTACATAGCAAAATGGACTTCATGTCAACTGTCTAACGAACAAACTAGATACGAGCTTGTTAATGCGGGAATTCTCGAGAATGCGCGATAATTCCCCAAAAGATGCGCGACTTGTGCGTATGTGTGTATCAAATGTGTGCGTTACACATAAGTTACAACTTATTAACATAAAGTTCATTATGCTTTGTAAAAACAAAATCGCTCCCATTTTGTTTCACGACAATATAAATTGAGCCTTAACTTAAGCCTGATTTCCACGATGCGATTTAACTGCCTGAGGTATTCGATAATTGTAAACAGTATTCAGAGATTCAAGTCATTGGTTGCTTCAATATATACATAATATATACCACAGGCAACTAAATAATACTAACACGACCGACGACCTTAAGACGGTGGCTGGGACAGACTGGATACGAATGGCGGAGGACAGAGTGTTGTTCCGCCTGGGAGGAGCATAGACTCCTCCCAGCCACTCAGCTTATCGCAGTCCATCCACTGCTGGACCTATGTCCAGCAGTGGATTGCGATAGGCTGAGTTAATCGTGACTGACTTGCATCGTGTAAATGAGGTGGTTTTATACACAGCCTTGTCTACGTGTCACACAAGGCTAAATACCTAGGAAAGACACAATACCTAAAACATTATAGATACAGACGCCAGCACATCAAGCTACTACAATCTTTCAAATTTCTTTAATAGATTTTCAACTTTATTGCTGAAGTATTAAGGTTCAAGGTTGATTAGGAAAATTTGTCAGTTTCGGGTAGCTCGACTTGCTGGCGTATGTACTAGGTTTAAAAAATGAAATTCAAAACGAAATGTTCAGTAGAAATGGCTTACATTAATTGATGCATACTCAAATTAATTGGGCATTTCGGCACGTGTACATTTTGTAAATCGATACCTATTAAATACAAGGTTAACAGATTTTCAAATAAAGCCAAAGGACATTGATCTCATGAAAATATTCATGAGATCAGTGTCCTCCTTGGCGTTCTGTAGTTTCTGCTTACCCCCATAGGAAGAAGGCGTTAGTTTATGTATGCAAGTAACAATATCCTCCAATACATTGCTTTGAAAAAAAATGTTCTATTTATGGAGTTTTTACCCGCGCCATCACCAGTGTGGATGGCGGAAAATTTCTCACGGGAACGTATTTATAGGATTAAAAGTACCCTATGTCTTAATCTAGGATATAAACTATCTGCTTGCCAAATTTCATCAAAATCCGTTCAGCCGTTTTTATACATACACAACAGAGAAAAAAATTTCGTTACTATTTTATTATATGTATAGATGTTTGTACATAGAAGCCATGACAAAATTCCACTGCTAAAGGTTTATCATAAAACCAACCAACTTTCCTTTTATGGCCCTTTAAATTTTTATTAGTTCTACTAACGAAGAGTACGATTTAATTGGTTCAGTGTATCGTTAAACGTTGCAACACAATATTTTGTAGTAAACGGTTGTTACCCCCGTGTGTTTTACAATGTAAAACTGAACTGAAGCAGCCAGTATTTTAATACGTTTTGTTTTTTTTATCGAAACCTTTTCTGCTCTTTTTACGAGGCAAAATATTCGAAGAAGGTAAAAGGGTTATGCGAACTATCTGAATCAACTCTCACACCGTACATTGACTGTGTGCATAAGTCGACGGCACCGTGCCGTAGTGCCGCCGTGTCTACCAACAAGCTTCCATAGTGATCCATATACAGCACTGACGACCGTGCCTACACACGGCGAATAAACCGTAGTTATTCACGGCAAGAAAAACGTGTGTGTACAATGGGCCTTATGGTGTTCTGCCAAATGTCCTACTCCGCTACGGTTCTGTGCTTGCAGTGCCATATTTAATATAACTGACACGACAAAATTGTCACATTAAAAATGTAAGAAAGAAACTTGTCAAATTGTAGGATTCTCGTCTGTCACCTGTCGCCTGTCGGTTTTATTTGATAGGCCCCTGGATTTGTATCTGGTTATTAAATTCAAAATTTAACCATTTCTTGGTGCACGTTCCACAAATGCACTCTTACGGCTGATTCTTGCCTCTCTCGTTACCTTCAGGATGACCTTTACTGCATCTATCCCTACAATAATATCCATCTGTATCAAACATAGATATCTCCATAAATAACCTTGTATGAATAACGTCATCATGTCCGAGCTTGTAACGTACAGGTGATGTCAATGCAGTTAAATACTTCCGCCCAGCCATATCGGAGAATTGCCTTTAATGGGAAGGATGGCTTTACGTGCCAAAACGTGGCACAAGACGTAATACATCATCTTTAGATTATTAACAATAAAAACTACCCACAGTCCGTTCACAGTTATTTTACCACTGACAGCAGCAACCTAATAGCAAACTTAATGTAACGTGAATAAAGAGCAAAATGACTTTGGCAGACTTGACCATCAGCAACCTTAACAGAATGAAAATAAAGTTCACTGTGATTTGGACAGTGATGTAAAATAAGAGGTAAAATAAATGTGAACCGACTGTAGTGCTATTCTGTAAAGTTCACTCAAGTGAACGCCATCCAAAGCGAACTCCCTTTTTTTTAAAGATGATCATCTGGTATTCACTCCTCGACATTCTTCGTTAGAAGTTGTATTAGAGAACTAGCTTCCTTACTTCCGCCCGCGGCTGGCGATAGAAAGTAAGTAGTCTATGTCCCTTCAAAGTTTAGACCCCATAGCGTCGAAATTTTTCGTTGGTTATCAAAAACAAAATCTTCTGTTTCATAGAAAAGTGCCCACGCGGTCAAAATGTATGGAACAGCAATATTTTTTTTTAAGGACGAAAAATTTCGACGCTGTAGGGTCTAAACTCATGTGCTGAATCCATGGTTACAGTTAGCGCGTCGATGTCCCTGCCACCCTGTATAGTCCTATTGTTTGTATATTTAGCTCTAACAATGACAAGGTCTGTCTTGTATAAGTGTGCATACACACGTCCGACACACGTCGACGACTGCAGTTGCCTCTGAGCACTAAGCCACAGATTATTTAACAACATCATCATCTTCATCATTTCAGCCTGGAATCACCCACTGCTGAGTGCAGACCTCCACTTTCTTCTGCGATACTTCCCGGTTCTGTACCTCTCTCATCCAGGTGTTTCCCGTAAAATTGATGACATCGTCAACCCAGCGCGCTTTTGGATGGATCTGGTTTCTTTGGCCGAACCTTGGCCACCATTCGGTCACAGCTTTACTCCATCGGCCATCTCTTCATCTAGCTAGATGTCCTGCCCTGTCCCTTTATTTTACATAAACACCTATAAATCCATCACGCTTTGACTTCGTAATGAGTCTCTTCATTCGCTACAACAAAGTTAGTCAAAAAACTCCCTGCATCATCATCTGCCTAGTCTTTCGAAAAGCTTCGTTATAATAATAATAATAAACTTTTATTTGCAGACCTTGCAGTCCATAATGTTAGTATTTACATATAAAATGACTTAATTAACGATTGTTAGTAACACATACAATCACAAAGAAAATATAATAATATATAATAAATAAAATAATATATACTTAAGTAATATATTATAATTATTAGAAAAATAAAACTGGTAGTTGACCCATACTGAAGTCAATACACACCAAAATAATAGTACTAACAACTAGAATGTCGCACGTAATTACTGATAACATCCTTTTTCCTAATCAATAGAAAGCTGATCCAATCTCCGTTCAGGCGTAAAGATAAATGCAGCTAATTGTATCAAACACTGCCTTAGAGGTATGTGAGAGGTTTATGTTTCTTAGTTGGATTACTGGGAGAGCATTATGTGAGACAGTTTAATTTTTACATTTTGTCTTTCTCTTTTAAGGTTAAAGAAATTTATTTACTTGAGAACATTTTCAAACTTAAATATATTATAAGGACTTTGACACACAAACTAAGCAGCTATTGTTTTTCTTTACAACAAAATCATTTACGCAACAACATTTCACCTTGCACACAAATAACATTAACGAATACAAAAGTTAAAACTTTTCAATCTACCCGCAAAAGAAATTATTACCGTGGCCGCAAATATTCATAGTAGATAAGAAATGCAAATCCGGTGCCACAACAAAGCAACGCAACATCTTTTTATTATTTTACAAACCACACGGTGTCGCTTATATCCGCATTCATTTGCATGCGTTTTATGCTATAGCAAGGCTAATCAAGGTTTGGAATGGAACTCCAATAGCACTAATATTTCTCATTCGGGGACAAATTAATTTCCATCAACATTCCTGATATTTTTTCTCATCGGTCAGGAACTAAATTACCATGGTCATGTCAAAATTATACGAACATGGAGGAAATTTGCTCATTTTTTTGCGCACTTCGTGATTGCGAGGGCACTGTTACAAACACCTGTTGCGGCCTACTAACCTCCAATATGAATCATGTTTATTCATAAATGTCATGAATTAACTGTTGGGATTGCTTTTTGAGTGAAATAAGTCATACCACATATACATACATTCGTAAACTCATAGAGGGGCTTGTGGCTAAGTAACAACAGCCGCACGGGTTGATCGATCAGGTTAAGCAACGCATGCCGCGGTTGATCCGTGGATGGCTGACCATCTTTACACACCAAGACCTCTCCGTGCCTCGAAAAGCACGTTAAGCCGTTGTTAGTCCCGGCTGTCATTCGTAAATTTTTGACAGTCGTTACGGGTCTTCAGAAGCCCGTAAGTGTGACAACCAGTCTTACCACCAAGGGGTATCGTATTACCCAGTAACTGGGCTGTGGAGGTTAGATAGGCAGTCGCTCCATGTAAAATGCTGGTACTCAGCTGCATCCAGTTAGACTGGAAGCCGACCCCAACATAGTTGGAAAAAGGCTTGGCAGAGGATTCATTAACTCATGCCTTCTTTCCATGACGGTAGGCAAAAACTACAGTACGCCTGCAACGATCCTGACATACTTCTTTAAGCAAGTACCAATCCTTAGTAAAACTTTCAATTTATTGGTTTTCTAAAATCAAAAAGAGAAAAGTTCTCTTTTTGCTCGAGTTTTGATTTGGTCCTCATAAAGGATACCCAAACTCTCTCAGCAACCTTCAACGCTGAACCTTCTAAAGCTTTTATAAAGTTTTATTCATTCAAGTTGTTCTAAATAGAAGAGGAATTTTGAATTTTCCTACACTTTCTTTTCTTCACCGCGTTGTTACTTACTTCTGGTTCTATCTTCAGTAGTATAGAGACTTGGTTACTTGTCAGTTGCACTTTAGCAGCAACTACATATTAACTGTCTGTTAAGATAGAGGCCTCCTTCTTTAAGAAACAGGGATTAAACTTTTACAAACACTCACACACCCACACACTCCTCTCAAACACTCCTTCCTATAAATAAAATTTAAAACAGTAGTAGTTTTAGTATACGGGAAACCATAATAAAATTGTATATTAGGGGCGGAGATCTGGTGGCCTGAAATACAGACTTCGGCTTAGCTTAGGCACCAGTCTCCCACAATATTTTTCTTTAAGCCCATGACTGGAAATATTGTTTTTTTTGTTATTATTTTATAAGGATAATGTGGTGAGAAAATAAATTAAAATTATATTATATATTATATTTTGTTTCTATAGATTTTTGTAGCCTTCAACTTTTGTACAGACAGTTACGTAAAATTTTAGTAGTCTACTGTGCTCAAGCTCTATGTATTTCTTTGGACAAATGAACATTATTTATTATTATTTTTATTATACTCGTATAAATATATACACGGCTTACAAAAATAAATAAATATTATTATTATACAATTTTTTGATGTGCTAAGAACTTTTTGCGCGCCAAGTTAGAATTTTTCTACACCTATAGTCCATTTACAATAGCATTAGAAAGAAGTTAAAAAAGGTTATTTTTAATGCACACTTTGTAACAAAAATACAATAAACATTGTTATATTATGATAGACGCCGAATTTATTATGATCTATTTTTACAGCAGCTGTCACACTTAATTGTAACCATTTTAACTTCTCTACTAATCTTATGAAATTATGTGGCCTTCGTTTATTTATATTATATAACTCCAATTTTAAATTACAGTGTCAATGCTAAAAACCTAAAAGAAGCAGGGATGAACAATACTTGGAACGTTATTCGTTTCACTATAATTCTACCGAATTTTATTTTAATTAAGGTGGATGCGCTGCAGTAGCCCGCGAAATCAGACGAATTCGGAGCAATTCTAATTTAAAGGGATGTATTGATGATTTTTAAGGTTAAAATTGTATTATTGGCTACATATTTCTCATTGTTGCGCATTATATTATTTTTAATAAGATACAACCTTACACTGACCTGCAAATTGCAAAAAACGCAAGAAAATTAGAATTTAAGCATCTCCCTTAAAATTGTTTTATCATAACTTTGAAATAAAATGTTTTGCATTCCTGCTTCTACGAGCCTCTTTTTTCTAATGCTATTATAAATGGAGTTATAGTTCATACAACCTTATGGTCATATCTTCAGTGGCATAGAAACTAGGTTATCCATCAGTTGGCACTTTAGCAACGATTTTAGATGACGTCATTCGAAATAAAGGTACACTTATTAACCTTAAAATAAATAATGATACTTCTTGGTTCACTCTGAGCTCACGCCGACCAACACGCGTATCCACCCTGTGTCCACGTGCATGCTTTACCCTTGACCCCTCTCATGCTATGCCAGTGTCGTGTTTATTTTGTTTCGCTGATAACTTGGTAGGGTAAAAGGAGCTTGAAGAGTGGTACTTAGCATGGTATTTTGTTTATGGAGGGATGAAAAGTGGTAAGAATTTAACTTCCGCTCGTGTTGGCATGCATGTGTTAGGTATAGGAGAATGGGTTGTCTGTAAAAGGTTTGCTAGACAGCACGGTTGGTCAGCTCCTGCAATTTAGAAGATATGTGTTCCTTATAGGTTTTTAGAAACACGACCCATGAGTACTTTATTTAGGAGGATAAAAATGTATACACTCGTTAAACTTCTATTAATAAATAAAATGGCAAACTATTAAAATAAAAATGTAATAACCTAACCTAACTAAAATTATTAAAAAACCAAAATATGGCGTCAAAAAATTCCTCCTCATCGCTGTGGACTGGAAATGTACTCAAAAGACTGGCGGCATTGCCACGCTGTATTAACCTCTGGCCAAGGTAAAAACCAGCCCTTGGCTCCCGGAAAGTGACAAACCAGCCGCTTGGAGATTTCATTGAACAAGCCATCAGAACTCGGACCCGGACAAACGGCTCGAAAATATAATTACCGATAAGGTTATTATACTGTCGCCGCTTGAGGTTTTCCGCAGCCATGAGTTGGTTAAATTTTGTTTGTAAACAAATAAAGTAAAGTTGTGTAAAGCTTGTTATATTGAGGGGACACGAGGCAAGCATGACAAGAACGGAATTCGACCTCAAAATAATTGAGGCCAAATTGTCACTTGTATGATAAAAATCTGACAGTTTGTAATAACAATGGTTGCAACATGGAATACAAAGTACCAACTAAGAAATTGCCTACGTATAAAGTTGTGAAAGTCGATTTCCTTACTCATGAGTTGCCTTGGCTTACCTGGAAATCTTTAAATTTATTTATTTATAGTTAATTAAAACGGTACAACACCAATTACGTTAGTTATAAATATACTCCGTACTTAGGAAGGCCGAAGCGAAGAAAACCTGCTCAGGTGGAGATTTACAGATGATTCCGGCCTGGATTGTAATTAATGCGATGCTATCCCACAAACAATGGAGCATTTAATATCGTGTCCAGCGTGTCCTGCACCCTAATTACTCAATTAGGGGACACGCAACACAATATCAATTACAATCTGAATCATTTTTAAGGTCCAAATTAAAAAAAAACTATTGCTTCATATTATGTTCGAAAAAATTGTCTACTCAACAAAGGAAATAACGCAATAAATGTTGTTGAACTATCAAAATGAAACCCATTCCTACTGTTACTGTGTAACGCATTTACCCCGCTGCACGCTACAGGAGTTGATGGACCCTACTGAAGATGCCAAGCTCGGAGCCAAATTTTGACTGTATATAGATTGAAGAATACTCAAATCCGGTCGTCCTGTTGGAAGCTCCAAACTAAAGGCATAATGCCCAAAGAAAGAATAACAGCTGATGCCTTAATTACTATCCCAAGGCGATATGAAAAGGCTAATTCGAAAAACTTTATCCTTTTGAAATACATAGCTTTAAGGAAATATAATAACTTTTCCGGAAACAGGCCTACGGAAGACGAACGGAACATTTTATAATAAAACCAACTTATTATACTGACCTACTACAAATGAAACTTATGGCAACGAAGCCATTAACTCCGCAACTTAGAAAACACACTTTAGTTCACAGTGTTAAGGTGTAAATTACAGTGTGTTTAAATAATAATTTCCCCAGAAGATTTTCTTGAATGCTCTCATTATGTGCACTGTAAAGAAAGTAGGTAAAAGTTTGTACTTACCGTCAAATAGATTAAGATCTTGTGTCGGTTTACACGAGTTTTTTATCGAGTTCAGTTATTGATTACTGTACTGGTGTAATAGTTTAATTTTAATAGAAAATTAAGAAGGAAAACGGAATCGAGGAAAATTCCATAGCTTCGTTATACTATGGACACGATTTAAGTTAAAATGAGGCGAACTTTACGCTAGATTTTCGATCAAAATGGCCTGCTATTGAATATTACAAATCTCGTGAAATATTTTGCAAGGACTCACAAAAAATATGGCTTAGGAGATATTAAATCTGTTTGAAAAACCTCCTCAATCATTATGGAATCCATTTTTTAACAAAATAAGCCAAACTTTCCGCATATTAGTTTAAAGAAAGAAAAGAAATAAAGAATAATATTTTATTCTGCACAAACAAAACGTACAATTACAACTTGAAAATAATAAACACTGTCCTTTAATTTCACCTTCATCTTCAAATATTACTACAATTATAGAGAACTGTTAAAACAGACATGGTGATATGCATTATTCAACGGTGGTCGTCAACCCACCGATCACATCAAGTCGTTGTCTCATTACTTTGACAGTAATGCTTCCAGATTATTCCGTAGCCGAAGCTAATAAAAACGTATGTGATACTGAGTAGAACGTTTATCACTGTTCTAAGAAAACATGCAAAGTTTTTACTGGAAATTTTCCCGAGGGATCTAACAATAGTGTCTTGTTGTAAAGCTTGATGCATACTGTAGATGATTAATGGATTGCGATTGATTATTTTGCTTGTATGAAAAATACAAAATAGATATTTGAAAGGAGATAGATTGTTGTATTTATACAGCATTTGAAAGAATGCCTCTTGGCCTTTTTTCAAGCGCTACTGATGAGCTGTGTGCTGAGCCGGTCCTGGATTTAATTCCCAACTCAGACATAGTATTATTGGGTTTTTCATCTCGATTTTGTTAGAAGCAGGCCAGATTTGTGCTCAGCCTGATAGCAAGGCTCGCCTCGTTATACTAAAAGTGGGTGTACTGAAAGATACACCTCTGCCCAACCCTTCGCTGAATGCAGGGGTAACGTTATGTTATGTTATTCAAGGTATAAATTAACATTAAAAGCTTGGACACCGCTGACAGTTTACATACATACACACTAAAAATATAAAGATCCTTATCCGTTATTTTAATTCAAAGATTGAATAAAACTATTTTTTTTTTCGTTCTCAATATTCCAAAAACTTTGTAAAATCACAAAAGATAATAACGTGTTCGTGAGATGACTTCACAGAAGACGTACACGTAGATACATTACATACCCATCTACAGTTAAACCAGAAAAAATCTGCGCTTCGGTAATCTTCGTGTTTCCGAATTAACACGAACGTCACGCCACAAAGTAACCCCCACATAAGCAAAGCTTCTAACTTTTTTTCTGCTGCTCTTTGTAGTAGTGGACTGTCAGGTTACCCACTCCGGTCGCAGATCGTCATGATTATGTCACTCAAAAGTCTTGAAAAGTTTTTTGATATTGCTTAAAGTTGTTAATCTATAATTTTACTAACTGCACCCCACGGTTTCACCCGCATAATTTTCGATCCCGTAGGAATATAGGGATAAAAAGTATCATATGTGTTAATCCTGGTTATAAACTATCTGTCTGCCAAATTTAATCCAAATCCGCTTAGTAGTTTTTTTGTAGTTCGTTCGTTCGTTTTCTAATATTAGTAGGATATTAAATGGTAGGTAATACTCAAGGGAGGGGCTCCTGGCTAAGTAATAACAGCCGCACAGGTCGATCGATCAGGTTAAGCTACTCTTGCCGCGGTCGGTCCGTGGATGGGTGATGCCCTTTACATACCGAGCCACTCGGCTGTCATTCTTGGATCTTTAACAGTCAGCTATTCAGCTGAATCCGGTTAGACCGGAAGCCGACCCCAACATAGTTGGGAAAAGGCTAGGCAGATTGATTGGTAGATAATGCTAAAAAGGCAAGTACTTTTATGGTTATACAACAACATAATTAGATCGTTCGTATATACAAAAAAAAACCTGCCGGCACGAAGGGTTCCGTACCATTATCTATAAAAATCACGACTGTTGTATGGGAGCCCCCCTTAAATATTTATTTTATTTTAATTTTATTATTAAAGTAAAAATACAAATGAGTTTTTTTGTGAGTATTTCGAGTGTCTACCTGTTGCCATTATTGATATCGAGCAAAAAAGGGTAAAAAAATCGCGTTTGTTGTATAGGAGCCCCCCTTAAATATTTATTTTATTTTGTTGTTATAGCGGCAACAGAAATACATAATTTGTGAGAATTTCAACTGTCTAGCTATCGCGGTTCTTGAGATACAGCCTGGTGACAGACAGACGGACGGACAGACAGACGGACAGACGGACGGATAGACGGACGGACAGACAGCGAAGTCTTAGTATTAGGGTCCCGTTTTTACCCTTTGGGTACGGAACCCTCAAAAAGTAGAAGAACAAATCGTGCTTAGAATAAAACGAATCTTCTCGTAAATTATTTGAACAATACTTTGATCGAGTTTTGTTTACGTTGCCTATTGATCAAGTTACTAGAAGCTACTTGAAACAATTATCACGGAGTATTGTTGTCTATCTTTGAATAATAAAATCAAGGTTTGTTTTAGTAAAATGAAAGGAATTCTAAAAAGCAGTTCGGGTTTAGTTGTAATTTTAATTGGTCTTTAATACAACAATAATAAAACAAAAGCGGAGAAGAATTATTATAATGATAATGCTTACAGGGGGCTTGTGGCTAAGTAATAACAGCCGCACGGGTCAATCGATCAGGTTAAGCTACGCTTGTCGCGGTTGGTCCGTCGGTGGGTGACCATCTTCACATATCAAGACCCCTCCGTTCCTTGACAAGCACGTTAAGCCGTTAATCCCGGCCAAACCCGGCTGTCATTCGCGGATTTGACAATGGTTACGAGTCGTCAGAAGCCTGAAAGTCTGACAACCAGTCTTACCAAGGGTTATCGTATTACCCAGCAAGTGGGTTGTTGAGGTCAGATAGGCAGTCGCTCCTTGTAAAATACAGCTGCATCCAGTTGGACTGGAAGCCGACCCCAACAATGGTGAAATATGACTGAGTTTTAATGTATCATACACACCTAATACGTATTAATTTCTTTATGATCTTCCGGTACGAGTCGCAATAAATACTTTTTCTTTCTTTATTACCCATATTTACAAAATAAATGTCTATTCTATTCAAGTCGTTTAACCTAAGCCTTATAATATTTCTAATACGATAACTAACAATTGAATTAGTGTGTAATGTGAGAAACGAAGTTTTTACAGAACCGATCATTATTATCCACTGCCTTTACAATGTCAATAAACATAATTACTAGGAATTACAGAAAAGTTATAGCTAATCGTTTTTACTATATGCTTAATTATGCGATTGTGAATCGTATCTTTGTGTGATGTCATACTGTGCAAAGACCTCTCTTTTTCACAAAGGCCACCCTGATTGTGTAAAACAGTACCAATTAAAATTTGAATCATTTTGACGGATATTGCAAATCCACTGCTTCATATGCTCAAAAAATTTGTCTGTTCAACAACGTAAATAACGCAATGAATGTTGTTGAACTGTCAAAATGAAAACCATCCCTACTGATAGTGTGTTACGCTAGTACCCCGCTGCTCTTGGTAAGAGGGGGTAAGCCGTCCACCACGCGGGCCCTGTGTGGATGTAGATATCACATGTCTTCGAATTTTTGGTTCTACGACATGCCGGTTTCTTCACGATGTTTTCCTTAACGGTTTTGAGAGCAGTGGTATTGAAATAATTTATCCAATAGAAGTAACGCCCTTTGAAAATTTAAATGGGCTATTTAGGATCTGCTTAAGGGATAGTAGGATTCTTATGTTTAGCCTAAATTGTCTAACTGCTGGGCAAAGGACTGCAGAAAATAAATGAATCCGAACAGTTTAATTTGAGATCAAATATACCAATTTTCACTTTAACAAATCCTACTATATTATAAACGTGAAAGTTTTTATCATAGTATAAAGAGAGGAAGTAGGCTATCTCCGGCACAATCCGCGACATAATTGCCTACTGTCTTAGGGTTGTCACTTTTTGTTAAATTTTAATTCAGTGCCAATAAATAGGCAAGGGTCGGGCTGTTGTATTTTTTACTTGTATTGTCTGGGTACCTAAACGATGATGAAACCTTTCACGATGAAAGAAAGAGCGACGGGCCAGCAGACGGGCGGCGCGGGGCGGTGATGAGCACGAGTAAACGGTAGGTTACTGATAGTACTGTCACCAATTCATTAGTTTAAAGCCCGGCCCTTGCCAAAGATAACACATATCTCTGTATAACTAATTCAGTGATCATTAGTCAATAAAGTTCAACAATGGTTTTCCTAACAAACACAGAAATTTATTCAAGATTCATAGCAGTATTATTTATAAAAAAAAAACATCGTAAAACAACATAAAAAAACTAACGCCTGTCTCTTAGACTATAATCAAATTTTTATTCTGCTGTTATGATTCGAACTTTGCTCTATTTATCTGATTCACAATTAGTCAATTACTTATTTTTTAAGTACGATTTTATAACTGTAAGTAGGTACTTAGTTACTATACCTACAATAGGTACTGAGAAATCGGCATGACTAAACATAAACAAAAGCAATAGCGGCAAATCAATTGACAGATCAAAAGTACCTAGTACATTCTAGTGGGAAATTAGGCCTACCTACTTCCTCTGTCTGATAGAAAACTAATACAACAAAAAATAAGTAAGTAGGTAGGTATCTCATCATCAAGTAAAAATGATATGCTAGAAAAAGTGACTTTCTTACCTTTCCTGTTCAATAGGTAATTTGAACAGAGACAATTCTAGAATCGATGAATTATTAAGACACCCAAATACACAGCAATACGTTCTCCTGCGATTATCACACATTTTTCATTCATTTAGCGGTGCCGAAAAGCCGTGACGCGCGAACCTCGTACTGCGATGTTAGCCCCGTCTGGCGCGCTGCGAAACCCGCCGAGATTTGTGTAAGTGTGCGTGCGGCGACGCATAGATACTTTGGCGCACACATACAAGCCGCGCGCGGTGTGTTTGTATGAAGATAACGTACTTCCTCTCTTTATACTATGGTTTTTATGGATGGATGTTTGTTACTCTTTCACGCAAAAACTACTGAACGGATTTGGATGAAATTTGTCACACAGAAGGTTTATAACCAGAATTAACATTAAGGATAATTTTTATCCCGATATTCGCACGGGATCGAAACTTATGCGGGTGAAACCGTGGGGCGCAGCTAGTGAGTAATTAATGTATAGGAGTCCTATTCGATTTTAAGGCTCAACGGTGGCAGCGGCGGCGAACTCTCGCGTCCGGCCCTGGTTCAAGCCATGGTCCGGGGCGAGAGGGAGTGGGAGGCAGTCACCTCCTTCTGCGAAGCAGTCATGCTAGCGAAGGAGGTGGCGGGGTGGGCGAGAGAACGCGCCTTGCGCACCTCACGCCTCAGCCGCCGCGGGAGACGCTCCGGGCGTCGGGAGCCGCGTGACGACTCCCGGCCACCGTAGGCGCGGGCCTGCGGGCGGTGAGTAATGGGTAACTCACCGTCCGATCAGGACCAGGCCCGTGCCGGACGGCGTGTTGTGTTCCACGCGCGCCTCAAAGAGATGTCAGCATGAGTGACGGGGCCCCATAGGGCCGAAGCCTGCCAGGGTAGCGGGATTGTCCGAAAGGGTTACCGCTGCCCTGGAACATAAAGGGCTAAGGAAGGAACACGGGTGGGTTTTAGTCAGTAAGAGTCTGACACTCCCTCCTGCTCCACCCAGAGCGGGAGGAGTCATTTGATGATTTCCCATCCTCAAAAAAAAAAAAAAAAAAGGCTCAACGGTGGAAAACAAAACCAATAGGTAGTTTGATCAAAAAACCTTTTAACTTGTACCCAATACTCATTATAGGCCGTACTGTAATCTTTTTTTATCTTTATACCATGAGCACTAAAAGCCGATAGCGTAGCGTATAACAGTCCACATTAACATACAAACTAGAGCTAACAAGAGGGAGTTCAGAAGAAAATGGATGAGCTTTGAAAAATTACTGAGGTTTCACTAAACCAGCAGTGCGATTCTGTAACCATCTCACTGTGAAAACTTAGGTGAAGTAAGCGTGGAGTGAGCTGTCATTCCAAGTAATGCTAGGGATTGACACTATTGACAGCTCACTCTAAGCTCACTTCACCTAACTTTTCACGGTGAGATTTTTACAGAATCGATCGGCTGTACCTTGACGGAACGACAGTAGGATGTAATTCTGGAGCTATGTTTACAAATCATGCTCCACCTCCTACCCTGCCCTCTGAGCCCCAAAACATGCAGTCAAAGTGACCTCTGCGCTGACGCCGACAACGCCGTGGAAGTGACAAAATTTTGGGAAAAATAGATTTAAAATACAGTCGTGCAGCCACACAAAGAAGAAGAAGACTAAACCTCTTCACTTTAAAGCTTATTAGAGGATATGCAGCTATAATTACAGGGTAGCAGGGACATCGGCGCGGAAACTGAAGCCATGAATTCAGCACGTGATTCTAGATGCCTGCCTAGCCTTCTCCCAACTATGTTAGAGTCGGCTTCCAGTTATTGGGTTATACTCGTAATAATAAAAGCCTCCCGACCGATTTAGGTCACCGAGATTAGGCGGATCACACACTACACCGCGCCACGCGACGGGGCGCAGGAAACGGAGCCAAACTCGCGCGGAAACGCGTTTTTATTGAATTAGTATGTAAAAAATCACGCGCGGGAGCGCGTTATCTGCGTCCCGCCGCGTGGCGCGTTGTAGTGTGTGATGCGCCTAGCCAGGTACGCAGGAGATATTATAGTGCACATGTGTGTGAGTAAACACAGGGAGCGGCGGGACGGGACGGCAACGCGGCGCTGGTGCAGCAGCAGTGTTCACACTGATGTTGATCGATTCAGACATGGAAACGCTATTGCTCATAGTTGCGCCAGCTAAGAAAAAACAACGCAAACGGAAATGAGTGCATGAAATAAATAAAAATATGCGCTCGCGTCCCGCCACGCCCCGCCCCGTCGCTTCTGACTTGTATTCCCGCTCGGCGCGGTGGTGGCGGGGCGCGACGGTTACCGTCGCATCGAGCGGGGCGGCTTTGTGTGGCGTCGTCGTCCGTAATATCTAGTGCATTACAGCTGCTCAGCGCCACGTCGCTGTCCCGTCCCGCCGCGCCCCGCCCGCTGTGTGCAGAGACCTTTACTCTCATAGTCCAATGGGAAGGCATTCCGACACTACCGGGGAGAGATCAGGTGCAGGACAACTGCTAGTACGTAACGTGCTTTCCGAGATACGGAATTATTTAAAATAAATATGAAATAGCTAATTAGAATAATCGTTGCAAACCTTATAACTATTAACTGGAGAAGTACCACATCCAATCACAATAACCGCATACTCACGAGCAAAAGTGGGATGAAGCTGATAAAACCTAGACCATACAAAGGCCGCCGATCGGAAACTGTATTACCGACGTACTCCGGTACCTGTACGATAGTGCACTGCTTACCAACATTTCCTGAGTTTACGTGGCGTATCGTGTTTATGTTTTATTTTTGTTTGTTGCGCCACTTCTTCCCAGCTAAAGCACAAGAAGTGGTGATGGGCGGGCGTTTTGGAGGACTATCTTATGTAATTTTGAAGTTCAAAATCGAGATCATTCTCAGCCTCATTATACAGGGTAGCATGTTAAAGATAAGTGCAACAAAGAGTAAGTAAGAGAGAGAGAAAGAGAGAGAGAGGAAGAGAGAGAGAGGGAGAGTAAGTTATTTCCCCTGTGTAAAATTATACCCATATATATAAAATTAAATTATTTGGTAGGTCTGGACTATTATTACAACCATGAATATAAAGTTAATATTATAAACAAGTACAACACGTAGGGTTAGAGAGAACAAACTGGTTCTATCACAGATAACAAATTATTATGGTAAGAGAACATCTAAATATTTGGTACCAGTGTGTAACAAAATAGATTTACTAAGAAAAAATGTCAAAGTTAGTAAAGGATCACTTAAGATAAAATTAAAAAACATTATACAGGATAGCAAACAGAACTAAACACATTGTACACTATAGAGTTATATATAATGAGACGTACCTTTATTTATATTTCCTTTTTGTATTTTCTTTTATAATAGACTAGCTTCTGCCCGCGACTTCGTACGCGGATCTGTTGCTTATGCCAGCGACAACGAGGTCGTCAAAATCGAAGATCTGAAACGTCTGATGTCGAATTCTAAGAGCCCGGGGACGGGAACACAGCGTGATGCGCGAGACGATTCGAGACGTTCCAGATCTTTGATTTTTGTAAAAAGTCGGCATGAATCCAGATTTAGTGACTTGATGTGCTCCTGACTGTGCTCGAGCGACCGAGCAGTCTCAGTGCGGAAAAGCTGAAGACTTAATCTCTGCTCTCTCTCTGTATCCGTTTCGGAAGCGCGAGATAAAGAATGACGCTCTCGGTCACGCGCAAGTCTTTTCTCACGCTCCTGACTGCTCTCAAGTGATCGAGCAGTCTCAAAGCGGATATTCTGAAGACTCAACCTCTGATCCCTCTGTGTAACCGTTTCGGATGCGTGAGACAAAGAATGACGATCCCGGTCGATAGCTAAACGAATTTCTCGTTGTTCCACACTTTCCTGAGATCGAGAAGCAGTAGTGCGGACTCGTTTAAATTCTAGTCGAAATTGGCGCTGCGTGCTAGTTTCTGCGGACAAACTTAGTGCATTACGCTCACGGTTAGCATCTAGCCGTTGTTCACGCTCTGCGTCGGTTTCGAAAGATCGAACTAACCTGCGCATCTTAGAAACCCTTGAGCTTAGAGACAGATTTGATATTTTTCTAAAAGGCATAGCTAAAATTCCTTCTTCATCCGATACTAACGATATTCAAATCAATGAAAAATAATCGAACAAGTACGTAAGAATTGCTAGTTAGTAGAAAAATATTAATCATTCGCAGGAAAATTAAACACATCAACCAACACAGGCAACAAAGGTAACCCCCGTTTCTATAGGATGAGAGCGGCACATTGGCACCTATAACATCACGTTTTGGGAACGAAACCATAGCGCGATCTAACTCGACGCCAACGCCATACAGTTAGAAAACGGAAACTACCATAATATCATTTACCCAAATTAATTAAATTATGAATAAAACTAAATTGTGGTTAATTTAACAGACAACTACATTATTTTTGCATTAAAAAAAATATGGTAACAGCAGTAAGGAACAAAACTAAGAATTACATACTTAAATCAATTACCTACAACAAATGTGCTTGGTAAGATATAACTTAGAACCAAAAGTTTGACTTGACTTCATGATAGTGTAGCTAGTTGTACCACCAATCAATCTGTTTAGTATTATTGGTGTGAAACTCTCCATACAATTAGATAGGACATGTAAAGTTCTCAGATTTCATAACAGTATCGTTCCCAATGCACATAAAAAATGCAAAAACTAAAAAAAAAGAATTTTACGTTTTTTCAATACATGATGGCAAAATAAAAAAAATAAAAATAGTATGGGACTTGAACTCGCACCATGTAGTGCGGTAAACGGTCGCCTGACCTTACCGCTAAATTCCCCGTTGACATATTGTTGAAATAAGATAATAAGAAGGGGAGTTGGCAACACTGCCTGAGTGACATGTCAGAATTTTGTTCCGTATTTTAAAATTATTTTTATTTAACTTTTATGTGTAATTAAAGTGTATTACTATATCCAAATGTAAAATAACTGCACAAATACTAGGGATTATTGTTTTCCTGCAAAACAAAGTTCAATATAGTGTTTGGTTGGTTGCCCACCGTTACCGGTAACCTCTCACGAACAGCTGATGGTCGACCTGCGGATATAAACGGGGAGTATTGTTTACTATTACTATTTATTTAGCACACAATCGTCTTAGACTGTAACAGATTCATTGAGGCCCAATGCACTGGGTCTAGTCACTTAGTTTGCATGGATCTTATCGAAACGTTGTTGTGAAATATCAAAATACTATTAGTGTTTTATCACTGTGTTAAATACGTAACAACAATATCATTGACTGTCGTTTTTTCAATTGTAATCTTTTATTGGAAACTAGTTTTTTATTTAATTTTTTTATCTAGGCATCCTACCCACATAAGCAAAAATAAAAGCCTAAGACAATAGAATCAATGTAACATTGTACTTGATATAATCATATTAGTTGCATTTCAATTAGATTCAGCAGCCTATCTCATTACTTACTCTATTAAGCAACACTAACTTCTTTTAACTTCTAAAAATTTATTTTCTAAGGCTACCCACTGACCTTTATTTTTTCATATCTAGCTTTCCCTCCTTTTCTTTGTCTGTCTAAGTAGTTCTCACCGTTCTTTCAATTTTCCTTTCAGTACTAATTCCTGAAACCATGCCTGTGATGACCCGTAAGGCTGCTGCTCAGGACGTGGAGCTTAGATTGAGAACGACCATTCATGAACTTGAGGCTTCAGAGAGGAAATGTCAAGCGCTGTTAGAGGAGAGAGAGGAAAGTGAGAGGGAGGTAGAGAAAGTAATATACAAGAACACAAGCTTAAAACAGGAGCTAGTAGACTTACATCATCTGTACCTCAATGTTGTCGATGAACGGGATCAACTAAGGGTTGTCACAGATGGCTTCAACAACTGCAGTAATCTATACGAGGAGGCTTTGTGTAAGATTAGGGACCTAGAGGATGAATTAATCCACGCGAACGTTCAAATCCTAAAATTACAGAAGGATAAGGAACGTTCTCAGATCAAAGAAACTGACCATTTATTTAATGAATTATTAAATAAAAGCTGTAACCCACATTCCATAACAACAATAGACCTAACAGAGAATTCCTTACTGAAACATAACTATAGTCATAAAATGAGTCAAAACAAAATAAAAAAATATGCAAGACTGAATAAAATCATTAAAAAATGTAATAAATTTAAGAAACAGCAAAACCATTATTCCAAAAATATTCAATTAAGGAAAGAACGTGTTACTCTTATGAATACGTTGAAGAACTATCAAATTAAATTAGAAGATAGTATAAAAATTTATGAAATAGACACTCAACGCTTACAAACTGAAATTCAAGCTCTTGATGACTCACTAAAGTCCCTTTATAATAAATATTTATGCTCTCAACACCAAATCAAGGAACACATCCTTGCTACAAACGAGTTAGTAGATAGAGTGGACTCGCTGACTCTCAGCAACACTCAGTGTACTTGTCAGAGGGGATCCAACCTTGATGCTCTCCAGCCTGAGGCCACGGAGGACCCGTCCCAAGTTGTGAGTGCTCTGGGCTGTATCCCCAACCAAGATATACCTGATACTGTGCAAGAATTATCTCAAGCAATACAGTCAGCAGCTAGTAGTGTTTCCTCTTGTAGTAATCAAGTTTGTTATCAGTCAGTTATGTTTTCAGATAGTATGGGAAGAGGTTTGGGGAAATTAGTTAGTGACAACTTTAGCTTTAATACTCAAAACTATTGTTTACCTGGGACATCCTACAAAGAAATAATGACATCAATTACAGGAAAACCATATGATTCCAATACCAACATTACTGTTTTTGTAGGTAATAGTTCACAGGTCAAAAAGGAAGATGTCACTGACAGTGTTTCTAAGCTTCTAAAGATAAATTGTAATAAAATTATTTTGTGTGCTTTTCCATATTTTGAGAGATTATCAAATAGACAAAACAATTATATACATATGCTTAATAAGCATATGCATTTCTTAGCAAGTCACTACAGTGACAAACTTATATTTTTTGACACCAACAGTTTTGTTGTTAAGTTGAAATCGACAAGGAATACAGTGTATCTGCCCATTAGGTTTAGACATAAAATAGCGAGGCTATTAGCTTATATAAACTCAGACATAAGTAGTATGTCGAAGTCTTGTACTATAATTAACACTGCAATTATTAGTAATAATTCTAATGTACAGGTGGTCACTCGAAATAACTATAGCACTAATGCTATAACTATTTACAATGATTGTACGAAGGAGGATCCATGTGTCACTTTGGCAAGTTCTTGTCCTAATGTGGGGTCCACAAGTAGCGGGATATCATTGCCTGGTGATGGCTTGGGAGTCTTGGGGCTCACTCTGGATGTTGATTTAAACTAGTTAGTAAGACAACAGAAGATACTAGTAACAATATTGTTATACCTACCAACAACAAGGTGTCTTCTTGCTCTCAAATAGTAAAGTGTAAAAAAGGGTCTGAGCAGAATTCCTTGAAATTATTTCATCAAAATATTCAAGGTTTTTCTTCCAAACAATTAGAAATTGAGCTGTTTTTAGAAAAAACCATGTTTGAAATTATTTGTTTAACTGAACATTGGTTGAAAGATTATGAAATGCTAATTAATTATGAAAATTATAGTGTGGGCAGTTGTTTTAACCGAAAATCTATGCTGCGTGGGGGTTCACTAATCTTAGTTAAAAATTCTATTAAAGCTAAGACTCGTACAGATATAGTTGATCTTTCAGTTGAACATAACATTGAACTGTCCTGTGTTGAGCTAGATAAGCATATTATAGTGTGCGTTTACAGACCCCCTAATTATCAAAACTACTCCATATTTGAGTCGGTAATGGAAGATGTTCTAGCAAAACTTGGAACTGGTAAAAAATCGCTAATTATCTGTGGTGACTTCAATATTAATATCTTAGAGAATAGTTCAAATAGCAGTCGATTGTTAAGTCTCTTTAAATCATTCAATTTGTTAAATGTGTTTTCAGAACCAACCCGCATAACCATAAATTCTGCTACATGTATTGATAATGTTTTTTGTTGCTGTGAATACTTAGATAAAGCAATAGTAAACTATCTCCCTTCTGATCACAGCGGTCAAACTGTTGTGTTCAAATCCAATACACCAGTACAAAAAATTCTGATACAAAGTAGACAAATAACACCAAGCAATCTAAATAGATTTAATAATAACTTAATTAGTAAGTTAAGTGTACCAGGCCATATTAAAAACAATGTAAATGAATTATATGAGAGGTTCTTTTCGGTAGTACGCACCGAGTTCAATAATACGTTAAAAAAGAAAACTAAAACTATTTGCCCAAGGTTTTTGTTTAGTGACTGGGCAACTAAGGGTATAAGGAAAAGTAGGGATAAATTGTTTGAGCTGTATGGCCTTAAGCCTTACATTAACTCTGAAACTTTTAATAAATACGTTGCTACCTACTCTAAAACTTTTAAAAATATCTGCAAAGTAGCTAAAGCCTTGTATATTAGCAACAAGATCAAATCGGCCGATAATAAAATAAAGACGGTTTGGAAAATTATCAATGATGAAACTAACCGGAATAAAAGACATAATAATGATTTCACAATAGAGACTTCGCGTGGTCTCATAAGCACTGACAAAGAAGTTGCTCATGAATTTGTAAATTTCTTTACCAGTATCCCACATACAACCACTGAAATCTTAAATTCCTCGCCCTTACGTTCTATTGATTTATTAAGAGCAAACGTCTCATCCTGCCAGATTGAATTTGAATTCAAGCATATAAACCCCACAATAGTAATAAAAGCTTTCAAGCAAATCAAGATCAAACTAACCGAAGATCTATGGGGAATGTCTATTAAAGTTTGTACCTCCATTATTGAGACTATAGCGCCGTACTTAGCCTTAATATTTAATTTGTGTGTGGATCAAGGAGTCTTCCCGGATCTCATGAAATACAGCAAGGTGATACCACTTTTCAAATCGGGGGACAGTAAAGTTACCAATAATTATAGACCCGTATCCGTGTTACCGGTTTTCAGCAAGGTGTTTGAAAAGGTTATGCTGAACCAAATGCTCAATCATTTTAACACCAATAAAATATTGCACGACCAACAGTATGGTTTCACCAAGGGACGTTGTACGACTGATGCCGGTGTCACTTTATTAAAACACATTTTTACGGCGTGGGAAGAGTCCCAAGACGCCATAGGAATTTTTTGTGACCTCTCCAAGGCTTTTGATTGCGTCGACCACGAAACCTTACTTTTAAAACTTGAGCATTACGGACTTGGAAAACTTGCGCTCAGTTTAGTAAAATCTTATTTAAATGATAGACAACAGCAAGTTCAAATAAATGGTGTCAATTCACTCGGTTTAAAAGTAAAAATGGGTGTACCACAAGGCTCGATATTAGGTCCTTTCCTCTTTTTAGTATATATTAATGATCTACCCCATTTGTTAAAAACCCAACCACAGATGGTGTTATTTGCTGACGATACTTCCTTGATTTTTAAAATTAATAGACGTGCATCAAATCTTGACGACGTAAATAACGCCCTACTGCAGATCCAAAACTGGTTCACTGCTAATAATTTAGTATTAAATGGGAAAAAAACGAAGTGCGTAAGATTTTCTTTACCAAATGTCAAAAGTAGTCATTGTGCGATAGAATTGAATCAAGAGAAACTAGAATTCGTCGATAAAACTGTTTTCCTGGGGATCACGCTTGACTCAAGGCTTCAATGGGGTCCTCATTTAACATCCCTTGCAGGACGACTAAGTTCAGCAGCGTATGCTGTGAGAAAAATCCGTCAATTTACTGATGTTGATACCGCGAGACTAGTCTATTTTAGTTACTTTCATAGTATTATGTCGTACGGTATTTTGCTATGGGGACGGGCTGCAGACATCGAGTCTATTTTTATTCTGCAGAAAAGAGCCATCAGAGCCATATATAGCCTCCGCAGGCGTGATTCTCTAAGGGAATTGTTTAAAGATATTAACATCATGACGGTACCTTGTCAATATATCTATGAAAACATTATGTACGTAAGGAAAAATCTACATCTTTTTAGTAAAAGAGGTGAAAGACACAATTATATCACTAGAAATAGGGAGCAATTAGTTCAACCAGGTTTCAGGCTGGCTAAAGTAGATTCATCTTTCATGGGGTACTGTTTAAAATGTTACAATAAAATACCTCCCCACATAATAGAACAGAATGAAACGAAATTTAAATCTTGTATAAAACGCACACTATGCAGCCAGGCATATTATAAATTGGGGGATTACATCGCTGATAAAAATGCTTGGCTAAACGCTGGTCCTGCTCCATAAGGACACATAAATAAATTGATTAGCATTTGAAAATACTGTTGGAGCTGCTGAAGATTTTAAAATACTTTTTTTTTTGCATTATATAAACTCAATCTCCTAGTATTGTATAATTGTATAGCACATGTGTGAGTACTATGTACATACTATAAAGCTACCATTTACTGGGTACGTCTTTCATTGACTTGAATGTGCCCTGGCAGCAGAGAGTATGTCATGCTCACTCAAATGTCTCGCTGACGGTGGCGCATGTGTTGGATCATTTGGCTCCCTTCAAAATGGTTGAGCTGAATGGTGCTAATCCATGCGTCATGTTCGTGAACGGGCGCCGTCAGTAGGGACTGGTCATCTTTTTGCTGCCATGGCTTATTTTAATTTAATTTAATATTTGAATTGTTCTTATTTTTATTTTCCTAAACTTTTCATTACGGACGCTTTTAACGTTCTGCATCGTTCTCACATGCATAATTTCTAACATGAATGATGTAACCCATACTTTGTAACCATATTATATTGATTTAAAAGAGTGTCCATGGAGTTTCTTGCCCGTTCTTCTCCATAGGTACCTACGCTTTGGAATGGGCAACTAGCTTCATTTTTCTGACTGACCGACCCCTTGACAATTCAAAAGTGCCTGTAATGGTTTAATTGAAATAAATATTTTGAGTTTGAGTTTGAGTTTGAATAGCCGTTCCCTTGCAATTTATAATATTACTGCTCCGCTCCTTTATAAAAATAGCGTGATTATTATGTTCCCAGAGTTAAATTATTATTAACTGAATAAATAACATGTCATTTTGTGCATTAAATTATTTTGTGCATTCAATTACGAACAAAAACTTTTTAAAATCAATATTGCTTACCTCCTGTAACATACGGCGTGATAATATGTAGCCTAAAGCCTTCCTTGGTTTACAAAGAACATTTTTGCTGAATTTCAATTCAATCTATCCAGTAGTTTTGGCGTGAAGCCGTACCATACACACAGACAAACAGACAAACAGACAAAAATTCTAAAAAGTCACTTTTTCTCATCAGTTACGTTTTTCTAACAAAAGCCACTTATTTTTTCTCGAAAATTCTCAATGTACAGTTTTTCTTTCGTTACTGTTTTATTATATGTATAGATAAGTAGTAGGTATGTTATGTATAAGAGAGCTTCTCGGCATCAAACGTAAAAGTTTGGCAAGCTTAGAATTATGTAACCACCACTGTATTAAAATATCAGTAAATAAATAAATTAAAAAAGGGACATCGACGCGCAACCTGTCACCATTTAAGTCAAAGTATTAATTCGTGCAATTTTTGGTGATATAACAGGTCTTACAGATATTTTATAGAAACTCAAAAATTTACCATGGACTCAGTGCATGATTCTTAAGCTGAAAACAGCAATTATTATTTTTATAACCTACGAAAAATTTCAACGCAGGGATGTCGAAATTAATCGTCGGTTATAAAAAGAAATTGGTGTTCCATAAAATTTCACCGCGTAGGTATTGCACGTCAATGGCGTCAAAATTCAAGGTCCAGAGTCATCCATGGTAACAGGTCGTGTGTCGGTGTCCCTGTCACCCTGTATGACTGATTTAATTTACCTCTAATTCAATGTTGAACATTACTTAACGACACCTACATACAGATTGAAATAAATCCATTACAAAACTTAAATCATAACATCCCGATTCTTCTCAAAGACTCGATCAATATTCCCTTGACTGTCGACTCGGAAATATGACTACAAAGGCACAGGCGCGTTATTATCCGTACATAATATCGGATGCGTTATTGCGATATCTGTTTTCAATACATTTTGTATTAGAACGGCTATGAAGTCAGACACCGCTGCGATAATAACGACGCAATAGAAGCAAGACGCTTGCGTTCCTCCGTCCTGCGATATTCCGATATGAGTTCTTAGAACATGTTTTATTAGGACGCATACGATGTTGCGCACACCTGCGTAAATAACGTAGTAACGTGTATTGCGGGCGAGAGGCCTGTAGTGTAGGTTACTCGCGCACGTAATAAATATCGGACGATAAAAACGCAGCTGTGTGTCAAGAAATCTGGACGCATTATCGCAATAATGCATCCGATATTATCAACCGATACCAACGCGCCTGTGGAGAAGAACCTTTATACTTCTGATCTCGGAAAATGGAACGTGCGAGTATTTCCGAGTTTCCTATTGTCGTGTGTTTTCACCGCCATCCGTTACCAGCTTTTACCTGTCGCTGTATTTCCATGGAAATCGAGTAGCTACGGAAAGCTAAGCGAAATTTATGAGAAGTATTTCTTTTAAAATGAGACCGAGATTGAAAATTGTTGCTTTGAAATATTATAGACGGTTGTGTACGTAAATGTGTTTGGGAAATGGATGATGCATTTTATTTATGAAGTTGATGATTTTTGAGAGGTTATTTCCCAACACGAGGGATGAAAAAGGAAGGTTGGATTGTCATAATACAGGGTGGCAGGGACATCGACGCACAACCTGTTACCATGGATTCAGTACATGATGCTGAACCGTCCTGCACTGGAATTCCTTATAGGTATTTAAAAAAAAAATGCTGTTACATTTTGACGCTCTAGAATCATTGTGCCGAATTAATGATAACAGTTTGCTCGTCAATGTTCCTGCCACCCTGTATAGTGACCAAGACTCTTAGGCGCGCTTGCACCATTCATCACTATAATTTAGCACTAAAATAAAAACATTGTTATTTTTCTATCAATCATTAAAAGGTGACAGAGACAGAATGATGATTTTAACATGTTTCGCGCTAAATATGACATTTCATTTGAGTCGTGCTTTTCTCGTGACGAGCTGTGAGTCGATGGCTCGTACTCAGGCACTACTGGTATATAATACTGGTATTCAGCTGTATCCGGTTAGACTGCAAGCCGACCCCAAAATAGTTGGGAAAAGGCTAGGCAGATGATGATGGTTCGTACTCAGGCAAGCGCTTTACTTTGTGTAAATAATTTCATCACCACTGCTCTTTTCGTTGAAGGAAAACGTCGTGAGGAAACCAGCATTTCTTAGAACCCGCACCCTGGCCCGCGTGGTAGATCGAACCCCACTCTCTCTTGAAGAGAGGTCTGTGTCCTAGCAATGGAAACATTATAGGCTGGTGATGCTGTGCTGTATTCAGCAAAAAAAAAAATACAGTTCTGATTTTATTTATTTAAACTTTTCGCACAAAAAGGTACAAAGGCGGACTGCCTTGAATGCCTTAGGCATTCTTTACCAGTCAACCAAGGGTGGTGAAGAGATTAGATGGCAGGTGCTTTGGTTGAGAGGGACAATAATAAAAAAAACTCTTAAAACTAGGTACACAAATACATAAATAGTATACACATACATACTATTACTATAATATATACTTATAATATAAGACTAATTGTTACATTTTGCAATCGAAATATATGCTAATATGAGCATAACATAAGGCACTATACCTAAAGGTAATAAAGAAAATGTCAAAGGAAAAACAAATAAAACTACAAAGAAATCATATAAAAAAACTACATCTCAGAAACTCGCTACACTTTTAATTTCCAACGCAACAATATCACTGGACTTCCCAGCGAATGTCACCGAGGTTGCTTAATTAGAAACTTTTTAATGAAATCCCTTCTTATTTGGTTTCAGGATGCAGACACGGTGGAGAAACTCAACGAGAGTGGAGAGCTAAGGAAGATGTTGAAACCTTATAAGGTAAATATCAGTTTTATTTTGTAGTTACGAGTGTATTGTTTTATGGAACGGCGGATTCTGAGTTTTACGGAGACCAGCCACGTTTCATAAAGAATTGGACCCAATATATAAAACTTGATTTTTCAACTTTAAAAAACAGTTGAAGAAATAGTCGTAGAGATTCGGCGAAATAGTAAAAATATATAAGAAGGACTTCTCCGACCAGCACCCTAATTGCGTAACACACGATCAATCTTCCGATTGATCGTGTGTTACGCAATTAGGGTGCTGAATCATTTTGAAGCAAATTGCTAATCCATTGCTTCATAAGTTCGAAAAATTTGTCTGCTCAACACGTAAATAACGCAATGAATGTTGTTGAACTGTCAAAATGAAACCCATTCCGGTTGATCGTGTGTTACGCAATTAGAATGCAGGGTAATACATTTTTCTTCATTGGCCGGCTATTTTGGATTTTGCACCCAACATAGCTGATCTCGCTGCGGACCGGGTTAACAATACAACAATCAGTTCCATTACTAAAATAACTGATGTCACTCGGAAAGCTGCCACGCTCAAATGGAATTGGGCTGGACACATCTGCCGCATGCCAGACGATCAATGGGCCAAACTTACGACCTAGTAAGTCCCGCTAAATGGCAAAAGACATCGCGGCAGGTCCAGACGGAGGTGGTGGGATGAGCTGGACTCCTTTAACAAAGATTGGTCCTTAGCAGCTCTGGGTAGAGAGAGGTAGAAAGAGAGTAGGGAGGCCTTTGCCCAGCAGTGGGACATTAATGGCAAAAAAAAAACTGCTAAACTAAAACACACTTTATGAAATAATTGTTGTTAGTGGTAACTATCGATATTATTTTGTTATCCAGATATAATTACCACCCTGCCCATGCTTCCCTGGTTCGTTTGTTACCTGGAAAGCATGGTATAAAAGGAAAAAGGTCTACGCTTACCAGTGGCAGTGGGTGGAAACAAGATGCACATGATGATGATGATGATCAGCTAGATCTCTCAATATCTTGCCACGAGACCTCATCCTGCACCCTAATTACGTAACGGACTACCAACCACAATCTGAATAATTTTGAAGAAATTTTCCAAATCCATTGCTTCATAAATACTCGTATTCGAAAAATGTATCTGCTCAACAACAAAAATAACGCAATGAATGTCGTTGAACAGTCAAAATGAAAGCCATTCCTACGGTTAATGTGTGACGCAATTACCCCGCAGAGCTCTATTATGTTATATTGTAAATATTTTATTCAAACAAAGTGAACCTCGTTATGATTTCTCGGAAACGTTCAATGATGTCAATGTATCTCCCTAAAGACGGGAATAATAAACGTTAAGAAACCGTTTTTGTTAATACATATAACAATAGCTTTGTTTGATAATCCGAATGATAATAGCTGTAGGTTCTGTTACGAGCTTCGGGTTTCTGGCAATAAAAACTGCCGATAAAAATTACCAAAAGTTACAATTTAATTAAACAACACTAATAACAACTCAACACCACCAATAACCAATGTCACCATATACCAGGCAAGAATTGTGGCGTGCAACAGTTCTAATTAATTCGAAGAATGTTGCCATTTCCCATTGGCCAGATAAAGATAGGATTCCCTGTAATTTTACCACACCCCACTTTGATAACACTGAGCAGTGGAGGCCCAGTGGTAACGGCTGCAACTTACGAGTTGTAGATCGCGGGTTCGTACCCAGGCAGGCGCCTTACTTTATGTAAATTATTTCATCAACAATGCTCTCAAAACGGTGAAGGAAAACATCGTGAGGAAACCGGCATGTCCTAGAACTAAAAATTCGAAGACATGGGACATTACCAACCCGCACTGGGCTCGCGTGGTGGATTACAGCTCACTCCCTCTCGAAGAGAGGAGGAATGTGTCTCAACAGTGAGAACATTAAAAACTAATTATTTATGTATGTATGTACTTTGATAATAGCGTTGTCAATAACGTTTTTAATGTGTCAATAAACCTTATTGCTACGGTAGAATAGAATACAGTTTCTTTTGTATTCTGTATAGCACAATCAGCCTGTAATGTTCCCACTGCTGGGACACAGGCCTCCTACTGTGATCACCTGCCACTCCGTTTTCAATTATGATTAATTAACGAGTACTTACAGTAAAAATATAAATAATAATTATTTATTCCCGCCGTTATTATATTATAAGTAGCTACACAATCTTAATCATAAGAATTATAGAAATTGTTTAAAGTGGATATTTACCCCAAAAGCTAGAAAATATTTTTCAACAAGTTTTGTAGTATGTCTGTTCTTTTGTCATCTTCAATATTTTAAGTAGTCAAAAAATGTCAAGAAAAGCTCATAGAAAAAAACATCAATATTTTCCGGGACCGTCGACAAAAACCATCCATTTATCATCTTGATACATAAAGGATACTCCTTCGTCCATCCAATCCATCAGTGTAGCCACATAGCAACTGTAACGCGTTTACACAAGGTTGAGCACACATGAGGCCGCAAGACAAAGTTTACTCTGAACGTAATTCACCATATAACGTTACCACAGAATGACAAGACAGGAGACTTCATATTATAACGAGCGAAAACGTACGCAGACAGACACGCTGCACGTTCAGCGAGTGAAAGTGCGTTCGCGACTGCCAATAGCTGGGTCCACACCGGACGATCCAAATTTGGATTTGGAGCGCCGATTTTGGGTCGGAGATTCTTTCGCATGATCCATTATAGGAAACCTGCGATTCTGCCGCACGCTCTGATCCACATTTTAGCTTGGCGCCTTCGAATATTGTAAGAAAACTGACAGCGTTTGGATCGGCCGCTTCACGGAGCGCACACATCACCCCATGTTCTCGGATCGCGCGTGACATGTCACACGCGTGACAGTCTGGCCTGGATTGCGCTTCTGCCTCGTCCGATCGGAGCGCACTGGACCGTTGTTTGAGATCGCCCCACGTATGCGCCTATGTCTGTGTGCGTCTGTTGTCGCTCGCTGTTGTATGTTGTCAGCCTTCTGTACCCATCTAGTTTGTGAAGTTACTGGGATCAAGCGGCCAAGCTTGTGTGCGGTTCGAGTATCTAATTTGTGTTGATCAGGTTATAGTTCGGAGGTTTGTAAATGAGACCTCAGAATATAGTTCAAGGGGCGTTCACTTTCGAAATTTATCCAAAACAAACAGCCTGGAGTCTGGATTTGTACACGGTTAATGGTAAAAGAAGGCTGGCCCCTTATTACGTCGAACTTAAACATGTTGGTGAATTGTTTGTCTGTTTTCGTAACAGATAATTTTGACATTCAAAAAGTTCCTACTGAGTGGTATATACCCACAGCCAAAAGAGGTAATATCTAACGCTGAACACACTCGTTACACAACGTTATGCAACATGTAAAGCAGCAATTTCCATATATTTTGATTTCAGATTCACATTTCACGTTATATTGCGTTGTCTGTGCCATCCTATGAAGCGTGGAAATTTTACAAATCATGGACAATAGCATCAATCAGTGTCGTTTGTATTTAATATTATAAGTTTGATGAATTTACAGCCAAATAATGTTTTACCCTAGTGATCTTATGAACTCTAATATTTGTAGAAAATAAAAGAGGTGTACGGTGACGTACTCTTTTGGGCCAGTTGTTGATGGCATCTCACTATTTTGACCATTTAAAAGGGGCCACCAGGGGCTTTACCCAACTCTGAAACTGTCTGTTGTAGTGAGCACGTAAAAGAAATTGCAAAATCAAGTGAAATCGATTCCTTCCTCGCTGTCAATTATTTTATTTAGCGTCATTACTTGTACGATATTGCGTGTCGCATACTCGCTGTATGACAGGAAGTGACAAATATGAGTGACAACTTTGTGTGGCCTAGAAAACTTTTTTGCTGAACAACAAAATTAAGAAAAAACTTATTTTTTTAGTTTGACCGTTGATCCCCAAACTAAGCAGGGCTTGAATCTTGGGGTCGAAATGAGTAACATTTTTAAAGAAACGATCTTGATCAACACAGTTGGTTATTTGACGTCACAACAAAAATAAGATAAACAAAAATGATCAGTACGCGACACTTTTTAAACTTTGACACGGGTAGCAGTTTTGCAAAAGTGACCAACCAGTTCTGCTAAATTCAAATTTTATGGCGGCTCTGAAATGCGCTACTACCTGCTTAGTACCTCACCCTTCACCCTCGCTGACAGGTGAATTTGTTACTACGCAGTGAATCGCCTCATGTTTCGATTCACCATAAAGTTTAAATCGAGCTGTATCAATCTGTTACTGGAATGATCATCAAAAAAATGAACAACATTACGGATTTGAACGGACTTTTACTTCATAGCACTGTGGTTTGCAATATGAAAAATATAACTCTAAAAAAAAGTTAGGCCGTGGTTCAAATCGATAAGTTACCTCATTTCTGAGAAAAATCTCAGAAGCGGAATTTGATAATACTATAACATTAAAATACAAATGAATATAAGGAAAAATACCGGCAAATCGATCGATTAATTAATCATTGTCATGTGTCAACCAATTAACATTCCGACATAAGAGTTGACAAAAAACATAAAATTCGACCAAAAAAAAAGGTTACAAAACGGACACCGCACTTATGCAAGAACATTCACATACCGCAAACAAGTTTCGAAACATTTTGAACATAATAATATTTGTTTTTACACCGTAATCGTAATAAACATTGCGTGAGGCGTTTAATTTATTAAAGGTGAACCAAAGGTTGTTTCCAATGAAGGAAACAGGTTCAATTGATGGTCGGATACGAAGATTGAAGTTGTTGAAATGTCTTGTGTAAATACGACCTTTGTAGATCTCTTCGGTCTCGGGACATTATTGTTAAGACCTCTCGTATTTACAATACAAGACTCAATTAAAACATGGCCGTTGCCTGTATCTCCACTTGCCCATTTTGATCAGGGCCCTATGAACACTTAACGATTCCTTACTTCGAAACCACGTCAATTCCTTAGCTATTCCCGCCAATCTCGCGTTCATTTCGCGCGGTTTCGTACATTGTGTCGTCTTCTATATATATAAAATTCAAAGTCCTGACTGACTGACTGATATATCAACGCACAGCCTAAACCGCTGGTCCTAGAGACATGAAATTTGGAGGGTATGTTCTTAGTGAAGAGTAGGTATCCACTAAGCAAGGATTTTTCGAAATTCCACCCATAAAAGGGTGAAATGGGGGGCTTTGTTTGTATGGAAAATCTTATTCCTTGAGTTAATAGACTTGAAACTTGGTACCAATACTAATCTAAGTAAATTATGAAGTTTGCCATTTCTAAACTACCTCCTAAAAAGGGATTGGGGGGTTTCAATGTTTGTATGGAAGAATTTTAGCGCGCGGTCCGATTATCTCGAAACTCACTATTTATACCTACGATCGAAAGTAAAAAATAATGTGTATCAGGGTTTTTCGAAAATTACCCCTGACGGGAAGGAAAGGGGGGGGGACAGTCAATTTTAGAGGCGAGGATTTTACTGCATGGCTTGATTAACTCGAAAATTAGTATGAATAATCTTTAAGTCAAGTTATGAATACATCCCAAACGATTTTTTTAAATTCCACCCCTATGGGGGTGAAAAGCGGGGATACAGCTTATATGAAAAATCTTCTTCATTAGGTTAATAAACTTGAAACTTTTCAAGGATACTCACCTAAGTAAGTACTAAAGCTTATCATTACAAGTTTTTCAAAACTACCTACCTACTACAAAGGGAGATATAGGGGTGTTGAAGTTTATGTGGAAGAATTTTAATGCGCGGTCTGATTAACTCGAAACTCAGTATTCATACTTTTGAAAGAAAATAATTAATAATAAGTATGTAAAGTTGGTCAACAATTGACCCCTGATGGGGCAAAAAGAGGTAATTCGATTTATAAGGGGAGGATTTTAACTTGAAACTGTATGTGTTACATTTTCACACCTAAACCACTGAACTTCTGATTTGGCAAAGAGATAGATGGCATCCTGGGGAAGGACATACTTTTTATCCTGGTAGCGTGTTCCCGTGGGATAATTTCCGACATCCACGCGGGCGAAGCCGCGGGCAGAAGCTATAGAAAATAAGGCCCCTGCTTGACGGCAGACTTAATGGAAAATATAGCAATCTCTTTTCATCAGGTCCTCTTTCTCAAGGGATTTTTTTGCGCTGACTTTCATCATCATACGCCATGGGCCACGAACGGGGTTTCTGAAGCCGATTTTAGAGACAAAGTTAATACCAATGTATTATGTGTCTTTAACATTGATAACACTATACGAAGTACCTCCCCTAATCCATCCACTAAGAACTCACTTACTTCTAAAAACTCATCAAAGGATGCTGCTGTCTCTTATTCTGAAATAAACTATTATTCTGTCTTTATAATCACGGACAAATTGCCAAACGTAAGTGGTAGTGAGCAGGACACATTGCTCACAGAACAGATGGCCGATGCGGCCGAAAGGTTCTGGAGTGGCGACCGCGTATCGGAAGACGTAGCGTTGGTGGGCCTCCCGCAAGGTGGACCAATGACTTTGCGAAGGCCGCAGGAATCTGCTGGATGCGGAAAGCACAGAACCAGTCGAAATGGCGGTGCTTGAGGATGGCTTATGACCAGCAGTGGACGTATTTCGGCTGAAATGATGATGATGACCGCACGGATGGAGGAGGAGGGATAATCACATTTCACTATGCACTTATGTCACATGCCTACAACCAATTTGAAAGTTATTAAAATCGTATAGTTCATTCAAAAGAAAATAAACATTTGCGTAATGTATTGCATAACTTAGATTTCCTTAACTGCAGTTATGACATATTATTTACCAAGAAACTGGTTCAATTTAACTCTCACAATATTTTAAAATTCTTATTTATGTAAAAAGATTCCAATACCCACCCATGTTGTGTAATATTTGTTTTACTAAGATCAATGATTATATGAACGACTAACTTCTGCTCGCGACTTCGTCGGATCGTACGCCCGCGCTTTTAATTCGTTTTCGCTTAGCGTTCTTTCTGACCTTTTTTTTCTTTTTGCTCGGCTTCGAAGGGTCGTTTAGTAACGAATAGCGTTCCTAAAGAATTAAGCTACCAAATAGCTAAAAAATTTTTCAAATCCGACTGCTAGTTTCAGAGATTGGCGCGTTCAAACAAACAAACAATCTCCTCAGATTTATTACTAGTATAGATAGATATATTTCGGCTGGTTCAGGTATATTTTAAAGCTGATCATTATTGAGGTGAAATTCTTTTGCTCGATAATTCTCTACTCTTCAATGTTTTTTGACTTTTTCTAGTTAAGTAATTTAGATATAAAAATAAAGGTAGATAGAAATTTCCATGACAAATTATCCGCTTCTGTCCAATCTGCAACTTCTCTAGCGCACTAACAGATTTTCGACGTGAATTAAAAAAGTTTCAACACTGAGCAGAAAGCAGACATACAACCCCTGTTTTGTAACTAATTAGAACGAGTTCCAAATAAAATAAAGCACACGAAACTGAACCCTATTCTAAAGCAAGACAGACAATTCACTGCCGAGCATAAAAGAGCGCTTCAATTTAGCAGCACTGTAGTCAGTTCCATAGATGACAAGGTCGCTTGGCATGGTCCCGGACATGCATCCTCCTGTAGACATGTTGACGTTACAGACAGTTTACCTATATTGGAAGATGGTTTAAGCGAGGAGGGTGTAGCGGTTTAAGATTTTTTCGATCTGACTACAATGTAAAGTCAATATATCCTAAGATTTCTAATGTCGTCGTAGGTTCCTGGATGATGAAGTCTCACTTCTTAGTTTTGTGAATAAAAAACAATTTGTCTATTTAAACTCATCGTTCTTGTTCGAGTTGTAAGTTCATCTTCTACACGGTTAAGAAAAACATAGTCAAGTTTTAACTTAAACTAGCCGCCCCGCGAACTTCATACCGCCTCAAAATCAATAAATATTGAAATAAATTATCTTCGTTATTATTTTTTTCTTGAATGTTTCCCATAGTTTAATAGTTATTCAGCTATTTGGGACAGAGACAAATCCAACAAATCAATGATTATAAATATCGTTGCAGCCGTTCTTGAGTTATAAATGGTGTAACTAAGCCGACTTTGTTTTAATTTATATAGATACTAGCGGACCCAGCAGACGTCGTCCTGTCCGGAAAAACAGCGCCACCTACCGGGTCCAATTGTGTTTTCATTCCATCCAGGAACCTATTCAAATATACACACAAAATTTCATCCAAATTGGTCCAGCCGTTTAGGAGGAGTTAGGTAACAAACGCACGTACAGAAGAATTATATATATTAAGATAGTATGAAACGGGGTAGCTATAACCAGATATATACTTCTTTGAATGAAAAGAGGTCTTTGGCCTGCTATGACCAATCCTGGCTGAGGTTGGAGTCTCCCAGACTTAATTCAATTCACAGTTCCTAAATTGAGAAAAAATCCTGCCAATACTAATCAATTGATGAATAGTTCTGTAGTTACACTAGCTATTTGACATTTCCTAGCAATTTCTTGTAACTTCAATTTCATTAATTAAATTAGGTTTAAATACCCGGCGAGAGTCGTATAAATAACCCGTCTAGACGAGGAAAAACCTATTGAAATACTTATGTAAACAAAATCTTTTCGAGGTCTCAGACAATAATCAAATTACTTTATGGAACAAGAAATGATTTGTGTGCTCAGAAATCGCTTCGTCTGGGCAAACAGTTCTATCTGGGATGAAAGGGTAACACGAAATGTATGTCGTTTATGTTAGATGTAAAATAAGGGTTTTATTGAAAGGAAATAATTATGATTTTGATTCATATTTTGTTGTTAGGTTTGAATAACGTTTCAGAATTTGCGTATCAGTTTCTGTTGGATCTTACATTTTCTAATAGAGATGTGGATAAAGATGGAAAATTCCTGTATTTATAAAAGAGGGGCTTGTAGCTATGTAACAAAAGCCGCACGGGTCGATTGATCAGGTTAAGCTATGCTTGCCGAGGTTGGCCAGTAGAGTTTCTACATACCAAGACCGTGACCGTGCTTTGGAACGCACGTTAATCCGTTGGTCCCGGCTGTCATTCGTAGGTTTTTTACTGTCATTAGGGGTTGTCAGAGGCTAACAACCAGTCTTACCAAGGGGTATCGTATTACAGAGTAACTGGGTTGTAGAGGTCAGATAGGCAGTCGCTCCATGTAAAATATAGTTGCATCCGGTTGGCCTGGAAGCCAACCCCAACAATGGTGAAATATGACTGATTTTTAATGTATCATACACACCTATTATTACATGTTTATGATCTTGCTGTATGAGTCGCAATAAATACTTTTTCTTTCTTTATTACCCATATTTACAAAATAAATGTCTATTCTATTCAAGTCGTCGGTTCTATGGAAGCCGACCCCAACGTAGTTGGGAAAAAGCAAGTCAGATGATGATGATGATGATTATTAACTCCTAAATTCTCTCAATTCCAGAGCGCAGACGCCTGCAACACCTGTCAAATGTGCGGTGGGTTCCGCCTCCTTCCGTGCAGAATCTGCAAAGGATCCAAGAAGAGCCTTCACAGGAACCACTTCACAGCGGAATTTGTGGCCCTCAAGTGCATGAATTGTGATGAAGTGGGCCTCGTGAGGTGCGAAGCATGCTGCTAAGGGTGGGCATGGACAAAGAAGAGTATGGACAAAAAATTGTATGGACAGAATAGAGCAAATGGATTTTTTTGGATACAAGTGTTACAAATAAATACAGAATTATTGATGTATAACGAGAATTTAGAAAAGAAATTAATTAGAATAAATAATATTATTACGTATTTTATTAGTAGTACGTATGGAAAATAGATTGCTATATTTTTAACTTTTTGATATAAAATTGTCTACCTTTGTGAATTAAATTCTAGACCTTAGGTGCAAGCGCTGTCTAAACTCTAAACACTTGTGAAACTGTTCATGCTTGTTATTATTAATATAAAAAATATGGTGTTAGAGAGCAAAACTATCATTTATCTATATCGCTTTTAAAATTAAATTTTAGCTTAATAAATAAATCACAATAATCAGGAAAGTAAGAAAATTACTATTTACATCAACGTTGTTGTCGGAGATTAATAAATTCAATCATTTTAATAATTTAATGCAAATAGAACACTGCTTATTATTATATAAATTAATAGCATATAATAAGGCATTATAAGGAGACGAGCAAAAAAAGTGATTTCTGAACACTTTTTTATCCATTGTACTTACCTTGCTCGATCCTCCAAAGGGCATTTCTTTTTATTATTCTTAACCTTAGCGTATAATCTAAAAAAATAAAGTTTGCTAACATTGTAAATGGTTGACCAGTTTTTACTTAATTTCTTTTTGTATATAGCGAAATAAGTCAACCTTTGTTAGTAAATATAATAATTATATTCATAAATGTATCTTCACGATTTCATCCTGCGAGAGTAATTTAGGGCTTAGAAATTCAAAGTTTTGCTACATAACTTTATACCTACGTGTAACATAGCAGCTTTACTGCACAATACCTTAATATAAATATATTTAATATAAAATATCTGGGCTTTATTATATTATAACACTACTGGACACCAGAAATAACTTGTAATAAATATCTGAATAAAAATCAATTTGGACATAACTTGCATAAAAGACACCGAGAATGTATGTAGAGTACCTCGATTCAAAGAATTATATATATTATACCTTTGTAAGAAGGAAGCCTTGCGGAATATTTCTACAAATTTCAATGAAAAATGGTTGAAAGAACCAGTTGAATAGAAACGTTTTCTCTAAAAGAATCTAAGTTGTACTTTTGAAATGAAGAAAGATTGTTTCTTTTTTTAATTTGAGTTTCTGTTTTGTCCAGCAGTGCAATTTCAACAACCAGATACTGTCGCAAAGTTTGTGTTTTTATTAAGATTTATTAACATAACTAGCTTCTGCCCGCGGCTTCGCCCGCGTGGATGTCGGAAATTATCCCACGGGAACGTGCTAACAGGATAAAATGTATGTGCACCAGGATGCCATCTATCTCGCGGGCCCTTTGTGGCTAATTACAATAGAAAACCAATTGTGTCTCATTAATGGTGATTAAGAGGGTACCTATATGATATCTTTACCTAAGTACCTACCTAATTAAAAAAATAAATAAACTCAATAACAGAAAATAAAATACCTACCTACCTAAATAAACCTATTTATGACGATAACTAATCTAAACTCAATCATCATCTGCCTAGCCTTTTCCCAACTATGTTCAGGGCCGGCTTCCAGTCTAACCGGATGCAGCTGAATACCAGTATTTTACATGGAGCGACTGCCTATCTGACCTCCACAACCCAGTTATTGGGTAATACGATACCCTTGGTACGACTGGTTGTCAGACTTTCGGGCTTCTGACCGGGTAGTCAGAAGCCCGAAAGTCTGACAACCAGTCGTACCGACTGTCAAAGATCCACGAATGACAGCCGGGACCAACGGCTTAACGTGCTTTCCGAGGCACGGAGGTGTCTCGGTATGTAAAGATGGTCACCCATCCACAGACCGACCGCGGCAAGCGTAGCTTAACCTGACCGATCGACCTGTGCGGCTGTTATTATTTAGCCACGGGCCCCTCAATCTAAACTCAACAAATAAGCAAAATCTCTAAAAACTAATATCTATACGAATGACTATCCTACCTAACAGTATTATAAAATAACCTACGGTCACTACGTACACTATCAAATATACTACCTATACTTTAAAATTAAAATCTATACCTACGACTTATATAAAAATAAACCTAAATAACTCTAAAAAGTAAAAGGAATAAAAATGAACTCCACTGCGTGTGACCTAACCTACGACAAACTTATTATTTGCGGTTGGTACAGTAATCGGATCTAGGGATCGAACCGCAAAATTAAGTTTGTTTTTTATTGTATATACTTTTCCGGGATAAAAAGTACCCAGTGTGGTGCCCAGGATATTAAAGAATAATTATACCAAGTTTCATCGTAATCGAATCGGTAGTTTTTGCGTGATGCCTGAACAAACAGACAGACAGACAGACAGACAGACAGACAGACAGACAGACAGACAGACCGACAGACAGACAAAAATTTTTTTAATCACATTTTTGGGTTCGGTGTCGGTCTAGTAACACCCCCTGCCATTTATTTTTTTGATATTTTCAATGTACAGAATTTTCACTTCTACAGATTTATTATAAGTATAGATTGCTTTTTTTTTTACTCAGTGAAAACTAGTTTTTTTTTTCATTTATCGAATTAGCAAGTTCAAGTCGTGAATGTTTAGCTAGACTAAAGACTATGTACTAAAAATCTAGATTTGTATGAGAAAGTGAAGCTGCAGCTACAAGTCCTACTTACTCCCAATGCAACAAAGCGTGAAGAAATAGTACATAAGCTCAACCTGAAAAAATAATTTAGGAAATATAAGGTTAGATACAGATAAATAATAATATGCCATAAATTTGCTGCAATATTTTATTCTTTTTATACAAATGTTTATAGATATTTTTGTTAATTCTAGTGTAACATAACCTTATGCATGTAATAACGTCATTTTAACAAATGAAGCATGAAATTTTAAATTGTATTTATTTTTTAAATGTGGATAATATAGTTTTAAGTAAGTCAAGGAGATTTAAGATTCTCAATGTTTTGGGAATAAAATTTTGCATGTTTACATTTGTTGTTTCATTGCCTTTATCGTGAACGGCACCCATCACGGCCAAGCTTCTATAAGTTTATAATTTAGTTCTAATAATAATTGCGTAACATACTTTCAATCAGAATCTGAATCATTTTAAACGATATTGCTAATAATTATTCCATGTTCGAAAAAGTCTGATCAAAAACGTAAATAACGCAATGAATGTTGTAGAACTGCCAAAATGAAAGCCAATGCTACTGTTAAAGTTGTCAAAAAATAAAAGGTCCGTTTTGACATTTGAGAATGAGTTCTTGACACTTGTCAGTTTCATACAAACGAATACGTGTTTTGCGAATTTGATCTTTATTAACTACCTACTAGAACTGTCGTCGTCAAAACGGGCCTTTTGTTTTTTGACAACTTTAGTGTGTTATGCAATAATCCCGCTGGTGTATAATTGCAAAATATACATATGATGTAAGTACAAAATATGTCTACGTAAGCGCATCGTAACTACACTTGATCTACTTGAAACTAAAGGACGAAACACATTTTTCTAAACGCACAATTTTGAGCCACGATTATCTTACCACTGTAAAATAACTTAAATTTACTAATTTTAGATGACTTCCTTACATGATCAGATTATAATGTTCCCACTGTTGGGCCATAGGCCTCCTCTCAGTTAGAGGGAGTGCGCCATAATCCACCACGCGGGCCCAGTGCGGGTTGCTAGATATCACAAGTCTTAAAATTTTTGGTCCTAGGTCATGCCGGTTTCCTCACGATGTTTTTCTTCACCGTTTTGAGAGCAGTGGTCATGAAATAATTTACACAAATTAAAGGGCTTGTCAGACTGATGTTCTTAGGAATGATTAATTAATTTAATTAGGGAAATAAGGTCAACATCAAAGGAAATTGAAGCAACGGGGGAGACATTTACCCACGATAATAGAAAACAAGTTAACAACAAAATATTTACGTTTTATTTAGAAAGAAATTGAGCTTTGCTATCATTAATATTTACTTTAACACTGAAACGAAGTAAATTATTCACACTCCTAAGACCTACAAATCACAAAACTCAATTAGTGCTTTCTGTCTCTGTAATTTTCAAACGATTAATAAAAAAAATCCGCAACGAGCACCTATCGACAGTGAACAAAAAAAAGTTGTGGGCATAGCTCACAGAATAAGCAAGCTGAAGTGGCAATGGCCCAACCATATCAGCCGTAGAACCGATGACCGTTGGGGTAGACGTGTTCTTGAGTGGAGACCGCGAATAGGTAAACGTAAGGTGGGACGCCCTCAGGCTAGGTGGAGCGACGATCTTCGCAGGATGGCTGGTAACAGCTGGATGGGAGTTGCCGAAAATGGAGTTGAGTGGCGTGCAATAGAAGAAGTCTATGTCCAGCAGTGGACTGCTATAGGCTGATGAAAATGAAATGAAATAGAACGATGACATAAAAAAATAATTTTCTCTTCATCGTAGATATTGAACATTCATATAATCCTACCTAGCCTTATACGTACGCATGAGCATTTTATAAGCACACCACATTTCCCATGATTTAATGCTCCTTATATTTTTTCCTGATCAAAGATTATTAAACTAATAACAGAACATTATCAGTGATCATCAAATCCCTATAATTATCACGTATTGAATTCTCTTTGAATTGGTATTTGATTAGTAAGTAGGTCGATTTTCTTTAAGGACAATTCACACAAAATATGCACATACAGTGCTTTTACAGTTTTTTCACCTTTGACAGTTGCAACCCAACAGCTACCTTATAGTAACGAAAATAAAGATCACTGTGATTTTGTCAGACTCGTCAGAGGCAGCAACCACACAGCAACCTTTTTTTTCCTTTTTAGCAAACGTGCCGATGTTGACTGTTCTGCAATCACATGTGTTTTTTTTTTGGTTATATAAATATGTCGGAGTTATTCGTTTGACTATTCGGAACGCCAGCGCCATCTCGCGCACTAGTTGCCACCTGCATATACCCGAGTGACTGGGAATCTACGCCATATCAATGTTTAAATATCGTTGTATGTGTGTTGTAATAAAAATCGTTGTTAGAGCAAGTGAAGAAATACATTTTGCATAATCTATAATGATTTGAGTATTATTTTTTATTTTAATTGTTTTTGTCCTAAAGCCTGAATGCTACTGCGATAAACTGAAAAAAAATCCAAATTTTAAATTTTATAGGTTTCAATTGCTGTTTTAAATTTTATGGGTTTCAATTGTTTCAAATGCTTCTAAAATGCCAAAACATTCCCCTGTAAATACCAAACCAAGGGAAGGGACATTCTGGAATTCCGAAAGTATGTTGCAATTCCTGTTGGAGGTAATTTATATGGATATGTGTAGAATAAATTTCAACCCCTCCAGTACCTCTCAATCAAAGTCACCTTTTACGTCGTCAGAACTCTTTGAAATACCAAACAGCAACCGATTATGACAGTGATGCAAAATCAAAGGTGAGATAACTGCGAAGGACCTGTATACTTAAGACTTTTAATCTAATTTAGTAATTTGACAGGAGGATGAATACCAATTTCTGACAAAAAAAGGTAGTGAGATGAAAATATGATTATTAAATGTGATAACCTAAACTTCAAAACCCATTATATTGGATATAACACTTTAACCATGAGTGGCGACCGGTTTCAAGTGTTTGAAAACTCAGCGAACCGAAAATAATGTTACGTTTGACCGAGAAGTGTTAAAAATTTGTTACATGGGACCAAACAAACGATGGATGGACTGTGTGAATGATGATATGGTTAAAAAGGGGGTGACTACCGAGATGACGACTAATGGAGTAGTATGGAAGAAGTATAATTATGTGATGGTGATGATCGCATGGTGCGTCGACCCCAAAACAAAAATGGGATAGGGGCAGGAGAATGATGATGGGACTTCTATGTTCTATGTTACAGGTTTGGTTACCGCACTTAGTCCTTCAAGTGGACCATTGTGCGTGGATGATGGGACTTAAACATTATTAGCGAAATGAGGGTATACTAGCACCTCTTCCTAACCCTTCGGGAAATACAGACTAAAATTTTCCGGAAACCCAGGAGACAAAAACGTATTTTTTCCTTGGTAAAATCTTAGTAATAGGAAAAATTAAATTCATCAAATATCTGCCATTTACTTCGAAATACATCAGGAGTTGTTTAGAAGCACTGGAAGTGCAGTAAAAAATATTTTTAAGGTAAGAACCAAGGATTTTTCTGTGAAGAAATGTGAGCCGATTTTTTTCTTATAAAGTGAGGCATTTCACAATTACTAGAATGGCTTTTCTGTGAAGAAATGCGAGCCGAATTTTTTCTTATAAAGTGAGGCATTTCACGATTACTAGATCTTTATTGCAGTCTTTATTTTACACAGTACAATAGTTACTACTTCGTGATAAAGACTTGTAGTTATTGTTAAACGATCTTATTGTTTAAACTAAGTAATGTGGGTAGGGTGGCGGCATCTAGGTATGTACATCACCACACCCCAAGCTTACGTCACGCAAAATCCTGCATCGCGCAAGGAAAGATTACCAAGCAACTAGCATAATCAATTGCTGGGCAGTAGCTCACCAGACACAACACCCGTCTGGTCGGAGGACCCTCCCTTCTCTGTGGAGAATGAGTGAACTTCACACCCTGTTCCTCATACCTCCGTAGTAGTAATAAAAACTTGAGAGGTGTCAAGGGACACCCGGATGCAACGAAGTTCCTTTCGATTAATTAGTGAAGGAATTGTAATAAAATTTTATTAAAAAAAAAAAAAAGTGTCGTTCCCACTTTTCGTCTTAATTTTTTCCGTCTAGCCCCCTTTCGCAACGCGCGATAAGGAACTTCGTTCCAAAAACTCCATACATAGCATTTTCCGTACAACGAAGCAAATAGCCTTAAGCAAAGCAGAAACTAATGTATCCGTAGCTAATATGATAATAAATGGCTGTCAAAAATCTTGACATTATGCAGTGTTATTAGTTTAATGAATGATCATAGGATCAAGAAAGTTCATACATGAGAACTAAATAAAGTATGTTTTTATAATGATTACCTATGAATACGGTTAGGGTATAGCCAAATTGATGTTATTTAGGGTTTTATTTATTTATTACTAGCTGACCTGGCAAACGTTGTTTTGCCATATAAATTATTTTTATTGCCTGGCGCCACTTGGTTCGCGTGGTGTCCTACCCCCTACCCTACCCCTACCCTACTCCTACCCTACTCCTACACTACTCCTACCCTACTCCTACCCTACTCCTACCCTACTCCTACACAACTCCTACACAACTCCTACCCTACTCCTACCCTACTTCTACCTTACTCCTAACCTACTCCTGCCCTACTTCTACCCTACTCCTAACCTACTCCTAACCAGAAACCATCCTGGAACCCGTTGAAAAATACACACAAAATTTCATCCAAATCGGTCCAGCCGTTCTCGAGTTTTAGCGAGACAGCAATTGATTTTTCTATTTATAGATGGATCTCCAACGGCAACCAAACAGAGAGCTTAGTCTTGTTTTATAAAGTACTGCAGTGAACTTATCACTTAAAGGTGATAGAACACAGCAATTGCATAGTTTGCCTAATTGATTTATTAGGTAATTAAAGAGATGAAAATAACAATATAATAAAATAAGTTAATAACAATAAAATAAATGTTAGGAGCTTCCTCTCTCTGGAGATTTTTAAATGTTTTTATATTTTTTGATATTCGAAATATAATTTATATGTATTTAATGAAATAAAGGAGATAAAATCAAACAAATTAATAATTATATTTATATGTATAATAACAATTACTTTTATTGTCAGTTCTCCTAATAAAATCTATTAGCAAAACTCTTGATGTTATTTTGGTCAAAAATAACCAAATCAGACTTCACAGCTTTTCTAGGTATACTTGACATTCAAGTCAGGATTTTAAATAAAGAAAGAAAGAAATAAAAGTATTTATTGCAACTCGCACAGGAAAATCATAAAACTAAACACAATTAAAAATAAAAACCCAAATTATATTTAAAAAAAGTACGTAACGAAACCACATTATGTAGGGCGCAAATATGATCACATTTCTGAATTTCGTACAAAGCTCAAGTGGCTTCCTATACGTCTTCGCCGGAATTCTCATATCTTATTTCAGCTCTACAGTATTTGGTTTAATTCTAAGACCCCCCTCTTATCTTAAAGAACGTTTCAAGTTCCTTCATGACACACATAATAGATATCTGAGGTCATCGGAAAATCTGATACTAGAGATGCCGATGCTTTCCACCAGTTTCTTTGACAAATCTTTTAGTGTTCAAGCAGTACGGTTATGGAATGACTTGCCCGTGCGTGCTCAATCTTTGTCCGCTTTCAAAATCATGATAAAAAAGCACTTCCTCTCGCCTTCAACATCATCATTATTATATTATTATTAACTAGCTTCTGCCCGCGGCTTCGCCCGCGTGGATGTCGGAAATTATCCCACGGGAACGTGCTATCCTAATAAAAAGTATGTCCTTCCCTAGGATGCCATCTATCTCTTTGCCAAATCAGAAGTTCAGTGGTTTACGTGTGAAAATGTAACATACAGTTTCAAGTTTAAATCCTCCCCTTAAAAACCGAATTACCCCTTTTTGCCCCGTCAGGGGTCAATTTTCGACTAATTTACATAATTATTATTAATTATTTTCTGTTAAAACTATTAATACTGAGTTTCGAATTAATTGGACCGCGCATTCAATTACTTCCACACAAACTTCAAGACCCCTATATCCCCCTTTGAGGGGTAGTTTTGAAAAACTTATAATAATAAACTTTATTACTTACTTAGGCGAGTATTCTTGCCAAGTTTCAAGTTTATTAACCAAATAAAAACGATTTTTCATATAAACTGTATCTCTGCTTTTTAACCCCACAGGGGTGGAATTAAAAAAAAAAACGTTTGGGATGTATTTATAACTTGACTTAAAGATTATTTATACTAATTTTCGAACTAATCAAGCCATGCAGTAAAATCCTTCCCTGTAAAATTGACTACCCCTTTTCAGCCCGTCACTGGTAATTTTCGAAAAACACTGATTCACATTATTCTTTACTTTCGATCATAGGTATAAATAGTGAGTTTCGAGATAATCGGACCGCGCGCTAAAATTCTTCCATACAAACTTTGAAACACCCCAATCCCTTTTTAGGGGGTAGTTTAGAAAAACATAAAATGGCAAACTTCATAATTTACTTAGATTAGTATTGGTGCTAAGTTTCAAGTTTATTAACTCAAGGAATGAGATTTTCCATGCAAACAAAATACCCCCATTTCACCCTCTTAGGGGTGGAATTTCGAAAAACCCTTTCTTAGTGGATACCTACTCTTCACTAAGAATACACCCTCCAAAGTTCATGTCTCTAGGACCAGCGCTTTAGGCTGTGCGTTGATATATCAGTCAGTCAGTGAGTCAGGACTTTGAATTTCTGCCAGGGTAGCGGGATCGTCCGAAAGGGTTACCGCTGCCCTGGAATATAAAGGGCTAAGGAAGGAACACGGGTGGGCTTTAGTCAGTAAGAGTCTGATGATTTCCCATCCACAAAAAAAAAAGGGTGAAGAGGGTTCATTCTGAATGTTAGCAACGTAGCAAACTAGCTGTAAAAAAATCGTTATTTTAATATCTAAATTTGGTAATATTACTAAATTAAATTATAGTGTTTGAGTAAACTTTTACATAATAACATTATGGTAGGATCGCTCTGTAGAGCCCATGATTAATCAAAACAGCCATTTGTCAGGTATTGGCGACATTACTAACTTTTAGAATGTACCTTCTTAATTACAAGTCCATGACAAGCCGGATTTTTGAGTTGATAAACAAAAATAAGATGAAAGCACCAAACTACCAAGCATGGTGCTGCCTTATTGCAGAATCTACTTGTAAATTTGTATCATGTGTGGTTGAAGCCTAATAACTTAACTAGCTTTAGCTCGCGGCGCCACCCGTCTAAAGTATCCTACACCTATCTGTTTATTCCTCCTGCCTGTACCCTGCCTGTGTGTGTGTGTGTGTGTGTGTTTCCTACCTGTATATTCTATATTCCTGTATGTATGTGTGTTATCACATAATGTGGTCGTATAGTCTTTCCTTGTGTCAAATATCATCCAAATCCGTTCAGCGGATAAAGCGTGAAAACGCAAAAGATTTTCACATTTCCGTGCTAATATTAAAATGCGAAAGTAACTAACAACTTTTGCATTTTTTATATTAGTATGGAAGAATGGATTTGAGTCTAAGTACAAGTATTTATAAGCTGAAAGTTTCTAGAATTCGTTTTCATACATTTGCGGGCGGCCTGGGCGCGCTCGTTCCATCGTAGACCTCATCCATCGCTTTCCATCAGGCGAGTTCGAGGTCAATAACAGCTCCGTAAGCAAAAAAAGTTTTCGAAGCGAAAATGTCTACAAGTTTACGTAATTTTTTCCTTGACTATGAGCCCCATGAGTAAGTTTAATTGCAGTATAAATTTTGCTTACTGTTTTATGTGAACTAATCAAAGCCTTCCATATCATGTGGGGACGACCACAAATGAACTTGGTTCGTCTTTTTCTCTCTTTAATATTGTATAGTACAGTGTGAAGGAAGTTATTTAAACTTGTCGCAAAATAAGTGCCTAAACAACATGTCCCGTAATTAACGCACACCACCAAACACCCCAGTTAGAATATTATGTTTTAATCATAATACATGCACTGAATTTTTACTATTATGTATAAAACATTGTTTATTTATTAAATTGCTTATAGGTACTGATTGTGGGAGAAAATTGTGGTCACATTACAAATCCACGCACTCACATAGTCACATACGTATAAGGGTCCAGCGTAGTAGGGACTTCGTGCATTTAGGTTTGTTTTTATTGTTCAGCGGGATTGCGACTGTAATTTGCGTAGTCTGAATTATTTTTGGGAAAAAAAATTACCCATATTCAAAATGACAAACTGTTAACATTGCCATCACTGTACATTTTGGAAGTGGCACTGTTTACAAAACAAAATGTAAAGTTATTTGACAAAGTCGCTACAGTACGAGATGTTCCCCTTCGTACCCAATATAAAAATAAATTAAGCACTGTGAAATGCAAAACAGCATTAATGAAAAAAGTATTCTTGGTATGGCACCTCGTATCTTTAATAAGATTCCAGATAGTTTTAAGGAAATGACTTATGTAAAATTTAAAAAAAACCTGACTAATTTACTGATAGAAACATGTTATTATACTGTTGACGAATTTCTAAATGACTTAACAATTTGATGTGACTTTTTTAAATTTTGTGATTTTTTATGTACCCACTTATTTTACTTTTTATGACATTTTGTATTTTTTTATAATCTTTCAAACCTAATTTAATTTTATATTACTAATTGTGTTGTAATTAAATTGAGTATGATTGTTATTTTAAACAATCGTTATGTTAAAATATTTGTATGCTGTAATAGCAAAACATGGCGACCTACTTATATAAATATGTAATGCAAGAACCCAATGTACCTATGTTTGACAAATAAAATTCTGATTCTGATTCTGACAAAAATCGATTCAGTAAACGATTCTGAACAAACTACTTTCATAATGTGCATTGATTAGTGACACATTGTATATAATTTACTTTTCAGTGAGATCGCCTCACCAACCGACTATTCCTACCTTATAATGATGCGTCACTTGCTATCAGTGATAAGCTGCTGGCCCCTCAAGATCCTCGACCCGCTTGCCACTGTAGCTTTACAAAGAAGAAGGATCTGGGTATACATCCAGCGGTTTTGTCACATGTTTATATGTTTGATTTGCATTGTTGGCGGGGTCGTATATGTGCTTTTGCACAAGAAAGTGATGACTTTCTTCGAGCTTGGACATTTGTATATTTCTCTTCTTATGAACGCTGTTATTTTTGTAAGTATAATCATACTATTCTACTAATATTATAAATGCGAAAGTTTGTATGCGTGAAGGATTAACAAACATCCATCCATCCGATGGATGTTTGTTAATCCTTCACGCAAAAACTACTAAACGAATTTGGATGAAAGGCACACAAATACTCTATAACAGGATAGAGTATTCTACTCTATAACAGGATAGAGAATTATCCTATGTGTTGATCCAGGATCAACACATAGGATAATTTTTATCCCTGTATTCCCACGGGATCGAAACTTATGCGGGTGAAACCGCGGGGCGCTGCTAGTAGATTATAAGTACCATCAGTCAACGACAAAAATCAACTAATACTGCTACTTGTACACATCCATCATCTAAATTGACAAAAAGATATTCGATACATTGAACTTCATATACATATTTTAATTTAAAGTTGCTCCTCGTGTCTCTCTGTGTGACCGCGCTATGCCTATAAACTACGCAATGGATTTTAATGCGGTTTAGCTCGCTACTTCGATCTCACCTCCATGTAAAACAAATGCATGCTCAGGCTCATGCATCGAGGCATCTTCGGCATGTAATCACCCTGATACACTGACCTATATTATACAAGTACACTGGACAAAATATACTATATGAAATGTCAGTTGTTTTTGTGCCGCGTCTCAGGAAATAAAACTGATACATTGCCACAAATGGCCTTCGTTTTGCCTAAGTAAATCTCTCATGATTTAGATCTAAGTCGTGGAATAAGACTTTTTTTTGTGTATTTTGTGTTTAAAACAAGATATTTAGAACATTTTTATCATGAGAGTGTGCGCATCTTGTTAAACTCGCTATCAAAAACATTAGTTTCACAGACGCTCACGTTGCTGTCAGCGCAAATGGCGAAAATAAAATGTCTTCATTTTGTCATCGATAGTATGAAGTCTAGCATACTTGTTTATTACAAGTCAGTGCCCTAATAATATTTCACATTAATCACATGGATGTGATCTGTGTGTGACTCTAAACTGTTTTACGATACATTTCCCTTATTCCTTACACACATTCATCAAAATATTATTCATTTATATTATTTACCATTACAATAGAAGAAGAATGATTGATGTAAAATGTGACAAATTATAATGGCTAGAAAATACTGAGATGAATGCCAAAAGAGTTATGAAAGAAGAAAATATAAGTACGTTAAACCTTAATAGAGGACTGTTCAAACTAGGTTTAAAGTTGGGCCTGTAGAACTTACTATAAGCTGTTTGATATATAAAGAATAGAAGGGTACTTGGACCCCACTAGACTCCAAAAGTCGATATTGCTTTGTTTTTCAATATGCCAATGTTTCTTATATTGTTTCGCAGTCCAGAATCACTACACTAGGTTATTCTGATGAGTACGTGGTCGTTGCCAGGGAATTTTTGGAAAAAATGCATCTTTTCTTCTACAAAGACCGCTCTGAATATTCTTTGAAGGTAAGATAATTATTTATCATCAATCTCTTTATACGCCACAAGTTACACATTCATACATATCACACAGATTATTTTCTTTTGCATGAGCTGTAATTGTTTTGATGCAACTAGGAAGTCTGTTCAGTTTATCTTAATGCAGTTGGTGGAGTTTTGTACTAGTTCATGCCGTGGTATACAACGCAATAGAAAAGTTACACAAATTCTAACAATTTCTTAATCGAAAACACAACTATCGTGTAGCATTTTGGTTTTAGTATTTGCAACAAACACTATAAGTGTCACCCACAGAATACGCATAAAGTCTTAAAACTATGTGACGGATAAGGTTTACGTGGTGGAGATGAAATAAGACCACGTAAGGTATCAAAATGAAAAAGTATATTACATCAAAAATAAAGAAAGAGGGTAGTTAGGTCTATGGTCACAAAAATTCTTTAATTCCCTTGGGAGTAGCGCAGTACTCTCCTGGCACAACAACAACTGACCGCAGCGGGCGTGACACGTCGCAAACTCAAACTCAAAACTCAAACTCAAATCATTTATTTCAATTAAACCATTTCAGGTACTTTTGAATTGTCAAAATTAAATAGTCGGTCAGTTAGTCAGAAAGTTGAAGTTAGTTGCCCATTCCAAAACGTAGATCTCTGTGGAGAAGAACGGGTAAGAAACTCCACGGTAGTGCAGACACTAGAAGTAGTGACCGTCGGCGGATGGTTTCGCTAGACCCGTAGTGAGCTCGATGCGGCAACGCGGGTATAATATGTGCCCGGCACAGAGTACAATGATGCCCGAATTTGCCGGAAGGTGGTAGCCCGGAACTCAGCGTTCCGGGATTTCCAGATTGAACTTCGTACATAGGTAGTAAGCAACGTTTGCAATTTCGTTTTATAAAAGTAAATAAATGTAATGCTTAAAAGCAGCCTCATATAACGCACAAATTGTTATTACATTGTTATTTATTTAAAGAAAATAAATTTAAAAAACCCCCGACTACGTGAAACCCTATAAAAAGAAAAAAATAACCTTGAAATTATGACCCTACCCTATTGTCTCGTCGGGGGACCGCTCTAATTATTAACCTAACGTTCTGTTAAAGTTTAAAATAGTAGCGGTCCCCCGACAGGACAATATTTAATCAAAAAATTTGATACGTACTTACGTAGGGTCATAATTTCAAGGTTATTTTTTTCTTACTCCTTATTATTTCATTTCTTTTATTTTCTTGCGTTTTAAGATTCAGGTAATTTGGTGTTTAATCAGGTTTTTTGTAATTAGCCATTTTGTGGTGGTGGCCATCTTGGATTCGAAATTTATCATAGTGTATAGTATTATTATAGTTTCATTTGATACCCATATTGATGGAGTAGTGAAAAAATATGTAATCCGCCATTTTGTGGCGGCGGCCATCTTGGACTGATTTTCATCAAACATAGCTAAAAACACTCCCGACAAATTCATCTTTCAAACAAAAAAAACAAAATCGAAATCGGTTCATCCGTTCGGGAGCTACGATGCCACAGACAGACATACACACACACACACAGACACGTCAAACTTATAACACCCCGTCGTTTTGTGTCGGGGGTTAAAAACAGCATAATTATTCAACTTTAATATCGTTCGAATTTACGTTGTTTATGATTACTTTACGTGTTCATGTAAGGCCCACAGGGTGCGCTGGATGAACATTTATAGTGCCCATACATGGTCAGTTCAGTTCTTCCTTCGAAGCAGTTCACTTCCACTAACCACACTGAAACAAAATTTCGTAACGTGGGGTTTGGAAGAATTTAGACAGTAGTTATTGTCATTACTGTCCGTCTTTATGTTTCAGATTCATAAGCAAGTTCATCGGATCTGCCACATATTCACATTATGGCTCGTTTGTCAAATGCTGGCTGGCCTTTTTCTTTTCAACGCAACTCCCATGTTCAATAATTACTCAGCCGGGAACTACGCTAGGGGTGGATTGAAGGGAAACACCACATATGACCACGCTCTATATTTCTCTAACCCTTTCCCCACGTCGACCGATTTGAAATGGTATATTGCTTATAACATTTACAATTGGTAAGTTAATTAAAAAATATTACACGACAAAGCCCAACCCGTTCCTTTCAAATGCTCCGACCAGCCAGCTAGTAGATTTGATACATAATTTATGCTAGATTTTTTTTAATTTAGAAGGGGCTCATGGCGAAATAATAATTGCCGCACGGGTCGATTGAAGGATTCGTGGGGTCTCAATTTTTCTTTTTTTTTGGGGATGCCGAAAAGAAAGAAAAATTTTAAGATCTACGTATGACAGCCGGGACTACGTTGGTCCTTTGGTTGGCTAAGGCAGACAGATTGAAATATAGCCATTTGTTTTTATTTCAGGTTCATGTCATACTTGTGTGCGACGTGGTTCTGCATGCACGATTGCTTTTTGTCCCTCATGGTATTCCACATCTGGGGGCATTTTAAGATTTTGCTTTACAATCTCGACAACTTCCTGAGACCCTCATCTAAGACAAGCTTCATATTAGAAGACAGCCTTGCAACTGTTACTTATGAAATGTTTTCTCCCAATGAGCTGAAAAATGTTAATATTCAACTAAATGAATTGATTGAATATCATCGAAGCATTGTTAAGTAAGTTAAGATTTTTTTGACATCCTACTAATATTATAAATGTGAAAGTTTGTATGGATGGATGTTTGTTACTCTTTCACGCAAAAACTACTGACCGGATTTGCATGAAATTTGGCGAACAGATAGTTTATAACCAGGATTAACACATAGGATACTTTTTATCCCAATATTCCCACGGGGTCGAAACTTATGCGGGTGAAACTGCGAGGCGCAGCACATACATAACTTCACACCTGCACTCCTCATTGAGTTACGCAGAGATGAACATATCATACAGTACACCCACATTTCACCAGTTATGTTTAAGCCCGACGTAATAGAGGCCGATGTGATTGCCATGATCACCATCATCTCCCTGCCCTTATCCCATGTTACTTGTGGTCGGCACAACATGTTTTCTTCTTCCATTCTCCCCTGTCAACCGTCACGCTATCATTCACTCCCTTCTCTTTCATATCATTCCTCACACAATCCATCCATCTTTTCTTCGGCCATGTGATTGCCATCAACCGTGCACATACCATTCCGGGCTGGTACTGAGAAATTCCTGAAACAAAAACAATAACACGTTTCCCGACCTAGGAATTGAACCCAGGACCTCATTATCATGCTCAACACTACCGCTTGCGACTACTAGAGAAAGGCGGCGGTCAAGGCAGATTTTTTTTTATTTCCATGTAATACCTACTAACCAAATAGTTGACATACCACATAATTGATAATTATAATTTTAATTGATTATTATAATTTTGCAAGCTTAATTGCTAATAAGCTGGAAATATTAGCTGTAGAAAGGATGACCGTTGATGCAAACTTATTAAGTGACAACCTTAAAGCGGAAAATCTAGGGTTGGCTAATTTTTTAAGCTTGGTGGAGTGATGATCTTTGAAGAATAGCATCTTATAAGGCAACAGCTGAATGAGAGCAGCCAAGGATCAATTTTGAACAACATGCAATTAGAGAGGTCTATATCCAGCAAAGAACTGCTAAAGGCTGTTAATGATGATGATGGTAGGTACTCTCTCCAACCGTTCATAGACTCCCATAAACCTCAATATCTAAGGGAGATGGTTACGTAGATCACATCCATCTATAAGTCTATTTACAATAGCATTAGAAAGAAGTTAAAAAAGGTTATTTTTAATGCACACTTTGTAACAAAAATACAATAAACATTGTTACATTATGATAGACGCCGAATTTATTATGATCTATTTTTACAGCAGCTGTCACACTTAATTGTAACCATTTTAACTATTTATCTTATGAAATTATGTACCTTTCATTTATTTATATTGTATAACTCCAATTTTAAATTACAGTGTCAATGCTAAAAACCTAAAAGAAGCAGGGATGAACAATACTTGGAACGTTATTCGTTTCACTATAATTCTACCGAATTTTATTTTAATTAAGGTGGATGCGCTGCAGTAGCCCGCGAAATCAGACGAATTCGGAGCAATTCTAATTAAAAGGGATGTATTGATGATTTTTAAGGTTAAAATTGTATTATTGGCTACATATTTCTTATTGTTGCGCATCATATTATTTTTATTAAGATACAACCTTACACTGACCTGCAAATTGCAAAAAACGCAAGAAAATTAGAATTTAAGCATCTCCCTTAAAATTGTTTTATCATAACTTTAAAATAAAATGTTTTGTATTCCTGCTTCTACGAGCCTCTTTTTTCTAATGCTATTATAAATGGAGTATAGGTCATGTTCCACAGTTGATAAAACACCAAAATAAAACACGTCAATGTCGCTTGGCTGTAGAAATAGGTCCTATGCTAGAATTTACTTTGGCAAACTACTAGTAAATAACATAAATAACAGGTCATGTTTGTGTGTAGTTTTACAGACAAAATTTCCGATGTGTTCGGGCCAATGTTATTCGCATATTACGGGTTCCATCAAGCAAGTGGATGCTTACTACTCCTGGAGTGCTCACAAATGGTCAGTATCTAGTATCTCGTGACTTTATACTTGACTACGGCGAAACTTAAAACTTAAAATATTAAGATAAAGTTTTTGTATAGGTAGTCATTTTCTCAACGTAGAATTTCTAGAAGAAAATGGTATCGAATGCGGCGTTAAGGTCGATGTTCTGGACTTGGACAACAGTCATTTTAGATTTTATTTAATTTAGTTGTGGTTTCACTCAAGGCCGGCCACGAATAATATTAGTAACAGATCTCAAAAAATATATCTTAGATATTATAATCCAGAATTTTTTTGATTTCAAAGAACCTACAATTACTTTGTACAGTCACCCTCAAAAAGATATATACAGGTTGACTTGTAATTTGCAACAATTAAGCACTCCATTAAGCCTAAATAAAAGTTCATAGGATTAAAAGAACCCCAATAGTTTATGTATTTTTGATTTCTCAGAATTCGTCACTAAATGTCACTTTTCTCTAAACTCTCACATTTAATGACTTTAATTGCATTGGGTAGCTAATAATTTAACAAACTTTGTGATATAGTCAAATTGCCTAAAACATGAAACAGTTTAAAGATAAAGAAAGAAGTTTATTAACCATTTACGTTAACAAGAATGTTAACAGCAATTATCTCAAAATTTATCTACGAGTATTGCATTAAGCGTACAAATTACGGGGAAGACATATTTATCGGGGTACAAAAGTTAAAAAATATATTAAGACGTACCGATGAAACGATAATTCTGGCAAAAGTCGGATTTGCACGAAATGTCTTTCTTGCAAATGTCCCGCTACCGATGTGCATCTGTCTGAGGCTAACAATGTACAGACGCCAGCAGGTCAAGTTACCCGAAACTGTCAAATTTTCCCAATCAACCTTGAACCTTAGTGCTTTAACGATAAAGTTGAAAATCTACTAAAGAAATTTGACAGATTGTAGTAGCTTGATGTGCTGGCGTCTGTACGTTGAATTTTCGCATACGGCATTATTTATTTTTAATAGCGACTAGAAAAATTTTATTTTAATTTTGTTTAACGTTCAAAAGTGCCTTTTATGTGCCTATTTGAAATAAATATTTTTTTTCTATCTATAATATGTATGTATTTACAAAAAAAAATGTATATAAGTAGTTTATCAGCCATCTTGTTACCATAACACAAGCATAAGGTTGCTTAGCTTGGGACTAGATGGCGCTGTGTGAAATGTCCAGGGATATTATTATTATTAAATGATTTGACTTTGACTTTAATTTAAAGTTTATTTGGCACTTGAAACCAATTAATACATAACTTCTTTTTGTTTCAGACAACTATAGCTCTGACACGCTACCTACCCCTAACAGTTATCCTTTTTCAACAACTTATACAGCTGTCGATCATCTTCGAACTTATTGGCAGTATTGTAAGGAAAATGTTCATTATAAATCTATTTATTACAACGTATTCTAGTATCATCAAGAACAGTGGTGGCCGACCGCGACTTACGAGTTGTAGGTCGTAGGTTCGAACCGTTCGGTTTGTGTAAATTATTTCATCACCACTGCTCTTAAAATTAAAATTTGAATTTAATTTGAATTTGAATTTAAAACAGTGAAGGAAAACATCGTGAGGAAACCGGCATGCCCTAGAACCAAAAATTCGAAAACATGTGACATCTACCAACCCGCACTGGGCCCGGGTGTTGGATTATGGCCTACTCCCTCTCACCGAGAGGAGGCCTGTGTCCCAGCAGTGGTAACATTATAGCCTGTATTATGCAAGTGTCATCGTTTACAAACGTCACATCGGTATTCGTCAAACGGGAACAAATCCAGACTTCGGCCTGCTAGTCTAAGAATTTCTTAATATAAAACCTAAAAACCACTTTGTCGGACCCGAATCCACAGAACTTTGACAAAGGGACAATCGATCAGCGATAACGATGATGCAAAAGTTATAAACGTTTCGTATTGACATATGTTACGGAAAAGTGTATGTCAATCCTTTTGAAAGTCGTTGCAGAAATTTTAAACGTTTTGAGAGCAATTGCCACCCTTTTGTCTAGGCCCGCTATCTCGACTAGACTAAACCAGTCAGAAATGTATCATCGTTGAAAGATATGGCTAGGATGTAAGAGATAAAGAGGAATTCAAGAATGATATAACCAATTTGTGTAGCCGTCTCTACTAAATGAAATACCGTAGTTTCTGATATTATTTATTTAATATCTCCTTTATTTCAATGTAAATTATATTATTATATTATATAAATTATATTATTATAGTATATACATTTTATTATTATATTATATAAATTATATGATTAAATATTAGAATATAAAAAGTATAAAACACATTATTTTACATTTAAAAATATAAAAAAATAGTAGTGGTCAGGGCTCCAGAGAGAGGAACCTACTGTTTTATTTCAGAGCAAGTTGCTGATGGATTATTCTAGCTACAAGGTTGTGTGTATGCAAATACTCTCCGTTAGCTAGACGAGAACACCAATTTCACCAGAACACACAATATTTATTATTATTACAATTTTTTTTTATTATTATTATTTTACCATTATGTGCAAGTATAAACAGACCAGAAAAATAGGTACAAAAGTGATGCTTAATTCATAAGAAATCTCTTCCAGCAAACCTGCGATAGGACAATAGATAGAGAGATCAGCGTGTGAAAGAGTAAAGGAGACAAAAAGAAACATAAAAAAACTTAATAAAACGAAAAAAAAATATTATGAGAATACACATTCAAATAAACATACATTTTATTATTTGCAGAGTGACAGGTTAAAGAACGCAGTCTATGGTGTGCCTTGGGAGAGTATGGACACGAAGAACAGGCGAACAGTGGCCTTCTTCCTCATGAATGTACAGGATCCTGTACACGTAAAGGCCTTAGGACTTGCTGATGTTGGTGTTACTTCTATGACTGCGGTAATGTTCTTATAAAATTTTATTGAAAGCTTCTCGCGTCCCGCTGATTCCTGTGACCTTCACCAGGTCATCTATCGTCGCGATGGCGCTTGAAGGACACCTATTATTTAATGTAATGTACGACTAAATGATGATGGTTTAACAAATACATAACTCATGCCCAGAATAGTATACCCACATTTGGCAAGTCATGTTTATCATATGTAAAAGGGCGCCACCAAGCTTTTGCTTTCAAAGGGGACCACAAATCCAGCCTATGGGCTAGAATTTAGCGATCAGGTTCAGAATGTCCCTTTCCCGTCCCCTTCCCATAATGTCCCTTTCCCAGAGTGTCCCTTTCCCAGAGTGTCCCTTTCCCAAAATGCCCTTTCCCAAAATGTCTCTTTCCCAAAATGTCCCTTTTCCGAAATGTCCCTTTCCCGAAATGTCCCTTTCTCAAAAGGTCCCCTTTCCTACGACAGCTGCGCGTTAAACTGGGAATATTTAAATAACATAAGCCAAGTAATCGATTAACTTTTAATCACATATAAACTTTGTTTTAATAAAAATAATAATACCTTATTGACAAAGAAAATTACCCGACCTGCACCCTAGCATAACACACAATCAATCGGAATCGGTTTCATTTTGACAGTTCAACAACATTCATTGCGTTATTTACGTGTTGAGCAGACAATTTTTTCGAACATATGAAGCAATGGATTAGCAATTTGCTTGAAAATGATTCAGATTACGATTGATCGTGTGTTACGCAATCAGGGTGCTGCACCCTAATTGCGTAACACAATATCAATCTCAATCTGAAAGATTTTGAAAGACATTACTAATCCATTGCTTCATATGTTCGAAAAATGTGTCTGCTCAGCAATGTAATTAACGCAATGAATGTTGTTGAACTGTCAAAATAAAACTCTTTGCTACTGGTAGTGTATTATGCAACTACCCCGCCAGGGTTGGACCCCCTGCAAACACTATACTAACAAGACAGCAGTTCGTGATGGAATATTGTAGAGAAATTGTATTTCTTTTCTTTTCAGATCTTGAAAACTTCGATATCTTATTTCACCTTTCTGAACAGCATATGAATGCTGTGCGGCACTTTATATTTCATCATTTTTGGTATGTAAATGCAACTCTTTTGTCTTTTAATTAACAATGTTCACGATTAATTTATTCATAAAATATGTTTACTATTTTTTGTTTTAAATAAAATGTAATTTTTGGAAGCCTGCAAATAAATGAAACATGTGTTTTATTTGATTAAAAAACTAGCGGACCTGGCAGACGTCATCCTGCCCGGAAAAGCAGCGCCACCTACCGGGTTCAATTGTGTTATCAAACCATCCAGGAACCCATTGAAATATACACACAAAATTTCGTCCAAATTGGTCCAGCCGTTTAGGAGGAGTTAGATGACACACACCGTACAGAAGAATTATATAAATTAAGATAAAAAAATATTCAGAATGTGAAAGTTCAAGCAGCTCAATCCCAAGCCTTTTGAAAGGCTTTCATAAGTTTATTATAAAAGCGTATACATTGACATTTGAACGAGCCACCTATTTTCTTGAGCCTTGTGTAGGTACAACTTTGTGTTCCTGTTAGAAATTGAGGGGTTTATTTATACACGTTGCTTAGAGTTAAGAGACGTTAAAACGTCAAAAATGTATGGTTAAACAGTCGTAGTACTTAATTTTAAGCAACAGTTATAAATAAAAGGGTGAGAGAGTGTCAAGGACTTAATTTATAAATACCCTTTTTACAAAATAACACTAAAATATATAAATATATAACGGGGATTCGTTACCAGGGGGTTGAGCTCAATATAACCTAACTGTCAGCGTCTACCATCGTTCAAAAACTAATTCGGTCATGGGTTCGGTATTGCCATTATTCCACACTAACCATCCCGAAGTTATTACTTGACGTTCCTAAACGAACGACTAACTGTCATTCGGCTTAGTTCCTTTAGAGGAAGATAGATGGCGTTAATTTAAATTGAGGTTGGATACTCGATGTGTGTGTTGACGCTTCGACACATATTTTAAACAAGTATTTAATAAAAAAAATAAAGCAAAAAGGCAGGCGCTCATTGGGCATCAAAAAATTCGTCCGCATCATTTATAAATTCATCAACTGTTTAATGAATTTATTAATTAAGTCCAGTCTCTTTTCTGCAAAAAAAAGGTAGTCTGAATGTCGGTCGCATTTCTCCACAACAGAATATCGTACGACATTACACTATGAAAATAGCTAACTAAAGTATACTAAACGGGCTGTCTCTCACTCTCCTGCACTTATCCCAATTTATTTGGAGTCGGTGCAACATGTCTTTTTCTTCCATACTTCTCTATTAGTCGTCATCTCGGTAGTCACCCCCTTTCTAATCATATCAACATTCACACAGTCCATCCATCGTTTCTTTGGTCTTCCCCTACTCTTATAGCCATCGTCATTCATACTCAAAACTCTCCTCACGACATTTTCTTCATTTCTACGAATACAAGTACCATGACAACCGTTTTCCACGTAACTTTATAGCTATCGGTATCCATGTCTCTGTGTCAGTTAAATTAAGATTCACTAAAACTTGCAAGTAGTGATGCCGAACGATGGGGTGCCGCGCCGTGAGCACAGGCTCGTGTTACAAGGATCGGTCATGCGCAAAAAGATCCTTCGGTTTAAAGACATTTATTTTCTCAAAGAACTTTAGAGGTATGAGGAACAGGGTGTAAAGTTCACTCAACCTCCATAAAAAAGGGAGGATCCTTCGACCAGACGGGTGTTGTGTCTGGCGGGCAATTGCCCAACGATTGATGTTGGGAAATTGTATCTACGCTAAGTGCGAGGTAAACTCTGCTTGCGAGATGCAGGATTTGCGTGACGTCAGTATGACGCGTTGTTCGCATGTGGCGTTGTAGATACCGCTACAGAACATACAGTTCACTTATAGAGAAACTTAACTAAATTAACAACATGTTGTAGATTACATTACGACGTCGAGCCATCCAATAAACAGCTCCATATTAATATTATCTTTTGTAAAAAATAAATAAAAAAGTAATTATGTTGTTAGGTAAGAAACTAAAATACAAAGCAACTCACGCTAAACTTATGTCTAATAAAAGATCCTTGCACAACTTTAAATCATAATTTCAGCCGAAAGACGTCTACTGCAGGAAATAAGCCAAGCATCTCCACTTCAACCGGTTCTGTGCTTCTCGCATCCAACGGGTTCCTACGGCCTTCAAAGGGTCGTCGGTCCACCTTGTGGGAGATCTTCCAACGCTACGTCTTCCGGTACGCGGTCACCACTCCAGAAACTTTCAGCCCCATCGGCCACCTGTTCTGCCCACCAACAACCAACACGTGCCTAGTGCCAACTTTGTGTAATAGCAAAATACAAAAGCAAATTTGCAAGCAAATTTTGTAAAAATAATATTGAAATACTCTCAACATTCCTTTCTGTATTTCTAGAAAAGTAAAACTGCAATAAAGACCTAGTTATTGTGAAATGCTTCACTTTATACGAAAACACTCGACTCGCATTTCTTTATAGTAAATTCCTTGATTCTTACCTTGAAAATATTTTTACAGCACTGGAACCTTCAAGTCTTTATTTATTTCGTAGTGAATGGCAGGTATTTAGTCAATTATATTTATCAATTTGCTGGGGTTTTAAAAGCAAAAGAAATGTTTGTTTCTTGTGAGTTTAAGTTTCATTTAGGTAACACCCACATAACATAACAACCCACTTATATTTCCCAAAGGGTTAGGCAAAGGTGCACTTCACCAGTTATGTTTAAATCCCATGTAACGGGGCGAACCTATTGCCACCAACCGGGCAAAAGGCTATTTTCCTAAAAACTAATCCGTATACACATCTCAAAATGTATTTATTATGAAGTAATTAATCAATTAAAACAAGAATAATTCAATATGGTAGTTGCCTGGGTAAAAAAATAATAATTATATTTAATCCGTCAGTTACATTATCAAAAAATATTGAACCCAATTTTTTTCTTTTGTCAATTATATAAAAAATTATGAAGATATCGCCCGTTAAAGTTCCGCGTGACGTCACTTGCTTGCGACACTTTTGCAAGCAAGCGACGTCACAAAAAAAGAAAAAATACGTGTCCATTATTTTTCGATAATCTAACTGACAGACTAAATATAATTATTATTTTTTACCCAGGCAACTACCCTATTGAATTATTTTTGTTTTAATTAATTAATTACTTCATAATAAATACATTTTGAGATATGTATACGGTAGGTAGGTAATTAGACTTTCGTATTCAGTAACTTGACAGCTCAAAGCATAAGAATGTAACTCTATTGCGCAGAATAACTTTACTTTTATTCACCCTGAATAAACTTTGAACAGAACTAGGCGAGTGCAGGCAGGCTAAGGAAGCACTTCCCGCAATTGATAACCGCCTCACGAAACAGGTTCTCCGTCTAAATAAACTAAAGCTGCGTACAGTTACTGTAGCTTTAACTGGCCACGGGTCATTTAACAAACACCTCTTTGTCATAGGAATAACAGACAGTCCACAGTACCTGCATGAAGGATGACGAGATAACGGCGCATGTGCTGCTAAACTGCCCAGTGGTCGCCACGTACACGGCAAAGTACTTCGATAACCCAGGTACCCTACGTGAGACGATAAGTAACATCAAGGCGTTGTTGGCCTTTCTTGAGGAGCTGGGGTGGATCGAATGATCGATTTTCCCACTCGTACGCAAAATGCTCGCGTTGACGTGGAGTTGCGGACGCCAGCCCGTATTACCTACTCTCCCTGAATATCCTTTTAAAAATTGATCAAATCTGTATTTGGCGCCAGATTAAGAGAAAGCCCACAAATTCTTCATCAGATGTGCCTATTTAAGTCATTATGGGTTAGGCCGCACACAATCATACCAACATCAACGGTTCTGAAGATACTTTATTTTTGGTCCATTTTCGAAATCTGGAAATGGCCTGCGGGGCTCCTATCTGAAACTTTTCGAATATATCTTCGATGTTTTCTCATCATGCCGCACTTACTCAGCTATCAAATTGTCGCCCTGCATCTGCTTTATCAATAACCCTCTGGGTTTCCCCCTACCAAGGTAGGTTTTAAGAAAAATGAAAGGAACTTTTAAAGAAATAAAACGACATGATTTTCTTATGAAACTTTATTATGTTTTTATAGAGAAATTTAATCAAATACTATAATGTAATGCTTCAATAATTTATTTAGTAGAGTAGAGAGTAGAAAGAGATAATAAGTGGAATACAATGACAATTAGAGGAAATATTCATAATTATAGCTATACAAGTAAAAAGCAAGAACAATTAGAAAAAGATAAAACATTGTACTATGAAAATTTTGAATATCTCAAGATTCCAGCATCTCGTTCACATGCTGCGTAGAAAAGTAAAGTAAGACATCGAAGTTTTCAAAATCTGGAAAAAAAAAATTTTGACCATGACCAAACAGTCATAGTGTAGGTATTCAGGTTGTTTAGGCCCCAAGGCCTAAACATGGCATGGCGAAAACATGGCGGGATGTTAAAACTGTTTAATATTAGCTTACCATAGCCATAGAAGTAACCCCTACATTAGCAACACCTAGAGCCTTCACATGTACAGGTTCTTGTACATTCATTAAGAAGAAGGCCACCACTTTTCTGTTCTTTATGTCCATGCACTCCCATGGTACACCATATACTGCGTCTTTTAGTTTTTCACTCTGAAATTATTACAGAGATAATGTTTATTTAGCCACAAAGATAGCACTTAGGTACAGCAAATTGAAGGAGATTAGAATTATTATAAGCTTTTTAATGCCCGTCACGGATGTAAGCCTTCAAAATTTTCAGAAGCAAAAAGTAAATAAACCGTTGAACATGGTGAGGGTTGAGATGAATAAACTATATATATAAACTATTCAAGAGTCAACACTAGTCTCCCCGTCTAAAAAGAAAATCGTTTATTTGCTGTAAACATGACGCGTAGAAAGAACACAAACACAAAAATGAACAAGTTGAGGTAAAATATGTGCCACATTCACGCAAAACTGTCATCGGTCAGCATAATGCTACGACCCTATGCGAAACAGAACCCCAGTGCTGGTTTTCAGCGACAACCGACATTAACGTGTTAACGTCAACCGATGCAGTGTACGATAAAAATACAGAAACACATTTACAAGCACATTACAATACATTGCAAGTTGCAAAATTTGTACAAAATATATATAACCCTGTCCCTTAGACTAGGACAACCTGCTATGCGATTCTGTAACCATCTCACCGTGAAAACTTAGGTGAAATGAGAGTGCAGTGAACTGTCATTCCAACTAATGATATGGATTGACACTACTGACAGCTCCCTCTAAGCTCACTTCACCTAACTATTCATGGTGATATTTTTACAGAATCGATCGGCTGTATTCTAAGAGACAGTGTTCGGCCAAACAATTATATTAACATGATTTAATACAACAAATGAACGGTGTAGATGTTATTAAGCTTCTGTAATTTTGCTGTCTGTGTAGTGTAAATGAAAAAAAAAAATAAAGATAAAAAATAAATAAAAAATACCTAGTTAATAATAGTCTTATTTGGCTCATGAGCAATTTCATACGTAAGTGGTAATTTGTAATTTATTCCTTCTATCAAAAGTACTGACAGTCTTACCTCACTTCCAACCAGTTCGAAAATAACTGACAACTGTATTAGCTGCTGGGTCAGTATAATAGTGAGTGGCAAATAACGCATCAGAGCTTGTGCTGTCTGTAAAATAAAATCAAATACGTACCTATATGTCACCATATCATTATGAACATCGTTAGATAATAATAATCTGTCCGTCAAATTGTGAACAGCCGGTCGATTCTGTAAAAAGCTCACCGTGAAAACTCAAGTGAAGTGAGCTTGATGTGAGTTGTCAGTAGTGTCAATCCCTAGCATTGTTTGGAATGACAGCTCACTCCACGCTCACTTCACCTAAGTTTTCACGGTGAGATGGTTACAGAATCGCACTGCTGGTGTCAAACTTGCATGCGACGGATCGCACCTTGCGCAAATACTAAATAGAATTTGAGGGTTTGACATGGATATATAGATTATAAACTATCAAAAATGAAAATGTTATATTGTAAGCAGTATGGTACAGTTCACAATTTATTGACAGTTTACAATCTCCGGCGATAGATTATAAACTAACGGTGTTCACAAGCATACGGTGACGTATATTTTATAACATAGCAACTGTTGGTTCGATATAATCTTGTCGCATACTGACCATTTGTGAACATTCTAGGAGTAATAGGCAGCCGCTTGCCTGATGGAACAAGTAATACACGAACAGCATCGGCCCAAATACATCCGACATTGTGTCTGTAAAACTGCAAGAAATATTTTCAGGTGAATATATGAATAATATTGCCAATGAAGTTCTCTGTCCTCTTATTGTAGTAAACAACTTACTTAACAATCTCTCGATGGTAATTAATACATTCTTTTAACCTTTCAGAAACTTGTAACAGTTCCTCTTTGGAGTATTTCTCAGCACGTATAACGAAGCCATTTTCTAACATAAAATTAGAATTAGAACTTGGTCTTGGGAATTCATTCAGAAGATTAATAAGTATTTTGAAATGACCCCAAAGATGGAAAACCATTAGTGACAGAAACAGATCGAACATGCAGAACCAAGTTGAGCATAGATATGACAAGAACCTGAAAGAAGAAATAATACAATACATTATTCTACAATAATAGATACTATCTCATTGTCAGTCACTTTTATACCGACTCTCACATAATAAAACCTGATGACTCTGAATTCATGTTTTATAGATATTAGTGTGCATTGAAGTAGCCGTAACAAGTGGCAAAACATCAATGCACGCCTATCGCACCCTGTACAGTAAGTGTTCATTACATGAACGGCACGTGGCAGCGGCACGCATCGACGGCAGCTGTCAACAACGTGCCGCTCGTGTATTTAAGGTGCTCAACTACACCTGCGGTTCGGTTGTCAATGGCTGCAGTTGCTTCTGCCTTTGACGCGTGCCGTTCGTATGTATGCACAATAATTATGATCTATCACAGCATTCCTGACGTATTACTACTACATTGACCACTGCAAGAGATGTATTTAAACAACGTACGAGTAGTAACCGACACTTACTGTGATAACAGTTAAAATTAAAGTTCGAACATCTAATGACGTTGCTAATAGGCTTATCAGTAAAATATATATTCGGCTATCGCTTCTACTTATTTGGTTTTTATTTCTATTTCGAGGTTATTGTTCCGCGCCACAATTAATGCCTGATACATGGTGACATTAGTTACCACTAGCGCCATCTAGTATCACGCAGTAGAATAATTTACTACTCGCGCCATCGAGTATGAAGTAGTAGAACTAATAGATCCTTCTAGAAATTTCGATACTAGAACTATCGACATCTGATCAGTCGGGGCCGGTATGTACTCGAACATTCTAGATGTTTCTACAGTAGAAGGTTCTGGGCATTATAAAGGCCGGGACTAGCCGCGACCAGTCATTACCAATTCGATCCAGCCTGTCCCTTTGCTGCTCTCTCCCAGTGTCACGAACCCGAAGCTCGTAACATTATGATTTATTTGATAGTTTCAAAATGCTTTCTGTGCGCTAATATTGCCCGGGTTTTGTTTGTGATCGCGCCGATATGACTTATGCGTATGACTTATGAATAATTTAAAAATTATTATATGCTAAGAGGGATGTGTGGTGTTACACGAATGGATAGAATAAGAAATGAGTACATAAGAGGAAGTCTGAAAGTGGCACCGGTAACTGAAAAGTTGCGTGGAAATCGGTTGTCATGGTATGGGCATGTGTTACGGAGAAATGACGAAAATGTCGTGAGGAGAGTTTTGAGTATGAATATCGATAGCTATAAGAGTAGGGGAAGACCAAAGAAACGATGGATGGACTGTGTGAATGATGATATGGTTAGAAAGGGGGTGACTACCGAGATGACGACTAATAGAGAATTATGGAAGAAAAAGACATGTTGCGCCGACCCCAAATAAATTGGGATAAGGGCAGGAGAATGATGAAATGATGATGAATCATAAGATAAGACACACATTATATGAATTGTATGATAATGATGTCGCTAACTTACCAATGAATAATACAAGCAACAATGTAACCCTTTATTTCAGTCGACGTGTTAAATGGATAAGGGTAATAAAGAGAATGTTCAAACGTCGAGTTTTGGAAACCATCTCTATTGTACCTTCCGGCAGCATAGTTACTGTACATAGGTATAAGGTTGAAGAGAGATAGGCCAGCCAACATCTGAGCTACTAAGCATAACGTGAAGAGATGAGATATAAGGTGGACCATTTTGTGAGTCTGAAATAGAAATTGTCATCCTAAGTCAAAAAAACTAGTAGGTGTTCCACAGGGAAGTATATTAGGACCTATAATATTTTTATCCATAAATAAAACGGATTCGTCCATCAATACTGCTGAGCGTGCCCGCCTGCTTGCTGTGGGTGAATGGGAGTCGGGCCTCTGGTTTCAGGCGCTAGTATCACCCAACATAGGCACTATGCTGCCTGTACCTTCCGGCTCGCTACTTGTCTACGTCTGGGCGCACCTTGCGTGGCTCCGCATCGTTGGCAATGCGGTGAAGGTGTCGACTGTTTCGAATACCATGACCTATCCTGCAGCAAGATCGCAAGCTAATAGCACGGCATGCCAGTATCAATAAAATCATCCGTCGTGCTCTTGTCACCGCCAGGGTACCAGCTGTTTTAATACCCAATGGCTTGGCACGCGACGATAGGAAGAGATCAGACGGGCGGAATGACCACAATGCTTTGGAAGATAGGTAAGCCTTTGTTATGGGATGCAACGTGTGTCAACACCCTTACCCAATCCATCTTCTTAACACAGCGGGCTGTGCTGGGGCGGTTGTTGCAGGTGCGGAAAACCTCAAGCGGCGCAAATATTCCAATAATTTTAGGACAATGTGTTTTTTTATTATTATTGGTAAACCTGCAAAATCCCTTAAGACATTTGGATGACCTAGATATTTTCAGACATTTATTCAAACGTTGACCGAATTTTAACAGTAGAATTAATACTTTAAATAAAAAAGGCCTGATATACAATATCTTACCTTCATCGCATATTCAGAACGATCTTTGTAGAAGAACAAATGGATCGTAGTAAGAAATTCTTTAGCCACCTCGCGGTACTTAGTGGAAAACGTCAGTGTGATGACTCTGGACTGTAACAATGTTATTTAAAAATCATCCAAAATCCAGAAATAAAAACCATTTATTTGCTTATGGTGTACCGATAAGATGGATTTTTTGTAAATTATTGTCCCGATACGTTTTACCTTACGGTATGCAAAATCTTGTAATATTTGAATTATTACAATAATATATTAGTAACTAATTTCAACAAACGTAATCTTACACATAATATGTTCACTTACTATAAATTCTCATAATAGCATAATCAGCCTTAATAATGTTCCCACTACTGGGACAGACGCCTTCTCTCTGTGAGAGGAGGTGGGCCCAGTGCAGGTTAGTTTCTCAAAACTCTATTTTTATTTATTATCTATTTGGATTGCATTAGCTACCTAATTCACCCTTCCAATTAAGCCTATATTATGTTAAGCACATATTGTGTTAAGAGTTAGTTCACAGTAACAGTTGTTCAAACGAACGACTTCTAGATCAGCATTGACATTGAACACACTATCAATCTCAATAATATCATTGAAGATAATAAGATTGAAGGATATAATAATATCCTCCAAAATGATATTATTTGATAGGTTCGAAAAATTTGTCTCCTCAACAACATAAATAACGCAATGAATGTTGTTGAACGCAATCATTCCGTAGGTATCCAGTATCAGATTGCCTCTTCAGCTCATCAGTTAAGTCGTAGTCACTAGAAATTTCACTTACCATATCAACTGTATTCATAAGTATAATAATATACATATGCCCAACTTCCAGGAAAGACAATTCGCTCATGTGTATGATGACATAAGAAACGCCTCCAAACATACAAAAAATAGTGATGCCCAAGTAAAAATACTTAAGGAATACGGCTTGGTAGTTTGATTCGGGCTCTCCTATTTCTTTCCGAGGCCAGGAGCTGATGATGACCAGCATGAAACGTAAGAGTTTAATGTACTGGTAATCGGAGGGGGTATTTATGCCGCTGTAACAGAAAAATATGTTCGCACTTTGCTTGTTTATCATTCATCGTAGTGTTGCATGAATAGCGTATTTATTAGCCACCGAGCCTCGTTAAGCACGTTAAGCCGTTAGCTCCTATGCTGCGCCACAACTTCCTCTCCTCCACCCTTCGCATCCAGTCTGTCCCAGCCACCTTTTTGAGGTCGTCGGTCCATCCAGTTGAGGGGTGTCCCACACGCTTACCGTTACGCGGTCTACAATCCAGAACTCATCTGCTCCACCGACCATCGGTCCTTCGACAAACATAGCCAGCCCACTGCCACTTCAGCTTGCTTACTCTACAAGCTATGTCGGTAAATTAAGTAGATGGCAAGTTCAACCACGCATTTATTTTAAACCATATGAAGAGTGGGATGATGTAGTGTAATCCCATCTTTTAACCGTAAAATATTGCACATGACAGCGCAGTGTGAGCGGCTGCAAAGGCTTTTTAGATAAATAAATAAATATTTCTTAAATAAAATAACACGAATACTTACAGTACAGCTTCGTTTTCGAAAAGGAATTTACGTAAAGTCATTTTGACTAATTAAATCGAGATCTCCCTCAATCTCAACATTACCCTCTCTTTGTTCGTGTCAGAGTGGTTGTGGTGAATTAGTCATATCCTTTTGTTGATGTTTAAGTTCAATTCAAGGACTTATAAACATAAAATTATAGCCTAAAGCTCAGGCCACATCCGTAGAAAACATTTTTTTAAATAATAAGATTGATTGATTGATTTGGTTAAGACCAATCTACAAAGCCTGAAGTACAGGCGTAAGGTAGCCAGCCTTTCGGTATTCTACAGGATGCATTCTGGAGAGTGTGCTCTATCATCGGACAAACCGTCGTACGGCGAGTGTTCACCCTTACGTTGTTGACACCGCCGCGATCCGGACGAAGCGTTTTGTCTCGTCGTTTATACCGCGTACATCGAAGGACTGGAACAATTTGCCTGCAGCGCTCTTCCCGTCCGATTATAATTTAAGTGTCTTCAAGGCAAGAGTGAATAGTCTCATAATAAATTAGTGCGCTTTACCATCAACGATTGCATCACTGCTTTCCATCAGGCGGAATCGCAGTCTAGAAAAAGAAGTCACATCAAAGTGCTATAACAAATGCCTAAGAAATTTTAAAAAGGCGTTTTACTTTGTGTAAATTATTTCATCACCACTGCCCTCAAAACGGTGTATGAAAACATCGTGAGGAAACCGGCATGTCCTAGAACCAAAAATTCGAAAACATGTGACATCTACCAACCCGCACTGGGCCCACGTGGTGGATTATGCTCCATTCCCTCTCACCGGGAAGAGGCCTGTGTCGCAGCAGTGGCAACATTATATATGTTGATTATGTATACGATACCAAATGCTATAATAAAAACAGAATTACTTGCTAAACATGGATAGATGATGCAGCTTTATTTGTAATCTGAAAAATTGTGGAAAATGACGTAACCAATGGTAGATTGATTATTATAATTGAGCAAGTTTATTGATACAAACAAACGCAATTTAAGTTTTTAAGCATTAAGCGGGGAAATAATAATAATATAATAATATCCCTGGACATTTCACACAGCGCCATCTAGTCCCAAGCTAAGCAACCTAATGCTTGTGTTATGGTAACAAGATGGCTGATAAATGGCTTGCATACAGCATAATCAGCCTGTAATATTACCACTGCTGACACACAGACCTCCTTTATTTGAGAGGGAGTGGGCTGTAGTCTACCACGCGGGCCCAGTCAAAGAAATGGCATAGCTTTCAGCAATTATACTATATTTCTGAAGCAGTTCCCTTTCAAAACTGAGCATTCACTTTAAGCTTTATAGTCTCACCCTTACACTACTTATCAAAATAATGAAAACAAACCACATATCTCATAATTTATTTCTTCCTATTTATTGCATGTTCAAAGTGAAACATTAACTTTAATAATAGAGCACCCTTTATGATGTTTGCATATATGCCTTAATTATCTCATATTATATGCCCTTTAATATTTGCAAGCATGCTTCTTTATTAATACTTACCTACGGTATTTTATGGAAAACTATTTTTCATATAATAACAGAAAATAACATTACGCCTTGTTTCCCCGAAAGGTTGGGCAGAGACACATTTGGCCAAGTATGTTTTAGTCCCGTGTAATAGTGGTGAGGCTATTGCCATCAACCCGGCACAAATCCAGACTTTAAGCTGCTACTTCGAAATTCCAGACAGAAAAACCTAACCTGGCTAGAATTTTTCCATTTATGTTGTATAAAATGTCTAACATACACTACACACTCTCAAGGCGTAATGTTATGTAAGAGGGGCCCGTGGCTAAATAATAATAGCCGCACAGGTTGATCGATCAGGTTAAGCTACGCTTGCCGCGGTTAGTCTGTGGATGGGTGACCATCTTTACATACCGAGACCTCTCCGTGCCTCGGAGAGCACGTTAAGCGGTTGATCCCGGCTGTCATTCGTGAATCTTTGACAGTCGTTACGGGTAGTCAGAAGCCCGAAACTCTGACAACCAGAGCCGGTATCGTATTACATAAATTATTATTATAAATAAATAAATTAATTATCCAGTAACTGGGTTGTGGAGGTCAGATAGGCAGTCGCTCCATGTAAAATACTGGTATTCAGCTGCATCCGGTTAGACTGGAAGCCGACCCCAATTGGGAGAAGGCTAGGCAGATGATGACACTACACACTTTGTGAACATTTCAACTGTCTGTCTATTACGGTTCATGAGATACAGCCCGCTGACAGATAGACAGACGGACACGGACCGATAGCGGAGACTTAGTATAATAGGGTTCCGTTGGCACCTTTTGGTTACGGAACCCCAAAACTGGCGGAATCAACCCAACTAGCAAAATAACTAGAGTGACTTTAACATGCCGAACACCCAAAACACACGAACAAAGTCTCGAGGACAGCCAGTTAAAACTAAAACATTCAGTTCAAAAATACATCAACCCTGGTCCTATAATAAGAAAAGTTCTGCGAATTTCCTGGCTCCATTCCCGGAGAGACCTAGGCATTGCGTGGCTGCCTTGATCAGATTATAGGTCAGGGCTGTAGAGCTTAGGTTAGGTTAAACGGTTGAACAAGCTGGACAGATGAAGCGGGAAATTAATGTCATTTCCACAATCAGGCATGCAGATGATTACGCTATTACACTCATGGTTGGCCACTGTAGGAATATTTACATTTAAATGAGAACAGCAAGGACTTCTTGTCTTGTTTTGGCACGGCTTGGATTCATCACCATTCTCTGATCCTTATCTCAATTTATTTAGTGTCGGCGCAAGATTTGTTTTCCTACTTACATATATTATAAACGTGAAAGTTTGTATAGATGGATGGATGGATGTTTGTTACTCTTTCACGCAAAAACTACTGAACGGATTTGGATGAAATTTGGCACACAGATGGTTTATAACCAGGATTAACATATAGGATAATTTTTATCTCAATATTCCCACGGGATCGAAACTTATGCGAATAAAACCGCGGGGCGCAGCTAGTTCTTCCATACTTTTCTATTAGTCATCATCTCGGCAGTGACCCCCTTTATAGCAATATCGTGTTTCACATGTTTGGCAAGGCTTAGCTTTTTTTGAAGTGAAAACTTCTTTAGAGGCCTTGTGCACTTTTGTTGTGATGGGTAAAAAATGTTAAGCTCGCGTCAGGACACGTGACCTGATCGAAAATTCGTAAGACGGAGGGAGAGCAGACCGCATTCCAAAATATAAAAAATGCACAACGTTAATATTCAAGTTTTCACATCTTCCGGCACTCCCGGAGTGCAACCCGTTTTTTTTATTGTTAGCCCCTGTTGTGTCCCACTGTTGGGCGAGAGCCTCCCCTTTTTCCTTCCAAACATGGCCAGAGATTTCATAAGACAGGGATGTCTTGTGCGATCTTTGGCCATGTTAATCTAGCAAACGTTATCAGATCGCCACACCACTTTCTCCGTGGTCTTCTCATGACCTACACCTAAGTCCAACGGCCTAAGGCCTCCTGTGAGTGACGATGGCATAGCTTAGCATAACCAGCAACAACCACTTATAGAAAATAACCTAATTTATGTATTTAAATGGCTTTCATAATGCCTTATCAGCCTATAATGTTCCCACTGCTGGGCCACAGGCCTCCTTTCTGTGAGAGGGAGTGGGCTGTAATCCTCACGCGGGCCCAGTGCGGGTTGGTAGTGGTCCTCACGCGGGCCCTGTGACGGTTGGTAGTGGTCCTCACGCGGGCCCTGTGACGGTTGGTAGTTGTCCTCACGCGGGCCCTGTGATGGTTGGTAGTTGTCCTCACGCGGGCCCTGTGACGGTTGGTAGTTACCACATGTCTTTGAATTTCTTGTTCTAGGACATGCCGTTTTCCTCACGGTATGTTTCTTCACTGTTTTGAGAGCAGTAGTGATGAAATAATTTACACAAAGTAAAGCGCCTGTCTGGGTTCGAACCTACGACCTACAACTCGTAAGTTGCAGCCGTTTCCACTGATCTTACTGCTCCGACTCCGGCTTAGCTAATCTGGGTTAAATTATTAGCCAGTCAGCAATGTGGCTGACTATCCAGCGACTGAAATTTAGGTCTACTTGCACCACAAGTCATTAAATGCATTTAACGGAAAACGTACTCAAATCATCATTCAAAGTCAAAAGTCAAAACGTTTGTCGTTATTTTTTTCTGTCTCTGTCATCTTTAAATGATTAACAGATATAGAACGATGTTTAAACTCGTATCCTTGTGGGGTAATTGCGTCACACTATCAGTAGCAATGGCTTTCGTTTTGACAGTTCCACAACATTCATTGCGTTGTTGCGCAGAAATTTTTTTCGGACATATGAAGCACTGGATTAGCAGTATCCTTCAAAATTATTCAGATTATAATTGAAAGTGTGTTGCGCAATTAGGGTGTTGGTAATGAAGAATATATTATGCGACCCAGACTGGGTTTATAAATGATAATTTTGTGTGTAAGCACAGCAAGAGTTTATCCAAGTTTATCAATATTCCAAGTAATATTCAAATCGCTCTTAGCGATAAGACCGCCTATTGTGTAACACTTTGTAAAATTTATATTAGGTATCTGTAATTTATATGGCGTACCTACATAATAAAGAATATTATATTCTATAGTCCATTTACAATAGCATTAGAAAGAAGTTAAAAAAGGTTATTTTTAATGCACACTTTGTAACAAAAATACAATAAACATTGTTACATTATGATAGACGCCGAATTTATTATGATCTATTTTTACAGCAGCTGTCACACTTAATTGTAACCATTTTAACTATTTATCTTATGAAATTATGTGACTTTAATTTATTTATATTATATAACTCCAATTTAAAATTACAGTGTCAATGCTAAAAACCTAAAAGAAGCAGGGATGAACAATACTTGGAACGTTATTCGTTTCACTATAATTCTACCGAATTTTATTTTAATTAAGGTGGATGCGCTGCAGTAGCCCGCGAAATCAGACGAATTCGGAGCAATTCTAATTTAAAGGGATGTATTGATGATTTTTAAGGTTAAAATTGTATTATTGCCGACATATTTCTTATTGTTGCGCATCATATTATTTTTATTAAGATACAACCTTACACTGACCTGCAAATTGCAAAAAACGCAAGAAAATTAGAATTTAAGCATCTCCCTTAAAATTGTTTTATCATAACTTTGAAATAAAATGTTTTGCATTCCTGCTTCTACGAGCCTCTTTTTTCTAATGCTATTATAAATGGACTATAGTCAGTAACAACAATATTTCCATAGCGATATTCAATTTCTAACGTAAACTTACAAAACTCACAAAATTGCCTTGAAAAACTTGTTATTTTCCAAAGACTTTTCCTTACAAGCTTTGATAATATTATTATTGTCCTAAATAATAGAAAGTAGAAGTTAAAAGAAATAGTAGAAGACTTTTGTAGTATCTTAGTTAAACGTTTACAATAAGTTATACCGTATTTTACTGAAACTTACTGGTTTCCTGGAAAACCTTTTACCGCACTCAGGCATTTTAAGTCTGTTTGGTTTCTTTTAAAGGGGTTAAACCACGTTGCTCGTGGTTCTCGTAACAGGGATTAAGGTCGACAGCGCACCACCAATTCCCTTGAGGTTGCTAGTGACCAGGGAGGCAGTGACATCCTTCTCACCTACACGTTGTATTTGCATGGTTATCTCTTTTAGTCCGTTTATATTTGGTTCATAATTATAAACGTATACTATTATTTAATTGGGGCCCGTGGCTAAGTAATAACAGGATCAGTTAAGCTACGCTTGTCGTGGTTGGTCCGTGGATGGGACCATATTTACATACCAAGATCCCTCCGTACCGTGGTAAGCACGCTTAGCCGTTGGTCCCGGCTGACAGTCGTTACGGGTCGTCAAAAGCCCGAAAGTCTGACAAGCAGTCTTACCAAAGGCTACCGTATTACCCAGTAACTAGATTGTCGAGGTCAGATAGGCAGTCGCTCCATGTAAAATTCTGATACTCAGCTGCATCCAGTTAGACAAGAAGGCTAGGCAGATGGCAGATGACTACTATTTAATTAATATTACTACTTGATGTTTGTTTGAATTTCGCCTGGCCATTTGTTTTGTTACGTTTTGCAACATACGTCACAGCGTTATACGTATATAAGTTAAAGTCCATTTTACATAAAAAAAACAATAAAAAGCTGTCTCAGATTTTATTCACAATATTAGTAAAACATTCTTTATGGACGTGGAATCATTTTCTGTTGATGAAACATTTTTAGGGTCCCTTAGCCAAATGACAAAAATGGAACCCTTCATTTCGTCATATCCTTCAGTCCATTCGGATGTGACTCGATAAAAATTGTAAAAAGGTGTATTTGTGCATCGCTAAATAATGGTTTAGTGAATGTACAGACGCCAGCAGATCAAGCTACTATAATCTGTCAAACTTTAATAGATTCTAAATTTTATCGCAAAAGCATTAAAGTTCAAGGTTGATTGGGAGAAATTGACAGTTTCGGATAGCATGACCTGATGGTAAAAAAAAAATATGCACAGACGCGCTGTTGGATCCCATAAATTAAAAAGATTATTCGGTTGCAAATACAGAAACAACTTAGTTTTTTCAAGAAATACAAACTTATTTTGCGGCGGGCAAAATTAATAAATAAAGAAAGAAAGAAAAATGCGTTCATCCAAAATCAAAAGTTATTCAAATTAGGCTGAGAATCAGCACTTTTCGAACGTCAAAACTACAAAAGACCGCCAAAAACGCCCGCACTTCACCACTTTCTAGTGCTATCGCTGGGAAGAAGTGGCGCAACAAACTCCCCAGCTGTCTGTTCAGTTAGAAAATACTTGATTGTATACAATACTAGGTGTTAAGTAATTAACATTACAAGACACAGAACATAAAATTAAATTATTTGCCATATGTCAGCTACCCACGCCAATATACCAACAAATATAATAAAAACTATGCGTACTTAAGCAAAAAAATAATTAATTAAAATTTATTAAAATGTAAACAAAAACTTACTATTTAAATAAAAATGTACATCATTACCATTAAAATTAATTACAAAATCCTTTAAAACTGTCTCTTGTTTCATTTTGATTCTGAAAACACTGACAACATTTTAATTCTATAAATCCTTCACTACTTTAAAATAGGCAAACTGTTATTTGTTTTTCTAATAGGTTTTTTTAAATATTTAACTTAAGTTATTAATACTGAAGATTGTTATTTTATAAAATAATAACAACGTCGTAGAAAGAAAATCGTTTTTTTTTACTTTTCGCAGCAACCTTACAGTAATTTGTTTATTTAATACTTGTTTCTGCAGGTACACAAGAGGTACCAAATCTACTTATAGAGTGCACTTAGCACACATTAGTTAGCAGTACACCCGCGGGTGTACCTAATTTTTAAAATATCATTGTACGGGTGTAGGAACACCAATTTTCAAGAGAGGTACGTAAAGGTACACAGAAGGTACCAAATAACTGCAATAAATTTAGGCAGATCTGAAAAGTACACCTGCGGTTCTAATGTACTCCGTCAGTTTCATATAAACGAATACGTGTTTTGCGAATTTGATCTTTATTAGCTACTAGAATTGTCGCACTGACAGGGGTCAGGGACGCATTCTCTTGATGGCCTGTAGCCTACTGCCTTGTTCCAAGAGTTTTTGTTTTATTCAAAATCAATACTCCAACATCCTCATTCTTCCTAACTACACGCTCTTAAACCTCATTGGTAACACCCACGCAGTTTTCTAGTAGAGTAATAAACACTGCTCAACCCACACTATGTTGGTACGCAGCTGACCTAGTATCTGTGATGAGAGCAGGAAAATGTATTACTCTTTTATTTATTTACGTTAATCCACTAAAATTGCAATAAGATTTATGGCTTACTCCACCACCTACGGAAAAAGTCGGTAAACTTATCTGGTAGACGATTCCGTCCAGATGAATCAATTTATCTTGAAGACAATGGTTATCTGGATACTGTTAAACTGAGCTTAATCGTCACTTCCTTATACAGGATGGCAGGGACATTCACGCACAAACTGTAACGGTGAATTCAGCACATGATTCTAAACTAGGTCGGAATTGGTCGTCGGTTTAAAAAAAAAAATAGACAGCTATTTCCTAGAAAACTATCTCATTAACAGCCTATAGCAGTCCACTGCTGGACATAGGCCTCCCCTACTGCACGCCCTTCATCACAATTTTCGGCAACTCTCATCCAGCTGCTACCAGCCATCCTGCGAAGATTGTCGCTCCACCTAGCCTGAGGGCGTCCCTTCTTGCGGTGATTGGTTCTACGGCAAACTACCTACGCGGTCAAAATGTATGGCAACTGCAATTTTTTCTAAAATAACCAACGTAAAATCTTTAACGCAGGGTGATCCAGAATTATCCACTGAATTATCAGTAATGAGTTGCGCGCCGATGTCCCTGTCACCCTGTATACTCACGAAAATCTTCTAAACGTGAGGAATTCACGTTACAAAGTTTTTGCAACGGCACCTGTTGCTCTAAACGGAGAGAAAACAAAGGAGACGTAGAATTTGTAAGCAGATACTGTAAATACGACACGACACGACAAAATATTCTTTTGGCAGCAATGTAAAAAGCTGCCAAAAGAATATTTTCTTTAAAATTAAATAAAAACGGCTACCTGTGCGAACGAAAGTATCAGATAATGAATGCATTGAGATAACGTTACTTAATCAGCGGGGTAATTGCATAACACACTATCAGTATAGATAGGTTTGATTTTGGCATTTCAAAGAAAGTAAGAAAGAAAAAGTATTTATTGCAACTCGTACAGGATCATAAACACAGTTAAAAATAAAACAAATTATATAAAAAAGTAACAAAAGGAAAAAACAACAACAACAAAATTCATTACGTTATTTACGTTGTTGAGCAGACACATTTTGCGAACATATGAAGCAATGGATTGGCAGTATTCTTCAAAATGATTCAGATTGAGATTCAAAATCAAAATCAAAAGTCATTTATTCAAATTAGGCTGAGAATCAGCACTTTTCAACGTCAAAATTACAAAAGACAGTCCCCTAAAAACGCCCGCCCTTCACCACTTCCTAGTGCTATCGCTGGGAAGAAGAAGTGGCGCAACAAACTTCCCAGCAACATTAATAGTGTAGTACGCAATTAAGGTACAGATAATGATTGCATTGAGATAATGTTCCCACTGGTGGGAAACTCTCCTCTCTGTGAGAGGAAGTGGCCCGTAATCCACCACGCGGGCCCAGTGCGGGTTGGTAGATATCACATGTCTTCAATTTTTAGCTCTAGGACACGCCGGTCTCCTCATGATGTTTTTCTTCACCGTTTTGAAAGAATTAGTGATGAAATTTTCACAAAGTAAAACGCCAGTCTGGGTTCGAACCTACGACCTTCAACTCGTGCCGGTACCGCTGAACATACAATATTTTAACATCTTCAAGATTAAAGAACAGTGGTGGCACTGTTCTTTAATCTTGAAGATGTTAAAATATTGTATGTTCAGCGACAAAAGTCGACTATCACTGTTACTTTTCACATCTTCAAAATTGACACTAACTTATTCGATACATTCTATTCTAGCATTACATATAACAGCTAAGAGTTAATATTCTTCTAATTGTACTTCAGTTTAATTAAGATTTTGAAAAACTGAAGTTTTAATCGACTTTTGCCACTGACTGTTCGCGCCAGGTTTTTAACCGGCAAAGCCGCCAAGTCTGAAGGTCAATTCCCATAGTTAAAAACGTTCGCAGTCTCATCTCAGCGACAATCAATGTCAAAAACTTGTCAAAAATGTATGGAAATTAGAGGTATTTTTAACAGATTGAGACTGAGATCAGACTGCGAACGTTCGTAAAATTACTAGTCAAGGACATAATACAGATCTCTTCCCTTTGAATTTCAACAAGGTTGAATTAGGGAGCCGAAATCCCGGTAACAGCTCCAGAAATCCGTATATTTCATTTGAGTACAAAGCAACAATGACAGTTCCCGGAAGGATGAATATCTTGGGACCTTCAGAAAAAATAATCAAAAGAATAATGCTGGAACAGGAAAAATAATACTACTTCATGCCTAAATACTAGTTAAAGAACAAAGTTGAACTACAAAAAATCGGACTACTCTGTAAAAAGTTATGCGTGGTCACACATAAAATATAAATATGTCGGAGATGGTATGTCTGTCTCTCGTTAGCATCAGGCATATTTTAATTACTGTGGGCGTACTATGGGTAGTGTTGGTTATTACACAATAGAAAAACGGTTTGCACTTCAAATCAGATTATAATTTACGAACAAGTTAGTCACACTAGCGAATCACGCACTATAGGTACACATTCAACGATACGGAACGCTAACAGTTTCTGAGCACATGTTGTTCGTACGATGTCCAATGATTCGATGATCCCGAGAGCTCTGCTCCCTTCTTGTAGCTGTCGTTCTCGTCCCACCACGAACTCAGGCTAGACTCTGTCCAGCGCCACGAGATGGCGCTGGCGTTCCGAATAGTCAAACGAATGACTCCGACAAATATATATATACGACTTGGACTTGAGAACCTCCTCCGTTTTTTTTCGTCGGTTAAAAATGATGTACTACCTTTTTAGTTTGAGTAGTATAAGCATAAGTAATCAGCCTATAACGTTTCTCGCAATCTCTATAAACTCTAAAACTTGTGGTTTGAGTAGGTATAAACAAAGCCTAACTAAAATGTCCCCATTAACCAAACAAGACAGTTTAATGCCCCCAACTTCGTAACTAATACTCCGAGCCACAATCTCCCCTGGGACCTTTATTACGCATATTAACGTTGCCAACTCAGCGATATTACGCTAATAAAACCCCTGTATATTTGTCTAAGACGCGAACAATGTAATTCGCCTGTTGCTTTCACGGGAGACGAGAAATCAATGTCACAACACACACATACCCGCCTGTTGCACGAAACCCTGTAGATACAGGGGACAATACAAAAACATGGATAGGACACGCACACAAGTGAAAACTCGAGGAAATCGAACGCACACATACAATTTCAGGGTCTGGTTCACACACACATTGAAACGGAATACAGGGGAAGCTGCAGCTAGGTCGCGAATGACGTCAGAGCCCGCAAGGTCAATATCACTATTCTGTGCTCTTCTAACACGTTGGAAGTTGTGTTTTTTGTCTCTTTCGCACAGTGGGCTCGTCATCCCGTCTGGGCCGCGGGCTGCACGCGCTCGGAGGTCGCTTGTGTGCGAAAAGCCTTTTAGTTAGAGGCACCCCTTTATACTTTTACGCTTCTGAAAACGCGTAGTAATTATATACCTGCCATCTACAACTTCCTAGTAGTTTTGCGTTAGTTTAAAGAGGGCTTTAGAGTTCATATTCAATGCTTTGTTTGATATAATGATCCCCCCTACTATGTTGACTGAATAATATTCGTGGCTCTGCTTTGTTCTGAGAAATTGGTACACGGGCCACGTAACCGTAGTACATATTTACGTTTGATTGGCGTTCCGGGTAATGGTTTTATTGATTTTTGATACCTGTATGTAAATATTGTTATAACGAACACTCTGCGATATCGTAGAGCTTCGTTTATTCACTTGGAAGATGAAATATAATATAAAATGATATTTTTAAGTGAGAGCAGTGGTGGCCCAGGTGGTAACGGCCGTGACTTACGTGTTGCAGGTCGCAGGTTCGAACCCAGAGAGGCGCTTCAATTTGTGTAAATTATTTCAACACCACTGCTCTTAAAACGGTCAAAGAAAACATCGTGAGGAAACCGGCATGTCCTAGAACCCAAAATTCGAAGACATCTGATGTCAAACCACCCGCAATGGGCTCGCGTGGTGGATACAAATCAAATCAAAAGTCATTTATTCAAATTAGGCTGAGAATCAGCACTTTTAGAGCGTCAAAATTACAAAAGACAGTCCCCCAAACACGCCCGCCCTTCACCATTTCCTAGTGCTTTCGCTGGGAAGAAGAAGTGGCGTAACAAACTCCCCAGCAGCACAGCTGTCTGTTCAGTTAGAAAATACTTGATTATATACAATACTAGGTGTTAAGTAATTAAAATTACAAGACACAGAACATAAAATTAAATTTTTTGCCATATGTCAGCTAGCCACGCCAATATACCAACGAATATAATGTTTTGGAGCGCGGTGGAACAACCCATAAAAACTATACGTACTCAAGCTAAAAAATAATTAATTAAAATGTAAATAAAAACTTACTACTTAAATAAAAGCCTCCAGGCATAAAGGGCGTGATAGCTTGCATATTTATGCATTGCTGGGATCTGTTCACATAGCTGTCACTTGAAGTCACAAATGATAAACTAGGACCATCGAAGTAAAATAAGTTAATAAAATAACAATAACCTCTCAGTAAGCTAAATTCTGGAGAAAGAACATGAACATTGTCTTGAGTTAATTAGGGCGACCAACTATTCTTATCGTGTAAGTAGTCGTTGATGGAGTAGTATGCCTTTGTTTGTGAGGAAGCCTGTGTCCTAGCAGTGGGAACATTATCGCGTCTGGCATGTTTGCTGTAGCGCGAATCGACGACTTCTTTGCCATTCGGAGGAAAAAGAGCGCATCCTTAATAAGCAGAATGAGGGCTAGCACCAACAGCATACTGAAAACCCTAGCCGAAAAACATGATGCACCAGTAATAAGACATGCTGTCCGGTTGCTCGTGCGGCAGAATAAATAGAATTTTTTATTTTTATTTTGATATTTTTATTTTGATATGATTTACTGTAACTTAATATAATTAAATTTAATTAATTAATTAATATTACTAACCCTTAGTTAATAAGTTATTGTTGTACTAACCATTGGACCAATGTTGTCAAATTAAATAAAATAAATTATTATTATTATTATAGGCGGATTATGCTATTTTCAGGTAATACCACTAAACCATCAATTTTATTGAACGGTGATTGAAATAAATACAACAAAAGAGAAAATATAAAGAAGTGTCTTTCAACACCTAACTTGACAGTTTTCTTTTTTCCAATTTGAATTTGAATGCGTTCTTGTTACAACAGATTATTTAGCATTCCAAATTTTAAATTTCAGAACCGAAAGCAATTCTAAAATAAATAGTTGCCAGCACTATTAAGGTACATTCAAAAACAAAATGGGTACATTTATTTCGCATACAGCATCATATCGATTTACAAAACGTTGCAGTCTTTGCCTGTACACTCGTGTACAATAATTTAAATATGAATGGAGCTAACGACACTGATTTAAATGTCCATAAAACGTACACATAAATGCTTGGACATGTAATTTGTAGAGGATTCTGGGTTGCATTTAAGGACTTGACAGGATCGGATTGCATTAGGATAGGGCTGTCACACTGCTCTTGTTTCTTGGGCATTAAGTTTACTTGTTGTTTTGTCCCTTAGGGCCCATGTACATGTACTATCGCCAAAACCTATATCTGACCATTTTGAAAACAAAATCCCGTGTACATGATGACCACAGCTGCGTCCGTAAGTAAAACGAAACAGGATCCTTTTTAGGTTGACTAATAATATGCGCTGCAAGCAGGAATAGTCCTTCCTTACGGTAGTCAGACATAGATTTTGGTGACAGTACCACAACCACACCACATCGCAGCGACATAATGTGGGTAAGCAGTGATTACGTGCGAATAGTGTCGCCCCAACTTCTTGCAGTTGCGTTGTCGCTAGTAGTAGCAATGTAGTTACGTTCAGACAGATAAATCATTGTATTTGCGATGTGGCCGGCCGCTAGTGCGCCGTCTTGCTGGTGGTGGCATTGAATGTAGCTGCGACGTGGCCCTGATATGGTTGGTATAGCCCACGCGGTTGATTTTAACGGTCAAATGTAGTCCGTGTGAATAAACTATTCATTTTCTTACAAATTGACAACCAAAGTTTCTTACTTGATTTAAACCATTAGTGGATTTTTACGATATCCACAGAATGGTTCTCTGGACTCAACTAGCTTTTGTCTACTATCTAACCTCATGTTTACGATGATACAATTTAACTCCGTGTTTACACCAAAGTAAAAAACATGTATTGTATAATATGTTGTGTTTATTAGTTTTCTTTATCGATTACCTACACCTAAAACAAGTTATAAAGACTACAAAACTTGTCAAGAATGTCAAAAAAGGGAGGAAAGTTGTTAATGTTTGAAACAACGTCAATACATGCATAATACATGATATGAACAAGAAATGTTCATGACAATTTTTTTACAAGACCTGTTGAAAACAAATATCACAACTTGTTTATAAGCCGAAACCATGAATTCAGCATATTATGATTCTAGACTCCTCAGCGTAGAAATTACGACGGTTATCAGCAGTGATAGGAATAGGTAGTGCCTATTTGCCTAAACTTCGAAGAACAGAGACAAGAAACGGAGACTTCCTTAGGACTACATTTTTTCCAGGACATCTGTCCAGAAATTCGGGACAACACTTTTAATAATAATAATTCATTTATTTCAGATAATAATAATCCATACAATAAATAAAATTATATTAAAATCAATTGGTACGTAAACCACAGACACTGAAATAGAATTAAAATCAATTTAAACAATACTAACATTACATTAAATTTAAAAAAAATACAGTAAAATCAAAATCAAAAATGGTGTTAGTATATATATGACGTACACAATGTGTTAGTGAGTAAGTGAAAAATTTAGTCCTAAGGAAGTCTCCGTTTCTTGTCTCTGTTCTTCGAAGTTTAGGCAAATAGGCACTACCTATTCCTATCACTGGTTATCAGATAAAATCAGATGTTGCTTAGAAAAGTGCAATATCTACGCGTTCGTAATGTATGGAATAGTTTAAATTTTTTTAATTAACCGACTTTCAACACAGTTCCAGAATAATGTACTGAATTTAATGGTAACCGGTTGTGCGTCGATTTCCCTGCCACCCTGTTTTGAGTGAGCGTAAACGCGGGGTGGGCTGCACACTTGCCTAAAGATAATAATATTTTCTTTTGAATTGCCTTAGCAAAACAAAACAATATCAACAAAATTGATAGAATATACTGACAGAATATATAAATATAAACTCATAAAGCTGAAGTGTTTGTTTACTTGAACGAACTAATCTCTGGCACTGCCAGTTGATGTCTACCGGTCGGTGATGCGATGCGACGCTGTTTGTCCGGGCTGAGGGTGTGTTATAAAATGTGGCCGTCCATTTACTATATTATGTATCATACGACTTTCATGCGAACGCAGTCGCAAGCAGAAGCTTGTTATGAATACAGCGGAATATTTTAAATAACTGAACGAAATCTCTGTAACGTTCCTAACAGGTCCAATTATTGCGAATATTTTTTTAATTTTGTTGGCGGTAAAAAATTGGATTCCATTCTACGCTGGACGAGTTGTTATTATGAAAGCTGATATTTTGATGACAGTAATTACTACCGATTCTAGGTAAAACCAGTTAATGCAAAACGAATAACTATATATTATGGTGGCATTGGTGGCAGCCTGGCAGCCGAGATGGACCTAATTATTTTAAATATTACTATGAAGTAAGATTTTTTTTTAATTTCTCACCACAAGTATATCAAGTTTCTATATGTTTGTGTTTAAGTTAATCTAGTAAGAAGTATGTAAAGATAGCGTTTGATTAGTTTCTGCTATTCCCATAAGAAAAAGGTTTATATTCTTGAGTAATTTTTATCATCTCTTTTTCTTGTAAGTAAATTGTATCTTCGAATCTTTTGGAACGAAGTTCCTTATCGCGCGTTGCGAAAGGGGGCTAGACGGAAAAAATTAACACCAAAAGTTGGAACGACACTTTTTGCTATAGTTGTAAGCCATGCGGCGTGCGCGTGTTTCTCTGTCTGTCTCTCTCTCTCTGTCTCTTATAGAAAGCAAGCCATTTTTTTTTGTCTGTTTTTTTAGTTGTTAATAATAAAAAAATATTATTATAACTTAAAAAAAATAAAAAAAAATTATTACAATTCCTTCACTAATTAATCGAAAGGAACTTCGTTCCATCCGGGTGTCCCTTGACACCTCTCAAGTTTTTTTCTTTTTTTGTTCCTCATGCATATGTACCCTGGAGAGAAGGAAGGGTTATGTCGGACTCCTACCGACTAAAACCCCGCTGTTCTTTCCACTATCTTCCGACCTACCTATACAGGATGACAGGGACATCGACGCGCAACCTGACCATGGATTCCGTACATAATTCTGAACCGTCCTGCGTTGAAATTTTTCGTCGGTCGTCACATTATGACCGCGTACATATCGCACTTTTCTATGAAATAGTTGATTTTTATTTTTGATAACCGATGAAAACTTTATACGCTAAAACCGTGTGCTGAATTTATTCATGGTTTCAGTTTGCGCGTCATCGTCCCTGCCACCCTGAAGGTATACATAGATGGACAAACACACCTTATTGGTGACGTTCTTCATAAAGGTCAGGTGCGTAAATTCGGAACCTGCGTACGTTTGACCAGCGGGGCAATTCTCGTAATTTTAAAAACATTCACAGTCTGATCTCAGTCTCAATCGTCAAAAATACATCTAATTTCCCTACATTTTGACAAGTTTTTGGCGTTTGTTTGTCGCCGAGATGAGACTGCGACTAGATTTTGATCGTTTTAAATTACGAGAATTGCCCAAGCAGCACACAAGCGTTTTCAACATCAATATACCAACCTATTTAGAACTTAGAGTTCTTTTAGAGACGTACAAGAGTGTCATAAAATGCTTTTGTCTTTATAAGAGTGATTTATGAGTTATTATACAGCTCAAACTGTATAAAATCTTTATTGAGGGATCTGCGTAAGCTTGGGGTGCTTAAACAGAATATTAAAATTCTACTATACAGCTTTAAGTATTTTGTGACACTTCAATCTGGTTTCATCGTTAAAGCTGTATACAGGCTGTATTTTACATGTGATCACTTACTTATTACAACTCTAAGTGTTATTACAGTATCACTTGATACTTGTTTCTGTACAATGGTGTATGCAAACTCCGTTCTCAAACTTATTTTTATGGCGTAATTGTACACTATTGTAAATACAGTGGTTTTATGACTTCTGTCTATGAGGGTGTTTTAAAACTAAAAAAATAAATGACAGCTATAGTACAGCTTTAGTCTGTATTACTGACACAGTCACCTGATTGCATGACGAATAAAATTAATGTTTTCACTGTGAAGAAATGCAACATGTGGAAAAAAAGAAAAAGATCTGGTGCAGTCGAGAGGAGGATTGAAAGGGAATATTTGAATATTACAAATTATCAACCAAGTAACAGTTATGATAGTGAACCATCATTTATTGAGGAAGCAAGAGAATCATTAATAAATCGGACAACCTACAGTCAAGCGTCAATTCCATCGACATCCAACGAAGAAGGTTCCGTAGCAAAAACATTAAACAGTGATAATAATGATCATAACAGTTATATCAAATGTGTAGATTTAGTACAACCTTCGGAACCTGATAATGAAGTTTTTTCATTATGTGCGAAAATTAGTGTGATTTAAATAAAAAGGCAACAGGCACATGTAACGTGTATGAGTTTTTAATAACAAGTAAAAGTGACACATGAATGATGTGCGTACGAGCACATAACAAAAACATAATACATAGTTTAGGTAGGACGGAACACTTAGAGCTATGATCAATGTCGTAGGCGCTCCAACATTCCCCCGAGCGTTGAAAGTCGAGCTTTCAACCAGACTTCGATTCTGGTAATGGGCATATCCTGTTGAAGGCCCTCCGGATGACTCCAGTAGAGGTCTTTATATCTGCTACCCGGACAATTCCATCAGTACCTGGATGTATGGCGATGACTCTTCCTAGTCTCCACTTCAGAGGTGGAAGATTCTCCTCTTTCATGACTAGGAAGGCTACAAAAACAACAATTGAATTTTTTGTCTCCGGGACAACCACAGCCACGAGATTACGTGTTTCTCTTAAATACTAACAAGCTCGTATAAACAAAATTTAATAATAAATAACATTTACATAAACGTTGTGACTTAAGGACAATGGACAATCAAATTTACATGATTATTAAGTGTTTCTCTATGAAAGGTTTAAAAAGTAAATTAACCACTTGAAAAGATCACCCTATAAAAGTTCATTATTGTAAAACTAACAAAGAGATTCCTCCTCCTCTTCTTCAATAATTTCTTTTTCGCCTGTAGCGTTTTTGTCGATTTTACCTTTTTCATCTGTATCCATTTTATTTTGATTCCTCTCGATTTCCCTGATCTGATTCATTTTCAGCTATATTTTTTTTTTAAGCTCATTATTTTTTTGTTCTCATCCTTTTAGTTGCTCTTTCATTCTTACTGAGTTTCCTCTTCACAGAATTTTTCAAGACGTTTCTATGATTTTAAACAGCATATTTTCCTGAAAATAAAGTAAAACAGATATAATATACACAACACACTAATAATACTTTGCAATAAGTTTACTTGGGTATAATAATGTTCATACAAAACAATGTATTTTATATGAACGAGTTATAAACTCTACTTTTCACTTCGATTGCGAGTAAATCAAACAGTGATATAGCAAGTTAACATATATTTTAGTTTAAATTAACAATTTTTGGAACAATTTTTCAACTTTTTTACCTGAGTAAATAAACATTAGGCTTGTGTGTAGGAGAACTATACTGCCAAATCACAAGTGCGTTTTAATAAAATATTATTGATAAAGTGAGGAACGGATCAAAGTAATTTTGAGCTCAGGGTTTTTCATTTCTTTAAGTAACTCTAAAGAGCATTATAAGTTATGCATAGAGAACTAATATACAGCCTAAGTAATAAACATATTCTATTATAAAGCTGATTAAAAGCCAATAGCTGTACAATGTAATCCATAACTTACTTAGTACAGCTATTCAGACTATAATACTCTCCAAATATCGTGTAGGCTGCTTAGCTAATTGTCGCCATTTTCGAATGTTTAATAACCAAATTTAAAGTATAATTAAAGGATTTTTTTACAAAACCTTAAGCCGCATCATGATAATCAGCTTGAATAATGATCACTGTGCCCTTATATCTATTACTTTAAAATTATTTTTTTATTCTAACCTTAAAAACAAACATTTAGTATTTTTCTTTATGTCAGCTCGATTATTTTGCTGGCGCGTGAATATTTTGAAGGAAAACATACACAGGTTCACAATAAATTTAATTTGCACTTTGAATTCACCAAATAACAACATCAGATATACAAGTCTACGGTTATCTTTTACTTCTAGTAATAAATATTAAATAATAGTGCAGCATAGCATTTCTACTATACGCATAATGTCATCGAAAATAGTTTTTTTTTATTTTTATTCTTTTGTAATCCTCTTCAAAAACCTATTTAGAACACTTTTCGTTACAAAAGAATTATAAGATAATATCTGTAGTATAATGGTTTCTTTGTACACCGAATAACAGCTTTAATACAGCTATTGTACAGCTTCTCTTTTGCTTGTACAGCTACTATACAGCTCTACTAACGACAAAAGCTGTATAATATGGGCCCTTTTTTTACTTACAGGGGCTGTTTAAGCGCTTAAACAGCCTATATACAGCCTGAATATGCAGCTTCTAGTATAAAAACCAACTTAAATACAGCTTGTATACAGCTTGCAATGCTACTTGGGTGGCCTTCTGATGAATGAATATAAACAAAACAACTTCGGTGCCTACGTAAGGAGATATTTAATTATATATTAGGTAAACTAGCTCCTGCCCGCGACTTCGTACGCGGATCCTGTTGCTTATGCCAGCGACAACGAGGTCGTCAAAATCGAAGATCTGAAGTCTGATGTCGAATTCTAAGAGCCCGGGGACGGGAAAACAGCGTGATGCGCGAGACGATTCGAGACGTTCCAGATCTTTCATTTTTGTAAAAAGTCGGCATGCATCCAGATTTAGTGACTTGATGAGCTCCAAATGAAGTCATTTGAAAAGCACTGTTGTAGGCTCGAATATTGCTTAAAAAATGGCTGGACTTGGGATGCTCGCCATTCGAAAGAACTCGTTAGATCTCCGGTAGCTCTTGCATAGAGTTTATTCGTAACTTTCCAGACGCACAACACATTCTCTTGGTCTCTCCCTTCCACTTACGCGCGTGACAGTGTGCACACACTTCAGACATGGTGCCAATGTCTCCGTGTTCGATGTAATTAATAAATGGGTTATAGGAAAACACGCTCCTTTCTTTATTGAACCATGGTTGCTCTTCAGAATCATAAACCATAGACTCAGTATCAGATGAGGAGGAATTGCGAAGATTGCGACGTATACGGTCTAGATCCATTTGGGCCACACGCTGTTCGACTGACTGACTTGCCCGAATTTCCTGAATCCGCTTACGTTCTTGCGTGGAATGAACAGACACCTCAACACGCATGTCGTGATTTCTTTGCCGAGCAAGTGCGTTGCGTTGCTCGCGCTGCTCGTCTGTCTCCAAAGACCGAGCTAGAGCATGCTGTTTGCGGTCTGCACTAAGGCGCGTCTCATGCTCTTCAGGATTCTCAAGTGAGAAGAGCAGAGCTTAAACGCGAACTGTTCTCGAGCGACCGAGCAGTCTCAGTGCGGAAAAGCTGAAGACTTAATCTCTGCTCTCTCTCTGTATCCGTTTCGAGATAAAGGATGACGCTCTCGGTCACGCGCAAGTCGTATCTTACGGTACTGACTGCTCTCAAGTGATCGAGCAGTCTCAGAGCGGATATTCTGAAGACTCAACCTCTGATCCCTCTGTGTAACCGTCTCGGATGCGTGAAACAAAGAATGACGATCCCGGTCGATAGCTAAACGCATTTCTTGTTGTTCCACACTTTCCTGAGATCGAGAAGCAGTAGTGCGGACTCGTTTAAATTCTAGTCATAAGTGGCGCTGCGTGCTAGTTTCTGCGGACAAACTTAGTGCATTACGCTCACGGTTAGCATCTAGCCATTGTTCACCCTCTGCGTCGGTTTCGAGAGATCGAACTAACCTGCGCATCTTAGAAACCCTTGAGTTAGAGACAGATTTGATATTTTTCTAAAACGCATAGCTAAAATTCCTTCTTAATCCGATACTAACGATATTCAAATCAATGAAAAATAATCAAATAAGTACGTACCTAAGAATTGCTAGTTAGTAGAAAAATAATAATTATTCGCAGGAAAATTAAACACATCAACCAACACAGACAACAAAGGTAACCCCCGTTTCTATAGGATGAGAGCGGCACATTGGCATCTATAACATCACTTTTTGGGAACGAAACCATAGCGCGATCTAACTCGACGCCAACGCCATATAGTTAGAAAACGGAAACTACCACAATATCATTTACCCAAATTAATTAAATTATGAATAAAACTAAATTGTCGTTAATTTAACAGACAACTACATTATTTTTGCATTAAAAAAAAATATGGTAACAGCAGCAAGGTATAAAACTAAGAATTACATACTTAAATCAATTACCTACAACAACCGTGCTTGGTAAGATATAACTTAGAACCAAAAGTTTGACTTGACTTCATGATAGTGTAGCTTGTTGTACCACCAATCAATCTGTTTAGTAATAATGGTGTGAAACTCTCCATACAATTAGGTAGGACATCTAAAGTTCTTTGATTTCATAACAGTATCGTTTCTAATGCACATAAAAAATGCAAAAAGTAAAAAAAAAGAATTTTACGATTTTTTAAAACAATATCATGGGATTTGAACTCGCACCATTTAGTCCGGTAAACGGTCGCCTGACCTTACCGCTAAATTCCCCGTTGACATATTGTTGAAATAGCTGTTCCCTTGCAATTTATAATATTACTGCCCAACTCCTTTATAAAAATAGCGTGATTATTATGTTCCCAGAGTTAAATGATTATTAACTAAATAAATAACATGTCATTTTGTGCATTAAATTATTTTGTGCATTCAATTACGAACAAAAACCCTTTAAAATCAATATTGCTTACCTCCCGTAACATACGGCGTGATAATAGGTAGCCTTCCTTGGTTTACAAAGAACATTTTTGCTGAATTTCAATTCAATCTATCCAGTAGTTTTGGCGTGAAGCCGTACCATACACACAGACAAACAGACAAACAGATAAACAGACAAAAATTCTAAAAAGTCACTTTTTGTCATCAGTTACATTTTTCTAACAAAAGCCACTTATTTTTTCTCGAAAATTCTCAATGTACAGTTTTTCTTTCGTTACTGTTTTATTATATGTATAGATAATCTCAACGAAAAGAAAAAATATGTCACAGGAACACCTGTATATAAATAATACAACAATAAAACTACCAAGAAGAAAGGAGAGGGGGGTGTATCCGGTAGAAATATATTTCATAATATATATTCTTATAATAATTTCAGGGACCTTATTAGTGTCATATCAGTTACTAACGCTAATTAGCTATCTTTTCCTATGTTGGGGTCGGCTTCCAGTCTAACCGGATACAGCTGAATACCAGTATTTTGCATGGAGCGACTGCCCATCTGACCTCCACAACCCAGTAACTGGGCAATACGATACCCCTTGGTAAGGCTGGTCGTCAGACTGTCGGCCTACTGACGACCCGTAACGACTGTCAAAGATCCACGAATGACAGCCGGGACCAACGGCTTAACGTGCTTTCCAAGGCACGGAGGTGTATTAGCTATCTAGAGTATCAACGTACAGACCAAACAACAACACAATTTCAGTCAGACATTTACTATAGACTAGCTGTCTCATAATTTTGGTGACAACCTGACCAAGTTCACAAGACACTTCACAACTCCACTCTGCTCTACCACCCCCAACCTTACGACATTCATGTAAGGTTTCAAATCTTTTGGCCGATCGTGTCAAGAGAGATATTTTCCATTTGGCAGACAAGACCGGGGAGGGAATTTAGCAGAAGAATAATGGATAGATTTGCTTGATGCGGAAGGAATGGAAACGTTAGCATCAATCTTGTGGATAAAAGTAGGGTTGTAAGTATTTCTCTTTGTTTTCTTGTGTAGTTGAGGATATTTTTTATACTTACGTACAGATCTGAAGTTGGTAATTGTATACAGGGTTATTTTTTAAAGACCAGCCAAATTGAAGGATGTGGTACAGACCATCAAACTGAACAACTTTCTCCATGGGACAAGTAGCGTAATCGCGAAAATTTTATCAACTGTCCCATAGAAAACTTCAATACCTACTCGACCTAAATGTATGGGACGGCTGAATTTTTATTCGCGATTACGATGTTGATCCCATGGAGAAAGTTGTTCAGTTTGATGGTCTGTACCACATCCTTAAATTTCGCTGGTCTTTGAAAAATAACCCTGTATAACTTACGACTGAGTGCCATGCACAATGGTCCACCTGAAGGACTAAGTGCGGAAACAAAACCCTCTATTATAGAACACTAACATCTGCCCGCGAATTTCTTGTTCCCCACCCCGTCGCATCGCATCATCTGTAATGCGGCATTACATCGTTTTCGCATAGCATTTTTTCTGTATTTTATTCTTTTGGTTCCTAGCGTGATGTTGTTTATATATGCCTATAGCCTTCCTCAAAAATTGGGCTATTAAATGCATAAAGATTTTTCAAATCCGACTGGTAGTTCCAGTGATCAACGCGTCCAAACAAATAAACAAACCAACTCTTCAGTTTTATTATCAGAATAGAGAAGACAGACCGCGGAGTGTTCAATAGATTGACAGATTTTGTACAGAAAATATATCAAAATGTCATATTTATACACTCACAAACACGCGCGCGCGCACGTATTCAATTATAATCATTGTTGTAGTATTACAAAAATATGTATAATTGTACTAGTTTGTTGTAACTTTTTGTAAGGGACAGGGACAGGATATTCTATAACCCAGCTAGGAAAGCTGAACTTCACCCATTTGACGTGGTACAAACTTATACGAATAACTTTACGTATGCGTCATGTATGTACTACAATCTCCTTTTTATGAAATAAAATTTATTATATTATTATTATTTATTCTACCGTAACTTTTGCTCAGGGCTACTAACGCCCGCGTGTATGTCGGAAAATATATCACGGGACCGTACTACCGGGATTAAAAGTACCCTTTGTGTTATTCCAGGTAAACAATGTATTAATTCCGTCCTGAATTATTTTATACTTAACTCTATTGGCTTACGCGGCGCACGCCAGTAAGGCTGCTTTTCCACCAGAGTTGTACTATGCAGCTATGCTGCGAGGATGTGAAAGCTAAGCTACGAAACTGGAACTAGCGGAACGAGTGAGATGTGCCAGAAAGATTAGCCGCCGCGAGGTACTTAGCTATACGAGGAAGATGCGCAGCTCGAACTATGCGATATATCGACACTAGGGAAAGCACGGAGAGAGCGCGGTGAGGGGCACATAGCTTCACCAATCGAGCATCCATAGCTCGCATCCTTCCATATAAAAAATACATTTTAGTTGAAACCACTTCCACCAGTGATAGGCTATGTGGACCAACGAATATGATTGGTGGATATCAAATGCATCCAAAGCAACGTAGCATAGCACACCTCTGGTGGAAAAGCAGCCTAAATCTCCCAGTTGGCCGACTGCCATTGATCCGATTGATTGATTGATTGATCCATTGATTGCGTTTTGGGTATGATGTGAAAATGAATAACCTTATTATTGACTGTAATTTGCACGCCTGCTTGCAGGCAGAATACAATAACTCTTTGGCTTTAAGATCTTCCCTTGTTGAACAATGTATTTTCTGGCAAATAAATATTTTGAATTTGAATCCTTGTACAAAAACTCAGCACCTTTTAAAAATACTACCATCGGATTCAAGTCACTATTTTTTCTAAAGAGAAAAGAAAATCAATCCGAACTTTTCCATTTATTCTATAGCATAGTTCCAGAACGAGACGAGGTCCTAACACCACTAAACATCAGAAAGTCTGGAGTGGTACTCGACTAAGTATTGATAATAGACTAAGTTCCGTAAAAACTGTTACTTTACGAGCCATTCCTTGCACCTGCTGCGTCTACCACACTAATGTGTCTGCAGTCTGTATCATTCTTTATATACCCTTAAAAATATACAAAACATACCAAAATAACCTTTAAAAACAAAGGAATACGATTCAAGGACGTTTGAAGAAAGTTTTTGTAAAGTTGCAAGCAGTAATAACTTTTAGAAGTATTGTTTTGTTTTTGTTCTAAGAGTGTAGGTAAATATTTTGCAAAGTATTTATTTGGGTTCGTTGGTTCTTTAATATTGCGTATGTTCATTATTTTGTGACGAGTAAGGCTGCTTCTCCACCAATCATATTCAAACTCAAACTCAAAGTATTTATTTCAATTAAACCAATTACAGGCACTTTTGAATTATTGTCAAGGGGTCGGTCAGTCAGAAAAATGAAGCTAGTTACCCATTCCAAAGCGTAGGTACCTATGGAAAAGAACGAGCAAGAAACTCCATGGACGCTCTTTTAAATCAATATAATATGGTTACAAAGTATTGGTTACATCATTCATGTTAGAAATTATGCATGCGAGAACGATGCAGAACGTTAAAAGCGTCCGTAATGAAAAGTTTAAAAAAAAATAAAAATAAGAACAATTCAAATATTAAATTAAATTAAAATAAGCCATGGCAGCAAAGGGTTAACCAGTCCCTACTGACGGCGCCCGTTCACGAACATGACGCATGGATTAGCACCATTCAGCTCAACCATTTTAAAGGGAGCCAAATGATCCAACACGTGCGCCACCATCAGCGAAACATTTGAGTAAGCATGACATACTGCATACATGTGCCAGGGCACATTCAAGTCAATAAAAGACGTACCCAGTAAATGGTAGCTTTATAGTATGTACATAATACTCACACATGTGCTATACAATTATACAATACTAGGAGATTGAATTTATATAATACAAAAAAAAAGTATTTTAAAATCTTCAGCAGCTCCAACAATATTTCAAATGCTAATCAATTTATTTATGCGTCCTTGTGGAGCAGGACCAGCGTTTAGCCAAGCATTTTTATCAGCGATGTAATCCACCAATTTATAATATGCCTGGCTGCATAGTGTGCGTTTTATACAAGATTTAAATTTCGTTTCATTCTGTTCTATTATGTGGGGAGGTATTATATTGTAACATTTTAAACAGTACCCCATGAAAGATAAGTCTACTTTAGCCAGCCTGAAACCTGGTTGAACTAATTGCTCCCTATTTCTAGTGAGATAATTGTATATTTCACCTCTTTTACTAAAAAGATGTAGATTTTTCCTTACGTACATAATGTTTTCATAGATATATTGACAAGGTACCGTCATGATGTTAATATCTTTAAACAATTCCCTTAGAGAGTCACGCCTGCGGATGGCTCTTTTCTGCAGAATAAAAATAGACTCGATGTCTGCAGCCCGTCCCCATAGCAAAATACCGTACGACATAATACTATAAAAGTAACTAAAATAGACTAGTCTCGCGGTATCAACATCAGTAAATTGACGGATTTTTCTCACAGCATACGCTGCTGAACTCAGTCGTCCTGCAAGGGATGTTGAAATGAGGACCCCATTGAAGCCTCGAGTCGAGCGTGATCCCCAAGAAAACAGTTTTATCGACGAATTCTAGTTTCTCTTTATTCAGTTCTATCTCACAATAACTACTTTTGTCATTTGGTAAAGAAAATTTTATGCGCTTCGTTTTTTTCCCATTTAATACTAAATTATTAGCAGCGAACCAATTTTGGATCTGCAGTAGGGCGTTATTTACGTCGTCAAGATTTGATGCACGTCTATTAATTTTAAAAATCAAGGAAGTAGCGTCAGCAAATAACACAACACTGAATGAAATACCCCGACTCAGCGTGATTTGACAAGACTCGATTAATCAAATAAACCTTAAGATTTGCACTAGCCCCTGAAGCTTTGTGTTTTATGATGCTACAGAGACCATTGCATATCAAGGAGTAGACCGCGGACGCCGTAATGGTAGGGAAGACGTGCCCTTAGGATAAGGAAGGGTTTTGTGACAATATTTTGATTTAAAAGAGTGTCTTTTGAGTTTCTTACCCGTTCTTCTTCATAGGTACCATTAGGAAGGACTAAGAGCGGAATACCAAACCCATAATATAGAACATAGGTACCTACTACGTTTTGAAATGGTCACCTAGCTTCATCTTTCTGATAGACCGACTCATTGAAAATTCAAAAGTGCCTGTAATTGGTTTAATTGAAATAAATGATTTGAGTTTCAATTCAGAAACAACTATGACCCAAAAGCTTCATCTTACATAATGTCGTCGTAAAAACAAACAGAAATGTTTATTAAATTCTTCCGATACACTAACCTACTCTTTGTTTCAACCAAACCAGAAACAGAAAAACTCTTAAAGAAATATCTTCAACAATAAAATATCGCCTGTATGCACAAAACACTCAGGGGCGTTTGAATTGTGATGTCATCCATGAAAGCTGTTATGTCCGGGTTGCACGAGGCTAGTTTCTCAAGACAGGATTGTAACTCTCGCTTCGTGTATAAAGAACTAGAATAGAATAGAATATCTTTATTATGTACACCATATAAATTACAGACATAAATATAGAAATTTTACAAAGGGCGATACAATGGGCGGTCTCATCACTAAGAGCGATTTTTTAAAGACAACCTTTGGATGGATTAAAAAGCGGAAGGAGAGACAAACACTTTAATATAGTAGTATATAGTGTATCATTTAGCTAGCATGTGCCAACCCAGGACAGCAAACCAGGATAGGTTTGCTGTATACCGAGGAGAACCTCGGTATTCTATCAGGATAGAGTAATGAGGTTGCAATACCGAAAGAAAGCTAGAAGGCTTGCTAGAATGCGTAAGCAGCGAGATACACAAAGCTAGTTTTTCAAAGCTAGGGCAACCTAGATTTCAAAAACTAGCCTCGTGTATCACGGGCATTAAAGCGTGATTTTCTCATTTAGAATGGCCGGCATTTCAAAATGATGGCGAAATCGATCTATAACAGCACAATGGACGCACGTTCCTACCTGCAGAGTGGCGATTTGAGGGGTCGGAGCGAAGGTGCATGAGGTGCAAATAAAAATGAATGAATATCTCCAGGAAGATTGACTTAAACTGCATTAGAATGGAACATTGTAATCACTAGGTCTGGGCAAGGGGTCGCTAATTCGAACCAGGGTTGGAGTTCATTATTGATCTGCGTGAATAAACTATTAGCACAAACATATTTAATATTTCTGTTTAGTTAGAGGAGTTATCCGTAATATTTATAGTATGTATATTACCCATAACCCAAAAAATATCACCAAGGGAGCCAAATTCCTTTTTAGTTTACCAGTCACATATAAAATTTGTAAGCACATATCGGGACACATACAGGCCCCATTTTTTTTTGGGTGGGAAATCATCAAATCAGGGCCCCCAAAAGCTATTTAACGTTATTCCACTTCAACTGTGATGCCACATTATGATTTAACACACACACACACGAACACGATGACGTTTTTATTGACCTATGACTTCATAAAAAATAATCAGATAATCCCTTAGCGCCACCCTTACCAGATAACTATTTTCTATCATAATGTGGCATCACAACTGAAGTGCACTGAGGTAAATCCATAAACTTTTTAATAATTACTCATTCAACTCATTAAAACCTTGATAAACACGCGCCCCTAAATACATCTATTCCTGCCCTGTGTTTTCCATCCTATTGCACCTTATACCATGCTTCCAATTGCTCGAAGTTGGGCCCTGTGCTCAAACCAATGCACAACGCGTGCTAGGCGTCGATATATTACTGTCTGTCGATACGGCAGCCATTTGCAATCATAAACGGTAATTGGTGCTTCGGCGGGAAAAATTGTTTCAGACGGACACAGATTAAAAAGGGTGATCGGACTTGGAATTGCAAATAAAAAGGGAGTGGGATTTTCTCTTACTTTAGATTCTGTTGTGTTTACTTAGAATTTTGTTGACTGTTGGTTATTATGATTAATGGTTATTAACGGAGGTTAGAAAAGAGATTGCTTAGCGAATATCTTAAAACACGATATTTATCTAATAGCCTAACGATTTTTTACTAATTTACTCAATTGGAATTCCAATTCTTGTTTACTAAATAAGCTTATTTATTAGATTAGATTATACTTAGATTTAAGTATTATTGTTACGAGCTTCGGGTTCGTGACAATTAAAAATGCCGATAAAAATTACCAAAACTTACACTTTAATCAATCAACACTAACAACAATTCAAAACACACTAATTATAAAACACAATCACTCTTAAGTCGCACTTGAAGATCGCTTTCGATGTATTCGCTTGTGTCGCAAAACCAAGTCTGATTGCTCGCGGCTATTCCCGGCCTTATATAGTGCCGCAGATAGTTCCAGAACCTTCTATTGTAGAACTGTCTAGAATGTTCGAGTACATACCGGCCCCGACTGACTACATGTCGATAGTTCTAGTGAGTTCTAGCTTCGTCATATCTACTCGTCAATAGATGGCGCTGACGGATGGCGTGACTATTAGTTCTACTATTCCATAATAGATGGCGCCAGTTAGTTCTGCCGATCCACAATAGATGTCGCCAGTGGTAACTAATGTCACCGTGTATCAGGCATTAATTGTGGCGCGTAACACTGCCCCCTCCTAAGACATGCTCGTCCCGAGCATTATCGGCTCCATAATAACGCGCCAATCGATCCACATGGACGATCTTAGGAGTACCTCTTGCACCTTTCCGTATCCGGTAGGTTACGTCATTGATCTTTGTCACAATCCGGTACGGTCCATCCCATTTAGCTTGAAGCTTAGGAGATTTCCCTTTGCTGCGCACTGGATTGTGCAACCACACTAGTGAACCTTCGTCAAACCCTTTACTGTTCATTTTGCGGTCATAACGGGTTTTCATCTTTTCAGACATTTGCTGACCCGATTGTCTGACGTGCTCACAAATGTCATTCATTTTATTCCGCAAGTTATTCGCATAATCCGTTATACTGCATGGGGCATCAGGTGGTATTCCGGTGATCAGGTCTGCAGGCAGCCGTAATTCTCTTCCAAAGTTTGCGAAGGCTGGTGTCACCGATGTACTTTCGTGAACAGCGCTTCGATATGACAACAAAAACGGTTGTATGTGCTTGTCCCAATCTCGTTGTCGATTTTCCACAACTTTTGCTAGGTACCTCTCCAGTGTCTGATTAAATCGTTCCACCATTCCATCCGATTGTGGGTGGTAAGAAGTTGTTCTTGTTTTATGAGTACCCATAACTCGACAAGTTTCCTGGAATATTTGGGACTCAAAATTCCTTCCTTGATCACTGTGAATCTCTAGTGGAACTCCAAAACGACAGAAGACTTCATAAACTAATTTATCTGCAACTGTCGAAGCTTCTTGGTTTGGAATGGCGAAGACTTCCGGCCACTTAGTGAAGTAATCCATCACAACCATGAAATACTTGTTGCCACTTTCACTTTCCGGAAACGGCCCCGCAACGTCGAGGGCTATCCTCTCCCATGGTGCGCCAACATTGTGCAATTTCAATGCACCTCTACTACGAGTCTGAGGTCCCTTTACAGCTGCACAACTTGTACATTTGCGACACCAGTCCTCAACATCGTCCCGACAGTGGACCCAGTAAAACCGTTCTCGTATCTTCAGTAGAGTCCGTTTTACTCCCAGATGACCTCCTGAACATCCATTATGGTACAGCTGTAGAACATCCGGTACTTGAGCTTTAGGGACAACCATTTGCAAATGACAGCTATCTCCCCGAGCATTTTCCCATTTTCGGCACAGGACTCCATCCTGAATCACCAAGCTGTCCCATTGGGCCCAATAGCTTTTCGTGATCGAACTCATCGCTGAGACGTCGCTCCACTTGGGCTTAGGAGCTCTGGCCTTCATCCACTCCAGAATCGGCTTGATGTCTGAATCTTCCTGCTGTGCACGTTGTAGGCTTTCCTTCCACTCGATGCTGAGGTCTGTCTTGAGCATCCTCACAGGTACGACTTCTTTACTCTCTTGCCTAGTACAATGCTTGCAGTCTTCAGGACAAGGTCTTCTTGACAATGCATCTGCGTTGCCATGAGATTTTCCGCTGCGATGTTCGACCACGAAGTCGTATTCCTGCAGAAGTTCAATCCATCTCGCAACTTGTCCTTCTGGATTTTTGAACTGCAATAGCCATTTCAGTGCAGCATGGTCGGTTCGTAACTGGAATTTCCGACCCAGAAGATATTTGCTAAAGTGCTGCAATGACTTTACCACAGCAAGCAGTTCTCGTCTCGTAACACAATAGTTCCTTTCAGGTTTCGACAATGACTTGCTGAAGTACGCTATCACAAATTCTTGATCGCCATTCCACTGGGACAACACACCGCCAAGTCCTATGTCGCTTGCGTCTGTGTCAACTATAAATTCCTTGCCCGCATCAGGGTACCCCAAAATAGGTGTTTTGCACAGACGGTCCTTTAGCTCCTGGAATGCGATGTCGCAACTTCCATCCCAGCTGAAATGTCGCTCTTCCTCGGTTAGCTTATGCAGGGGTTTGGCTATATCTGCAAAGTTCTTGACAAATCGCCGATAGTAGGAGCACAAACCCAGAAATGCTCTGACCTGCGTCTTGTCTTTTGGAATTGGCCAATCCTTGACAGCGGCGATTTTCTCCGGATCCGTGCGGATACCTTCTTCAGACACTACATATCCCAAAAAGCTAACTTGTCGTTTGAATAGTGAACACTTCTTTGGACTTAACTTGAGGTTGGCACTCTGGATCTTCATGAGCACGCGTTCCAGGTTTTGAAGATGTTCTTCAAACGTACGGCCTACGATGATGATGTCATCCAAGTAGACCAGACAGGCATCGCCAATTAGCCCGGTAAGTACAAGTTCCATCAACCTTTCAAACGTTGCCGGAGCATTGCACAATCCAAACGGCATAACTTTAAATTGCCACAGACCCTTTCCTGTCGAGAATGCAGTTTTCTCCTTGTCCTTAGGATCAATTTCAACTTGCCAGTAGCCACTTTTCAGGTCCAGCGTGCTAAACCACTTTACGCCAGTAAGCATGTCCAGCGTGTCATCGATTCTTGGCAAAGGATAGCTGTCCTTCTTGGTGACGTCGTTCAAACGACGATAGTCAACACAAAACCTCATGCTGCCGTCCTTCTTTCTTACCAGCACTACAGGTGAACACCATGGGCTAGATGAAGGTTCAATAACACCATCCTTCACCATCCCCTCAATCATGGTTTCCACTTCCTTTTCACGTGCAACCGGCAATCTCCTTGGCCGCTGACGGATAGGCAATTCATCTCCTGTGTTTATTTTGTGTTGAACTAAGCCAGTCCTGCCGATGTCAGCATCGTTTGACGAGAAAACATCGGCATACTTGAGTAACATTTTCTTCGCCTTGACCATTTCATTTTGGGACAGAGCGCTGCGGCAGTCTTCTAAAAGTGTGGTCACTCTTGTTTGTGCATCCTTGCTGAGGGTCCCAGTCGATAGATGTTGGCATCGACGCAACCAATCCACTTCCTCGCAAGTACCAACTAGTGTGCCTTTTTCTATAATCTGTTCCTGATCACAAAGGTTCAGCACACGTACCCCTGAGATGTCGGTGGCTCTGACCAAAGTTCGTGCCACTTTCCATGGAAGGTCATCGTCTACCCTTTCCACGAGTACACAACGTTGAGTTTTCCCAGGATTCCGAGGAAGACTAACCGGCACAATCGTTTCCGATCTCGGCGGAAGAACAATCTTCTTAAGGCTGTACACGTTCCCTGGTAACGCCCCTTCCACGAAAAGTTCCTCTTGTCCACATTTCAAAACACCTTGCTTGACGTCAATTTCGCAACAATTCTTCCTCATAAAGTCAAGGCCCAGGATGCAATCGTCCATTATATCAGCCACGATGACATTATGCAGGTAGATTCTGTTGCCTAGCTTCAACCCTATCTTCTTCTCTCCATGGACGGGTATGCGCTGACCGGTGGCTGTTACCAAATTAATGTGTTCTCGGTTGTATGCGGAGTCCCCAAGGGACCGTCTTATCAGTTGGGAACTGACGACCGTGCGAGAGGCTCCAGTATCTATGGTCAGCTTACACGGCGTTCCGTTGACCTCGCCCTTGATGATTAGGCTGTTCCCGTCTTGGGTTTGTGTGATCGAAACCCTTGGGGCTCTTTGAACATCAGCCAGCACCCGCCCCGCAGTCCTGGCTATTACTCGTTTCCCTGCTGTTGGTTCTGGGCGGTGCTATTAGCTGCACTGCCCTCTGGAGATCGGCCGTCTTCTTTTTCTGCAGTTCGCTTGGGGCAACTGGATCGAAGGTGGCCCCTTTCCCCACAGCCGTAGCACCTAGGGCTGTACCCTTTACTGCGGTCGCGAACTGTAGCCGCTGCAACCTCCCTGACCCGATGGGAACGATGATCCTGTCGCACGGCTTCCACCTCCAGTGCATGGGCCAAGGCGTCCTTAAGCGTCCCGTGGTGCCCGAGCCTCACAGCAGCTCTAACTTCAAGGTCGCGGATGCCGTCGATGAATGCCTGCACCAGGTTCCCATCAATAAGCGCAGGTACGGACTGGTAAGCTTTACGCACCAGCTTCTCCACTTCAAGGGCCCACTGCTGCAGGTTCTCATTACTGCGTTGCACGCGATCCTTGAGCTGCGCACGAAACACGTGTTCCAGGTGAGCATCGCCATACCGAGCCTCCAATGCCTCAAGGAGCTGCTCGTAAGTCACTTCCTTACCGAGAGCTTCCAGAACAGTTAAGGCCTGGTCGCGCAGGCCTAGGGTGAGGGCAGTCATAGCCTGACTATTATTCCAACCATTCGCCTTTATGACAGCCTCAAACTGGATTTTGTAGGCCGACCAGGAAGAAGTTCCGTCGAACGGTGGCACTTTGAATCCACGTAGCGAAGGTGTTGTAGCTACGGGAGCTGCGATTCCATCCCCAAGTTTAAGGTAATCCAGCGTTTTCTTTACGTCAGCCATCACGGTTTTCTTCACGTCAGCCACCACGTTGTCAACCCGATCATTCACTTGGTCGATCCGGATTTCAGCTTCCGTCAGGCGGTTGTCACACTGAGCAACCTTATCCTTCATCTCCTTCATGTCTTTCCCGAAGGTAGCGTGAAGATCCTTCATAAGGAGCATCTGCTCTTCCTGGCGGCGCGCTTGCTCCTCCTGGCGGCGTGCTTGCTCCTCCTTATCGTGTTGGAGCTGTTCTTCCAACCGACGAGCCTGTTCCTCCTGTCGGCGAGCCTGTTCCTCCTTGTCCCGCTGGAGCTGTTCTTCCAACCGACGAGCCTGTTCCTCCTGTCGGCGAGCCTGTTCCTCCTGTCGGCGGGCCTGTTCCTCCTTGTCCCGCTGGAGCTGTTCTTCCAACCGACGAGCCTGTTCCTCCTGTCGGCGGGACTGCTCCTGCAGCATCATCATCAGAGCAGCAAAGTCTGGTGCTGATGATGCTGGACCTGCTGCGGACGGGTCGGCCTCCGTGGTTGGTAGCTGGCCCTCCGACCTCTGCGGCGCAGCTCCACCAAAACGCCTCTGGTCCGTCTCCTGTTGGCGTTGACTCCGGGTACGGATACCCTCCGTGTCGTCTTTAGGTAAAATCGGCATGATTTTAATCCTTGATTCTGACACCAATTGTTACGAGCTTCGGGTTCGTGACAATTAAAAATGCCGATAAAAATTACCAAAACTTACACTTTAATCAATCAACACTAACAACAATTCAAAACACACTAATTATAAAACACAATCACTCTTAAGTCGCACTTGAAGATCGCTTTCGATGTATTCGCTTGTGTCGCAAAACCAAGTCTGATTGCTCGCGGCTATTCCCGGCCTTATATAGTGCCGCAGATAGTTCCAGAACCTTCTATTGTAGAACCGTCTAGAATGTTCGAGTACATACCGGCCCCGACTGACTACATGTCGATAGTTCTAGTAAGTTCTAGCTTCGTCATATCTACTCGTCAATAGATGGCGCTGACGGATGGCGTGACTATTAGTTCTACTATTCCATAATAGATGGCGCCAGTTAGTTCTGCCGATCCACAATAGATGTCGCCAGTGGTAACTAATGTCACCGTGTATCAGGCATTAATTGTGGCGCGTAACATTATTAACTGTTCAAGGATGAACATTCTGACTAAGCCATTAAGGGCTGATTTTTCCAACCCGGCGTTGGAAAAATTAGCCCTTAATGGTTTAGTATGCGAAATAGTTTTATCGGAGGAATAATTTTGAATTTTTGACAGTATTCTTCCATACAATAACTGTCAGACGTCAATTTTATTCCACAAATAAAAATTATCTGTCGATAGAAAAATTTGCCCTAATGACAACAACAAAATTATAATTTTGTTCTTATCTTGTAGGTCTAATTTATAAAAAAATTGCGAATCGACGGCCATAATTATCACATTCGTACAAAATTCGAACTTATCAGTGTTGCTGTTATATGTAATAAGAACAGATAAGAAATTCGTAATATCAACATTCCGATAGCCTCGTAGAGACTCGCTCATAATTTCGACAGCAGTACTGTGTGGTAGCGTGGCCGAGCGGTCTAAGGCGCTGGTTTAAGGCACCAGTCTCTTCGGAGGCGTGGGTTCGAATCCCACCGCTGCCAGAATTCTTTTAGCAAGTATTTTTAGATTTTATTTTGCTATTCCAATCAATTATTATTTATTATGTTATTTTAGTGCAAAATTTTGATGTAAAAAACAATTTCCAAACAATTTTTTTTTTCCAACTGCGACTTTTTTTTTCTCAAACAGGCGAAATATGTGATTATTTTTTCCTAATATTCATGAAATTCATAATCATACCGCAGATCGTACCTACAGAATAATTCATCAGTTGAAAAGTAACTTATTAACGAAATATTTTTTTTATATTTTTACGTCACAAGACTAATTTTATTCGTTTTTTTATTTTTTTTTATTAAAAAGTACATAACATTACATGACTCGCACCAATAACCTCACTTTGCCTACATTGACAAATGAAGTAAAAAGGTACAGGTTGCTAATAGACTCCCCTACCATACTGTTCACACTTCAATGGTTAGAAACCCTGAAATAGATCGACACAGACCAATAAATTTTGCACCTTATTACTATTACTCAAAGGTGCAAAATCGATTTTAATATTTTCTCATGTATACACGGCTCGGTAAAATAATGTTTTTTTTGCCAGCCAGTATGAAATCGCTTCGTCCGTCTAAGTTCATGTTACTAGATTTTCTTTTGACAACCCTTCCCAACATTTATTGACTTATCCGCCTTTGAGAAATAAACTAAAAGATTTTATTTACGTTTGGGTGCTTCACCAAACATCTTTTCTCGTGTCGGCACGAAGCCAAAAGATTTTAATTTGAAGTGTGAACCTTATCAACGGATTCATGACACAACAAAAAGATTTGCAAAGGGCTGACTGTGACTGCCCATGGTCCCATGGAAGACGTGGCTGCCGTACCCAGGGCAAGATTCACAAATCGCTAAGTAAAGTCATCAACATCTGCCTAGCTTTTCCCAACAATAGCGACTGCCTATTTGACTTCCACAACCCAGTTACTGGGTAATACGATAAGTACTAAGACTCCTAGTAAGACTGCTTTTCAGACTTTTGGGCTTCTGACTACCCGTAACGATTGTCAAAGATCAACGAATAACAGCCGGGACCAAAGGCTTAACATGCTTTCCGAGGCACGGAGGGGTCTCGGTATGTAAAGATGGTCATCCATCCACCGACCAACCGCGGCAAGCCTAGCTTAACCTGATCAATCGGCCTGTGCGGCTGTTATTATATAGCCACGGGCCCCTCTCTCTAAGCGTTTTATACGAATATGAACTTTATTTTTGGGACGACGTTCATGCGGCTTGTGGTAGGAGTACTGATGGGCAATTCTCGTAATTTTAAGAATGTTCACAGTCTGATCTCAGTCTCAATCTGTCAAAAAATACGTCTAATTTCCCTACATTTGACAAGTTTTTGACATTTATTTGTCGCCGAGATGAGACTGCGGCTACATTTTTAACGTTTCAAATTACTAGAATTGGCCTTCTGGTAGAAATCGTCACGTAGGTATGTAACGAAAAGCGTTGGATTTTTTATTTGGATTAGGTTTTATTGTTCATATTCTTATACGTACAATGTTTGCAAGGTTTCGAAGGAAAAAGGGTAGGCATTTGCCCAACAGTGGGACACAATGTAGACTAACAAAAATAAACTTTATAAGTAAGGCTTGCTCACATTTGCTTATACGAATCTGAATATTAAACACAAAAAATAAGGTTCATATTCCTATGAATTGCTAACTTAGTAAAGCAAAGTGTTACTATCATCGTCATCACTTGAATCACTTCTAAAGGCGGTTCCAACGCACATTGTTCATACATGATACAGTATGATCACGTTTAAATTATTTAAATTTACATATGTGAAAATCAATGTTCACTTCAATATTTAAATGAGACATTCCATTTATCATACAGTGACTGAGTCGGTAACAGTTGTGTTGACGTTCTGATGAAAGTCGATAACAAAATGGATTTTTTTGCGAACGCCCATTTCCGACTGTATCCTTTTTTTGTCCTACCTACTTAGGCTAGCATTTGACTTTTTCGACACATATGTATCTACTTTCTAAGTTTATCTCGGATATTACTGACATTGGCTAGAAAAAACATCGTGAGGAAACCTGAAGGTCAATTCCCGTAATTAAAAACGTTCAAAATCTAGTTGCAATCACATGTCAGCAACAATCAATGTCAAAAACTTGTCAAAAATGTAGGGAAATTAGAGGTACTTTTGACAGATTGAGACTGAGATCGAACTGTGAACGTTCTTAAAATTACGAGAATTGCCCCTCTGGCTTATGTATAGTTGATCTTAAGACGAATTTCACCAATCGTGACGAGCACGTCAAGTAAACCGTGAAACCGGAACATGACTGTCTGATGGCCGAATTCATATAATTTTATACGGACCGATATTGGTTAAAATTAAGACTATTGTATCTTTGCCAATAATGAAGCAAAGACCGGCTTTGCATAGTAGGCTACTAACCCTCCCATATAGAAATAGTTATCACAGGTAAAATTTGATTACGAATTTATTTATATGCCCAGCACCCTAATTGCGTATCGTAGGTACCTATATTAATCACAATCTGAATAATTTTGAAGGATATTGCTAATCCATTACTTTATATGTTCGAATCAGTGGCAGTGGTCTGCTAAACAACATTAATAACGCCATGAATATTGTTGAAGTGTCAAAATAAAAGCTATTGTACTGTTTGTTGTTATGGCAATAAAAAATGCTACCATTGGTTAGCATAAAACGATTCGTTTTTATTTACAGGAACCGAGCAAAATCACGGCCTAAGTAATGTTTAAAGATCTCGAACTAAGTGGTAGCAAAGGCCTGGTCCTAAAATCTTTGGGTATTTTCCATTAGATAATTCTTAGTAGTTCAAAATCTGGATCTTAAGCATAACATAATCAGCCAATGGGCATTAATGGCTGCGACACAGTTTATAACTAATGCAGTCATTATCTATATATATAAAAATGAAAGCCTATTTCCCCTGGTCACGCCATAACTTGAGAACGACTTTACCGATTTCATCTTTTTTTTAAGTTTTCTAATACTTTGTAGAAGGTTCTTACAGAAAAAAAAATAAGAAAATTGCTCAGAAAATTAGAAAATTTAAGAATTACGCTTTTACGCTAAAACAGCTGAACAGATTTAGATGAAATTTGACACATGGGTAGACCATAATCTGAGAAAGGACATAGGCTACTTTTCATCCTGGATCGCAGACGAAGTCGCGGGCAACAGCTAGTCGTACATAATTTTATTGTAATTTGTGTTTTTAGTTCCAATAAAATATTATTATTATATTTCCACTGCCTGCTGGTACAGTCGAGTTCGTTAATATCTGAGCATGTTTATGAATCAAAAATATATAGGCAATGGTAAGTTTCATAAACTCTAAACAGCTTTGCCTTACAATAAATTGTAAACAATCTGTGACATCATAAATATGTGACTACATTATATCAATAATATTGCTACAGGCAGACTCTGGAAATTGTGCGCAATCCCTTGTTCATATTATTAAGCGCAAAGTTACACAAATATCTATGCAATATTTCTATGAAAAATATCTTGACAATTTCAATTGTTGTCTTGAATTCTTGGAACAATCTCTTTACAGAAGTATATCCTATAGTAATCGTTTTCTTTGAAACAAATGTAATTTAAAGTGGTCAGTTATGACATCCTTCATCCGATTACCTACTGGATAGCATTATCTTCAGTCACTTTTACACAATTTAAGGGCCCACGTACATGAGATTTGGGAAGGCATTAGAAGTAGTGCCGCCTGTTCAAAAATGATTGCATCAATGCGGGAACGTTTGCAAGATGTTATTGATGCCAATGGTGGATATACCAGATTCTAAAACTGGCAGCAATATTGCTTAAACCTTGCATGGAAGTTCCGTACCTTATTTTAAATGTTAGGTTTTCAGAAGAACAAAATAAGAATTTGAGAATAATAAAATAAAAATTAAATACTAATGTGCTTAAATACTAAAGTAAATTTTATTTTTATTTATAACCATCTGAAAAGTTTTAAACAAATAGGAAGGTATAGTCTGCGTTGACCCTAAGATTTTCAGCTCTCTTAACGTTGTCAGATTGATAGACAGTCTCATTACGAACGGCAACATTGCATTGTTACTCGCACTTCTGCTCAGGCAAGCAAAAATAAATTTAATGGTAAAGGCCATTTAGTTGAATATTCAAAGCTGTATAGATATTTACGAATCCTAGGTTGCACCAAATATATTGAAATCTAGAGTATTTAGATATTTATGTCCCGAAGACTAGTCAGATATTTTTGACTGTACTACCGTAACATACTTATGAACAGTTTATATGATAACATTTTATTGATGTCTAAGTTTGTATAGAACTATATGATCATTTTAACACTTACAATATTTTGAAACATTGGCACTGCCAATATATTAGTGAACTCGACTGTACACAGTCCTCCTCTCTATAAGAGGGAGGGGGGCGTAATCCACCACGCGAGCCCAGTGTGGGTGGTAGATGTCACATGACTTCGAACTTTTTGGGTTTTTCGACATTGAATCTTGTGCCCGATTAATGAGAATGAGCCCGTCTGGGATTAGTTATAATTGGCAAAGTGACTGTATGCTAAATACCCTTATCCCTTTTTAACCCCCGACGCAAAAACGACGGGGTGTTATAAGTTTGACGTGTCTGTGTGTGTGTGTGTGTGTGTGTGTGTGTGTGGGGGTGTGTGTGTGTGTATGTCTGTCTGTGGCATCGTAGCTCCCTAACGGATGAACCGATTTTAATTTTGTTTGTTTTGTTTAAAAGGTGAATTTGTCGGGAGTGTTCTTAGCTATGTTTGATGAAAATCGGTCCAACATGGCCGCCGCTACAAAATGGCGGATTACATATTTTTTCACAACTCCCTCAATATGGGTATCAAATGAAAGGGCTTGACTAGTAGAATACTATACACTATGGTAAATTTCAAATCCAAGATGGCCGCCACCACAAAATGTCAAATTACATTTTTTTTTTCACAACTCCCTCTATATGGGTATCAAATGAAAGGGCTTGACTAGTAGAATACTATACACTGTGACAAATTTCAAATCCAAGATGGCCACCACCACAAAATGGCGAATTACAAAAAACCTGACTAACTACCAAATTGCCTGAATCTTAAAACGCAAGAAAATAAAAGAAAAGAAATAATTAGGAATCCCTTCAAAAAGCATGAAATAAAAAATTAAATTTAAAATTTAAAAAACCCCCGACTACGTGAAACCCGATAAAAAGAAAAAAATAACCTTGAAATTATGACCCTACGTAAGTAAGTATGAAATTTTTTGATTAAATGTTGTCCTGTCGGGGGACCACTACTATTTTAAACTTTAACAGAACGTTAGACTAATAATTAGAGCGGTCCCCCGACGGGACAACATTTAATCAAAAAATTTCATACGTACTTACGTAGGGTCATAATTTCAAGGTTATTTTTTTCTTTTTATCGGGTTTCACGTAGTCGGGGGTTTTTTAAATTTTTAATTTGATTTTTTAGATTATGTTATGAGCATTTTTGAATGAATTTGACAAGCGATTTCCAAGTTAACTACCTTTTAATCGTTACGCAGGTCATTATTTACATATTATATTGATTTAAAAGAGTGTCCATGGAGTTTCTTGCCCGTTCTTCTCCATACGAGTAGGTACCTACGCTTTGGAATGGACAACTAGCTTCATTTTTCTGACTGACCGACCCCTTGACAATTCAAAAGTGCCTGTAATTGGTTTTTTGGAGGCATGAGGAACAGGGTGTAAAGTTCACTCAACCTCCATAGAAAAGGGAGGATCCTCCGACCAGACGGGTGTTGTATCTGGCGGGCAATTGCCCAACGATTGACGTTGGGAAATTGTATCTATGCTAATTGCGCGGTAAACTCTGCTTGCGAGATGCAGGATTTGCGTGACGTCAGTATGACGCGTTGTTCGCATGTGGTGTTGTAGATACCGCTACAGTTTAATTGAAATAAATACTTTGAGTTTGAGTTACATCTATACTAGAGTTTGTTTGTTTGAACATGCTAGTCTCTGAAACTGCTAGTCGCATTTGAAAAGTTCTTTTTGCATTTGATAGTCCGATTCTTGAGGAAGGCTAACATCATGCAACGACTTTTAGGAGCCCAGCAAAATGAAAAAAATTAAGAAAGAACGTTTAGTGAAAACGATCTAGTACGGCGGGCAGACGATGCCATGCGCCAGGGTAGGACGGGTGAACAATAAATTTCACGCGGACGACGTCACGAGCAGAATTTACTATACCTAATAAAAATGTCATGCTGTTCGTTGGAAAGCGCATCACTTCTGAACTGGACCGAATTGGCAATTTTTCAGGTCAGGTTTAAAAATTGGAAAAATTTCCGATAGAATTCGAGAAAACTGAAAGTGACTATGGGATTTTTTATGAATTAATGTTTGGGCAGGACAACGTCTGACTAGTCAGATAGGATAAAATATAATAATAAGTAATAGCCTCCCGACCGATTTCGGTCACGGTGGCCAATCTCAACAGAGATTAGCCAGGTACGCAGGAGATATTATAGTACACAGGTGTGTGCGTAAACACAGATGCACTCTCTGTTCCTTTACTCTCATAGTCCGATGGGACGGCAATCCGACACGGCCGGATTGCCGTCCAACAAAAAAAAATATAATAAGCTTAATTTAATGACCATAACTCTCGCCATACCGCAACAAAGTTAAGTAAAATCCGACAGTGAAAGACTAATTAATATAAACGCGTACAATATTGATCAGTTAGTGCAAATTACCATAACTTGTTCGAAAAAGGTCAAATTGGACACGTGATAACCTGTCAACCAACGTGATAAACAATAAATGCTGGAAGAGACAACGATAAATAAAAATATTACGAATAGATTTCGTTTTGTTATTTTCGTTTTTTTTTATTATTTACAACTTTTCATTTTTATTCTGCAGTTTATTCATTTCCTTCTTGATGATGTTCTTTTAGAAGGTCAGATGTGTAGTACTCGCAACCGCCGTACTTGTGTGACTAGATGTATGAACTTAAATGAGGCAAAATAAGTAGGTAAGGATCGTATTAAGTAACGTTCTGCAATTTCTGCCTACGCCCATGAAATGGAGGCGTGTGTTTATGTATGTGTCCCTCTCTGAGGGACACATACATAAACACACGTGAGTTAGTAAGATGATGACACGTAATATCTTTTCTTTCTCATGTAACGAAATGTGTCTAAACGTGACGCGTCCTTGAAATTTCACTCTCAACTCTCATGCAATTATCAAATCGCCGCTAAGGAGTTTCACTTCAATAAATTTAATCTATTCCAGTCTTTATACTGCCGGTCGATTCTGTAAAAATCTCATCGTGAAAACTCGAGTGAAGTGAGCTTGATGTGAGTTGTCAGTAGTGTCAATCCCTAACATTATTTGGAATGACAGCTCACTCCACGCTCACTTCACCTAACTTTTCACGTTGAGATTTTTACAGAATCGATCGGGTGGTATTGCTATCCAACACATTTCTCTACATCCTTGTATTCCCCTACCATCATTCAATGGCAGGGGATGACGACAATGTCATTGTCATCGGCAAGAATGTGAATGTCAACTACGGAGTGTCACGTGGTGCTTGCGTATTGCACACTTGTTCCTACAGGTACTTTAAAGGTTAGGGGTATGACATTTTTAGCTCCATAAAACCACCCCGGTGGTCACCATTAGCACATGGAAGGGATACCGTTGCCTCTCAAGACCTATCCGAAACCCCTCTATGCAGCGCCTGTTAGGACACATCTCTGGGGAGGGAGACTGTAAAGCGGTCCCTGAAATCTAAGTGTACATAAACACGAGCGACAAGCTTCGACGACAGAGGCAACTGAAGCCGCCGATAATAATTATGCGGTTCGTGTAATTGAGCACCGTACTCAAACACACGAGCGACACGTTGTCGGCGCCAGCCGCCAGCAGCAGTTGCGTTTGTTGTCGATGCATGTCACTGTCTGTCGCATAATTAGGACAAGAATAACCATTTAATATGCATTTTAAGTTGAGATTTGCTTGAGATTTTAAGTTGAGGGGCTTGTTGATAAGTAATAACAGACGCATCGGTCGATCGCTCAGGTTAAGCAACGCTTGCCGCGGTTGGTCCGTGGATGGGTGACTATCTTTACATACCAAGACCCCTCCATGCCTGGGAAAGCACGTGAAGACGTTGGTCCCGGCTGTTATTCGTGGATCTTTGACAGTCGTTACGGGTCGCCATAAACCCGAAAGTCTGACAACCAGTCTTACCAAGGGGTTTCGTATTACCCAGTAACTGGGTTATGGAGATCAGATAGGCAGTCTCTCCATGTCAAATACTGGTACTTAGCTGCATCCGGTTAGACTGGAAGCCGACCCCAACATAGTTCGGAAAAGGCTAGGCAGATGAACAAACGGTTTTAAACAAATATTTTTGACTTTGCATTCCCAAACATTACGGACTGGTTTCACAACCAAATTCAATCAAACCAATATTCTAAATAAAACAATGTCCATGACCTTCGCTTTCACAAATATTTGTGTTTCATTCAGCACATAGACCTCATCGTATATACTTCATCAGTAAAACTCAGTTGCCGGGAAAAACCGTCGATATCCAATCACGAACCGGTTAAGGACGAAATGTGAGTACAAATAAATGTAATTATATTTTGGGTGGTGTAAGTTAGGAAAGAAGGCGGTTAAAGGTGGAAGGGATGACGATTTTTCACTAGTGAAAGGTAAGAATCATCTGAACTACAGGGTGACATCTATTGAAGGTTAATGGAAAGACCGTGAGACATAGTTGTAAAATGTTTTATTTCAACCCAAACAACACAGGAGGACAACTTCTTATTACTTATAAAACTTTCGAACAAGCACCATATCACCAGAAGTTGGGTAGAGAGAGAGAGCACAGACAACAGACAAGCTAATGTCGTTTGACATTGACCATTCGATTCATTCATCATCGCTCATGGCGTCCTGCCCCCCGCCTCGCCGCGCATTCCTCCTGCCTCGCCGCGCATTCCTAAGGCGCGGTACAGCAGTTTCGGTCAAACTATAGCACGCTTCGTTTATCTATATCTTCTATACTAACAATAAAGCTGAAGAGTTTGTTTGTTTGAACGCGCTTATCTGGACCTACTAGTCGGATTTGAAAAATTATTGTTGCGTTTGATAGCCCAATTCTTGAGGAATACTATAAGATCACGCTAGGATTCTTAGGAGCCGAGCAAAAATTTAAAAAGTGTGCGAAGTGAAACGAAATAATAGCGCGGGCAGGCGATGCGCTGCGACGCGGCGAGGTAGGTCGGGGAACAACAATTTTCTAGTACTGCACTCTTTTCACATCGAAACCTACGCAACTTTTCTAAACCGCTTCCCGCTGACACCTTACACTGCCGGTCAACCAAAATGACCAAATATGAATGTCAGATTATTATGACGCTGTCTACCCCACGACCTGCGTCATCATCGACGCTACAGAAATAGACATGTGCTTATGTCACCCCATCAATATTGTGTTATGTTTATACAAGTATTCTTGTTTACGAAGACTTTGCTTCGTTATGGAGGATTTCTGGGTTTAGTCGTGAATGGGTTAATTTTAACTGACTGCGTGGTGGTTCCATGCAAATTTTATCAACTTTTTATACACTTGATATATATTGATGATGTTATAAAACTTCCTGTCACTATTGTTTACATAGCATATAGTGGTATACGAATTGGTGGGGGTACCTACCACAACTTAAAAGTGGAAATCGGTTGTTTTTTTTTTTTTTTTGTAAAAAAGATTTTGCATTTTATAGTCATTAAATATAGCCATAATTATGACAAATTCACTGTATATCATCAGAAAAAGGTACGTTACTAAGTACATGAGTTACTATAATTAGTATATTAATCACTTGAAATGTAATTTAATTTTTCTTTACATGCGTACCTATTGTTTTTTTACATGTTATAACGTCAACAAAGCCTCAATTTATCATCTGCAGTTAAGTGCACAAAAAAATGTAAATCATAATCAATCATAAGTTTCGTAAAATTATATTATGAAGTTTTAATTTTCTAAAGCAACTGAAAAACAGCGTTAATCCACGCAGGCTCATAATCCACGTTAATACATCAGTAAATTAGGCATAATTTATAGGATTTTGATGCCAATATTAGTTAAGTGAAGTTAAGAAAATTCATGTTTTTCTTAACTGACACTAGTTCAATCTGCCTTGTTATACCTTTTCCATACAACTGTCACAGAATGACAGTTATGATTTGAATATAGAATCCGCGCAAACTAAGTCTACGCACTGTCAAAATCGGAAATAATTTTTTGCCACCATCTTGGCATTTATACCAAGTGTCAAGAGAGTGTATTCCGTGTTTTCCAAAGTAAATATTCGCCATCATTATGCCCAATGTGATTACAAGTGCTGGCAGGGATATAGTCTTGAAGTTCAAACACGCGCGTCGACTTAGCTTGCGCGCACTCTAGTTATCAATTTTATAAACAATATTTTTTTCTAACCATACCTTCATCATCATCATTACAGCCGAAAGACGTCCACCGCTAGACATAGGCCTCCCCTAAGCACCGCCACTTCGACCGGTTCCGTGGTTCCTGCATCCATCGGATTCCTGCAGCCTTCACAAGGCCTCAGGATCGGTCCACCTTGTGGGAGGTCTTCCAACGCTACGACTTCCAGTACGCGGTTGCAACGAACCTTTCAGCCATAACATACCTACATAGCATAAATTTTTCTCTCTTTACTAATCATTTATTCTACTACAGCGTCCCCACTAACAAAACTAATTTATCTCAATTGCATATTCATAGTGATTTGCATTTTCCGTACATTTATCTTGCTAATTACTCGTACTTCCGATGGAAATATATAGTCTAGCTAGTGAAAGACAATTATATTAAAAGAGGTAGATAGGTTACCTACTTGACACTTTCGATCTTCAGAAACGGCAGAATGTCATACAACAACACAATCTAGGAATATTTTAGTTATTCATGTAATAACAAGAAACTACTTAGAAAATCTTATACTTATAACCGAAAATAGAAGTACGTTTTTATGTTCAGACGCCAGCAGGTCAAGCTACCCGAAAGTGTCAACTTTTCCCAATCAACTTTGAACCTTAATGCTTTAACGATAAAGTTGAAAATCTATAAAATACATTTGACAGATTGTAGTAGCTTGATGTGCTGGCGTCTGTACACTGTTAACTTTTTTCTTATTTCTATGTATGTACCTACTATAAAAGCCATGTTTTTATGTTAGATTTTTATTTACTTTCCTATTACAGTATAAAATACTGCGCATTTTGATACAAGTATGTTATAAAATTTTCTAAGGTTTCTTAAAATACATGAATAACTAAACTATTGTGTTGATGTGTGTATTAGATAACACGTGCATATAGGAAGGCATATCGTAATCATCAAGAGCGAAAAAGAGGCAAGACGATACGTAACTAGGCTGATTGACCAAGTTTGGACATGCTACTTCCAGACCGCGTAAAACCATAACCTATCTACCTCTTTTTACATATCATATTATTACTCAAAGACATACAAAACTATAAAACTGTTAAACTAAGTCAGAATGAGAAAACTCAGTGTAATCCGCGGCAGTTAAACTTCTGTTGCGTGGGAAGATGAATTTAACTTAAGCTGGCTACAAAGTTCCGATTTGGTTGACCGATTTGCCGGTGAGCAGTTGTTTGAGACAACTGTAGGTGCTCCCACAAAGCAGTTATATAACGTTATAGAATAGAATAGAATAGAATAGAATACTCTTTATTGTACACCATACAAATTACAGACCATAAATATAACACATTTTATAACACACACACACAACACACACACACACACATTTTTTTGTTTTTTAAACATTGTGTTGCACGATAACATGTTATTACAGTGTGTAACATTTTGCTACAACATCGCTAGTTCAACTCGTTGTATAACATCGTATAACATCCACCACCAGTGACCATCAGTTTGGGTCTGCCTTTCGAGGAAGCTGGTAGTGGCTCTAAATAGAGGAAGTGCTTATTGGTTTGGCTTTTATTTTTTGTTTGAAAAACAAAAGAAAGGGCGCTCTTACTGGATGCGTCGAACTCTGAAAGCGAGAGAATAAAGAACATTTATAATGCTATACAAACTCAATGGTGTAAACACAGATGTAGTTCAGTATAAATTTCGGTAAGTATTCCAAATTTAAATCACATTCTCCCCCTAGAGGATGAATGAAATTCAGTACAATTTTCTTTCCCTGTTTTTAACAGATTAAAAATGACTATTGTTATGTTCGCTTTTTGTGGCATAGAATGTCACTTTTTTGAGCAAGTGGTATGAAAAGCAATATACATCTTTTTGAAAAACGAATACGCATTTATTATGCAGTTATGATTATTAAATAAAATTACGAAAACCGACGGGGCCGTATGAGCTTGATGCCTTTGCTTTTCCGACAAAAAAATATTAGTGTAGAAATTTGCCGCGTTTTTGTTTTCTTCAAATACATAAACGTTAAGTTTATTTTAATTTATTTTTATAAATAAGTTAATGTTCTAAAAATACATTACGATGTTAAATCAAAGCGACAGTGACAGTGAATTGTCGGATTCCATCAGTGCAAATGCTGCCGCAATTATAAATAATTTGCTTCCAACAAAATCCAAGGAAAATTATTTAAAAACTTATGAAGAATTTTCAACGTGGAGAAGTGCGAAAGGCCTATAAATTTCAGAATCAGTACTTCTTGTCTATTTTGATTATTTATCCAAGACAAAGAATCCGAATACACTTTGGTGCATATACTCAAAACTGAAAGCTACATTAAGCATCAAACACAGCATTGAAATAAATAGATTCACAAAATTACTGGCTTTTCTAAAAAGAAAATCAGAAGGGCATTGCGCAAAGAAGTCTAAAATTTTTACGACTCAAAATGTGGAAAAATTTCTTAATGAAGCTCCTGACGAAATTTTTCTAGCCACAAAAGTAAGTATACATGATTTAACTATGAATATTTCGTATCTTAGTAATGGTAATTATTCTATATATTTACCTGTTTTTTATCTTTGTTATAGGTGGCCTTAATTTTTGGACTCAATGGTGCTTGCCGCGGATGTGAACTTGTGAACTTAAAGGTGGAGGACGTTGAAAATCATTCCAATGAGTTACTGTTGATTAATGTAAAGGAAACTAAGACAAAGAAAAATCGGTCATTCATTGTACAAGGACAATATACTAAAATCATTCATAAATACCAAGCATTACGTCCCACCAACATGGAAAACAATCGATTTTTTATAAACTATCGGAATGGGAAATGTACTCGACAAGCCATCGGCAAAAATAAAATTAGCAATATGCCAAAGGAAATTGCTAAATATTTAAAACTTAAAGATGTTGAACTCTACACCGGTCACTGCTTTAGAAGAACTTCGGCGACTTTCTTGGCGGATTCAGGGGCGGATATTACGTCAATAAAAAGACACGGTGGTTGGAGCTCTGATAGAGTAGCTGAGGGTTATATCGAAAGCTCAATGGCGAATAAATCCATATTAAGCAGTCAAATTAACAAAAATATAAAACTTAATCCATCAGAGCCACAACCATCAACTTCCGGCATCTTATCTTCGTCCGTAACTCACGATGCACCACCACCACTATCTCCGACGTATACTATCTACAATGAAACGCAAGTTCCTCAGACGCAAGAACAGAGAAATACTCAAATCAACTCATCAACAATAAATGTACCAAACAAAAATGTAACACTCTCTATCAATAATTGGACCAATGTTTCGAATGTTAACTTTTACTTTTAATTGTCATTATTTTTAATAAACGCTTATCTCATATTATTATTGTGTTAATTTTTTCGCAAATGGTACGAAAAGTAGAGTATTTTCCTCGGTGATAAAGCTGTCTTAGTCTTGGGTGAACTTAAATCCCTCGCTACACTCAGGACTCGTCTTAAATCCCTCGCTTCGCTCGTGCTTTAAGTTTTTAACACCCTCGCTACGCTCGGGAGTAAACCTCGAGTCCTTCGTTACGCTCGCGATTTAAATCATCACCCGCGACAGAAGACACTGCTTTATCCCCTTGGTTAATAATCTACTATTTGTTACATAAAGATGTATACACTACATTATTACATTATAAACTACACTACTAACAATAATTTATAACATTAGTTACAATTTTTTTTTTTTTTAAAGTTAGACAATAAATGTTAAGCAACAGTTCTGCTTTCCATCTGGCGGGATCGCAGTCAAGCACTAGTTTATACCATTAAAAAAAAATCTCTAAGGTTATATAACTACTGTGTGCTGTATTCTTATAACATACGTTTCATCAGTGTTCTAATTTTCATCTAATTCTTGACTTCTGTAATATCTTAAATTCACTGACAGACAAGTTTACAATTTTACAGCTTAAGCCAGCTAGGCTACGCTAGGTCTAGAAGAAAGACATTTTGCACTAGAGTTCCTTATACAAGGTGGCAGGGACATATACAAACCAGAAACTGTAACCATTCACGATCAAACGCAGGGTTCAGAATCATGTACTGAATTCATGGTAAAAGATAGAAATTTTTCGCCGTTTCTCAAAAAAAAAAAAAATCTGCTGTGTAATAGAAAAGTGCAATATCTACGCTGTCAAAATGTATGGAAGAGCAATTTTTTTTTTTAATAACTTACGAGAAATTTCAACCCAGGGAGGTTTAGATTCATGTACTGAATTCATGGTAACAGGTTGCGCGTCGATATCCCTGCCACCCTGTAGTACTCGTGTTGTATATGTATACAGGGTGGCAGGGACACCGACGCGCAAACTGTAACCATGGATTCAGCACATGAGTTTAGATCCCATAGAACCGAAATTTTTCGTAGGTTATCAAAAAAAAATCTGTTTCATAGAAAAGTGCAATAAGTACCTACGCGGTCAAAATGTATGGAACAGCAATATTTTTTTTTAATAACCGACGAAAAATTTCGACGCTATGGGGTCTAAACTCATGTGCTGAATCCATGGTTACAGTTTGCGCGTCGATGTCCCTGCCACCCTATATAGTATTATGTTATACAAACCACATTGAAATGAACTTAGTATAGCCTGTAGGAGTGTAGGTAATATAACAGTGAAGTATTATGTTATACAAATCATTTTTTTTTGTTTAGATAAACTAAGGGGCTGATTTTTCAACCATCTGATAACTTTATTCGAGGAATACTTTTGAAATGTTGACAGTTATTTCATACAAAAACTGTCAAACGTCTTTATTCCTTGAATAAAAGTTATCTACCTAGTTTTACCAGTGTTAATGAACTTATCGGAGATATGAATCCGTCCCGGGTAAAAATCCTACAATTCATTACATATTATTAAGAGCGTATCCAGGTAAGCTGTACCGGAAAAATATTGGTTAAGTATCCGTGGGCGGTGGAAAACACACTGGATTATAAAGCAGCTTGTAGTCAAGTAGAAAATACCTTTACTTATAGTTTCGTACAAAAGTGTTCGTAAGAGCTAACAAAAAGAAGCAATTGGTCCTATATGTAGGATAAACAGCCTTTAATGTTCCCACTGCTGGGACACAGGCCTGCTTTCGGTAAGAGGGAGTGGACCGTAATTCACCTCGCGGGTTGGTGGATGTCACATGTTTTCGAATTTTTGGTCCTAGAACCAAAAATTCGAAAACATGTGACATGCCGGAGAGAATTTACTTCAGAAGGTGAGTACAATTCATATTAATCTTAAAAAATATATACGAGTAATAAAGAGACCGGTTTAAGAATACAACAATCCGTTCCATCACTAAAATAACTGATATCACTCGGAAAGCTGCCACGCTTAAATGGAATTGGGCTGGACACATCTGCCGCATGTCAGACGATCAATGGGCCAAACATACGACCCAGTGGGTCCCGCTTAATGGCAAACGACATCGCGGCAGGCCCAGACGGAGATGGCGGGATGAGCTGGACTCCTTTTATAAAGATTGGTCCTTGGCAGCTCTGGACAGAGAGAGGTGGAAAGATCCCAGCAGTGGGACACTAACGACTAATAAAAAAAAAAAAAGAAATCTCAATATTAAGACATGATATAAATACTGGCCACTCCCAAAATAATGTTTATTTAAAATTGTTACCTTTGTAATACAAACGCTGGCTAAAAAAATATGTAAGAAAAAGTTACCAAATTGGCATAAAACCTTCACTCACACGCATCATTTGCAGACAATAAGGACATTATTGAACCCAGGCAGATGAAGCCTCTTTGATTTTTACATCCTTGACATTTCAGTCCTATTCAATATCGTATCAATGGCTGTTGTTGAGCCAGGCTACTAACGATATTCAATTTCGTGTTTATTTGATATATAATATTCAGTGACGGTGTAAAAGATCAAGCAGATTTTAAGTTCTTTCTTTGGAAATTGAAATGTTTTTAAAATTAATTGAAATATACAGCCAGCTCGGAGTCTCGAGTATCCATCTCCGAGTCTCGAGTCGTCTGTGCGACACGAGCCACCCATTATTAATTGTATCTAAGTACTTCCTTTCCCTTCCCTGCCAGCCGCCTCCTTCTTTTTGTTGCTTTTTTTAATTGTTTTTGTATTTTCAATCGTATTTGTGAACATTGCTCATTTTAATTTTTAATGCTACTTTTACTTTTGTTTATATCTTATAATGTGTAACTTAACTAACGATATGTTGTACTATCTATTTTTCATGTGCTAGTGCTGTGCACTTCTGTAAGTGACGAGCCCACAATTCCTAAAACTGTATGTGATTTTTGTTTATGTATGTCGTAGTGAGTAAGTCGTTGAAGTGCCATATAAATAAATAAATAAATAAATTAATTAATAAATATATAAATTCACGCCTTCTTCCTATGGGGGTAGGCAGAAACTATAGAACTCCACCTGCTAGGATCCTAAGATACCTACTTATTACGGTTACATTCATACATCAGAAGGTCAATTGTCGTAAATTAAAACGTTCAAAATCTAGTCGCAGTCTCATCTCGGCGACAAATAAATGTCAAAAACTTGTCAAAATTTTGGGAAATTAGAAGTATTTTTTTAAAGATTGAGACTGAGATCAGACTGTGAGCGTTCTTAAAATTACGAAAATTACCCCTCTGGACTCTGATCATACACGCACACCCGTTGCTAGTACCAGACTCCTGTACCCTAATCGCGTAACACACTATTAATCAAAATCTGAATAATTTTGAAGGATAATGTTTCATAAGACTATGTTCGAACAATAACGTAAATAATGTAATGAATGTTGTTAATCATTATAAAAGCCATCGCTACTGTTAGTGTTGCTAGTACCACGCACCTATCCAGGATGTCGAAATATTCAGAGGAATAGCGAACCGATAAGGATCGAGCCAGGCATATTCCAGGGCGACAGTTTGAGTCCGCTTTAGTTCTGCTTAACCTTGAATCCTCTAAGCACGCTGCATGAAGATTCAGGTCTCGGTGAGGAGAGGAGGTCAGGTTATATCTCACCACCTCTACATGGATGACCTAAAATTCTTTGCCCCCAACAATTTGCAACTGATGGAGCTACTGAAAGTTACTGAAACTTTCAGTAGCGCCATCAGGATGGAATTCGGTATGGACAAATGTGCGGTCATGCATATAAAGCGAGGGGAGATTGTGGAATCTATGGGAATCCAACTCTCGGATTTCACAAACCCTAGAGCCCTGTCCGCATTCGAAACCTATAAGTGTTTGGGTATGTCAGAAGCGTTAGGCATCAATGTTACTGACATGAAGCAATCGTTGAAGGAGCGCTTCTTTGGCCGTCTGAAAACAGTATTTAATAGTCTTTTATCTGGCGGAAACAAGGTGCGCGCCTTCAACGGTTGGGTCATGCCGGTTTTGATGTACTCTCTCGGCATACTCAAATGGACACAGACCGAACTCGACGCCCTGGATAGGAGGGTCCGTACGCTGCTGACTGCAAATCGAATGTATCACCCACGGTCATCGGTAATGAGGCTGTATATCCCGCGAGTGTGGAGGTCGAGGCTTTTTAAACGCCTCCACAATCGTGAGATATGCAGTCTCAGGGAATATTTCCTAGAAACCAACTTGGGGATGCATCGAGATGTAGTCGCGGTGAACAAGGGCCTCACCCCGCTCTTCTTGGGTAAAGAGAACTGGCGCAAGCTAGTAGTGCTTGACACTAATGAACGCAAGGAGGTATGGCAGAGTATGGAGCTTCACGGACGCTTCTTCCGGGCCATACACGGGCCCGATGTAGATCTACTAGCGTCCGTAGTCTGGCTGCGTTTCGGTGAACTCTTTGGAGAAACCGAAGGTTTTGTCTGTCCAATTATGGACGAAGTTATGATAACGAACAATTACCGGAGATTTATTGTGAAAGACGGAACGGTTGACATCTGTCGGGCATGCCAACGGCCGGGGGAATCAATCAGACTACCTGAGGGGGCTCTCGTTGGGCAGCTGGATCAAGGGCTTGATTCAGAAAGCGGTACTTCTGGACACGGCTCGCATTGTCAGGAGGTTCCTCTCTCTAGAGCCCTGACCACCGGTAGCTTGGATTGGACCCTGTTCCCGATACCGGTGGGCTACTATTTTTTTTATATTTTTAAATGTTTTTATACTTTTTGTATTCCAATATTTAAAAATAAAATTTATATGTATTTACATTGAAATAAAGGAGATAATAAAATATGTACAAGGATATAAAAAGGAAGGGAAATAATCAAAGGACATCAAAAAATTCATCCGCATCGCTGTCAATAGGAAACGTGCCCAAAAGACTTGCCAGCCTTTTTTCAACGCTGCCGCGTTGCTGATTTTTGGCAAAAAAAATAGGCCAGCCCTTTGGTCACGTGAAGAATCGACCAGAGATAGTTTTAAATAAACAAAATATTACGTAAATGTAGCATGATGAAAAAAATTTAATGAAAAGCTAAAATCATATAATTGCGTCAGTTGATTTCTTAAATAAATTATTAGCTGCAAAATGATTCCGGCTTTACAAATATTATTAAAAAAATATACCCTTGTGTAATACGAGAGTATTCAATTCCATCGACCCGAACGTTGTAATTACTCACAATAATAACAATGGCCAGAATAATACTACCGACTAATAATTAATAACAGTTCGTTCAGCCAAATATCAAATATTTTGGTGAGTAATTAATATTCAATATCATGAGTTTGATGAGTATGACCTTTACATTACCGCTTTGTAAACTATCTCAAACTCAAACTCAAAGTATTTATTTCAATTAAACCAATTACAGGCACTTTTGAATTGTCAAGGGGTCGGTCAGTCAGACAAATGAAGCTAGCTGCCCATTCCAAAGCGTACGTACCTATGGAGAAGAACGGGCAAGAAACTCCATGGACACTCTTTTAAATCAAAATAATATGGTTACAAAGTATTGGTTAGAAATTATGCATGTGAGAACGATGCAGAACGTTAAAAGCGTCCGTAATGAAAAGTTTAAAAAAATAAAAATAAAAACAATTCAAATATTAAATTAAATTAAAATAAGCCATGGCACCAACGAGATGACCAGTCCCTACTGACGGCGCCCGTTCACGAACATGACGCATGTTCTCAATGATGATCCTTTCAGCCATTTCGCTTTTCGGTAATACAATTATTATGACTGCAAAAGATATTGTGCAAATGTTCTTCTATCACCAACTACGATCCTAAATGCATAACACACTTTCAATTACAACCCGAGGGTCTTGATGGAAATTTCTAATCCATTGCTTTATATGTTTAAAAAATTCGTCTGCTCAACAACGTAAATAGCGCAATCAACGTGGCTAAACTGCCAAATGAAAGGTATTGCGATCGGTTGACGTTTTATGGGTAATACGCAATTACCCCACTGTTTGTCAAGTGGGGTTGTTAGATATTATGTACACTTTCTCGTCAGAAAGAGTTAAAATCAGTATATTGAACAACTGGCTATTGTTAGAAAAACTCGGCAACGATATCTATAGAGGCAGTCATTGTGGGTGTTAAAGGGATCATCCCGGGAAGTATTACTAACAAATCCTGCGGGATAATTGAAAGGAAACAATAGTATTTATTGTGGCTTGTACAAACTAAACTAAACACAATCATAAATTTTAAAAAATACAATTGCGTAACACTTTATTGTTTTATAAAATTGCAATTTGTTTATTTAGTTTAGTAGCAATGGCTTTCATTTTGACAGTTCAACAACATTCATTGCGTTATTTACATTGTTGAGGAGACAATTTTTGTGACATATGAAGCAATGGATTAGCAATATCCTTCAAAATAATTCAGATTATGATTGGGAGTGTGTTACGCAATTAAATGATAAATGATTTTATTTCTCTAAGTAGGTTTATATAAGCACTTTTACTCGTCAAACATATTTTTTTTAAACTAGATGAGGTCGGCGTTTCGATATCCGTGGCGTTTCCTATCTGACTACTCTGAGTAGAAAGGTCGAAACATGTTCAGAGGTCCCAGTTTATTTTAAAGCCAAAATCAAAATCAAAAGTCGTTTATTCAAATTAGGCTGAGAATCAGCACTTTTCGAACGCCAAAATTACAAAAGACAGTCCCCCAAAAACGCCCGCCCTTCACCAATTCCTAGTGCTATCGCTGGGAAGAAGAAGTGGCGCAACAAACTCCCCAGCAGCACAGCTGTCTGTTCAGTTCAAAGTCCAGATATAGTCTTGGTCAGATCATGTGTGCACCATGTAGATTGGTGTCTGAAATGGTCTTTTGAGGAAAGGACCACCCAGATTGAGTGGACCTGTTGCTAAGCAGAATTGTTTTGTATGAGTTAGGAAGGCATGGATGTCTGGGAAATCACGGGTAATTTTCAGTTCAGTCTGCAATGCTTCCGCAATCTTTTATGTGTTGCAAGTTTGTTTTCAAGGTTCAAAACATATTGGCAGTCCCAGTTACCACTTTTTCTACAATCTATCTATCACGTCCTATTTGACCAGTCATTTAAAAAAATTGTAAATTCGTCGTTGGTCTAGTAGATACAAGTGCTACTGCTGAGCATGAGGTCCTGGATTCCATTCCCGGGTCGGGCAAAGTGTTATTGGATTTTTCCATCTAGAATTTCCAAGTAGCATCCCGAAGGCTGGATTTGCGCCCGGTTGATGCAATGGGCTTGTTCTCTATTACTTACATGGGACTTAAACATAACTGGTGAAAAATGTGCCTGTCACCTCACACCTCTGTCCACCTTCGGGGAATTTAGACGTGATGTAACGTGTATGTAAAAATAATAGATACTTCATTAACCTATTTCCATCCTATACCACCTCGCCCCCTCCCCCTCTCCTTTCCTACCAATTTCTTTTTCTTTTTCCTGTTTCTATTTCTCGAAAAAAGTGTTAACAACTCGTAAAAGAACTTTGTTAGGTGCTAAAATAAATATTAAGGACCCAAGGTCCTTAATATTTCTTGCAGTAAGAAAGTTATATAAGTTATTTCCAGGGTACATAGAAAACTTTATTACTTTATCCACCCACGATGTTTGTTTCAATGCCGACGTAAAAGGTACGTTAGTGCAGGAACTGTTACGGGCAATGAAACTACAATTTTCTCATACGTCATTTGTTTTCAATACCTACACTGCTTCCACGTATTGAATGTAGGTCTTTATGACGTATTTGACGTAATGCCTACAAAGAAACACTTAAAACAGTTTAAAAAATGTATATCTAGTCAGATTTAATAAAATTTACGAAGTAAACACATATTCCCAAAGTTTTGTATACGATTTCACTCACGCGCGATGCCCAAAAACTTCGAGGAAAAAGTTAAAGTTCGAATTCAAGACGTGAACCGCAACAGCTGGTCGTGAAAAGCCTGACACTGAAAAGAGAAGTTGATGAAATTCACGTTTGTAACCGAAAAAAACAATGTGTTAAACGCATGGATGTGTCATATAATTATTCCTTACCTTACTTAGTCATCAAAGGAACCTAATTTCATGCCTGGATATGAGTTGCCTTGGCTTACCTGGAAATTTAAATAGACTCAGGTGGAGATTCACAGATAACTCTTCCCTGAAGTGTAAATATGGTGGTGTCCCATATTATATTGTGTCTAGCGTGTCCTGTTGTCTGTACGCTACAGGAGTGGATGGGCGGTACTAAAGGTGCTAAGCTCGTAGTCAAATTCTGATCTGACTGTATATAGATGTGCCAGTTTCCATGTAAGAAAACTGGCATATTATTATATATACTCCATCCAAAACTTTGAAGATATGTGACATTCATCAATCCGCACTGGACCAGCGTAATGCAATACGGCATGATCCCTCTCACAAAGAAGAAGCCTGTGTCCCAGCAGTGGGAATGTCATAGACTGAAAAGATATCCATGACGAAATGGACAATTTGCAAGAAATATCTTACCTTAATAAAACATTTAATTATTTGTTCAACAATGTTAATTAATTTCTGTATCGGCTGTTGCTAAGAGCGCGAATAATTTTGTAATTAAGCCAATGAAGAATTTAAAGTAGATTCTCTTTATTTTTCTTTTCACCGTAGACACAGTATACGATTATATTATACTGTGCTGTAGATATTGAGGGCCACGTTGTTAGGGTTCCATACGTCCAAAACGGAAATTTAACAATTTGTTTAACCTATGAAGGTTCACTCATGTGTCTGTCTGTCTATCCGCCTGTTACTGCCATTTTGCACCGAATCTTTGATTGAGTTGAAATTTGGCACACATGAATTACTGAGACCCGTATTAGAGAATACGTTTTTGAACTACAATGTTCTTAGCAAAAAATCATCCCAACTACGGAACCCTTCATTGTGCGTAGGTACACGCACTTACTCAGTTTTTTAATTAAGAATCTAATTTAAAAAATGTAATGTGAATGTTTTATTAGAGATTTTTCGTATTTATGCAACATACGCAAACCCAGACTCCGAATTAATGCTGAAAAATTCCACATGGAAAAAACCAATGACATTTGTCCGTCCTGGGATCGATCGAAACCAGTACCTCATGCTCAACAGTAACTCTTGAGACCACTCTAGATCAACGAGGCAGTCCGAGGCTTGATAGAAATATAATTAAAAAAAAAAATCTGTTCATGCGGTTTTATAATTTTTCAATTATTATATATTTTTTTTATTATTGCAGTTTTTTTTTTTAAACACTAGAAATTTGTCCTGTATCGTAGGTGCGTTTACAAACATTTAATCTCACATACACAAACAGCCAGACCCGGAACAACTACTTGTAGGCCATGCAAATATTTGTTCCGTGCGGGAATCGAACCCGCGACACGCAGCGCACCAGTTAATCGCTTAACCACTGCACCAGCCGTGCCGTCCGAAATTAACTTGAGAATTCGCCCTTTCTAATCTTATTAACCGCACTTACTCATAAAACAACGCTAAAGCAGCATTACAATGATAATACTTACTTTAATCTTAGTTTATTATAGTATTATCAGCCTATAATGTTCCCACTGCTGGAGGGGCCCGTGGCTAAATAATAACAGCCGCACAGGTCGATCGGTCAGGTTAAGCTACGCTTGCCGCGGTTGGTCTGTGGATGGGTGACCATCTTTACATACCGAAACCCCTCCGTGCCTCGGAAAGCACGTTAAGCCGTTGGTCCCCGCTGTCATTCGTGGATCTTTGACAGTCGTTACGGGTAGTCAGAAGCCCGAAAGTCTGACAACCAGTCTTACCAAGGGGTATGGTATTACCCAGTAAATGGGTTGTGGAGGTCAGATAGGCAGTCACTCCATGTAAAATACTGGTATTCAGCTGCATCCGGTTAGACTGGAAGCCGACCCCAACATAGTTGGGAAAAGGCTAGGCAGATGATGAATGTTCCCAATGCTGGGACACAGGCCTCCTCTCTGTGAGAGGGAATGGGCTCTAAACCACCACGCGGGCCCAGTGCGAGTTGGTGTATGTCACATATTTGTGGTAGATTTATTTGTTTCTAGGACATGCCGGTTTCCTCAAGATAGTTTTCTTCACCGTTTTGTGAGCAGTGGTGATGAAATAAATTAAATACACAAAGTGCCTGCCTAGAACTCGTAAGTTGGAGCCGATACTACTGGGCCACCATTGCTCTCATGTCATCTGCCTAGGCTTTTCCCAACTATGTTGGGGTTGGCTTCCAGTCTAACCGGATGCAGCTGAATATCAGTATTTTACATGGAGCGATTGCCTATCTGACCTCCACAACCCAGTTACTGGGTAATACGATACCCCACCACTGCGCTCAAGTAAATAGAAATAATAATACCCTTCATCCACTGCCCTATTTAATCGAAGTGAGAAGATTATTTCACGGGTTGATTCTCCCAGGTGGCTGAGTTCCCAGGAATACCGAAAGCAATTATAAATACCTTCCAGGAATCATACAGTTTGGAACAGGAGATTGAATAGTTCTTTCTCAATTAAATATTTGGTATCAATTTATTGACCTAATGATGATGACTAACCTAACTATAATGATGATGAATGAATGAATGATAATTGGATTTTAAGAATGGGTTTCTGAAAGTGAAAATACAATTATCACTTACTAGCTAGCTGTGTATGTTTTTTTGCCGGTAGGTTTATCGTATTACCCAGTAAGTGGGTTGTGGAGGTCAGATAGGCAGTAGCTCCATGTAAAATACTGGTCCGTGGTGGAAATCCGGTTAGACTGGAAGCCGACCCCAACATAATTGGGAAAAGGCTAATCAATTGATGTTTTTTTTTTGCGCGGAATCTTAATTTTTTTTTTTTTTTAATAAAAATAAGCCTATTTTTCTCCAACTGCCAGTGAACTACGAACCCAAGCATACACTTAACTTTGGGTAAATAATTCTATCACCATTGCTCCCAAAACGGTGAAGAAAAACATCGTGAGGTAATCAGCATACATTCTACGACATGCAATATCTAGCAACCCACACTGGACCGCGTGATGGATTACAGCCCATTCCCTCTTGAAGGAGGCCTGGGTCCCAGCCACGATGGTCCCAGCATAGGACCGTTTTAGGCTGATTATGCGATGCTATGAGACAGTAATATTCTGGGTGTATTATTTTTTATTTGCAATTTACGTGAGGTTAATGAACTACACACTCCTTAAGTAGTTAGCCATATTTGTGAACAACTAATACCCACGTAAGTTAAGCAATTTGAACAACACTTTAACTTCTTGTAACTATCCAGGACGCTAATTGGCTAGGTAACTTAGTAGATCCGAATCAACGAAGCTTAAGAGTCAGCGCAGACCGACGAAGTGGTGGCATAACAAATGAACGTCAGTTGTCGTAAAACATCACAACATACTAAAATAACAGCCACATTTTTATAATACTTTCCTTTACTTTTGTTCTGAGCAGCCAAAATATGAAGAGAATCAGCCGGTCGATTCTGTGAAATCTCACTGTGAAAACTCAAGTGAAGTGAGCTTGATGTGAGTTGTCAGTAGTGTCAATCCCTGACATTATTTGGAATGACAGCTCACTCCACGCTCACTTCACCTAAGTTTTCACGGTGAGATGGTTACAGAATCGCACTGCTGGACCGACAAGCGTTGCGTCGTCATCGCTTCAACGGATCGACGTACGAGAGACGAAGCGGGGGGAGGTTGATGCGTACGCTGTCCTCCCATACCTACTGTAATTTGAAAACATTGTAAAAGCTAATTATTTTTAAAAGAGTAACCGTGGAGTTTCTCGCCGGCTCTTCTCAATAGGAACCATGCACCTAGCTTCTGACGTATCATAAGTGCCCATGTTGTTTTATGTGAAATAAAATATTTTGATTTTGAAATTGGTCCAAAAATATGCTTAGAAAGGAATCGCCGCCGCCGATCGCCGCCACGAGGACGCGGCGGTGCTCCGCCCAACGAGCCCTCACTTTTCAAGTCAGTATGCCATTTTATTTATTTAGTAAAAACAATACCCTCTAGAGCTTCGCCGCAGTTGGGTAAAAAGGGGCTCCTTTAGGATGAGCTACGCGACTGGGTAGCAACAACGCCTAAATTGTTTATAATTGAGTACTAAAATTTATACTGTAATTAATTTCTGTTCGCTTGTTAATACCTAGATAATATTTATTAATTACTCAAGTAGGCTGCTGCAGCCACAATTGGTCGAAGTGGGGGATTACACACCCATCCAACACCCAATGCGAGTGCGGTGCTTCTGACCAGACCATGCCCTACCAGCTGGAGTGTCCTAAGTGCCCGTTCACCTGCCTCCTGGCCACCGGGGCACAATCTTTATAAAAAAAAAAAAGCAACGAGTGAGTAACATCGATACGAAAAGAAAGAAAAAGCATTTATTTAGCACAGACCAATAGACACACAATACACCAGATACATACATCAGATAGCAACAAATAAAAAAACAAATAGAAGGTATAAAGACCGATGTAAGAAATTAGCAGGTAAGTGTGCCTCACGGCTGCACCAAAAAGGCCCAGTTCAGCAAAAATGCCAGACAATAGTGCCTAACGCTGGTTTTCAACTGAACCTGATGTGTGAGGTGACGGATGTAAATCAGTTTTAAACTGCAACGTGGCGTGTGTATCTGTGTATGCATACTTAAATAAGATAAATATGTGACAAATAAAAAAATAGTAACGAATATGTACATAAATAGTGTGAGTTGAGTAATATTGCAAAAATAAACTAAAGAAATTCTGACAAATATAACGAGACGGCCGCGAATTACCTTTGATTGGCTTGTGAACTTGGAGAAGGTTGACTGTATTTTTTCTTCCTTTACTGACTTTTGTAGGATAGCTACGTTGCGGACCAGCCACAAAATTGTACTGTACAAAGAAATGTCGTAATTTTCCCCTTTATTCATAAACGTTGCATAAAGTTAAGTAGTAATTACCGACTGTTTAACCATACCTTTTTGATGTTTAAACGTCACTTAACTTTAATCATCGCATATAAATAAATCTCAGAGTCTAGGGTTTTTCCCATAAAGTCTATGGTTCTTTCTCGAATGACCTCATCACATTGTGATTTTTTCGTGCCTCTAAAGTCAGAGTCAAAGCATTTATTTCAAATAGGCACAAAACTTTTGAACGTCAAACGTCGACGAACGTCTACTAAGCTTGAATCCTGGGTTTCTATGGAATGTTGCAGTATAATCAGCCTTCTGGGACACAGGCCTCCCCTCTGGAGGAGACGAAGCGGGCCATAATCGACTACGCGGGGTGGTGGACGTTACAAGTCTACGAATTTTCAGTTCCAGGATATCGCATCGTCATTATTATCAGATTACAGTAGTCCAATGCTGGATATAGGCCTCTTTTATTCCACGCCATTCAGCTCAATTTTCGGCTCTCATTCAGCTGCTACCAGCCACCCTGCAACGATCATCGCTCTACCTGGGTCATGCCTGCCTTCAAGTTCAAATAGAGGCACCTTCTTACTGCCTAGCCTTTTCCCAAACATGTTGGGGGCGGGTTCCAATCTAACCGGATTCAGCTGAATACCAGTTTTTTACAAGGAGCGGCGAGACGAATACGATACCCCTTGGTATGACTGGTTGTCAGAATTTCGGGTTTCTGACTACCCGTAACGACTGTGAAAGACCCACGAATGACAGCCGGGACCAACGGCTTAACGTGCTTTTCAAGGCACGGAGAGGTCTCGGTACGTAAAGATGGTTCCCCATCCACAGACTAACCGCGGCAAGCTTGGCCTAACTTGATCGATCGACCCGTGCGGCTGTTATTACTCTACGTATGAGTACACCGACCAAAATTATTTGTTAAAGACCCAGATTCAAACTAAATAAATAACTCTTCACAAAAGTTTTCGATCTACTAACGAGTAAAGACGACAAAAACAATAACTAACAATTTCTCAGAACAATTTTCCACAAAGGAGGTCAAACATTAACTAACAGTTACGTCAATCATTCAATGTTGCCAGCGTGACAATATTAATATTCATGGCAACTCTTTCTAATCGCTTTCATCGCCCCTGACATTTCAGTTAATTGGAACAATTAAAATATTTGTTACTAACCACACTTTCGAAGAGATGTCTGGTTTTTAAGGTTCCGTACCCAAAGGATGCCGAAGGTACGGCGAGCAATGGGCAGCTCGCCGGCCGATAAGGACCAGGCCCGGGTCGACGGCGCGTCGTGTTCCACGCGCGCCTCAAAGAGATGTCAGCACGAACTGACGGGGTCCGCTAGGGTCGATGCCTGCCAGGGCCGCAGGTTGTTCGAAAGAGATACCGTGGCTCCTGGCACAGGCAACTGAAGGAACACGGGTGGGTTTTCGTCAGTAAAAGTCTGACACGCCCTTCCGCTCAGCTCGGAGCGGGAGAAGTTATATGATGATTGCCCACCCAAAAAAAAAAAAGGTGCCAAAGGGACCTTCCAGGGGGGGGGGGGGGATTACTGAGCTTCCGCTGTCCGTCCGTCCGTTCGTCCATCCATCCATCCGCCTGCCTGTCAGCGCGTTCTATCTCATGAACCGTAATAGGTAGACAGTTGATATTTTCACAGAGTGTGTATTTCTATTGCCGCTATAACAATAAATAATGAACAAATTAAAGGGACTCTCCATACAAGAAACGCGTTTTGGCGTTTTTTGCCTTGTGGTACGGAACCCTTTGTGTGAATTCGACTCGCGCTTGACCGCATTTTTCTTCACTGTCTAAATTTTTGGAGGCAGTGTTCATTTTATTAAATACCTTTCGTGTCAATGGACTACTCAGATGTTAAATTGAAAATAAGCTTATTTTCAATCGAATGCTTATTTTTTATGGAAAAATAAACATTTACAACAATTTATTTTTCCATCACTGTCTTTGCAGCCACTGTTTTACGACTTAAGAAAATAAAAACTGGTCGCCTGAATTGAAATAAAGATTGTTATTCATGATATTGGTTCAGCCTATAATGTTCCCACTGCTGGGACACAGGCCTCCTCTCTATGAGAGGGAATAGGCCGTAATCCACCATGAAGGCCCATGCGGGTTGGCGGGTGTCACTAGTCAACGAATTTTTAGTTCTGTAATGCCGATGTTTTTCTTTACCGTTTTGAGAGCAGTGGTGATAAAGCTTTTCGATTTGGACACGTTCCAAACTAATTGAGCGGAGAAGATACAGCTCAAAGGTAGGTGAAAGAAAATGGAGGAGGCTTTTGCAGTGGGTCAATATATAAGTAGACAAAAAAAAAAGTGCCTGCGTGGGTTCGAACCTACGATCCAGGTACAACTTGTATGTCATGGCCATTACCTTTGGGCCACCACTGCTCTGGTATTGGCTAACTTCGCAAAAAAATTCAATCGTAAATTATACAGCCGAATAATCCAACATAATGAAAAGTAAATATCATCCGGTCATCCTAAAGAAAAACAAAATCTAAGTAATAAATAACGTTTAGTATGCAAAGAATGCATCGCTAAGGTAGGCCAAAGTCTGAGAGTGCTCGAGGGAGGTCACGATCCAAGGCTTTAGCTTAACGAGAGCCTCTTCAGGCCATTATGCTAATGTCTTTAAAAAAAAAAGAACAGGAACCACAAATTTGCGGGACTCCGGTCGAATTTCGAAAAGTGCGGATTGTTTTGTTGACAAGTTTTTCCTTTTTCGAGGACTCGTAATCTGCATTCGCGTTTTATTTGCGAAAAATCTAAACAAATATGAGTTTATGGAAAAATAACTTTAAGTACTACAAAATAAAGTTCAGTTTACACAACAACTTCAAACATTTTTATAACTTTTTCAATAGTGCTAGTCACTCTGAAATCAACTTAATTTTCATTGCAATAAAGTTGATATTTATTTGACTTGAAATAACATCAATTTGAAACATAAGTTTCAATAGACTTTAAGTTGTTTGTTTTTCAGTAAGTACCTACTGGGTACTTTGAAAACAATTAGGTTAGGAGTCGACTCACTTAATTGGTCTTGATCGGTCGTTTTTGTTTTTTTTTTCAGTTAGTAGGTATAAATAATCTTGAGCAGTGTGACCCAGTGGCAACTGCCCCGACTAACGAGTTGTAAGTCGTGGGTTCGAACTCAGGCAGGCGCTTTACTTTGTGTAAATAACACCACCACTGCTCTCAAAACGGTGAAGGAAAACATCGTGAGGAAAACTGCATGTCCTGGAACCAAAAATTGGAATGGAATTGAATTAGATTGGAATTGCGGGTTGGACACCTACCAACCCGCAGTGGGCCCGCGTGGTTGATTACGGCCCACTCCCTCTCACAGAGAGGAGGCCTGTGTCCCAGCAGTGGGAACATTCACGGCTGATTATACAGGACAGGAAAGAAGTAAATAAAATATTAATTACCGCTATTTATTACATGTTATAAATTATTTATTGTTCTACTGAAATATGACAAACATGGTCTAAGATGGCTGCCATTTTCGTGAGTATTCAGGTGTGAAGTCGGCAAGTTCAAAGTGATTTTTTTCAAACTCCGGTCCATTTCGCTACTTTGTACATACTGTTACGAGCTTCGGATTCGTGACAATTAAAAATGCCGATAAAAATTACCAAAAGTTACACTTTAATTAATCAACACTAACAACAATTCAAAACACACTAATTATAAAACACAATCGCTATTCAGTCGCACTTGAAGATCGCTTTCGATGTATTCGCATTTATCGCTAATCCAAGTCTGACTGCTCGCGGCTAATCCTGGCCTTATATAGTGCCGCAGATAGTTCCAGAACCTTCTATTGTAGAACCGTCTAGAATGTTCGAGTACATACCGGCCCCGACTGACTACATGTCGATAGTTCTAGTAAGTTCTAGCTTCGTCATATCTACTCGTCAATAGATGGCGCTGACGGATGGCGTGACTATTAGTTCTACTATTCCATAATAGATGGCGCCAGTTAGTTCTGCCAATCCACAATAGATGTCGCCAGTGGTAACTAATGTCACCGTGTATCCGGCATTAATTGTGGCGCGTAACACTGCCCCCTCCTAAGACATGCTCGTCCCGAGCATTATCGGCTCCATAATAACGCGCCAATCGATCCACATGGACGATCTTAGGAGTACCTCTTGCACCTTTCCGTATCCGGTAGGTTACGTCATTGATCTTTGTCACAATCCGGTACGGTCCATCCCATTTAGCTTGAAGCTTAGGAGATTTCCCTTTGCTGCGCACTGGATTGTGCAACCACACTAGTGAACCTTCGTCGAACCCTTTACTGTTCATTTTGCGGTCATAACGGGTTTTCATTTTTTCAGACATTTGCTGGCCCGATTGTCTGACGTGCTCACAAATGTCATTCATTTTATTCCGCAAGTTATTCGCATAATCCGTTATACTGCATGGGGCATCAGGTGGTATTCCGGTGATCAGGTCTGCAGGCAGCCGTAATTCTCTTCCAAAGTTTGCGAAGGCTGGTGTCACCGATGTACTTTCGTGAACAGCGCTTCGATATGACAACAAAAACGGTTGTATGTGCTTGTCCCAATTTCGTTGTCGATTTTCCACAACTTTTGCTAGGTACCTCTCCAGTGTCTGATTAAATCGTTCCACCATTCCATCCGATTGTGGGTGGTAAGAAGTTGTTCTTGTTTTATGAGTACCCATAACTCGACAAGTTTCCTGGAATATTTGGGACTCAAAATTCCTTCCTTGATCACTGTGAATCTCTAGTGGAACTCCAAAACGACAGAAGACTTCATAAACTAATTTATCTGCAACTGTCGAAGCTTCTTGGTTTGGAATGGCGAAGACTTCCGGCCACTTAGTGAAGTAATCCATCACAACCATGAAATACTTGTTGCCACTTTCACTTTCCGGAAACGGCCCCGCAACGTCGAGGGCTATCCTCTCCCATGGTGCGCCAACATTGTACAATTTCAATGCACCTCTACTACGAGTCTGAGGTCCCTTTACAGCTGCACAACTTGTACATTTGCGACACCAGTCCTCAACATCGTCCCGACAGTGGACCCAGTAAAACCGTTCTCGTATCTTCAGTAGAGTCCGTTTTACTCCCAGATGACCTCCTGAACATCCATTATGGTACAGCTGTAGAACATCCGGTACTTGAGCTTTAGGGACAACCATTTGCAAATGACAGCTATTTCCCCGAGCATTTTCCCATTTTCGGCACAGGACTCCATCCTGAATCACCAAGCTGTCCCATTGGGCCCAATAGCTTTTTGTGATCGAACTCATCGCTGAGACGTCGCTCCACCTGGGCTTGGGAGTTCTGGCCTTCATCCACTTCAGAATCGGCTTGATGTCTGAATCTTCCTGCTGTGCACGTTGTACGCTTTCCTTCCACTCGTTGCTGAGGTCTGTCTTGAGCATCCTCACAGGTACAACTTCTTTACTCTCTTGCCTAGTCTTCAAGGCGGCCGTCTCATCCTTCCGCTGGTTGACATAAGTACGGTCCTGTTCGGACCGCGCATGCGCTTCGCGTCGCACTCGCTCCAACTTTTTCTGTTCCATGTCAACCGCGCGCTTCAATTCTTCTAAACGTTCTAGAAGGGCTTGCTGTTGCTGGTGAGCCATAAGCAACGCCTTCTGCTGGTGCTGAAAGTCCTGGGTGGTGCTGTTAGCTGCACTGCCCTCTGGAGATCGGCCGTCTTCCCTTTCTGCAGTTCGCTTAGGGCAACTGGATCGAAGGTGGCCCTTTTCCCCACAGCCGTAGCACCTAGGGCTGTATCCTTTACTGCGGTCGCGAACTGTAGCCGCTGCAACCTCCCTGACGCGATGGGAACGATGATCCTGTCGCACGGCTTCCACCTCCAGTGCATGAGCCAAGGCGTCCTTAAGCGTCCCGTGGTGCCCGAGCCTCACAGCAGCTCTAACTTCAAGGTCGCGGATGCCGTCGATGAATGCCTGCACTAGGTTCCCATCAATAAGCGCAGGCACGGACTGGTAAGCTTTACGCACCAGCTTCTCCACTTCAAGGGCCCACTGCTGCAGGTTTTCATTACTGCGTTGCACGCGATCCTTGAGCTGCGCACGAAACACGTGTTCCAGGTGAGCATCGCCATACCGAGCCTCCAATGCCTCCAGGAGCTGCTCGTAAGTCACTTCCTTACCGAGAGCTTCCAGAACAGTTAAGGCCTGGTCGCGCAGGCCTAGGGTGAGGGCAGTCATGGCCTGACTGTTATTCCAACCATTCGCCTTCATGACAGCCTCAAACTGAATTTTGTAGGCCGACCAGGAAGAACTTCCGTCGAACGGTGGCACTTTGAATCCACGTAGCGAAGGTGTTGTAGCTACGGGAGCTGCGATTCCATCCCCAAGTTTAAGGTAATCTAGCGTTTTCTTCACGTCAGCCACCACGTTGTCAACCCGATTACTCACTTGGTCGATCCGGATTTCAGCTTCCGTCAGGCGGTTGTCACATTGAGCAACCTTATCCTTCATCTCCTTCATGTCTTTCCCGAAGGTAGCGTGAAGATCCTTCATAAGGAGCATCTGCTCTTCCTGGCGGCGCGCTTGCTCCTCCTGGCGGCGTGCTTGCTCCTCCTTATCGTGTTGGAGCTGTTCTTCCAACCGACGAGCCTGTTCCTCCTGTCGGCGAGCCTGTTCCTCCTGTCGGCGGGCCTGTTCCTCCTTGTCCCGCTGGAGCTGTTCTTCCAACCGACGAGCCTGTTCCTCCTGTCGGCGGGACTGCTCCTGCAGCATCATCATCAGAGCAGCAAAGTCTGGTGCTGATGATGCTGGACCTGCTGCGGACGGGTCGGCCTCCGTGGTTGGTAGCTGGCCCTCCGACCTCTGCGGCGCAGCTCCACCAAAACGCCTCTGGTCCGTCTCCTGTTGGCGTTGACTCCGGGTACGGATACCCTCCGTGTCGTCTTTAGGTAAAATCGGCATGATTTTAATCCTTGCTTCTGACACCAATTGTTACGAGCTTCGGATTCGTGACAATTAAAAATGCCGATAAAAATTACCAAAAGTTACACTTTAATTAATCAACACTAACAACAATTCAAAACACACTAATTATAAAACACAATCGCTATTCAGTCGCACTTGAAGATCGCTTTCGATGTATTCGCATTTATCGCTAATCCAAGTCTGACTGCTCGCGGCTAATCCTGGCCTTATATAGTGCCGCAGATAGTTCCAGAACCTTCTATTGTAGAACCGTCTAGAATGTTCGAGTACATACCGGCCCCGACTGACTACATGTCGATAGTTCTAGTAAGTTCTAGCTTCGTCATATCTACTCGTCAATAGATGGCGCTGACGGATGGCGTGACTATTAGTTCTACTATTCCATAATAGATGGCGCCAGTTAGTTCTGCCAATCCACAATAGATGTCGCCAGTGGTAACTAATGTCACCGTGTATCCGGCATTAATTGTGGCGCGTAACAATACTTTAACCTGTTTTGTACATAATTAAACCTGACAACAGTATCTACATACTTTAACCTGATTTTTAGCTTAATCCATTATTTATACATATTTTATTTTTATATCTATTCTAATAAACACAATCTCCTATAAGAGTGATCGTTTAATGAAAACCTCATTACTTAGTACCCTATATCCAAGAAACATATTTCCTTAATTTCCCACTTTTCATTTAATGGACATTGTAGTTTTAATAGAATAGAATACTCTTTATTGTACACCATAAAAATAACAGAACATAAATATATACAATTTTACAAAGGGTGACACAATGGGCGGTCTTATCGCTAAGAGCGATCTTTTAAAGACAACCTTTGGATGAACGTGAACGTTTTTGACAACCCCCAATTTGATCTAAACTTGTACTAAATTTTAGTTCTATCACAAGAGAAAACATAACAGCCGCCAATCTATACCATTTACATTATACTGTTCGAAGTATTTTCCACTTTACAATGCTGACAAGTTTCTGAACAAAACTTTCAACTACAACTGATGAGTGGTTTAACTTGACTACAAAAGGCTCTGTTCTCATTGTCTGTCAACTATGTTGCTTGAATGCAATTGTGTTCAGTAATAAATACATGCCTTAACTTTGTTGAATTAAACGGTATTTATTTTCAAAGTTGTCCGTGAATAAACGTGGTCATGTCATCACGCGTGTAGTTTCTGAAGAGATGGGCAGAAGCTTATGGCGTACAGTCAAGCAAAGAGAAAAGTACATATACACTCGGGCAACTTACATAGTGAGCCCATATGTATAATGTTCCCACTGCTGGGACACAGGCCTCCTCGGTGTGAGGAAGTGGGTTGTAATCTACCACGTGGGCCCAATGCTGGTTGGTGATGTCACATGTCTTCGAACCGTTGGTTCTAGGACATACCGATTTCCTCACGATGTTTTGCTTCACCGTTTTGAGAGCAGTGGTGATGAAATAAATTACACATAGTAAAGCGCCTGTCTGCGTTCGAGTGATCATTACCACTAGGCCACCACTACTTATCTCAGCCAGCAAACTTGCGGCTACACAGTGTGTGTCCACATTTTGGCCAGCTTTGAATTAAGACCTACATACACGACCTACATGTATTTGTTCCGAGTCTGGGTGTTTTTCTATCTATAATACGTATGTATTTACAAAAAAAAATGTATATAAGTAGTTTATCAGCCATCTTGTTACCATAACACAAGCATTAGGTTGCTTAGCTTGGGACTAGATGGCGCTGTGTGAAATGTCCAGGGATATTATTATTATTATTATTAAAACCTTAGTCAAGGGAGTGTTCTTGGGTAGCGGGATTGTCCGAAAGGGTTACCGCTGCCCTGGAACATAAAGGGCTAAGGAAGGAACACGGGTGGGTTTTAGTCAGTAAGAGTCTGACACTCCCTCCTGCTCCACCCAGAGCGGGAGGAGTCATTTGATGATATCCCATCCTCAAAAAAAAAAAAAAAAAGGGAGTGTTCCTATTGATAATAACCGTGCACAAATCCAATCTTGGGTATACTCGTAGTACTGAGAGTTCGTTAATGGAAATTCCAAAATACTAAGAACACTGCGTGCCCACATTGAGGAAAGGGTGTCGGGCTCAGCAGTCTCGCTCACGACAAATTATCTGTAGTAGCCTTTGAGATTCCATTTGTGCTCGATAATACTATTATCGATAGACTCGCCTCTTATTACGGGGGACTCGACATAACTGGCGAAATATTAAAGCTATTATTTATGTTAAAGCCACCTCTGCCTGTGTAATATAATGTACATACTCACAGTTATCTTCATTCATTCCTTCAGGTCAGAACAAGCATTCCGTTACCGTTAGGCGCTGATCTGATTATTCCTTACGACACCAGGGCCCGTATTCCCGTAATTTAAAACGTTCAAAATCTAGTCGCAGTCTCATCTCGGCGACAAACAAATGTCAAAAACTTGTCAAAATGTAGGGAAATTAGACGTATTTTTGACAGATTGAGACTGAGATCAGACTGTGAACGTTCTTAAAATTACGAGAATTACCCCTCAGGCCACGTTTTATCCACAATCAGTACACAGACACAGCCCCTACTTTAACATAAAACTACGATGATTTAGTGACATCCAAGGGTTGGCAATTTCGCCCAAATTGATTAATATCATTTATTCCTATAAACACTATACTTTTAATGCAAAATAACTATAGATTTTATTATATTTTACTAATATTTATTCTATCATGACAGTTTTGACAACGCTGTCGCCGTGACAACTTTTTTCAACTTTTTTTAAATTCAAAGTCAAAGTCAAATCATTTATTTCAAATAGGCACATAAAAGGCACTTTTGAACGTCAAAAATAAAATAAAATTGATTCTAGTCGCCCCTTCCAAAAGGTTGTTTTCATATGGAGAAGAATGGGCAAGAAACTCCACCGTTACCGTTATTCTTAACGGCCTGTAACCTTTTAGCGGATTATACATTCATACTTCTCCAAAATTAATCATGGCCACTATCATATCTCAAATTCATACTTTCTACATGTTATTATTCTACGAGTTGACTTGATAATTCCACGCAATGCGAGGATCAGTTCCCGTTTCGCCTCTAAAGCGAATACATTAAATAAACGTGATACTCCAGGGCCACCTATCCCGGGAACCGAGTGTGCCTCTCCTAAAGGCCCTGACGGACTCTCCCTACGCCTCCATCCTCCGTCCTCCGTGAAGGCCTTCAGTACCAGTCAGAACGCCGGCGCGCCTCGCCGGAGGACTCTGAAGACCCTCCTGTACCTATTGGGCCGCGCTTCATCCGAGGGTCACCTCAAAAGGCCCACCTATAGCTACTGGGCCGCGCCTCATCCGAGGGCCGCCTCACCGGCGGGCTGACAGCGTCCCCGCCGTGCCTGCTCCCTCCTGCTGCCGTGCTGCGTCCTGCTCCTACTGTGTGGGACCCCCTACGGGTAGCCTCCGTGCCACCTGCACCTGCACCTGTCACCGGCACCTGCCTCGCGTCGGTCTACAACTTCAGGTCCGACTGAATCTCCACCTCAGCCTCCTCAACCCACCTATCGCGCATCGTCATCCATACACCCCACCTTCACATTATATACACCACGGTCATTCCACCTCCGTCCTCATCTTGTAAATAAATCTTTAATTGATTTCTACTTCCCTTCAATTGATTTCTACTTTCTTTAATTTAATTACCTTTGCCTTTAAAGTTAAGCTTTTCTTGTCGCTATACGACATTTTGACGCCCCAGCGGATTATACATTCATACTTCTCCAAAATGAATCATGGCCACTAACATATCTTCTACATTTTTTTTTATTCATATTTTCTACATGATTTTATTCTACGAGTTGATAAATCCACGCAATGCGAAATTTAATTACAAACAAGTACACTCAGCTTCTTCTGAGCCTTCTACCTCAATTTCTAATCCAAGACCTCCTCCATATACAAATAAATTTAATACTCCTTACAAAAACCCTCCCAGACAAGTTAATAGCCTACACCAAGCTATTAACTCGCAAGATAATACTTTTTGCGTTCGCTGTCTTAAGCATGGACATATTTTAAGTACTTGTACTCAATCTCACTTTTTCATTTGTTTCAAATGTGGTCTTAAAGGTTTTGAAACCTCAGATTGTCCTAATTGCTCACCTAAACCCAACTCTAGCTCAAAAAAAGTACTAACTGACAACTTTGATGCCAATGATTGGAACGATTGGATTAAAACCCTTAAAAATTTCTTTTCATGCTACAAAACCCTATACTCAAATGAAAAGAATTATAATCGACCTTTCATTAACATCAAAGTTAATAAACTCTGGATTACTCGACTCTGGTAGTACAAATACTATTCTTGGTAATAACTCCTATTTAGAAATTCTCAAACTTAGGCTTATATGTTTCCAGAAATTTCACCGTTATAATAAACATAGACTTTAGAAAAAAATATAATCTTTTAACTAACATTCTGTCATCAACTGGCTTCACAGAACTTGAATGCTCAACTATCGAGACAACGAATGTCAAAGTATTACCTTATGAACATTTAACTGCAAATCAGAAAAATATTGCTGGTGATATTATCCAACGCTTCAAGACTATATCATTCGAAAAAAGGGTGTTCTTGGAAATACTCATCTCATCACTCACAAGATTGACACCAGGGATTCGCTGCCCATCAAACAAAGATGTTACAGACTGTCTCCTGAAAAACAAAAGGTATTAGCTATTGAAGCTGTCTCATCTCCGTTAAGAAGACAGGGATGATGTTATACTAAGTTCACACATTATCTTCACATTTAACAAACTAAGAAAGAATCAAAGTTGATCACGTGACATCCATCTGAAACGTGACGATTTACGGGGTTTGGTCCAAGTATGTTTTCTGTTTGCATTAATGTCAGCTATGGATTTACGAGTATATAGATTTTATGCGTGACCGCCATATTGAAAAAAAATCATAATGGCGCGAAAGTAGGTATGCCAGCCTCCATATAAAAATCTTCAATCCCCTTTCTCGCAAAATGGTGGACACTTCACGTGACGCCGGTTGGCTCGTTCTTTGACCAATTAATTAGCATTGCGCAACGTGCCAATGCTGTCAATCTTCTGGGCACGTTGCCGGATGACACCGATGCGGACGAGTTGTTCGACGCTAAGTGACCATAAAACAAAAAGATTTTCTGTACGTTTAGTTAGTCATTTAATTTAGTACCTAGTGTAATTAGTTAGTTGCTTTATATTTCTCATGTACTACAATCTCCTTTTTATGAAATAAATTTATTTTTAAATAAATAAATTTATTTCGCTTAGCGTTCTTTTTGACGTTTTTTCTTTTTGCTCGGCTCCTAAGAGCCATGGCATGATGTTAGTTAGCCTATAGCCTTTAAAAGCTTGCTTGAGCTATCAAATACAAACAGAATTTTTCGAATCGGACTGGTAGTTCCAGAGATTAGCACGTTCAAACAAACTAACTCTTTTTTTTTAGGATACGAAACATCAAATGACCCTCCCGCTCTGGGTGGAGCGGAAGGGAGTGTCAGACTCTCACTGACTAAAACCCACCCGTGTTCATTCCTTAGCCCTTTATGTTCCAGGACAGCGGTAACCCTTTCGGACGATCCCGCTACAACAAATAAACTCTTCTACTTTATTATTTGTATAGATATAAACATTTTAATGTTTATGAAATATATGTATATTACAAACAAACCTTTCACCTCGTTCTCATAAAATACCTATAACTACTACATTTACCTCGACCGTGTGTAGGAAAGCAAAGTTGTTTAATGAAACGCTCTACCGGTTGGTGCGCAGTTGACCAACTTTCAAGGGTTCACCTGAAGCTAAACTTATATTGTGAGTCTGTAATTGTCTGAACTAAGCTTAGCGTTGCGGTAAATATTGTTGTGGGAAAGGGAGAGAATGGGAGCAAGTATTTTTTATACCGGTAAAAGAAAACAGCATAAAGAAAATGCATGCCCTAAAACCAAAAATTCGAAGACATGTGACATCCACCAACCCGGGTTGCGTGGTGAATTACGGCTAACTCCCTCTCACAGAGCGAAGGTATGTCCCAGCTGTGGGAACATTATAGGCTGATTTAATTTTAATACAAAATGAGTTCGCTTTCAAATTGTGTACTTGTCCGGTCCGTATACCAACGAACATATTGACATTATTCTTTTTACAGGTTGCAATCGTGTTTTTCAGTAGCGATTATTTAAGTTTAGCAATTAAAAAAACAAAAACAAGAATCTGTAAGTGACACTGTAAATTATATTTGCAACATAAAATTAAATACTACGTCGGTATCTTGACCGCTTCATCGTGTTTCACAATCTAAATTAATAATTAATTCGCTATCCACATTACAAAGCAAATAATTATTTTCACAAAACTTTGAAAACTAGACGCCCACCGCTGGGCAAATACAGTTTCTATTGGATGTCCTTTCCTTTTGTTTAGTTATTTCAGGGTTTGCCCTCAAGTCATGAGGAAAGTAAAACAAATTTACCTTTTGTTTTAAACCCTTTTTAGTCTTTTATACCTGACCTTCAAGGGCAGTGCGTTAAAATTTCAGGGATAATGTTAGGAACATAGAACTAAATTAGCAATTCTTGTCACCGTCGGCGTTTCAGCTGTATTAGAACCCAATGGTTTGGCACGCGACGATGCCAAGAGACCGGACGGCATGTCTTTATTTCCATGGAAGGTGAGTAGGCCTTTAGTGTAGGATGCAACTTGAGTCGATACTCTTGCACCATCCCATCTTCCAGGGTCGGCGTGCTGCGCTGGTGCTGCTGCTGCGGCTGCGGAAAACCTCAAGCGGCGTAAATATAATAACCTTATTGATAATTATATTTTCGAGCCGTTTGGAGTTGAAACCCTCGGGTCCGAGTGCGCATGATCTTTTTAAGGAAATTTCGAAACGACTGGTTGACACTCCCATGACCCAAGGGCTGACTTTTATCTTGGCCAGAGGCTAAGCATTGCCATACAACATGGTAATGCCGCCAGTGTCTTGGGTACATTACCAGTCGACAGCGATGCGAATGAAATTTTCGACGCTATATTTTAGTTTGTAAATAATTTTAGTTAATTTTGAATATAATTTTGTTATTTTAGTGTTATCTTGTACATTCATTGCGCATTACTTAATTAAAGACATAAGAACCAGGCAGCGAAAAAAATCTACTAAATTAGCAGCGTTAAGAAAAATAAGAATTTGCTCATAATGACCATATTCATTAATAGTTTTTGTACCCCCGACCCTATTACTTCATTTTCGCTTCGCGTTCTTTCTGATTTGTTCTTTTCCTCGGATCCCAAGGGTCCTAGACAGATGTTAAACAGCCTTCTTTTGATATGAAACACACATAAAAGTCAACTTTCACACTTTCCAGATATTGATAATCGTTTTTTTTTTTAAACCGAGGTTCTACATTATCTATTACGTAATCATAAATGGCATTTAAAAGCAATTATAGTAATATAATATTTGTCGATGTACTCACAACTTTACACTTGGGCCCGTTTGATGCTTCAATGGACTTACCTCCGATTAGTACTTGTGCAAACTCGGAGCGTACGCAAATTGCTTTGGTGCTGTGTTAAAGTCGGATCTCTGGGTAAGTCTATTGACTAAAGGTAAGTACTAGTTAGAGTCCAGGGCTTAACGCGGTGTGGTCGCAGCTTTAGTGTTGTCGTGTGAACAGGCGTTAATACCGGATACTAATACCTACTACATAGTTTGTAATACTACTGCATGTAGGTACAGTCAACAGCAAAAGTAGATGATCAAAATCAGAAATTCAATCCTAATGAAAGGAGTTCGCGTCAGAACTGTGTGGCGTCGAAGTGATTCAAAAGTATGTGTTTGTAAATTATACCAAACATTTACTACTAGTACGCCACACAGTTCTGACGCGAACTCCGTTCATTAGTATTGAATTTCAGATTTTGATCATCTACTTTTGCTGTTGACTGTACCATGTATATTTTTATTCCTATTCTGACCGCCGCGTTGGTCTCGTGGTTGCAAGCGCGTCTGCTGAGCCCGGGTCCTGGGTTCTATCCCCAGGTCGGGCAAAGTGTTACTTGTGTACCCGTTTTTGGAAGTTGAAGGTTTTATAAGCCGTTGGACCTGCGCCTAATCTCTCCCCGGTCGTGTCGAATTGTCGTCCCATCGGACACGGAAAGTAAAGGAACAGAGAGTGCACATGTGTTTGCGCACACACTTGTGCACTATAATATCCTGATAAATACTATAATACTGATAAAAATGTTTTTTAACTATCCATACTTAACACCAGCAAAATATATAATGACACAAAAATAATTAATATAAAACAACTATATATCTATCTATAACACATGTATTTTCATCAGAAAGGTTCTTAACAAAAGCATTCACACAAATATTACACTCACCCAATATAAACAAATTACTCAACGGAGCACACGACGAGCAAGCTTACTAGTGTAACCAAAAACTAGAACCAACTATGGCAAAAAAATGCTTACATTTGAAGGAGCACAACTTTGTAATAAAATACTCTCACGCATACGAAATGTACGCTCATTCAATGCATTTAAAACTCAGCTCAGCCAGTATGTTAGACTTCTGGAGAAATGAATGCGTTGGGTGGGTCGGGTTTCGGATACATACTATGTAGGTATGTTGATTAGTCTGTAACAAGTGATGTCGAACTTTTATAAATTTAAAGTATGATTAATGTTGTTCTCAAGTAAGTGACATGTTATGTTTTATATTGAGAATAAAGTTTCTTTAAACCTAATATCTCCTGTTTACCTGGCTAGTCTACGTTGTGATTGGCCACAGTGACCGAAATCGCTCGGGAGGCTATTATTATTATGTTCCTTTTAAATGAACTAATCAGTGTCTTAAAAGTATGCAATTAAATGACAGCCCACATAATTTAGAAGAAAATGTAGGACATCAAGCCGTATTGAACACAAGTAGTTATCCTAACTTAAGCAAGTGGTACTGAATTAGAAAATCTGCTAGGAAAGGACTGTTTAAGATTGGCAATAGAAACTGAACATGACAATTTATAAAATCTTCAAGAAAATTGATTAATGTTTTACAGAAATAGCATTTCTATCTTTGTGATGCATTAATTAATAAAACATGAAAAAAACTACAACAAAACGAGTAATACTTGAATTTTGAACTTGGTTCACTATCAGATTAAATTATCTTAAGTTTTGAGTTGAGCTGATTACTGACAAATGCGTGCACTGACTGGACAGGTCCACTCAATCTGTGTGATTCTTTCCTCAAAAGACCATTTCAGACACCAATCTACATGGTCTTCACATAATCTGACCAAGATTATGTCTAGACTTTAAAAGAGACTGTGACCTCTGAGTTTGTTTCGGCCTTTCTTCTCAGAGTAGTCAGATAGGAACCGCCGACCTCATCTAGTTATAAAAAATATGTTTCACGTGTAAAAGTGTTTGTACAAACCTGCTTACAGAAATAAAATCATTTATCTTTTATCAGATGTTTGGTTTGGTTGGTTCACAACCTTTGAACTTTGTCAACCACTATCAACAATATTGAAACCAATCAAACCAACGAGTAAGAGTATGAACTACTCTCTCGAGGGATTGCACAGACGTCGTCGGAGTAAACTATATGTTTTGTATGTCTGTGAATGGGCGTCAGCAGGAGTCCTGGTGCATTATTGTTACTTAGTGCAGAGCCGTAAATAGTCTAGACAAGTACCTTCCTTTCTTTCTTTCAATTTTAAATTCTACTAATATTATAAACGCGAAAGTTTGTATGGATGGATGGATGTTTGTTACTCTTTCACGCAAAAACTACTAAACAGATTTAGATGGGATTAACACACAGGATAATTTTTATCCCGATCTTCCCACGGAATCGAAATCGAAACGTATGCGGGTAAACCCGCGGGGTGCAGCTAGTATGCTAATTTTATAGCTAGCCCATCACTGGCTCACAATTTAAGAACTACTTAACCGATTTCAATGTTGTAACAGAACGATGTTTTTAATTAGTTTAGGGCTAAACGCTACAATTTTATTTTTTTCTTATCCAAGTCAGTTTTAGACGTACCTACTGTTAACGCAGACACAATATAAAATCTCTATCTGTAATGGAAGAATGTGGCCTGGAACAGCCTAACTTGTCCGATAATTGTGTTTAGCCGCTAGTTCGGTAATGTCATCTATCAAATGACAATTTGATGCGGCCATCACGCTGCGAAGCTCATATCGTACGGTGAACTAACCAAGTGAGAACACAGACCAGTTGGTAAGCCAACTAAGCTTATCATTGTCCATAACTTGACATAATTATCAATGCTTTACACACATGCCACAAGTCCACAACTCAATTACACTACCGAACTCCTAAATCGAGCCAACATGCATTTCTGTGTCAGGCATAACGGCACATACTATCAAAATAGTAATGAGTCAAAAAAAAAGTTTGAATGCAGTTTCGAAGTAAACTTAATGCTCATCATACACACGAGCAGAACGCACGCGTCAACGACCAAGGCAACTGCAACGATTTTATTTCAAAAAGGGTTCTGCATCCTAATTGCGTAACACACGATCAATCGGAATCTGAATCATTTTGAAGCAAATTGCTGATCCATTGCTTCATAAGTTCGAAAAATTTGTCTGCTCAACACGTAAATAACGCAATGAATATTGTTGAACTGTCAAAATGAAACCGATTCCGATTGATCGTGTGTTACGCAATTAGGGTGCCGGATTGTTTACTTTACTTGTGCTACATGACATTGCTTCTTGCCAAATTACATTTTATTTTATTTTTTGGGATATAAAACAGGAGTGCAATTAAATGTTATACAAAATACTTACTAATTAAACAAAATACTTATTATACTACCAACAACATTATCCACTTATTACTAATTTGTTGATTGTTAATCCTACGTGAGATAAAAATAAAAACAGAGTATATGAATGAATGAAGTGAGATATGAAATGATTGGTTGATTGAATGAATGCTTTCTAATAACGAAAATTGTGGGATAGAAAAAGGAAAAAAAAAATAGTGATTGTAAAAAAATTCTACTTAATAATTTATAAAGCTAAGATAGAATCGACGATAGATTTTCTAAATTGTATTGCTGTTAGATTAAAAATATCAATGTTTTCGAATCTAGTGTTGTAGGAATCCACAAGTTGGCGCAGAGGAGCGCGTAAACCAGCGTTGGAGTTACAGACGTGCTTGATATTTATCGATAGTAAGCGGTATGGACGCGCTTGTCTACGCACTACTGTCCTGGGAACGATGTAACAAAGTTTGTTTATTAAGTCTGAACAATCATATTTGCTGTGCACAATACCATGTAGAAACATTGCAGCACAATACCATGTAGAAACATTAAAGCAGTCTTCTGGATTCTAGGGTTAACCCTAGAATCCAGAAGACTGCTTCTAGGAACAGAACAGTTTGTAATTATTAAGCAACATAGCATCTGTAATGCAGAGCTCTTAGGAATTTACTTTGAACAGTAAATTCCTAATCGAGTCAATATATTTTAATAGGGATCCCATATCACAGTAGCAAACTCCAGACAAGGCCTAACTAGCGATATATACAAATATCTATATGTTGAGGGACGCTTGAAACCTTTGCTATTGCGCATAACAAAACCGTACATAATTCTAGGTGAACGGGAACTACCCTATAGGCTTTGATTCCCTTGCGAGTGTCAAAATATGCGTCGACTTGGATGTTTGATTTTTTAATTGTTATAAGGGACTGCAGCCTTGAGTATTTGATATTAATTTCAACTTGATAACTCCATGCAGTTTTGAGAAAAAGGGTCTTGGTCGACAGACAACGAAGTGATCTTATAAGGGTTCCGTTTTTCCTTTTGAGGTACGGAATCCTAAAAAGCAGGATGGTTCAATTTAAGAGTCCGTATATTATTATCTATATATATAAGAAAGAAAAATATATATATATTTTTTTTTTTTTCATATGTGTGCCATTTTTCCTTTTGAGGTACGGAATCCTAAAAAGCAGGATGATTCAATTTAAGAGTCCGTATATTATTATCTATATATATAAGAAAGAAAATATATATATATATTTTTTTTTTTTTTCATATGTGTGCCGTTGGAATGCAGCAAGTGAGTACCAATTGTAAAATCCCGTTGCTCCCTTATTTAAATTGATGATTATTTCACTACACTGGCACACTATCAAATAAAGCCTTCCATGCAGGGTTTCCGCCATTTGTAGTGACTGACAGCTGTCATTAGTGACAGCGGCTACCTCATTATAACGCTAAAAAGGTTCTATTTGTGTTCCAAAATCGGAACTAACGCCGCCATCTTGTTTTATCAATACAATTTTTGTTACAATTTTTCCAATTTATTTATTTATCCATTTATTTCAGCCATCAAGACCCATATAAACACATACAATATAATATTTACCAATGTTTACCAACACCGCCTCCCTGTCAATACCATTCAGGTGCCAAAAGATCTTTGTAGCAATTATTGAGGCATCCACAGGATGGCCCGGTCAAGCAACCGATAACTTCCTAAGTTGACCACCAAGAGTTTCGAAGGATATTAATCCATAGTTGCATATGTTTGAAAAAATCATCTGCTCAGCAATGCAGCAGTATACAACGCAATGAACGTGGGTTAACTGTCAAAATGAAACAGATTGCGATCTTATGTGTATTACACAATTACCCCGCTGGGAGACATCACGCAAAAAAAAGCTTCTTCAGTAAATGAGATGTACATATCTATTAAATAGATACACTTTTTTTTTTTTTTTTGAGGATGGGAAATCATCAAATGACTCCTCCCGCTCTGAGTGGAGCAGGAGGGAGTGTCAGACTCTTACTGACTAAAACCCACCCGTGTTCCTTCCTTAGCCCTTTATGTTCCAGGGCAGCGGTAACCCTTTCGGACAATCCCGCTACCCTGGCAGGCTACGGCCCTATGGGGCCCCGTCTCTCATGCTGACATCTCTTTGAGGCGCGCGTGGAACACAACACGCCGTCCGGCACGGGCCTGGTCCTGATCGGACGGTGAGTTACCCATTACTCACCGCCCGCAGGCCCGCGCCTACGGTGGCCGGGAGTCGTCACGCGGCTCCCGACGCCCGGAGCGTCTCCCGCGGCGGCTGAGGCGTGAGGTGCGCAAGGCGCGTTCTCTCGCCCACCCCGCCACCTCCTTCGCTAGCATGACTGCTTCGCAGAAGGAGGTGACTGCCTCCCACTCCCTCTCGCCCCGGACCATGGCTTGAACCAGGGCCGGACGCGAGAGGTCGCCGCCGCTGCCGATCGCCTCTACGAGGGCACGGCGGTGCTCTGCCCAAGCAGGGCAGACCTCCACCGTGTGCTCCACCGTGTCCTCTGGGCGATCCTGACAGTGGTGACACCCGGGCGTCTCCTCCCGCCTGATTATGTGCAGGAACCTCCCGAAACATCCGTGTCCGGAGAGGACCTGCGTCAGGCGGTAGGTGAGAACGCCGTGACGTCTCTCTAGCCACTCCTCAAAGAGGGGTCTTACCGCCGCTATCGTGGCGTGCCCTGCGCTGGGTTCCGATAGTCGCTCCTTCCATGCCGCCATGAGATCGCGCCGGAGGTTCGTCCGCTCCGCCGCGGTTTGCCGCGGATGCGGTGTTTCCCCCCGGCGTAGTGCCTCCGCGCGCCAATCATACAGGCGCGTGAGCACTATCGCCTCCAGATCCCATGGCGGCAGTCCGGCAAGGAGGCTTGCTGCCTCGCCCGAGATCGTGCGGTAGCCCCGGATTAGCCTTATGGCTACCACCTTTTGGGGCGCGTTCAGGTAGTGTGTGGCTCGCAGCCGCAGTGAACGCGCCCATACCGGGGCCCCATATAGGGCCATGGACCGCACGACCCCCGCGTAAAGCCTCCGGCAGGAGGCGTTTGGCCCCCTCAGGTTGGGCAAGAGCCGCTTTAGGGCGGCCCCGGCCCGTTCCAGTTTGGGGGCCAAACGTCGGAAGTGCTCGACGAAGTTCCATCGGCTGTCGAGGACGAGACCCAGGTACCTCATCGTGGTCCCGACGCCGATGTGAACCCCTCCTACCACTAGTTGGGATCCTGGAGGTGGCCCGTACCGAGGCCCATGAAAGGACATGGCCTCGGACTTGTGCAATGCCACCTCGAGACCCAACCGCCGGAAATAGATACACTACACCAATAATTCTTCATTGTCAACCACTTTTTTCCATCAGTATGTTCTTCTAGCCACTTGTTCTCCTTATAAGGTCTATGCGAACAATTATTTTCACATTCGCGTCCTGATTTCCTCTGTGTATCGAGAGTGGCTACAACGACTGTGTAAATGTATTTACTGTGCACTAGTTTACGTCCCGTGGCGTCGCCTGTTGCCACATTATTACTTAGAAGTAAGGTCAAGGGTTATTTACCGCTTGTTTGGTTTGCTGAAATGTTAAATAAAAGCGATGAAAAAGTTGAGTTGGAGCCAGTAAATTCCACTAAAGTGTAGTGTTTATTGTCAAGTAGTTGATAAGATGGAGGCCTTGTATCGTAGTAGTTTTTTCATCGGTAACATTTTACGGACTAAATGGAGCGTCGATCTTCAAAATGGTGGACAGGAGTGGCTGAGTGTCGAGCTTAGTGGCGTGATGTCTGAGAGGGCTAAGACCATCGAGTGCTGAGCCTTTTCCCAACTACGTTCAGGTCGGCTTCTAGTCTAAGTGTACGTACGCACGAGCAGCACACGTCGACGGCAGCGGTCGACACCTGTCGACTCCCGCCGTTGACAACGTGCAACTCGAGTACAAGCACCGCACTCAACTACACGAGCAGCACGTTGTCGACGGCTGCAGTTACTTCTGCCCTAGTCGCGTGCCGCTCGTGTGTACGCACACTAACCGGATGCAGTTTAAACCTGACCGCCACAACCCAGATACTAATACGAGAATGTCATTATGTTGATTTTAAATCCTTAGTACATATAGATCTGCCAATAAAACACGATCTACCTCAATACCAGAATGTTAGATTATACCACCGAAATCACTTATCCCATTCATAACTGTAAACAAATCGACCGCAACCACATACACCTCTAACAAGTTCATTTAATTACGTACGAACTAACTGCTACATGCTACACCCCTAAAACACACGAAAATTAGGACATACACGCAAATTAATGCAAATTAACATCCGGCGAACTCCACGCGACTGTGTGTGTTTTACCTTAACCTGTGGATCCACTGTGGTTGCGAGCGAGATAAATATATGGTAAGCAATATTTGTTTCTATAAATTGGTTCAAGAAAACACTTTGACGTGTAAAAGTGTTTGTACAAACCTACTTACAAAATAAAATCATTTATCATTTATCACTTTTACAAGTCAAAAATAAAGAAAACTAGATCTTGTTCTTCGTGTCGCAGGCACGACTGAATTTAAGATCTTGTTGGCCCAAAACTGCGACTTTGTTTTATACTATCTATCTCGTATATTATATACTAATTAAATTAAAAATTAAAAAAACCCCCGAAACAAAATAATAATAAAAATAGTACGGATGTAAAAAGCCTAAAATAATTTAAACAAAACTATTGAAAAAAATAGCCACAAATACAACAAAAAAGGTATAAACGTAAACACCTATAAAAAGAAAAAAATTACCTTGAAATTATGACCCTACGTAAGTACGTATGAATTTTTGTGATTAGATGTTGTCCCGTCGGGGGACCGCTCTAATTATTAGCCAAGCGTTATGTTAAAGTTTAAAATAGGCTATTTAATATTAAGATTCTTAGGAGCCAAGCAAATAGATAAAAAGCCAGAAAGAATGATAAGCGAAAACAAAGTAATAGCGCAGGTAGGCGATGCGATGCGGTGGGGTGAATCAGGGGACAAGAATTTTGACGTAGACGAAGTTTCAGGCAGAAGCTAGTTTAAAATAAAATACCTACCTACATGAAAGAATGTTTATAATTTATTTTTCGGCAGTGCGTCCTAACTAGAATCATCAATTAGATTTAGTACAGACGCCAGCAGGTCAAGCTACCCGAAACTGATAAATTTTCCCAATCAACCTTGAACCTTAATACTTCAGCGATAAAGTTGAAAATCTATTAAAGAAATTTGACAGATTGTAGTAGCTTGATGTGCTGGCGTCTGTACTTCATCTTTCTATTTTCGAAATCGAGTATCTCCGCTGGTTTGCAATCTTAGTGTGTGCGGAGCTTTAAGCACAGGCTGGCAGGTATGAAATTAATAAAATTAATCATAGTTATGACAATTTAATTTCGGGTAGCCATTAGTGTGCAGACATTTGGAGGTTAAAGACTGCTGTGTTTGACCTTCAGACTAGATAGGATCATCTCTTTGGTCTGCCAGTCCAGCGTATGCTTAACTTTATTATTATCAACCTGTGTTCCCCCACTACAGGGATGTCACAGGCCTCCGTTCCCTCTTTTCATTTTTCTCGGTCTACTGCAACAATGCTCCAATCCGAGTCCAGCTAATCTCGCCATCTCTTTCCGTGCCTACCGCGTAGTCGTTATATGGAATCCGCTGAGTGGTCGTTTTTGCGTATTGTTGCTCCAACATGCGGCCGGCAGATGTGGCTAGCACAGTTCCATTTTAGTCTAGCTGCTGAGCGACCAGCGCCTTCTATTTCTGTTTTGGAACGGAGTATAGAGTTCCTAATGCGACCTATGAGTTTGACACTTAATATACTTCGTTCCATAGCCCATTAGCAGACGCCAGGTACGGACTTTTGACGCTTTGTCAGAGACCATGATTGCGCTCCGTTTTTCTAGGCGTTTTTGTGCGTCGAGCGACTTCTTTGTCTTGTCTCGCCTGGAAGAGGAATAAGTGGCGGGATCATGATGAAATGGTTTTTCTCTCTAGTACGAGCGAATATCTCATACTGAGATGAAAAAAAAATCCTACCAGCAAGTTTAGTAGCTAGATGTTAGTAGATATTATACGTGAAAGTTTGGATGGATGGATGTTTGTTACTCTTTCACGCCAAAACTACTGAACGGATTTCGATGAAATTTGGCGCACAGATAGTTTATAACCAGGATACTTTTTATCCCGATATTCCTACCGGATCGAAACTTATGCGGGTGAAACTGCGGGGCGCAGCTAGTAAAGCAATAATAAAACTTGAGAGGTGTCAAGGGACACCCGGATGGAACGAAGTTCCTTTCGATTAATTAGTGAAGGAAATTTAATTTACCACACTGTTCAATGCGAAATAGAAAGACGAAACGAAAATAACTGGCTTGCTTTCTATAAGACAGAGAGAGAGAGACAGACAGAGAAACACGCGCACGCCGCACGGCTTACAACTATAGCAAAAAGTGTCGTTCCAACTTTTGGTCTTAATTTTTCCGTCTAGCCCCTTTCGCAACGCGCGATAAGGAACTTCGTTCCAATAATAATAAAACATTTATTTCAGGCTACAATGGCCCTTAGACATATGCCTTACAAGTTAAAATTACATAAGCTTCTGCCCTAGACTTTATCGGTGTGAAATTTCTTGTTCGGGCAACAAAATTTTTTTTTTTTATTTTCACCCTGTCACATCGCGTCGCCCTTTTACTTCGTTTTTGCGTTGCGTTCTTTCTGTCTTTCGTTTTTTCTGCTCGGTTCCTACGGGCCCTAGCATGATGTTCAATATCCTTTCAAAGGTAAAACTATTTTTTCAAATCCGACTGGCAATTCCAGAGATTAACGTGTTAAAACAAACAAAACTGTTTAGCTATATTTTTAGTATAGATTATAGATAGAAAAGGCAAAACTTGTGTTAATAAACATAGCTTAAAACTATGTAAATAGCACTTTATTATTATTATTTTTTTTCAGGATGGGAAATCATCAAATGACTCCTCCCGCTCTGGGTGGAGCAGAAGGGAGTGTCAGACTCTTACTGACTAAAACCCACCCGTGTTCCTTCCTTAGCCCTTTATGTTCCAGGGCAGCGGTAACCCTTTCGGACAATCCCGCTACCCTGGCAGGCTTCGGCCCTATCGGGCCCCGTCACTTCTGCTGACATCTCTTTGAGGCGCACGTGGAACACATACGCGCCGTCCGGCACGGGCCTGGTCCTGATCGGACGGTGAGTTACCCATTACTCTCCGCCCGCAGGCCGGGCCTACGGTGGCCGGGAGTCGTCACGCGGCTCCCGACGCCCGGAGCGTCTCCCGCGGCGGCTGAGGCGTGAGGTGAAACTATGTAAGTAGCACTTTATTAGGTTGTCTTTGTGCTGTACTTGTCCGCGGAAGCGACGGAACACCACCTCCTGCGGCCAAAAGTCTTCTTCGATAACGACGAGCAGATAATAATTCCGTACGCGCACCTCGATCGCCTTGCCTTGCCTTTGTTTGTCGACACTGATGAGACTCGTCGGTCGACTACGCTCCTGATATGAAGCGGTAACATCTGTCCATTACAACGGCAATGTCGAAAGTCACGTTCACACGAAACGTGGCATACATTATGTCATATATTGGCAATGACCAAAAGTCGTTAAGGTCGTTTAAATAATTTCGTTGGAAAGCGATTTTTGTAAATAATATTTCTATAGTGATATGACTTGGTGTAAGCAGTACTGATATACTATAATACTGTACTGATATAATGGATTAAGAGAGCAGTTGTCACATGGGGTAACGGCCGCGACTTACTTGATGTAGCTTGTATGTAGATCGTGGGTTCGAACCCAGGCTGGCGCTTTATTTGTGAAAATAATTTCGTCACCGCTGCTCTCAAAACGGTGAAGGAAAACATTGGGAGGACACTGGCATGTTCTAACGAAAAATACTAAGACATGTGGGCATTTTAGGCTGATTTTGCTAATACTGCTAGTCGGTTGAGACTGGTCATCTTATTTTTAATTAGCTGCTGCCCGCGACGTCGTCTGCGTGAAGGCTCTACAGCACCAAAAATACCTAAGATGCCAGTGTCGCTATAGCATTATAAGTAAACAACTTTTAAAATAGCATTAAAATATTAGTTTTTTTTTGCAAGCACAGCAAGTGAAGCCTATTTTTAATTTTACATTTTTAATTATTTATTTATTTTTTCTCACATATAGAGCAACAAGAATAATGTACCCCCAGGATTTTGTAATAACATCTTGATTTAAAAGAGTGTCCCTGGTATTTCTTGAGATCTACGTTTTGGAATGGGCAACTAGCTCCAACGTTCTGACTAACTGACCGACTATTTAATTTTGACAATTCAAAAGTACGTGTAAATGGTTTAATTGAAATAATTTTTTTGAGTTTCAGTTTGGATTAAAATAGTCTACAATCTATGGTCACCGCACTCTGGGTAATTTGCTCCGGGGCCACCTTGCTGTCTGGTCAATATTTTACCACGATATAAACTAGTCCTATTTAGTTCGCGCGCATACAAGAGAGGAGTAAATATTTTCTATAAACACAACACAACCAAAAACTAATCAAAGCAACAATTCCGAAGGTTTTTCCGAGCGAGGAATATATATTTGACAGGTTACAGGAAGTTGAATATTCTGAGCAAGTTCAATATCGGGATGCAAGACAGCCAACAGTTTGACCTACTTACTACAGAATAAACGTTGTGAAGGGCATGGCCTCAGGATACTATTTATAGAAACTGTTGAACGAGGCCTTAGAGAAGGATCACCGGGATGCAGGAGAAAATCAGAAGGTGAAATGTTTTCTTTATAACTTAAAACAATAAATAGCATAATTTTCCTATAATGTTCCCAATGCTGGGACAGCCTCCTCACAGTGAGAGGGTGTGGGACGTAATCCACGACGCAGGCCCAATGCGGGTTGGTAGATGTCATATGTCTTGTCTCGGTATGTAAAGATAGTCACCCATCCACGTACCAACCGCGGCAAGCGTAGCTTAACCTGATTGATCGACCCGTGCGGCTGTTATAAATAGCTACGAGCCACACGCCTACAATGTTTCATGCCATTCAATAAAGATGCATTGTTGCAAGATTTAGAAAAGATTTAAAATCCATAAAAATAAAATAAAACATGTCGCACTTTTACAGACAAACCACTATAACATTGTATGTAGGTTATTGTTTCTGTCCATAAAGCGCTATACTACATCGCATTTTATTTTTAAAATAAAACTATCGTAAAATAACTGTTTATGTCCTTGTGAATAATATTGAAGTTGATGGTTATTTTGAGCTAAGAGCTAAGAGAGCCACGGGCCACTTTTGTCTCAACATTACATACTTGCCCGCTGTTTTTTTTTTACTCTTTCTCGGCACCAACGCTACCAGCACCTCATCAGTAACCACTCAATTACGCCCCTGCACATCGACAACGTAAATTATGATATGGATGTTGTTCAAAATTAGATATACAAAAATTGTAACCAGGCAGGCATTTTAGTTTGTGTGGCATGTCCTAAAACCAAAAATATCGAAGACATGTGACATCCGTAATGGGTCCACGTGGTGGACTATGGTCCACTCCCTCCCATAAAGAGGAAGCCTGTGTCCCAACATTGGGACCATTTTAAGCTAGTCAAATTAATATATTTACTGTAAATTAAGACGCAATAATATGAGCTCTGAAGGTCTTGATTTCCATATTTTATAAAGACGAAGATGGCTTTACGGAAGCAAGTAATCCTTTTCTTTTGTCATGTAAAATACACACAGGGATTTGTTATAATCCCTTTTGCAAATAACGGTGAAGCTTGTTAAGGGAACGTTCAGCGATGTAAGGTTTATTTGCCTTTTATTTATTTACCGATTTTTCATATTTACCATAGCTGTACGACATGGACACCAACCCATACTATGCTCGCGTGGTAGATTACGGCCCATTCCCTCTCAGAGAGAGCAGACCTGTGTTCCAGCAGTGGAAACTGATTATATGTACTTGTACGAATTGGAGTCATTGGAACTGTAACTTTTTAAGGTGGCACCTCTTTTTATGGAAACCGTTTTCTATCTTTATTTCGTCTGATGATCACTTAAATAACTTTCAGCCAGTAGCGTGTATTTTAACCAAATATTTTCTTAATCATCATCAGCTTACAGCAGTCCATATGCCTCTTCAATTGCATGCCATGCAGCTCGCCTCCACAACCCTCATCCAGCTGCTTCCAGCCACCCTGCGAAGATCGTCGCTCAACCTAGCCTGAGGGCGTTCTACCGTACGTTTGCCGATTCGCGATCTCAAAAACACGTCTTCCCTACGTTCATCGGTTCTATGGCTAATATGACCAGCCTATTGCCACTTCAGCTTGTTTATTTTGTTTACTATGTCGATAACTTTGGTTCTCAGCTGGATCTCCTCGTTCCGGATTCGATCCCTCAGAGAAATTCCAAGCTTAGCCCATTCCATAGCTCGCTGAGAGAATATTTTCTTGGGTTCTACCAATGGGCCTTGTGCTTGGGCCTGGTTCCGGTTTTCGGGAAAGCCTCTCAAGTTATTTATCCTTGCATTTTTATATTACCTATTAAACAAGTACAGTTCGTTAACTAAAATACACAATATAAAAATCCTCTGCAATATTTATAATAAATTTTTATGTCAAACGCGTAATCAATAACATGAATAATAAAAATGCCAATCATGTAATTATTTTGCTATTTTTATCACCAAATATCGAGCGCTATAAGCTTCATAGAAAACTTAAAAAAATATTATTTATTCGTATATTTATTAGATTACAGACGCCAATAGACATAGTCCCGCCATTTTAATCGTTTTATTTTTATTCTCTCGGAAAATGGCGGTTATATTTTTAGGATTGTCGCTAATTTATTAGTCTCGTATAAACTGGTTTTGTGGATGCTGTGACTAAGATAAGGGAACTAGAAATTTAATTTTTAAGTTTAGTAGCAAGGACAAGGACTTTTAAAGAAATGTAGGTTACAGTTTTTAATAACATATTTTATTAGATGCGCAGAGGAACGTGTTACTTTGGTACCTCATTTTCTACTTTCTTACAAAATGTTGCACGTAACTTCAACTTTAATGATTTTTTACGAGAAGAATAAATTTATTAATAAAAATACCACTTTAAAAGTCAACGGTTTTTTATAAAAATATGTTGAATAAAAACCTTCTAAAAATTAAGAAGAGGTTGGAAACTAAATTAATTGATCCGAAAATTCTGATATCACTTAGGGAACCTATAATTAAAGAGTGCGTCTTTCTTTTTTTTAACTGGATCGGTAGGTAAATTCCGTGTCGATCATGAACACATAATAATAATATCCTGTACATTTCACACAGCGCCATCTAGTCCCAAGCTAAGCAACCTAATGCTTTTTTTTTTGAGGATGGGAAATCATCAAATGACCCCCCTCCCGCTCTGGGTGGAGCGGAAGGGAGTGTCAGACTCTTACTGACTAAAACCCACCCGTGTTCCTTCCTTAGCCCTTTATGCTCCAGGGCAGCGGTAACCCTTTCGGACGATCCCGCTACCCGCAACCTAATGCTTGTGTTATGGTAACAAGATGGCTGATAAATTACTTATATATTTTTTTTTTTGTAAATACATACATATTATAGATAGAAAAACACCCAGACTCGGAACAAATACATGTACATTATACTATTGGGCCGCGCCTTAACCAAGGGCCGCCTCAGGAAACCGTCCTGTACCTATTGGGCCGCGCCTCATCCGAAGGCCGCCTCACCTGGCGGGCTGACAGCGTCTCCGCCGTGCCTGCTCCCTCCTACTGCCGTGCACAGGAGGAGCAGGACGCATCCTGCTTCTAATGCGTGGGCCCCTCTACAAGTACCCTCCGTGATGCACATCGCTCTACTCCGCGCGAGGCTGTTGAAGCCACCTGCCTCGCGTCGGCCTACACCTTCAGCTAGTAACTACACCTCCACCTCAGCCTTCTTAACCCACCCATCGCGCATCGTCAGCCATACTTCACCTCCATATTATACACACCACTGCCATTCCATCTTCATCCTTATCTTGTAAATAAAACTTCAATTGACTTCAACTTCCCTTTCTTTACTTCCTTAATTTAAAGCTAAAGTTACATTTTCTTGTCGTTATACGACATTTTATAACGGACACACACCTCCTTGTGTTCGTTATTCCATGCGTATGGCACTCATGGTACACCTCGTGTTTTCATCTGACATTATGCTGAGCTGAGGCCCTTTTAGCATTATAATCTTTGTTTTCTGTTTTATGGTGTATTTATTTTGCTGTAATGCTAATAAACGCATTTTTCTTTCTTTCTATGAGCTTACAGGAATATTAACGTAAAAAACCCCATCTTATATTCCTCCATACCTTGTTTTCAACCAAAATAATCAAACATTCATCTCCCATTATGTATAAAGAAGATAAAAGGAATCAAAAGGACAGCGCTGAAGGACGGCTCTAAGACTCGCCCAAGGAAATGTTTTCAAGGTAACATTTAATAGAAACGGTGTATTGAAATTATTCGGGGAGCAAACTTGGTTATGGTGGCATGATTCGGCACAGTCGTGCGGCAAATTTAATTATTTATTTATCTATATAAATAAAAATGAGTCACCGAAATATATGTACGTGCATAACTTCCGATCGACTGCACCAAATTGGATAATTCTTTTTTTTTTAGTTTTTGTTGTTGTCAGGACAAGGTTTGTATACACAATTGGACCCGGTAGGTGGCGCTGTTTTTTCGGGCAGGACGACGTCTGCCGGGTCCGCTAGTTTATAATAAGAACAGCCACTCGCACATGCACATAACAGGCGAGTATGACATTGACATAATTATGAATTTTAGAAACAAAGGAGAACAATAAAGTGTCTATTAGACAAAATAGATATAAATCAAGAAGAATTGAGACGTCACGGGACGCCATGAAAGCCGAATATTATTCAAATTTTACAGAACATACATTTGCAATACCAGAGGCACCATAACATATAGATCTGCAGGTCAGTTCTCGTAATTTAAAATGTTGAAAATCTAGTCGCAGTCTCATCTCGGCGACCAACAAATGTCAAAAACTTGTCTAAATTAGAGGTATTTTTGACAGATTGAGACAGAGATCAGACTGTGAACGTTCTTAAAATTACAAGAATTGTCCCTCTGAACTGTGCCATATACTACCAAAGCTACCAAATCTAAGACCAACTAAAACCATAAACTATATCACTTTGCGATGCTCGTTAAACCCTAGATCCGATATCAAAAGATATCATTATTACGAGAATAGATCTCGCAGGTCGTTTACTCGTTATCCTGAATGGGAAAGTTGAGAAAAACTTGATATTTTGTTTTGTTGTTACTCTCTAAACTTAGCCTTACATTGCCAGGTGAGAGGACTCGTTTTGTTTTAAAAAATTGATACTGTTGTTAAAATGTAGGTCAGAAAGAGTTACCTGTTCGGTGGTGAAAGCAAAGGGTGTTTCATAAAAAATAGTAACCTAACATAAGTGAGATAAAAGTAAAGAAAAGCGGTAAACTCAACGGTTTAGGCGCGATCTGATGAGTTAGAGGACGTTAGTTCGAATCCAGCCCGTTACACTACTGTTAGGAGCTCATTACAAGTTTTTAACTAAGTTGGGGAATGAGAAAGCCAGTTAAAAAATGTGTATACCTATATCAATTTTCTTGTAACAACCAATAAAGCTATTTTCATGTAGGTACCACGTCGCTCGTCGCTCATTAGAAGGAACTTCCTAAAAGCCCATCTAAGTGGTTGTATCTTATAAGTAAGTAAATTTTATTTGTTTAAACATGGTGTATGCATGATAATAATGGGATACAAAAATGTTCTAACATGTTCAGCCGCATATCGTGGCGTACAAGTTGGTAAAAAGAGATGGTGCATAAACCGTGATAATATTCATCAAAATTACATTTCATCATTATTCATTAAAGATTAAGTATAATTACAATTCAATAAGCATATTTTTTAGATACAATTCAATGTCAAAGCAATGTTTAATAAATTGGTTAATAAAAATATAAATTACTGTCATTAAAAATTTCAATTTCAAATTACTTGAATGATTCACACTGTTTGGAGCATATATACGCACCGCTGTAAAACATTACCAAATATCATAAAAAAATATGTGTGTGCAGCACCGTACACATGATAGAACTGAATCTTCTTAAAAAATAAAGAATAAGATAGATTTAATGTGAGAGATAGGGAGAGTTATATCTTTCTTCTCTCTCATGTAACGAAATGAGACTAAACGTGACGCGCCCTTGAAATTTAACTCTCAATTCTCGTTCAATTATCGAATAGCCCCCTGAGTTTCACTATACACATTCAATTAATTAAATTATTAATTTTAATTAAGTATTATTATTATATATATATATTTATATATCAAAATCAGACAACAATATAGTCCATTTTGTTAGTAAAATATCTTATAACTAGTGTTAGTAAAAAGCAAACCAAGAAACAAACAACAAAGTAGGTGTCTGAGGCAGAATGTGCAAAGAACGACAAGGTGAGGAATGACCTACCTGACCATTATCCCCACATAGTGCCTCAGAATAGGGGAGTAAGGACTCTCCACAACTGTTTTTAGGATGCTGTTGTCACTGCCCCGCATTCTACGCATCAGTGATGCGACTTTTTTACGAATTACTGCATGGAAGCCGTCAGTTCTGTTCTGAGCAAACATCTCCGATGCGCTACAGAAACGGGGCAGTTTCAACAACGTCCTAAAAACATTATTGTACTGGACGCGTATGACATCTAACGACCTTTTGTTACAGCTGACCCACAGACCCCCCGCGTACAGACCTTGACAAAACGCCTTGAACAAGCTGATTTTGACTTGGTCCGCACAACGCGAGAATCGACGGGCCAACATGTTACCCCGGACCGCCAGTGCCCTACGTTCCCTTTCAATGTCTAAATCATCTTTAAGGTCGTCGGTAATTATGTGCCCTAAGTACTTAAATTGGTAGACTTTATTTATGCTTATACCATTCAGAAAAAAGCTAGGTTCATGATTAGGGCACTTACCGGCGGCCTTAAAGACCATGTATTCACATTTACGGACATTGTACACAAGGCCATGCAAGGCAGCATATTTCTCGCAGACCTTCAGCATTTCTCTGATAGAGCCCTCAGTGGGGCCCAGCAACACCATGTCGTCCGCGTAGCTGATGCTGTTAATACTAACACCACCAACCTTGCAGCCGACACGCATACTACTGAGCTCGCCTATGAGATCATTAACATAAAGGTTGAAGAGCCGTGGAGACGTCAACCCCCCCTGCCTCACACCGCACTCCAACCCATATGATTCAGAGAACGTTCCGGCCCACTTTACATAATTGGTTTGGTTCGCATACCAATACTGCATTAGCTTACGCACTGGCGCCGGTATATTCCTGTCATCCAGCTTTCTCCAGAGCACATCATATGACACCAGGTCGAAGGCTCTGGAGAGATCCAAGAAGCAGGCATACACCGGCGTTTTTCGGTCTGTGTAATACTGGACAGTATTCTTCAAACTCAGCACAGCACTCTTAGTTGAAAGTTTAGGTTGGAAACCAAACTGTGCATCGTGCAAACACAAATACTTTTTCAGGCACGAATCAAGTATACTGTCCAATATTGTTATTGTTGTAAGTTGTCATACCTGGACAAGATAGGTGACACTTTTTACACTTTACACCGAACTGCAATAAATAAATAAACATTAATCCATGGGCTATAATACAACATTTGCAGTAAACCCCACCTTAAACCTCAGGACCGAACAGGAAGCAACCATGACCTACTTACACCGTTAGAAGGAAGTGAAGACATATGACGTAATATATTTGCGCTATTCTCCTATGAAAGTTACCGTGTGGTTAATTAATGTGCAGTTAGAAAGTAATTATTGTCTTTAATGAGAAGAACACGTGTTAACTGTTGTCAATATAGTTGTTACTGTAACTCCACGTCAAAGCGCGTATTTTGCATATAACGTATAAACGTCTCTCGGTCTCGGGACTTTCTGATATTCGCGTAACAGCAGTGAGAGTAAAAAGTTCCTATTTTATTATCAATCTTGTACTAATTGATATTTAGTGACGAATTCTGGGATATTTTCAAAAGTTACTCAGAAACAGTTTTTTTTTTCGGTAAGTAATATTATTACCTTAAGATCATCTGTTCGATCCGCTCCTATATTTTAAATCATAGATAAACAGATAGAATAGGGACTTGTGACTAAGTAATAACAGCCACACGGGTCGATCGATCAGGTTAAGCTACGCTTGCCGCGGCTGGGCTGTGGATGAGTGACCAAGACATACATACCGAGACCGCTCCGTGCTCCGAAAAGCACGTTAAACCGTTGGTCCCGGCTGTCATTCGTGGATCTTTGACAGTCATTACGGGTAGTCAGAAGCCCGACAGTCTGACCACCAGTCTTACCAAGGGGTATCGTATTACCCAGTAACTAGGCTGTGGAGGTCAGAAAGCAGTCGCTCCATGTAAAATACTGGTGTTCAGCTGCATACGGTCAGACTGGAAGCCGACCCCAACGAAGTTGTGAAAAAAGTACCACTAACGAGAACTGTCACTGTATAGTATATTAAATAAGTAATTTTTACTAAGACACCCATAAAAAATTTTTCATACCACTTGCTCAAAAAAGTGACATTCTATGCCACAAAAAGCGAACATAACAATAGTCATTTTTAATCTGTTAAAAACAGGGAAAGAAAATTGTACTGAATTTCATTCATCCTCTAGGGGGAGAATGTGATTTAAATTTGGAATACTTACCGAAATTTATACTGAACTACATCTGTGTTTACACCATTGAGTTTGTATAGCATTATAAAGCAATATACATCTTTTTGAAAAACGAATACGCATTTATTATGCAGTTATGATTATTAAATAAAATTACGAAAACCGACGGGGCCGTATGAGCTTGATGCCTTTGCTTTTCCGACAAAAAAATATTAGTGTAGAAATTTGCCGCGTTTTTGTTTTCTTCAAATACATAAACGTTAAGTTTATTTTAATTTATTTTTATAAATAAGTTAATGTTCTAAAAATACATTACGATGTTAAATCAAAGCGACAGTGACAGTGAATTGTCGGATTCCATCAGTGCAAATGCTGCCGCAATTATAAATAATTTGCTTCCAACAAAATCCAAGGAAAATTATTTAAAAACGTATGAAGAATTTTCAACGTGGAGAAGTGCGAAAGGCCTATCAATTTCAGAATCAGTACTTCTTGTCTATTTTGATTATTTATCCAAGACAAAGAATCCGAATACACTTTGGTGCATATACTCAAAACTGAAAGCTACATTAAGCATCAAACACAGCATTGAAATAAATAGATTCACAAAATTACTGGCTTTTCTAAAAAGAAAATCAGAAGGGCATTGCGCAAAGAAGTCTAAAATTTTTACGACTCAAAATGTGGAAAAATTTCTTAATGAAGCTCCTGACGAAATTTTTCTAGCCACAAAAGTAAGTATACATGATTTAACTATGAATATTTCGTATCTTAGTAATGGTAATTATTCTATATATTTACCTGTTTTTTATCTTTGTTATAGGTGGCCTTAATTTTTGGACTCAATGGTGCTTGCCGCGGATGTGAACTTGTGAACTTAAAGGTGGAGGACGTTGAAAATCATTCCAATGAGTTACTGTTGATTAATGTAAAGGAAACTAAGACAAAGAAAAATCGGTCATTCATTGTACAAGGACAATATACTAAAATCATTCATAAATACCAAGCATTACGTCCCACCAACATGGAAAACAATCGATTTTTTATAAACTATCGGAATGGGAAATGTACTCGACAAGCCATCGGCAAAAATAAAATTAGCAATATGCCAAAGGAAATTGCTAAATATTTAAAACTTAAAGATGTTGAACTCTACACCGGTCACTGCTTTAGAAGAACTTCGGCGACTTTCTTGGCGGATTCAGGGGCGGATATTACGTCAATAAAAAGACACGGTGGTTGGAGCTCTGATAGAGTAGCTGAGGGTTATATCGAAAGCTCAATGGCGAATAAATCCATATTAAGCAGTCAAATTAACAAAAATATAAAACTTAATCCATCAGAGCCACAACCATCAACTTCCGGCATCTTATCTTCGTCCGTAACTCACGATGCACCACCACCACTATCTCCGACGTATACTATCTACAATGAAACGCAAGTTCCTCAGACGCAAGAACAGAGAAATACTCAAATCAACTCATCAACAATAAATGTACCAAACAAAAATGTAACACTCTCTATCAATAATTGGACCAATGTTTCGAATGTTAACTTTTACTTTTAATTGTCATTATTTTTAATAAACGCTTATCTCATATTATTATTGTGTTAATTTTTTCGCAAATGGTACGAAAAGTAGAGTATTTTCCTCGGTGATAAAGCTGTCTTAGTCTTGGGTGAACTTAAATCCCTCGCTACACTCAGGACTCGTCTTAAATCCCTCGCTTCGCTCGTGCTTTAAGTTTTTGACACCCTCGCTACGCTCGGGAGTAAACCTCGAGTCCTTCGTTACGCTCGCGATTTAAATCATCACCCGCGACAGAAGACACTGCTTTATCCCCTTGGTTAATAATCTACTAATTATAATCTGTCAGTTAAAAGTTACAGCTGAATAAAAATTATTAGAAAGATTTTACTCAAAGTGTCAAGATAAATACGACATTTATTCAATAACTTTGTACTGACACATAATTTTAGTGTCTGAATAAAACTTACTCCTTATTTAACAGAATATTTAGTTACATACAGTTGTCTCGTGGACATTTGCACCACATTTTCCCATTTTATTTTATGTATCTTTGTCATCTACTATTCTCAGAAATAAAGACAAACTTTTCTCTTAAAACTAAATGAAACCCGTTGGCTTTCAGCATCCCGTAACGACAAATCAAAAGCAAACTGAAACTTTAGCTACCTGCAGTCAACTTCAAAAATGATTAATGAGCTCGACTTTCCAAATTGGATCCTCGTCTAAGTTTCTTGGAATCTGTGTTTTTCATTTGCAAGTAAACAGATAACATTTAATTATGTTCTCTGGTGTGTTTATTACTTATTTCGACGAAAAACAGAGTGGAATTATACGGTGTCTGGGAAAAATATCGGATTCTTTCGGAAAGTAGAAGTGAGATCTAATAATTATCTTAATTGGAACATTATCCTTGATTTGACCTCAGAACAACACATTAGAAAAGTTGCGCACCTCATCTCTCTCCTTAAGTACTATTGCTTCGAATTGTTTTTTCTTCTCGAACTTATGTGACTTTGTCTTGTGTGTTAGTGTACGTTTCACTTCAAATACATATGAATGTTAGGTTATTGTCATGGTAAAAATTGGATTTACAGAATGGAATCTCCATTCTAAAAATTATGGTAAAAAAACACTCGTCATCAACAGCCTATAGCTGTCCACTGCTGGACATAGGCCTCTCCTATTGCACGCCATTTAACTGGATTTTCGGCAACTCTCATCCAGCTACTACCAGCCATCCTGCGGCTGAACCTGATAAAATCAATATCTCTCCATAAATGTCATTCATTATGTCCTTTGCACTTGTTTTATAATTTTTATTGTATACTAGCTTCTGCCCGCGACTTCGTACGCGGATCCTGTTGCTTATGCCAGCGACAACGAGGTCGTCAAAATCGAAGATCTGAAACGTCTAATGTCGAAGTCTAAGAGCCCGGGGACGGGAAAATAGCGTGATGCGCGAGACGATTCGAGACGTTCCAGATCTTTCATTTTTGTAAAAAGTCGGCATGAATACAGATTTAGTGACTTGATGAGCTCCAAATGAAGTCATCTGAAAAGCACTGCTGTAGGCTCGAATATTGCTTAAGAAATGGCTGGACTTGGGATGCTCGCCATTCAAAAGAACTCGTCAGACCTCCGGTAGCTCTTGCATAGAGTTTAGTCGTAACTTTCCAGACGCACAACACATTCCCTTGGTCTCTCCCTTCCACTTACACGCGTGACAGTGTGCACACACCTCAGACATGGTGCCAATGTCTCCGTGTTCGATGTAATTAATAAATGGCTTATAGGAAAACGCGCTCCTTTCTTTATTGTTCCACGGTTGCTCTTTAGGATCATAAACCATAGACCCAGTATCAGATGAGGATGAATTGCGAAGATTGCGACGTATACGGTCTAGATCCATTTTTTTCTTGCGTGGAATGAACAGACACCTCAACACGCATGTCGTAATTTCTTTGCCGAGCAAGTGCGTTGCGTTGCTCGCGCTGCTCGTCTGTCTCCAAAGACCGAGCTAGAGCATGCTGTGAGCGGTCTGCACTAAGGCGCGTCTCATGCTCTTCAGGATTCTCAAGTGATCGAGATGTGGCAGTGCAAATACGCTGGGAGCTTAAACGTGCGTCTCTCTGCGTGTGAGTCTCCGAAGCGCGAGATACTGCGTGGCGCTCGCGATCGCTTGCTTGGTGTGTATCGCGCTCCTGACTGTTCTCGAGTGACCGAGCAGTCTCAGTGCGGAAAAGCTGAAGACTTAATCTCTGCTCTCTCTCTGTATCCGTTTCGGAAGCGCGAGATAAAGAATCACGCTCTCGGTCACGCGCAATTCGTATCTCACGCTCCTGACTGCTCTCAAGTGATCGAGCAGTCTCAAAGCGGATATTCTGAAGACTCAACCTCTGATCCCTCTGTGTAACCGTTTCGGATGCGTGAGACAAAGAATGACGATCCCGGTCGATAGCTAAACGCATTTCTCGTTGTTCCACACTTTCCTGAGATCGAGAAGCAGTAGTGCGGACTCGTTTAAATTCTAGTCGTAATTGGCCCTGCGTGCTAGTTTCTGCGAACAAACTTAGTGCATTACGCTCACGGTTAGAATCTAGCCGTTGTTCACGCTCTGCGTCGGTTTCGAGAGATCGAACTAACCTTAGAAATAAATCTTAGAAATCTTTGAGTTTAGAGCCAGATTTGATATTTTTCTAAAAGGCATAGCTAAAATTCCTTGTTAATCCGATACTAACGATATTCAAATCAATGAAAAATAATCGAATAAGTACGTAAGAATTGCTAGTTAGTAGAAAAATAATAATTATTCGCACGAAAATTAAACACATCAACCAACACAGGCAGCAAAGGTAACCCCCGTTTCTATAGGATGAGAGCGGCACATTGGCACCTATAACATTACTTTTTGGGAACGAAACCATAGCCCGATCTAACTCGACGCGAACGCCAAACAGTTAGAAAACGGAAACTACCATAATATCATTTACCCAAATTAATTAAATTATGAATAAAACTAAATTGTGGTTAATTTAACAGACAACTACATTATTTTTGCATAAAAAAAAATATGGTATCAGCAGCAAGGAACAAAACTAAGAATTACATACTTAAATCAATTACCTACAACAAATGTGCTTGGTAAGATATAACTTAGAACCAAAAGTTTGACTTGACTTCATGATAGTGTAGCTTGTTGTACCACCAATCAATGTGTTTAGTATTATTGGTGTGAAACTCTCCATACAATTAGATAGGACATGTAAAGTTCTCAGATTTCATATCAGTATTGTTCCCAATGCACATAAAAAATTCAAAAACTAAAAAAAAGAACTTTACGATTTTTTAAAACATGATAGCAAAATAAAAAAAATAAAAAATTAGTATGGGATTTGAACTCGCACCATTTAGTGCGGTATACGGTCGCCTGACCTTACCGCTAAATTCCCCGTTGACATAATGTTGAAATAGCTGTTCCCTTGCAATTTATAATATTACTGCCCCGCTCCTTTATAAAAATAGCGTGATTATTATGTTCCCAGAGTTAAATTATTATTAACTAAATAAATAACATGTCATTTTGTGCATTAAATTGTCTTGTGCATTCAATTACGAACAAAAACTTTCTAAAATCAATATTGCTTACCTCCCGTAACATACGGCGTGATAATATGTAGCTGTAGCCTCCACCCGTTGATTCCCACACGAATGATGGTGGAATAAAAGAACGGGTGTGTACCTTTCCAAAATTTTATATTACGTAGATAAAAAAACAGTCGGAGGCACACAAAGATTTGTGGGTCGTGGATTACACTTTGCTGTTGTCACCTCTGCAGGGATAAGTACTCCCCTGCAGTTGCTGGCGAAATCCCGCAGCTGCCCGCAGATGGAAGTTGGCCGAAGTTCAGAGCTGAGTTGTACGGTGACGTCACACGGCAGTTAGCGGCTCGGCCGATCTACTTGCACGGCGCACCGGAGGCGAAGCGATGTGGCCACGGTCCGTAGGAAGCCGGACACGGAGCGGACGCCGTAGGAGGCTTAGGAAGGAAGTGTAAAACCTGGAAACCACCGTTCCAGCTGATTAGAACTCGGCTTGATAGCTTCCGTGCTGGGGTACCACCGACGACAACGAGGAAGAGATGCCTATCCGTTTGTAGTAGTATTGACGTGGTGGTACTGACCAGAACGGAGTTTACATGTTAAGCAAGCTGAGCAAAAAGTAGACAATCAAAACAATGGTAGTGTTACGGTTAAAACGTTAGGCGTTTAAATTTTAAAATCGAAAATGTACATGTAGGTAGAAGTAAATTACGAAGCATGATACAGCATTATCTGCGATTATTGAGGCTATTACTAAATGGTGCATATATAATAAGATGAGATAAGCAACAGTAAATGAGTTATAACAGGAAATATAATATAATAGAACTACACAGAATAGTGGTTGGCAATAAAGCTACATGTTTGTGATATGCGTTATTTGTGTGCTATTTAAAACTTACCCTAAATCGGGATCTACACAGTTGGAACTTAAAACTTTTCGATGTAACTTTTGGAAACGAACTCCATAGGTTTACGTAACGGCGCTCGACAGGACGCGAAGCGATACATGAAATTTTTCATCAGCCTAGAAGCGACTGACGTGGAATGTCACAGCTGCGCGGGCGCACTCCCTATATACCCTTAAGCGCGGGCGCAATTTCGTTCGCATCACTCGCCCCGCACCGCACATACCTACCCGGCGCGTTCCGAGTCGTAGACAAACAAAGAACCAAGCATTCGTTTTTGTTGACAATTTGTCTTTTTGAGTTAAGTACTTACACAGTGGTTATTCATGTAACGTTCCGTTACATTACCCGCGGTTCCCTCATAAGGATTTTATTTTAAGAATAAAATCCGTTCTATAAACATGTTACAATAACCTTTCACTCACTCAATCATTTCAGTCGTGCCTCACCACTCAAAACCTATCATATCATACGTCACTCATTATTAAAAATTATGCGACGCGTCCTACTATACCAAAAAAAATCAAGTGACTAGTATCCATCACTGACTTTAGTAACAGGTCTTAAAATCGTTTAATAGTGTAAGGGGAAATGTAACGAAGACAGTATTCATTTGTAGGTAGATATTTTCAGGTCCTTAATATGCCAAGACCCTAAGTTTTTCCCTGACATATCTTCCAAGACATACACAAGTGGTGACAGCTTTTGAATGACCCGGCACTTAATGTACTTGGGAGCTAATTTCTTGCTAAAGTGCTTATCCTTATCACTAAGGACGTAAGCACGTTTGTATACGATATCACCGGTATTAAACTCAAAAGCCTTACGTCTTAAATTATAATATGACGTATTTTTTACATGGGCGTGATACAAGGATTTTTGAACTTGATCAAAGATAGAACCTAGACAACCAAGGTTTTCCGCATATACATCGCGGGGAAGAAACAAAACCTCATCACCCAAGTCCGTATCTGCATAATGCGAACCACATAATACTATCTCTCGTCCAAAAACTAGAAAAGAAGGGGTAAAACCGGTAGCTTCATTGACTGAATTATTTATTGCAAATTGTACTTTTGGAATAAATAAATCCCATGATCGATGATCGCCATCCACGAAAGATGAAATGCACGTAATAATAGTTTTATTGTACCGCTCGACAGTATTAACCTGAGGAGTATACTTTGGTGAAAAGAAAACATTCGGTATTTTATATTTCTTGAATAAATCCTGAGTATGGCCGCTTATAAATTGAGTACCATTATCCAGGAAAATACTTTGTGGAACACCGTGAACCAAAAAAATGTGTTCTTCCATAATTTTAACAATAATCTGAGAAGTTGCTTTTTTTATTGGGAAAATATGACAGAATTTGGAAAAGCAACAGGTTACTACTAGTATGTAACTATTTTGTTTCCGTGTGATAGGAAGAGGTCCCATTAAGTCGATGGATATCATTTGGTAGGGGCGAGAACATTGCTTTGGCCGTCCCATCTCACCAAGAGTAGCATGGTTTTGAGTTTTGTACTGAAGACATGTACTGCAAGACCCGACGTATTGTGCTACATCTCGATGCATACCCGGCCAATAAAATCTGAGTGCAATGCGCCTATAGGTCTTAAAGATGCCCAAATGACCTGCAGTTGGTTCACTATGGTTATCCGCAATAACCCTATCCCTAAGCTCAGAAGGAACGACTTCCTTCCAAGAAAATTCATTGGTAAGCATGCACTTGTTTTTACTGAGACGGAAAAGGGTACCATCTTTAATTTGGAAATTGGGATAATTCTCTGGTTTTGTGACACAGTTATTATAAATGTTCATATACCAATCATCACTAGAAGTCGCGAATGAATTAGAAGTGACCATAGAAGAAACCGGAACAACTCTAGACAACGCATCAGGGATAACGTTGTCCACGCCTCGACGGTGTTTTATATCAAAATTGAACGAAGACAAACGCACACCCCAACGAGCGAGCCTTCCCGTAGGGTTATTTAATGAAAGAAACCATTTCAAGGCACTATGGTCTGTGTAAACTGTGAAAGTTTTCCCATTTTCCAAATAGCATCGCCAATGCTCTAATGCCACGAGAACTGCCAGTGTCTCCCGTTCCGTAATGCTGTAGTTCTTTTCTGCCGCCGTCAAAGATTTGCTCATGTAAGCTACGGGGTGCTCCTTTCCGTTTATAGATTGAGTGAGCATACCACCTATCCCATAGTTACTCGCATCCGTATGCACCTCGAACGGTAGATTGTAATCGGGGCAAGAAAGAACAGGCGCAGAAACTAAACACTCTTTCAATTTTTTAAAGGCAACGTCTGTCTCATCAGTCCACTTGAAAGGTGGAGTGTTCTTTTTATTCGAAGTCAACTTGTTGAGTGGCCCTGCAATTGTGCTAAAATTAGGAACGAACCTGCGATACCAAGTAGCTGTGCCTAGAAATCGCTTTAACTCCTTGCGATTAGTAGGAGTTGCGTAGTTAATAATGGCTTCAACCTTTTCTGGATCTGTTCGCAACCCGTTCGCATCTACCACGTAACCTAAGTACTTAAGCTGACTGCGAAAAAACTTACACTTTTCCAAGTTAACGGTTAGGCCTGCTTTACGCAATCTGTCCAAAACGCGAAGTAGGAGGGACACATGCTCATCAAAACTATTGCTGACAATAATAATATCATCTAGATAAGCAAATATACGGTGATCTACGTTACCTAGTAACTTATCTACAAGACGCTGTTGCGTAGCGGGAGCATTTGTCAAACCAAAGGCTGTGGTCTTAAATCTAAGAGTTCCTCGATTTGGGACGTAGAAGGCCGTCTTATCTCTATCCTCCTCTGCTATTGGAATATGCCAGAAGGCTTTGGATAAATCAAGACTAGTTAGGAAACGGGCATCGCGCAGATTATCTAAAATTTCGGCAATGTATGGCAAGTTGTAGGCATCTCGTTTTGTGACTGAATTTAACTTCCTGCTGTCAAGACAAAAACGAGGCTGGCCATTCTTCTTAGTAACGAGAAGTACCGGAGACTGCCAGGCGCTTTCGCAGTACTCCACCACATCTAGATTCAACATCTCATCCACCTGTTCGACAAGGATTCTCTGTTTCTCAGGAGACAGTCTATAATATCTTTGTCGAATAGGAGGAGAATCGCCAGTATCGATGCGATGGGTCAATATATGCGTACGGCCTAAGCCTTTACGCTCAAATGAAATCTCCCTAAATTGCTCAACAACGTTATCTGCTATAGCGCGTTGAGACTCATCTAAACTATCATAAGAATGAATAAAAGTTTGTATATTGTCACTGTTTAAATCTATTAAAGGATTAGCTGCTAAATTAACTGAACCTAAGTATTTTGGACACAAATGAAAGGCGCGCCAGAAGTCAATACCTAGAATAAGCGATGATTGAACTTCTGGAACTATATAACACTTAATTATGCGAAATTGATCTTCTAAATGAACTGGAACATTAATATAGCCAATACTCTTAAGTGTCTGACCACCAGCAGCTACTATCGAAGGTGTATCATCAGTACATAGCTTAAGGCCACGACTGAGTAACGTGTTATGTGCATAATTACCCAATATAGTAACAGCTGACCCGGAATCCAGGAGGCCAGACGCTGTAATATCGTTGATCCTAATATTTAAATATGGTCGCAAATCACCTAAAGGCTTGGTCTGCAGAATTGTGGAAATTTTATAACTGTTGAAAAAAAATTTAATTGTTTTCAACCAATTATCCCAGTCTTCTTTATTAAAGCGACCTTCTATCGAAGATGTATGGAGACAATTCTGCTTACCTAGTTTTTTGGTTTCTGGTCCTTGTTACAATTTGGACAATCTGGTTTCTTGACACCTTTGTGTCCACACTTAAAACACAAAATTTCCTTATTTTGACAATCTTTGAGGCTATGCGAATTATTACGACATCTAGGACAATACGGCAGTTTCGCGTCTGGAACTGTACTGTTATTATTTATGGCATGTAGATATTTTTCATTAACATTATTATTATTATTTGAGTTTTGTTTATTACTATCTGAATTGATCCTGTTGCTCACATTCTTAGTGTTAATATGTTGAGTTTGTTTGTTGGCTATATCCGTTCTTTGTTTGTATGCGAACTCAGGTGCTAACATGTCAGAAGTAGCGGCAGAAGGTTCTCGAAACTGTACCATGCGAGACTGAACGTTTTCGTAATTTTTGCAAAGACATCTCAACTGCTCAATCGATGTGATATGAGATGCAGAGGCCAGAGTGCTCGCATAACACGGTCTAATATTGTGTAAGATTATTTCTAGCTTGTCTTCCTCCACCAAAGGCCTCGACAAACGTGAAAACATTCCCGACACAATGGATAGGTAGATTGTAATGTTTTCCGTTGCCCCCTGAGTTCTAGACCGAATCTCAGATAAAAGACGGTAATCGTAATCCGCCCTGTCAAAGTCCTGTAGTAGAAGAACGACAAGCTCATCCCATGTTGTTACCTGTTGCCTTACACTTCTAAACCAATGGAGTGCATCGTCCACAAAAATTTCAGTCGCAAACGACAAAAACCTTGCGTTCGTAATATTACGAGCCACACTATATTCGCTAGCTCGCTGAATGAAAGCACGCACGCAAGACTTGCCATCATACTTTAGTTTGGCTAAATCTGAATGTTTAGAATTACCCTCACAAGTCACTGAAACATTGATTCTCTCTGGTGTGGCTTGCGGGTCAGAAATTGGGGTGGCAGTTATGAGTGGGTCTGTACTCTTCGCTTTAAGGGATAAGAAAATTTCATAATATTCTCTAAACATTTTCGTACATTCCGTATGCACATCCATATATTTTTCATCCATATTAATCCTATTGAGCCGATGATAAAGGTGGTGGAAAAGATTTTCAATTCGCCCCAAAACATTCTTATCCTTGGTATCCATATCGAGGGTAGATTTAATTTTTTTAATAATTTCCATGGAATTATTTAAATCGTCAAGTGGGTCGAGATGGGAACACAAAATATCCTCTGATAAAAGAACAGAACTGAGCTTACAAATCTGCCGCCTAAGATCCGCCACAGTACTAGCCGGGGTTTCACCTCGAACGGCTACCTCGTATTCTAATTCCGACTTTTGCAACGATAGATACTTTACAGGGTATGCCATTTTAAAAAGAATAAAAAAAAAATTTTTTTTTTTTTTTTTGTCCAATATGTCTAGTTGTAAATAGCACACAAACTACTAAAAGCAATGATGAAAATACTCCGTTCCGTTACAAACTACTCTAACAGAACGCTGTGTTCTACGAAAGGAAGAATCTAGAAGTAAAAGTAAGCAACAAAACTACTTAAAAAAAAAATATTTACGAACGAAAAAAACGTTAAATAAAAAAAAAATAAAAAAAAAACTGGTGTGAAGGTAGTTTCACAATAAATTAAAAAACACCTCAGATTTTTAAAGGACAACAGAGTAATATAAGGAAGAAAATAAAAAAAAAAAAAAATTTTGGTCACTCTGTATACCACAAAATTTGTCCACCCTCAATATATAAAAAAAAAAAAAAATCACAAAATTAAACCAATATGTGAACGTTAACACACTACTAAAATTATCAAAACAATCTGAATATTAACCTTCACTCCAGTTTCTGCACACAAAAACACAAAAAAACAAAGCGTTTTACAAAAGAAACAAAAACAAAATACCCACTCACCGTACAATAACTAACTACTAACTACAGAAGCGAAAACAGACAAAACCACGTAATTGGGCGCCAGTGTAGCCTCCACCCGTTGATTCCCACACGAATGATGGTGGAATAAAAGAACGGGTGTGTACCTTTCCAAAATTTTATATTACGTAGATAAAAAAACAGTCGGAGGCACACAAAGATTTGTGGGTCGTGGATTACACTTTGCTGTTGTCACCTCTGCAGGGATAAGTACCCCCTGCAGTTGCTGGCGAAATCCCGCAGCTGCCCGCAGATGGAAGTTGGCCGAAGTTCAGAGCTGAGTTGTACGGTGACGTCACACGGCAGTTAGCGGCTCGGCCGATCTACTTGCACGGCGCACCGGAGGCGAAGCGATGTGGCCACGGTCCGTAGGAAGCCGGACACGGAGCGGACGCCGTAGGAGGCTTAGGAAGGAAGTGTAAAACCTGGAAACCACCGTTCCAGCTGATTAGAACTCGGCTTGATAGCTTCCGTGCTGGGGTACATCACTCGCCCCGCACCGCACATACCTACCCGGCGCGTTCCGAGTCGTAGACAAACAAAGAACCAAGCATTCGTTTTTGTTGACAATTTGTCTTTTTGAGTTAAGTACTTACACAGTGGTTATTCATGTAACGTTCCGTTACATAGCCTAAAGCCTTCCTTGGTTTACAAAGAACATTTTTGCTGAATTTCAATTCAATCTATCCAGTAGTTTTGGCGTGAAGCCGTACCATACACACAGACAAACAGACAAAAATTCTAAAAAGTCACTTTTTGTCATCAGTTACGTTTTTCTAACAAAAGCCACTTATTTTTTCTCGAAAATTCTTAATGTACAGTTTTTCTTTCGTTACTGTTTTATTATATGTATAGATATTTATTTATATAGAAAAGTATATGGTTTATATATGTATGTATTTATTGTATATATGTATGTAAATGGTACACCATAGACTACCTGCAGTATTTTCTCTCTGTTGTCCTTCTCTAAATCCATCCAAATGTTGTCTTTAAAAGATAGCGTTTAGCGATAAGACCGCCCATTGTGTCACGCCTTGTAAAATTCTACATTTTTATTCTGTAATAAAATATTATTTTTTAATATTTAAGTATGTTAAAAACGTCGTACGAAACGCGTGAGCATTTCTGGACGCACGACGCATGTCACTAGATACAGCATTCCAAAAACCGGAATATCATATAAAACAGGTAAATAGGGATAGTTTTTAAGGAAGTTTGTTATTTTGGCCGATGGGAAATACCCACACGGCTTGTAAAACATATAATTCACTGACGTGAGAAATAATAAACTTAAGAATAAAACAATTTGTTCGCAGCACAGTCACAGTTTTGACGAAAAAATTTCACTGTAAAATAAATTTTCTAAAGGTATTAATAATATTTAATCCAGCTATCGTGTAAACATACACGGAACACGAGCAGCTGTTAATGGCATGTTCATGAAAACAACAAACATAGATACATAGGTAACATTGCTCTACTATAACTTTACAAAGAGTATGTTATTTCAAATAAATACTTAGACTTGTTAAAATTATAATAAAGCAATATTACCTACCTGTCTATCTGTTAATCACATTTATTGAATAGAGTTTTCACGTAGCAAAGTAATACCGTATAGCAACGATATTACCTTCAGAATGGCAGATGTAAGTCCGGTCGGGATTCAATTTAAATTCAATATGTTTGCAGGATCCGTCGTGAGCTGTCGTTTGTCAATGTGGCAGGTATTGCTTCACCGACCTGGGGCTAGATTTATAAGACTTGTTGCTGGGTTGATACTGAAAGGACACTTACGTCCTACTCAGTCTCTTCCAGGTATGAAGGATGTCTAAAAGATTTTATCTGTGGCTCATTGACTACTTACTTTGAAAATCCTTAATAATTTGTGAACAAATTATATATAATAATATTTATTTATCACGTACTAGGTATTTGATAGGTTAGGGCTGTAGGGCTTATAGGGCTTAGGGTTGTAGGGACTGTTAGGCTGGTAGGTCTCTGTAGGTTCCTTTAACTTATCATATATTTTCATGTGCCGTCACATCCTTGACTACTTTGCGGCCTTACGTGACGTTTGTGTTTGTGTTCTTTATCTTCGTCATGTTTATTTTTTGTGTTTGTGTTCTTTATCTTCGTCATTTTTATTTTTTGTGTTTGTGTTCTTTATCTTCGTCATGTTTATTTTTTGTGTTTGTGTTCTTTACCTTCGTCATGTTTATTTTTTGTGTTGGTGTTCTTTATCTTCGTCATGTTTATTTATTGTGTTCGTGTTCTTTATCTTCGTCATGTTTATTTTACTTTCTACCTCCTCTCTTCTTTCCTGAAGCTTAAAATGCCTATGATGCCTATGCCGTAAGGCACACTCTCCTGCCAATTTCTTACATCGGATTTTACACTTATTTGTTTTTATCTGATGTGTGTATCTGGTGTATTGTGTCTTTTAGTCAGTGCTAAATAAATGTGTTTTCTTTCTTTAAATACATTCCACAAATTTCCTCGACAAATCCTGTACTGTTCAGGCCACTCGTTTCTGGAATGCATTGCCAGTTGAAATAAAACACGCGCAGTCGTTTGGTACTTGTGTTTAAGACACGTAAAGGAACATTACTTGTCGTTGTGATCTTGTTCTTGTAACTTTAATTATCTATAATTATAATAGTCTTCAACTACCATGGTTTGGTTTTATTATACCAGCCAATTATTGCCCCACCGTAGGGCTAAGGCCACTCCTCATACAGAGAAGCCACGAGCATTGATCAGTACTTGCTCAAGGCAGGCTAGCAATTTCAGACTTATACTATAAATCCAGCACCCTAATTGCGTAAGACACGATCAATCGGAATCGGTTTTATTTGGACAGTTCAACAACATTCATTGCGTTATTTACGTGTTGAGCAGACAAAGTTTTCGAACTTATGAAGCAATGGATTAGCAATTTGCTTCTAAATGATTCAGATTCCGATTGATCGTGTGTTACGCAATTAGGGTGCAGGTTTCCTCACGATGTTTTGATTCACCGATATCAGTAATGTTCGAGATAAACACAGAAAATACACAATGAATTGAAAGAGTCACATTAGTACTTGCCCAGATTTGAACCACAATCTCGTGCATGCGAGGCAAGGCCTTAACCACTGAGCCATCACGAAGAATAATAGTGACATTTGTATGACGAATCATAGTTTATCCGTTTAAAATCCTAATAATATAATAAACGTGAAAGTTTGTATGGATGGATGGATGTTTGTTACTCTTTCACGCAAAAACTACTGAACAGATTTGAATGAAATTTGGCACACAGATGGTTTATAACTAGGATTAACATATAGAATACTCTTTATTCCGATATTCCTACGGGATGGAAACTTATGCCGGTGAAACCGCAGGGCGCAGCTAGTTAAAAATAAACGGAAGAGCTATTTATTCCAGGAGCTACAAACAAACAAAAGAAAATGATATTGTATTTACCGCAGGAAATACAACTTTCGCTTTGTATTTCTTCCATAAATGTTTCAGTTATCAGTTTAGGAGTTCTTCATCGCGTATTGTCGTTCGCCCAAAACTTTCCAGACATTTTCAGAGTGGCAAATGTAAAATGAGAGCAGTGGTATCCAAGTGATAACGGTCGTGACTTACGGGTCGTAGGAAACCCAGACCGGCGAATTACGTTGTGTAAATTATTTCATCACCACTGCTCTCAAAACGGTGAAGGAAAACATCGTGAGGAAACTGACATGACCTATAACCGAAAAATTCGAAGACATGTAACATCCACCAACCTGCTCTGGGCCCGCTGGTGGATTACAGCCCACTCCCTCTCACCGAGGGAACTGTGTCCCAGCAGTGGGAATATTATAGAAATATTAAAATGAAAAATCAATACTAAAAATGTCAACATTTTATTTCATAAATCAGTATAAGTACTTACATTCACTTACATCTATACAGTTTTACAGTATAAAGACTTAGCAACGTTAACGACATGTAACCTAATCTCATACAAAAATATTACCTCTCATTCAACCGTCCCTTGTACTGTCATTTCCATTATCTTTGTAATTAAATTTTTGAAAGCAAAATATATAATATCATACAGATTTTTCTCCTCGAGAGAATTTTATGTTGTCAGTTCAATGACCTGGTTCTTGATCGTAAATACAAATTTCCAGACTTGAGACCCTTTCTTGTGTGTACTGAAGCCGAAGAAATGCATCTGGCTTGGACTTCAAAGGATATTTTAACCCTCCACCTTGAAGTTCACAAAGAGAGGTTTGGGAAAAAACCCCGGGCAACAATGGCGCCGAAACACGGAAGTGAAGTTCCACAGGGCATTCCTGCCTGTATGTACGATCATTTAAAGAAAATTTCATTTTGAGGAAAACCTCGCATTTAAATACAACTTTTCGCCGATATTTTTTTTTTCTCTCCAATCAATTTACACTCTACATTACATAGATATGTTTCTATCTAAATTAAATCTTTAGAATATATACTTGGATCCACGACATGAGAATTCGTAACCGCAGATTAATATCACTTCCTTACCAAATAATTACATTCTGAATCAGCACGTCATCCAGTTACAGATTAAACCATCAATCACGGAAACATGTCAGAAAAATATCTTCATTTAGGAAATCTGGAATTTTGAGTGACACAATACAACAACAGTAGAAAATTAGCAGGCGTAGAGAGGGTATCTAACCTTAATATTACTCATACAACTAGATATATAGGGTATACATCCATATACGTTTTCCAGAACAAATAATTTTCATAAAATAGCAATTATTTGAATAATATCAAAGTTTATTTAAGCTTTATTCGATTGAAAAAGGTAAAGGATTATCCCAATTGTAATAAATAACTTTTACAATTATCTCTTTTCAATTTAAAATGCTCGCGTCGTACAAAGGGTGCACTGTAGTAAATATGTCAATTTTAAAATAATCCCTCGGCGGCACGGCCGCTTTGCAAACGATATTATGCTCCACGGGTTAAATATATATGACAGCTCTATTTATCAATCTCCATTGTTTATCATTTATTAAATATTTTTTAATATGTAATTTTAAACTTATTAATATAATATATACTTTAAATACATTGATATATTTTTAGATATATTTTAATTTTTAACACGATTTAAAGCTTCATTTTCATCTTACAATTTCATGTAACATATATAACAAATTATATATTATAGAATATTACGGATCTTGTGCCTTCTATGAAATTATATTTTTTAGTATTTCGCATACATAATATATATTATATTTCCAACTACATTATTGTCCGACAAAAGAATGTTTGTAACATTCGTCCGTTTTCAACAAATCGTGACTCTGCAGTATATGTATTAGAATCCACATTAACTTATCAAATTGTTTAGATACGACGACAGGTTTAAATACGCTTATCGTAAAAGACAACAATTACTATACAACATTAATAAGTATATAATATGTACATGATGTGAATAAGTCTTGAATTTGAAGTGTGCGTATTTCAAGGTGTAAATTTGAAGTAACATTGTATATAACCTTGACAAAATACAGGGTCAGTAAAGTATATATAGACATAGGAAATGTATGGCAATGATATGAGAGTACATTGGATTATCCGAACTACTTGCTACAAATTATACTCCATCTATAAACAATTAGAACTTCTATGGGATAAATTCATTTTCTTCTACATCAACAGATATCTATTCTAATTCTTTCTCTACGTTTCAATATCACTTAACATTGATTTTGATTCATTTCTCTACGGTAAATGGACATACAACCGTTTATCATAATCACATTTACTTACTATAAACGTTTTGGCATCGCGAGAATACCTGTCTACACCGTAATAGCCGTCGCCATTCTAATTGATGTTAATATCTTCAGTCCTTTTCCTCCATCTCTTCATCTGAAAAAGGAATGATAATTAGCGCAAAAGTCTGATTAGATTCACTGTTTGAAACATTTTGAATGGCTTTGAAAATTTAATTTGCGTAAATTATGAAATGTTTGGCCAAAATGTGTGAACAATGAGTTTGGCCGAGGAATTGAACGCAATAACCTAGGTGTCAATGACTGGGAAAGAGATTAGTTGAAATCGTTATAAATGGCTGCACTGGATATAGACATTGACCGTTTTATTACAAAACGAGTTCTAACTTTAGATCTAACCCAAACCTGCGAGACAGTTACAGTATTTTAAACTTTATTCTGACAAAAGTAAAGTTCTTAATGCAAAATTGACAACTAAGACTCAGGTTTAACGTCAGTTTTTGTAATAAGAACTTTAACATTGTCGGAATAAAGTTCGAAATTCAAAAATGGCGCGATGGTTTACGCCTGTTTCTAAAGATAAACCTTGTTTTGTAATAAGGCAGTGATTTTTTAGTGAACAGAGTGGATCAAGTCGTAACTTAAAGCGTCCAAGATATTTTAAGTTGAGCTCGTCATGTGCGTTACAATATATTATTAGTAATATCACGAAATAAATTGCACTGAAACGACTTTTACAATATTGTTACGAGCAAATATTTAAAGATGTCGTCGAAAAATGGTCGCATTTCTGTTTCGTTTTGATGTTACAGTCGCCATGGAAACGCCATAGAGCCGTGTGTCAGAGAGAGGGGCAGACAACAGAGCCTTAGTAATAGGGTCCCGTTTGCACACTTTGGTTCCGGCACCCTATTAATCAAAAGAGTTCATTTATTTGTCCGAATATGGGTACATAAGGTGCCCAAGATCCAAAGTCCAAGGTTTCTCACTGACACTATAACGATTCATGTAACTTAAACTTAATAAGTAATACAATCAAAATATTGATATCAAATTATTTTATCAACATTGCAAAATATTATGTCTTTTAAATATAAACTTCTATCTTTTATATTCCCGTTTTCTGTATAAACAAGTTATCCGTTTTACATGGACAATAATAAATAATATAACGGTTCATGTTTCTTTATAACCAAAATAAATGCTTACAACGGAGTTTAGTATAATTATCAGTATTGCCTTAGGGTTTATATTATCAAAATATTTTTAATAAAATATTTTGTATATTACCTATATTCAAGAAATTAATGTTGTAACTACAAAAATCTTATTTTAACGAACATGTTTTTGTTTGTAAAAATACGAGTTTTTAGGGTTCCGTGCCTCAAAAGTTAAAAAACGGAACCCTTAAAGGATCACTGCGATGTCCATCTGTCTGTCAAGACCCTTTTTCTCAGGAACACGTGGAGGTATCAAGTTGAAATTAATAACAAATACGTAGGTCTAAGGTCCCTTGGGGCTCAAAAAAAAATACGGCCATTTACGTGATATATTTTGATATTCGCAAGTAAATCGAAACCTATGGGGTACTTACGTATCTCTATCTTAAAATTTTATAAGGGTTATTTGCTGATTACATTGCATAACCTAGGGGCATTCGATTCGGTAAAATTTGCTTAGCAAAAAAGCCGATCCTAAGATTTATTTTTACAACACTTATACAGCGTTTATTTGGCTCGTGTCAGTCGGAAAACTGCGTCCGGCATCTACCCGTGCGAATCATGTCCAGGTCGACTCGGTACAATTTGAGATAAACCGAGAGTCCTTTTCTCCAAGATATGCCTATCTACATAATATAATTATATTCTCTCACGATGTTATCCTTCACCGTTTTGAGAACAGTGGTGATGAAATTATTTACAGAAAGTAAGGCGTCTGTTGCCTCCTTACTTTATTGAAATATCATAAGCATTATTATCTTAAGAATTTCATCAATTATTTTTAAAACAACATGACTGTGTTAAAAGATAGTCTTTATATCTTTTATTTTTCCAACTTTAAATTATATTATAATATATTTTTTTGTTCTATAAGGTTGTAGTTATTGATACAAAAACTTTCTTGTCTTGTATTTCTTACCTTACAAGACAAGGAAAACCACTACACGGACTTTAATGTTTGCTACGGGCGGTGCTACGAAGCTCTACGCGTAAAGTTTCGTAGCACTTTCGTAGCGATATCATATTGCGCTACGAGATCGTACGATATCTAGTGGTACATTGGATAATATAGGAGATCGATCGGCGCAGCAGGATAGCACAAATATTTGTGTTGTAAATAGATATTTGTTCATAGTTTGAATGTTTGTGCATGTAAGTTATTTGTGTTTGCTATGTGGCTCTGATAATATTTATGTATGTATATCCTTGTACGAGCTTATGTTTTTCATACTGAATATTCTAATTAATAGCCGGATTTCCGAGGTTGCCGAAAGTGATAAGGTCATATAAACAAAAATGCAGCTTGGATAGGTGACCAACTTATACAGGGTGGCAGGAACATCGACGCGCAACCTGTTACCATGGATTCAGTACTGATTCTGAACTCGCTCACTACGTTGAAACCCACCATCGTCATAGCACTGCCATTATCCCCATTTATTATAAGTTAGCACAGTTTTATTAGAGTCACAATAACAGTATGGTAGAGGGTAGGGCAGTATGTAGTAGAGTCCGTAGGGCAGAAGGTAGCATACTTTTATTGTTTGAAGAGTAAATATATAAAAATAAAACAAGTCAGCATTTTTTAAACGTCAAATAGAATTTCGCTGAGATTTGAAAAATCAATAATCGTGTTTTCTTTCGCGGTCTGGAAATCAATAACCTATCTATACAGGTCGACGCGTAACCTGTTTGCATGGATTGATGACTGATTCTGAACACTCGCCCACAACGTTTAAATTATCGCCGCTATTAAAAAAAACTAGCTGTTCAATACATTTTGTCCACGTAAGTATTACACTTTTCTATAAAACGGGTGTTTTTTATTTTGATAACCGACCGATAAATTTCTACACTAAGGTCTAGAATTATGCATCGAAATTCGAAACCATGGTAACAGATTACGCGTCAACAGTAGGGGCTATAAGATTAGGGAAAGACTAAAGAAACGATAGATGGACTGTATGAGTGGACGATATGGTTAGTAAGGGGGTGACGACCGAGATGACGACTAATAGAGAAGTATGGAAGAAAAAGATATGTTGCGCCGACCACAAATAAATAGGGATAAGGGAGGAGAATGATGAAAGGCAGTACAAAGTCGATGATGAAAAGATAATTAAAGTATTTTTGTCGCACTCACCTTCCATTCAAGCAGCTTAGTCCTGCGTCATTGCTGGGTATCGTGATATTGGCCGGTGGGCTCTTGTTCAGGGGGTACCATTGGGCTACCGGCTTGCGAGGGTTGTCCAACATTTGCAGCCAATGGTCGCGTCCAATGCCGATCAGGGTGGATCCGATTGCTGAGCAGCCAATGAGTTCGTTTGGACCAATCCTGAGGACATTTTTTTTATTTTATCATTTATGTACACACATATATAAACAAACAAGAAAAAAACAGAACAGAAAAATAGGTACAAAAGTGATGCTTATTTCATAAGAAATCTCAGTTAGGACAATAGATAGAGATGTAGACAGCGTGTGAAAGAGTAAAGGCAAAAAATAAAAACGTAAACAAACATTTTTTTATTTGTAACATACATTTTTTTTTTAAGTTGTAAAATGTTTTCAAGCCGTTTAACGTGCTTTTTTGTAAAGAATGGTCACCCATCCATGAACCAACTGCAAGCAACAATCTATCTTCCCTAACCAATATAACATTTATCTAAATGTTGACTACCCATCTAATTTCTGAACGAGATTCTAATCAAGTTATTTCGATAAACGATACCTGATAAATCACTTCAGTTCATAGTCTACCAAATATAAACATTCCAACTTCATTAATCTTGAACTTGACGTGAATTCCAATCTAGAGAATTTGGGCAAAATCAGGTTGTAATTCGAAAATACTTGTACATTTCTGATTAGGATCACAGTCAGGAGGGCAGACCGAATTTAAATTCTTGAAAAGCCTTCGATACTGTGATTGGGACGTAGTTTGATGAAATAATCAACTTGGACGGACCGTCAAAGCAAAGGAAGCTCCAACTAAGCCTAGTTGAAATCCCTGCGTTCTATAGACAGTTCTACCTGCCGAGTATTGGCCTGGACTGAACATTGATTAAGTGCACAATATTTTTAGTGCGTTGCGGGTATCACAAAGGCAGAATATTGTTGTTTTTAGATCAACTAGCTAATGAAATAAGGATATCGCGACTGTGTCGTCATTCTGATGACTAATTTATCTATCCATTTATTTCAGGCATCAAGCTCCATATGAACACATACAATACAATATTAATATAACTTAAAAATACTATAAATACTTACAACATTATAATTACATTAAAAACTAACTAACAGCTAAACTGACTAAGCGGTAAGGCTCCGAAATGAATTTGGTGATGAATGTAATTATTTTTTATGTTAAGTGATAACAATAAATTATATAATTAATACATTTATAATATACTTTTATATTAATATTTGTAATAAATAAATGAATCAATAATGCATCTCATTGCCTAACAAAATTACAATTGTTAACAAAATATTAGACATTTACAAAAATACTTCAATATAACGCTGCAAATCCGATTCCATCGATTTGGAATAATGCTTTCGTCTTTTATTTGATTTTGTTCACGACTTTTAACTTTATCAAGTCTCAATTAAATCTTCTAAGTTAAAAGGCTAATACCACTTATTCACCTATTTATTACTCAAAGTGTATTATTTATCAACCTTAAAAGTGTGTTTTATTGCGAGCTTTAAATAAAGAGCATTAGAGCTCCATGTGAATTAGCTCGTCCGTGGATGTACTGCCACCACTGGGTGACAAACATTGAAAAATAGTTACGCTAGGTACAGACGCCAGTACATCAAGCTACCCGAACCAATCAACCTTGAACATATTTGAGGCTTTAGCGATAAAGTTGAAAATCTATTAAATAAATTTGACAGATTATACTCGCAGAATGATGTGCTATAATGTAACTAGGATGCCGGGAGGAGTACTCTTACTCTTGCTCTGGCTCGGTCTTTGGTTGGTCTAAGCCCACCTTAACTCACTCATTCATCACACATCCACACCACACACGTATACAACACACTACACTACACAAGTTTAAATTGGATACACCAATAAGTTAACTACATATACCTACTTACTTATTTAATTTATTTGTTAAGAGAAACACCTGATTATTGTCGTCTCAGAAATCATACCGACCAATGCTATGTATGAAGCCTACCTACCATGATAATCTTGTAAGACGAAGGAGACTAGTCTCCACGACACAGGGAATCCTAGTGTGGAGGCTAGTGTTATTCAAATAATGTAATGTTTTTTTTTCTGAACAATAAAGTTTTTATTATTTTTATTATTATTTTATTTTATAAGGACTCTTTGTCCTTAAACTTCCGGCACCCTAATTCCGTAACACACTATCAATAACAGCCTGAATAATTTTGAAGGATATTGCTTATCCATTGCTTCATAAGTTCGACAAATTTTCAACAACGTACATAAATAACGCAATGAATGTTGTTGAACTGTCAAAATTAAAGCCATTCCTAGTGTTAGTGGATTACGTAACTACCCCACAGATGACGCTAAAACATAAAAGATTCACATCTTACCTGTCATAATCAATAACTTTGACCAACAGCGTGATATCGTACACGTTCTCAGCTGGCAGGTCGAATACCAGCGCTTCATTGTAGACCGGAGACAGGGTGTTCTTCTTGACCGTCGTCTTCTTCTTCTTGATGCGCTTCCCCTGGCAGATGAGGCAGATCTTCACGTAGGGATCTGTTTGGATGAAAAGAGGTGGGTGGTTAGATCTGGTTTTTGATGTTTTGGATAGATTAGAAGCTGAACATTCTTTGGTGTTGTTAATGTTGAACAAGATAACTCCATCCATTCGAACCATCTTCTCTATACACAACAAGAGCCGATTAGAATCAATTCTATTTTTTTTGTAAATATTGTCGTTCAAAACTGCCTTTTATATCTTCTATTTGTAATAAATGGTTTGACTTTGACCAATTTCATTCCATTTCATGCAATTTGGTAAAATCCGTTTCAACATTTGGTAAAAGAAACTTTTTGCTGCGTGTAAGCATCATTGGTATTCCCGCCAACCCATTCAACTAAGCAAAACATAATGCATATTATTATGATAGCAAAGAGTTTACTTCAATATTGCAACCTAAACCTAAAACCTTATTCGCCAGTCCGATGGTTTATTAACAATAATTGATATTTCAAACCTGACTGTAATCCCGTTCTGGAGCAATCATACGCTGTAGGGCTGATTTTACAAAAGTCAGATATCTTTTAATCGTCGAATAAAATTGACGTCTAAACAGTTCTAGTATGGAAAAACTGACAAAAATTCAAAATTTATTCTCAGGATAAGACTTATTCTAGGTATAAAAGTTTGGTGAAATGCGCCCTTAGGCGGGTAAGTAAATGGCACCTCTGCGCTCAACCCGCTATGTTGTTGCAGTGCCACGTTTATTTCGCACGTATCTATGGCAGTCGACCAGTTTATCACGCGACACTTCATTTTTTTTGTAAAATGGATCATGATTTTACGGGAAAACCAATCTAATAGGTCCGAAGTAGACCTTTACCTTTTTTTTTTACCTTTTTTATTAATAAGGTCGAAAGTGACGTCATTTTGCTCCGATTGCTACAATACAACTGACTCTCATGATGTTCCGCTATTCGAATCGCAATTTTATTATAATGTAGTAATGTTTCTTAGCGGAATTCGTTAAGCAGTCTCCCAACATTATTTTTGCGGTGGAGGTGTGCTAAGGCCCTTAAAGCCTTTAAAGTTTTAGATCTGCGCAAAATTAAAAGAATATTTATCTTGCCATGTGGGCTTAGTTTCCTCCGATAAAGTGTGCTTTGTATTTATTCATATCCTCCACTTAAAACTCAACAATACATGTCCCGTACACAATGTCATTTAAACAATACTTACGAGTATAAAAGACTGACTTTGTTAATATGGGATTTCATTGAAATTTTCTTTTCATACATTTTATCGAACAAACCTTAAAAATCGGGGCTTATTGTTGAAGATAAAATAAATAATAACACCTACGCGTACTTGTGTAGATAAGAGTCCTTGGGTTCTCACTTTTTGGGACTCGGCTGGCTGGGTGATGAGACTTTTGCGAAAATGAATTCGAGGCTTCCCGTGCTCTGCTCGTGGAAGGTGTGGGTTTTTGTTTATACATATTGTTATTGTTCATAATTTATTATATTTCTTAATTTATTGTTAGTTAAGTATCCTGCATTGTTATTATGTCGTGTATCCAAATAAAGGGACAATTCACATAATTTTAAGAACATTCACAGTCTGGTCTCAATCTATCAAAAATACTTCCAATTGCGCTATATTTTTGACAAGTTTTTGACATTGATGGTTGCTGAGATGAGATTGCGACTAGGAGATGGCGACTTGTAATACAGGTTTTTATATAAACCTACTTCAGCCTCCAGTCTCTCACAAAGTTAACCCCTTGTTTGTGCAATACTGTCAAAGTTAATCAATAAGTTTAAACCTAGTGTTGTAGAAAATAAATGTATTATTTTATTATTATTATTATATGACATTTGGATTTTTAAAAACAACAAGGATACAGTCAAATGTTGCAATGTTCTTTGATACACACACAAATCCCCCCATCAAATCAAAAAGAGATGGCTAGTGTTGCAGTCGTCTTAGTTAAAGGACAGACAAAACACCGGTTTTCTTAACATGACAAAATGCAACAACTTAACATGACAAGGCACTGATGAACAAAGCCAGCAGAAGCGGAAGGAGGTCTGTGGAAAGGGGAAAAAACTTACAGATGCACTATTAACAATTTTTTTGTGTGCAATTTTTATTTTTTATTTAATTCTAAGTATGTGGCCCTTATAATTTGTACCTACTCATTCTTAATTGCATTGACATTTTATTGTATTCTGTTGCAGTATTGTGGAATTTGGAGCAGAGTGGTGGCCCAGTGGTAGGTTTTAGGTTCGAACACAGACAGGCATTTTACTTTGTGTAAATTATTTCACCACTGCTCTCAAAGCGGTAAAGGAAACCATCGTGAGAAAACCGACACGTTCTAGAACTAAAAATTCGAAGACATGTGACATCTACTATCCCGCAGCCGCACTGGGCCCGCGTGGTAGATTACAGCCCACTCTCTCTCACCGAGAGGAGGCCTATGTCCCAGTAGTAGGAATAGGCAGATTATTTTTTTTATTTTATTCTATGTATTGCTTGAATTAAATCAATTTTATTTTTATTTATTTTTAAGACTTCCATCCAGAATGATTGAAGTTCTTAGATCATCATAACATAAGACAACTTTTAACCACCTGCTATAATTTCCCTTCCCTGATGAGAAAAAATGCTGGGGAATACATTAAAGACCCTTTTTTCTCCATTGCAAGACCGGTTTTGAATACAAAAGACCAGCTAAGCGTACATAATGTATGTTTAAAATTTCTATAGAATACTAAAAAGGTTGACGGCAAGGATACTGGTTCCTTTTAGTTTTTAGAGGGGTCAAAGTCCTATGTAGTTTGAATTTTTTTGCTGACGCAACTTGGGTACTTGTAGTCTTGTTAAACCTGTCCTCTGCTGAAACAGTTTATTTTTTGAGTGGAATAAGTATTTCTAGTTAATCAGACTCATGTTTTTTTGTTTGCTAATGGATAGGTACTGATGATTTATCTCACGAAGGTGAATTATTCTTAACCCACTGCTAGTTCAATCATTATTTTATCTATTCCGGAAACTTACAGCTGGTATAAAGTGTGTTCTTAAACAATATGCATTTGAAGTATATTTACAAGTTTCCACTGATAAACATTTAAAACAAAAAGGTCGGTACTATAGATATCCGTGGTCGGTACAAAATACTTATAAAATGAATTAGGAAACAAATTAAAATACACGATCGATTTTATACAAACTAAAACTTGAGAGGTGTCAAGGGACACCCGGATGGAACGAAGTTCATAGAGAGAGAGAGAGAGACAGACAGAGAAACACGCGCACGCCGCACGGCTTACAACTATAGCAAAAAGTGTCGTTCCAACTTTTGGGCTTAATTTTTTCCGTCTAGCCCCCTTTCGCAACGCGCGATAAGGAACTTCGTTCCAAAGATAATTCTGATGCAAACAATTACTTTCCGTAAAAAAGCTTTTACCTACAAATGCTTAAGCCGAAACACACTAGTATTGAAAATGTCCAAATCATGTTCACTAGTTAGTTTATTAAAACTTCTGCTCGCAAGGATTAGATACCAATTCTGCTTGTACGCGGACTTAGATTGAGAACCATGCAACAAGCTAGGTTTGCGAAACATTTTGCAGTGTGTCACTAATCCTAAACTACCTAACAGCTCAGGGCAATCTATAGTATCATTTGCGATTTTAAATAAATATGCCATATCAGCAATGTGCTCTTGAGTTGTGGAGGTCAGATAGGCAGTCGCTCCATGTAAAATACTGGTATTCAGCTGCATCCGGTTAGACTGGAAGCCGACCCCAAGTTAGGACCCCTAGTTGGGAAAAGGCTAGGCAGATGATGATGATCAGCAATGCGCTCTTGGATCGCGCTATATCATTGGGAGTATAAAATGTTATGATGTAAGGTTACAATGTTGTCGAGTTCTCACAAAGTTATTTTAAGAATGATAAAAAACTTTTTTGATAAAAAAAAACGACCGACGTCCAAAAACGACACTACAAAGTGAAAAATAACTTTAGTTTCGGAAGTCGGTGTCGTTGGGTTCGCATTTTCGTTGTTTGCCACCGACTTCCGAAATTAAAGTTATTTTTCACTTTGTAGTGTCGTTTTTCGAAGCCAGTTGTTTTTTTTTTTTCAAAAAGTTTCTTTTTTCACTTTTAAGTTGTAATTTTTATATATGTTCCTGGCTGCAGCATCAGGCCAGACTTATGTCAACATTGCATTGAACTTAAAATTTAGTCCTGTTTAAAATGAGCCCAAACACGAATACGGTGCTGTAATTTCAAGGTTTGTACTTTTTCTGATGCTCCTGGCTTCAGCATCAGGTCTCTATGTACTTCGGTGTTCCTCATTAACAGTACGTTTATCCACACATCGAGCCCTTTTCAATGAGCCTAAACACGATATATCTGCTGTTAGTTGTCGAGGAGTTAGGTACTCTGCAGACTATCCTGACTGCAGCATCAGGTCATGACTTGATGATCATGAGACCAAATGTGGCAAAAGCCCTATCAAACATCAAAACAATTTACTAAAACAATCCTTGCCTGTTCGAGTAACTTCTTACTGTTAAGGAGTTGTACCTTCCATCATCAGCCCAGCTACCTGAGATGGTGACAACCATACGCAAATACACAAGATACTTCATAAAATATACGAAAAATAATAAGTGAGCCTATAAAATTTGAGGGTTGCCCTCGATTTCTCTAAGATCCCATCATCAGATTCTAACTTGGTGACAGTGAGACCACCTCAGAACTATCTACTTTCGAACAAAAAAATAATTTTGAAAATCCGTCGACAATTGGCGGAGTATTCGATGAACAAACATACAAAAAAAAAAAAACATACAATCATCCGAACATAGTAGTACCTCCTCCTTTTTGTGAAGTCGGTAAAAATAGCACCAACCAATTGGGAAGGAAAAGGGTAATCCTATATAGCTGTTACATCTCATAATAATCCTATAATTCGTTGACATCTAATAAAAGTCTATACAAGGATAAAATTGGGTTATCAAAAATAACTCATTCTTAGAAGCGAATCCAAGGCCTTGACTCAAATTGTATGTAAATTACTTTAGCCCACACGTTTTCAAGCCTAGTGAGTAGGGTATTATTGGGCATTCTATGCCACTGTCGGCAAGTAGCTCGGCTAGTGCGCCTCGCTACGCGACAGTGGCATAGAATGCCCAATAATGAACGATCGACTCGACTGTAGAATAAATTACTATACTCACCTAGAGATCTTGCGAATTATACCACTGGCCGCCAGTAGCTGGGCGAGTTCGACTTGCTACATAACTGTAACATAGAATACCGAATAATGAACGATCGCGTCCATACCTATAACTACATTCAATCTTGCGAGTCTGTCATCGCTCTAACGATCGCTCTATCGCGAAAAAGATTGCGGTACTCTTTCAGTTTATAAATATTAATGTAACAAATACATTTACTCATTGCCAATCAGTTTGTTTCCAAGTGTAATCATGAGGTTTGTAAAGCAACCACAATCGCTACATGTTAAAACTATCTGCGAGGATGTTTGTAAAACTAGTTTTCGTCATGGAGAATTGTTACCTAACTCAGTTCGATGTATTATTTGCGGACCATCCAATTGCGGAAAAACCAATCTATTGATTGGTCTTCTCATACACGAAAATGGTTTAAGATTTGAAAATGTTTATATTTATTCGAAAACTCTGTACCAACCCAAATACATTTTTTTAGAAAATGTTTTACAACGAGTGCCAGGTATTTCACTCCAGAAGTATCATGGAAATGAGGAAGTGCTAAGAGTTCAAGACGCAAAACCTAACTCTGTGATAATATTTGATGATGTTGCTTGCGAAAATCAAGATAGCATGCGTGATTATTTCGCAATGGGAAGACACAAGTTCATCGATTGTTTTTATCTAAATCAAACTTATAGTAAAATCCCTAAGCAGTTAGTAAGAGACAACGCGAACTTAATCATACTTTTTAAACAAGATGACATTAATTTGCGTCATATTTATGAAGAACATGTCAACACTGATATGACATGGATTGAATTTCGTGAAATGTGTTCCAAAATATGGAATGAGCCCTTCAATTATGTAGTAATTAATAAAGATTGTTCAAAAAATAAAGGATGTTACAGAAACAAATTTGACACATTTGTAGTCTTTGATTAAGAATATGGTTATTTAAGTCCGTTACCTTCGCGATATTATTATTCTTCAGACATCGCTTAATCAATCACTATCAGTTCGTTATTTTTCTGCAATGGAAAAATCATTAAAAAGACAAATAGTAGCTGCCGTTGAAGCTGTTAAGAAAAAAGTACGAAAAATGAGAGATGTTGAGAATAACAATCAGCAAACACTAGAATCAGTTTTCAAGCCTGTAACAGAACCACTCAACCAGATTGCTAATCTCAGTAAACAGAATTCTTTCCTGTGTCCTGCAAAAAATGAAGAACATACGTTTATTGATAAAACTTTGCAGAATGAAGAAGCCAATGTTAACAAAGACAATTCAGACGAACATGAATCTGATATCGAAAGTGACTCTTCATATAAATCATTAATTGAAAACAACCCAGGTCGTGACACGTCATCCTGGTCAGTATCCTCAGAAGCACTGTCAGATATTCCATTCGGTGTCAGAGTAGAGAACGGGAAATTGATGTTAGGTTCTGCTCGTATAACGATCAGCGATGAATATATCACTGTAGCTGGACGCAAATACCGAAATACGCCTGGTTTGAATCAGTTGTTACTGAAGAAGAACGTAGATTTAAGCATGGTTACAGAGAGTGACATGCAGCATTATAAGTCAATGCTACTTGATACAAACGCACATCGACGAGACTATGAGCCGGATAAACCAATAAAAAGTAATAAGGGTCAAAAGTACATGCAAGTTATTAAACCTATTTTCAAACTACAAAGTACAATTCAGACCCATCAATCGAAGGGAAAAGGGCTGCCCTTGACAAAAATGTGGAAGAAAAACGTCGATCTTGTATATTGGGACGATCCAAATGAACTGGTGGATAGGTTAAAATTATTAATTGCATCTCGAGATGCTGGTAACACAGGATTAGATAATGAAATTATATCTATCATTGAAGAATTACGTGAAAGTAAAATTATAAATAAATAAAACACCTATGTATTTTAAAATGTGTGTTCATTTTATTATAAACCTCACAATACAATACACCTTAAACATGAACGTAGATAAATTCGGACATTATATTCATAAAAGAATGCGATTATCAGAGTTATTTGAGATTAATGAAAATACATTATTAAAATCAGAAAACGGAGATTTTGATTTAAAAACATCAAGACTGAGAGGAATTAAAAATCCAGTAGAAGCTGCTGATGCAGTGAACAAGGATTATGTAGATCGAATGAGTGCTAATATGATGAAAGAATTTAATACACTTATTGATAAATTGCGTTCACAAAGTATTAATGACGCACGGGAAACAGTTCAGGTTACTTTAAAAGCTGGGATACCTGAGATTGTAAGTCATTTGCAAGATAAGTTTTATACTAAAGCAGAGGTTGATAAATTACTTCAAAAAACTCAGTAATGGCAAAACAGCAAATTGTTAATGAAATACACAAAGCAGCACGAAGAAATTTCCTTAGACGTCCTGTCATTCTAAAGGGAGTCGATGACTTGTGGCAAGCTGATCTGATGGACATGCAAAACCTAAAGAAATATAATAAAGGTTACAATTATATTTTAGTGGTGATTGACTGCTTCTCAAAGTATGCTTGGACAGAGCCATTAAAAACAAAAAATAAACTTGATGTTACTCGTGCATTTCATCAAATATTGATTAACAGCAAACGCAAACCTGATAATTTACAAACGGATATGGGAACAGAGTTTTATAACAACTCATTTCAGATGCTTATGAAGTCATACAATATTAACCATTACTCATCATTTTCTACCAAAAAAGCTTCGATTGTGGAGCGATTGATTAAAACAATTAAAAATAAATTATATAAATATTTTAGTCTGAATGGGAACTATAAATGGTTAGATTTACCGTTACAAGTTACATTAAAGACATATAACAACACAAAACATCGAACAATTGGAGTTAAACCAATCGAAGTGAATAAAGCTAATACGACAGTTATAGAAGAAAATATAAAAAAATCATTTAAACATGCACATATTTGTAGAAAACCTAAGTTCAAAGTGGGTGATTTTGTTCGGATCAGTAAATACAAACATCGGTTTGAGAAAGGTTATACACCTAATTGGTCAACTGAAATATTTACCATAAAAAAGATTAATTTTACCATACCTGTAACATATCATTTAGAAGATCAGCGAAAGCATGCTATATTGGGAACTTTTTACGAGCAAGAACTTCAAAAATCTAACTATCCTGGTGTTTATTTGATAGAAAGAGTTTTAAAAAGAAAAGGATCACGAATCTTCGTGAAATGGTTGGGTCTAAACAATGAAGAAAACAGTTGGATTGACAAAACTGCAATCGTGGACTAAAATAATATGAATATAAACATTATTTTTGCACTATTTCCATCATTACAATTCGAGCAATGCAAGGCGGTGAACTAGTTAATACATTAATTAATAATCTACCGTTCGAACTTCATTTGCCTGGTTATAATAATTGCGGGCCAGGAACCAAACTCCAGAAACGATTACAACGAGGCGATCGCGGTGTGAATAAGCTAGACGAAGCTTGTATGCATCACGACATTGCCTATGCAAACCATACAGACTTACCCAATCGCCACAAAGCCGATTTACAACTACTAAATATGGCTAAACAAAGACTTAAGTCGAAAGATGCTGGAAAAGGAGAAAAACTGAGTTCATGGATAGTGAGCAAAGTTATGAAAGCCAAACTGAAATCTGGTTCCGGCGTTAAAACGTTTAAAAGTTTCGTGTCAAAAATAAGATCAACGATCAAGAAACTGAACCCAAAGGATAGCAAAACATTAATCAACGTTGCTTACGCAGCGGCAAAAAAAATATTTCCAAAAGTCTCAAAAATTCGAGTACCGCGAGTGATACCGTTACCAAAGACTGGAGGAATTTTACCTTTAATCCCAATTTTTGCGGGTTTATCAGCTTTAGGTACTTTAGCTGGTGGTGCGGCGGGTATTGCAAAAACTGTTAACGATTACAAAGCTGGTCAGCAAAATTTGCAAGAAACAGTACGACACAATAAGGCTATGGAGTCTTTAAAGTTAGGCAAGGGTTTATACATTAAGTCACATAAAAATGGTAAAGGTTTATTTATAAAATCTTCAAAAAACTAAGAAATAAGCTACCTAATCGTCCTCTAACTAATTTAGATATCCAAAAGGATGCACGTAACATCCCCTACTTTCGAGGAGTCTACATGAAGGATCAATTACCAAGGATGCCAAAACGGATTGAATGTGGTGTCGTTAACTTGGATAATTATAAGAATGTTGGGACACATTGGGTAGCTTATGTTAAAGTTAACAACTATTGTGAATATTTTGATAGCTTTGGGGATTTGAAACCTCCATTGGAACTAATGCGATATTTTAAGAAATGTAATGTTTTTTATAATTATACTAGATATCAGAAATTTAACACAGAAAACTGTGGACACTTATGTTTAGAATATCTAAGGAATTTTTGGAATAAAACGTATAAAAATTATGATTTTCTTTTATTTATACCATTTGCAAGATGTCACTCACATTGTCAATAACTGGAAACTCTTCAACTTTATCTACGTACTATCCTAACACATTGCAACTAAATGAACAGTATGAGTGCGCCTTATTGCATTTCTCAACATTTAATTCTATTCCAAACATTGACAAAACGAATAATAAGTTCTATTATGGCTCTAACGAAGTTATTGAAATACCAGAAGGCACCTACGAATTGCAAGATATTAATGATTACTTAAAATCTAAAATTAAAGATGCATCAATCAAACTGCAGTGCAATAACAATACATTAAAAACTACTTTATTCTGTACAAAAAAAATAAATTTCAGTAAAGAAGGTACTATCAGAAATTTATTAGGTTTTAATAAGCAGATCTTGGAACCAAATAAATGGCATGTGTCACAGTTCCCAGTCAACATTTTACCTACGACAGTGATCAGGATCGAATGTGATATCGTAAGCGGCTCGTACACAAACGGAAAACCGAGTCACATAATTCACGAATTCGCACTTAACGTACCTCCTGGCTATAGGATTATAGAAATTCCGAAAAACGCAATATACTTTCCAATCAATCAAAACAACATAAGCTGCATAGGTATCCGATTGATAGATATAAATAACCGCTTAATAAATCTACGTGGTGAAGAAGTGCAGCTATATATGCATCTTAGAAGAAAAAATGATTGACTACAATAAATATGTGCATCAACAAATTCAAAATATCAGTCCCGCTCAAGCATCCAACCAAATAAGAGCTCGCTATAGGAAGAAAATAAAATTAACTAAAGACAACAAGGCATTTCTCAAAGTGATCGGTTTGCTAAAATGAATATCTTAGACGTTTTATCAGCTCCGACTTATGATAATACGGTTGAAGGAATTGAATTTCATTCGTACAAGCCCTATGTAACTAGTTTCAACAGAAACGATGAAATTCGCATACCTATTAACCAACAGGACTTGTATATCCTTCCATCAGCGAGTACCTTGTATTTGGAAGGATCCGTTATCGTAAGCAAAAAGGATATGAAAGATAAAGCTACTAGTGTTCATTTCACGAATAATGCTCTACTCTACTTGTTTCAAGATATAAGGTACGAGCTAAATGGAGTGGAAATTGATAGAATAAAAAATGCTGGCATAACTACCACCATGAAATCGTTAATATCAATGAATGAGAATGAATCAAAGACATCGAGTTCGTGGGGCTGGAATATCGATGGTACAAAAAACATTAATGGAGGTAATTTTTCTGCTTCTATACCACTCTGTAACATCATCGGTTTCGCAGAGGATTTCAAGAAAGTCGTGATAAATAGTAGGCACGAACTGATATTGCTACGAAGTAACACTAACCTGAATGCTGTAAAACTTAACACCGGTGAAATTGTAGAAGATGTTCAGATAAATAAAATCATTTGGCGCGTACCGCACGTTAAAGTGTCTGACAAAGAGAAAATAAGTTTGCTAAAACTATTAGAAAAAGATCGACCACTCCAAATGATATTCAGAAATTGGGATCTGTACGAATATCCGGCTTTACCTAAAACTACAAAACATACCTGGTCAATCAAAACATCCTCGCAAATAGAGAAACCAAGATACATTATTATGGGACTACAGACAAATAGAAAAAACAATGGCAGTTCTGATATGTCTCAGTTTGATCATTGTCATGTTCGTGATGTTAGAGTGTACCTCAACTCTATTTACTTCCCGTATGAAAACCTAAATGTGAGTTTCGCGAATAACAGAATCGCTTTATTATACGAGCAATACGTCAGATTTCAACAGTCTTATTACGGGCGTCGACCGGAACCCTTATTAAGTGAAAAACAATTTAAAGATTTGGCGCCACTATTTGTCATCGATTGCTCTAGACAAGCTGATAATACAAAGACAGGTCCTATTGTAGACGTAAGAGTGGAAATTGAGAGTGATTCGGAAATACCAGATCAAACTTCTGCGTATTGTCTTATATTGAACGACTGTATTATTGAATATAAACCTTTAAGTAATACTGTGAGGAAAATATCATGAATCCAAATACTGTCATATTAGATGTTCAAGGGTTTAAAGACCTGTACAATAATTTTATAATAAAAGAGCTAGCTTTTGCTACCCGTGATTATACCCAAACATTTTTAATAAAACCACCATACTTGTTTAAACACTTAACAAGTGACGAAAAGAGGCAAGTTAAATGGCTGGAAAGAAACAGAGGTATTTATTGGAACGAAGGGTATATCGACTATAAAGAATTTCGCCGTATAATCGTCCCCTATCTAGAAAATAAGGAAATCGTTGTTAATGGTTTGGAGAAAGTAAAGTGGATAAAGGAACTTTGTGAGAACTGTAAAGTATCAGACCTTGGTACCGAAAAATGTCCTAATTTCTTTATTTTACATAAAAAATATTGTGAAGGAAGAACTAATTTAAATTGTAACAAACATTTGAAGCATTGTGCCCTTAAAAATGTGTTATGTTTAAGAAAGTATTTAGAGTTATAAATGTGTACCTACTTATAAGGTTATTGGTTTCATAAATAAAAAATAATTTGTATAGTAAAACTGCTTTTATTTTGTTAAACACCCATCACTTCTTCAAATAAAACAATCTACTTTAAAATTAAATAAAACAACATAATTAGTTCTTACTAAGTATGGTAAATACTTAGTAATATTATAATTAAATTATTTAAACAACATCTTACGCAAACGTTTCTAAAAATCACTATCTATTAAAGATTTAGATATTTTTTTAACTAAAGATTCAGTTTCGTCCATAACATTGTCGATAGCGTCTTTAACAATGTATTGAGCACTTATAATAACGTTCTCACTGTCACTGTCACTGTCACTGGTTTGCGGATTGTTATTGCATAGATCTACAACTGATATTTTAATTAATTTGATACCTCGTCGCTGTAATCGGCTCATCACAAAAGATTTAGTGGAATTTTGCTTCTTTAACTTTTCCCTGCGACGTTGCTTTGATTTCTTTTCTTTCGTCACTTGTTTGCTGTGCTCGGGTTCGTTGTGAAGCGTTTCGGAGAATACTTCATAAGGATTTTGAGCGTACTGGCTAAACATAATCTCTGATTCTGTATTCTGGAACAAAAATAGACACTCTTAATGAGTTTAAACTAAAACGTAGGCGTTGATATAGTGATGCATAAATAAACGAATTGTCAGCGGGTACAATATTTATACCAGATTCACTAATAACTTTAATCAAATTGCTGCGAATTCAATCGCTAGTTACTAAACAATATAAAAATAAATTGAGAAACTTACCGATGACATGCCCGCGATAAACACACAGTACAAGTACTCAAGATGAGTATTATTTCGTAAATGGTAAAAAAAATAATTTCATCGCAACAATTCACAATTTAGATTATAATGTTAACTAAGCATTTGTGAAGGTAATGCACTGTTATGTGTTTTTAGTAGGTATTTTGTATGATCAGCGTTATGCAATTGACACAAACTTCGAAATGTGTGGTCTTATTGTATTACGAACTAAATACATTTTACCTCTGAAAAATGAACGATTCAAGTTTCAACATGCACTTCATGTTGAAAATTGAGCCTTGGTCGGGTTTCATTTTATTTAACCAACTACGAAAAAAAGAGGATGTCTTAAAATATAAATTAAACAAGTAGTCATAATCATTCACATTTTATTTTAATTTTTACATTGACTTAGGTTTTAAAACTAAGAATTATATTTATCATACATTAAAAAGTTACCTAGGTATATTTTTAAGAACTAAATTAAGATTATATTACATAGGTGACATAAATTATATTCGAACTCTATAGTCATAATCATTCACATTTTATTTTTATTTTTACATTAACTTAGGTTTTAAAACTATGAATTATATTTATCATACATTAAAAAGTTACCTAGGTATATTTTTAAGAACTAAATTAAGATTATATTACATAGCTTAATCTTAAAACTAATTTTCGCTCATTAAAATAAGTGAGTGACCCCAGGCTCGCGTTGATATTCGATCTACAGATATTGATCGTTTATCATCATTTCGAGATAAAGCAATTTTGTTGACACTCTTAGTAAATATTTCGTGCTTTATGGATTTGAACATAATATTCTTTCTACGAATAATTCCACCATTTAATAAAATATTTTCATAATCTGTTATGTTTAAGTCTCTTACTACACTTGATTTTACTCCTTTTGCCTTTTTAATGATTTTATCGACTGTTTTTATTGAGTAAAGTTTTGATCTCAAACCAACAAAATCTGAGATATATTTTCCTCCCATTTCATCTTTGAACAACCCTGGAACTTTTTTGTTCATAATTGGTATGTTAAAATCATTTTTATCATCATAGTTACTGGTGTCGAAATATTGCAAAAAATTATACTTCAAATCACGATAAAAATCAAACGTGAATATTTTATAGACAAACGAATCGGTATCTGTATAACACAGCTGCACTCGGTCTTCATAAAAAGGCTTTACAATATTGTAATGAAAGTCATACATATGTGTCTTAGAAAGTTCTAATACAGTGAATCCAATATAAATAGGTTTATCTAAAATAATTTGGTCAGGTTTCATTTGTATTGCAACTAAGTTTTCAGTTAGAATAGAAGCGCTATGGAAATAGGGGTTGGCTACAAGTCTCTCGGAGGATATAAATTTCTTAGTTCGATTAGATTGATCGCACCATTGATTAACTAAATGAACGGTTACTCTATTTTCAGTATTTTCTAATGTCTTGCCAAAAACACTGTTGTTTAACAACTTAAAAAAGTCTTGTTCGAAAGAACTTTTTGCCTTTTGTCTTAATTGAGTGTTGAATTCTATGTACTGTTTTAAATAGGGACTTTGTCTAAAAGTAATAGCTTTATGAACTTTACGTAATATTAAACCATGTTCTAAACACTTTTTTAAATGAACGTAATGTATTACGTAGTTGTACTTATTATGCAAATTTGCAACTAGTTTCTTCGTTGTACCTCCTGGAGGTATACATTTCTCAGGACAAAATGGTAAATCATTGTGGTATTTGTGTAAATGTTCAGGATAAAAAAGATCGACTTCTAATATAAAGCCCCACTCAGAGTTATCCTCGACATTTTCAACACGAAAATTAGTTAATTCATTTTCATCAAGAAATCTAAAACTAGAATACGGTAAATACTGACACATGCTAAAGCCGTATAGGTTATTACAGTCTAGATATACTATGAAACTCTGAGGCTGTGATGCATTATGTTCTGGCATGTATTTGTGATTTGCTTTTGCATACCGATGGGAACACATGCACAAACCCCCTCGTATACCGCTTTGAATCATTCTGACGATAGCTAAATCCGAAATTAGTTCTAATTGAACACCTGTTTTTAGCAACATTGCATCGAACGATAAACTGGGTGCAGTTATGTAAAAGGCAGGATCGAGTTTGTAATATTGTTTACATGTTTTCCGAAAATTTTGAAATATGTCTGTCAACAAAAGCACGTCTGTTTTTAGGTATAGATCTGTATACTCGCCTAGGTCATTAATATTGAATTCAGCCCAAACATTCTGAGCATGATTATAATCTTCATCGCTAATATCTTCGTTAGTTAAAGAATTATGGAAATAATATTTAGATGGTAATGACTTTTGTTCGTAACATTTCCAATCTTTCATATAGTCATACGGGTACACGCCTTTACGAGTCAGCAAACTAAATTGTGTCTCATCAGAAAAAATTGATTTAAGGTTAACAAAATCGTCTACTTGCAATGTTTTAGCAAGTTTGTCTAAACTAGTTCCTAAAAAGTTGAAGGAATCTAAAAACCTTATTTGTATAAACTCGTTATCAGCAATAGGAATAAACTTTGTAAACGCTATATATTTTTCCTTAGTCTTAGGAATTATTTTAATTTGTCCTGGAATTTCGCATAACTTTTTAATAAATAAATGACAATCGTATCCAGATAAGTTATGAAAAAATATTGGGATAAATTTTGGTACTTTGTGTTGTAGGTTGCAGTGTCGATGTGCTGCACCTCGGTACCGGCCTGTAATATGACAGTGATCCCTTACTCTATCGGTCAACAGTAAATTTTCACAAAGGTAGCACTTAACAGCGCGTTTGAAATCAAGAGCATCTATTTCTGTGAATATCATAGGCTCGCTTTTAGTTAGAATTCTGTGTATTGCTTTAGCATCTTCAGTCAGTAAATGTATAAATTTTGAAACACAATCTTTTCCGCGATAACTTCTATAGCCGTCAACCCTATCATTAAATGATGACACTACATTATAGGCGAACGCGGCCGCCACGTGACGATGTGAGTATGACGTGTTAGCGGTGTTGAATTCATCGCCGGAAATCGGTTCGAGTATCGTTTCGAAATCAGCATATATGACGAAAGGAATGTTTTGTTTTCTATCATAATTTTTGAATTTTAAAAATGTTCCTTTTTCGGGTAATACCGTGGCAATCCCTCCACACATGTGTGATTCAATTCGGCTGCGTGTTGGAAAAAACAATAAGCATGTTTCGCAGAAGTATAGTTTACCATGATGTTTGGTTATCTGATTTCTGACTAGACGAGGTAAATCATTGATAAGACAATAATGAGTATTAGTGTTATTTTCTAAGAACAAAAGATGGATGCTCTTAGACTTATGATTCGATGTTGAATACAAAGGTCCAATGATAGTCTTATCATTTTTTAAACCATACACGTAAATATTTAAAAACGGATTATTCTTCTCAAAGACAGCTATGTCCGAAAATGTTATCGGAAATGTCAAACCATCAACATTCAAAACATCCTGGAAGTAGGGATAAGATGAAACTCTGTCGGGATGTTGGTGAGCGGGGTACAGAGCCGCCACTACGCACCATAAAAAGCAATACTCATCATTGTTACGAATATTCAAACAAGCTTTTTTATTTTTTATACATTTTGGTAAAGTTATAAATTTAGATCCACCGAGAGGTTGATATTTGTTAATATTTATTTCTAAATGGGAATTGCTCGAAAATGTCCAACCACTATCTCTCTCCTGAAACTCTTCAATTTTCTTTAACAGTAAATCAACCGTTGCTTTATACATTGAATCAAAATCGTAATTAAGATTAATAATAATGTTTTTTGTGGCGAACGATTTCATTTCCTTTTGATCATTTTTAAATTTAAGAAAAAAAGAAAAAAGTTCAAAATTTAGTTTTAAAGCTGTATGTTTCAATAATGATCGGTTTATTAGAGTTTTAACTTGTTCACTAATATTAATGAGAAACATTTCAGGAAAATTATTTATTTGTTCGCTAGTTGCGATGATCTTGTAACTAACGATTCGTTTTTTAAACGCAGAATTAACAATTGCGACATTGTCAAAAACAGTGGTCGCACTATTGTTTTTATGAACATTACTACGTAAATGACCAGACCATCGACGGTTATCTACAAATAAGTTGCAAACCGAACAGTGGGGCATTATATTACTAATTGAAATTAATTATCACCCCAATATAGACGTTAAACTCGAAATGAAACGATCTTACCCACGTAAACCGACTAATAAACATACATACAGAATGTCAGAATTATCGAATTGTTGAATCTGGACCAGGTCTGCATACGTCTTCTAGTTTGATGATTACTTATTCATCAACCAGTGCATCTGATTAGGTATCAAAGTATTTCTGAAAAAAAAGAAAGATCGGTTAGTACCTGTTTTTAGTGAAAATCACCAACATTTTAAACGAAACTACGAAACATATACAATAATTACCTTCTTGCAAATTACTTATGTAATGTTGTACATAAATGTTCCAATTTTATGTAGTCCAAATGTATGTTGTGTCTCAAAACGTGTTTTCAAATCACAATACTAAACATCAGGTACTGCCCACGGCTGCTTCAATCAATGTATTTCTGAAAAAAAAAAAAAAAAAAGAAAGATCGGTTAGTACCTGTTTTTAGTGAAAATCACCAACATTTTAAACGAAACTACGAAACATATTCAATAATTACCTTCTTTCAAATTACTTATGTAATGTTGTACCTACATAAATGTTCCAATTTTATGTAGTCCAAATGTATGTTGTATCTCAAAATGTGTTTTCAAATCACAATACTAAACATCAGGTACTGCCCACAGCTGCTTCAGGAGATTATAAGACTGTAGGTATTGATCGTTTTCGTGGCTTTGAGATAATGTCAAATTAATTTTTAGTTTTTGACTTTTAAACGTTACTAACTGACGGAGTACTCGTTATTGACTACCTAGTCATACGATAAATTTCCGATATATCAATAAAATATTTGATCAAAATAATTTTTATTGCGTAAAACGTTACACGTGTAACCTTGTTACTTTTTTTCTCGTCAGCTAAGTTGCATTCGCAACAGTAAGTTATTTTAGTCAAGGTTGCCACGCATACATATTAAGGTATGGATAAATATCAGAAACTAGGTACTTACACTATCACAAAATAAATAAAATGTAGTATACAGTATATTTATTAAATAGATGTATTACTATATTTATTTAAATTTTGTTACTGTTACAAGTTTTTGTATTTCTTGTACCTAGGTACTTCACTCGAGCATAAAAGTATCACGAGTAAAACTTGGATGTTGAACATAATAAATACTAATCTTATGATTGTATCTAGATTGCTAACTAATTAAATTACTTGCAAGAATATTCCCTATTAGCGTTGTTGATAATTTATCTACTGGTTAACGTTTTGTCAACCCTAAGTCGTTTCGCTGTGTCGTCATTCGATGCTACCTGAAACATCCTTAGTCTTTACTTTTTGAACAAGTATAATGCGTCTAAGGAAAAAAGTTGTTTTACACAACATTATATGAACGGTTGCAGTCATTTTTAATATAGTGAATTATCGTTCGTTTTCCGATTTATAAGCTACATGTTTTCGAAGTACTCGGTACAAACTAAGTGAAGTCTACAAGTGTAGAAGTAATCTTCAAGAAGTGCTCTGCGATCCTGCTGCGTTATCCTATCAATATCAGTGTTGATAGCTAACCGCTGCCTGCTGCCGTCAGTCACTACGCCTGCTTTCATCAGCCTGCCATATCGATTGGACATAATTGGAAAATGTAAGTATAAAACATTCCACTCGGTTCGTAGTTCAGAGCGATGTACTTACTGTAATAATTATGTTTGACTATTATTTTGTTGTTTCTTTATTTCAGGTCTGAGTCTGAGTGCGAGTACTTTCAACAAGCTCCGATCACCGATCAGAAAACGAAACACAGCCGCAAACCGTCTGCAGACAACAATAGGAAACGCAAGTCGCACCCACCATCAACGAATTTAATTCGTACGAGGTAAACAAACTAGGTATTCAATAATTTAGGTCACCATACCAGTTAAAAAGAATCAGTTATTCGTATAATGTTACAAGTCTGCTGACAGATTTGACTTTATAAGGGCCTGATAATTTTTTTATTCGTACGTCTCTCATGTTCTGCAGGTATCTCTTTTGACTGAGTGCGTATTTTTTCCTGTGCGTTTCTAAATGGTAAATGCATTCTGTAAATGTATGATGAACTAATAAAAGCTTTCGTTGTTGTTTCAGCAAAAAAACCAATACTGATAATGATGTATTCGGTATCAGTAACAACTACGGGTCTGACACCGTGCTCAAAGACGATTCATCGAGTACATGTCTATCATCATTCTTCGTTAACCGAGTCGCCAACGGCTGCGAGCGGCGAGCAGCGAGCATCAACGGAGAGTACTACATCGACTGCAAGGTGTACAAAGCTGACGACGCGCGCCGCACCGACTCCCTGGAGCTGTGGAAGAAGGCGCTTGTGCGACTCAAGTTCCAGACCGACGCGAATTCGTCTCAGTGGCAAAAACTACAAGAGTTCGTGCGTTCGGTAGATACGTTATTCCTAGAAAAACCAATGTTTTACGAAAAATAAACCTAACTAATATGTACCTACCTTGTTTATTATGCAGATCCACGTCAAAGCAGTGAGTTAACAAGTCGTTTCTAATATTGAAACGCATGTCAAAAACACCAAGTCGTTTCGACCCACGAAGCGCATTACCAAAACCAACAAGTCGTTTCTAATACTGAAATGCATGACCAAATCACCAAGTCGCTTCCATTGTTGAAGCGCATTACAAAAACTAACAAGTCGTTTCTAATACTGAAATGCATGACCAAATCACCAAGTCGCTTCCATTGTTGAAGCGCATTACCAAAACCAACAAGTCGTTTCTAATACTGAAATGCATGACCAAATCACCAAGTCGCTTCCATTGTTGAAGCGCATTACAAAAACTAACAAAACTAACAAGTCGTTTCCACCGTTGAAGCGCATATCAAAATAATCAAGTCGTTTCTAACTACGAAACGCATATCAAAATGACTAAGTTAAATCTTAATCATTGATCGTGTCGATAGTTGTCACCACTGTCCGAAGCGAAGCAAACTCGCCTAGCTACTGGCAGCCAGTGATATAACTCGCATGATCTTTGTATGAATACAGTAATAGCAGTCATTTCTAATACGTGCCAAATTCATCAAGTCGTTTCCATTGTTGAAGCGCATTACAAAAAACTAACAAGTCGTTTCCACCTTTAAAGCGCATATCAAAATCATCAAGTCGTTTCTAACCACGAAACGCATGTCAAAATGACTAAGTTCCATCTTAATCATTGATCGTGTCGATAGTTGTCACCACTGTCCGAAGCGAAGCAAACTCGCCTAGCTACTGGCAGCCAGTGATATAACTCGCATGATCTTTGTATTAATACAGTAATAGCAGTCATTTCTAATACGTGCCAAATTCATCAAGTCGTTTCCATTGTTGAAGCGCATTACAAAAACTAACAAGTCGTTTCCACCATTTGAAGCGCATATCAAAACCATCAAGTCGTTTCTAGCAACGAAAAGAATGTCAAAATGATCCATACCATCGTCCGCAGCAAGGTGAACTCGCCCAGCTACTGGCGGCCAGTGGTATAACTAGCATGATTTCCAGGTGTGTACAGTAATATACTATACAGTCGAGTCGATCGTTCATTATTGGGCATTCTATGCCACTGTCGCGTAGCGAGGCGCACTAGCCGAGCTACTTGCCGACAGTGGCATAGAATGCCCAATAATACCCTACTCTAGTGCCAAGAGCCATACAAATCTAGACTGGATTTTGGACTTACACGTACTTTTAGACCTTTTCACCAGAAAAACGACACGGTTGGCGCTGTGGCTGAGCGATGGACTGCTGCTGCTGCGCTGCGTGTCGCGGGTTCAATTCCCGCACGAATAAAATATTTCTATTGCCTACAGGTAGTTGTTTCGGGTCTGGCTGTTTGTGTATATGAGTTTAAATGTTTGTAAACACACCCACGATGCAGGAGTAATTCCTAGTGTGGGGCCACATTAAAAAAAAAAGGAACTATACTGTATACATTTTTATGTTTGTTACTCTTTCACGCAAAAACTACTGAACGGATTTGAATGAAATTTGGCACACTGATAGTTTATAACCAGGATTAACACATAAGAACTTTTTATCCCAATATTTCCACGAGATCGAGACTGTCGCGGGTGAAACCGCGGGGCACTGCTAATCTACAATACATAAGTACTGTTACGTAAATGTCAAACTACCCTCCTTGCCAAATGGCTTCCAATACACTGTTCTTTGGCGTCTATTTATTTTCTAGCTAAGCTTCTATTTAACACATAAGAGTTTGAATAGAAAAGGAATCCTGTATAATATGAACATTGTATTACAAAACCTTTATTTTGACATAAATGTCAGACTTTATCGAATCTGAGTGTGGGCAAATTTGATAAGGGGTGCTACACACACGCAGTTGTTGAACAAAAAAGCCGACTCAAAGATATCTTCGAGTGGGCTTTTTGCCTTGATTTTTGCTTTGTTCAAAGCTTTATTTTACATTATTCATTGCTTATAAATAAACATAAATTAATTAATTAATTTTACCTATTGTGGTATAGTAACTTTATTGTAGGTGCATTGTCTTCACATAATATAATTAATTATTAAATGTACACAAAATATTGTAAAAACATTTTAAAAGAATAACGGTGGAGTCTCTTACCTATTTCATCTCCATACGAAACTACCTTTTGGAAGGGGCGACTAGAATATATTATATTTTTTTATAAATTTTGACGTTCAAAAGTGCCATTTATGTGCCTATTTGAAATTGTGGGAAGAATGTAAACAACTCCTACGATTTAGAAAAAAAATATCGGTTGCACTCCGGGAGTGCCGGCAGAAGTGAAAACTTGACTCGTTGTGCATTTTTGATATTTTGGAATGCGGTCTACTCTCCCTCCGTCTTACGAATTTTCGATCAGGTCACGTGTCCTGACGCGAGGTCCGTCTTACGAATTTTCGATCAGGTCACGTGTCCTGACGCGAGTTTAACATTTTTTGCCCATCACAAAAAAGTGCACAACGCCGCTAAAGAAGTTTCCACTTCAGAAAATGATTTTGACTTTGAAGCAATAACACATATTCAGCTTTCATTCGGTTCGTGCCGATCGGCATCTACCATCGCTTAATCATGTTCGGGACGGCTTTGCACAATTCGAGTTAAGCCGTATTCGATTTTGCCGCGGGACCTGCCAACCTGAACATATGTTTAGCACCCTTATGTATACACATCTGCGATTCTAGGAAAATGGGATATGTTAAAACACTTTGGTTGCTTATTTTCATTACCTCAATTAAAATATTTAAGTAGATTGCTATAAGTCAAAGTTAGAATTTGCGTAATGAAATAGGTAACTTAATTGAAAAACGTTCAACATGAAGCAGTAGCTAACTTTCGAACTGACGTGAAGTCGAAAACATTCAAAATTAAATAAAACGTTGTAACATACTTTTACACTTACGTTCATGGACGTGAGCCTTTTATTCTAGGAATTGTTTACACGGTATGTACATTATAAATATAATCACAAACTAGGACTATTAAAAATATATATTATATAGATAATTAGTATACCGTTGTATAGTATTTTTATTTTATGAAGCGACACGCGCTGTACTTGTGTTAACCAAGTGTACAAACACGCTGTAAATGTGTGCGTAAGGACGAGTAACGTCAGCACATAACGCACTCACACACTTTCGACTTTGACATTGTTTTGGACGGTACCGATAGCTCTTGCGCTTACACACACCCATTCACAGCGTATTTGTACACTTGGTAACCACAAGAAAAGCGCGCGTCGCTTCGTGAGATAAAAAAAAACGTCGCACAATTTTTTGATTATCGGGGGACTCCCTTCAAAAACGAAATTCTGTACGTGATACTCGCACGGACACCCACTCGTATATGTATAAAAGAAGACAGAGAAAGAGAGAAAGTGTGAATTTAATACGCGTTTTTAATACAAAGTCATCTTGTATATGTTTTTAGATCCTCTCATGAAGTGGTCGCCATCTTGGATTGGAAAATAGAGAGAGTTGTAGTGTGAGTGTTTTTGGGAGGAGAGAGAGCAAGTCGCATAACGATTTTCGTTAAGTGACAATTTCTACCAGTTTACTCCAGCCACAGGCGGTGTAAAAGAACTTTGGAACCAAAATACTAAAGTGTTATCACGGCTTCTGAACTGAATGCCGGAGGTGTCAGTAAATCAGTTGCAAAATTCCATGAGAGCTATTGTGTGTGATTGACTTGCGGAAATCAAACAACAGATAAGATTGAATAGAGTCTCCGAATCCGGTGGCTTATCTTATCAATTCCGTCTGTGTTCACAGACAAGAAAAAGGATCCACTGGAGAATATGAGGCTCATCGAAGGTCTATTCAAATTCATGTTTCTTATTGGTGTTATTTCAAGTTAAAGAAATATCAACTTTATTACAGTAAGAATTAAGTTGTTTTCAGAGTGACCAGTACTATGGGAAAAGTTATAAAAATGTTTGAAGTTGTAGCGTGAACTGAACTTTATTGTATAGGTATTAAAGTTATTTTTCCAATAACTGATATTTGTTTACATGTTTGGAAACTAAATCGCGAACGAAGATTAGAACCGGTATACTGTGTCATAAATGTCTTGGGCACCAAGATTATTTTGGAGGGTCACTTTTACGATACGATTTAGTTTCCGTATTCTTTGAACTAAAGATAAAACACCCCTGCAAGATCCTCTCGGGTTCGTTTGAAGAACCATCGTTCAGGTGGTTCACTACAACGCGCCACGCAACGGGGCACAAATAACGCGCCCCCGCGCCTGTTTTTTTTAACCGATTTCAAAAAAGGAAGAGGTTCTCAATTTGGATGTTTATTTATACATAAATATTAGCTTCAATAATACGATTTTATTCCACTTAGTTTATGTTGATGATGTTTTAATAACTTCTAATCACTGATATTTACATAGCAAGTAGTGTTAAGTATATGAATTTGTGTGGGGTAGGTACAACTAAAACATGAAAAATAAAATCTAAAAAAAACCGTCTTCCTAAATAAAGTTATTTTTCACTTTGTAGTGTTTTATTTTGGAAGTCGGTTGTTTTTCTTTTTTGTAAAAAAGACTTTTTACATAAAAAAAAAAATCAATAATAACGCTCTCCGTTTCCCGCGCCCCATCGCGTAGTGCGTTATATTATGTGACCCATCTTATGTAAACAGCAAATTGGTAATTATAACGTAATTAATTAAAATCAACTGCAACCTCTCATTGTGGGCAACCGTTGTTTAACAATTTAATTGAGATTTATTTGATATGTTGGTAACCGATATGTTTAACCACAGGTCAAACCTTGGTTTGACCTGTGGTTTTAGCGTGGTTAGGTTCCGGTTTCCAGAGATTTGTTATATTACGCATTCATTTGGGAAAAAACGATTTTATTAATGAAAAAAAAAATAAGAGAGAAACAAATGATTTAATGACTGCGACAGTGAGCGGAGTTCGCACAGCTGAATTTTGAGCGAAACATGTTTAATTTTTTGTCATCGGTACGCTAAAAAAAATAATGAAGAATGAAAAATATATTATTTAGGACACATACAGGAAATACAAATTTAAAAACACCAGCAACAGCATTTAATACTAACAAAGTAACATAAAAAAAAAAGAAATACCTGTGCGAAGCCAAAATAGCTCGTACGTCAGTAATGGAATTCAGTTTTGAATAAATATGGTACAGCCAGGTCATCAAGCTACTACAATCTGTCAAATTTCTTTAAAAGATTTTCAATTTTATCGCTAAATCATTAAGGTTCAAGGTTGATTGGGAAAATTTTACAGTTTCGGGTAGCTTGACCTGCTGGCGTCTGTGCCTACACAAAGCGCACACCTGTAGGTAGTAGGTACTTTTTTTAAGTTATTTCTGTTTATTTTTAATATGCTAGATACTGGTTGTTTACCCTTAAAAAATAAAGCAACATAATTTTTACCAACATTAAAAGTATGTAACGAAATCACGTTTCAATTAAAAAAAGACAGCCGGAATATACCTTTTAGTTAGGAAGGCAGAAAACGAGATGCAAAATTACCCGAGGGTAAAATGACAAATTAAGGTCAGTTGGCCACCCAGCCAAAAATAACTCTTTTCCGCTAACCCTTTACCAACTTACACGGAAAATCTGGGACCAAATCAAGACAAGACATGTTTATATAACCTTCTAATTAGAGAGTCCCACTCATCAAGCCAATAATACGTTCCAATTCGTAACCGCATTTACAACCAAACTTTTCAAACTAGTCCGATTATGTAGACGACAAAGGTTCACGACTTCATTACTACTTTGTCCTACATTTCCTTCAGTAGGCGTATTCGGCGAGTTTCGGAAAGATTCGGCAAACATCGGGGGTCTTCGGTAATCTAGTCACGTTGGTTCATAACAACTTTCGGAAATGGTTGCCGGTTGTTTAATTTTATGACGTCATGTGAGGGTTGATATTGTTTGAATTGTCATGGTCCTTAGGGGCGATTCTCGTAATTTTAAGACCGTTCACAGTCTGATCTCAGTCTCGATCTGTCAAAAAATACTTCTAATTTCCCTACATTTTGACAAGTTTGTGACATGTGTTTATCGATGAGATGAGACTGCGACTAGATTTTGAACGTGTTAAATTACGAGAATTGTCCTTCTTGTATGTAGCTTTAGCTGTTACGTAGAAGAAACTGTACCTACGTAGTTGCTAAGTGACGACATTAACAAGGTACAAGGTATTTATCTATGGGCCTGCATCGCCTGAAATAAATAAATTATCCTTGGATATGTATGAGATGAAACGTCATTATGTACTTATTGGTATGAGTTGAAACGGTCCTTTGCTCTCGCAAGCGCGACTGCTGAGCAAGGGGTCCTGGGTTCGATTCCCAGGTCGGGCAAAGTGTTGTTGGGGTATTCTATTAGAAATTTCTCAATAACAGAACGGAGTTTGGAAGTTGGTGGCGTGATACCCCCGTGACTCGGAAAGCACGTTAAGCCGTTGGTCCTGTACCTGATCTCTTTCTGGTCGTGTCGGATTGCCGGCCCATTAGACTATGAGAGTAAAGTGCGCACACATTCGTGAGTGCACGAGTGCAGACACAGGTGTCCTCTCTCCGAGAGTAGCGTTCGGCGCGAGAGATATAATGATATATCCCGCGCCGAACGCTAATCTCCGTTGAGGTTGGTCACCATGGCCAAGTGTGGTTTGGAGGGCTATTATTATTGGTATGAGTTAGTGACGTGTAAGTTTCCCTAGTTGAGTCAAGACTGTCTTTAGCCAGACTATTGTATTATAAAACCAATGATGGCTCGTACAGTAACAAAAAACCTTTTATTTTTGGAAAGGCAAAACTGTTCTGTCTACAACTGACAGACAAAGCTGTTTTGATTCTGTTGAGCGCACTATCTTGTCCGCCATCTTTTGAACTGAGATTTTAAAAGATTCTTCTTCTTCTTTGTGTGGCTGCACGACTAAATTTTAAATCTTGTTTTCCCAAAACTTTGCTACTTCCACGGCGTTGTCAGTGCAGCGCAGAGGTCACCTTGACTGCATGTCTTAGGACACAGAGGGCGGGATAGGAGGTGGAGCATGGTTTGTGACATAGCTCCATAATCACATTAAAGTCTTGCTTTTCAGCAAAGAAAAACTTTGTTTGAAAATGATCCAAGAGCTTGTTAAAGAAAAATAGTAGTGCTAGCTTCATTTGCAAACATTTTATCTTATTTCCTGTAATTGGCTCTCAGGATTTGAAATGGTAATCAGGATACCAACCAGCTTTGTGGTTCCAGATTGTAGGTCAAGTAAAGAATAATGTGATTTGTTTCTTTGAATAATTTATTATTGGTATGGCAATCATGTCAATAATTGTGCGCGGCTTCGCCCGCGTTTTTGTCGGAATTTATACCACGGGAACGTACCTACTATTATATAAGTATGCTATGTCCTTACCCAGATCAGGGGTTTACCATATATCATCAAAATCCATTCAGCCGTTAAGGCGTGAAAAGGTAACAGGCAGATAGACAGAGTTATTCTCACATTTATAATATTATTTAATATTATATTAGTTTATTTATTTAAACCTTTTTAATAAAAAAACATAAGAAAACCCGTAGTCCGCCGGTATCGGGAACAGGGTCCAAGCTACCGGTGGTTAGGGCTCCAGAGACAGGAATCTCTTCACTATACGAACCGTATCAAGGAGTACTGCTTTCTGAATCAGGCCCCTGATCCAACCGCCTAACGAGAGCCTCGAGAGATGTTGATCGAGGCTTTTGGCCATCAGGCTATTGGCCGATACAACAATCGGCACAATGACAGCCGAGCTCTATTATTTAATATATTAATTTGGATGTTGGATCGTGTAAAATATACCGTCCTAAAAAGGTCTTGTCTTAAATAGATTTTATTTTCTATTCTGGAATAATACAATAGGACCAAAAGTCCGAACTGAAGAACGTCACAAAGACCTACTTTTCAAACTAAATAGCAGACGAACAATGTCCCAGTTGGCACCAAAAAGTTTTTCTCACTCATTATTCACTTTCCATTCTCGAGGTTGACATATCGTCGGCACTACCGCGTGTGGAGGACACGGAACAAATGACAAATATTGGTCCTTTGGTCTTATTCATTCTATGATTAATAAAAGTTCATATTTGAGTACGTAATTATTTTCCAATTAATCAAACATTTTGTTTGATGAATGAGGAAGTGGCTCGTATTGATTCATGATTATGATAAAAAAAAACTCGCACAAGTCATCATCATCATTCTCCTGCCCTTATCCCAATTTATTTGGGGTCGGCGCAACATGTCTTTTTCTTCCATACTTCTCTATTAGTCGTCATCTCGGTAGTTACCCCCTTTCTAACCATATCATTATTCACACATTCCATCCATCGTTTCTTTGGTCTTCCCCTACTCTTATAGCCATCGACATTTATACTCAAAACTCTCCTGACGACATCTTCCTCATTTCTCCGTAACACATGCCCATACCATGACAACCGATTTCCACACAACTTTTCAGTTACCGGTGCCACTTTCAGACTTCCTCTTATATACTCATTTCTTATTCTATCCATTCGTGTAACCCCACACATCCCTCTTAGCATTCTCATCTCAGCTGCATGCAATTGCCTTTCATTTCTCCCTTTTGTGGGTAAAAAACTCGCACAAGTATTGTCTGAAAACGTTCGGGGTCACCACTTGTTGTGCGTGTTATGTTTAGGGTCCAGATAAATGATAAGCAAGTTTAGTTTACACTGAATATTATAAAGGTTTAATAAAGGTTCACAAAATTTGGTTAATTAATACAGTACAATATGACGTGGCAAGGCAGCGGTAAGTAAGTGCCCGGCGCTAGCGTTCGTTTACAATATCAACAAGTGCTATACAGAAATTCGCACTGTTAAAGTCGCTACAAGATAAACAAACAAACAGACTCGCGTCTGCCCCCCTTTTCGCTTACGTGGATGCCTGAAATTATCCTCTAAACCGTGCTATCGGGACAAAAAGTAGCCTATGTCCTTCCCCAGGATGCCATCTATCACCTTGCCAAATTTTTGCGAAATCCATTCAGGTTTAGGCGAAAAGTGTTTGAAGTATTTCGGCGACCCATTCCATCGGTAAAAGGTGTAGTAGCTGAAGCGACCATCGATGAACAGTGTTTTCGGCGAATAGTTCTATCGGCGATGAATTTATTCGTGTAACCAACCGTCGACTAAGAATGATTTCGACGAACCGTACCATCGGCGAAGAGTGATTCGCTATACTGTTCTGAGGTCCTTACAGACTGAGTTACTATCGAATTTATAATATTAGTACGAAAGTTTGAATTATTTGATAGCTAACCTAACGTTTTCATTAAAGAAATTGTACATAAACAAAGCTTCACGATTCATTTAATAATCAGAAAAATCTGATTGATATAATATTTTGTGAATTATTTATGATATTGTAATACGAAGATGTATGTGACCTTTAGCCTTATACAATCCATTAGTCTCTTTAGAATCTTCACTACTACTAAGTAATTCATAGCATGACCACATAACATTGAAAATGAAATATGAAGAAATAAAATACGAAATAGATCTGGTCTTCATCATTATCATTATTTGCTTACCTTTCCCAACTATATTGGGGTAGGCTTCCAGTCTAACCAGATGCAGCTGATTACCCGTAATTATATGGAGTGACTGCCTATCTAACCTCCACAACCCAGCTACTCGGTAATACAATACCCCTTGATAAGACTGGTTGTCAGAGTTTCGGGCTTCTGACTACCCGTAACGACTGTCAAAGATCCACGAATGACAGCCGAGACCAACGGCTTAACGTGCTTTCCGAGGCTCGGAGGGGTCTGGGTATGTAAAGATGGTTACGAACGAACCACGGCAAGCGTAGCTTAACCTGAACGATCGACTCGCGCAGCTGTTATTACTTAGCCACGAGCCCCTTCAAAAATAATAAATAGATCTCGTCTTCACTTCCGTCACTACCCCTAATGCCATACTAATCTACAGCAGATAATCGCTCGATGCATTTCACTTTATAAAATTCCATTTCACCTCGATCTCAGAGAATAAAATTCCCCGTTCGCTTTTCCAATTCCTTCTGTTTATTGGAAAGTTCATCAGTGGATCGTTCGTCCCAAATACCGATATCGATACCGATTCCCTGCGATAGTATTAGTATTCTGGTACCGTCGTTTTCCGATACAACTTTTGAAATTGCCGTCTCCAATGGTACGTAGTAGAGGTGCTTCTAATTTTATTTTATGGTCATGCGTGGTGGATGGGAGGTAAATGTCTTTATGTAGGGGGAGAAAGGTGAAATTTGGATATGCATTGACAATCCTATCTTCGATTGTAGTGGAAGTATTTGTATTATTTTATTATTTATGTACACACAGTAAAATACATATTGATATGACATAATTATAATATGAGTACAAAGGTACTACTTATTTCTTAAGAAATTTCTCCCAGCAGACCTGCGAAAGGAGAAGTAAAAAATGAAATGTAGACAATAGTGTGTGAGAACTAGAAGAGAAAAATATGAATGTGTGGAGTCTAAAACAAAAATATTAACAACAAAAAATTATAAATAAGTATACCTACTTAAATAAATGCATAATACAAAAATATATAAACATAATCAAATACTCACGGTATAGAGGAAAGGTAATGCTCTTTTAATCGACGTTTAAATAGAGAATTTTAATAGAGAATTATTATATTTTGTTTTAGAATGTTTTGTCAATTTGTAGTGGCAAGAGTCTTTTTTAGCTGGATTTTATTCTAAGGAATGTATTATATAGTTATTACGTTCAAAAGTGCCTTTTATGTGCCTATTTGAAATAAATGCTTTAATTTTTACTTTGAGTCAAAATATTTTGACTCAAAGACTACATAAACTACTACACTATAACTACTACTACTATGACTATATTTTGACTTTTTTAGACTTTTCTGTCTGATCCCTAAGAAGAAACGCCGAAACAAAGTCAGAATGAGTTCGTACTGTGACAAAAAACTATGACATAAACGACTAAGTAATGAAACTATAACATCAAATCAATCTGCTAGTCTTTTCCCAACTATGTTGGGATCTATTTTCAATCTAACCGGGTTCAGTTCAATACCAGTGTTACATGAAGCGACTTCCTATCTGACCTCCACAACCCAGTAACTGGGTAACACGATACTCCTTGATAAGACTGGTTGTCAGACTTTTGGGCTTCTGCATAACGACTGTCAAAGATCTACAAATGATAGCCGGAATCAACGGCTTAACGTGCTTTGCGAGGCACGAGGGGTCTCGATATGTAAAGGAAGGTCACCCATCCACGATCCGACCTCGGCAAGCGTAGCTTAATCTTGAATCGACCCGTGCGGCTGTTAATATCCAGCTACGAGCCCCTTACGACATCCATGTTAAAGTAATTGCTTGTAAGTACTTTGCGTTCCCAATGGACCACATCTGTTAAGAAGCGATGGAGCTATACGATGATATTATGTTCGCTAACAGAATTAAGCCTAGCCCACTTAGTTATTGATTCAGTTAATCCGTTTTAAACGTAATTATTGGCCAATACTTGGGCGTGTCGTAATCAGATTAGTGGTTTGGAAGTCGTGACTAAGTGCTGGTCTAAGAGCTCATGTGTTGTTTCGATCAAAAAAGGACATGAAATTTTGAATAAAATCTTTGCCACAAATACTTCACACATTCATATTTTTCTCTTCTAGTTCTTACACACTATTGTCTACATTTCTGTTTTACTTCTCCTTTCGCAGATCTGCTGGGAGAAATTTCTTAAAAAATAAGCAGTATCTTTGTACTCATATGATTATGTCATATCAATATGTATTTTACTGTGTGTACATAAATAATAAAATAAAATAAATAAATACTATCTATGTTCTATGTTACGGGTTTGGTTTCCGCACTTAGTCCTTCCAGTGGACCATTGTGTGTGCCATGGCGGCCGTCAGTGGTTATTGTAACCAACCTACCCACAAAAATTATCTAAACTTATATTATCATCGTCATGTGCATAGCTTTTTTCCAACTATGTTGGAGTCGGCTTCCAGTCTAACCGGATGCTGCTGAATATCAGCATTTAAGTGTTCATACACACGAGTGGCACGTGCCAACTGCAGCCGTTGCTGCATGCCATTTCCCGCAACTATACTTCGTCGGCTTAGCTCGCACATTTGAGCACCGTACTCAAATTCACGAGCGGTACGTTGTTGACGGATGTCGTCGACGCGCGTCGGCGATAACATCCGACGCTGTAGTGATGCGGATTATGACAAGCAAATTCCATTCATACTGAGGGTGATAAAGCAATAACGAGGGCGACTTAATACGCATGTGGCGGTATCTACAACGTTACATGTGAACTACGTGTCATACTGACGTCACGCAAATCCTGCATCTCGCAAGCAGAGTTTACCAAGCATATACAACGGCCCGACATGAATCTTCGGGCAGTTCTTTGTCACTTACCTGAAGATCCATTGATGTCCATTGCCTTCAGGTTCCTAGCTTTGATGACGGTAACAGTAAGACGGCCCGCAGTGGGCAGGTAGCACAGCGATAACATCAGTTCACCGAGATCCTTCTTCTCCTGTTAACAAAAACAATATGGTTAAGAAAGAAAGAAATATACAGGGTGGCATGGACAGAGACATCGACGCGTAACCTGTTACCATGGATTCAGTACATGATTCTGAACCTATTATATCTATTACGTAGTACTCCGTGTAGTCCATGGAGTTTCTTACCCGTTCTTCTCCATAGGTACCTACGCTTTGGAATGGGCACCTAGCTTCTCACTGACCGACCCTGTGACAATTCAAAAGTGCCTGTAATTGGTTTAGTTGAATTAAATGATTTGAGTTTGACTCTGCCTAGCCCTCTGACAACAAAGGCGTAATGCAATTATCAAGAAAAGCGTGTGGAACAAACAATATTATGAAGAAAAATGACTTTGGAAGTAATTTAATTAGTAGAAGAGGAAATATAGCAGCATTACACACGGCCGCGTTCGGCGCGGCCCGGTGTTTCAGACCTGGTTGCCTATGTCAGCAGCTTTATACATTACTATGGCTTACTAGGCCGGTTGAATGTCAAATGATCAATATGACCATGATAGTGACCTAGCTTTCAGAATTAAATCCTACTATCCTACTATATCCAATCCTACTAATATTATAAGCGCGATAGTTTATATGGATGGATGGATGGTTGGATGGATGGATGTTTGTTACTCTTTCACGCAAAAATTACTAAACGGATTTGGATGAAATTTGGCACACAGATAGTTTATAACCAGAATTATCATATAGGATACTTTTTATCCCGATATTTTTACGGGATCTAAACTTATGCGGGTGAAACCGCGGGGCACAGCTAGTTAGTAAGTATATTCTCATATTTTATGTTTATATTTAAATTAGAGAATTGTTTTTGCTTTTATGTATTTTGTTTTCTCTTCTACTCTTACACACGTTGTCTACATCTCTCTCTATCTACTTTGCTATTGCAGGAATGCTGGAAGTGATGTCTTTAGATATTAGGGTCACCTTTGTACGTATTTTTCTGTCCTTTTAAATGATAAATGATTTTATTTTGTAAGTAGGTTTGTACAAACACTTTTACACGTCAACCATATTTTAAAACTAGATGAGGTCGGCGTTTCCTATCTGACTAGTCTGAGAAGAAAGGCCGAAACAAACTCAGACGTCACAGTCTCTTTTAAAGTCCAGACATAATCTTGGTCAGATATTTTGTTCTGGTCTGTTTATAGTATGTGTAAATGGTTAAATAAAACATATATAACAAAAAAAATATTGTAAAATATTCCAAGATCATCGACGATATGAGTCATATAGTAATGATGGATGTATGAATCTTGTGTTTTTTAATTTTATTGAGTAACTACTCAATAAAATTAAAAAACACAAGATTCATCCATCCGTCAAAAATAAAATTAGTAAAAACTCACGCTAACTAGCGTGAGTTTTTACTAATTTTATTTTTGACGTTCAAAAGTGCCTTTTATGTGCCTATTTAAAATAAATGATTTGACTTTGACTTTGTGTCGATATATTTGACAATAGTAACTAAAAATTAATGAAAAAATCTTATCAAACTGCTCTGATATATTTATAATTCGCATAAGTACTCGTAGGTATGCGAATTATGGTATAAGTATACACAGTCACATATATTATGGATTAACCACACTTATTCAGCTCTGTTCAGCTTTTGTCCATAGAAAACAACGATTTTGTATGGAATGGTTACGCACCCGTTCAGCTTTACGGATTCCATACAAAAACGTTGTTTTTTGACAAAAGCTGAACAGAGCTTAAGCTAACTAAAAATACACCTGTTACAAGAAACCTTGCCAAAAGACCCCTTCACATCATGCCATATAAAGCCATTTGTATCTTTTGCCGTTGACGTCGGTGTGTAAGCCCCATTACAGCTGCTACTCGCAGGCAATGTAATAATTAACCTGCCACTACATGATATATGGTCTTACTTGTTATTATTACAGAAAAGACATTACGTTAGAGCTTCAGTTTTGTATGGAGTTTACAGGCTGATGGTATTAGAGCATTTTCTTCGAATTCTTATTATGAATCTAATAAAAAAGTTTGGTTGACACTTCCCGACCCGTGACCCAAGGGCTGGCTCTTACCTTGGCCAGAGGCTAAGCATATACAACGTGGTAATGTCGCCTGTCTCTTGGGTACATTACCAGTCGACAGCGATGTGGATGAATTTTTCGACGCTATATTTTAGTTTGTGTATAGCTTTAGTTAAGTTAGGGTATAACTTTGTTATTTTTATTAATTAATTAGGTATTAGTAGTTATTTACTTACTTATTATTTTAATTTACAGAAATAAATATTGTTCATAATAAAAAAGGTACAAAATATTAGCTTGGTAAGTAGCGTCGTAAGATACGATTCATAAGTACCTATGCTAAGTTATGTTCAACATAAAAAAACAAGCTGGACGAAATTGACTCACGCCAACTGTGACAACTAACTCGTAATGTATATATTCGGAGGTATTCAAACGGCCGCGAATAGATGCGTAATTCTTAATCATTAACACAATCGGATTTGTCTAGGCTCCCGTAATTAAAAACTTTCAAAATCTAGTCGCAATCTCGTTTCGTCATTCAATGTCAAAAAATTGACAAAAATGTTGGAAAATTCGAGGTATGTATAACAGATTGAGACTGAGATCAGACTGTGGACGTTCTTAAAATTATGAGAATGCTTTCAGACCTTCACATGTATTTCTCAAGAACTGGCAAGAAGAAGCGCAGAACGGAGAGAAATCTATGTACGAGTATATAAAAGAAAGCCGTGTTACTATTTATAACTCAAGAACGGCTGAACCGATTTGGCTGAAAATTGGTGGGGAGGTAGCTTAGAACTAGGAGATGGACATAGGATATACTTTTTATTTATTTATTTTATTTTTTTATTTAATACTTTTATTTACTTATAGGAGTAGGGTAGGAGTAGGATAGGAGTAGGTTAGGAGTAGGGAAGGAGTAGGATAGGAGTAGTTTAGGAGTAGGTTAGGAGTAGGGTAAAAGTAGGGTAGGAGTAGGTAGGAGTAGGTAGGAGTAGTGTAGGAGTAGGGTAGGAGTAGGGTAGGGGTAGGGTAGGGGGTAGGACACCATGCGAACGAAGTAGCGCCGGGCAGCTAGAAATAATTTATATGGCAAAACAACGTTTACCGGGTCAGCTAGTGGAAGATAAAACCAGAGTGGAACAAAACAGGCAAATAAAAACGAGAACGAAAGTAGGCCTGTGAAAGCTAAAAATGCTAAGATTGCATACACAACCCGGGACAGAGCTACTTCAAAGTTGTTAAAACAATCACTACAATAAACCTGTACCTTTCCCCTTCAATTTTCAAAGTACCCTGACCTAATAAGTCAGGTTTTAAGACCTTTAACTTTACACGAAAGAAAAATAATAGGTAAAATTTGTAACTTTTCCTCGTAGTCGTGAAAACTTAAAGATGTGATTATTGTTTCTTTTTTACGTTTTTGTAGTAATAAAAGATAATGGTCAATAAAATTGTTAAGTCAGTTATAAATCAACTCAATAAGATTCTTTCTTTGTGGATAGATAACATTATCATAATTTTTATAAAGCCAGACTTTTATGAAAAAAAAAACGATTTTATTCAGTTTTATTAAAAGTATCGGACACTGACGCTGAAAATTTCAACCTTTATGGTTGAAATCGAAAACTTGAATATAAAATACCACAGATTCCAATCAAATACCTAAAAAAACGAAATCAAGACCTCAAATATTTATATTATACTTTATTTGCCAAATATAAGCCCCAGCTGGAGTACCTAATAAAATTGTAATCTAATGTCCAATCTCCTATCTTAAGTCACCACGATGTACACCTTAGAATAAGACCAATTGTAATAAGGGTTGTGAATAAAACATATTATTATTATTATTAATATTCTATTTTCTTGGAAAAAATCATTTTAATAAAGACTTCAATATACAAGTACTCATAGAACAATAATTTAATAATGAATGAAGAAGTTTGCACGTGACTATATGCGAGCCAAACTACGCGTCGATAAAATGGCTGACAGCTGTCAAACGTGATTAGTTTTATAGATATATAGACTTTGTAGATTAAATTGAATATTGCTATTTGGACGTTGATATTGAACAAATAATGTTTATACTTACAATAATGATAAAGCTAAAGATTATGTTTGTTTGTTTGTTTGAACGCGCTAATCTTTGGAGCTACCAGTCGGATTTGAAAAAATATTTCGCATTTGATAGCCTAAGTTTAGAGCAAGGATATAGTTTATTTGAAATCAAGCTAGGAGTCTAAGGAGCCGAGCAAAAATAATTATTATTCTGCACAAACAAAATGCACATTACGAAAATGGCATAAAATACACACCTACAAAGTAGCCAAAAGACTCGTATTCAAGTTTATAAGTTTTGTCTATTGCTTGATGTCAGAGCCAGGGCCAAAATACAGTAAAAATTGCATAATTACTATGTGTTTCTGTGTATCGACGCTAGCAAGTAACAACAAACAAACAATCAAACCAAAAACAAGAATGCATCATCATTTTCCTGCCGTTACCCCAATTTTTTAGGGGTCTGCACAACAATTATTTTTCTTTCATAATTCTTCTACACAATAATATACAGACTAGCTCATCGAGCTACTACAATCTCTCAAATTTCTTTAGTAAATTTTCAACTTTATCGCTAAAGCATTAGGTTCAAGGTTGATTGGGAAAATTTGACAGTTTCGGGTAGCTTGATCTGCTGGCGTCTGTACTAGTCATTAAGTTTGCTGCGCTAACCCGACACCATATTGATAATAATGTCTAATTGCTTGGAAAACAGGCTGTGACTTTAGTGAACGTAGAAACATTATTTTAAAATGTAGAATAAAATAATATCAAAAAGAACAAAGTAAACAGATACCACCAAAAACTAATGTAACACGGAAGGTGGCATTATCTTAAGATACCGTCAAAATAACCCCATAAAATTAGGTCAACCGTTTTATATTCACGACACCAAACACCTCAAGGCAAAGTGCAGGATAAAAGGTCCCTTGTCCTTCGAAGGCTCAAAGGGCCAAAGGGAGAAGGGCAAAAGAGAGCAACGTAAGACGGAGCTGCTGATTAATGGGTTTCGGGCCTTGTCTAAGGACAAAGTGGCTTGTTAAGCCTAACTGTATACACCTCAGCTGAAGGAAAATTGTAGCAGTGATTAATAATTGTGGTGTATAGAAATGTCAAATGTGAGATGTGTGATTGAATTTTGCGGTTTGGAGTGTTTCTGTAAGTTTGGGTTGATCGATGGTAATGGTTATTTGAAAGTATTTTCTTGATGTTTTTTAAGAGGATTGGAATATTATTGTACAGTTATTGATGTCTACAACTTAAAACTGCCACTGATGTACAGAATTAATCCTATCCTACTAATATTATAAACGCGAAAGTTTGTAGGGATGGATGGATGTTTGTTACTCTTTCACGCAAAAACTACTAAACGGATTTGGATGAAATTTGGTACACAGATAGTTTATAGCCAGGATTAACACATAGGATACTTTTTATCCCGATATTCCCACGGGATCGAAACTTATGCGGGTGACACCGCGGGGCACTGCTGGTCATAAAATAAAATCGTAACAAAGTCAAAACTGTACATTGAATATTTTTGAAAAAAAAAGGAATTTGCGACGAGGTGCGGGAATGAGTCTGATACCAAAAATACAGTTTTCAGAATATTTGTCCGTTTTGGATGTATGTACCGGCTGGGCGCAAAAACGGTTTAAAGGATGTTCAATGTTACCTTCGGACATTGACTCAACATTCAGCCCGGCTGACGCGCGGCCCAGTTAAAATATGGTTTAAGTTGCGTCTTACACGCATAGAACACACTCAAATTTGTGTTATAGTGTGTATTAAAACAAATTAGTATATAGGCTGTAAATATTCGATAGTAAATCAGATTTTAATTTTATATTCTTGTCTCATTACCCCTCACTGTGGCCAAGACACCTTTAGCCATCTGTGATCAGTCTCGTGAGTCTGCGTGACTGGCACTGAGTGTATCCTTCCCGAACCTGGAATCCCTGCCCAGTATCCGTCTGTAACCTAGGTTACAGGAAAAAAAATCAGTTGATCCATACATTATGTCGAGTTATGCGAACATAAATCTATGGATCAACTGATTTTTTTTCACAATTTAAGGGTTGGTCCCGAAGTAAAAGTTGTTCATAAAGATGAGTACAATGACCCTTTTTAAGGATTAAAACGATAATAATTTAACGGTGTATAAAGTTTATAAGACAATTAGGCATGAAAAATAAACGAATCTTTTGTATGAACATCAAACACATTTTTTTGTAGAAGAATCTAATATTTATGTAGGTAAAGAAGCTGTCACGAGTGAACCGAATAATTTAATAAAGGCTGACTTTAGCCTAACCTCATGTGTCCCTGTCATTTGCTTAAGAATTTAAGGTTTATAACGATATATTTCTTATTAGAGATAATATTTTGAGGTTTACATAATTTATGAACGCTAAAGATGACAAGCGGCGTAGAACCACAATCCGTTCACATTAATTTTACCTTTGATTTTGCAATACTGTCCAAATCACAGTGATTATTATACTCATTCTAATAAGGGTACTGTTGAGTTGATGCCACTGACAAGTCTGTCAAAATCATTGTGATCTTTATTTTCGTTACAATAAGGTTGTTGTTGTCAGAATAAAATAACTGGAAACGGACTGTATGTTCAAATTTCAAGTAAGAAAATCCTACTAATATTATAAACACAAAAGTTTGTATGGATGGAGGCATGGATGTTTGTTACTCTTTCACGAAAAAACTACACGGATTTGGATGAAATTTGGCACACAGATAGTTTATAACAAGGATTAACACATAGAATACTTTGTATCCCGATTTTCCCACGGGATCGAAACTTATGTTGGTAAAACCGCGGGGCGCAGCTAGTATTTAAATAAAGATATATGATATTCGGAGGAACCTTTTGGACACAATGAATCAAGAACTAAGCTGACAAATCCTTTCTGTTAGCAATGGATTCTAGAGCCAATAGCCTCTCCTTTTAGGATCTTACGTATGATTTGTTATCATAACTCTTTCCTTGAATGGTTTCTTATTATGTCAACTGAAAATGGATATACAAGATGGCGGGACATCGACCCCTTTATAATACTGGGTTTCTCTAACCATGTGTTAATATAAAAAACCGGCGAAGTGCGAGTCGGACTCGCGCACGAAGGGTTCCGTACCATTATCTATAAAAATCAATCATGAGTTGTTTGAATGAAAGGTAAATTGCGGTTTACGATTTATGACGTATTAAAAAAAACTACTTACTAGATCTCGTTCAAACCAATTTTCGGTGGAAGTTTACATGGTATTGTACATCATAATTTTTTTTTTGTTTTATCATTCTCTTATTTTAGAAGTTACAGGGGGGGGGGGGGTTCACATTTTACCACTTTGGAAGTGTCTCTCGCGCAAACTGTTCAGTTTAGAAACCTCAATATCATTTTTGAAGACCTATCCATAGATACCCCACACGTATGGGTTTGATAAAAAAAGAATTTTGAGTTTCAGTTGTAAGTATGGGGAACCCCCATTTATTGCTTTTTTTTCTATTTTTGTGTGAAAATCTTAATGCTGTTCACAGAATACATCTACTTCCCAAGTTTCAACAGTATAGCTCTTATAGTTCCGGAAAAAGTGGCTGTGACATACGGACGGACAGACAGACAGACATGACGAATCTATAAGGGTTCCGTTTTTTGCCATTTGGCTACGGAACCCTAAAAATACCGACGACAACGTTAAACTAATTTTTTTCCCAGGTAATCAGTTATCTAACTGAACTTTCTTGCAGTCTATTTTAATAATGTTGTTAGTTTTTATTTTTCTAATTTGGTTATTGTAAGCTTTGGTTATTAGTATAGGTTATTAGTTTAAGTTCTTAACGGTCGCATTAGGGTAAACCCTGTAATGATAGTTTAAGTTGTTTTACAAAATAAATAAATTTTGTTTCACCACGTTATCTTAAAACCCTGTAGAAGTGGTTTTCCACTTCTACAGGGTGGCAAGGACATCCACGCACATCCTGTTACCATGGATTGAAATATAACGTCAGTTAACATAAAAAATATCAGCTTTTTCATAGAAAGGTGTAATACCTACGCGGTCAAAATGTATGGAACAGTTAGCTGTTCTACACATTTATAGAGTTTGGAATCATGTCCCTGCTACCCTGTATATAATGACTAACTATTGTCGTCAATCGTTTCTCTTACCTGAGGTGCGGCCAGTATGTTCATGGTATACTCGATCTCCTGGTGAAGATCAGCTGACTCCAGCAGACCCTTGAGCACCACGTGGCCGATCAGGTCGTGGCGGCTGAACCGGTCGAAGTCATACACGGAGAACTGGATGTAGCGTTGGCGAAGCTCTTCATACGGGACGCTAAAGAAATAATAATGAAATTAGTTAACCATATACTGTTCCCGTGGGTAGATAAGACTTCGAGATTTAGAAGGAGACTGGCATACAGGGGGCTTGTGGCTAAGTAATAACAGCCGCACGGGTCGATCGATCAGGTTAAGCTACGCTTGCCGCGTTTGGTCCTTGAATGAGTGACCATCTTCACATCCCAAGACCCCTCCATGCCTCGAAAAGCACATTAAGCCGTTGATCCCGGCTGTCACTCGTGGATCTTTGACAGTCGATCCGGGTCATCAGAAGCCCGAAATTCTGACAACGATCGAGTCTTACCAAGGGGTATCATATTACCCAGTAACTGGATGTTGGAGGTCAGATAGGTAGTCGCTTCATGTAAAATACTGGTATTCAGCTGAAGTAGTTTTTTTTTTTGTTTTATATATATATGTAGGATCAGGAGTGCCGAGCGGTATATCGTCAGGGTTTGGAGTTCCCATGTTATTGGGATAAATAAGACGGTATAAACAATTACAGGGTTTTATTAAAGTACACAAAAATACACGATACAAAAGACACAAATAATGGGTAAATATGAAAAAAAAAGATAATCGAACAAACCCTTTAGGGTCACAGTTCGTACAGCGGCCAAGCCACCCAACACAAAGTGTATCTACTCGCTATTTAGCAAGCCAACACAGCTATGTAAATATACAGCAGCGCTGTACCAGGTAAACCGACAGTTTTGTCGGGAGCAGGTGCTCTGTATTGAGTCGAATCCGAAGACCGACTGACGAGCAAAACGAGTGCACGCTCTTTTATAGGCTGATGCCACCTTGCAATCCCTCCGCGACAACTCTGTCCAATGACGCACGTCAAGTGTTTACTTGATACAAAACACTAAAATACGCTAAATCTAATCAGACTTACATTATAAAGTAATCAAATAATACAAGAAGAATTGTCATAAATAAACAATGGTGATTTCACAAAGTAAATCATTTTAAAAACAAAGTAACATGTCATCCGTTGTTTTGAATAAAACCAACGGGTACAATTTATCGAAATAAGTTGCCAAAAATCAATTAGGGCGTACACCAAGTACTCAATAAATTATGTTTCGATTTATTAGACAATAATTGATAGTAAAAATCACTTAAATTAATAATAAACACAAATCATAACAAATTCTGTTGACTACCCACAGTTTTAATTTGACAACCATCTCCGACATATATATATTTTTTTTTTTTATAAAAATGTGGGATACATTTTTATAAAAAAAAAAATCGACATTCTTTCTTCTATACTTCAGAAGATATTCGTTAATTAAATAAGTTTTCAACCAAACCAGCTTACAGAAAGTCGAAATCTGGGATTTGTAAGGCACATAATAGTTTCTAACTCCGAGCACTATTGGGCGATCGAAAATTATAATAACAATAAAAATAGACATGAGGGGCCCGCTGGCTAGACACTTCATAAAAACATCACTCAATCAAAAACTGTCGAGGTAGAAAATATATCTTATTTATTTTCTTTAGGTACAAAATAATGTCATTATGAAAAGCAATCACCTGTTGATAAATCTCGTTGGGGCCTGCCAGATAGACTCACACAGGTGATGCTTTACAAAATCGAACGTTTACAAAAACCATTTTGGAAGGCTGACAAAACCAATCAAAGTGGCGACCGAAAAGATCAGTCACGATTTAACACCACCGACACAGAAGGCAAGGTAGGAGGTGTAGTATAGTTTGCGACATAGCTCTACATCATACCCTGCTGCCATTCCGTTGTGGTAGCCCCACTTCACCAAGTTGGAGTTACATCTTCCTACATATTATGTTCTTTAAGGTTTTAGTCAAAGTAACCTCTGCGCTACCACTGAGGACGCTGAGGAAGCGGCGAAGCTTTGAGTCAACAAAATCTGAGAAAAGTCGTGAGGACACGATAAAGGAGCAGGCCACACCGACATTAGATAAAACTGAAGCCAAGAAAATACTACATTTAAGTTATTTGTTACCTTATTTTATATGAAAAAATAATGTTGTTTTTTTTTAAATGACACCTCAAGTTTAATCCAATGGACACATAAGGGAAAACTTGTAGCGTTACTTGCATCCTAATTGCGGAACACACAATCAATCGGAATCGGTTTCATTTTGACAGTTCAACAACAGTCATTGCGTTGCTTACGTGTTGAGCAGACAAATTTTTCGAACTTATGAAGCAATGGATTAGCAATTTGCGTCAAAATGATTCAGATTACGATTGATTGTGTGTTACGCAATTAGGGTGCTGGCTGTACTCTGAAAGACTGCGAACTTTATTTTGACTATAGAGAAAACTCTCCAATTAGAGTGCTTTACAAAAATGGTCCTTAGAGCACACTGCAACATTTAAAATATAATAATAAAAAATACGTTTATTTCTAGCAGCACATTAACAACCTTATGATCATATAATATGTATAAAAGAATACAAAGAAATATTATAATAATAACATAAGATATGACGAACGTACATGGTTGTTAGAGAGTAATTCACACTGACCTCCGTACTAGTAAAAACTGCCAATTGATTCTGTAAAAATCTCACCGTGAAAAGTTAGGTGAAGTGAGCTTAAAGTAAGCTGTCCATAGTGTCAATCCCTTAGCATTATTTGGAATGACAGTTCACTTCACCTACGTTTTCACGGTGAGATGGTTACAGAATCGCACTGCTGTATCACGGTAGGTCAGTCTTCCTCGTTCTCCAACAGTCACACACTCAATCAGTGAACCTTGTATTTTAAGATTTTAGCAGGTAGTTCAATAGTAATTATTACATTGCTGTCATTACTACAAATAGTAAGGTGGATAAAATTAGAAAACATTGAGTATATGCAAAATATTTAGACAAAAATTTGTTTAAAAGATGTTGTGTTGATGTTTGTATGGTGTTGATGTAATTGGTGTATGCGGCTGAATGTGTGTGATATCATAAATGATTTTATTTCTGTAATAGTAATCATCATTCATCAATCTCCCGCCCTTATCCCAATTTATTTTGGGGTCGGCGCAACATTACTTTTTCTTCCATACTCCTCTATTAGCCGCCATCTTGACAACCACTCCCTTTCTAACCATATCATCATTCACACATTCCATCCATCGTGTTTTTGGTCTTCCCCTACTCTTATAGCCATCGTACACGTCGATCATATTTTTTAAACTATATGAAGTCGGCGTTTTCTATCGTAGTACCCTGAGGAGTCCAGATATAATCTTGATCAGACCATATAAAGACCATGTAGATTGGTGTCTGAAATGGTCTTTTGAGGAATGAACCACACAGATTGAGTGGACATTATCAATCAGTGTACGCATTTTTCAGTAATCATGAAGCTCAACTTCAACTCAGAACTTAAGGAGCTCAGTATCCTACTAGTATTATAAACGCGAAAGTTTGTATGAATGGATGGATGGATGGATGTTTGTTACTCATTCACGCAGAAACTCCTGTACGGATTTGAATGAAATTTGGCACACAGATGGTTATAACCAGAGGGGCAATTCTGGTAAATTTAAGAACGTTCACAGTCTGATCTCAGTCTCAATTTGTCAAAAATACGTCAAATTTCCCTACATTTTGACAAGTTTTTGACATTTGTTTGTCGCCGAGATGATACTGCGCCTAGATTTTGATCGTTTTAAATTACGAGAATTGGCCTGCAGGATTTTTATCCCGATATTCCCACGGGATCAAAACTTATGCAGCTAGTCGTTTATAACTTAAGCATCGTCTTCAATCATTTAAGTGTCACTTGAGTTTTTCTTTTAAGTGACTTCATGTGCATGAGATATCTACAATAAATAATAAATAAAAGCTACTATCAAGTTCCAACAATACTCAGAAGTGCACGTGACGTGACGTGATTTATTAGAAGTAGGTAACACTGAACAGTCGAAACTAGGAAAAGGAAGATGGCGCGATTAATGATGACCTCAAATAAAGATTGATCGCAACCTCTTGATTGATACACTGAAGATCTATCTTTTAACTTAGGGTCTACAACGGCTCTTAGCTATAAGCCTTTTGTGAACATACCTTGTAGAATGCAAATAAACGAATATGAATATGAACTTTGAAACATTCTAACAAATGTAACAAGTTACTGAACTTTATGTTAATCTAAATAATACTTACTAAAAAAGCGGCCACGTGCGGGTCGCACTCGCATACGAAGGGTTTCGTACTACCGTATAATATTTAACACTTTAATTTTTAAGGCACAAGTCAGGGAGGTTTGGAAGAAACAAGGGGAGGCCTTTGCCCAGCAGTGGGATACAACTTAGGCAAAGAAAAAAAAAACTTTATTTTATTTTCATTTTTTGTTGTTATAGCAGCCATAGTAGTAGGTACACAATCTGTGAAAATTTCAAGTGTCTACCTATTACGGTTAAAAAGATACAGCCCTCTGGCAGACGGAAATACAGATGGATGGACGGACAGCGGAGCATAATCCCGTTCGCACCCTTTGGGTACGGAACCCATAAAAATATCTCAACACAAACATTGTTATTGAAAGATTAGCATACTAAAAAATCTTTGTCGTCTGCGCTCTAAAAGTTTTATTCTTACAGGTAAAACGTATTTCTTATAAATGCTAATAAGACCAAACAACACTGAAAGGGTTCAACTCCGACATTTGCAAAGCTATTGGTATGTAAAAATTCTAAACTTGGTGTATGCTTGGCATGTACCCAAAATGTTTACTGCAGAAATCTAAGGGGTTCTATACAAGGTTTATTTTCAAAGACCAGCCAAATTTAAGGGTATGGTACCGACCATCAAACTGAACTTTCTCCATGGGACCAATATCGTAATCGCAAAAAAATCAACTGTCCCATAGAAAACATCCTACCTACTCGACCTAAACATATGGGATGGCTGAATTTTTATTCGCAATTACGACGTTCGTCCCATGAAGAAAATTGATTAGTGTAATAGTCTCTACAACCCCCTTAAATTTAGCTGGTCTTTGAAAACTAACACTGTATACTTGCTTAGGCGGCACATTCGATTTGGCAGTATTTGTTGATCAACAAAGCCAACCTGAAGCAATTACCTACTGCCAAACTTCGGCTTTCATTCGGCTCATACTGAGCGGCAAATTTTGTTCGGCATCTACCTTCCCTTAATCATGTTTGAGCCGGCTCGACGTATTTTGCCGAGCAGCTTTGCCCCGAACATATGTATAATATCTACATGCTTACAGGGTATACAAGACACATCAGAAAGCCGATATGTGCGCATTCTGTACATTGTACATAGCTAAGTAACACTGAATAAAAATGATAGCTGGAAAATTACTATTAATTTTGTTGTGACAAATCACTGTTTACGGCAGCGTGCAACGGCACAGGAGTTGTGGAGTATTTAAAGTTAAGTTATAACTTTTAATATTTTTTTTTCATGAAAAAAATTGTATTTTTGACTTTCAATATACTTTTAATAGACCGTACAAAAAAAGTAACTCAATGAAATGAAATATGTGAAAACACTACGGGGACTAGTGACTCTTGGCTTCGTTTTAAACGCCATTTTACACCCGTTATATTCTATTTTGCCACCCGGCTGCGGCTGTGACGAATCGTTCCGAAATGTTTGCCCTCGTATTGCACAATTGCGTACCACACATAAAAGTACAATTGATCGCAATGGGTTTTATTTACGAACGTTCATTGCGTTATTTACGTTATTGAACAGACGAATCTTTCAAACCATGAAGCAATGGATTAGCAATTTCCTTTAAAACTCTCGGACTGTGATTGAAAGAGTGTTACCCGATTAGGATGCTGAACATGATGTGCGTGGCATCCCTTACTCGTTTCGGCCAATCTGAAACTTTTATGATTGCCTGCCAAAATTCACTTTTTTCAAGTTAGGTCTCTGAACTTTCAGTAAAAAGTTTCTTAAAGTTTGTCAATTTATTTGTTTTGCATACAAATTAGGCATTTTTGTCGGTTACGACCTCCGTGGAGGTCGTTGGCCTTGGCTAAGGGTCGGATGTAATTACGAAGAGTTGCCAGAAGTTTCTAGGACCCGTTAAGAGTTTTATTGCGGAACTGAAAAGCAATTTAACGGAAACTAACGATTCTTTTTAAGCCACATAATTTAGTTAGAAAAAAAATATTAAATAAAATCTGAAAGAATTATTGTTATTTACGGATCCAAAAGACCATAATTATTTACAACATTACTATTTACCATCCCACATGACCACCGAACAAAAGGAAAGGAAGACCGAAATAATAATGTCAATGGTACACCACAGACTACCTACAGTATTTGACTCTCCTTAATTTTAATCCATCCAAAGGTTATCTTTAAAAGATCGCTCTTTGCGATAAGACCGCACATTGTGTCACCCTTTATAAAATGTTTATACCTACTTATGTTCTGCACTTTATATGGTGTCAAAATCAAAATCAAAAGTCATTTATTCAAATTAGGCTGAGAATCAGCACTTTTCGAACGTCAAAATTACAAAAGACAGTCCCCCAAAAACGCCCGCCCTTCGCCACTTCCTAGTGCTATCGCTGGGAAGAATAAGTGTAAAAGGTGTACATAATAAACACTATTCTAAGACCTTTGCCTTGAAGTGAGTTAATAAGGCTGAATCGATGAATTATTGGGGATAAGAAATATTTATAAAAAAAACTAGCTTAACTGAGAAGTTCTCCTGTCCAAATATGAATAATTCACACAAAAAAGGACATTGAGTTTTCCCGCATTTGAACATTTTTCGGGTAACTTATCCAATTTTTCTTTCCATTAAAATCAGATTCAGACTATTACGAACATTTTAAACCAAAACATAACCGCATCAGTGCAGCCGCTGTCAAGTGAAGCGCTGACTAACGAACAGCATTTCACCCACATAAGTGTCAATCCCGTAGGAATATCGGGATAAAAAGTATCCTATATTATGTTAATCAGATGTATAAGCTACGTTACTGTGCAGTTTCAACAAAATCCGTTCAGTAGTTTTTGCATGAAAGAGTAACAAACATCCATCCATCCATCCTCATAAACTTTCGCGTTTATAATATTAAAATCCTACTTAATATTAAAAACGCGAAAGTTTGTATGGATGGATGGATGTTTGTTACTGTTTCACGCAAAAACTACTACACGAATTTAGATGAAATTTGGCACACAGATAGTTTACAACCAGGATTAACACATAGGATACTTTTTTATCCCGATATTCCCACGGGATCGAAACTTATGCGGGTGAAACCGCGGGGTGCAGCTAGTATATAATATAATTAGTAGGATGTAGACAAAGATGATATAACACAGTAAAAGTCTCAACCGAACTATAACAAAACTTACGCAATCTCAAATGTTGAGTTTTAATCTACACCAAAATGAAGGATCAAGAAAGCTAATATTCTAGGAAATCCGGAGAAACTTATAAAGTGAAGTACATTAACGTCGAGATGATAAATAGGAGTAAACTCAATTTGCCGGTAACTTGGCGAGTCAGGTGGCACTCAGCAGAACTAATATTTTGACAAAATATTGCCCAGCTTCTGTCGTCAAGTCTCCGGAGGGATCGGAGACGGATTGAGGATGAAATAGAATTGTATGGACTTTTGGATCTTGACAAAATTTATATTACATTTTTGCAAATACATTACAAAGTGTTGGTGACTTGTTCTGCAGTCTGCAGTGCAGCGATTAGATTATCACATTACCTGAAACCACGTATTATGATTAAAAACCCGGGCAAGTGAGAATCGAACTCGCACTTGCAAGGGTTCCGTACCACAAGGCAAAAGAAGCCAAAATAAATACGATTCTTGTATGGTAACTTTTAAAATTGAAGGGGGTCTCCCTTCAATTTTAAAAGTTATTTTATCCTAATTATTTGTTGTTAAAGTGGCAATAGAAATACACACACAGTGAAAATTTAAACGGTTTACCTTTCACGGTTCATGAGATACAGCCCGCTGACAGAGAGACGGACGGACACCGGAGGCTTAATATCTAATAGCCACTAATAGGGTCCAGTTGGTACCCTTTGGGTACAAAATCAAAAAGATGGGCTAAATATATACTAGGTACTTTCAGCCCATTTCTAAAGTATTATACATATACTTTTAGCTCTTATTCAGGAATATATACTAAGGTATTCCAAGCTAGCAACGCTCAACGCTGAAGTGTTAGGTTTCCTGCCAAGTAAACCACCTCAGGATAATCTCTTACAAACGTGCTTATCTATAAATAGAAATAATCAGTCCGGCTTGTCATCATGGCTTACTGCTGAGTAATTACGTAACACACTTCAAATGGCAACACCATTTTGACTTTTCAACATTATTCATTGCGTCATTTACGTTGTTGAGCAAACGAATTTTTCAAAGATTCATAGAATAAAATTAAATATTTATTTATGTAAGTAGATCTTTTTTTACACGTCAATATTTTGTTGGTCAACCAGTCTTACCAAGGGGTATCGTATTACACAATAACTGGGTTGTGGAGGTCAAATAGGCAGTCGCTCCATGTAAGATACTGGTATTCAGCTGCCTCCGGTTAGACTGGAAGCCGACCCCAACATAGTTGGGAAAGGGCTAGGCAGGTGGTGGTGGTGATTTCGTTGGTCAATAATTCAAAAAAACTAGATAGCGCCAGCATTTCCAAGCTGCCTGATCCCTGAGAAGAAACGCCGAAACAAACTCAGAGGTCACGGTCTCTTTTAAAGTCCAAACATATTATTAGGATTATGAAGCAATACGAGTAAATTAACAATTTCCTTCAAAATTTTTCAGGTTTTGATTGAAATTGTGATACGCAAAGGCTCGCGTTTCCTCTCTTTTAAAATTAACTATCAGACCTTGGACCAAATGACATTTCCTTACTAACCTGAACAGGAAGGTCTCATTGAAGACAGGGTTCAGGTTCTTGCGGTGGACCTTGGTCTGGAACTTCTTCTTGCGATCAGGGAGCAGAAACACCTTGATGTAAGGATCGCTGCTGCCGGTTACGTCCTTGATAGGCAGGTCGCGGGCCTCGAATATCTGGACAAGAGAAAACATATCTACTTAATAAAACACACAAAACTGCTTGGTCTAGGAGCTAGAAATTCCTCAAGGGTTTATTTTAAAAGGTGAGCACTGAAGGACTAAAACAACCCTGCACTGGGCCCGCGTGATGGATAACGGCCCACTCCTTCTCACAGAGACATGGCCAGTGTCCCAGCAGGACACAGGGCAGGGCAGGGGTTGTTATGGGCTGATTATAATGAGCACTAAATAAGGTTTTTTGAAAATTCAGCCCCTAAAGGGGTTAAATAGGGGATGATAGTTTGTATGGAAGTTGCATCGGGAACACGGCTTGTACTCATATAATCGCTTTTTAATCTTCTTCTCTCGTTACGGCATCATGTTGAGTAGCGTATGCCGTGGTAAAAATACATGGTGGCAAGTACAGACGCCAGCAGGTCAAGCTACCCGAAACTGTCAAATTTTCCCATTCAACCTTGAACCTTAATGCTTTCAGGATAAAGTTGAAAATCTATTAAAGAAATTTGACAGATTATAGTAGCTTGATGTGCTGGCGTCTGTACATTGACGCGCAACCTGTTACCATGGATTCAGTACATGAGTCTGAACCGCCTGAGTTAAAATTTTTCGTCGGTAATTAATAAAAATATTGTTGTTCCATACATTTTGACCGCGTATTCCATTTTTCTATGATCCAGCAGATTTTATTTTATATGCGACGTAAAATATCTACTCTAGAATCTAGAATAATTTGTGCTGTTTCATACCACCACCATTTCAGACCAAAGATGCATCATACCCCAAATCATTCAAAAAAAAGACTTCGGACACATAAAAAATAAATATTACAACCTAAAATTTTGGAAATTCTTGAAAAATTACAAAAAAACATGGTACCTATATTTTTTTTTAGCTTTCATGTCTTCAAACTAAATATGTATTTTCTGAATGAAACTACCTACGAACCCCCTTTGTTTGGCTAACCCGCTGCCTAACACCCTGTCTATAGACTGATAGTAATAGTATGTATGTGTATATAACCTATTTATGTACATAGTCTTAAGAGTTTTTTTTTTTTATCATTCCTTCCACCTCTCGACCAAAGCAGCTGCCATCTAATCTCTTCACCACCCTTGGTTGACTGGTAGAGAATGCCTAAGGCATTAAGTCCGCCTTTGTACCTTTTTGTGCGAAAAGTTTAAATAAATAAATAGTACGTTTACTTTTCATCTAAATTGTAGAATCAGGTATATAACACCATAATATTGTCTTTACATCAGAACACGTGTCTGCAAAATTCAATGTCAACTCAATCGGATTACGGGCAGTGGATGGAATCGATCAAAATATTCGAGTCCCTAGACTAGACAAAAAAACCGCGCTGAAACCATTCATCCTTGAGTGAACGTCAAAAAACCAATTTAGTAATTAATCCCCCTGACATAGGTACACGTGGCAGTCACCAATTCAATTAATTATTTAATTATCCTGTTGCTATACAAAGGGAGCGCTTATCAAATCTCTTATCAACCAATTAATTTTGAGTGACACGAGCCCGCATTTTTTATCTAAATCTTAAATGACGGTCCATTCATCACAAGCAAAAATGACAATATTTTAGTAAGTTTTCTTTAAGGCACGGTAAGAAGCAAAGTTAAAGAAAAGCAGTAAGAGCAGTGAGCAGAGCTTTGGTGGCCAGTGAATACGGCCGCGACTTACGAGTTGTAGGTCGTAGGTTCGAACCCAGACAGGCGCTTTACTTTGTGAAAAAAACACACAAAACGGTCAAGGAAAACATCACGAGGAAACCGGCATGTCCTAGAAACCAAAAATTTGAAGACGTGTAACATCCACCAACACGCACTGGAGAGTAAGCAGCTTTTGCTTAATAAATACAGGTTTACAAGACAGACTGGTAAACCTGTATTTATTAAGCAAAAGCTGCGAACCCTCCCGTCTTTATATGTATTTGAAACCTGCAAAGTAAGAAACAACTACTCGCTTTTTGAAAACGATGAAAAGGCTACATCAAAGAGGAAAGTAGTACAAAAACCACTAGTAGTCCCGAGTAATAGAAAAAGTATGCAACAAAAATTGTTATACCATGGCGGTGAAAATATATAACCACTTAGACGAAAGATTTAGAAGTGCTATAGATTTGGAATTTAATAGAAAGGCATATGTATAACTGGTTGTGTGACAGATGTTTTTATTCCATCAATGAATATTTTGAGTATAAAATGTAAAATTTATTTATTATAATTATTATGACATCTACTTATTTACATTACTTAAATAATATTGAAACATTGACATGACATCATTGTTATTGATCGCTAGTTTTAGTATAAATTATTATTTTAAATGACTAGAATTGTATTTAATTTTATTTTATTAATTGCATTGTAATCCAAATTTAAATTATGAAATTATTATTAGTATTTTTATGTTATTGATAATTATTAAATGTGTACTACATGCGATAAGTATAACCAAGATATAAAATCTAAATATTTGCACGGCAGAAATGCCGAATGTAGTAGAACCCATAGATCTTAAGAACTTGTGTTAGCTACCTATATTCATGCAAATAAATATATCATTCATTCATTCAATATCTTACCTACAATTTAAATATATTTACAAAAGGATAGAGAAGGTAGGAAAACGTTGTCACACATGATTCACAAAAATCACCGAACACGTACGTACTATCCAAACACTCCTGTACCTAAAGCATATTATGTAAATACCATCAGCTTCACCCATTCAAGTTCGATAGTGTTCAACAACCTGTAAAGATCTTAATTGAATTTTCTCGCGTGTAGGTCCGCGTGTGGGTGTGGCAAGTTTAAAACCATAAAAACCCTTAGACACTCAATCTTAAGGGGTGTTTACACGAGGAAAGTTTTTCGAGTGTCGAGGGGCAAGAATCTTTAGTGGGAGTTCTGTGGGCAAGACTCGTAAGGTAACTATCACACTCATGTATTTACAGTACAAAAACTCGAATGCTTTATGTCGTAAGAGATTCGTGTGGCGTTTTTCTGGAACTGTTCGAAATGCATTTTTTGTTTATAAATGATAAATTATTTTATTTCTTTAAGTAGGTTTCTACAAACACTTTTACACGTCAATCATATTTTAAAAACTAGATGAGGTCGGCGTTTCCTATCTGACTACTCTGAAAAAAAAGGACGATACAAACTCAGAGGTTGCAGTCTCTTTTAATGTCCAGACATAATCTTGGTTAGATCATGTGAAAACCATGTAGACTGATGTCTGAAATGGTCTTTTGGAGAAAGAACTACACAGATTGAGTGGACCTGTCCAGTCAGTGCGCGCATTTGTGAGAAATCGTGCAGCTCAACTCAAAACATAAGGACAACAGACGCTTCCTAGTTTTTGAAACAAGGCTACTTTCGCCTTCTTGTATCATACCGTTTACATGAATAAACTCTAATCTCATTTCGATAATCGCCCATTCGAGGCGAGAAACTCTCTTTATGTAAATGAACCATTACATTTTCACAAATCTAGGCCTTAATGTCCCTTGGCCTCATTTCAGGACTCAGTGCAGAAACGATTGATTCGGAAAAATTGCGTCCATCCGGCAAGTTACGTTTTGCTGACCCAAAAATTTGATTGGAGTAAAATGAGGCCGCCGAAGACATAGTTAAGATAAATGATTTAATTTCGGCTCTTTTATTTGACGTCTCTGGGAGAACTATCTTTCACTTTTTTGACATTTAATTATTTGTGTTTGTTTTTTAACAGGAGCACCATGCTTGGCGAAGGGATTACAGTCCTTTCACAGTTATTTTACCACTGAGAGCTGCAACCCAACAGCAACCTTATTACAACAACAATAAAGAACACTTTAATATTGACACTGGCATAAGCCACCGAAAATCTTATACATGGTGGCAAGGAAATCGACGCGCAACCTGTTACCATGGATTCAGTACAGACGCCAGCAGGTCAAGCTACCCGAAACGGTCAAATTTTCCCAATCAACCCTGAACCTTAATGCTTTAGCAATAAAGTTGAAACCTATCAAAGAAATCTGACAGATTGTAGTAGCTTGATGTGCTGGCGTCTGTACCTACATAATTCTGAAACCACATGCGTAGAAATTGTTTGTCGGTTATTTAAAAAAAAATTGCCGTTCCATACATTTTGACCGCGTAGGTATTGTACTTTTCTATGAAACATCTGATTTCTTTATTTATAGCTGACGAAAAATTTCTGCGCTTGAGGGTCATTTGCTAAAGTCATCGTTACAGTTTGCTCGTCGATATCCCTGCCACCCTGTTTTTATAGAAATTTATAGAAAACGCTATGAAAGCGATTGCTACAGCACCCTAATTGCGTAACACACGATCAATCGGAATCGGTTTGATTTTGACAGTTCAACAACATTCATTGCGTTATTGACGTGTTGAGCAGACAATTTTTTCGAACTTATGAAGCAATGGATTAGCAATTGGCTTCAAAATAATCCAGATTCCGATTAATCGTGTGTTACGCAATTAGGGTGCTGGTCTAGATCTTCTTTTGTGTTTATTTAGCTGATACGAGTATGATGATTATGAGTATGAAGTAATTTTTTTAAAACTACCAGTATACTAACGCTGAAGAATGCATGAACAAAAACCAAGCCTTTATCCATTAGTATCAAAGGGATTTCTGTAAAAAAAAAATTAAAAGGCAAGAAGCCCATTTCTCAGTTAAATTATAGAATTTCATTTAACGCAAGTACAGACGCCAGCAGGTCAAGCTACCCGAAACTGTCAAAATTTTCCAATCAACTTTGAACCTTAATGCTTTAGCGATAAAGTTGAACATCTATTAAAAAAAATTGACAGATTGTAGTAGCTTGATGTGCTGTCGTCTGTACTTTACAACTTTAATAAACGAATAATGTAAAGGACTAGACCCAAAAATGATTATAAAACTATTGCCACAGATTACTATTACAGTCGTTCCGCCAATTCCGCGGTTTTCAACCCTAAGTCACGGTTGTGGTGAATGGCCTCGTTATGGTATCGATATTGGCCTTCAGATAATAATACAAAATTGATACTCTAGTTGGCTCGAGTAGGTACCTAATACGTATACACGGTACGCTACTGTTGTGAAAATATTACAAAGTGGGTAGCGAGGCTAAGTGTCAAATAGGCTTTTAACCGACTTCTAAAAAAGGAGGAGGTTCTCAATTCGGATGTTCGTATTTTTTTTAATGCTTCATTTTCATTTAACCTGCATAAATCTAGTGCAGAGTGAGTGTGTGGCCCAGAGTTACGGCCGAGTTACGAGTTGTAGGTCGTAAGTGGGAACATTATACGCTGATTATGATGATGAATGATGATTTGACGGCACGGTTGGCGCAGTGGTTAAGCGATTGACTGCTGCGCTGCATGTCGCGGGTACGATTCCCGCACGGAATAAATATTTGTATGGCCTATAAGTAGTTGTTTCGGGTCTGGCTGTTTGTATATGTGAGTTTAAATGTTTGTAAACGCACCCACGATACAAGAGAAATTCCTAGTGTGGGGGAACGTTTTTAAAAAAAAATAGGTAATCCTAAGTAGCACTGCCAAAATTAATGTCGTGAACTTGGTTGCTGGGTCGAAAGTATATTTATTTATAAAAATACCTTTAATATATCAAGGAACAGTGCCCAATTAATGATAATAAGCTTGCCCTCTTTTACAAGTGACTGGTTATCTGAAGGAAAAAGTCACAGCCCTTCCACAATTATTTTACCTTTCATTTTGCGTCTCTGTCAAAATTATATTGATCTTTATTCTCGTTATAATAAGATTGCTTTTCGGTTGCTGCCGTTGACAAACCTGTCAAAATCACAGTGGACTTTATTCTCGTTACAATAAGATTGCTATTGGGTTGCTGCTGTCAGAGAAAAAGTAACTGTGAATGGATTGTACCTATTTCACCATCCACCAATTTGTCACAGATTGACAAAAAATATTACTTTTGTTTTTATATTCTGATCGGGCAATGTCCCTTACATTGCCCGATCCTTCTATAACGGTACAATAATTTTCAGAGAGAAAATCTTTGATCTGAGAGCAAGCAGTGATTAATAATAATAATAATTTATTCAGTATTAAATTGGTAAAATATTTACATAAAGTCTTAGAAATAACTTAAAAAGGTATAATAATGTTAGATTCCTGTACTAGGATTGAACTTCAACTAAATTAGTAAATACTATCTCGGTTGTTGACACAAGAATAAAAATATAATGATAAGTGGAAAAGGTTCCGTCTTTAATTTTTTTTTTTTTTGAGACAAGTATTATTGAAAATAACCTTGAAAGGGGCCACCCCGAGGTTACCCAGTAATTGGGTTGTGGAGGTCAGATAGGCAGTCGCTCCATGTAAAATACTGGTATTCAGCTGCATCCGGTTTGACTGGAAGCCGACCCCAACATAGTTGGGAAAAAAGCTAGGCAGATGATGATTCTTGAACAAAAAAAGAACAACTAACTTACTTGATCCTTTTTAACCGACTTCAAAAAAGGAGGAGGTTCTCAATTCGACGGTATGTTGTTTTTTTTTGTGTGTTTGTTACGCTATTACTCCTCCAATTCTGGACCGATTTTCAAAATTCTTTTTTTGTTCGAAAGAAGATACTTCTGAAGTGGTCCCATAGAAATTTCATCAAAAACGGTTCAGTAGTTTGGTTTTTAAACCAAAATTACTGGTAAAAATTACAACTTAAAAGTGAAAAATAAAAACTTTTTTGCAAAAAAAAAACAACCGACTTCCAAAAACGACACCACAAAATGAAAAATAACTTTAATTTCGGAAGTCGGTGGCAAACAACTAAAATGCGAACCCAACGACACCGATTTCCGAAATTTTCACTTTGTGGTGTCGTTTTTGGAAGTCGGTTGTTTTTTTTTTTGCAAAAAAGTTTTTTTTTTACAACGTCCCTAGCAACAACCTAAACAGCCGGTCTATTCTGTAAAAATCTCACCGTGAAAACTAAGGGGAAGAGAGCTTGAAGTCAGCTGTCAATAGTTTAAATCCCAGTATCAGTATGGATTGACAGCTCACTACAATCTCACTTCACCTAAGTTTTCACTGTAAGATTCTTACAGAAAAGATCGGCGGGAGCTTCATTGCAAGTATATCATATTCATAATTATACACAAGTACCATTGCAATTAAAACAAAAGACTATCTCCCTCTTAATTTTTTTGCAAAGTTGAAATACAACCTACATCTCAACTAAAGACATGTCCAGGCGCTCCTAAGCCTAACTTCCAATCTAGGGGAACATACTAAGTCCCATGGTCGCGATCGATTGTACTAAGCCGAGTCATAGAATAAGAAATTTGTATAGAAGCGATACTCATGTACCAGTTTGAACATTGCGTTTGAACACTATCACACCATAAAGTATGATGCGGTCGACAATTTTCGCTCTACACTCTAGACTTGAGATTTTTATGGCTGGTAGATTGTTATACTCAGCAAAACCACAGTACTTTAACACCTGGCACTTTTTATGGGTAGAATAAACCCTTTTTAGTATATTTTTGAAAACCCTAAAGCGCGCAAAACCATAGGTACCGAGAAAATAATCTTAAAAAGTTCTTTACGTACTTTACGTTTTAAACGCCTCAAAACTATAGGCATGTTTGGCCGATTTCTCCAGTGAAAAGGAACGCGACCAGCACATCTAAACCAAGTTCAAGAGCTGTCAATGTCATAATTGTTGTAACACTGACAGCTGCTTAGAATGCGTTCAACACAGAAGAAAAGAAAGAAAAATATTATATTTGGGACACAAAAAATACAGATTGTAAAAGAGAAGCATAGTCAAAAAACCAACCAAAAAATGTAAATAAACCAAAAAAAGACCAGCGCAAAGTCAAAAAGGTTCCTATATCAGCATAATGCTACGATATTTAAAAAAAAAATACCACAGCGCTGGTATTCTAATAGGGCCCGACACAGGAGTGTCACTTCTAAACATTCTTATTCAATGATCTATGGCTAAAGTTCAGTGCACAGGCAACCTATGTGGAGGAACATGCCACGAGATAAGCTGCAGGTAACGATTCGTTATCCGTGTTCTCGTTACTCAAGGGTCTTTAAGTTGCAGCGGGATCGTCCGAAAGGGTTACCGCTGCCCTGAAACATAAAGGGCTAAGGAAGGAACACGGGTGGGTTTTAGTCAGTTCCGCTCCACCCAAAGCGGGAGGGGTCATTTGATGATTTCCCATGCTCAAAAAAAAAAAGGTCTTTAAGTTTGTGTAGGATTTTACTTGTTTACATCTTGAAGAAAATGTAAAATCGTATGATGACTTAAATATATTATTGGAACGAAGTTCTTTAACGGAGCTTACGGTAGGAGAAATCGTGAGGTAACGAAAAAGTGTTCTACACTCACTCCATGCGACTTTTTATAAGATATAATAGAAAGAATCAGAGAGAGAGAGTTTTTATGGTTTTCGAGGGTGCTGAAGCCAATAGTGAATTTTCGTAGCAGCCATTTTGGATTTTCGTTTTGAACTTCGTTCCTGGCAGGGGTCCCCCAAATCCCACACTTTTTTTTGTGATGGTAATAGGTATGGTCGACTTACAAAAATCTTAAGTTTGTCATTTTTATTATAATATATAGCAAATGGCGATGTAATAAGACGCGTAATCGAAAGCATTTAATAGCGTGACAAAGGTCAAAAGTTTTATCATTTGATGACTTTACAAAAACGTTGATCACGTTATCGTAAGTTCGTACGATAGCTTTTCAAATGTATTTTTTAGCATTATGTCTCTGTATCTAAATAATATCCTTCCTAAAAGCTGAATGCATTGGATGGGTGTATCATAATTGCTACCAAGACGTCTGTGACGAACTTCATATAATTTGATTTATGCATTGTTCTAATGTAAGTGACTCTGCGTCTATTTGAGAAAAAATAAATATCTTTAGCACCAACAGCCTTCTGAATACCATATTGGGAAGGGTTGATTGCCCAGTTATGAGGCACTGGAATACCGTCCATGGTTCTGATGGTGCCCTATTTAACATTAAATAGCGCAACTTCTTTGTAAATAATAATAATGAATAAATAAATAATAATTTTTATTTACTAACAATGTATGCAATGTAAATGTTATTCCAAAATAAAATGAAATAATAATATGTACTAACACTAGTTTATAAGTGGTTTATGTCCTTACTAACAATATTGGATTGTACTGATCTGACCAATAAATGATATTATAATTATTTAAACCTAACCTAAAAAGTTAACAATTCATACAAATATTTTAAGTATAATTTAAAAGCTCCAGTTAAAATGTAGTTAGCATTACATACCTATTCACGTACAGTTGAAAGGAGATAAGCCCTTTATGATGATTATTATCTTTGTAGTACGTAGTACATATTTAATTAGTTTTAATTGGCTCATTAAGGCTTCAGTAACATCGTTTACGTCTTTTATAATCTTCATTATAATCATAATGTGTAAAGTTTCAGGTGAATTTTTTTGTCATACCAAATATCTAACCCCAATGATAAATGCACTGGCATGTTATCTCTCCATCCCTTAGTTTACTGATAGAGAATGTCTACGGCAGTAAGTCGCTCTTTCTGCCTTTTAAGGTGGATCTCAATTTACCTACGCGCCACGCGACGGGACGCGGGAAACGGAGCAAAATGCCCCGAGCGGAAACGCGTTTTAATTGAATTTCTATGTAAAAAATCACGCGCGCGCGGCGCGTGGCGCATTGTAGTGTGAGATCCGCTCTATTGTGCACAATGTTTGATAAAGAAAATAAAATTCATTATATAGCTTTTACGAGTGGCTCAATATACAATATACATCGGCAGGCAGCCTCGCTGACAGCAGGCTAACATGATGTGTCATGTGCCTTAACCATAATACAGAGTCCTTCAAACCGGAATACAGCATACAGTTTGGCGGGAGGAAAAGATATGGCTCTAGTACTTACCCGGACGATCTCTCCGATAAAGAGTCCACCAACTAATGTTACGAAACAATCTCACTTAACTGAAGTTCAAAACGAACTTTCCTCCTTTATACAATAGCATAAGCCAAGTTTCCTTGCGCCGGCAGCGTCTAGGGACGGCAGTGCTAATAAAATTCGTGGCGCTGAAAGTGCGTTGAGCGGACAACTTCTGTCACGTATAACCTTCAACGCCGACAGTTTCCATCCGTCGTTAAAATTCGTTTACACTGAGAGAGAGAGAGGGGCTTGTGGCTAAGTAAGAACAGCCACACGGGTCGATCGATCAGATTAAGCTACGCTTGCTATGGTTGGTCCATCGATGGGTGACCATCTTCATATACCAAGACCCCTCTGTGCCTCGGAAAGCTTGTTTAGCCGTTGATCCCGGCTATCATTCGTGGATCTTTGACAGTCTTTACAGGTCGTCAAAAGCCCGAAAGTCTGACAACCAGTCTTACCAAGGGGTATCGTATTATCCAGTAACTGGGTTGTGGAGGTCAGATAAGCAGTCGCTCCGTGTAAAATACTGGTATTCAGCTGCATCCGGTTAGACTGGAAGCCGACCCCATCATAGTTGGGAAAAGGATAGGCAGATGATGAGTGCGATTGTATTCAAAATGTATTCAAAAAAACTTTTTTGCAAAAAAATACAACCGACTTCCAAAAACGACACTACAAAGTGAAAAATAACTTTAATTTCGGAAGTCGGTGTCGTTGGGTTCGCATTTTCGTTGTTTGCCACCGACTTCCGAAATTAAAGTTATTTTTCACTTTGTAGTGTCGTTTTTGGAAGTCGGTTGTATTTTTTTGCAAAAAAGTTTTTATTTTTCAATTTTTAGTTGTAATTTTTACCAGTAATTTTGGTTTAAAACTAAACTACTGAACCGTTTTTGATGAAATTTCTATGGGACCATTTGGAAAGTATACCCTTTTTAACAAAAAAAGAGTTTTTCAAATCGGTTGGCAAGCGACGGAGTTATGCGTGAACAAACATTAAAAAAAAAAAAATACAAAAATCCGAATTGAGAACCTCCTCCTTTTTTAGAAGTCGGTTAAAAACCAAGATGGCGGCGTTAGTTCCGATTTTGCCCACGCGCCGCAATACCCTTGTAGCGCTATAAACGCCCGCGTGGTAGATTACGGCCCACTCCCACTCACTGAGAGGAGGCCTGTGTCCCAGCAGTGGGAACGTTATAGACAGATTATGTATGTTATGAGCTATAAATGGAGACTCGCTTGGCTTACATGGAAAGTGTTGACAATGCCTCAAGCTGCGGCTGCCGAGGCGTCTCCTTGATCTGTGCAGAATTCTTTTAACTTACCTTGACAACAAGAGCCTCAACTTCCTGGTCGTACTTGAGCGCGAAGTGCAGCTTGCCACAGAACTCGAGCTCAGCACTGTCGGTGGATGACTGGCGGACCAGCTCATTCTTGTATAGCTCCGGCTGGAAAGAAGGCTATATGTTAGTATGTTAATTATTTGCACTCATTTAGAAAGGGAGAAGCTTTTAATTTTTATACGAGACAAAAGAGATGCATCTCGTGTTTACTAGGCATTCATTTTCAGATGAACTCAGCTGACACATACATTGCATATAGAGTGACTTCCTGCAAGCATCGCTGCTTTCTGTCTCATTCTGTGTATTCATATTCGCCTATAAACTTCTATTGTTAAACATTTGCCTCCAAATTATCATTGCACGACAGTGTACGGTTATCAATACACTTTTGCTTTCCCCAAAAAGCCTATTCTACAATCAAAGTCAAGCATAAAACTGTTACAACGCCTATTTTGTTAACTAATAAAACCTGAAGAGTTATTAGTCACACCAATTCAAGTCCCAACATTAATTTAACAGTTCAAACAATCCTTTAATCACCTCCGTTTATCACCTCCAAATACAAGTAAAGCCAACAATGTTAATAACCTCCCTCCTGGCCAATCAAAAACAATAAAAAACCCCCTTTACAGCCAATCTGGCCTCGATCTACACAAAATTCAATTTACGGCTGAAACTTGGCCGTTTAAATTTAACATGGCCGATAAAAAATATTCAATAGAGCGTGGTGTTTCACGGTAAGGGTAATTTTATGGGTGGCTTTTAAAAATATGGTCCTCCATTAAACGGTGGGTAAATAAATTTGGTATACGTAGTAACGATGTGGCGTAAGTCTGAATGAGTAGCAAGGAACAAACTTTGTTTTTTTGTTTAAAACACTTCCGTGACTGAATGGCCGACAGCTCACGGAAATCACCGAAGATACCGGTAAACATATATTTTTTAACCTGTGCTACCCTTTGGGCTATGGTCTCCCGAAACGCCTTTCACACTTTCCTGTTCACCTATACCTACAAAAAGTTATGTTTCTTTTTTTTAAGATGTAGCATGAGGCGTTCTGTATTTATGTGTGTAATTTATACAGGAATGGAAAATTGCAATAAGTTTTTTTCAGACTACCCCTAAATCGAGTTCTCAGGGGATTAAAGTTAACAAGTCGCAGGGAACAGTCACTGAGATACATAGTACAATTAGTGTACATCTTAGAATATGCCAACAAACTTAAGGCCGGTTGTATCAACGGTTGGTTAACGTAACATACGTACGTCAAATATTAGCCTATACGTTATCGTAATTATTTCTCGTAAGTCAAGGCCATAATTCTATAATTGTAATTTGAAACAACGCTTTTTTTGGTTTGACGATAGTTAGCGCCGTTTTTGGCGTATACGCGTACGTGAAGTGGATGTGAAACAACCCGCCCTAAGTCGCAGGGAACACCCACTGAGATACGTAGCATCATTAGGGACATGCGTGCTTTAGTACATTTTATATGCCAACGTACTGTCAAAGGGAACGGCCACAAAAGCCACAAAAGTACGTATGTACTGCACATCTTAATACGCAGTATTAAGATACGCAGTACATTCATATATACGTATTAAGATACGCAGTACGCGCTACATAACTACTTTTCTAACTATCTTATTATTCTGACAACTAATCGGCATATAAACAGAAATGATAAACTAGAACATCAGATGTTCTGTTTGAATATCTATCCGTGAATATGTTAGTATAGTGTGTATGTTCCATATTCACTGATAACTTTATTCGTAAAGTACCTACCTAATTTATCCATTTACATATCATATCAGGCAATTTGTTCTCGTCTTTTAGCAAAGAGTAATAATCTTTATACAGGTTGTAAGTATCTTTTTCTCAATCTTTTAAACTAAACAAGTCTTTGAGCTTATTTAACGAAATTGTTTTCAGAATGTCTTCATTATGAAAATTTCTTGATGTTTTAGGAAAAATAAAGTAAAGTAAATTTTTTCGAGACTTTTTCTTCCTTTGATTTGGACTAGTATTCGTAATATTATTTTTTGTTAAGCAATTAAATCAAATAATAGTGAAAAAATAATTGAATAACGCTAGTAATTAAATACGAACTGAAATTAAAATACTTTCCCAAATTAAATTGCTTTCTGAAGACGGCGCAGATTGCTATGATTTTGTTACTATGTACAGACGCCAGCACATCAAGCTACTACAATCTGTAAAATTTCTTTAATAGATTTTCAACTTTATCACTCAAGCATTAGGTTCAAGGTTGATTGGGGAAATTTGACAGTTTCGGGTAGCTTGACCTGCTGGCGTCTGTACAGAATGCGCAGTTGACGGCTATGTGATGTGTCTTTTTACACCCTGAATTATTTCGGTTTAAAGATATTTATTCTCATAAAGAACAAAAACAGTTCACTTAAAATATGAGATTACAAATAGATCATACAAGAAACGACATCAAAACATCAACATTAAAATCCGTTTTAAAGTATCGTCCTGGTTTACCCCTGCTTACCTATTTACCCCGTTACATGGTATAAATCATAGCACAGATTGATACAAACTATGTATCGCATACACAACTAGCAACTACATAGTTGGAATCAACTATGAACTAAACTGTTTGATCATGCAAATAACCCAACTGCCATTAATTTGTTGGCCAAACAATAGTTCAGTTTAGTCAACACAGAACGAATTGTTTAGTTGTACTATGGAAACTATATTTTTCAGAAAGTTTAGCACTGTTTGTACTTATATACTGGTAGGTATGAGTTCTCCGTTGACCAATATTTTCAATCCAAAACTCTCCTACATTCAAATTTTATTTATGTTTTCTAATTAACGTTATTTCAAGTTAAACAAATACCAACTTTATTATAATGGTAATTAAGTTGATTTCAGAGTGACTAGCACTGTTGAAAAAGTTATAAAAATGTTTGAAGTTGTGTAGCGTAAACTGAACTTTATTGTGTAGAAATTAAAGTTATTGTTCCATAAACTCATATTTGTTTACATTGTTGGCGAATATGTTGCGAATGCAGATTAGGTATGCAAACAGAATTAAAAAAAAAAATACTACAAACTTTCAACTTCTAGATTACACAAATGTACACCCACGAAACGATATTCTTCCTCTCTTTTTCCTTTTTAGAATTCCGCTGAGATAGAGAAAGCTTCGGTACCATGCTCATAACTTACTGCTCAGCAATACAATCAACTTTCCAGCAACGATTCAAGCTACCCGGCAACACAACAAACGTAACTGCGGATGCCAATTTGTAGTACCACTTAAAAATTGAGTGTTTTGATTTTATAAAATAAAATAAAAATAAAATATCTTTACTTCAGACCTTGATCCATATGATGTTAGTAATACATACTACTTATAAGCTATGTTAGTAACAAACGAAAAACAAGATTTAATTCATATATCTGCTGCACTCACCAGACACACCGGGTATATGTACATGTACACGTACCCAATGCGCCATAATGATGCAGCACGTCTCATCACTAATGATTCAAATACTTTAACTCAAACTATATAGAACAATCGTTCGCTGGGACACAGGCCTCCTCTCAGTGAGAAGGAGTGGGCTGTAATCTACCACGCGGGCCCAGTGCGGGTTGGTATATATCACATGTCTTAGAATTTTTGGTTCTAGGACATGTCAGTTTCTTCACCGTTTTGAGAGCAATGGTGATGAAATAATTTACACAAAGTAAAGTACCAGCACTACGCCACAACTGCTCGATATTTTTAATTTTATTTTTAATTACCTTTAAGATGTTTTTCATTTAACAATTGACGTTAATTTTGAAATGCAGTTTTCGTCAATGATTTCTCTATTGCAATTTAATAATGTTATTAATACGAGGAAAGAGTGATAAGATATGCAGATGAAACCTTCAAAATACAAGCGCATGTGAATATGTTTCTTATCCCCTTTATTGAGTGGTCGAGTAAGAATTTAACCTGAACGGGATTTGTTAACACTTTTATTTCAAGGCCTAAATTCCTGTAATTAAAAACATTTAAAAATCTAGTCGCAATCTCATTCAGCGACAGTCAAATTCAAAACTAGCCAAAAATGTAGGGTAATTAGAGGTATTTTTAACAGACTGAGACTGAGATCAGACTGTGAACGTTCTTAAAATTACGGGAAGTTCCCCGCTGATACTTTTAGAACAGATAGTAGTAACGAAATAGTTTCAAGAACGAGGTATTCCACTCAGAGCACTGATTTCTAAAGCACTTGCCCGAACCGCACCTGAGCACCTCCACTAACCGCACTGAATCAAATGATTTTGTGATACCTAATGACGTATGAACGACAGAGTTCCATTTAATCAGTATAATTCATTCACCATTTAATAGTATTTGAAGAGGTATCAAGAACAATGCAACCAAGTCTTCGGCAACTGAAAACAAACACCGATCGCTACACAATTACCTCGCTAAAACAAAAGAGCTTATAAAATACAACCCTTCAAAACCTGTCATCGATTTCCTTCATTAAAATGAAACAAGACTATCAGCCCTTCCACGTGACAACTCAATTTCCATCCCCTCATTATCGATGGCGCTACGAACATGAACACTATTCAATAATGCGGCCTGAGATTGAAAGGGAGGCTGTAATGAGTTCCATTTCAATGGGGCAGCGAGACCACGCATATGCCTGCGTGGGTTATGGAATAATCAATTTGTGCCTAGTTCTAACTAGAGATATGGGTCTAATATTCATTACGCAGCATTGAGCCTAAATAGCTTTATCAGCCTATAACATTCCTACTGCTGGGACACAGGCCACGTCTCTGTGAGCAGAAGTGGGTCGTAATCAACCACGCGGGCTCAACGCAGGATGGTGGTTGTCTTTTTTTTTTTGATGTCACATGTCTTCAAAATTTTTGCTCCTAGGACATGACGGTTTCCCTACAATGTTTTCCTTTACCGTTTTGAGAGCAGTGGTTATGAAATAAATTACACAAAATAAGGCGCCTGTCTGTGTTCGAACCCACGACCTACAAACTCGTGATTTGGGACCGCTACCACTGGGCCATCACTGCTCCAATCCGCTACCGCGACGATATTATAAATAAAAAGACCAGTCACTATTGTATAAATAATAAGTACAGACGCCAGCAGGTCAAGCAACCCGAAACTGTCAAATTTTCCCAATCAACCTTGAACCTTAATACTTTAGTGATAAACTTGAAAATCTATTAAAGTAATTTGACAGATTGTAGTAGCTTGATGTGCTGGCGTCTGTACCTACGCTTCCAATGTCATCATCATCATCACCTGCCTAGCCTGTTCCCAACTATCGACTTCAACTTCGACGACACGGTTGGCGCAGTGGCTGAGCAATCGACTGCTGCGCTGCGTGTCGCGGGATCAATTCCCGCACGGAACAAATATTTGTATTGCCTACAGATAGTTGTTCCGGGTCTGGCTGTTTGTGTATGTGAGTTTAAATGTTTGTAAACGCACCCACGATACAGGAGTAATTCCTAGTGTGGGGCAACGTTTTAATAAAAAAAAACTATGTTCGGGTCAGCGTCCAGTCTAACCGGATGCAGCTGAATACCAGTATTTTACATGGAGTGACTGCCTATCTGACCTACGCTACCTACTCTCCTAATCTATATGTTATAAAAGCTATGTAATAAACAATCACTACATTTTGAAAGAACTTTATAGAAAAGAGAACTTTCTACGTCAACAAAAAAAAAAGAAAAACTTAAACATTTTCAGGAAAGAAATAAACGACGGAAGACTTCATTATTACTTGGAGTCTTACTTGTCCTGACGTCAGATTTTCTAGGGCTGCTTCGCAATAACATTTCTTAGACCAGTATGGACGCCAGCACATCAAGCTTCTACAATCTGTCAAATTTCTTTAGTAGATTTTGAACTTTATAGCTAAAATATTATGGTTCAAGGTTGATTGTGGAAATTTGACAGTTTCGTGTAGCTTGACCTGCTGGACGTCTGTACATTAAGGAGAGTACTCACCGGGAGGATTCGTATGTACAGTGTAACCTAAATAAGTGGGATCTCGAGGGACCGAGGATTATTTGTATTATAGAGGATTTTCATTTTACCAGTTTCCCGAATAGTCAGGTTTAAAATGACATGTTGTCATAATTACAGAGGCCTTTCGCGAAGACAGTAACTCGAAATGTACCGTTTTTCATTTATAGAGGCGGAAATGTTAATTAAAGATGCATATTTTATGTTTTTTTTTTTTACTTTTATCCTACTTATTCCTACTAATATTATAAATGTGCAAGTTTGTATGGATGGATGGATGTTTGTCACGCCGAAACTACTGAACGGATTTGGATGAAATTTGGCACACAGATGGTTTATAATTAGGATTAACATATAGGATACTTTTTATCCTGATATACCCATGGGATCGAAACTTATGCGGGTGAAACCGTGGGGCGCAGCTAGTATTATTATAAGTCATCTTACTTATACGGTATTGAAATTCAAAGTCCCAATAATGAAGGTAAAATCTAACAAATGCATTCAGGTTTATTAATTCCCATGTTTGTCCCACAGCTGGGCAAATTCTCCTTACACCACATCTCTCTGTCCAGAGTTGCCAAGGACCAATCTTTAATAAAGAAGTCCAGCTGATCCCGCCATCTCCGTCTGGACCTGTCTCGATGTCGTTTGTCATTAATTAAGCGGGACCCACTGGGTCGTAAGTTTGGCCCACTGATCGTCTGATATGTGACAAATGTGCCCAGACCAATTCCATTTAAGCGTGACAAAAGCAAAAGCTGCCTCATTATTGTAATGTAATATAAAATGTTCTATTGTTACACGCAAATGTAGAGAGAGCAGAGCAGTGGTGGTCCAGTGATAATGGCTCCGACTTACGAGTTGAAGGTCGTGCGTTCGAACCCAGACAGGCGCTTTGCTTTGTGTAAATAATTTCGTCACCACTGCTCTCAAGACGGTGAAGGAAAGCATCGTAAGGAAACCTTTGTCTTAAAACCAAAAATTCGAAGACATGTGACATCTACCAACCCACTGGGCCCGCGTGGTGGATAACGGCCCACTCCCTCTCACAGAGAGGGGGCCTGTGTCCCAGCAGTGGGAACATTATAGGCTGATTATGTTATAGTCACATGAGTAAAGCCCGCATTAGTGACTAGATTGCTTCTGATGATTAACTGTTTTTCAGAGGTTCAGAACCAAAAATTAGAAAACATGTGATATCTGATTTAGCATCCCGCACGGGGCCCACGTGGTAGATTATTAGCCCACTCCCTCTCGAAGAGAGGAGATCTGTATTCTAGCAGTGGGAACCAAAATCAAAAGCCGTTTATTCAAATTTTAGAACGTCAAAATTACAAAAAAACTGTCCCCCAAAACGCCCTTCACCGTCGCAGTTCACTTTTTGGGAACATTAAAAGCTAATTATGCTATCCTGATGCTACGCTCAATGTAGAATTTTCTATTGTTTCACGCAAATATGCTGCCAGTGAGTTCTCCCCTTTACGTCAGCAGCCCTCCGTCGCGGAAATCATGTGGAAATGACACGTCTGCCACTGACAGCTCGGTGACAATCTACGCGGTAACAATGGAGTTAATTTAGTACCTGTCTATGCCCACACCATTGGGTATGACGTGTTAGGTATTATGTTGTGCGGGACGGGTTTCTGACAGCCCTGGAGCAAGGGCAATGTCAGTGTTATGCAGGCAGTGTTATTTTCGAAACTGTTTTAAAACTTTTAGTAGGATACAATTTGTATTCAATAATACTTCTGTGAAATTTTTAGAATTCTATTGTTTTGTTATATTTTCTTTTCTGGTCTGACAAAATCACTTAATTTCTATGGTTACCTTTGTACCAACCAATTTTTAAGGGCTGGTTTTTCAATCATCTGATAACTTTATTCGAGGAATAATTATGAAATTTTGACAGTTATTTTATACAAAAAGTGTCAATCATCAATTTTATTCCTCGAATAAAAGGTATCTGGCGATGGAAAAATCAGCCCTAATATGAATAAAATGTTATACATTTATACACCAGGGACATCGACGCACACCTGTTATTATGGATTTAGTACATGATTCTACAAAAATTTCATGCGCAGGGGGCGCACGAAATTTTTCGTCAGTTATTACAAAAAAAAAAATCTCTGCCATACATGTTGACCATGTAGGTATTGCACTTTTCTATGAAACAGTAGTTTTTTTTTTTTTGATAACCGACGGGAATCTGCCCCGGGTCGCGTAGAATTTTTTCCCTTCGTTTTTTGGTCCCCTCACGAATTAAATTGTTATGAAAACCATTGAACTAAAAATTATAATTCTATTAGCAAGCTTTATTGTTCAATACGATATACCTACTCTGTGATTGGCCAATTAGCCGTTAATCAGTATTAATTTAAGGTAATCATTATATAAAGGTGCGTCCAGACCTGGCGAATGCGCCGCGAATCGGCCGCTCGCGAGCCGCTTGCGAACTGCGAGCGTGCATTTCATGTTCGTACGCAGCCCCTGCGCCGACCGCGCGCCGCTCGCGCTAGCTACGCGCCGTACTCGAGCAGCGCAGGAGGTGCGCGCGTGCCGCCCGCGGTGCACCTCCCTCGCTATTCTGTCTTATTTTACAAATGGAACCTCCCACCAACGTCTTCTGTTTTTATATAATAGCCGATGCTGCAGCAATTATGCTAACGGCAGTCGTATGGTCCGACATCTTCGAAAGCAAATTCGCAACTGAGGCTCATAGTTCAAACACGAAAGAAGGTATGTGCGCACGAGCTGCGCGCGCGTTGCACGCGCGCCCTGCTCAAGCCTTGCCGGAGTTACACTAGAGCGGCGCACCAAACGTAGGCTGTACCCGCACGCGAGCAACACGCGCGTAGTTCGCAAGTGGCCCCCGAGCGGCGCATTCGCCAGGTCTGGACGCACCATGGTACCCATAGCAACAGCTAATGTTATTGTATCCACAATATTATATTACATATTAACATTATGTGTGGAATACATAAGTAAACATAATGAGCTGGATTTCGCTTAAATATAAACATAACTTATGTAATCACATCAAAGCGTACATCAGTTATGAAAACAGATTCATTTCATATATCATAACATAATATTTTACATTACGGGGAAAATATTCCAGTTAATGTAACACAAACCTGTTTATACGGTTGTACGAGTATTTGAACTCTTTTTTACATACCACCCATTACATATACAGGATAATTTTTTATTCAGTGCGTAAATTTTTACAGGGTGTTCTACCCATGAATATGAACAACATTCACTATGGGACCATCTCTGAAATCACGAAAAAAAAGTCAGCAGATTCATACATTTTGGTCGAGTAGGTATTGAACTTTTATAAGAAACAGCTGATTTTTTTTTTGTGATTTCAGAGGTGGTCCCATAGTGAAAGTTGTTCATATTCATGGGTAGAACACCCTGTGAAAATTTACGCTCTGAATAAAAAATTATCCTGTATATGTTACCGGCAATGTGTATAATTCAGGTATTCTATAAAATACCTAGGCAATGTATAGAATACCTGAGGCGTCCAGGCAATTTATGAAATATTATGAATATTATTGTCCGTTACATACTTTGCCTAGGTAATGTATACATTTCCTAGGGATTGTATAGAATACCTGCTGGTTCACCGGCAATGTGTAAAGTAAATAGATTTGGTCTATATTTATCAATATAATGTAAGTACCATGGGAGAAACGACCATCTATACACCGTAAGGACTGTCTTGCTTGAAATAAACGGCCGCTATATTAATCAGATGTGTTCATCGTGTGCATGTGATTTTTAACCGATGAAAATAAAGGGGGAGGTTCTCAATTCGACACGTATATTTTGTTTTCAAATTGGTCAGATGTAAGTTTCCTCTATAGTACTGGCTGCTCGCACGTCTTCCCTTTCCCCGCTTTCGTCTTTTTCACACATTGCCGGCTGCGCATTCGGTACTGTATAGAATACCTAGGCAAAGTATAAAATAAATAATATTTCATACATTGCCTGGACGCCTCAGGCATTCTATACATTGCCTAAGTATTGTATAGAATACCGGATTATACAGACTGCCGGTAACATATACACATTCGATATTTGTTTTAAAATGACAGCATAATCAGCCTATAATGTCCCCACTGCTGGGACACAGGCCTCCTCTCGGTGACAGACAGTGGGTAATCCACCACAAAGGGCCACAGGGATGTCATACCTATGTCTAAATTACAAGTCACCCTGTAGATATAGATGTACCTAATCTAAAAAAACAATAAACACTTAGGGCTAATTTTTCAATTACACATCTGATAATTATGAATGATGAAATTTTGGCAGTTATTTTATACAAAAACTTAAGGATTTTTTTTTTAATAACTGACGAAACATTTCATTCGCAGGGTTTAAGAATCATGTACTGAATCCATGGATTGATACGAAGATGTGCGTCGATGTCCCTGATGTATAAATGTATAACTTTTTATTCATATTAGGGCTGATTTTTCCATCACCAGATAACTATTATTCCAGGAATAAAGTTGACGGTTGACAGTTTTTGTGTGAAATAACTGTAAAAATTTCAAAATTATTCCTCGAATAAAGTTATCAGATGATTGAAAAATCAGCCCTAAGTCTGCTTATCTTATTTCTACCAGATAACTTAATTGTTTTTCTTTTTTAACAGTTTTAGTTTCAAAAGAAACGAAAAACCTAACAAAATGTTTCATTTTAATTATAATCTTGGAACACACAAGCCTCTCCCGCTTCTGTTTTCTGCCAAAGAGTTTTGTTACACAAAAAGTAGCCGTCAGTACTATGCTACTGTCTTATATTTTTTGTTTGTAATTAACAAGCAAAAAATATAAGACAAAAGAACACAAAATGCTCAACAAAGACAAAAGGAGTGATAATTGAGAAACCAGAATCATGTGCACAAGCCTTTATAGAGGTATAGTTTCTTCTGTCAAAGAGATTGTAATGACAGTGGACTTTTTAAAGTCATAATGAAGAGGGGAAAAGACTTTGGTTTATGTTTTTGTGATGTATCAATGAGATGTTTATTTATTTTATACTAGCTTTTGCCCGCGACTTCTTCCGCGTAAAGCAACTTTCATAATTTTTTTTTCCGTAAGAACCTTATACATAGTATTAGAAACCTTAAAAAAAAAGAAGGATGAAATCAGTAAAGTCGTTCTCAAGTTATGACGTGACCAAGGCAAATAGGGATCAATTTTTATATATATAGATAGGTAGGTACCTACTAATAAAGAAAAATTTGTTCAAATTTTAGTTTTTTACTTTAAGTAGACTTCGTCATCTGCCGAGCCTTTTCCCAACTATGTTAGGGCCAGCTTCTTTCGATTAAAAGAGTCTCTATGAACTAGTGTGTTTGTCGGTATGTGTGTGAAGGACACAGCGATGGTTCAATATAGGTATTGCTGTCTCGCTCGCACGATGCTAACATTCAGTAACTAGATGCAGATATGATGCAGATAGATACCGGTATTTTACATGGAGCGACTGCTGATCTGCCGGGACCAACGTCTTAACGTGCTTTTATTTTATTTTATTGGGACATAAAACAGTTACACGTTGCAATTATTATAGTAGATAATAAGCTAGGGTAATAGAGGTAAACATGTAACCCACACCAATGTCCGCGGAATAAACTATTATGGAGAAATGAAACAAAACCACGGATTCTACTGGAGGCGATTAGGTTAGGGAGAATTTATAATTATTGTGCAAGCAATTGAATAGCCATTCTTTTAAATGTTGTTAGAGATAGCGAAAATATATCAAGATCGAGGAAGTGTGTGTTATATGTTTCTAAGAGACGACGGAGGGGCGCCCTTGCGCCAGCATTGGTTCTACACTTTACAATGTGGAACAGCCGGGGCACGCACGCCTCTCGCCGTAATACAGTTCTGGGTACAGTATAACAAAGTTTGTTGGTGATATCAGAGCAGTCAAAGCTGTTATTGCATATGCCATGCAGCATCACAGCCATAAGTAGGGTCCGCCTGGATTCCAAGCCTAGGAGTTTGTATTGTGTTAGTAGTTGTGCGTACGATAGTTTTGAACGGTAGCATTTATAGTGAATGGAACGTAAAATTTTTTTTTGGACTATTTCAAGCTTTTGTTTATATTTATCATATAGAGGACACCATATTGGGGCTGCGTATTCTAATTGGGAGCGTATTAAGGTTGTATACAAGATTAAGAACGTATTCGGTCGTTTGAAATCAATCGAGGATCGCATAACGAAACCATACATACTGTAGGCTTTGTTAATAATGTTATCGATGTGAAGGTTGAAATGCAATTTTGAGTCAAGTGTAACTCCTAAATCACGAATATGGTCAACCTTTTTAAGAGTAGTGCCTTGTAAAGTGTAACAGTATTTAATTACCTTTTTGTTTTTTGTGAACGATATTACCTTGCACTTAGGTAAGCTAAGGTGAAGTTTATTATGTGTACAAAAATTGGAAAGTCTGTTGAGGTCTTCCTGAAGCAGCATGCAGTCTTGTGTGTTTTTGCACGACTTAAAAATTTTAATGTCGTCGGATTTAATGAGTCTATCATTAAAAGCACGTTACGACGTTGGTCCTGGCTGTCATTCGTGGATCCTTGGCAGTCGTTACGGGTCATCAGTAGCCCGAAAGTCTGACAACCAGTCTCACCAAGGGGTATCGTTTTACCCAGGAACTGGGTTGTGAAGGTCAGTTAGGCAGTCGCTTTATGTAACAAACTGGTGTTCAGTTGGATCCGGCGAGAGTGGATGCCGACCCAAACATAGTTGGGAAACTGTAGAAAAGCCAGTTTCGCACAAGTACGACGCCGACGTCGCAAAAAGAGTAATAGAATCTTCAAAAAACTGGCACCCGACGTGATGAAAGTCAGTACCGTAGTGCGACGTTATCCGCCTCGGGGCGTCGCGACGCACTTAGGAAACTCCTGTGTTAGATCAAAAATTCGTTTTTCTTTTGTCATTTCTGAAGGTAAACGACCTGAAGTTGTTTGTCTATATCGACCCTTAAAAGTTTTAACAACCTCTTAAGTTATTGGCCGTTGGACTCAAAAAAAAAAAACCAGAGATAGAAAATCGTGAGAATTTTGTTTGAGCACCAATCGGTATGATGACATTTATTTGTTTTTTAAATTCTTAAAAATATTGTTTGCGAATAGTGAAAATAATATTACAAAAAGTTATAAGTAAGCGTTTTAAAATAACTGCTAAACAAATACCGTTTCGCGGCCGTAACAAATATTTATTTAATGATTTATAATAAATAAAAAAATCATCAATACATCTCCCTAAGTTCATATTACCCTATCGAATGACTATTTCATGAAATCATGACATCTCAGGCTAATTCCAGTTCAACTTGTATTGCTGATTCTAATGATTATAATTCTGTAAAGCCATATTTATTACGGTCGCCATTTTATTCAACATACAACCTGATACTGAGCTGCAAATTGTAAAAACACGTAAGAAAAATTTTATTGCAATTGCGCATTTTTTTTACCTTATTTTAATTTTGTTAACATGCGGATAATGTAGTGGGCTGCAATATTGTTAATACTACTTATGAGCCTATTTTATTGTTATTTGTAAACATTTTATATTGTAGCTGTTTATTGTCCCATAATAAAATAAAATAAAATCCCCCTTGAACTTTATCAAAAACAAATTTCTATTATAACATTATGATGCCAGAACAAAAGGTGTTATTTATTTCTGTAAATTAAAATAATAAGTAAGCATAAAACAACTAATGACGCCGATTCCCTTGTTCACAAACTAAACTAAATTTAAGTTCATTGCATCTTTTTCTTTCTATTTAATTTAGAAAAGGACAGAAGATAAATATTCGTTTAGTCCTGTCAAACTAGTCAGCGCCTGACGTAAATTGACGTATTTTTAGCAGCCATGTTTTTAATCACGTCTAATCTGTCTATGGAGTATCTTAATTTGACAGGAGTAAACTAATATTATTTATCTTCTGTCCTTTTCTTAATGAAATACGATGCACAAGAAGATGCACAGAACTTAAATTTTATTTTAGTTTGTGAACAAGGGAATCAGGGCCAATACCTAATTAATTAATAAAAATAACCGAATAACCCTGGCTTTTACCTTGGCCAGAGGCTAAGCATTGCCATGCAACGTGGTAATGCCGTCAGTCTCTTGGGTACATTACCAGTCGACAGCGATGCGGAGGAATTTTTCAACGTTATATTTTAGTTTGTGTATAGTTTTAGTTAAGTTAGGATTTAATTTTGCCAGAGATACGTAGTTAACTATTCAAATAATACCTAAAACTTGCGCCAACCGCTTCTTTAAACAGTCGAGGGTCCGTTTACTCAGTGCTAGTTAGAAAGCGGAGCCCTCTAATTTAGTTCGTTAGTTTCAAGGATCAGACAGTTGAGGTATCCGATAACTTAACTACTTGCAATATAAGCAATGCTTTTGAACATTTTGTAAGGTGTAATATTGTTAATGTGATGAACTATAATAAGTAAAGGTGTTTTTAAAAGAGTAACCGTGCGTTTCTTGCCGGCTCTTCTCCATAGGAAACGACCAATTGGTCTGACGCTTCTGACGTTCATAAGTGCCCATGTAACCTACATATGGGCACTATATGTGAAATAAAATATTTTGATTTTTTTGATCGCAGAGAACCTTCAATTTTGAATACTAGCTCCTGCTCGAGACTTCGTCCGCGTGAAATTTATTGCTCCCCCGATTCACCACATCGCATCGCATCGTCTGCCCGTTACTTCGTTTTCGAGCAGCGTTCTTTCTGATTTTTTTTTCTTTTCGCTCGGCTCCTAAGGGTCTTAGCGCGATATTAAATGACCTAGAGCCTTCCTCAAGAATTGGGCTATCAAATGCAAAAGTTCTTTTTTAAACTATAACTAAATATTCTTTGAATATTTCAAGCGTCTACCTGTTGCCGTTATTAATATTGAGCAAAAAACGACAAACAAATCACGTTTGTTGTATGGGAGCACCATTTAAATATTTATTTTATTCTGTTTTTAGTATTTTTTGTTATAGCAACAATATAAATACATCATCTGTGAAAATTTTAACTGTCTAGCTATTACGGTTCATGAGATACAGCCTGACAGACAGACGGACAGTGGAGTCTTAGTAATAGGGTCCCGTTTTTACCCTTTAGGTACGGAACCTTAAAAAAGACTAAACTGACTAGACTAGGTGTTTCTGCTCAGAGTAGTCGGATAGGAATTAAATAAAATAAAAATAAAATAAGTTTATTTCAAGTAACAAGACTCATTCAAACAGATAAAAGGAGACATACAGGATAATAAGCTAAATAAAGTAATTATCAATATAAAACTAATAGTTACCGACCTACATACATAGCTAGCTATTCCACCACTCGATACGCTTCCGTATCGTATCGAACATCAATCAATGTTATCGTAGGCGTTCTGTAAACGCTGTTCACAAGTCAAAAAAACCGAAAATATTGTCAGTTTAAATCAAATAAACGACCGCTATTCTTCCGAGAGCTGTTTGCTCTCGGGGGCAAGGGAAATCAGCTTATCGAAATGTGTAATTTTCGATACGGTAGTCAGGCGGGTGGTTGTGAATAGCTACGCTGATCTAGTTTCTAAAATATGTATCGATGTTTAAATGTGTTCAAAATTAACATCACTTATCATATGATTAACAAAAATGAAATCAAGTCAATCAATAAAATGAATAAAGTTGTCAATCCACAGGCCGATACCGATTTTACATCTATTTAAAATCCTATTCTACTTCCTACTAACATTATAAAAGTGAAAGTTTGTATGGATGGATAGATGGATGGATGTTTGTTACTCTTTCACGCAAAAACTACTGAACGGATTTGGATAAAATTTGGCACACAGATGTTTTATAACCAGGATTAACGTATAGGATACTTTTTATACCGATATTCCCACGGGATCGAAACTTATGCGGGTGAAACTGCGGGGCGCAGCTAGTCTACTCATATTTTTATTAGAGCAGTAGTGGCCCAGTGGTATTGATCCCGACTTACGACTTGTAGGTCGTGAGTTCGAACCCAGGCAGGCACTTGACTTTGTGTATTTCATTTCATTACCACTGCTCTCAAATCGGTAAAGGAAAACATCGTGACAATACCGACATAATATCCTAGATCCAAAAACATGCGACATCCACCAACCCACACTGAGCCCGTGTGTTGGATTTTAGCCCAGTCCCTCTCAAAGAGGGAAGCTTGTGTCCCAGCATTGGGAACATTGTACTGATTATGCTATGCGTATTTTTATTTAAACTTAACTGAATCGAGGAATGTAACCCAGAATCTTACTCCAATTATAAAACAAATGAATATCACGTTTCACTTCATGTTCACGTTTGCAATATGCATAGTGATTACATATGCATAGCTTATAACTCCATCGTTCTTGTGGAGGTAGTTAATTTTAATTTATTCTTGCGGGTAGGTGGCACCCGATGTATCTACGTCGCACTTGATACCAGCGTCATCTATCAAGCTAGTTTTGAAAGCACATTTTTACCTTCATAAATTATCCTTCCGTCTCTACTCGTGCTGTAATGGATGTATTCTGTAGATGCTGTTGCAAGATCACCCAAGACTATCGATCATTCTACAGTCTATCGTTAAGATAATGTATTTTCGTAATTATCAATCATCATTTCAGCAGAGAGACGTCCACTGCTGGACATACGCCTCCCCCAAGCACCTCCACTTCGACCGGTTCTGTGCTTCTCGCATCCAACGGGTTCTTGCGGCCACAAGGTCGTCGGTCGTAAAAGGCGACTAAGCTACTGATCTTAATGCAATGGTGTAACGACATCAGAACCTTTTTCAGTGTCTGTAGCGTTTAGGAAAAATCTTACAATGACAATGACAATGGCGTTACTTCGTTCATATATATTTTCACCGGCTCGCGAATAATTTGAAAAATCTTTTTCTAGTGTTACAGGCAAAAATATCCGTCTTTCCACTACACTGCCAATATTAATTTTAATCGTGTGCGTAAAAATAATTCTTTAACGTCACTATCATTTATAACATTGTTTAAATTAAAAATAGTAGCAAGTTACCTAAAATAGCTTGTTCGACTGCATAGGCGTGACGCGACTCCAGTAGAACAGTTGTTATGAAAACTTCATTGAAATTGTTCTAACAGAATCCCGTCACGCCTGTCTGCGGGAGCCTTCAGGCTGACCCAGATTTGGGCAGGCTACTACACCCCATTACAAAAACCCTCTTACATCATTTTCGTACATTTTGTATGAACCATTGCACTTCAGGTTTTTTGTATGGAAATTCGTTGCGCTGCAGCCGATGCGGATGGAATGTGCTTAGATTTAAATGCATAGAGAAGATAAACGTTCTTACCTTAATGAGTCCAATAGAAGAGTCAGCTCGTTCCAGACTGCAGATGCTGAACTGGATGGAAGGCAGATCGAGTCGGTGGGACAGTTGCCGCTGGAACGTCTGGTGGCGAGTCGGGACTATCGGGAGAGTAGTCTGGCGCAGGACCTGAAGAAAAAAAGTATGTTAAAATTGTTAATTAAAATTCTCACTATATTTTAGGTTCTAAAAATATTGTCAATTAAGTGAAATCTTTGTAATTTCTTATTCTTTAACTTGATTATTTTTTATACAATTTTATTTAATTTATTCTGTTTCCTTTTAATTTTATTAGTACTGACATTTTTTTTAAATTCTTTTTTTACTGTTTTTAAAATTATAATACATTTATGTAAATGTGAAAAAATAAGCAAAAGAATCATAGGGCATCAAAAAATTCGTTCGCATCGCTGTCAAAAGGAACAGTGCCCAAAAGGCTGGCAGCATTGCCACGTCGTATGGCGATGCTAATTCTTTGGCCAAGAAGCAGGCCAGCCCTCTGGTCACGTGAAGAGTCTAACTGCTTGGCGATATCTCGAAAAACCAAGTGGGCACTCGGACTCCATGGCCCTAGTGTTTCAACCCCAAAGGGCTCGAAGACATAACGCCCAATCAAGCTGGAATATTTTCGCCGTTTGAGGTTTTCTGCACCAGCAGCAGCCGCTCCAGCACAGCCCACCGTGCTAGGAAGATGGGATGGCGCAAGGGTGTCGACACATGTTGCATCCCACACCAAAGGTCTGCCTTTTGGGCACTGTTCCTGTTGACAGCGATGCGGACAAATTTTTTGATGCCCTATGATTCTTTTTTGACATTATTTAATGTTAATTTTATCTGATTTTATTTGATTTAATACGTGTTCTATTAATGGGTATTATTTACCTGAAATAGATTAATTTATTACTATTATTTAACCAAAAATTATCAATTTCTGTATGAGTTTTTTGAGAAAAAATCATGTTAGTTAGGTAAGTTATATGAAATTGCTTTTAATCCTATTGCATATCCAACAAGGGTAGACTGCTGAGTCAGAACTGATAAGAATTTATCTTTATCTAATGGAAATTAATTAATTAATTGGCGGCGAAGTAAGTGCAACTTCAGAGTAACATTGAATTTCTGAGCTACAAAAAGTGAGATTCTATCTAGCACAGATATTGTCTATATTTATAGTTATTACATAAGTAATAACCAAGACCCAGAACAGCTGTGTTTAATTAATTAAATTGTTCTGATCAGGTCAAGTTAACCTTCGCTTGCCGCGCTTGTTCCGTGGACCATCTTAACATACCAAGACCCCTCCGTGTCTCGGAAAGCACGTTAAACCGATTATCCCGCCTGTCGTTCGTGAATCTTTAACAGTCATAACGGGTTTTTTTTTTGAGGATGGTAAATCATCAAATGACCCCTCCCGCTCTGGGTGGAGTGGAAGGGAGTGTCAGATTCTTACTGACTAAAACCCACCCGTGTTCCTTCCTTAGCCCTTTATGTTCCAGAGCAGCGGTAACCCTTTCGGACGATCCCGCTACCCTGGCAGGCTTCGGCCCTGTCGGGCCCCAGTCATTACGGGTTGTCAGAAGACCATAAGTCTGACAACAAAGGGTATCGTATTACCCAGTAACTGGGTTGTGGTGGTCAGATAGGCAGTCGCTCCGTGTAAAATACTGATATTCAGCTGCATCCGGTTAGACTGGAAGCTGACCCCAATATAGTTGGGAAAAAGCTAGGCAGATGATGAATTAAATTGTTCTGATTTTAATAATTTTTCGACGATTATTCTTCTTCTGTAGCACAAAATATTATAAGCGATTCTGATATTGCAATACTCTAAAACAACTACAACATTGAGATAACACAAACAACCTTCAATTTGAACTCTATTTGTTTGGCTTCGCAACATTCCCAGTCGTTACAGTAATTTAATCAAGTTCAGAACTGTTTTACGATCACACTGATTTAATTTAGTACTTAAATTGAAATCTAATCACGAAGGACAGTTAGCATAATCAACATAACGTTCCCACAGCTGGGACACAGGCCTCCTCTCTGTGAGGAGTGGGCTGTAATCCACCACGCGGGCCCAGTGCGGGTTGGTAAATGTCACATGTCTTCGAATTTTTGGTTCAAAGACATGCCGGTTTCCTTCACCGTTTTGAGAGCAGTGGTGATGAAATAATTTGCACAAAGTAAAGCGCCTATCTGGGTTCGAACCCACGACATACAACTCGTTAGTCGCGGCCATTACACTGGGCCACCACTGTTCTGCTGATGGAAACTAAATTGGTATCAAATTATGTGAATGTTCATTGAATAGTTAATAAGATTCGAAAATCTGAATAGGACCTGAAGGAAATTCGAGACAACAGTTAAATGAACGCTGACGAGTAGCAGATACCAAATATGTAGCTCATAAAGGTATCAATTATAGTTTGACCAAAACCGCTGTACCGCGCCTTCAGTATGTGCGCGGCGAGACGGGGGGGCAGTGCAGGCCGCTTATTCATCATCGCTCACGGCGTCCCGCCCCCCGCCTCGCCGCGCATTCCTCCCGCCTCGCCGCGCATTCCTAAGGCGCGGTACAGCAGTTTCAGTCAAACTATAGTAGGTACGTTCCTCTAGACATCATCAATTCCATCTTACAGGTCGAAAAGGACCTATGCTCAATGTCACATGCCTATTATAAATATAAATAATAAATATAATATAAATAAATAAATAAATTATTTCGGACAAAAGGGAGATGCAGAGAATTCAGCAGGTGTCCCAAATGATATGACAGGTGGTCGGTAAATACAAAGAGTTCTTCTTTGTATTTACCGACCACCTGTCATATCATTTATATATGGAAAAGCCTTTGCCAAGCACTAGGCTGATATAAGCTACAATTTTTTGTTCGCAACTTCCTCCTTGTGAAATATCTAGTTCCCACGACCCACTGCGTCGCAACGTATCGCCCGCCCGCGATATTACGGGCCGCGCCCATTTGGCAACGCTATGTATATACATTGGTTATCTAAGATATTACGTACCTGAGCACACCTTAAAGTACAGTCAGAGTAAAATTGTCACAATTAGACACATTTGGAATGAATAAACAAACTTACCTATTGTACTAACGTAAATAAAGTAAAGAAAGAAAGACAAGTATTGATTGCGACTTGTACAGAAAGATCACAAACTAAACTAAACACAGTAAAAAATAAAAATAAAATTATATTTAAAAAAAGTAACAAAAAGAAAAATAAAACAAAAAGTCCTATACGAGGCCATAAGGCAGAGAAACTATCTGATCATCATCATCATTTCAGCCGAAAGACGTCCACTGCTGGACATAGGCCTCCCCCAAGCACCTTCACTTCGACCGGTTCCGTGCTTCTCGCATCCAACGGGATCCTGCGGCTTTAAAAAGGTCGGGAAGAAACTATCTATGTACTTCCGAATAAATATAAAGCTCCTAAAAGGAAATTGAACCACGCAAATAAGCACTGAAAGCTCAAAGCTGAAGAAAAAGCTGAAAAGCAACAGCTAACTATAAACGAGTGTTTACATAAATTGCAAGCCCGGCTTTGGCTAAACCGGGCTAACTGTAAATAACACTTAAAACGGAGTGCTAACCGACGATTAACTATTTTGCAACGCAAACAACATAGAGGTAAAGTTTTGCTGAATGTGTTCGCACTTCAATTTTATTGAAGCGTTTTTGAATTAATGTATATTGGTTTTGTAATGATACGATCCTAAATTAATTTTGTTTTTATTATTTTGTCAATAGGATTGGAAACATTGATACGTGTAAATTCGATAATAGCTTAGATAAATAGATAACAGTGAGGAATAGAGAGCAGTGGTAACGGCCTCAACTTACAAGTTATAGGACGTAGGTTCGAACCCAGACAGGCGCCTTTTTTTGATTAGCCATTAATGTCCCACTGCTGAGCAAAAGCCTTCCTACTTTTTTTTCACCTCTCTCTGTCCAGAGCTGCCAAGGACCAATCTTTGTGAAAGGAGTCCAGTCCAGACAGGCGCTTTACTTTGTGTAAATTATTTCATCACCACTGCTCGCAAAACGGTGAAGGAAAACATCGTGACAAACCGGCATGTCCTAGAACGCAGATATGTGACATCTACCAACCCGCACTGAGCCCGTGTGTTGGATTACAGCCCACTCCCTCTCACTGAGAGGACGCTTATGCCACAGCAGTGGGAAAATTATATAGGCTGATTATGTTTGGCACATCTAGTAAACATTAACCCGTGATTAACCAAGACGCTACGCGAGTCGCTTTCCTTATTAACTTCATATTTAAGGCCGCGTTAAGGCGAGGGCTAGACGAGTATTATTACCTCAGTATAAGTACAACTCATGGTCGTGTTATGAGGTTATACACCCATGTTATAAGGAGTTTATAATGAGAGTAGAGTACCTAGATAATGCAGGTCTCGGTATGTTATGTATAGTCACCCATCCACAAACCGACCTTGGCAAACGTTACTTAACCTTGAAGATGAACCCTGTTATTATTTATAGAGGCTGTTATAATTTAGCCCAAAGCTTTAAATAAACTATTCAATTTAAATTACTTGGGTTACGAAGCGTAGAATTAGTATACTAGTAAATTATATTCACTTCACTTCCAACTCAAATAGCTAATAAAAAGCGACTGCATAATCAGCCGTTAATGTTCCCACTGTTGGGACACAGGCCTCCTCTCTGTGAGAGGGAGTGGGCCATAATCTACCACACGGGCCCGGGCGCGGGCCGGGTTGGTGGATGTCACATGTCTTCGAATTTTTTGTTCTAGGACATGCCGGTTTCCTCACGATGTTTTCCTTCACCGTTTTGAGAGCAGTGGTGATGAAATAATTTACACAAAGTAAAGCGCCTACTTGGGCTCAAACCTACGACCTACGTCTCGTCCGTCGCGATCAATACCACTGGGCCACCACCGCTCTCCGATTAAAATAAGAAAAGAAGAAATAAGATTAAAAAGCAATTGAAATATGAAAATTGCATCAACAAACACTTTAGGAAAACAAAATCTTTCAAGCGGCGGATTTCGTTCGGATCTTCTTATTGGTGAACAATCTAGTTCCCACAATTTAATATAACAACATTATTTAATTTAACCAGTAATTACTTGAAAGACAATTACAAAAAGCCACAATTTGGAACCAAAACAACATTTAATTAATAGTATTGTCAGAATAAATGACAGCCGCTCCTTAATATACCTCCTAGTGACTAGCCACAAATGTCTACGTTATCCTACGAGCTCATTATCAGGGGTTAAGAAACTTTGCGTAATTAGTTTTGTAAATCAAAGAGAAAACGCGTTTCGACGCCAACTAGCCGACGGACAACATCTACTCGCCGTCACGACGGAGAGTAGATGTTGGTTTCGAACATCAAAGGAAAATTATTCGGATAAAGTAGGAATTATACTAATTTAGACATGATGTCTGGCTCTAAAAAACTTTCATATGATATAGGTACTGCTTAGGCTGTTTTCTTATGTGTCGTTCAGGAATTTGTGGTTTCTTGTGTAGTAGTTTATTTCCACAAAACGCCGTAAAATTAACTTGTGGCAAAACATCGATGGGTATTACACTGAAATTCTTTTTATCAGTATTAGTTTTTTTTATAGTTTGTTAGTAAGGTTAGCCCAGGTTTGCATGTTCTCGGCCATTCCCGTAGCCCCCCAACCTGGGGGGCATGTGGGGCCCGCCATACCATCTTGGCGGGCATGCGTCGGGAGGGCTGTGGATGTAAAGGCTATGCCGGATTCCCATGGCCCTCCCATCACGGCGACGCGGGAACACCGCTGAGTTTTAGTGGGTATACTGTCATTCCGACACTACTGGGACTCCCGTCCCACATACCCCGTCTCGTCCCCCGGGAGGCGGGGATGCATAAAGCATTTCTCAGCGACAAAAAAAAAAAAGGTTTGCATGGGTGGATTTTTCCGCGGCAATTTTTTTACGCTGATTTCAGCCTGCAACTGACAAACCAGGTACCTCTACCTGAGTCGTCTGTTGCTGGGTAAATGACTAACCATTAGTAGTAGTTCGGTAGAACCGAAATCCGTAGTCGTTCAAGAGTCTACGACGTCGGGGGCAGAGCGATGCGCCTTTGGGCAGGACATCTAGCTAGACGAAGAGATGGCCGATGGAGTAAAGCTGTGACCGAATGGTGGCCTATGTTAAGCCAAAAAAACCAGGGCTAAAAAAAAAGCGCGTTGGGTTGACGATATTATCAAAGATGCAGGAAATATCTGGATGAGAGACGCAGAGAACAGGGAAGTCTGGCAGAAGAAAGGGGAGGTGAGGGGAGGAGTGGGTGATTCCGGGCTAAAATGTTGAAGATGAGTAGTTCGGTAAGTTGTCAGCACCGAATAGATCGAGTTCGAATAAAACCTGCCCGTTACATGAGGGAGCAGCCCTATTCTAAAAATTGTTGGCAAGAAACAAGTACCTATATTATAATTATGATAATGTTTATCTTAGGATCGCTCCGGGCTTTTTCATAAATGAGGGGGCGAATGTTGCTCAACATACAGGGTGGCAGGGACATCGATGCGCAAACTGTAACCATGGATTCAGCACATGAGATTAGACCCCATAGCGTCGAAATTTTTCGTCGGTTATTAAAAAAGTGTGGACGTCCTTCGACTAAAATGATGATGACATGTGACAGTTTTAAAGTCAGGGTCAGTTTCAAATTGATTTTTTTAACACGGCAAGTTGTCCTAGCGTGTCCGCTGTCCATTGATTTCACAAGAATGTCCCTTACTGTACACTGGCATGCAAGTACTCTGCATGCTATTACCTACGTATACCTACGTTATCACCAAAATTTGTTGGTATTTGCACAATAACACTTGGACGATTTAGTTTTATATTTTAGTGGCTATCCGCTCCGCTATCGCGGCCATTTTGCGCGAATCAGCGCAAATGTCGCGGTACTTCTCGAGTGACCGCGCGATATCGGCACGTGTGATTAAAATGACGATCTCTCTAAAGTTTTGTATCGGAGCTACATATAAAACTTCTATCGTTGGAATTGTTATGAAATAAGCTAACACATTAACTATAAAAAGAAAAAAATAACCTTGAAATTATGACCCTACGTAAGTACGTATGAAATTTTTTGATTAAATGTGGTCCCGTCGGGGGACCGCTCTAATATTAGCCTACATTCTGTTAAAGTTTAAAATAGTAGCGGTCCCCCGACGGGACAACATTTATAGGGTTTCACGTTTATACCTTTTTTGTTTTATTTGTAGCTATTTTTCAATAGTTTTTTTAAAATTGTTTTAGGCTGTTTACATTCATACTATTTTTATTATTATTTTGTGTCGGGGGTTTTTTAAATTTTTAATTTAATTTTTTATTTCATGCTTTTTGTAGGGACTCCTTACGTTTTAAGATTCAGGTAATTTGGTGTTTAATCAAGTTTTTCGTAATTCACCGTTCTGTGGTGGCGGCCATCTTGGATTTGAAATTTGTCATAAAAAAAAACTTAAAATAACTTTAATTTCGGAAGTCGGTGTCGTTGGGTTCGCATATTCGTTGTTTGCCACCGACTTTCGAAATTAAATTTATTTTTCACTTTGTAGTGTCGTTTTTGGAAGTTGGTTGTGTTTTTTTTTTCAAAAAAGTTTTTATTTTTCACTTTTAAGTTGTAATTTTTACCAGTATTTTGTTTAAAATACTGGTAAAAATTTTAATTTAAAAACCAAACTACTGAACCGTTTTTGATGAAATTTCTATTATAGAATTTTTCAAATCGGTTGGCAAGGGACGGAGTTATGCGCGAACAAACATAAAAAAAAATACAAATATCCGAATTGAGAACCTCCTACTTTTTTAGAAGTCGGTTAAAAATAAAAACTAACGGCTCAGTTACCTACTTGCATGTTTTTGTTAAAGTAATAGCGTGTGTATTCCCGGTTTAAGTTGTGCAAGTAATTCACCCAATCGGCTTAAACTGTAGTAAATTTATATTAATTCTAAGTCCACATGGCTTCCCCGTATTTTTGCAACTACTAGTAGCTTTTCTTATTGTTGACCGTAATAAACTTAGATACATGTAAGAGTGTACCTCTATAAAAACAAATGGAATGAGTTCTTTGACCTTATTGGGTCGGTTATATTGATCAGTTATCAGTCAGACTGGAGCCTTAAAAGAGCTGACTATTTTATAAATTCAACTAGGCTTCGCACGGTTCTTATGACTAGATAGAATATCGAGATTTATTTATTAGATATGTGCCCCACGGCTTCAACCGCTCTCGGCCCCCGACCCACCGCGTCGCATTGTATCGCCCGCCCGCACTCTTATTTCTTTTTTTTTTCTTTTTTTTCTTTTTTTTTTTTAAACTTTGCCCCACACTAGGAATTTCTCCTGTATCGTGGGTGCGTTTACAAACATTTAAACTCACATACACAAACAGCCAGACCCGGAACAACTACTTGTACATACAAGTATTTGTTCTGTGCGGGAATCGAACCCGCGACACGCAGCGCAGCAGTCAATCGCTTAACCGCTGCGCCAACCGTGCCGTCAATTTCGTTTTAGCTCAGCATTTTTTTTTACTCTTTTTTATTTTTGTTCGGTTCCCAAGAGTCATAGCGTGAGTTGAATAACCTTCCTCACGAATTGGGCTATCAAATACAAAAATAATTTTTCAATTTCAAAAATCCGATTGCGGTATTTCCAGATATTCATGCAATCAAACAAAAAAACAACAAATAAGCTCTTCAGTTTTATTATAAGTAGATATAAGTATTTAATTACGTAAGTTTAATATTCAGTCTCTCTATCGTTCATGTGAATTATTTATTGTAAGTTAGATATATATTTGGACAATAAACAATTATATTTCAATTTCATTTATATTTTATGTTTGCGAAAAGCGACTTTATTTTGTTATACGTAAGTATAGATTATTGCGTAGGGAAATTTATCAACATATACGTTTGTTTTTTATGCTAAAAAAACATGACAAATTATTTTTATTTCTGTAAGTTGGTTTGTACAAAAACTTTTACGTGTCAACAAAACAAAACAATTCTATAGTGCATATTTAAACAAATATTAGTCAATCATTATTTCTGGTGAAATGTGGGCGTACTCTGGGTAACAACAACCATTATTTCTGCCCAACCTTTCTGGGAAACAAGGCGTAATGTAATGTTATTAATCATTAAAGTTTCTTGCCCGGGCTTTGGCCTTTGATATTTAGAAAAACAACCAAGCAGATTGTCGACCAAAAGAGACGAGAGACGACGAGACGACGACGAGAAACGATAACTAGCAGCGCCTCGCGGTTTCACCCGCATAAGTGTCGATCCCGAGGGCATATCGGGATAAAAAGTATCCTATGTGTTATTCTGATGTATAAAGCTATATTACTGTAAAGTTTTATCAAAATCCGTTTAATAGTTTTTTCGTGAAATTGTAACAAATATCCATCCATCCTCACAAACTTTGGCATTCATAATATCACTAGAAATAGAATTATTATGTGCACCTTACAAGTATTTAATAAACCGATTTAATTGCTACACTTAATTATAAAAGTCAATGAACGAGCTAAAGATTTAATACTAAAGAATTAAAAGCACTAACTTAGCTCAATTTGAATAAAACAGCGACTCGAAAGTTATAGGTTAATGCACCTTAACATTTAGATGGATGGAAATAGCCGTAAAAATATAATGAATTAATCATTGTCCACTAAGTCTGTTTAATTTGTCCTAGACAGCAAGCGATGCGTAAACACAGGGGTAGCAAAGTATGGGATGTTTTACGTTTATGTATATAGCTAGGAGACTAAACAAAATAATGTTTTTATCACTTGTATTAGGAGAATGGGCAATTCTGCCCTGAAGCCTAATAGCGTCAAGTGACATATTATATTTTAAATTGTTTCTTTGTTACATTGTTCTCACATATAGAAGCAATAACAATAATGTGCCCAGGAAGTTAAAGAGTGTTAAAAAAGGGAGTTAAAAAAGAGTGTCCTTGGAGTTTCTTGCCCGTTCTTCTCCGTAGAGATCTACGTTTTAGAATGGGCAACTACATAGCTTCAACTTTCTGACTAACTGACCGACAATTTAATTTAAGTTTGAGTTTTAGTTCAAGACACATACCAATGGAAAGATTTCACCAAGAAGAGTATTTATTATTATGAGGTTCTCTTTAAACAGTTCTTTCCATTGATGGATATCTTATGGCTATTGGGCTTCAGAGTAGAACCCATAGTACCCATAGTACGGTTTCCATTCTCCTTTTTTTGATAAATAAAATAACAAAAAAATAATTTCGTAATAAAAAAATAAAATTAAAAATTAAAGAGCTTATAAACTCATTTTATTGGTGGAATGAACTTATTAACTTATTATAGCATAATCAACCTATGACGTTCCCAATATTGGGACACAGGCCTCCTCTCAATCTCTGAGGGAATGGGCCGTAATCCACCACGCGGGCCCAGTGCGGGTTGGTAGATGTCACATGTCTGCGAATTTTTAGTTCTAGGACATGGCGGTTTCCTCACGATGTTTTCCTTCTTCGTTTTGAGAGCAGTGGTGATGAAGTTTAAAAAGTAAGTGTCGTTAAGATTATTTTTTTTTCGTTTAAAAAAAATCTTAACGGAATGATGCAAAATATAACCCTAACTATTTTATTGTCGATTGTTAGAAAGTAACGTGGCTAAATAATAACAGCTGCACAGGTCCATCGATCAGGTTAAGCAACGCTTGCCACTGTTGGTCCGTGGATGGGTGACCATCTTTACATGCCAACCCGTCCGTGCCTCGGAAAGCACGTTAAGCCGTTGGTCCCGGCTGTCATTCGCGGATCTTTGACAGTCGTTACGGGTAGTCAAAAGCCAGAAAGTAACAAACCAGTCTTACCAAAGGGTATTGTATTACCCAGTAACTGGGTTGTGGAGGTCAGGTAGGCAGTCACTCCATGTAAAATACTGGTATTCAGCTGCATCCGGTTAGACTGGAAGCTGACCCCAACATAGATGATGATGTTAGAAAGTAAAATAACATTTATAACATTTATTTATTATTATTAATTACAACGGTTATACACCAGTAACAGCAATTAAAAAAAAAAAAAAAAGTATGTACTTACTCATCACGATTTTATCACACCTAAACCACCAAATCTCATGCAACTAAACGTATTTATCACCATAAAAACCTTTCAAAATTCCATAAGAAACTATTACAAAACATCTCAACCCTCCTTTTTTTTTTTCAGGATGGGAAATCATCAAATGACTCCTCCCGCTCTGGGTGGAGCAGAAAGGAGTGTCAGACTCTTACTGACTAAAACCCACCCGTGTTCCTTCTTTAGCCCTTTATGTTCCAGGGCAGCGGTAACCCTTTCGGACCATCCCGCTACCCTGGCAGGCTTCGGCCCTATCGGGCCCCGTCACTCATGCTGACATCTCTTTGAGGCGCGTGTGGAACACATACACGCCGTCCGGCACGGGCCTGGTCCTGATCGGACGGAGAGCTACCCATTACTCTCCGCCCGCAGGCCCGCGCCTATGGTGGCCGGGAGTCGTCACGCGGCTCCCGACGCCCGGAGCGTCTCCCGCGGCGGCTGAGGCGTGAGGTGCGTTCCCTCGCCCACCCCGCCACCTTCTTCGCTAGCATGACTGCTTCGCAGAAGGAGGTGACTGCCTCCTGCCTCCTCGGGGCGAGAGGGAGTGCCTCTCGCCCCGCACCATGGCTTGAACCAGGGCCGGACGCGAGAGGTCGCCGCCGCTGCCGATCGCCTCTACGAGGACACGGCGGTGCTCTGCCCAAGCGGGGCAGACCTCCACCGTATGCTCCACCGTGTCCTCTGGGCGATCCTGACAGTGGTGACACCCGGGCGTCTCCTCCCGCCTGATGATATGCAGGAACCTCCCGAAACATCCGTGTCCGGAGAGGACCTGCGTCAGGCGGTAGGTGAGAACGCTGTAACGTCTCTCTAGCCACTCTTCAAAGAGGAGTCTTACCGCCGCTATCGTGGCGTGCCCTGCGCTGGGTTGCGATAGTCGCTCCTTCCATGCCGCCATGAGATCGCGCCGGAGGTTCGTCCGCTCCGCCGCGGTTTGCCGGGGATGCGGAGTTTCCCCCCGGCGTAGTGCCTCCGCGCGCCAACCATATGGCGCGCGAGGACTATCGCCTCCAGATCCCATGGCGGATCTCAACCCTCTTGAAGGTCAATTTCTATCGCGAAGCATTTCAACCCTTATTTGTTTAGGGGTCAAAATGTCCTCATCCCATGGGCAGGGTCAACGAACTAACAAGGAAAGTGTACGGGGTCGTTTGTATTCATTCAGTAGGAAAGTGCTTGTGAAAAATTCTTAAAAGGGTTTTTGATATTTTCAACGTTTATTTTCTTGATGAATTGAATTGAGGGGTTTGTGCGGTTAATGTATTTTGAAGGTTTTAGTTATTTACATTTTTGGGATACAATAGTTTGGGAAATGTCAAACTTTGCTTTTAACTCTTGTCATGAAAGAATATTATTTAGGATCTAAGCCTCTGAAGTGTTTTTTTTTATATAACCCATTAATTAATTAAAAAAATAATTAATTACGATACTAGCGACCAAGAATTGCTGAACTTAAGTGGCAGTGGACAGCGCACAATGCTCGCAGAACAGATGGCCGATGGGGCCGAGAGGTTCTGGAGTGGTGACCGTCAACCGGAAGACGTAGTGTTGTAAGGCCTCCCCCACAAAGTGGACTGACGACCTTCTGAAAGTCGATGGAACCTGCTGGATGCGGGAAGCACAGAACCAGTCGAAGTGGGAGGAGTGGAGGAGATTAGCTCATCGACTACGAGTAATACTAACCACTCGAAAGTTGCGACTCAACTGGCGACCTGGTCGCGAGATTCTGGCTACATGACGCAGGAATGATTGCTGGGTGGCAAGGAGGTAAAGGTATAACATAAACTAGTTAATTAATTCGATTACCAACCATTTTTTTAATATTTCAACAATTTGCAAATTCGACGTTTGCCAGCATTATCGACTGTTTCATTGGCACCTTCAAATATTATTCTAACTTTTGTACATCGTTAAATAGCTGATTAAATGAAGATGTCCTCCCCGTAATTTGTACGCTTAATGTCATAGAAAAAATTTGAGATAACTGCTGTCAAAGTTCGTGTATGTAAGTAGATAATTTATGAAAATGATTAATAAACTTCTTCCTTTAATTTTTAAATGTTTGATGTTTTAGAGAATTTCGTTACATTTAAAGGTTCGTTAAAGTATTAAGTACCCAATGGAATAGCAACGAAGGTCATTCAAATTGAGAGTTAAGAAAAAAGTGATATTTAGTGACGAATTCTGGGGAATTTAAAAAAAAAATATAAAAATTGGGTTTTAGAAAAAACTCAATTTTTATGTATTTTTTGCGTGAATTTTCACCTAGGCATTATGGGGTGCTTAATTGTTGCAAATGGGTCCCACTGTCACATCCTGAAAGGAATACGTTAAATTACCAGTCACCCTGTATCCCTTCGAGAGTAAAATAATTATCTAAATTGTGGTGAAAACCGCACCGGCACGGACAGACACGAAACGCGACTATTATTTATAATATATATAGATATAGATCCCAAATAACAGGAAACGACAATGCAGGCAGGCAGGCAGGCCCATAAAGAGATGGCGGGATGAGCTGGACTCCTTAAAGGATAGGCCCAACATTGCAGTAGACCAGGGAGAGTGGAAAGAGGGAAGGGTGGCCTTTGCCCTTGAGTGGGACAATACAGGCTTATAATTAAATAAATAATAATAGATATAAAAGATCGTGGTCGACATGTTACTTGCTACTGCTAGTATTGTTTGGCCAAAACTAAACAGACAGTTAGTTCAAGGTTCAAAAACCTCTGACAGCAGCAACCCAACTACAACCTTATTGTAACGTGAATAAAGATCACTGTGATTTTGCCAGGCTCAGCAACCCTTGGCAACCAAAAGAAATAAAACATCTGTTTTATTAGGCCTTGTTAACTAAACGAACACTAGAACTAACCACAATTTACACTTCGAATATTTTTGGTTCACTTATTGTAGTTTTCAATAAAAACCGCCTCAGACTCTGTGACGGTTCTACTAATGTTGACAAGTGGTACCACTGACTTCCGAAATCGCGAAACAAAAATCTGGTGTTCCCTACATTTTGACGAGTTATACGAACATAAATGTAGGGAACAGCTGATTTTTTTTTCGCGCTTTCCGGTTTGGTCCCATAGTAAAAGTTGTTCATAATGATGAGTACAATGACCCCCTAGAGTTATGGGATATAAAAAAACACGTTGTATAATCATTTTTTTTTTTAATATTCTCTGAGTCGAACACAAATGACAAGGCCGGAAAAAATCCAGTCTTTTGCCCCGCATATCACCTGTGCACTTGAGCAACTTATGACTATTAGCGACCGGAATTCACGTGGCTGAATTTTGGACTAAATATAATATCTGAATTTTCACAAAAAAAATCTTGTTTACCATCTCGATTCGCTAAGGAGAAGAGATCTGACGTGCATCCTACTGTACCTTGACTCTATAAAGCTACCATTCCGCCGGATAGGTAATAATCAGAACTGTTTTTGACCAAAAATTGTTACTACGCAGCCCAAACTATGATTCTCCTTTGACAGAAGCCCTATCAGTAGCAAATAACATCTGAGTAACACATTTACGAGCGTGACTCGGAAACCTTACTTCCCCTTTAAGGCACCAGTCTCTGCGGCGACGATTAGCGAAAAGCGAGTAGAGGAAGCAACTAGATAGAAGTTGAAAAGTCATGCACGAGTAGAAGTTTGTTTTTTTTTGTGTATTGGCACCTTCTTTTTATATAAATTTGTCTCATCATGGGTGGCCGAGATGCGAAACACCGGGTCCTCTTCACGATCCGACACGGTTTCGACAGGTGTAGACACTGCAATGGATACTCGAATGAAAAGATAATTTGAATTTAAAATAACTTTAATAGACTTGCGAACGAAACAAACACGTGCGTTGGTACTGAGCGTTTGCCAAGACTGTCCGAGCTCGACTGTCGACTGTAGACTGTCACAACCTGTCTCAGTTTATAAGTGTATAGTCTATGGTCACAACACTCGATCTCTCCGCCAGTCCTCGCTGCATCCCCTCCACCGACGATCGCGTCCAAGCGGTAGGGCTCGCATGCGTTTCCGATCACATGATTATTCGTTTACTAATCAAATTGTTAGATGGCGCTGTCCGCTGTACTCTGGCGCCATCAATCCACGAAATATTTATGTAATTTGTTATTATTTAACTGTGGTTTTGTGTGCACTGAATATTTTTTTTTTTTTTTCTCTATCTATCTATTAGATAATGAAGGGCGAGTGTGTAGTACGGATAGTTTTGTCGCTGGGCTACGAGCGAGTGCGCGAGTACAACGAGCAGAATGACTCGTCGTTGTCACTTGCTGGTTTGCGTATGGACCAAGCGAGAACCTCTCAGAGAGTTCTTCGCCCGAAAAGCGAGCGTTGCTGAGCGAGTTCTTTCTTTGATTCAATAGCTCTTGTCGCTGCGATAAACTATTGGACAGAGAGTTCTCTCGCCGGCAGTGTGAACAGCCAGCTATTAATATATGTATCCCTTTTACTGCTACGGAACCTACATCTAAGTTTGGCGAAAAATAGTCGATCGCTGTACGCCTAGGCGGTGGGACAGTGCCTTATATACATATGTACCTAAAAATCGATCTATCCGTCTCGTCTAGCCGCCCCGATCTTTAAGAGTAAAATTTAAGTTTCGAGTAGTTTCCAGAAGTTTCCAGAATGCCCTTTGTTACACTGTGAGGAAAGTTAAGAAGTATGCATCATTATTTCGTCATTTTTCATTTACAAGTTTGTAGTTAAAGTTACGTAATAAGTGTAGGAAAGGAATCAAGATCTGCCCTTAAACTTCATACAGGGTGGTAGGGACATCAACGCACAACCAGAAGTCCAATTCTCGTAATTTAAAATATTCAAAATCTAGTCGCAGTCTCATCTCGGCGACAAACAAATGTCAAAAACCTGTCAAAATGTAGGGAAATTGGAGGTATTTTTGACAGATTGAAACTGAGATCAGACTGTAAATGTTAAAATTACGAGAATTGCCCCTCTGTTACCATGGATTCAGTACATGATTCTGAAAATCCTTGCGTCGAAATGTTTCGTCGGTTATTAATGAAAAAAATAGCTGTGCATACATTTTTAGGTATTGCACTTTTGTAGGAAATAGCAAATTTTCTTTTAGGGGTCTAGAATCATGTGCTGAATCCATGGTTACAGATTGTGCGTCGATGCCCCTGCCACCCTATATGCACCCTTTATGGTCAGTTCTTTATGGTACTAGATGACGAACGGGCTGCCTGATGCTAAGTGGTCAACGCCGCTTTTGGACATGTATAAAAGACGTCATCATCGCAGATGGCTTACCATCCCAGAGACATAGCTGAAATGTCTTATGTGTCTATAATTACACCGGTACCCATACCCTTCGTTTTTTATTGGTAAGTACAAAAAAATCTGCCAAGCCTTATCACCAGTGTGTTGTTTTGGCTTCCAGTCTGATGCAACTAAATATTTTACATGAAGCAAGCAAAAACAAGAACTAAGTATGGCAAAAAAATGCTAACTTTTGAAGGAGCACAGCTTTATAACAAATTACCGTCCTGTATAAGAAATATACACTCTTACAATGCATTCAAAACTCAACTTAGCCAGCACATAATTGCGGATCGATCACTTCTGGAGAAATGAATGCATTGGATGGGTAACTAATTAAATTGTAATACTGATGACGAACATATTGTACTCTATATTTTTAGTATTGTTCTCAAGTAAGTGACATGTCTTTAATGGGAATAAAGTTTCTTTAAACCGAAACCGAAGCGACTGCCTACCTGACCTCCACAACTAGGTAGCACCTTGGTAAGATTGCGGTTGTCAGACTTTTGGGCTTCTGGCTACCCGTGACGACTGTCAATGATCTAAGAATGACAGCTGGGACCAACGGCTTAACGTCCTTCACGATGAATTGAGAGCTCTCGATATGTAATAAATAGCCACTAGAATATTATTTAGCTAAATAGCTTTTCTCTTTACAGCCATTGAGGTAATATGTACTAAACGTTAGTACATATTACCTCAATGTTTACAGCAGATTTTTCTAGTCAGACAGGAATAATGACCAAACAAGTTCCAATGATTCCAAGGACAGACCTACGCAAAAATGAAAAAATATTGGTCCCATAATCTTGCACTAAGGAAAAAACGTGCCAAAAATAATAATGACATGTAAATAACATCGGAGGGAATAAATGCTAAGAAAAAGGTTTCCATCATTTTCATACACATAACTCAGAGGAAAGGAGGTCATTGATCCCTTGGAAAGAAATGTGTGAAACAGTACATTCGATGAATACCATATTTGCGTGTTGGAATTCAGGGAACGTCGAGTTTCCTGTCTACCAGACGAGTATAGATCCGAACTGAATATTATATTATACTGAATATTATATGTTCCTATGTCATAAATATGAAGTTTGAGTAAGACGTGGAAAACGAATTTACTTACATACCTATATGAATTTGAAAAAATGCTTTTTTTTGTGGATTCACCTCACGTAGTCCGACTTTTACTCGCAAAAACGATAGGGTTTGAGAATAACGAACCCATTAAAATACATTCAGAGTGCTACAAGGACCTTTTGGCGCTTGAATGACATTGTCATGTAAGGATTTGTGAAATGGTTTCGCGAAATTATATTGAAACAACTAAATGGTAGCGTTAGTTCCGATTTTGGCCACGCACCAAAAGATGCGTGTTCAGCTGTACAAGCAATTTAATTACCCGTTTCAATAAACTGACGTTCATGATCAATTGACATTGCTTTTATCATCAGGAAATTGGATCATCGGAAGACTATTGAGACAGCAAATAAAATTATTATTATAGCTTTAATATCTAGGTACTATTTTATGCAATACCCCAAATCTGCATTCGCGACATATTCACCAAAAATCTAAACAAATATTAGTTTATGGAAAAATAACTTTAATTCCTTCACAATACAGTTCCGTTTACGCTACAACTTCAAGCATTTTTATAACTTTTTCAATAGTGCTAGTCACTCTGAAATCAACTTAATTACCATTAAAATAAAGTTAATATTTGTTTAACTTGAAATAACGTCAATTTGGAACATAAATAAAATTTGAATAGGTATAGGTATTGCAATTAAATAGTATATGACGGAGTCGTGTTACATCCGCTACGCGTAACCACAGAACAGATATTATCTGTTCTGTGCGCGTAACGTTCGTTTATGGCCCTATCATATTCTTAAAGGTGATTTTTCTCGGATCAGTTGCGTTACAGCCTCACCAGTTCTACCTAAAAGTACATTCAACGCCAAAAGTGCTTGTGACTAGAAAAAAAAAACACATCAAATTATCATTTTGTGAAGCTTTGTACTAGGCAAGCAGACTTACGAAAGACTACGGACGTTACGCGTAGCGGACGTATCGCGACTCCCTCATATTTAGTAATAGATATAGGTTCGAATCCAGACAGTTGCTTTACTTTGTGTACATTATTTCACCACCACTGCTCTCAAAACGGTAAAGGAAAACATCGTGAGGAAACCGGCATGTCCTAGAACTAAAAATTCGCAGACGTGACATCTACCAACACACACTGGGCCCGCGTGGTGGATTACCCTCTCGAAGAGAGGAGGCCTGTGTCCCACCAGTGGAAACATTATAGACTGATTATGTACATTAAATGTAGGTATATATTTATTATTTGATTGACATATTTCTAATTTACATATCTTGTTTGGTAATTTTGTGTATAATTTTTATTGTAAACATGTCTATTTTTATTGAAATTTTACGGTGCAATAACTCAGATTTATGTCTGTAATGTTGTGCATGTTTTTCCCAAACAAATAAATAAATTGAGATGAGATTTGACTGTGTACCTATAAAAACAGCAATTTAAAAGAAACAGAGAATTTCTAAACTGCTAAACTTATTAAACTCAATTGAAGAGGCCATTGCCTCCAAAAATGTCTAGTAAACACAGTAAAAGTTTTAAAAGCAGCACTTTGTAATTGTGATCGAGGGTCTCGTTATTTTGCTGTCTTCAAAGAGCTTTTAGAAATATCTGCTTAAAGGGAGAATAAAGTTTGGATACATGGATCATCATCTGCCTACCCTTTTCCCAACAATGTTGGGGTTGACTTCCAATCTAACTGGATGCAGCTGAATACCAGTATTTTACATGGAGCGACTGCGTATCTGACCTCCACAACCCAGTTACTGGGTAATACGAAACCCCTTGGTAAGACTGGTTGTCAGACTTTCGAGCTTCTGACGACCCGTAACGACTATCTAAGATCCAGGAATGACAGCCGGGGGACCCACGGCTTAACGTGTTTTCCGAGGCACGGAGGGGTCTTGGTATGTAAAGATGGTCACCCATCCGCGGACCAACCGTGAGAAACGTTGCTTAACCTGATCGACCGTGCGGCTGTTATTACTTCGCCACAAGCCCCAATATACCTTTAGGGTGATAAAACACTGATGCCTTATTTATTAATGGACAAAAGATTCTTTGAAGCTTTTCAAAAACGTTTTGAAGTTTTTTTTTTGGGATAAAATAAACACTTCGAAACTTTATGAGAGTTCATACTGCGCGGGCTGGCGAAGTCGCATTCCTAATGGCTTTTCGTGATTATTTTTTTTAATTTAAACCAGAGTAATATTTTCTTACAGCCTAGTACTAGATAGTTGGCATTTATTAGCTTTTATGCTATTTTTTTACAGTTATTTTGGTATAAACTCATAAAAAATTCTATAATTATTGCAATAATTGACAATAATTATGTAAATTTTTATGAGTATTTTTTTTTATTTTTATTTTTTTTATAATGCAGTACTTATTATTATTATTAAAAGCCTGTGATGTCCCACTGCTGGGAAAAGGCATCCCTACTCTCTTTCCACTAAGCTCTGTTTAAAGCTACTAAGGACCAGTTCTTGTTGAAGAAGTTCAGCTCATCCCGCCATCTCCGTCTGGGCCTGCCGCGATGTCGCTTGCCATTAAGAGGGACCCATTACACATACATGGAACATATACATGTTGATTGGTTGGTTCATTGATTAGATTAGTTATTGGAAGTACTTATGATTTAATATTTTTATTTAAGAATAAAATGTTAAAAATAATTATAAAAACCAACAATCTAGTACTTGGCTGACAACTTACTCAGTTGTAATTCACAGTAGTAGCTTTCATAAACTTCCAATTTAAACGATTTTTGATGTAACACCCATATTATAACATTCAAAAGCAATAACTAACTAAAGGACCTCTTACATGAAAAAGGTTAAATGGCGTCACTTTTAATACTTTCTACAAAATATGTATGAGGGAGATAAGTAGTCACTTCGGCAAATAATATTTCAATTCAAGGAACCTACAGGTAAATTTCCATCGAATTGGTTAACAAAATCTAAGGTTAAACGAGCCTTATTTATTTATCAAAATTATATATAAGAAAACTACGCTAGAGGGATTACCTACTCATATCCCGTAGTTACCGACATCGAAATATTCTGATCAATTAATAAAATACGTGAAGTTCTAGATTTTTTGGATCCGTACAAAAAACACCCAATGATACTGCAACAAAAAACCCTGTGCATTCAATCTTTGAATAGTAATAAGTACACCATAGGTACACCGCTCTCAATGTGTGCTGTGCATGAGAACAAATACATAAATAAATAAAATCGGTGAAGAAAAGAAAGAAGAAGAAAGAAAAGAAAAAACGTTTATTTGCGGTAAACATGACGCAAAAAAAGAACATGAAAACAAAATAAAGAAAAAACAATAAGAAATGGTTGACATGCGTCACATCCACGCAAAACGGCTATCGCTCAGCATTATGCCGCGACCCTATACAAGACAAGGCCCCAGCGCTGGTTTTCAGCGATAGCCGGAAAGGAAGGAAAAAATCGTGAGGAAACCGGCATATCCTGGAACCTAAATTCGAAGACATGCGACATCTACCAACCCGACTGTGCCCGCGTGGTGGATTATTGCCTACTCCCTCTCATCGAGAGGAGACCTGTGTCCCAGCAGTGGGAACATTAATAGGCTACACTACAAATCGGCGTCCACTGGTATCTAATCCTTTTGTTTACATGTTCATCAGATACTTATGGAACAAACTATAGGTAAAGTTGTTATGAAACGTTTGTCTTTATCAGTTTACGAATGATCCGAAAATCCTCTATCAACAGAAAGTATCTCGTTTATGTCCTCAATCATTGAAATACCTACAGTATTAAAGAAAGTTACCTATTATTTACCCAGCGCGAGCTCCCCGCATATTTACCGAGCATTCTAGTGAAAGGTTTTCTCTGTAGGAGTGATTTATCTCGCAAGGGATGGCTGTTTGTTTTGTCGCCGCCTGTTTTAAGTGAGAAATGTATTGTTTTGATTTTAAAGAGGTCTGGAAGAATGTGTGTTGTAGGTAGGGGGCCCAGCCGATCTATTCTGTAAAAATCTCACCGTGAAAACTTACGTGAAGTGAGCTGTCAATAATGCCAATCCCTAGCATCAAGTGGAATGTCAGCTCATTTCAAGTTCACCTAACCTAAGTTATCACGGTGAGTTTTTTATAGAATAGGTAGCTCTACAGTTACAAATAGATTTTAGGTGTTCTTTTATCATGCCGTCTACAAGCTGGTGATTTAGTCACCTGCATCCGTCAAGAGGGTGGTTCTACACGTCATTCTAAACCACTTTCGCTATGAAATTCATACGCAAATTGTAAAAAAAAAGCTACATAAATGCATCGAAATTGTCCACTGTTGTACAGGAAATTGATTTTTGACAAAAATTACCGGACTATTTTTCCGATGTTATTATGTTTGCTATAAAAACAAAACGCTCTGGAAGCGGCTGGCTCTTCCAACGGTATTATTTTAATCAGACTTCAGTGTGGGAAAGAGATCGAGCTATACGTCCTGTATATATCTGTCTGGTGATGGCAGGCCTAAGTTCCCTTAGTGTGCATACACGTGAGCGTCACGCATCAATGCCAGGGGCAAATGCAGCCGTCGATAACGTGCCGCTCGTGTATTTGAGTACGGTACTAAATACACGAGCGGCATCTCTAGCAGTGTCTATATGTCTAACAGTGGACGTCTGTCTACTGATATGATGATGATGACAGAAAATATGATCTATCTATTTCTATTTATCCATTTATTTCATGCATCAAGGCCCATATAAACACATACAATACAATATTACCATCATCATCCTCAATCCTATTGTATCCATCTCTTATCCCTTCACTAGTCAGATAGGAAACGCCGACCTCATCTAGTTTTAAAATATGATTGACGTGTAAAAGTGTTTGTACAAACCTACTTACAAAATAAAATCATTTATCATTCAGTCATTGTAAAAATTACACAAAAATTCATGAGGAGCTCGTGGCTAAATAATAACAGCTACAGGGGTCGATCGAAGGATAAGCTACGGTTGCTGCGGTCAGTTAATGGATTCTATAACATAACGAGACTCCTCCGTGCCTCGGAAAGCACGCTTAGCCGGTGGACCCGGCCGTCGATTGTAGATCTTTGACAGACGTTACGGGTAGTCAGAAGCCCGAAAGTTTAACAACCAGTCTTTTCAAGGGGTATCGTATTACCCAGTTACTGGGTTGTGGAGGTCAGATAGGCAGTCACTCCATGTAAAATACTGGTATTCAGCTGCATCCGATTAGACGGAAGACGACCCTAACATAGTCACATCCGCGCCAAACCTTCTAATATTTCATTTGTTAAAATAACGAAGAAACGACACAGTTTGCCAAGAACAAATAATATGTTATATTTATTTACTGAAAGCCCAGAGGAACTTTTCATGTTGTGTATTGATTGTGTATTGACCTATAAAACAAAAAAACTCATCTTTTTGTTCAACTTTTCTAAGTTACTACGTACGTACGTTCTACTTATGGGATGATTGAAACTTCAGAATTCAGACTCTTCACCTTTTTTTTCATGTCAATAGGCACATGACAACATGACTGGTACTAGTTCGATGATACCAGATGAAATACATATAAAATAATATTATTTTTAGGAATTTCTATTCTTATTTTCAAGCCTTTGCCCCGATAGGATTAACCGACTGACAAAAATAATAAACTTTCAAACAAACTTTCATCCCCTAACTAATCAGCATCCTAATTGCGTAACACACTAACAATCTCAATCATTTTGAAGGATATTGCTAATCCATTGCTTCATGTTCGAAAAATGCAACTGCTCAACAACCTAATAACGCAATGAATGTTGTTGAACTGTCAAGATTTAATCCTCCTGATAGTGTGTTAGGTATGCAATTACCCCGCCGTTTAGGGAATACATTTTGAAAAAGTGTCAGTGCTCACTTTCGTTAGGTAAGGAAACAGACTTCAAGCTTTTAGACCCAGTGTGCAGTGGTTTAGGCTGTGCATTGTCTGTCAATGAAAGAAAGAATGCATTTACAGTAAATTTTCCTAGGCACGATTCTTTTCGAATCACAGCCGAGCGATTCCATCCCCAGATTGGGCAATCAGGGCAATAGTCGCGCCTCGTATACCACGAGGAATCTTTGCTTTTTCGGAAAATACAGATTACATTATTTGTTATGTTATAAATTAATTATACAATTCACGACAAACGTAAATAATAGATTCCTAAACCGCACACAGTTCACAGTGTGCGCGCGCGCTTGATGGGGACAGACGTTTACTTGACCCAATCACGTGCCATTGAGTGAACGTTATAATGACGGACACTTTAAAGTGTAAAAAAACATTTTAACAAAAAAATTAAACCGCCGAAAAAACTGAAAAGCAAAAAATAAAAACCGTCTTTATTTAACCTTAATAACCAAGTTCTTAAACTAATGTAAGTATACCTAAGTAATTTTGAATCGGCGCCAAACAATCAATAAACAAAAATCTAGAACTATTGCCTTAAATTTAAACGGCGCCGGCTCAAAATTATTTATGTATGCTACACAACTCAGCATTCAAATCTGTGAGTGAATAATAAATCACCCCTATTTTCCCACCCTTAGGGTTGGAACTTTTTTTCCAAATTCATGGACCAACTTATCAATATCCGACTACTCTACAAAATTTATGCGTGGTCAAACATATATATATATATACATATATATTTTAAATATACGCGTCTACTTGAACCTCCTCCGTTTTTTTTTCGTCGGTTAATAATTGTAACATCGTGATAGATGAAATGATAGCGTACATAAGTAATAAAATCTCAGTTGACGAGGACAGTTTAACGAGAATTTGTGTACCTGCGTTTTTACCGGCGGATATAAAAGCGGATATAAAAAAAGTCGAAATCGCTGTTGTTTGACTGTGTGCCGACAGATAGAAAAAGGATCACAAAGAAGAACAAAGCAAAGGAAAACCGTGATCTGGAGGACATAGTGGCTCTTCTGAAGAGCACGGATCCCGATAAAATACCAGTCTCTGTAGCACGAGACTTGAACAAACTACCCCCAAACACATTTCATCATCTATAATGTGACGAAATTGCTCAAAGACATTATTGCAATCAGAGGTCAAACATATAAAAAGAAGAAATGCAAGTCAACAGGATTTAGAAGGGCTCAAGGCGGAACTGCATACAATTAAATGCGTACCGTTGTTGTATGATGCCACCAACGTAAATTCTAAACGTGATGAGTACATTAATAATGAAGCCGAACCCAGAATATCCCAACTCACCTCAGGGATTGCCAAAATCAATTTCTGATGGAGTATCCAACCGCCCTGAGTGCAATAGTAGTGATATAATAAACTGTCGCGATGTCATAAATAAGCGAAACCCACACACGCGAGATAACGGGCCAGTGCGCCGAGAAGTTTATTACGTGTAGTAAACAAAATGATATAGCGATGTCACAGGTGTTGTCTTCGCTTCCTTGTAATAGTGGGGGTTAGCATAATGATGCAGGTCAGTGGCACCTTTGACCCTTCTTTAGGGTATATATGTTCTGTGGGCAGTGGAAAACGGTAAAAAGTCGTAAATCAAAATTTAAGAAGCGATTAATTAGTGTGTTGGGCACGTCTAGTGATATTGACGGGCGATTTAAAGTGGCTGATTTAAAAGTGCACGTATTTATCGGTCATGTACACAAAGACATCACTGAAAATGATATTATTGAGTATATTCGACAGAAAACGCGGAAGACTGTTTCCCTGCGTAAAATAAACAGAAGGGATGACATCGAATATAATTCTTACACGGTGCTTGTTCCTAAACATAAATTGCAAGTATTTCTGGAAGATAAACTGTATGTGCAGGGTATTTTTTTAATCCAGCGTTTTGAAAGTTTTAAGCCCAACACTTTTGTGGATAATGAACATAAACAACCAACTAATGGATAGTTATAATACATAATAATTATAATATAATACATAACACAGGGAATAATGTCATGAGCAATTGAAATTAATTGATTTTCCTCATGGTTTTATTAAGTGTGGGGACAAAATATGTTGTAACCAGAAACATAAACATTTACTGGATGAAATGTATTGTAATATAGTGGCCGCACTCCGTGAATCTACGAAGGTTACATATCGGGGAAATAGGCTACATGGAGATAAGTGTGTAATGGGGTGGAACAGGCATGTGAGTGAAGCTCACGAGACGGTAAAGCTAATGTTCCAGGACTGGTGTGATCGTGGCAAGCCGAGAACAGACATAATATATGATGCGATGTGCGAAAGTAGAAAGATTTTTAAATCGCGCTTGATGTGGTGTCAAGACCACAAAGAACAAATTAAAATGGATACGTTAGCGACACTGTGTACAGATAATAATTCCTCTAGTTTTTGGAAAGACACTAGAAGTTGAACTGTAAGCCTGGCCTTTCCGTGAGTATTAAGGGTCATTCAGATCCTAGGAACATAGCTAAAGTATTTAAGGAGCACTTTTTTGTTAGGTCACCACTTGGTCCATCAGGCTCGATGCTCAATACTGGATCCCAATGTGTGGGGTTGAACCTAAAGATTTCAGCAAAAGTTGTGGCTATTATTATTATTAGCTATTCGACAAATGAGAAGAGAAAAGTCTCCTGGCCATGATGGTCTTAGTATTGAGCATCTGCAACATTGCACGAGTACTGGCTATGTTTTATTCGCTATGTGTTAGTCACTCTTACTTGCCGGAACAGTTAATGAAAACCATTGTAGTGCCCATAGTTATAAATAGAACGGGAGACATCTCCGACAAAAACAATTATAGACCGATATCTTTACCGACTGTGGTGGGTAAGGTACTTGAAAGCGTGCTGGATGCACAATTGGCTGAATCTACAGGGTTATTTGTAAAACACCAGAAACCTCTTAAGAGGTCTTTGTAATCATCATTATGAACAACTTTTACTATGGGATAAAACTGACATCGCGAAAAAAAAATCAGCTGTTCCCTACATTTATGTTCGCATAACTCGTCAAAATGTAGCGAGCAGCAGATTTTTTTTTCGCGATTTCAGGTTTGGTCCTATAGTAAAAGTTGTTCATAATGATGAGTACAATGACCTCTTAAGAGGTTTCTGGTGTTTTACAAATAACCCTGTATAGTTCTGCATGACAATCAATTTGGTTTTAGATCACAGCTGTCGACGGAAAGTGCCATATTGTGCATGAGGCATACTGTCAGGTACGATACCCACAGGGGCACACCTGTGTATACCTGTTTCCTCGATTTGAGCAAAGCTTTTGACTTAATCTGCTATGAAATTCTGTGGAAGAAGTTACAAGTAGTAGGGCTACCGTCTGAACTTGTGAATATCTAGTACTGGTGTAGCAACCAAAGGAATAATGTACGGTGGGCGGGCACCCTCTCAGATCCATATAAATTGGAATGTGGCATGAGACAGGGTGGCTTGAGCTCGCCCCGTCTTTCTAATTTGTATATAAATGCCCTAATCGAGGAGCTCAGCGGCCAGTGGGTCGGTTGTCGCATAGATGATGTATGTGTTAATAATCTTAGCTATACGGACGACGTGGTGTTGCTGAGCGCCTCGGTTTGTGGCATTAGGAAACTGTTACAAATTTGTGAGACTTCTACAGATGATCATGGCTTGATGTATAAAGATATATAGAAAAGCGAGTATGTTGTCTTTAAGGCTGGTACTAGGTGTCCCTCTAGCGTGCCCCCTATAAAACTGAATAGAGGTGAATTGGCTAGGGTACGTCAGCTCAGATACCTGGGTCATCTAATTATCGAGGGCCTTAAGGACGACATGGATATTGAACGTGAACGTAGGGCACTGTCCGTAAGAGCAAACCTAATTGCTCGCAGGTTTGTCCGATGTACAAATGAGGTAAAAATCACTCTCTTCAGTGCCTACATCTTTTTATACCTGCAGCCTGTGAGCAGTCTATACTCAAAAATCGTACAGTGCCCTACGGGTACAAAAGTAGACTTGACTGTCTGTACATGAGTGTATTGATATCTCGATTCGTGAGTCAGGCAGGGGGCGAGTAAATCAAAGTTGTATTACTAACACTAGTTATAAGTTATTGTACTACTAACACACTGGATCCTAGTTATCTTAAATAAATTTTATTGTTATTTTTATTTTTATGTTTGAACATATCTCGGGACCATGGGGTCCCGGTCCTTTGGAAGGCGTAAGAGACGCCGAAGCCAACTCGCAGCGGCCCTTTAGGAAATTTTATTGAAATGCGGCACCAACCGACGATTATCCCTGTATGCACTATGCAAGTGCACCCAAGGATAACACCCGGTTAGTGTAGGACTATTGCAGGATATGGAAAAATACAAATTTGGACTATGGGTTTGGGTGGCTAAAGTGGACTGGTTATCAATAACTATGGAAGAACTATGGCCCCTGTCTGATCAATGTTTTATATATACACGGATAAAATGGCAGGGAGTGACTTGCACACTCAATAATGGGCCCCGAAAACTGTCGCTAGCACATAGTGACGTAGCAACAAGGGGGCAACATGTCCAGAGGTGCTTATGAGGAGTGGAGAGGTATTTCACGGCTTTCAGAACAATCCCAGAGCTCGGTAAATGTTCAAGATCCCTACGAGCACTTACTGGAATACTTCCTTCCCCAAACACGTTTGCTCTTGAGAGTCTCCACTCAAGACGGCCAGTAAAGGCAAGAATGAGGTGGGAGCTCTGTTCCTTGTCATTGTTCACTCCAGCCGGCCAATAAAGGCAAGCCAGAGGTGTGGAACTCGATTTCTCCCGGGAGATAGGGTCCGTGGGATCGCTACTGCCCAACAGCTCGCCACATGCTGCCCTGCGGGTTCCTGTATCTCTCTTGGTCTGGCTTCTCACCCTAGATCTGTTTCGGCAAAGTAAACTCTCCTGGCTAGGCCCAGAGTTCGGAGCGCGCAAGCCTCACCACGACGTCAACGTAGAGATACAGCGGTGGGGTTATTATTATTAAAATTATTAAAATGAAGCCCACACGAGCGTTACAGTGACCTTCATACTTTAAATATACGAGTTTTCTGAGTACCAAGACCTGACTCACATACTCGTACAACTTAATTCCAAGATCAATATAGCAACGTTCGCTACATATTTACATGAGTCGGTACCTAACTTGGGATGAAAGGAGACTGAATTTAGCGGTCCAACCTTAGTCAGCTTTCGTTTAGAACGTTGAGGCACGTGTTTCAAAAGTTGTTTGAGTTATATTTATCTACGAGTTTCTGCCCGTGATTACCTCCGCGTGAAATTTCTTGTTCCCCAGACCCAACGCGTCGCATCGCATTGTCCGCGTCCTATCGCTTTCTGACGATAACGATTTACGGTAAAGCGTACACAAGTTTCTTACAATAAAATGGCACAAGTAGCATACAATATAACTTTCATCGTATTACCCAGTAACTAGGTTGTGGAGGTCAAATAGGCAGTCGCTCCATGAAAAATACTGGTATTCAGCTGCATCCGGTTAGACTGGAAGCCGACCCCAACATAGTTGGGAAAAGGCTAGGCAGATGATGAAATAACTTTCATCGTATAAACACTATTCAGACGGTGCGACTTTTATTCTTGCTTCAAATTATGATATACCACAAGCAATTAAACCGCACTGTGAAAATTAGGCTTTATTGTGTTAAGACACATATAGTTCTCATACACACGAGCGACACGCGTCAACACTCGTCGATACTCGGTACTCGTCGACGGATACAGTTGCCTCTACCATTAGTGAGCCATGTCAAAGACTTGCTAATCAACACACGTACAGACACCTGCATTAATGAAATTGTCGGGGTACGTAGCGAGGTGTCGGTGTTTTTGAGGAGAAACAAATGTTTATGTTGAACACTATTTATTGACTCACTCACCCACTGTTCTTAGTAATAAAATGTTGATGGAATGTTTGAATACACCCGGCTAACGCGGTAGACAAAAGTGCACTGAATATAATATCTAATATAAAATATTAAGTAATAAAATTAGGTCAACGCTTTGCGCCGATATTGCTAACTAAGGTGTTCGGTGAAAACACCGAACATATTCCGGGCCACGAAAGATAGGGATGCTGAGATGAAACAATGACATGTTAGTAATATAATGGAACGATCATGATAATAATGTTTACAAGGTGAAAACAAGCCACTTAAGATTAAGATATTAGTAGAATAAACGTAAAACTGATTTGACATAAAATTAAGAGCTTATTGTTCCTAAAGGATTCCTTGACACGCTAGGACACGCCCTATTCACCATTGTATTGTTTAATTCACCGTAAATATGTGTCGCACTAGATTGATGTTCACTCATGTTTTGACGCGCACTAACACTAGCACTTCTGGTGGGTCGAAGCTCCATGTCTGACGTGATGTGGGCGCTGCGCGCTCGCAGTCGCAGCCATCTGTACAGCAGCGTTCCCGCCGCCAGCACCAGCGCGCCGACCAGGATATAGCTTACTGCATACTGATGGATGTCATGAGAGGATAATGTTTCTTCTACTTCCACTCGGCTGTTTTTCATGACATCGATGCGTTGATGTAAGTCTTTTAAGGCGTCCATCATCTCGCCTGAGTCTGTTACGTCTTGTGTGTTTTTGAAAGGCATGCTGCTGTTAATAATGAAGTTTAATTGATCCATCTCCGGTACCAAAATGTCCGGGCTCAAATCAATTCTGTTTTCCTTCTGCCTCTGAATGTTCAGAGTAAAATCCTGACCCTTCAGCAGGCAACCTGGTTCTAAGTAAATGACACCAGCTTTGCTTAGTTGCATCTGGTTTATCTGTTCGCCGCAGATTACTTTAACGGCATAGATGTTGCAACAATGGTACAAGAATAGTGACGGGTTTGTTAGTGATATCCATTTGTTTTCACATCGAGATCTTCGTATCTTGCACTTATCATTGTCTCGGTCGAGATCACAAAAGTTGTTCTCGTTGTTAAGATGGTATATCGGTTTTTTCCAGTCACACATATACTTATCATCTTCTTGTTTACATAGTGAAAGTTCTTCAGACGTAATTGTTAAGTATGAGTTTCTTTTTAGATCCGTAGCGACGTATTCTGACGACGGGATGAGCTCTATCATAGTGTTGTTCGTCTGGTGTGGTATAGGATGTATTTTATACAACTTATATCGGTCTCTACTGATAAGTGGGAATGTTATTTGGAAGAGAAAGTATTCTTCAGTTATTCGTGCTTTAATGCTTATCAGAGAATAAAGCTTTCGAATATCGTGTGGTTCAATAGGTAATGTCAGGTCATCGGATAAATGCCCAGAGATAATGTTAAGTTCCTTTTGGAACTGTTCAGGGGTAAGCAGATGAATGTTAAACTGTCCATGGTGGACATTAGTTAGGATGTCAAGTAAAATATCTTGAGTTCTTTTTAAGTTGTGCAGTAAATTACTAGCTGTTAGAGCTGTCATGGTAAATTCTTGAAGTAAGGATATGTTGTTTATCTCTCGTTGTAGTTGGTTTGAGATGTTATCCAGCGTGATTAGATGTTTATTGATTATTTTATGTTGTTTTGCCATGATTTCTTCTGTTCTTTTTAACAAATTGTACTCTGATTCGACAATCGACGTCTGATTCTTCCATAAACCGGCTAAATGTTTTTCATTTTGTTGTATCATGTTGATGTCTCGGCTGTATTTTTCCGCGAATTGTTCGTCTAATACGCCGAATAGGGAATTTGCAATGTTTCCAACTGCATTGATAAGTCCCCGCCGCCGTCTGGAGTGTCCACTTACATGTTGCGTCATCAAAAGTTCATTGTAGTATTTCAGTTCATTACACTCATGGATCAGCTGAGGGACTATCATATTACACTGTTCGCTGCCTGTTCTTTTGCATGTTTTGTCCAGATATGCGGTTACTTTTTCAAACGCCTGCATTCCTTCCCAGTACGGAGACATGTTATAGAATACGACTAGGGTCCAACTATCTTTTACGAGGCTGATTTTTGATATTGGGTCAAAGTAGAAAGATTGGTTATTGTTTAATGATGTTATGTTGTACTTGCAATTTGCAACGGTGCAGATAGACATAAACAAGGTTAATGCCATGGCAATATGCGATAACGTCCCTGGTATTGTTTTTCTTGTTCGTCTCCTGTTATTCTGGGTCGCAGAACCCTGTTCAGTAGAACTGTCTGTTTCAGTTGTGTTGTTTTGTTGGCTGTTGGTTTCGATTTCTACCGGTAATAAAGAAAGTTTGACTACTGGCCGCTTTATGACACCATTTTTCGTTTTCAATGACACTACCCGGACGTAGCCATCGTTACCGGGATGCAGATCTATCACTCGGCCCATAATCCACCGTCCAGCTGGAATGTTATCTTCATGCACTACCACCATATTGCCTATTTTTAAGTTTTCCTGAGGTTTAAACCACTTTTCTCTCGCTGTTAATTGACTCAGATATTCATTCTTCCATTTTTGCCAAATCTGTTTAAAAATGTTGGTTGTTAAATGCCATCTTGTTCTCGCATCCTCCTTCGTCTCAATCACTGTTAAATCGGACCTTCCTGTTAAAAAATGTGCCGGTGATAAATAATCCAGATCCTCAATGTTTTCTGTAATCGAACAAAACGGTCTCGAGTTCAGACACGCCTCCAGTTGTGTCAGTACAGTGGTGAACTCTTCAAACGTTAGTCTTTGTTCCCCCACCACTCTTTTTAGGTGGAACTTTAGACTGCGGACGGCTCTTTCCCACAGCCCACCAGCGCTCGGCCAAGATGGAGCGTTGAAATGCCATTGTATGTTCATTTCAGCTATTTCTGCCTGGCAAGTATCCCCGAGAACTTGTTGTAATTGGTTGTACTCCTCTTGCAGCAGCCTATTAGCTCCGATAAAATTAGTTCCTTGGTCACTATACAAGTTGTGTGGTGTTCCTCTCCGGGCCGCCATTCTCTTAAGTGCAGCTAAGAATGCTGAACTAGTAAGGTCAGACACCAATTCCAAATGAACTGCTTTCGTGACCATGCATATAAATACAGCCACGTAGCCTTTCAATGTTCTCACCCCTCTCCCCTTGTTAGCCTTGATGTTCACAAAACCTGTGTAGTCCACGCCAGTATGGTAGAATGGAGGAGCGGGGTTAGTTCTAGCAGCGGGAAGGTCACCCATCAATTGATATTGCTTCCTTGCTTCATACTTCCGGCAAGTTATACAATTTCTTAACTGTTTTTTAGTCGTACTGTATCCGCTTGTTATCCAGTATTGTTGTCTTAGAGCAGCTAAAGTCAGTCGAGGGCCCCCATGGAATGTTAACTGATGAGCTTCTTCTATGAGTAACTCCGCCAATCGACTTCTGTTAGGGATTATCTTAGGATGTTTCATTTCGTCGCTCATGTTCGCGTTCCGTAAACGTCCTCCCACTCGGAGAAAGCCGCGGTTATCGATGAAAGGTCTTAAATTCAATAATTTGCTGTTTGTCGCCACATTGCCATTTTTGTTTAACATTGCAATATCTGACGTAAATGCCGTACTTTGCACGTGTATTATGATAGCCGATCTGGCTTTTCGCAATTCTAGTAATGTTAGGTACTTCGGTAAATGTTTACGTTGCGACGTTGGCGTCAATGCCCTCGGTACCCATGCCAAGACACGTGTTATTTTTATAAACGAATTATGTTGTAATAATAAATTATCTATTATACTATTACTGTTAATGTCTTGAACAATGTTTACCAATTCTATCCTTTTCATCTCTTCCTCTGTTTGGTAGATAGTCTGTTTTTGTTCCTTCTCTGTGTCATAGGACGCTAGCCATGCTGGTCCCTTCCACCATAAAGGATGTTGTAATAGTTGAGGTGCTGTTAAACCCCGGCTGGCGCAGTCGGCCGGGTTGTCTCCCGACTTTACATATCGCCAGCAATTTGCCGGCATTATCTGTTTGATAGCGTTGACTCTGTTAGCCACGAAAGGTTTCCAACGTGCCGAGTCGCCTTGCAGCCACCCTATGACCACCATAGAATCACACCATCCATAGATTTCTAATTGACAACTTATACTCTGTTTGATTTTTTCGATGAGCTTAGATAGTAGATAAGCACCGCAAAGCTCCATCCGTGGCAATGTTACGCTCTTTTTACTTGGTATAAGTTTCGACTTTGCTGCGACGATTACTGTTTCTTGTTGGTATTTTGTTCGTGCGTATACCACACACGCATATGCTTCGATAGATGCGTCACAATAGCCATGCAGTTCGATGACATCATTCTCGTTGCATAATATCCATCGAGGAATCTTACAATGTTTGATGTTGTCAATTCCCGTAATTAACTTGACCCATTCATTATGTATGTCATCAGATACTTTATCATCCCACTGTAGATCATGTTTCCACAACTTTTGAAATAATAATTTAAGTTTCGTGGATAGGGGTGTCAGCCAACCAAGAGGGTCATATAATTTTGAAATTTCTGATAGTAAGCTCCTTTTAGTTGGTTTTGAGGTTGTTTGGGAAAAGTTGCAACGGAACGTAAATTGATCTCCTTTTGGGTTCCAGCACAAACCTAAAGTTTTCAACATGTCATCATTTTTGAAGCTATAAACGAATTCCTCTGGACTTGTTGATATGTTTCCTAATAATTCTTGACTGTTGGATGACCACTTTCGTAGATTAAAGCCTCCTGATTTCAAGAGCTCAATTAAATCATTTATCGATTGTTTACCCTGTTCTATGTTGAAGCAGCCGTGTAATAGGTCATCCATATAAAAGCTGTTTTCCAGGACAGCAGCCGCTGTTGGAAATTTGTATCGTTCATCCGCCGCTAACTGTTTTAAAGTCATAATTGCTAAGAACGGTGCGGCCTTTGTCCCGTATGTTACCGTGTTCAGTTGATACACTTGTATAGGCTGTGTTGATGACTCACGCCAAACGATTTTTTGTAGATGTTGATCCATGGGGTTAACTAAGATTTGACGGTACATTTTCTCGATGTCTGCGGTGAAGGCAAAGGGATATTGTCTCCATTGAAGTAGTAAGGCCTGTAGATCTTTTTGTAGATTGGGCCCTTTCAGCATGACGTCATTCAAGCTGTATTTCGTGGATGTTTTGGCGGATGCGTTGAATACCACACGAAGCTTTGTTGTTGAAGATTCTTCTCTCTGCACGCCGTGGTGGGGCAAGAAGCATTCGAGTGTTATGTTATCGTTTTTCTGTTCTGGTTTCATGTGGTTCAACGCTGCATATTCATGCATGAAAGCCTTGTATTTTTCGGCTAAATTTGGTTGTTTTTCCAAGCGGCGTTCCAAGTTCTTTAGCTGTGCAATTGCCATTGGTTTGGAAGACCCCATTTGCTGTTTTAATTCTTCTTTCAGTGGTACTCTGACTTCGTAGCGACCCTGACTGTTTCTTCGTGTTGTTTTTGTATAGTAGTCCATACATTCCTGATCTTCTACAGATAGGTTTGAAGGTTCTAAAATCTCTTCAACTTCCCAAAATTTTTGAATCTCCTTAACGTTGTTTAGGACCACATTACATTGGTATGTTTTCACGTTACCACACAGTAACCATCCCAGCTGTGTTTGTTGAGCCATTGGCTGTTGAGCATGTTCTCCTTTTATAATCCCGCCTAGCATAATGTTAGCATAAATATCCGCTCCGAAAAGCAAGTCAATTCGTCGACTTTTGTAGAATTCCGGGTCAGCTAAATTAATGTTTTTTATGTAAGACCAGTTAGGTTTAGCGAATGTTTGGTTTGGCAAGCTTTTAATAAGTTCGTTCATGATGAGCACATCAGATTCGAATTCAAAGTTGTTGTACATAGAAGTACATTCTATGCTTATCATTCCCTTACAGCTGTTTTCCTTTTGCCCCACTCCAAAGATGACTCCTTTGCATCGTCGTCTCTTGATACCTAACATCTGAGACGCTTCTTCTGTTATTAAGGATATCTGAGATCCTTGATCGATCAAGGCGCGCATGGTTTGGTATGTTCCATCCACCCCCTTGACCTTCACCAGAGCAGTCGCTAGCAAAATCTCCGCCTTTTCATCTTGAGAGGCATTCACGGTGCCCGTCACGGGTTCATTGCGCTTTGCGTTTTGTTTTTCAACGTTGTTACCGCTTGACGACAGAGTTGATGCATTTGCTAATTTCGCAAATGCGTCATGTAAAATGGTGTTATGTTGATCTTGGCATTTCCTGCATGTTAAGTTCGAGGTGCATTGCTTTCCGAAATGGCTAAATAAACAATTTGTACAAAGTTTCAATTTGGTTGCAGTTTTTAGCCTCTGGTCGTCACTCATTTTTAGATATGTTTTGCAATTATAAATGCCGTGTTGGTTATTGCAAAGCGGACATTTTATGTTTGACACGTGCATCGATTTCGCAGCTGTTTTATTTCCGTTGCCCTGGTTGTTTGAGTTGTTGTAATTATTTTTCTTATTGTTAGATGTTTGATTTGGATAATTGTTTTGATGAGAAGTCTTGGAGGGCACATAGTCTTTACGGCGAACTGTTTCCAATGACGTAAATTTTGTTTCCAAAAATTCTAAGAACTCTGTGAGTACCGGTAGCTCTTTCGAATTCTTTAGCGACTCTATGTAGTCGGTGTATGTTTCTGTATCTAGTTTTTGCCCTAGAACGTGTACAATCATTGGGTCCCACGATGTGGTGTCAACTCCTAAGTTTTTGATGGCATTAAGACATTCCAGCGTGGTGTCATGCATTCGCTTAATCTGCTGTAACGATTGCTGTTGGATGTTTGGCAGGCCTAGCAGAATGTTCATATGGGCCGAGAATATTAGTTTTTTGTTGTCATACCGGTGGGTCAGAATATTCCAGCACACCGAATAGTTATCGGTACTAATCGATAGATGTTGTATAAGTTTCTCAGCTTCTCCACGCACCTTCCCCTTCAAATACTGCATCTTTTGGCCACTTGATAACGAGGGGTTGTTGTGTATTACTTCCATAAATAGATCTCTAAATGATACCCATTGGTTGTAATTCCCGTTGAAATTTGGTATCTCCAGTTGAGGTGTTGATTTTTCCCTGTGTGCGACTGACCACATTTTCGTATTAATTGCCCTTTTCAGGTTGTTGAATTTTTTCTCATACTTATCGTACATGTTGTCGTATTGTTCGTTCTCTCCCTCCAGCTCGATTTCGATGTCCCAATGTAATATGTCGATAGCTGACCATCTAGACTGTAGTGACCTCAATACGTCCTCAAATTCCCACTTATCTGAGATAGAGTCCACGTCTATGTTTGCGGTTGTACGCACAAAGGCTTTAAAATTAGCATACTGTTTTTTCAACAATGCGTCTAGCTTGCTGTTTGGCTCCATGTTCGACTTCAGAGCTGGTTGGTCACTCAGCTGCAATGGGAAACTTGGCCCCGCCTCCTCACCTGTTTTTTCTTCTGCACGCATGCTCGATGCCGATGGGGATCTGTCACGAGTTGTTGTTTTCTCACCTGTTGAGAGGCTTCCCGTTTTCACGAACCGCAGGTGATACTGTTGGTTGATCAACGCCTTGGTTGACTCATACACAGTACGTGTTTTCTCGTACTCTCGGTCGGTGAAATAAGGATCAGTTTTACTTACTTCTCCCTCAATTCGCTCATGATTAATTTGGTAATCATTCCAATAGCTCTCCAAAGTATTAAGCTTACGCTTAAAGTAGTCTACTGTTTTCCTCTCAGCACTATCCTTCTTCAAGTTAATGCCGAGCTTTATGATGCTATCATAAATCATTGATTGCGTTTCAATGAGTTCCGACATTGTTATTCGGTGTTAAAATGCTTACTGATTATAAATAAGGAAAAATATTACTTGTATTCTCCGCTGTTAGTACTCAGCCTTTGCTGCTACTTCAGTTTCTGCTCCAATGTTCGCTCCGACAGCTCTACGACGTACACACACTGTTGTTTGTTACGATAGTTCAGACCTCGCACACCAAAATTCCGAATTTCCGAAATTACGCGACGCGTGATCCGGCTCGAAGGACCAAAAATATGTCGGGGTACGTAGCGAGGTGTCGGTGTTTTTGAGGAGAAACAAATGTTTATGTTGAACACTATTTATTGACTCACTCACCCACTGTTCTTAGTAATAAAATGTTGATGGAATGTTTGAATACACCCGGCTAACGCGGTAGACAAAAGTGCACTGAATATAATATCTAATATAAAATATTAAGTAATAAAATTAGGTCAACGCTTTGCGCCGATATTGCTAACTAAGGTGTTCGGTGAAAACACCGAACAGAAATACTCCACTATAAACCCTTAAAAAATGGTCAATTTATGCATCCGTCTATACAACCAGCGGAGTAATTGCGTAACACACTAACAAAAGGAATGACTTTCATTTGACAGTTCAACAACATTCATTGCGTCGTTTGTTGAGCAGACAATTTTTTCGAACATATGAAACAATGGGTTAGCAACATCCTCCTAAACGATTCACATCGTGATTAATAGTGTTTTACGCAATTAGGGTTCTGGGTTAATTCGTCATAGTTATTATCGGCCTGCATACGTGTCTGTTTTGTTGATACAATTACGCAGTATTTTAAGTACAAAAAAAATTGTTACCTTTATTCTTACCTTCTTAGCAGGATCTTTATGCTCCTGCACATACTCCTGCTTCAGAGGTTCGGTCTGCAGATCAGGTAGAGAGTGACTGATGCGGATGGCAGCTTGGCGGGAGAGGGAGTCGCAGTTGCTTTCCTCAGAGTCCCTCCGTGCCCTGCACCAAAGGGATCTGTTAAGGAAGGTGAAATATGATGATAGTGGTTGATCAAGAAAAAAGGGTGGGTTTGATTTCGTTGCAAAGAGAAAGTGACTTATAGAAAATATAGGACGAGATCTGATAATGGCCAAGTTAAGAGGAGAAGTGGTAGCTATTATATAATAGTTCTGCCGTAGAAAGAATATGTTTCTGACACCTGTCATTCTAGTAACTAATAAAGATCAAATTCACAAAACACGTATTCGCTTGTATGAAACTGACAGATGTCAGAACGCAGTCTCTCGACGGCTACATTATAAAAATACAAATTAAATTAACCAGCAAAACCTCATAGACGTGATTGGTATCTAAACATAATCAATCAACTGAGCCTATTGCAGTTGATTACCAGATATAGGCCTCTCCTAAGCACACGTAAGCACAAGAAGTATCTAAACACGATAAAACATAAACAAAACTTACACTTGACTACGGGGTCAATGGCCGCAGGTAGTGCTTTGTTTTATATTGTTAAGATACCGACACTGTCTGTCTGTGAAATTTTGCCAAGTAACTTAATTTGACCATCAAGAACTAATTGGAATGCAAGACATTAAAAAACTGTGTAGGATTAGACTGAGCTTAAAGTAAGTCAAAATATTACATTACTGCTTAATAAGTGGGTGGGTACTTGCTTTACGAACAACAAAGTCTAAATTGTTGTGAATATTGATTAAATTTACCTACAATCAAAAAGTAGGTACAGTCAACAGCAAAAGTAGATGATCAAAATCAGAAATTCAATACTAATGAACGGAGTTCGCAGCTATATGGCAGCTGTACTAGTAGTAAATGTTTGGTATAATTTACAATCACATACTTTTGAATCACTTCGACGCCACACAGTTCTGACGCGAACTCCGTTCATTAGTATTGAATTTCTGATTTTGATCATCTAGTTTTGTTGTTGACTGTACGGTCACCAAAGGAGATAAGTAACTAGTGTCGTCGGATATAGTTGAAGTTTATTAAGAAACCGATATATATTTTCAATAAAATTTAATTGAATTAATAGACAACAAGTAGTCTATTTATCAAATTAAATTTCATTCGAAAACATACATCAGTTTCTTACTCAAGTTGGATTTTCTACCCAGATACTAATTTGACAGGTGTAATGTCAAACTTCTATACTAAAAAAACGCAAACACAAAAGACTTAAATGTCAGATTACTATCTGGGATTAAAAAACGAAATTTAAACTTCAACCGTATTCGACGAACCTGGTTAATATCCCTTTTGGTGACTGCGACTCTCTCTCTCAGATTTGTCACAAAACATTCAAGTGTCAATATGAAAAGTTCCTTAAAAGATTTAGTCGAGCGTCTTACGAACTAAATACTTCCTAAACAAGTCCCGTTTTAAATGATCAAAGACACTTTGAAACGAAAAGCAGTTCTCAAGAATTTCACATTGCAAATGTTTAAAATCTCATTTCATCGGAGTCTGCAAAATGTCTGCTGAACATGCATTCAACGTTAACATCTAACTTCCGACGCCTGAAGTCTGTTTTAAATATTCACGTTAGTAGTAAAGTGAGCGCTAAACGGAAAATAGATGTGAGGAAATCTGTAGGAAGCCTTTCAAAATATGGACTTTTTTTGACTGTGACTGGCGTATAACAGATTTTGCATATCGATGCTTCAATGTAGCATTCTCTTTAGAAGGATTTATTTATCTGTTCATTAGATCTTTTCTGTAAAAATGTCACGGTGAAGACTTAGGTAAAGTGAGCTGCTGTGTGGGCCCTATCAGAATATCAGGGCTGCGGTATTTATTTTTTTCCATATCACAGCATTATGCTGAGAAAGGAACCTTATTGGCCTCGAACAGATCGTTTTTGTTTTTTTTTTTTCTGGTTATTTTAGTGTAACTTTGTTAGTTTTAAATATTCCTTTTTTTACTTTTTGTATTTCCTGTGCGTGTGCCAAATAAAAAGTTTTCTTGCTTTATTTTCTTGCCATTCTACCTGGTGCTAGGGATCACTCGTGATTGACCGCTTTCTTCAAGCTCACTTCATCTTAGTTTTGACGGTGAGATTTCAACAGTATAGCACAACAGGTATAATAACTATGAGAGTTTAAGGATGCCGATCTATCCTGTAAAAATCTCATAGTGAAAACTTACATGAAGTTAGCAGTCATTCCAGCTGATGCTAGAGATTGCCACAATTCTCTTCACGGCGAGATTTTTACAGAATCGATCGGCATGTGTATAATCTCCTCCTTACTCGCAGTTATACTTAGCAGAAGTGCTAAGATGGTCATTACATGCAATTTCCAGTTTCTTATTTCAAACCTCGTTGTCTCCTACATGTATTGCTCCATAGTCAAATCCTGCCTACAAGCAGTGTTTCTATATTTTCCGGTCTGAAGGATATGGGTGCCGGTATAATTACGGGCACATGAGACAATCCATCTTTGTCTCTGAGAGGGGACGACATCTATAATGCCTCTGGTGTTGCAGACGTCCATAGACGGTGATAATACACCACCAAAAAAAAAAACTTGGTGTAAATACTTTTTCTTTCTTTCACTTAACATCAGTCGGGATCATCTTTCGCCTTTAAAAGGAAAAAAAAATGCTTCACCTAACTTCCCACAATCCACCTCCATGTAGCACGTTGGTAGCTCACAGCAGCCATTCCTAACGCTACGACCACAACAGAATATTCGCCCACTTCTACTCACCTCCCTCCTTCCACTTCATTGCAGAACGAAGTACTGCTGTCTCTGCCAATATGGATCTCTGCTGCAGCCTTTCTCCTAATTCCCTAATACTATTCGCCCTGATTCAACATACCTTCCAACAATCCACCTCCATGTATAGCAGCACATTGGTCGCCAACCGCAGTCAAAGAGTACAGCGGCCATTACTGACGTCACAAGCACAACAGAGTGTTCACCGATTTCTACCCACCTTACTCCTTCCACTTCATTGCAGCCTGTACTACTGTCTCTGCCATATGGATCTCTGCTATTGCCTTTCTCCAACTTCCTCAATACAATACCTTCCAACAATCCATCTCCATGTAGCAGCATATTGGTGGCCAACCGCAGCTAACAGTACAGTGGCCTCCTTCTATATCTTTGCAGCCGCAAGTACTGCTACCTCTGCCAATTTAAACCTCTGCTGCTGCCTTTCTCCGACTTCCCTAATACTATTAGCCCTGGATCAACCTACCTTCCAACAATCCACCTCCATGTAGCAGCACATTGGTATCCAACCGCAGCCAACAGTACAGCGGCCATCGCAGCCAGTAGCAGAGCTGCTGCGTAGTCCACGGAGCTGCCGCGCACCGTTGCCGGGCCTTCCAAGCTTTCGGCAGGCCACACTCCTGGGAACAAACAGAAAAACGTGTAAGACTAGCTGTTCCTGCGACTTAGTTCCATAGCGTACTCACCCCATAGTTTTCCCACTGCCGGGGCACAGGCCTCCTCTCGATGAGAGGAAATGGGCCGTAATCCACCACGCGGCCCCAGTGCGGGATACTAAATCAGATATCACATGTTTTCTAATTTTTGGTTCTAGGACATGCCGGTTTTCTTACAATGTTTTTCTTCACCGATTTGAGAGCAGTGGTGATGAAATAATTTACACAACGTAAACGCTTGTCTGGGTTCGAGCCTACGACCTAACAACTCGTAAGTCAGAGTGTGTTAGTAAAGTAAGTAACAATATGATATAAATGCCGCTCCTTCATATTTAATGAGGGCGCGGTAATTGCCATTTAAATGCTGTGTTTGAGCTGTAAATTGGACGCATTTAACACCAAGCATTTGTACAATTTCATAAGTATTACGAAGTACTTATAAATATGAATAACAAACCAATGGATTGAAATGATTGTTAATTCTCTTTCATGTACATATTTTATGTTCAATATCACACGCCTATGTGTGCATACACGAGCGACAGCCGTCGACAACATGCTGTTCGTGTATTTGAGCACTGTACTCAAATAGATCGAGAGCAGTGGTGGCCCAGTGGTAACGACTCACGTGTTGTGGGTCGTGGGTTCGAACCCTGGCAGCGTTTACTTTGGGTAAATTAAATTAATGTCAGTTAAATAAATAAAATAAATTAAATTAATTAATAAGTAGTTTTAAGGTACTAACATAGTGTTAAGCCGTACTAATCATTTTATATGGAATTATGTTCCGAAATAAATTATTATTATATCACCACTACTCTCAAAACCACCCACCCACTACTCTCAAAGACTTCTTGACTTTCCAGAAGAGTTTACAAAATGTGCAGATTACACTTGTAATATTTTACAGCATAGACAAGTAATTGATAGTTTGTTTAACAATATTGTAAAAATATTAAGAGAGGCAGCATTGTGTGGCAAGCATGGTAAACATATACGTAAGAAAAAGAAACCTGTTGCAGGGTGGAACTTACATGTTGGTGAGGCACACAGGGAAGCTAAACAGAAATTTTATGTGTGGTGTTGGTATGGCAAACCAAGTTCAGGTGAAATTTATAACGAGATGTGTGAGGCCAGGAGAATCTTTAAGAACCGACTGAGATGGTGTCAGAACCATGAAGAACAGGTAAAAATGGATATTTTGGCCTCTCATCACTCAAAAAACGATTTTCGATCATTTTGGAAAGCTACAAATAAAATTAATAACAAACCGGTTACTCCCGTGTGTATCGACGGCGTAAGCGATGCCGTTGAAATAGCAGATCTATTTCGACAACATTTTACTGTCACATCGCCATTGGGGTCCTCGCAATCAGTGATCAATGTTAAGAACGGTGAAAAAATAGGTTTTAGATGTACAGCTAAAGAAGTGAAGTTGATAATCAAATCAATGACTAGAGGTAAATCTCCCGGCCATGACGGGTTGAGCATTGAACATCTGCAGCATGCTGGGCCCCACTTACCGAGATTGTTAGCTATGTTGTTTAACCTTTGTCTAAGCCACTCATATCTGCCTAATGAGATGATTAAAACCATTGTAATACCTATCATTAAAAATAAGACAGCTGATCTATCAGATAGGAATAACTACAGACCTATCTCTCTTGCCACAGTGGTATCGAAGGTATTTGACAGCATGTTGAACTCACAGCTGACCAAACACATTGAACTTCATGACAATCAGTTCGGCTTCCGGGGCGGACTATCCACTGAAAGTGCAGCTTTGTGTGTTAAGCATGCTGTCAAATACTACACAAGACGTCAAACTGCAGTTCACGCATGCTTTCTTGATCTTTCGAGAGCCTTTGACCTGGTTTCCTATGATAAGCTATGGGAAAAGTTAGAAAACACTAATCTACCAATAGAACTCATAAACATCTGCAAGTACTGGTACGGTAATCAGGTCAATGGCGTCCGATGGTCGGGAACCATGTCGCAACCGTACAGGTTGGAGTGCGGGGTGAGGCAGGGGGGATTGTCCTCGCCAACCCTTTTCAACCTGTATATGAACGATCTGATTATGGCACTCAGTAGCACCCGGGTAGGTTGTCACATAGACGGGATTAATGTAAATAACATAAGCTATGCTGATGATATGGTGCTTCTGAGTGCATCGGTATGTGGCATTAAGAAACTGCTTACCATCTGTGAAGCATATGTCGAGCAACACGGATTAAGATATAATCCACTCAAAAGTGAAGTCATGGTCTTTGAGGCCAGAGGTAACAGTACAGGTAATGTGTTTCCCGACATTACGCTTAATGGTACAGCGTTGCGTAGGGTGTCTAAAGTTAAGTACTTAGGACATATGCTGACCTCTGACCTCAAGGACAATGATGACATCGAGAGGGAACGGAGGGCGCTGGCGGTGCGGGCGAACATGGTGGCGCGCAGGTTTGCACGTTGTTCGACAGAAGTCAAAATCACACTTTTTAGGTCTTATTGTACATCACTCTACACGTGCAGCCTGTGGGCCGACTATACTCAAAAGTCTTACAGTGCCCTCCGAGTCCAATTTAATAATGCGTTCAGGGTGCTGATGGGGCTGCGGCGATTCTGTAGTGCTTCAGGGATGTTTGCTGAACATCGCGTAGACTGCTTTTACGCTACGATGCGTAAAAGATGCGCATCCCTGGTGCGTAGAGTACGCGGCAGCGCCAACAGCATCCTCAGCATGATCGCTAGTCGGCTGGACTGTGAGTACATCAATCATTGCTGCACCATTTGTCATGGAATGGTGCAGTAGTGATTGTTGTCGAGTTGTACTTTTAGTTTTAAGTATTACTAACACTAGTCTATAAGAACATTGTTACTAACAAAGTGGATCCATGGTCTGAAATAAAATAAAGTAAATTATAAAACGGCGAAAGAAAACATCATGAGGAAACCGGCATGTCCTAGAACCAAAAATTTGAAGACATGTTACATCTACCAACCCACACTGGGCCCGCGAGGTGGATTACGTCCCACTGCCTCTTACAGAGAGGAGGCCGTGTCCCAGCAATGCTAACATTATGGGCTGATTATTATACTATACTTATGCTCAAATACACGAAAGAAACGTTGACGATGGTTGGAGTTGGCTCTGTCGTCGCCTTGCACTCATGTGTGTACACTAATATTGCAATAATCAAGAAGTTACAAAAAAAATACTAACAAACAACGTATAAATCACGAAACCACAGTAAAACTTAAAGTTTCACAGTCCAACCATCTTCAATAACTGACTTGCCTCAACAACCTACATACGTATGCCACATATCAAATGTCTCCGACATCAACACTTCAGTTTACACGTGGGAAATATTGCACCTGAAACCTTGGAACATTGAGGTTCTTAATAATTTACAATGACACCGTGACATTTGATATTCGAATATTGATTACAGTTTACGGTTCAAGGCTTTGTATTCAATTAACGAGAATCGATGTTTTATTTTCCATGAAAATTATGTTTTTCTCGGAACGGAACGGAACTTGCAGCGCACTTTATAGTTGGAAAACCATAATTTCGTGGTTTTTTATAGAAATATTGTATCAGCAGGGACTCGCAGGGTATCACCACAGCCGCACGGGTTAATTTTCAAGGTTAAGTCACACTTACCGAGGTCGGCCCATGGATGGGTGACCATCTTTACATACCGAGACCCCTCCGTACCTCGGAAAGGACGTTCAGCTGTTGGCCCCGGTTGTCATTAATGGATCTTGGACAGTCGTTACCGTCTGGATACCCCCCACGGTAAATTTATGTATTTATGTTCTGTAATTTATATGGTGTACATAATAAAGAGTATTCGATTCTATCTTATCGTAATAACCAGTAACTGGGTTGTAGAGGTCAGATAGGCAGTTGCTTCGATGGAGCGACGAAAAAATAACCTTGCATCACCCATAGGGACCTCCCTGTGGGTCATGCATGCATTTTTTTTCAACTTCTATTATTACATTTTATTTATTTATTTATCCTCCCACTGGAACGACGTCCAGCAATGAATTCATTCATTTATTGTATTGTGCGATGACACTACAGTGCACGGATTAATAAATTGTGGCAGGCAGCGTTTAAAAAAGGTTTCTGTTCTGACTCGTTTCCAGGAATCTCTTTGTTTGCTTTGGAAGGTTGTCATGATGCGGTCTCACTTATTTATTTATCAGTATTTATTTTTTGGTTGTTATTTTTGCAATGTTACTCAATATCACACTATTTAGACATATATTCACATATTCCTTACTGTTTTTTATCTAACACAAATTTAATTTATTTATATATTTAAATATGCACACATTATCCGTGTCGGTCCCGGAGAAAGAATAGGACCACCCCATCTCGTCCCGTGGGTGTCGTAAGAGGCGACTATTTTGACTAAGGGAGCTCCAGACCTAGTGCATACCATATAGCACCGTGGGTCACCCGCGCGATGGCGGGTAAACCATCAACAATCGCATTCCCAAGGAGGGTTGGTGTCAGGCAGGCGGCCGATTGTAAAACTTTGCCAAATCTTTAAGCAACATGATGAGTAATAATATGATGCGCGATAGGGCTAGGGCGTACCCCACAGGCGACGCGCAGGAGCAGCACCCGGCTCCTGTGGGAAGAGGACTAGGGTTGTTGCACCACCCCGGGCGGGGGCAACGTAAGAAGCGAGTCCGGGAAGTGAGATTGAGATATGCAAGTTGGAATGTTGGGACGATGACCGGGAGAGCCAGAGAGTTAGCGGATGTATTAAAAAAAAGACGAATAAATGTGGCGTGTTTGCAAGAAACAAAATGGAAAGGAACGAAAGCAAGAGAAATCGGTGAAGGATACAAGTTTTTCTACTATGGGAGTGACGGGAAAAGAAATGGCGTGGGAATAGTGTTAGACAGTAATTTGAAAGATGGCGTGATGGAAGTAAAAAGAATAAATGATAGATTAATCGTTGTAAAAGTCATGTTAGAACATGTAATGCTGAATGTAATAAGTGTGTATGCACCGCAGGTGGGTTGTGATGAAAAGGTGAAAGAGAAGTTCTGGGAGGATTTTGACATAGTTTTGATGAACATTCCGGTGCATGAAGAATTGATAGTTGGAGGTGATTTTAATGGACATGTGGGAAGAAAACGAGGGGTTTATGAAAGAGTGCACGGAGGGTGGGGATTTGGTAACATAAATAACGAGGGAGAGACATTGCTTCAATCCGCTACCGCATTTGACCTGGCAGTAGCCAACACTTGGTTCCAGAAGAACGATGGACACCTAATTACGTACAAAAGTGGCAATCACAAGACACAAATTGATTACTTTCTAGTACGACGCAAATACCTAAAGCATATCAAAGACTGCAAAGTGCTACCGGGAGAAGATCTAGTCTCACAGCACAGACCCCTAATTATGGAAATGGTTGTAGAAATTAAGCCCAATAAAAACAAAGAGCGACCTCCCCCCAAAATAAAATGGCATATGCTGGAGAAGAATGACTATGCGAAGAAATTTAAAGAGCGAGTGGTGGATAAAATCTTAGATATGGGGGACATGAATGATCGAAGTGTAAATGAATGTTGGAATGAAATGGCAGGGTATATTAGGAGTGTAGCGAAAGATATTTTGGGAGAGACGAAGGGAAAGGGTACGATAGATAAAGATACATGGTGGTGGTCGACAGAAATACAGAATGTGTTGCAGGATAAGAAGAGAAAGTTCAAGGAATGGCAGAGTGTTGAAGATAAGAATGTTAGTTTGAAAGCAGAAAAAAAAAGTGAGTATGATGCTCTAAAGAAAAAAGCCAAGAAAGCTGTGGCCATAGCAAGAGCAAAAGCCCAGGACAAGCTTTATGACACACTGGATAATCCAACAGGTCAAAAAAATCTTTACCGACTTGCTAGAGCTAGAGAGAGAAAGACGAGGGATATTTGTCAGATAAAGTGCATAAAGGATGAAACTGGAATAGTTCTATCGGATGATGAGAAAATTAAGGATAGGTGGAAGAGTTACTTCGAAAGACTGATGAATGAGGAGAATGACTGGAGTGGTGTGCTTGAGAATAAACCAGTAAATGAGGGGTTAGTGAGAAGGATTAGTATGGATGAAGTGAGAATAGCAGTAAATGGGATGAAGAATGGTAAAGCAATAGGTCCGGATGGAATACCAGTTGAAGTATGGAAGCTATTACGGATAGATGGATGGACGTGGTTAGCTTTATTCTTCAATAAGTTGTTGCTGGAAGAAGCTATCCCTGACGAATGGTGTAACAGTTCGCTGGTGCCCATCTTTAAAAACAAAGGTGACGTGCTGGAGTGCAACAACTATAGAGGAATAAAGCTAATTTCACATAGTATGAAGGCTTGGGAGAAAGTTCTTGAAAGGCGACTGAGAGAAGAGAGTGAAATTTCGCAAAACCAATTCGGTTTTATGCCTGGTCGAGGAACAGCAGATGCCATCTTTGCTATCCGGCAGCTGTGCGAGAAATACAGAAGTGCGCATAAGAACTTGCACATGGTATTTGTTGACCTCGAAAAGGCATACGACAGAGTGCCTCGTGAAGTTTTGTGGTGGGCGCTGAAGGAGAAAGGCGTGCCAGGGAAGTATGTGAGGTTGATCAAAGCGATGTACAGTCGATGTAGTACCCAAGTCCGGTCTACAGTGGGCACTACTGGCAGCTTCGATGTGGCTGTCGGCTTGCACCAGGGTTCAGCACTCAGCCCGTACCTCTTCGTGCTGATAATGGATTCTCTTACATCAGATATCCAAGAGGAGGCTCCTTGGTGTATGCTGTTCGCCGATGACATTGTGCTGGTTGCCGAGAACGGCTTAGAGGTCCAGAGCAGATTAGAGGGGTGGTGGAAAAGACTCGAGACCGTTGGCCTGAGAGTAAGTCAGACCAAAACTGAGTATCTGTTTTGTGATTTTGGCGGTCTCTCCAGGCCTATGCCCATATCTCTCGCCGGAACGCCCTTATCGATCTGCTCCGACTTTCGGTACCTCGGGTCGCTTGTCCAAGGAGATGGCGAAGTAGACCGAGACGTAACGCACCGGATCAACTTAGGATGGATGAAATGGCGACAGGTAACAGGAACAACTTGCGACCCACGGATGCCCCTCAAGTTAAAGGGGAAAATTTATAAGTCCGTGATAAGGCCTGTCGTACTTTATGGGTCTGAATGCTGGGCTGTGAAGAAGACGGATGAAAAAAGATTGCATGCAGCGGAGATGAGAATGTTGAGATGGATGTGTGGAGTGACGAGAATGGATAAAGTAAGAAATGAGTATATAAGAGGAAGTTTGAAAGTGGCGCCAGTGACAGAAAAGTTGAAAGGAAATCGTTTGGCTTGGTATGGGCATGTGATGAGAAGGGACGAAACACATGTGACTAAAAGAGTGATGAATATACATGTTGATGGCTGGAGAGGGAGAGGAAGGCCGAAGAAAAGATGGATGGATTGTGTGAGGAATGATATGAAAGAGAAGGGAGTGAATGATAGTGTGACGGTTGACAGAAGAGAATGGAAGAAAAAAACGTGTTGCGCCGACCCCAAGTAACATGGGATAAGGGCAGGAAGATGATGATTTAAATATGCACACACACGTCACGTTGCAGTATAAAACTGATTTACATCTGTCACCTCACACATCAGGTCCAGTTGAAAACCAGCGTCAGTCAGCTGTCTGGCATTTTTGCTGAACTGGGCCTTTTTGGCGCAGCCGTGAGGCACACTTTCCTGCGATTTTCTTACATCGGACTTCACGCTTTTTATTTAATCTCTTATTTTTTTTATTGTCTGTTTTGTCTGATGTATGTATCTAGTGTATTGTGTGTCTTTTAGTTAGTGCCAAATAAATGTATTTTCTTTCTTTCTTTCATTCATTCCAACGGAGCAAAAAATTCATCGGCTGCTTCCCATCCAATTTATGTAATTATGTCAAACAAAAAATTGAAGAATGGATAGATACTGGCCAGTGGTATATGAAATTGTGTAATTTTGTTGTGCAATAAATCATAAACTCTATCTATCAATCTTGGTCCCAATGGCAAACTCCTGCCCTTTCTCCTTCCAAACCTCTCAATATTGAGCTATTCCTGACGATTTTTCAACTACGATTGTCCATTTTGTCACGACTCCGAAGCATGCGACCACGACTTCGATGTGGTCCCTCAGAAAATAATTTTCTTAAATTAATTCTTAATAAATTATTTTCTTAATTTCTTCACGTTTGCCAGCCATTTCCTACATCCCTTCCTCTCTTCACTTCTTCACTTGTTTCCAAGAAAGACTTACAGACGATTCATTATGCACCCGACACCAATATTACAACGTACAAAATTGGGTTCTAATTGGACCACAAGATGAACCTTATCTTACAGATATCAGATACGGAATGTGGGTATTTGTATACCCCTCGTTATTCGTGAAATATGACGCAAGACCCCAGACACAACAAAATAATGATTTGACACAAGCGGGCGTATAAGACGTACCTTTAACGATATTTACGACCTCTGGTATGTAAGTACAGTCACGAAAACCAATATGTCAACACTTGGCAACTTTCAATTGAGATTTTTTCGTGAAATAACGAATGCAACGTTGAAATACGACACATTACATAAACCTATGGGTACGAAAATGCTACGTTCGAAACAACATAAAATTTCATAAAAAAATAAAGGAGTAAATCGCTTTTGAATAAAGCCGAGTGTATACATACTTTTGCTCGTGACTGTACTACAAAACCGTGCCACAATGCGTAGGATATAGTTAAATATGTCGCAGGTGGATTGTTTCATTAGCGGTTTTATATAACATCTTCGTTATGTAAAACCGCTGAGCAAGGTTCAGCTGGATTGCCGTTGTGCTACGTTTAACTACCCACGTATAGACGTAATTCAGAATAACTCTTCTGCAGTCACAGTAAGGTGTTAATTTATCAATTTAGCTTCCAGATGTGTCTCTATGTCTGAAACATAAGATTCAAGACGAACCTTTTCACATATTTCTAAGTATGCAGTAAACTTTTTATGTCCGAAGTCAAATCATTTATTTCAAATGGGCTCATAAAAGGCAATTTTGAACGTCAAAATTTACATTAAATTAAATTGATTCTAATAGTCCCTTCCAAGAGGGAGTTCATATGAAGAAGAATGGGTGAAGTCAATAGTTACTCTTTTTTATTTTTTTTACATTAATTATACAATTTCTGTATATAACCAAAACACTTTATGACAAAAACAACTATTCTGTAAGCCAAATAATATAAAACAAACTATTTTCACCATTATTACAGATCTAATTCGTCAAATAATTCACACGCGTCAAAGAACTAGCGAGTTTGTTCGTTCGGCTCGTATCCCGGGCTATGATTCCTATCCCGGGGATCAAGTTGTCGCTTTCCTAGATTGTCTAAAGCCAGTGACTTATACATTTATTCTTGGGCCCAATAAAATATACAAGACCCAGTATCTTTGTTTCTTATAAGGGTGCCTTCGTTGCTTTACGTCGCACAAACACCGCGTAGACGCTGCGATGACGCGTAGATGCTGCGTTATCGTCGCGTAGACAGGCCACGGTAACGCAGCATCTACCTACGCGTCGTCTATAAAGATTAAAAAGTAATGTAGCATTTGAAGCATTTTTGTCTCGATAATGCAGCGTATACGTTCGAAAAACGCTTACGCTACATGCGAAGACAGTCTAAACTTAAACCTTTATCAATATTCAAGGGATGAGTTTCCCACAAAAGACGAATTGAAGTGGAAATTAACAAAGCTTACTTGAAATTAATTTTAATGGTTCAATGAAGTGAAAATATATTGTTTATCGAAAACAGATTGATTTTGTCACAGTATAATAAAGTAAACAGTATTATGTCTTCATACAAATCAGCTGAAACGTCGCGCTTCGAAGTTTAGTAGGACGTTTTAGTAGCCAGAAGCTGAGTTTTAATTAAATAAATAACTGTAGTTTATTAAGAAGACAACGTGCTGTGCCAACCCCAAGGGACAAGGGCAGGAAGATCATGCTGAACTAGTTCAATTATTCGTAATTGTTTACGTTTTATCAGAAATTGACGCAAAATTAAATACAATTTCATCGGAAAGCAGACCTGCCAATGGAAAAGTATCGCACAAGTCTGACATCAAATCCATACCTATTGCTGAATGTCTATACAGATAGATTGCAATACGAGAGAACTACAAAAAAAAAAATCGATGTTTGGCGGTATGACCGCTATGAACGATCAAAGTGAAAACCGCCAAACACTGTTTTTTTTTTTGGGAGGCCGTTTCCAAGCGAAACCCGTATTTGCTGATACTGACAAATTCATGACTTATTATTGTACGAGTCACAGTGAATACTTCCTGTTTCTTTTACTTTTCTTTGTTTATGAAGATGACAGAAGGTAAAGCTCTGAGCCACTTACTTTTCTCATATTTCACTATATATATTAGGTGCTAAAAGATAAAGTAAAAACAACGCATGAAATTATGAACGTTGTAAACAGGTTAAAACAATGCCCTAAAAATGTAATACTAAAAATCAACCAAGTCTTAATAAACTTATTCGAAATCAAGAAAAATAGGTCAAAGCCTAGAAAGTGTTGTTTTTCTTTAAAACTAGGTAGGTCAAAGGAAAGTAAATTCTAAGATTTCAAAAAAAAAAACAGACTCATTAGAGCTTCTTTTGAAACAACATCTGTTTTTGACATATACTTTAGGGTTTCTTTAAAACAATATAAATTATTATATTTTTCTAAATTAATATTATAAAGAGAAAAGATTTTTTGTTATTACGCTTTCACACTAAAACTGCTGAACGGATTTGCATGAAATTTGGCACATGGGTAGACCTGGATTAGGACATGGAATATTTTTTATCCCGATATTCCCACAAGATCGAGACTTATGCGGGTAAACCACGGGGCTAGCTAATAACAAATAGAATGCCTCACAAGTTATGTGATACTCTTATTATGTTTGAGACTAACTCATAACAATTATAAGTTAAAAACTTTCTTAATTAAAATAAAAAGCAACAATAAATGTGTTCGTTAAGACTTTTTCTGTTAGACAAGATTTGTTATCAGCAGAGATCGGAGTAGGTAGATTGAATTGGGGTCATTGATCCGAAACGTATATAATAATATGGACATTCCTCCAGATTTTCGGAATTGTTTGATTATTAAAAAAAAACGGATCTTAGGTAGGAATTGTATTAAAATGAGCAATATTATATTGTTCATAATTTTAAACGTTATCCAGTCACGATTTGACACAACCCAACGACCAATCAGAGCAAAGGATCATGGGTGGTGCACTAACCGGTTATCAAAACAAAGCGTACGCCCGGCGACGATACCAGGTAGCTCACTCGTTCCTTTAAATGAATTGAGTAGTAATAATATCACTATCAACATTAACAATATTTAACTGGATCCGGAAACACCGGAATTACTTTCCGGGAAAATGACTTATCCATGTTATTCTTTCTGTGAACATCTATGATACAAGTACCAAAAATCAATCTACCTACTCCGATCACTGGTTATCAGTGACAAGTTTAAATAATAAGGAAAGAAAATGTCATTAATTCATTAGGTACACTTAATTGATATGACTCAATCTCCTTCTGTCCTTTTCCCTCCTTCTTCTGTCTCTTTGAAGGATAAAATCAGGAATGAAATTATCAGGAACTAAATTATCCAAAAAAAAATCTGAGTTGCTGACATAGCTTGCAGAGTTTGTTGTTTGTCGAAGGACCGATGGCTGGTGGAGCAAATGAGTCCTGGAGTGACCGACAATCTGAAGAAGGTGGCTGGGACAAACTGGATGGGAGAGGCCTATGTCCAGCAGTGGACTGCGATAGACTGCGGTGATTTTTTCCTTCTAAGTAAGTACGTACTTCATATTTATGAAAGAGCATATTGAATAAGTAGATTCTGCCCGCGACTTCGTCCGCGTGGAGCATCTTTCTTATTTTTTTTTTTCCGTAAGAACCTTCTACAAAAATTAAAAAACTTAAGAAAAAAGATGGATGAAATCGGTAAAGTCGTTCTCAAGTTATGGCGTGACCAAGGGAAATAGGAATTCATTTTTTAGGATTCCGTAGCCAAATGGCAACGGAACCCTTATGGATTCGTCATGTCTGTCTGTCTGTCTGTCTGTCTGTCCGTCCGTATGTCACAGCCGCTTTTTTCCGAAACTATAAGAACTATACTGTTGAAACTTGGTAAGTAGATGTATTCTGTGAACCGCATTAAGATTTTCACACAAAAATAGAAAAAAAACAATAAATTTTGGGGGTCCCCATACTTAGAACTGAAACCCAAAAATTTTTTTTTCATCAAACCCATACGTGTGGGGTATCTATGGATAGGTCTTCAAAAATTATATTGAGGTTTCTAATATCATTTTTTTCTAAACTGAATAGTTTGCGCGAGAGACTCTTCCAAAGTGGTAAAATGTGTGTCCCCCCCTGTAACTTCTAAAATAAGAGAATGATAAAACTAAAAAAAAATATATGATGTACATTACCATATAAACTTCCACAGAAAATTGGTTTGAACGAGATCTAGTGAGTAGTTTTTTTTTAATACGTCATAAATCGTAACGTAACGGAACCCTTCATGGGCGAGTCCGACTCGCACTTGGCCGGTTTTTATATATGATGATAGATAGATTTAAACACCAGACTCTCTCACAATACTATCTATGTCCTTAGGTAACTAACTTATGGTGGCCTACCCCCAAAATACATGGGAAAACACAAAGATCACTCATTCCCAAAACAAGAAGGCCTCAATAATGGAAAGCAGCTTTTTTAAAACAACAGAAATACATATATTTTGTCTTTCAGTGAAGTTTCATTTTGTTCTCAATAGTCTTTAATTCATGAATCTTCTTTGTATCTACAATATGTACTTTACCACAATGTGTTGAAAGTATAGGTACCTATTTAAAAAAAGAGAATAATATAAGTGTTTGTGTGGGTGGGTGTGGATGAGGGGGTGT